>OX621246.1:20025000-22425000 GCA_951640165.1 Pseudoips prasinana | reverse complement strand
GACATGTGGCAGTGGGGTTGCCATTTCGGAAAAAATAAATCTACAGAAAGCACTGCGTACTCTTTGGTAGCGCGTACTCTTTGGTGTCCTTACTATATATTTCTTAAGACCATTGTCTAACGCCTATATCAGCAGTTACACGATTCTGGTTATTGGTTACCTTCCCCAAATCCGATGTAAAAACTAAAAAATCCGGCCAAGTTTGAGTCGGACTCGCCCATGAAGGGTTCCGCAGCAGCAAGTATTTCAGTAGATTAAATGAAAGGTATCTAAATTGCGGTTTACGATTTATGACGCATTAAAATAAACTACTTACTAGATTTCGTTCAAACCAATTTTCTTTGTTAGTTTACATGGTAATGTACATCATATATTTTTTTTAGTTTTTATCATTCTCTTATTTTAAAAGTTACAGGGGGGGGGGGGGGCACGCATTTTTCCACTTTGGAAGTGTCTCTCGCGCAAACTATTCAGTTTAGAAAAAAATGATATTAGGAACCTCAATATCATTTTTGAAGACCTATCCATAGATACCCTACAGGTATGGGTACGATGTAAAAAAAATTTTTGTTTCATTTCTATGTATGGGGAACCCCCAAAATTATTATTATTTTTCTATTTTTGTGTTAAAATCTTAATGCGTTTCACAGAAAACATCTATTTACCAAGATTCAACAGTACAGCTCTTATAGTTTCGAAATAAATGGCTGTGACATACGGACGGGCAGACAGGCAGACATGACAAATCTATAAGGGTTCCGTTTTTTGCCTTTTTGGCTACGGAACCCTAAAAAAACATCTGATTGGGAATTGGGAAGGACCAAGAAGGAGAATGGATTCTCAGATCAATTTTTATAAATATAAGACATCTTGGAGCCACGCTTAAAAGTTTACCGACCAATCATATTGAAGATGAAAGTGCTACTCAAGTGTTAAGCTAAGTACGGCTCTTAACTGAGTGTCATCTCAAATACAATATCTCGGGTATACATTTTTTATGTATTTATACTTACACGAAAATCACCCTTACTGTATACCGACTAAAAATGCCTTCAAGGTCAAAGTATATACACTGGTGTTGCGACGACTGTTTAAAGTAAGTGAACATCACAGCCTGCATAATATAATTCTAGTGCTGGAGGGCATCAAACCTACGAGACAATGACAAACAATTTTTAGTACTATTTTACTACATTGTCTGGATTAAAGTGCATTGGGCTGACGTAGGTACCCGTTGGGACGTAGAGCTTTCGTCATGTACTTACCTAATTCATTTTGACTGGACTGACGCGACGCCATTCGAGACTTGCATTAAATTCCTAACTTCATAATTTTATTTAATAGCCTTTGTAAGTGCCCTTTTATAGGTATGTCAATGTTTTATAAAGTACGTGTCTATTTGAGTGCGTTATTTGCGTCTTGGAACTCTAACATCTACGTTTGGAAATGATTCATAGCTGCAATTTCGTATGAGAATCGGAAAACTAAGAACCCGTATTATGAAAATAGGCAGATAAAGTGGCTTTAAAAATAAACTAAGCATTCGTTTAATATATTTCTCTTGCCCTGTCAAATTGTCATGGCTGACGAAAGGTACGTCAAGCTTTGGTAAGCGTCGAAATAAGACACACTTTGTACAAAAGATGCAGTACCTAGATTTTTTTTTATATCATAGTGCGACAAACGAGCAAGTGGGTCACCTGATGGTAAGTGATCACCGCCGCCCATGGACACTCGCGACACCAGAAGTGTCGCGAGTGCGTTGCCGGCCTTTTAGAGTCAGCAAACAAGGGTTGCTGACCCTTCCCCCCACCCCAATGAGCTCTGGCGACCTTACTCACACTCGGAAACACAACATTAACATAAATTATTAATGTTATTATTAAGGAATGTCTTCTGTAAGGTGGAGGTACTTCCCCAGTCGGGCTGCTCTTTGAGCGAATGAACGCTATGCCCTACCTCTCTTAGATCATCTTATCCCATTCAAAAATCCAAATGCGAGTAGTGTGGATAAACTGCACCCACCCAAGCTGCGTTTCTACCACTGGTCAGTGAAAGCCAAGCTTAACAAGACCACTGGAACTGGATCTATGCGTTTCCGCAATGGTTTCATGAAAGGCAACACTACATTCTGTTGTCTATGTGTGCAAAATACTGGGATGGAAGATAACACAAAATATTCATAGACCCGTGCCAGACAGAATCTACGAACGGTACGAACCTCGTCTCACGGCGGTTACTAACTGTAAGATGCATGAGGGTGTCGCTTTTTAGGGATGTATTGTGTAATGGTTGGATGGGACGGGGAAATTAATAGATATGAATACAGACTAAGGGATATGGAAAATCATGGAGCGGTGGCGCCGGCGGTCGTGCTTTCGTACGCAGAGAAAGATATGCTAAATAGTGTTAAGGTGATAATGATAGGTAATCATTATCACTTCCGTGATCTCGCCTTCGTCCATAAAGTAAGTTTTCATACCCAGACCCTGCCACGCAAAAATTGCGTTGTGCGTGCCAGAGTCGAAAACGCGTTTAGACGCTTGCTTCATCCGAATACAACATAAACACCAATACAAAATAAAACGGCCACCCTGTATATTATTATTTTTTTTCTAATTATCCCCAACCCCGTATAAAACTACGTAAGAAAACTACCTAGAGGAAGTCTTAACTTGATCTAGGTAAGCCGGGAAATTAATAGATATGAATACAGACTAAGGGATATGGAAAATCATGGAGACCGTAGCGCGCTGGCGGTCGTGCTCTCGTACGCAAAACTTGCGTTGTGCGTGCCAGTCGAAGACGCTTGCTTCATCCGAATACAACATAAACACCAATACAAAATAAAACATAAGCACCACGCTAGATATTCCATCCACCCATCCATCCATTCCATCCCTGTTATTCCTAGCAACAGTTGTGGTAACGGTGGGGTAGAGGGTGCTATCTGTGGCGTTGGTGGTGTCATTACGCGACAGAACGATAGTTCGTCAGTCGGAAAGGGATTGCGATCCAGAGGGAACTCTACTGCGGGGTTCCTCAGGGGACCTCTGCTGTGGAGCATCGCCTATGATGCGGTCCTGAGGATTGGCCTCACTCCCGGAGTGAACACATCTTAACAACCGATTTAGATTATGTGCACGATCCTGCACCCTCTGATTATTTATACATTATATGACTTCGCAGATTGGGTCAGTAAGTACCGTTTTCGCCGAGGATAATGAAGTCCCGGGTCGGGCTTAAAGGTGATTTTGGGATTTTGCCGTAGTGCACCAGACCCAGGACCTCATTCTCCGCGGTTGAAGACGCTACCGCTAGACCAACGGGGCAGCTAATTACGTAAAGTACATAGTATAGCTGGCCGAGGAGTTGAAGTTCAAACGCAAAATTTAGATACTTTATGATCGCATACTCCTCGTATCCGAATCACCCCCATGTATGTTCTACGATTTTGCGTAGTTTTCAAGATAGCATTTTTTAGGGTTCCGTAGCCAAATGGCAAAAAACGGAACCCTTATAGATTCGTCATGTCTGTCTGTCTGTCTGTCCGTCCGTATGTCACAGCCACTTTTTTCCGAAACTATAAGAGCTGTACTACTGAAACTTGGAAAGTAGATGTATGTATTCTGTGAACCGCATTAAGATTTTTACATAGGTCGAAAATTGGTTTGAACGAGATCTAGCAAGTAGTTTTTTTTTAATACGTCATAAACCGCAATTTGCATTCATTTAATCAACTGAAACTTGCTGCTATGGAACCCTTCAGGTGCGAGTCCGACTCGCACTTGGCCGGTTTTTTAATGATTGTTTTTGTAAATTTCACCTAACTAACTAACTAAATATCGAAAACTAACATCAGTTTTCGATATTTTTTCTCGTTCTGTTGATCTGGTTCAGTTTATCGTGATAACTAATTAGCATAGTTTAACCTAACACCCTAAACAGTATAGTTTATCTAATCATTGCAGAACTGACTTAGAATTTATTCGAAAGTTCAAAATTAGGGTTTGAGCTAAACACATAAATATAATACACATAAATTTTCAAAGTATCAAAAAAACGCAAATCCGTTTACATACATGTGGGTGATTCGGATACTCATCATAAACTATTTAAATTTTGCGTTTAAACGTCAACCCCTCGGACACCTTCTATATTATGCCAGGTTTCTGAAAGCTTGTTTGTTTTTTTTTCTAGCTATCACCAACCCGGTAAAAACTACGGGGTAGCTACGTCTATAAACAAAGAAAGTTATATGGAACTAAATAGCCAGTGCAATCTTATTGCCTTTATTATGCAGTTACATAATTTCAGTTTGTTAACTACGTTACTAGTTTACTTGTAGGTAGATGACGCGACGCGACGGTCTGCGGAGTAGGTAATTTACACCAGTTATCGACAGATTCAATTATTGGTTCTGTTCGAGTGCACGGCCATTTGGTTTATATGCTATTCAAGAACGCCTCCAGCTGCTTTCCAATGCAAATTCAATCTTATCTATACGTTGTTTATCGGATGCGGTACAAGCTAACTCATAAAACTTTAGAATACTAATTTATTTATCGGAAGGTATCTTTGAATGGGCTCTTACGAGGTATATACGTTACGTAGATATGTATAAACAAATCTAACTCGTTAGTCTAGTGACTAGTGGTAGCGTGATCAACCGTAGATAATGAGGTTTCCTGGGTTCAAATCCCGAGTCGGGCCAAAAAGTGTTTTCGAATTTATCCGTAAAAAGAAATTTCTCAGTATCAGCCCGAAGTCTGGGAGTTGGCAGTATTACACCTCCGTGTCTTGGAGAGCACGTAAACAGTCGGTCCTGTATCTGACCTTATTCCGGTCGTCCTATCGGATCAGGAGAGTGATGGATAGGAAGTGCCCCTGGGTTTGCGCACACACTATATGAAAGAGTAGACCAAAGAAGCCTGTTTAGCCAAAGAGGATGTCTTTGGCTACAAAAATAGTAATGGCAAAATGTAGCACTACTCTTTACTATCTAAATTGTATGTTTATGTGTGTTAAAGTGTATAATAAAATACCTCAAACACCACGAGAACTACCAATAAAACTTTTCAACAGACAATCAAAAAAATGGCTAATAGATTTTTTTTTCTACAATATTAACGATTTTTTAGAAAATTGACATAAAGTATAACAATGTTAATAATTTACCGTATCATAACCTCTTATAATATAAATATTGTATGCCCAAAACAGGCTTATTGATCTACCATGAAACATGTAACAAGTGTATTATTACTCAATCAAAACAATAAAGACTACTACTACTACTACATTATAATATGTCCGTTAGCATTAGACGTGTGGCGCACCGGCTAAGACAGTCGCCTCGTCGTTTCGTGTCCCAGTTCGATTCCCGCGCCGGGCATCTATTTGTGGGACCTATAAGTACTTGTTCTGAGTATGAATGTAATATGTGTCCATCTATTATATGTTCTTAAAGTACTCCGCAATACAGGGATTAGAGTCCCTAGTGACGCCTTGACTTAAAAGAAGTAGGTAATACATTTGAATACTTTTTATATAAAAAAATCTGATTTATTGTTTAAAATACCATTTCTGATATCAGCATAGCATTAGCTACATTATCTGATTTATCTTTTCTATGTTTCAGAGAGGGGTCGTGGCAGTTAAAGATTGCAATGCCCGGCGTCTTTTATTAGAGGTGAGTCCAATTTCACGGTTATCCTAACACTATAAGCCTTAACATTAAGGCGAACCTTATCTTACAACCCAATGCTAACACTGACATGGTCTTGTTTGAATTGGTCAAATTAATTAAAAAAATTAAATAAAGTATGTTTATTTCGGGTAACTAATTGAGACCCACAGACAGAAAACACATACACGATAAAATACAAAAACAAAATTAATATCTAAAAACAACAGAATAAAACGGTACTAATTGATTAATAAATAAATATACATATAATTAATTAAATTAAATAACGCTATATTTAGAAATATTGAAATTACGCCTATATCCCACATTTTATGACTTGCCTCTGAGAGCAGTGCAGGATATAGGGGCAATCCAATCGATCTGCGATCATCATCAGGACAGTGTTAGAGCTGGCCCGGACTCTGCGCACCAGGGAGGCGCACCTATTAGGCATCGTAGCGTAACACTTAAGTCATTCTCTAGTTATCCAGACCTCTGAAAATTGGTAAATTTAGAAGAATTGAAATAAATTATATTTAAAAAATCCTGACACTATAAGCCCATACATTAAATTATTGTAATCGGTTCCTTGAAGCAGGCGTTATGCGTTCTTAACGCCTTAATAAATTTGAGTATTATTTTAACTCTCGCATAGCCTTGCTCTCACCAGACCGTAAGTGATCGACAAGATTGAGAACTTTGTAAAAAAATATTGGTCTGAGTTCCGAAAGTAAGCCTTTCGGAAGGCACGCTGACGGTCCCGGTGTAGTCTTTAAGTCCTACTGGGTGGCTTGAACAACTCAGAAACTAGAATAACAACAGCGTCTACGATAAACTTAAAAAACTAGGGGATGTTAAAAGTTACGCCCATGTTAGTGTGCCTTCGGCTCTCTAATGGTTTAACCAATTGAAAATTATTTTAATAGAGATATTTCTAGAAATAGCTTAAAGTGCTATACCTAAATACAAGTTATGTGTTAATTAAAAAAAATACATTTTTATTAATAATAACTAGCTGTAACCCGCGATAGGTTAGCCTTCTAACACTTTGTTTCATGTCGCCATGACTTTTAATTTCACGAAATATTGTAGTTTTATTATGCTCGCCCATAAAAAGTCGCCTAAAAACTAAAAATGGCTGCCATCAGAAGTTAGAGTTCAGTCCACCCTTCATGTGGGATATTTATTTTATAATGATGAGTTTAGAAACCGCCCTAATGTTTGTACGGGGCGTGTCCTTAGATACTGTAACACATGTTACAGTATCTAAGGACACGCCCCGTACAAGCTTTAGAATACTCTAACTTTAATTTTTTTCTAAACCCAAACTCAAAACATTTATCTCAGATTTAGTACATATGTAGGGTCTATAGTATGTAGCTTGTTTGTATTATTAGTATGTAGATATATATCTATTTCTACCAGTTGGTGGTAGCAATAATTAGTATCTCTTAATTTTATTTTTCTTTTGATGTTGTACACGGTTTTTACCTTTCTTCTTCAAATCTCCCTTTGTCAGTGGTTTGCTGGAAGAAAACTCATCAATGAGTTAAGCTCGCCTTGGTAATTTACAAATACACATACACATACAAATAAAATGTACATTTTTTGTGTGCAATAAAGAATAAGAATATGTAGATTGTAGGTATTACATTTAATAAGAGCACTTTTTATTTAGCGAATTTTACAAGCATTGCAATATGAGAGCACTAACCCAGTCAAGATTCTTCTGATCATGGCTCAGTGCAAAATAAAACAAGTAAATGCATAAATATTAAAGATGCGAATGACACACCCCCACCACCGTTGTTTAGGACACATTTTCCAAAGGCTTCGTTGTACGCGGGCGGAAAAACAGGTGACAGCATTGTCTATTTGTCTCTTGTAGCCGTCGTCGCTTTTGCGTTTCATCGAATTTTCAAATCACAACGTTGCTAAAGAAGTTTCACTTCACTTTAGACGGCCGAAAAGTATAAACAGGTGAAGTCACGGGTGTAAGCTAGTACTTATTACTTATAAATCAGCCAATGAAGGTCTCGTATAGCCATTTCGACGATTAGCCGGGACAACAGTAACAGCATTTTTAAATTGGTTTTCTTAGTTATAAATTTTATATGCATTAAGCAAAAGCTGTTATTGTTGTCTTTACTGTTGCTGCCTTTACCTACATAATATGATAATAATTTGCCTTTTATCAAAATGCTCAATGTATCGCACCACCGCTTCTCCCGCGCGTCCGCGTTACCGTAGCAACGCATATTAGCTGGTGAATTGTTATGCCCGTGTTCACATAGATGGCGCTACACGTACTTTATTTTCGTACTTCGCTTGACACGGACGCGAATGTCTATATGGAATTTGTTTTGGCTCCTCGCTTCTATATACCTACAGCACCTATACTAAGTAGGTATTGGTAGAAGATAGGTAATTAATATTCTTTTATCATGCATAAGTTCAAAAGGTAGCGCAATACCTACATAGTACCTACCTAGATTTTCACTCTGTGAATAATCTTACGCAATATGCTACAACAATATAAAAGGGAATGTTTGAGAACTTGTGAGTCATGTATGCTGCGATGTTAGTGACACGTGATTTTTTAAAGACATCCCCCGCACTGTGGAAAATTATATTGCGGGGGACTTTACAAACATGAAATTAATGGACTCTAAGCAAACTCAGATTCAGAACAACAGTTTATTGACCTCACAATTACTTATCCTGTGCGGGGATCGAACCCGAAACGCGAGGCGGCTACCTTAACCACTGCGCTACACGTGCAGTCATTGATTGTTTGTTTACTGAGTTGGTTTATTAAAAAACTAACATAATGTGTTGTTTTCTAATTATGTACTTATTGTAAATTTGGTTTAACAAGGTTCTTCAAAGGTAGCAGTTAAAAATTTACCGATTTGTCCAATTTGACTAACCCTATACTAGTCATGAATATAATTATATAATACAATCTAAATAAGCAAAAGTTGACATTTTCGTTGGATTGTCATACTTTTTAATCTACCGTAAATTAGGGGAGGAAATCCGATAACAAACTTAAGATTTGTATAGAAAAGTTCAAGTCGGGTGCATGTTTTTTAAAACTGTAATTTGGTATTTTTTGCGTATTCTATAATATTGACACCCTTTCCGAGAGTTCGCTCACTATACGCACGCATCTCATAACTTAAAACAATATTTAGGTCGTCCTGCTCAGATGACACCGGGTACGTGTCCCTACATTTTGAGATAACCTCTTAAATTTGCTAACCAACCGTTCTATATTGAACCACGGTTACGGTATGATTTTCGAGATTTACCAAATTCGGGCCTAATAATTATTAAGTATACTGACGTCCTAGCATTTTAAACGACCTTTAAAACTATTTTGGTGACAGAATGCGAGTTCAAAAGATACATTTAATTCAAATTGTGGACATTTTAATAATATCTCAGACAAAATCGTGCGTATTTTGTTATTGGACCGTGTCCAAAATAAGCTGAGAATTTTGCATTTGCGTGCGTTCGTCAAGATGGTATTTTCCCACATCTCGGCTACACACATGTTGTTTACTGTTTAAAAAATTAAGCATAATAAATATATGTCTAAGAAAGAAATAGACATGATAATAACAAGTATATAATCTACATATATTTAATATTGAATGATGATTACAAAGCATACTGGACAAAACAATGTCCAGTACCAGAAGTTTTCATATTCCTGGTCTCAAGCACTATTCAAACCCACTGAGTTTTATTTAATTTATCCTCATCATATCCGCGGTAAGATAGAAGCCTCACTCAAATATCTCCACAATTGCCGGTCTTGTTGTTTTTATAGAGATGCCGATACTTAATTTAGTTTGTGATCAAATTACTTATTGTTAATTGTGCTTCCATATTTTTTTTCTTACTGAAAATATTTTATATTATTATGTAACACTAATAGAGCAATGCCCAAATGACACTTGGTTCGATTTTATTAAATCTTCTTTCAATGAACTCGAACACGATCCGATACCCACCTACACTTTGTTTATTACTGTAAGAAATTAGGAAGTACGTATCTTGGCAGTTGGCAGAACAGTCCACATGGCCTGCCAACTATGTCGCCTGATCACCTGTCTTCTGTTCCACGTCTTGACAATCATTCGGTGGTTACATAACCTGTAGCACACGCCTACTTATGAGGTACTTATGAGTTTATCAACAAATCGTATGACTCAACTTCGTATCTATACTATTGTTTACATATGAATTTAATATCTTCGTATACAATTGACAAAATAGCCCCCAGCCTACCTGGTGGTATACAAGCTTTGGGGACCTTACTCAAGCTCAGGAAAACAACAAATTATTCGTAATTAGAGTAAACGTGGCAAAATAGGTGTGCAAGGAATTTGACAAATGGGAATTCGTTATCTCTGCCTACCCCTCTGGGTAACAAATGTGAGTCTATGTGTGTGTTTAGACAAATATAATATATACTAGCTGTGCCGGCGGACTTCGTTCCGCGTTATAAATATTTTTGTCCCTGCCCGTTTGTCCCGCAACTTGGATTACATTATTCAAGTTTAAGTAAAGATGCGTTATTAATTTTGGTTCGGTTCGGTTTGGGTCGGTTCAGTAGATTCAGAGATTATCCCTTACAACGTCACAAACTCACAACCTCACAAACGTTACCTCTTTATAATATTAGTATAGATTGATGCAAGTTTGGTGGATTTTGGGAAGAGGCCATACAATCTACAAAAAACATTTGAAAGACTAATTCGAGATTCAGTTCCAACGTTTGAGGAATTAATCACAGTTTTGCACCAAATCGAAGAAAATGCATGTGATACGCGGGGAAAATGAGTCAAGGTATTTTGATATAACATTTTATGTTCTATAACATATATAAGTTAGAATCCTGAATACCTAAGCCCTCAAACTCCAGGTCCTTTTTAAGTACCGCTCTCCTCTTCTAGTGACCAGTATGCACACGCTAAGGTACCTAACCGACATAGCCCAATTAATTTCGGAAAATGTACGATGCGACATGGTATGCATATGGTGCTCCATCATTGAAAGTACAAAACTCTGCCTTGATTTGCGTATTACGTCTGATTTATACTAAGTATTACTAAGTATGTGAGACGTAAATCTTCTAATTACTATGTTATAACTACGAATATTACGTTCTACTGCGCTTCCCTACGTCATACTATAACACTACGTAGAGATACATAGTGCTACGGCATATCTACCACGTAGTTCTACGGCACTACTACTACGTAGTGCTACATAATATTACGAAGTTAAACCGAAAATCATCAGTGAAGATATGCAATAGAAAATTACATTGTTAATGTAGATTGTATGTAGTGAATTTGACAACAACAATTAATTAATTACCTTCATTTTCAAACTTCTCTAATCTGCAACTTAAATAGTACTGTAATTGTTTTATATTTTGTTTTATATTATACCTTTACTGGGGTTCTAAAGGTCGACGTATGAATACTACTAATCTGTAGGCATGTAGTAATATTCCATTCGAGATGTTACCTAATGTATGTTGTTTTTGATCAAACTATCAGTAAATAACATGCGCCGGTCACTGCACACATCTATGTAATTAGTAATAATAATCTTAAGTATACTCTGTCTAATCTATAAATGAATGAATGTTGCTGTTAATACATAGGTTATGTATTAACAGTTATGAAAATATAAAATTTGTTAACCACTGCAAGTTGTCAAGCAGTAAAATTAAAAATTCAGCAGTAAAGTCTATCACAATATTAAGCTTCATCATCATCATCATCATATCAGCCGAAAGACGTTCATTGCTGGACAAAGCCCTCCCCTAAAGATCTCCACAATAGCCGGTCTTGCGCTATTCGCATCCAGCAGTTTCCAGCGACCCGCACAAGATCATCGGTCCATCTTGTAGGGGGCCTGCCCACGCTGCGTCTTCCGGTTCGTGGTCGCCACTCGAGAACCTTTCTGCCCCAACGGCCGTCGGTTCTACGAGCTATGTGCCCCGCCCACTGCCGTTCCAGTTTTGCAATTCTTCGGGCTATGTCGGTGACTTTGGTTCGCCTGCGGATTTCGACATTTCTGATTCGATCCCGTTCCTCTCCATTGCTCTTTGGGTGCCCTTGAGCCTTCTAATAAGGCCCATAGTGAGCCCCAACGGCCTTCGGTTCTACGAGCTATGTGCCGCGCTCACTGCCACTGAAATAATAAATATTAAGCTTACTTTATCAAAAATAGTTTCAAGGCCTAGTCCTTCCGTGCGGTCTGTCTAAACACAAAAATGTAGTGAAATACTAAATAAATTAAAAGTTATTTAGCTACAACATTTTTTAACGTCAATACCTACTATGTTGTTAGCAGTTCTCGACAACTAGGCGTTGGTTAACTTAAGCTTCAAAAACCGGCCAAGTGCAAGTCGCCCATGAAGGGTTCCGTAGCAGCAAGTATTTCAGTTGATTAAATGAAAGGTGAATTGCGTTTTACGACGTATTAAAAAAAACTACTTACTAGATTTCGTTCAAACCAATTTTCGTTGTTAGTTTGCATGGTAATGTACATCATATATTTTTTTTAGTTTTATCATTCAATTCAATTCAATTCAATTCAATTTTATTTGCTCAATACAGGTATTACAGAGGATGGTACACATTAAACTTATTTGAACGCTGTATTCTACCTAAAAACTAAGGCATGCAAATTGTTTCATTTACAAATTTCTTTCCATTCTCATATTTTAGAAGTTACAAGGGGGGGGGGGGGGGGCGGGGATTGGAACTCATTTTATCACTTTGGAAGTCTCTCGCGCAAACTATTCAGTTTAGAAAAAATGATATAGGAAACCTCAATAACATTTTTGAAGACCTATCCATAGAAACCCCACATGTATGGGTCCGATTAAAAATATTTTTTTGAGTTTTAGTTCTATGTATGGGGAACCCCCAAAATTATTGTTATGTTTCTATTTTTGTGTGAAAATCTTTATGCGGATTACAGAATACATCTACTTACCAAGTTTCAACAGTACAGCTCTTATAGTTTCGGAAAAAAGTGGCTGTGACATACGGACGGACAGACAGACATGACGAATCTTTAAGGGTTCCGGAACCCATTTGGCTACGGAACCCTAAAAAACCAGCGAAGGCTTTCGCGGTTCGGCCCATGGCACTGAAGTATAAAGATGTTTATTGTATAAATAGGGTGTGATCGCTCGCACGGCACGGCATCCTCACATCCCAGGTCAGGGGTTAAGGGCCAACGCGGCCCTGGACTGCTGTTATGTAGCGCAATGCGCGTAAAATACCTGTGCTATCTAGTTTACCAAAGTAATTGTGAGGTATCAAAAACATTCAATTTCACTCAAGCAATTGGATTAACCTCCTGTAGGATAAAAGGTGAGTGCACCCCGAGCGGATGCATTCACCTTTTATCTTACAGGAAATTATTAAAAGCATTATTATATATTTTATTATTATTCATTTACTTTTATGTATTATCTCAACGAACGTAGAACGGGGGTAAATGGTATCATCGTTAAATTTAAGTTTAATAGCATGATTCACAAAGCAAAGCGTTGAGTATACATTTGTAAACTCAAAAATCGGAAATCATAAATTAAAATATCCGGCGGGTCTCGAAACTTTTCTTACTCAGGGTAGGCGCTCTGGCATTCTATTGCAAATAATTTTTACAAACAAAAGGCTTTTCTAGAAACAAGAGATATGAATTTACCTAAAGGTGCTAAAGCTAGGAGATTTGTCGGTTTTTTCTTTTCATACAAATTAATATTTTGCCAAAGCTTAATTATTTTAGTCGTATTCGAGCAATCGACGAGTTAGCATTCCTTGAGGAAGGTCTGTGGAGGACTGAAACACGTGTTGGGTATCGTATCGGCGCATGTAATTTGTATTATCATATCGTACTTCTTACAATGTGCATATTTTTGCGGACGGACGGGAGGGCGGTGCATATTGCATCCCGGCTTGATATCTGACAATTAGCGGGACTGAGTACATACATATTAATTTTGTATTTTGAAACATGAATAATAGCATTAAGTATATTTCAATAAAACCTTTATTATATTTATATCCTTAAACAACTCTTTAAAACTTTAGTTCCCGTACTTGGCCAAAAAGTACTATCCCTTACTTACTTACTTATCGTATGGGCAGTGGTAACCCTGGTGTCAGAGTTGTTCAAGCCGCCCAGCAGACCTCTGACATGGCTTAACGACTATTGCCTAATGGCTACAACCGGGACCGACAGCTTAACGTGCCCTCCGAAGCACGGAGTCGCTCAGAAATTAAACCACTTTGGCGGTCACCCATCTATGGACTGACTGACCGAGAGTCTAGTTGCTTAACCTCGCCGATCACTTACGGACCAGTGAGAGCATCTAGTTATGAGCGCCTCTAGTACTATCCCTGGCACAGTAACATCTCCGCCAAGAATAACCAAAGGAATCTGTTCTCCAAGCGTTGCCTTGATTAGGTACACTCCTTTCGAACCATCGTGTGTTAACACAAGAGGGCTGTAAAATCTCAGGATAAGATGTCTTATCAAATGCCATTTCCTTAAGGTTAGGTAGAACTTTCCCCTTACAGAATACGGTCCAGTTTAATGTTGTAATCGTGAGAGGGTGTTAGGTTGCTAAAATATCAGGCATGGTAAATTGTATTCTGTCAAATTTGTAGTTAAAGGAATTCAGAACCAAGGCTATAATATTACTACCCCTTTCATTTTAGATTAGACTGACTATACCTCTGTTTTTTATCTAGATTGTGGCATTATGTGACCTAAGACAACACTGAAAGATAAGTATGTTTCATAAAAGGTTCAAAGTACGCCCCCAAATGTCAAACGATTGATCAGGTCATTGCTGACTGCAGATTATCATGGCATCTTCACATTACGAGTCTAATGAAATGAGTCCGAAAAAATAGAGGGAAAGAAAGAAGTACATGTATTTTCGATACACAACCAAATTCAATAAAAGTACTAATTCAATTAGTATATGTATATTATTTTTGCTGTGCATTAAAAACCGGAAGGGGAAGACCACGTCGAACATTCTCTGACCAAATTGGAGATTTTCTCAAGAAAGGGCAGGTCAGAAGTACCCTAAACCGGCGAGCATGTATGAAGAATATAATGACAGTAATCGAGGCAAAAGAAGTATGCAAAGATCGTGAAAAATGGAAATCCGTTGTCTCTGCCTACCCCTCTGGGAAACAGACGTGATTCTATGTATGTATGTATTAAAAACCAGCTTAGGCTACAGCAAGAAAAGTGCTCTCGAATTCTAAAAACCTTTAGGTGATGACCTAGCAGTTTCCGAACCAAATCTATACCGCCCTCCCACAGCGTGTAATAATGTACTGTATTAATAAGTTAGACAGACAGCCACTACAACTAAAATTCACGACTTGCAAATATCCTGACGGTCTTATTAAGGTGATGTATTTTAAGGTACCCTACAAATGATCTTTATGAGGTTAGTGATTTACTTACTTTCATTTAGAAAACTCTTGCTTATAAATGTGGCTATTATTTTACAGAAGTATATATTGTCTAATGAAACTCTTAGAATACACACAGCGACTTCACCCCAAGGATTCCAACGGACTTTGCTAGATATGTAACATACCCAGTCTATTACAATAATAAATGTAATGAAATATCCTCTTCTATTTTACTATTGTAATTACTATTGTAAAAAGCTTTTACTGAATGGTTCATAACCCTATCATATCAAAAATAGAAAATATTTTAGTCTGGGTAAGCTGAAATGTTCCCACAATAACTCTACATACGATAAATATCTGTCACCCACTCTCATCCATGAATTCATGATTCATGCACACACATATACGCTCACACCTCCCATCCCACACTATCGGAACTGCTAATCCAAATTTTGTTTTTTATTAGACGCCATTTAGCTTTTAGTTTCATCATCAAATTAATGTATTGTGTTATTATTGTAATATTTTAAGGGAAGTAGCAACACAGTTCGCATCTAAGTTGTTTTTGTCAGCAAACCGACTTCTGCCGCAATGCATTGCAATACATTAGGTATATAATGTTACAGTTATTTTATGATACGTTCTAAAAATAAATCATTATTATTATTGGAATTAAAAACAAAAAGGTACAATATTAGTTGGTGTCCTACGAAGTTATTTCATAATTAAATCTAGTCTAAATAAACAACATAAATATAATATAATTTACTAGAAACATACGCTTTAAGGCCCACGCAGACTGGGACGGCATGGCAAGGGATTTTGCCGTGAGTCAGCGGACACTAGCCGCTTAGATACCGCCGCATTCCAGCGCCACGACAAAGAACGCCTCGGCAACTCCTGCTGCCCGATACACCTTTAGTATTCAATTGGGTTTGATGGAGTGTTGTTGTGTCTCAGTTTTAATATGGTAGATTGGGATTTAATGTTGGTATCGATTATTGCAGATGAAGGAGACGTACAGGCTAATAATAGGAGCGCCGGAGTCCGTGACATGCCGTTGCTTGCCGCAGTACGCCACGGCATCCCGCTACTAACTGGAGCCTGTGGCGCGTGTTTTATTGCCGTGCAATGAAAATCCCTGTCGATGCGGCGGCATCATTTTAAAGCATAGTAATTAATGCCGTATTTCTGTATCGATACGTTTGAATGTCCATTAGTAAAAATGTAAATCCCTTGCCATGCCATCCCAGTCTACGTAGTACGCCTTTAAAACACCTTTTTCATTTTGTTCTACGCTGGAACATAATTATGATGCGACTCCTTTATAGACCGCCGCTATCAAGTTACAAAACTGTGCTTCCGAGATATATCCAATGGATAATATAAACAAAAGCATAGCCTACCTATAAGGTACTAGTGCCGAATCCTATATCAATACGGATATAGAATTCGGTAATCATGACGGGCCCGTTGGCGTGGTTGGCAATTGCTTGCTTTTCACGCCGGTGGTCGTGGGTTCGATTCCCATCCAGGACAGATACTGGTGTGCATGAACATATCTGTTTGTCCTGAGCTTGGGTGTAAATTATCTATATAAGTATGTATTTACAAAAAAAAAGTAGTATATCAGTTATCTGGTTTCCATAGTACAAGTTCTGCTTAGTTTCAGATGACCGTGTGTAAATAATGTCCCAGGATATTATTATTATACCAACCGCACCAACGAAATACTAAGTATGCTAGCAGGGAAAATGGCTAGTCCATTCCTTGAACATTGGGCACGGCTTCACGTGTCAACCCGATGTTCAAATCCTGCTAGATATGAGAAATAGATCTTAGTAGTACTAATATAGTTTAAAAGTATTTGTGTTAATACTATATGGCTTTCTTATAGCTGAAATAAAGTATTTATTATTATTATATCAATACAATTGTTGTATATAGAACAATAAAACCAAGTGCTGATTATCCTTCGACATTTGGGGGTATCGAAATTCATTACGATAGCGCATTCGTTGGTATCTCACACTATGTTATATTGTTTCTCCTTCACCTAAACATTTTCACTTATCCTGTTTAGGTTCATTGGATGTACCGAACATGAATATCATCAACATGGGCATCAAGTATTAACGTACCAGTTTTGCGATGAACATCGGGTACTCGAATTTAACAAAGCATGGGAAGCAGCATCTTTGTAAGTCATTTAATGTTTTGAATGTTGCGATGTATGTGCTTATGGCAATCGTAAATAGAATACAAAATAAATTAGTGAAAGGTACAATAGGACAAGGGGTTCAACCTGCCCAAGCAATTTAAACATCTATTTGTTAAACACACCAAACAAAAAAGTTCCAATTAACAAGTAGTAACTTATTAAGTATTTATTTTACTTACCAAGCAAACTGGTGTTCTACAATTTCCTTAATTTAATAGGTAGATTATACACTGTAGAGGGCAGAGGCAGCAGAGGCTTTGCCATATAATTGTAATAAATGTATACTTATAAAAATAAAGCATATTATTTATTGTATACCTTAATTGAAACACACACGCTAGACATATATACAAACATACCCGCAATCACATATATTATGCGCTGTAGAGAGCGGATGCCCTGCAATATAATATGCATATATAGAAGAATAAAATTGTCATGAAGGCAAACTGGTCTTTCGTTCTTCAACGTCTGTAATCAACTGCAAGATAATTGTTGATGGCTAAACGTGAACTGCGTATGTATTACCCATTTCACATATATTCCTTTTTTTTGATCAGAGAGATGACCGGACAGTCGATAGTTGGTTGCTTTTTACAATTTCGAATGAATATCAAGAAAAACCATTTCAAGTATTTTATATTCGTTTCTAAATAGTTCTACATTTTAAAGAAATGCCAATTCTAATATGTTTCTAAGTAATGTTTAATATTCATGTAATGTTTTTAATTATAGCAGGCCTATTATACGCTTATTGTATTCCTTCGGCAATGATTAATATCTACATAGCTTATACGAGTAGGTATATTATGTTTATGTTTACCTGATAGAATAACGCCTTTATTGTGCTTAGCAACGTTAAGTATATGTGCTTAGCCGTTCGTGTTACTTAGGTACGAGTATGTACTGGTTGTTTAGTAGTCGTCTTATGTAGATATGAGGGTACTCTCGTGTAATTCTTTGTTTTTAATTGGAGCTAATTTAGGGGCGTTCGGCTTGCGACCGTTATTAGAAAATTAGTTCTTAATAACTAATAAACGTTTAAGTACAGACGCCTGCACATCAAGCTACCCCAATCCGTCAAATTTCCCCAATTGAAAGTGAACCTTATGCCTATGTAATAAAGTTGAAACTCTATAAAAGAAATTTGACAGATTGGGGTACCTAACTGGATGTGCTGGCGTCTGTACTATTGTCAATTTTAAGTTCCCTATACAACGATCCTGCTGAACTGTTCACAGATTTCAATGTCACAAATATCTCAATGACATGGTATACCATTCATAATAACATATCAACATTTTTTAATTTTTAAAAGTTTGTTCGATGTTTTTTTTCCCATCTTTCTGTGCTCGTCGGGGCACGGTTGTGTAATATTACCAACTACCAAACCTCGGGCTGATAGTGAGAAAATTTCTTTATAGAAAAATTCCAATTTTTTTGCCCGAATTGGGATTTGAACTTTGTACCTCATTACCTACGGTTGACACGCTAGATTTACGAGGCAGGTTCTTAAAGATGTAAGTTTATCTAAAGTACTGAGTTTCATAATAGTTGAAGAGCTAATTTGTTAATCTAATTAATAAAACTGCTTATGTTTCCTGGCTATACCAGACCACTGAGAGTGTATCTAGAATCTCATAATTCTATGAAATACTAGCCAGATATAAACATAACATAAAATTACAATTATTTAAAAGTGAAAATTCCAACGTTCTAATTTCAAATTTCCATCCATATTTTTATACGACCTCATTTGCGAAATCGTGTCTATGAAAACTGGGACATTACATTTTCGCGCCATGATTTTTTTCTATTTCCAATGTTGTCGAACATCGGAGGATTCTTTCAATAGATTTAAAATGCCTTTGTTGGATAAGGGCCCTTCAAAAGTAATCGTTTACCATTGGTGTAGTGAATGTAGGAATGTCGAAAAAAGGATGTCGTGAACGGCAGTTACAGAAGAAAACGCGCTGGCGGTGAAACATTTTATTCAAGGGAATAGGAGTCTAACATACGAGTAGATCTTGGATGAGGAGAACTTTTCACGCTGCCGTACAAACTCACTGAAGCTCAGAAGCAGGCCTGCGTGGAATGGGGTCGTGACATGATGATAAAATTTGATGCAGGCTCATCTCGGCGCATTTATGATATCGTAACAGGTAACGAATCTTGCATTTACTGCTCTGTGGAATCTAACTACGGAGGTATTTCCAATCCGGTATGACATGGCAACCTTCAAGAAGCGAGCCTATTCTTTTCTTAAAGGCCGGCAACGCACTTGCGGCTCCTCTGGTGTTGTGAGTGTCCATGGGCGGCGGTTATCACTTACCATCAGGTAACCCACTAGCTCCTTAGCCTGCCTATTTTATAAAAAAGTCAGTCAGTGAACAGTGTAGCTGTTTCAAAATGAACTAAAACCGACCAAAGTGGCAGTCAAAATTATTACCGTTTTGGATATATACTGCAAAGCATGCGGAGTACCGTCGCTAAGGTATTAGTATAGACCTACTCATACTTCATTAATACGACATAGGTCTCATCATATCAAGTGTTGTTAGCGAGGCGGGGGCGGTGCGGTCAACCGCACTACTCAGATTCGATTCTTGGCCATTCGCAACTTCGTTACAAATATCATAATCATATAATTATTGGCGAAAAATATGGAATATAGAACTGTAGTGAAATAAGATCGGACTATACATGTTTCGCTTAAAAACTAAGATATGTAAATGTTTAGTATTACAAATTGACAATCCTATATTATCATCATATCTGCAGTCGACGTCCACTGCTGGACAAAGGCCTCTCCCAAGGATCTTCACAATAGCCGGTCCTGTGCTGCCCGTATCCAGCGGCTTCCCACAACATGTATAATGTAGGATAAACGGAAGACGCAGCGTGGGCAGGCCACCTAGAAGGTGGACCGACGATCTTGCAAGGATCGTGGGAAGCCGTATCTTCTAATTATTGAATTCTTCTATTTTAACTATGATAAGTGCTATGCACTTTTGAAGTAAAACTTCTATACGCACGCTTGTAGTGAGAAGTAAGCTGTTGAATGCGTGATGAGAGCGTTATGAAAAGTGTGATCTGGCAAGGTGAACGCAAGTTGAGAGTAAGGTATAAGTTAGTGAAGATTGAAAGAGAGAGAGTTACGTTTCGTATAGGTATTACTTTAGGTGCAACCGAGAGAGGCGCGAGCACACATTTTCTGTTACATCCAGTTACGTAGGTATATCTAAGTTTTACTTCAGTCGTGTGGTCTAAAGTCTAACGCATACTCGTTTTTTTTATTACGCCTAAATTTTCTTAGACTAAGTATAGTACTAGTATGTTAATAATTTAAATACACTTTTTGACTAGCTTCTATAAAATATACCTGTTCGGACAAGAAACAATGTCCGAACATAATGGAGGTATATTTTATACTAGCTTTGCCCCGCGGTTTTACCCGCGTTAAACTTTATAAATTATCACAGCTCCTCCCCCTTAGGTGATAGCGTGATAATATGTAGCCTATATGTAGACCCGACCTCTTAGTAATATCCATGCAAAATTTAAAGTAAATCCATGCCGTACTTTTTGAGTTTAGCCTGGACATACATACAGACAAACAGACAAAAATTCTAAAAACTATATTGTTGGTTTCGATATCGATTATAGTTCACGCTCCAGGTATCCTTTTTAAAAAATATTCAATGTACAGTTTTGACTCTCCTACGATTTTATTATATGTATAGATATAGATAAACTAGTCAACTAACAAGTACCCGTTACCACGGGGCGCATTCCCACTATTGTATGCGGTTACCATAAACTATAATGCTTACATTTTTTTCAGTTAGTCTATGTGGATTGAATAGTACATCTTCTTTATCTCTATATTGTAAACATTTAAACAGGGTAAATACATTGGACACAAATAACATACTTCCATGGCTTCACCAGACAATTTATGGTACATAAAATAAATATACTATATGTTGATAGCATATATGTTTAATTATGTATTATACTTTAGCCACACCGTTTTTGGGCAAATTAGTAAACTAATTTTCAATCTACCCGTGCGAAGCCGGGATGGATCGCTAGTAAATTATAATTCATAACTCATTTATACCGTAAAAAAATACATTTATGGGGAATGCATGTACCGTGCAGTGCATGACGGGAGGTTTTTTGAAATATTTGATTCTTAAGATTATTTTTTATTTGTGTTGACTTAGACCAACTTAATCCCAAGTACTTTATATATTGTAACATGCCTTGCTACACAATTTGGCGTCAATAATTCTTTTTAACTTAACACAATTTCTGTAAGAAAAACTTGAAATTGGGTTTGTTACGACCTCACCTTTGAAAAATATCCCGAACTCTCCATCGTAATGTACGTTTGCCGTATCGTCGGGGTATAAGAGTATGGGAACAGGAAGTGTACATGTGATTGCGCACACCCTTGTGTTCTATGTATGTCCTGCATCGTGGGTTGGATGCCAACCACGACGTTTAGAATGACAGCTGTCTTAATAGGTCTCTTACGTGTCTTGGTGACTGTTATCCAGTGACAATGACCGGAACTGATAGGGTAACTTACTCCGCTTGTAAAAAGTATAGCTTCCGTTGGTAAAAAAAAAAAAACAATTTAGGGCCCACCTACGTCTAAACTGCCGGCTATTTACAGACCACTAAACATTACTTGTCATGAGCGCTAACGGTAATACCTGTAAGTATATTAAAAGTTTATAGACATCGTGTACTTATACGTCCAGTAAAATGTTATTTCTGTTCGCACACAATAGGTCATAAACTTGAGAATGTTTTGTTCTGCGCAGGTTTGTCCTTCTTAAATATTTCTCCACTGTATTTGCCGTCCTGTGAACATAAATAAATAAGTACATGCATACTAACATTGCTCTCGGGATAAGCAAATACTTTCGCTCAACTACACCCGCACTAACACTAACATGGAAGATAATAGTCACTGTACTCCTTATAAACGGCGTGTACCGATTTTTATGAAGATTTATGTGTGTGTCGTATGGGTATGTATGGGTGGTTCTCATGATGATTTTGATTTACAATTGGGCCCAGATATGCTATCCGTTTTATTAATGTAAGATTTTTAGCTTTTTACCTTGGAAAGTTTGCATGTAGGTAGGTATATTTTGACCCGTATAAAATCATATCTTAAATAAAATCATCTTGAAAATTCATCACTTAATTTACATTGCTATTTTCTATACATATAGTATTTTACATTTTATGATACGAAAAATTAAGTTCAATATGCCTTTAATTTATAATTATAACTATCTATATTATGCTTTTGTTGAAGTTTACTAATTTTCAACTCGCTCTGGTAGTTTTATGTTCATTGTATTTTGACCCGTCAACTGACTTGTTTGCTTCTTTGGTGTAGGTAGATGTACCGTGTCAGCCGCAGACAATGAGGTTTTTTTTTTTTTTTTTTACTTTATTGGGACATAAAACAGTTACACATTAGGTATAGTTCAATTATTTAAATATAAATTTTAAGAATAGGTAAACGTGTAACCCACACCCATGTCCGCGAATTAATGTTAAAAATAGGTAGTAATAAATGCGTGCATTAATTAAGCAGAGAAGTACCTATGTAGGTACTAGTGAGTAGGTATTAACTATAACTATTTTAGTAGTTGTAGGTAGTAGGTTGGGTTCAAATCCCGGGTTGGGCTGAAAATAATTGTAAAGAATAATTTCTCAGTATCAGCCCGCAATCTGGGAGTTGTCGGTGTTGTAACCTCGGAGAGCACGTAGTCTGAGATCAGATAGCAGTGTGTTAGTTGTCCCAACATATTTATATATTTAATAACAAAAAAAAATAGTATTTGTCTAGTATCCATATTACTCGTACAAGCTTTGCTTAGTTTATGCTTGATCGTTATCTACATCGGTCTGTGTATATAACGGTATGTCCGGAATATTTATGTATTTCTTGAATGGCAAACGCAACAGGCGTCATTAACCTTATTATCTAGCGAAGCCACAAAAGTATTTTTTTTAATATATATCTATATCTAGGGACAATATCACACAGATCATCCTAGCCCCAAACTAAGCAAAGCTTGTACTATGGGTACCAGGCGACGATATACATACTTATATAGTTATATAAATACTTATATACATAGAAAACATCCATGACTCAGAAACAAATATTCGTGCTCATCACACAAATATTTGCACTTACCGGGATCGAACCCAGGACCACCAGCTTCGTATGCAGGAGCATTACCAACTAGGCTATGGTGACCGTCGAGTGAATTAAGCCCTACAAGCTTCGTTCTAGGAGTCATTTGGCAACAAGGGACAGAATATCTCCACCCAGTAATTTCCATATTTCTCAAAAGTTTAACAGCTGATTTATTTACATAATTATACTATTTAAATTTCTTAGATGTGTATCTGACTATGAAGTCATTTAAAAATGGATTTTCTATGTAACGGTTCATGGCTCCGAATGTCTATTTCTTTGTTCGAGAACCAAGCTAAAACTACTGAACTTTTTAAATTTTCTTTTTTAAATTAATAAGTTTTTGTTAAAACTAAAAACTAGTATATTTTTATCATGTTGCAATTTCAGGAGCCGAAAATATACAAAGCCAAATAGAATTCCAGTAAGCTATGTGTGTCTACTTTGGGCGTTATGTTTTTTTTATTTGGATGATATCTTATCAGGTGACATTGTAAACTGATGATCGACATGGAGTTTGTACTAGTATTTTTTTTATTACTAAACCTGTAATTTATAGTAAGCTCAACATCATCCGATCCCCTATACGCTAAAGATACTATGAGAAGTCTGTGTGCTATTAATGACCATTATTTATACACGATCCAATTAATGTAATTGGCCTGCAGCTGAACTAATTATTGGACAGACAGACAAATAAAATAAAATTACAACTCAATAGCGAGACATATCGCGACTCATAGTAATAAATACAAAAGATAATAAATAATAAGCCATACCCACCTCCTCCACCCATGCGACACATGATCTGATGCACCAACGCGGTTAATTAGCAATGCTTTTACCAACGAATATTTGTACTTATTACGTATCGTATGGGCGGTAACCCGTAATATGGCGGGTGGGTATGTTGGAGTCGCACCGACTAAACCTAACTTATCTTGGCGCCTGATGGAAGGAGCCCCGGGAACGTGGGTATGCTGCTCCGGTGCCCTTCTTTTGCGCCATGTCCCAGATGTTCGGGACACGTATCCCGGGAGGGCTGTGGGTTGCGCTCCCCTAACGACTGTTGCCTAATGGCTACAACCGGGACCGACAGCTGAACGTGCCGTCCGAATAACGGAGACGCTCAGAAATTAAACCACTTGGGACCACCCATCACCCATCTATGGACTGACCGCGAGGCTAGTTACTTAACCTCGCCAATCGTTTACAGACCGGTGAGAGCATCTGGCTATAAGCGAATATTTGTGACGTAACAGCAAGATGTTCATCGGATGCATTTTATTAACCATCAATAAATTGGTGTCAGTCAATTTTAGATACATGTGAAAAGCGTGTGCCAAATTTTGCTGGTCGCTCTCGCATCCGCCCTGCACCTTAGTTGCGGCCTACTATTTATAGATAAATGTGACATTGTTTTATTTGCTAGTGCCGTTTGTAATCATACTAGTACTTTTCCATGCGAAAACGTTAACCCCTGAGTGATAACTGAAGAGAGTGCACGCTTGTCGTCTTAGTACATTATATAAAAATATTATTAACCTGGTTAAGTATGATTTATTTATAACACACAGTTGTAAGTTCTCGTTTTTTTGCCAAACTAAAGTGGCAGTAGGGACATAACACAATGTGGAGTCTCGATCTTGGGTGGGTTACTGAAATCTATCTTCTTAAATATACAAATAAAATTGAAGTGCCTGTTTGTAATATTGAAATAACCGTTTTTTACTACATGTATATATGCATATATATACGGCACATACACCAAAATAACATTTTAAATTTTTTTGTCTGTTTGTTCCGGCTAATCTCTGAAATGGCTGGACCGATTTTGACGGGACCGATTTTGGCAGGTAGTTGATGTAATAAGGAGGAACTTAGGGTACGTTTATTTTAGAATAAATGTTTATTTTTTTAGAAAAAAAAAAAAAAAACTAAATAAGCTAATTAACACGCGGACGAAGTCGCGGGCACAGCTAGTGTTCTATATGCGGGAAGTGCGGGATGGGGTATTGTGAAGTTGCACGAGGGAGGCCTTTGCCCAACAATGGACCTCTTTCTGCTAACATGATGATGATGAATGGTTTAAGTAGGAGAATAACCCTTCATATTTGAATATTCTATTACTAATTTCAGTTCGTTTGTTTGTTGTAAATCTTAGTTTTTTTAAGATACCTAAATAAAAATGACATCACAAATTTGATATTCCTTTTTTGCCATTAACTGAGTATTTAACTTAATGAACACAAATCGCGCCAAGACTCAGAACTACGATTTAAGGTATACTCTGTCATACCTACGGAGGTCGACCCCAAAACATGAAGGCGCATCTGCAGTCGAAAATTCTACCATCTATATTTTGATCGCGTCTCCGCAACCGGAGTTTGCTTCGACATAAAACATGTTATACATAAACGCTTTTGCATCATGTAATAGCAACCTACTATTATTTTAATAACAAAATATTTTAGTCATGGTAAAAACGGAATGACAGCTCTTGAACGCGAAGGTCAGAAATCAACCGTTCAGAAATTAAACTAAGTTCAGGTTGCATAGTATTCCATTTTTTTAAATGAAATGCAAAAAATTCTCTATGTTCTCGTATAAACGTAGGATTTGGGTTTACCGTGAAGGCCCCCATTTAATTTTACCGCAATGGATACTACAGGACTTTATAAGGGACAGCGGGTTAGCTAGAGTCCTTTTTGCTGAAAATTTTAAATTTTGGTCTGATCTTTTGTTCTCTTGGTGCGGGTAAATAATAATAATATCCTGGAACATTTTCAAAAACGGTCATCTGATCCCAAACTAAGCAGAGCTTGTAAGTAGGTACTATGGAAACCAGATAACTGATATACTACAAATACTATTTTTCTTTTGTAAATACATACTTATATAGATAATTTACACCCAGACTCAGGACACACAGACATATTCATGCACACAAATATTTGTCCCGGGTGGGAATCGAACCCACGACCTCCGGCGTAAAAGGCAGCGTATCTACCAACCACGCCAACAAGCCAAATTTATATGCTTCACTCACACCTTGAGCCCTCGCTCGTTTTTATTGTCCGGTGAAGAAATGAGATCCCCCTGGACTAACTGTAAACGTCATGTAAAAAGAAATATCAGGTAGATCGCGCGCCTGAGTGCCTAATCTCAGACATCATTTATGCAGATATCTTGCTTAGCCAATCTAAAATCCTCCTATACTAGCTGTAAGCATCATATATGTTTAAAAAAACCCGGTAGATTGTTCTCCCGGGTGTAAAACCTAGGTGAGAAACCTCATTTAGGGGCTGATTTATTCAACTGACTAAGACCTTTTCAAATTCTCCTAGAATATTTTTTAACGTCATGTAAAAAAAGGAGAACAGTAGGAACACGCGCCTCGGTGCCTAACCTCACCCATTATTTAGGGATTGATTACGGCAATTGACTAAGCCCCTCTTAAATAAAATCTTCCTAGACCAACTGTAGACGCCGATTACAGTTTAATAATAAGTATTCCTTTCTTGAGGTATGGAAAGATAGTATTGGAATCGATATAAATGGTTTATTTATTGGTGGGGTAGGGTGGGGCAGGGCGAAGTCCTCTCAAGTCCTGCGAAGCGTCATACCGCATCCTGCCGCGTCCGCGACTCCCGCGCACCGTTCAGAACATACGACTATCAGTAGTGTACACACTCACTGTTAAAATCCGTGTTGTATATTTATAAATTGACCAATAATATTGTGATGACGATTGTGCTTGTGTGTGTGCCTATGAGATGGATTTACAAGTAAGTGTATGCATACCTATTTATACTTGTATATTATGAGAGTTTTTTTGTTTATATTTTTAATTACAACATGGATAAGCGAATTATTCAACATGTTATTGGGAATTCTTTTATCTTTTATTTATAGGCAGACAGTGATATTATTTGTTTGATCCTAAAAAGAAACAATAATACGTAGTATAAAAATCATTCATTCTAAAGTGACATTGAATGAGATTATAGCTAGTTAATTAAAATGTTATGATTGTGGTCTTAATACGAAAACAATATGAATTGTTTTCGTATTAAGACCATTAAGAATTAATTAGTCACGTAGTTTTAAATAGCTTATTAAACATTATTTCGAGTAGATACAGATTTTTTAAGGCAAACGCTAAGCCCATCAGAAAGTTTTGCTAAAGACCTAATGATTTTGGTATAAAATAGTTACTAAGTTTCAAAAGTTTTGGCAATAGTCAGTCGTACTAGCGTTTCGATTCCGCATTATCATTAGACGTTCAGGTACAGGTACAAAAAGTTATTTGTTAAGACATATGTATTTTAAAGATTAAAGGTACCTAAGTGCGTTATTGAATATATTAATAACTAGCTGTGCCCCGCGGTTTTACCCGCGTTAAATTTTATAAATACACAATTCACAATTCACAGCTCCTCCCCCGTAGGTGATAGCGTGATAATATGTAGCGTATATGTTGACCCGACCTCTTAGTAATATTCATGCAAAATTTTAATTAAATCCATGCAGTACTTTTTGAGTTTAGCCCGGACATACATACAGACAAACAGCCAAAAATTCTAAAACAAATATTTTTGGATTCGATATCGATTGTAAATCACGGCCCAAGTATCCTTTTAAAAAAAATATTCAATTACGATTTTATTATATGTATAGATTATAAAACAAAACCGTGCTAGTAAGAAACGTAGAGAGACGAAGTTCTTAGAAATGGAAATGGCTGCCGGGTCCATGGTTTGGCAAAAGAGAAACTCCGAGTAGATCCCGAGACGAGTGTTCGTGTAAGGGTCCAAACTTAGGGGTACTGCACATGAACACTAACCTTTTCTTCTCGTGCTACTCCCGCTGCCGAACCAAATATAGATAAATACTAGTTATAACAGTGTGCGTCACGATTGCTCCGCCACGTTATCCAAACAGAAAAAGAAATCGCTATATTTTTTTGTCAAAATTAGTCAAAATCGAAAGGAATAAAACAAAACTTTGTCAAAGTAGAAATAAAGAAGTTACAGGGGTTTTAAGTTGGCCGCGCGAACGTAACGTGCACGATTGCGCGGCCATGGAGATCTCAGTAACTACTTGGGATAGAGATCTAAATCTTTTTGTTAATTGAACATTTCATTTGTCAACAATTGTCAAAAAAATAATTATGAGACTAAGATCAATATTTCAAGAAATATTCACCTTGGAAGTTATGGCCGCGCAATCGTGCACTTGATGTTTCTTTAGTCTCGATTATTTCTTAAAAACTTAAGATATCATGCAGTAAAACTGTTACTAAAAGAAAGGTTTTAATATGTCAAAGTACCGAAAGCATTTCATGCCACCAAAGTTTATTTGAACTGACGAAATCAAGGCAAAACAAAAGTTTCGTGGCCGCGCAATCGTAACGTTACTTTGAACGCTGATATCTCATTATCTTTAATTGTGAAGATTTCGGTGTTAACATCCATTTATTCGTAATATTAACCTAATCAGATTGACATAACGTTTTACCCTCAGGACAATTTTCTACGCGTGTAATCTCAATCAAATCAAAAAATAATGATATCTTATAATGTTCGAATAGAGTGACCATAATTTCTGTTAAATATGGGGATATCTTTTGCTCTACTAGACGAAAATGTACCAGTTAGGAATAATTGTTGGAGAATTGGCTAAAATAAAAGAGTTTAATACACTTTCCTTTTTCCGTTTGTCAAACGACTTTTATGTTTTGTTATGTATTGACGAGTTATAATTTTATCAGTGAAACAGTAATGGTAATGGCAACAGTATTTCTTGAGCTGGAGTTTCGACCATTTACGTAAAATCGATAAAGTAAGTATAATTATTACGAATTCTTTGTGTGGTGACGGCGTAGAACCCATCTCATCCTGTGGGGGGCCTAGAAATCGAAGAGAACGAGTAGCAGCGTTTTTCTGTGAACTTTGCGGAGGATTTTGTCCAACTGTGGACGTAATTTGGCTGACATGGTGAAGTATAATGTTTTTACGGTCATAAATTATACGAAATATAACGCGATTGGTTCCCACATTTGGTTCCTAGTTTAATATGTATTTCAAATTAGGAGTCAAATTTTCGTGGGTTAGTAATGCTAGAAATATAAAATAGAAATGTACAGACTCCAGCAAATCAAGTTACCCCAATCTGTCAAATTTCCCAAATTGAAAGTGAACCTTATGCTTTTGTGATAAAGTTGAAAATCTATAAAAGAAATGTGACAGATTGGGGTAGCTAGATGTGCTGGCGTCTGTACATAATTCGAAATATAAATTCTCTCTCAAAATGAAAATAAATAGAATTGCTATTCCGCAGGCAGAGTCCCTCCATTCGAGTCAGTTCTAAAATCATCACACATAGCTTTGAGTTCATAATTGTTTACTGCCTATTAACCGAGCACATTTTAAATTCTTTTCTTTTTCTTTTCGTTTTAAAAAGACAACGCCCAAACTTGGGAATCTAATCCCTGTGTCGCGGGGTACTTGACTAGCTGTGCCCCGCGGTTTTACCCGCCTTAAATTTTATAAATTATCACAGCTCCTCTCTCGTAGACCTCTGTGCAAAATTTGAAGTAAATCCATGCAGTACTTTGTGAGTTTAGCCCGGACAAACAGATAAACAGACGAAAATTCTGAAAACTATTTTTTTGGCTTCGATGTCGATTGCAGATCACGCCCCAAGTATCCTTTTTAAATAACATTCAATGTACAGTTTTGACATTCCTACGTTTTTATTATATGTATAGATATAGATAAATTACTGGAGTACAAGCAGCAATGTCGCTTCATGTCATCATGTGGTGAAAACAGAACTAAGTTCCATTTTTTGGCCTTGTTTTGTATGGCATGATTTGAACATGTGTATAGAAGAAAAGAATGTTGTATTGAACTGTCGTATCTTAGCCAATTCTCCAACAATTATTCCTAACAGGTACATTTTCGTCTAGTAGAGCAAGAGATATCCCCATATTTAACAGAAATTATGGTCACTCTACTCGAACATTATAAGAGATATCATTATTTTTGAGATTACACGCGTAGAAAATTGTCCTGAGGGTAAAACGCTATGTCAATCTGATTAGGTTAATATTACGAATAAATGGATGTTAACACCGAAATCTTAACAATTATAGATAATGAGATATCAGCGTTCAAAGTAACGTTACGATTGCGCGGCCACGAAACTTTTGTTTTGCCTTGATTTCGTCAGTTTAAATAAACTTTGGTGGCATGAAATGCTTTCGGTACTTTTGACATATTAAAACCTTTCTTCTAGTAACAGTTTTACTGCATGATATCTTAAGTTTTTAAGAAATAATCGAGATTAAAGAAACATCAAGTGCACGATTGCGCGGCCATAACTTCCAAGGTGAATATTTCGTGAAATATTGATCTTAGTCTTATAATTCTTTTTTTGACAATTGTTGACAAATGAAATGTTCAATTAACAAAAATATTTAGATCTCTATCCCAAGTAGTTACTGAGATCTCCATGGCCGCGCAATCGTGCACGTTACGTTCGCGCGGCCAACTTAAAATCCCTGTAACTTCTTTATTTCTGCTTTGACAAAGTTTTGGTTTGTTCCTTTCGATTTTGACTAATTTTGACAAAAAATATAGCGATTTCTTTTTCTGTTTGGATAACGTGGCGGAGCAATCGTGACGCACACGTTATAACATAGAACTAATTTCATTTTTGGACAGGACAAGGTATTTCAGCAGGATATAGAGAAATTTTGCTGGTATACCTCTCGGTCCCATTTCGGCTGCGTATATATTAACACCATAGCCATTTTTGTAAGTTCCTTCGTAAGGTCATATTAATTAGTTTTATTGCATGGTCTTTAGGTATGTAAATTTTTTATTTATCTTCTTCTTTTTGTTATTTAAAAAAAAAGAAGAAGTACTATGCTATTAGGAACTCTAGAAAAAATGAATATGTACGGTATCTATATGGATTTTTTAGTGATTTTCATACGTTTCCATTAAATAGTCCTATCTTTGCAGTACCGAGGATTGCGTTGGGGTTGTTTCTGGAGGTTACAGTTGGACCTTCTTTTATGAAGTTAATTTGCTTTGTTTTGAGCTCAATCCTTTTTAGGCCGAGGCTACTGAAAGGTTTACTGTTTCACGTATAATTTGAAGTAGTTACTCTTTCATGGCAACGCGCGACTCGTGAGTGATGATAGCTATCAAAAAGCCTTGTTGTATAAATACCTAGCCTCTAATAAAAAAAACAATTCGTACAATATGTATAATTTTTTTAGAGAGGTAATTAATTTATATTGTGTATTTTGCAATTTGTTTAAGCATTTAAAATTAAGCTCTTCAAAGTTAGGCTCTAACACCCATATACAAGATGTAACATAAATAGTGAATATATATTAAATCTTGAATACAAATACTATGCCATGATCTGAAACTAAATCACTGCGCCATGATCTTAAACTAAATAACTGCGCCATGATCTTAAACCAAATCACTGTGCCATGGTCTTGAATACAATTACTACGCCATGATTTGTAACTATATACCTGCGCCATGATCTTGTATGAAATCACTCATTCATGATCACTAATCGTGTTAAACATATTGTACAAAAACCTTTAACAAATACATAATAGTTATATTTTTAGCTTACGTTTTTATTTTATTCTCACCTAAACCTTTTACTATGCTATTTGCCATTGCCATTCTCGGACACAAATCACACCCAGACACAGACTTACCTATGCAGGGAACAAACTTGAAACACATGGGCGCCGAGGTCGTTACGGCGCGCGTAAACTACCACTACACCACACATGTAGTCAAAAATTCCACCACTCAAGAAAAAATAATTTGATTCATACCTAAGTAACTATTTGTAATTGAATTTATTTCAATGTCCATTATAATGAACAAGAGAAATGATAAAGACACAAGATAAGCTAAATAAATAAAATATCTTCACCATGTTTACTAACATAGACCAAGTCATTAGAGAAATGGGTCCATTGATAATGATAATAAGGTGGTGAAATACGAAAGTCCAATTATGTTCTAAGTACTGTCGGCAACTTATTATTATGTAGCTTCACAGATACTAAAATATTATAGCGTGCACCGAACGACGGCCGATATAATATGTAGATAAAATGAAATAACAAAGGTAGGTATATTCAGTTTAAAAAAGCGCTTGTAAATATTCAGAACATGTTTGTAGTAATATAGTTAAGTATACAGTATTTTAGGTGCATATAGATATTTGCATTTGCGGATTAAATAGAGATAACTATAATTTATGACAGTAAGTATTAACTTAGCCAGCTTATTTCAGTTAATACGAAATTTATCGTTTTAGATATAATTTACATATTGTGCCATTACCTAAATTATAGATTTAAGTATTAGCCTTATTAACTATTCCAGAACTAACACTAATTTTGTTGTACGTTAAATGTTGTATTACTTATTTTTTATTAGTTAGGTACACCCATGTGCCATGGATAATGCCATGTGCCAGTGCCATAAATGTGTATATTAAATATAAATAAATAAATATCTAGGGATAACTAACTGCCGTCTGATCCCAAAATAGGCAGAGCCTGTACGATGGCAACCAGACATCTTTTAAACAGTTATATAATTCAAAACAAGTTAGTTATATATTTCAAATTACATATATATTATAGATGAATCACACCCAGACATAGAACAAATATTCGTGTTAATCACATAAACATTTGTTCCGGGTGGGGATCGAACCCACGGCTTCTAGCTTAGAAGGCAGGATCACTAACCACTAGACCAAGAGGCCACTCAAGTCCTATTAATATTATAAATGCGAAAGTTTGTAACTACTCACACAAAAACAACTGAACTAATTTTGATGAAACTGTGTAGAAATATAGCTTATATATCCGAATAACACATAGGCTATTTATAAAGTATAACTCAAGTGAATCCGCGGGGCACAGCTAGTATAAAATGTTTTGAATTACATACCTAAATTATTTGTTATTGTTTATATTTTATGTACTTACCTAAAGGTGTCCAAAAGCATCGAAAACACTGCAGTTACAGCTATATCAGTACTTAGATATGAAATTAATTATTACCTACTTAATTTTATTCAAGTCATTCTTATTTATTTAAGTTATAATAATTTTTATCTATGTAATTGCTGAAATTACATTATCTTAAAATCAAGACTTACACGCTTTTGACCCTAATCTTGCCTGATCTGGTTCTTGAATACTCATGACGAACTCAGTTAAACTGCCGGGCGCTGGACTTAATAATAATATATAATAATAATATCTAGGGAAAATGTCATACAGATCATCCTAGCCCCAAACTAAGCAAAGCTTGTACTATGGGTACCAGGCGACTTAACCCTCAACCAGACTGTTTGATATTGTTCTTTGTTTTTGGACCTTATTACAAATTGATAAGGTTGAAATTCATGTGGTCCCGAATAGACCATAGCCTGTTTAATGCGTTTAATGACGGGGCTGCCCGCGTTGGTGTTCCCGATATGCACAGTGCGGGCTACATAATTCTCTTTGGCGCATGGCGGGCTAGCTCCAGCACATCCAACTACCCCAATCTGTCAAATTTCTTTTATAGATTTTCAACTTTATCACAAAAGAATAAGGTTCACTTTCAATCGGGGAAATTTGAACGAATGGGGGAGCTTCATGTGCCGGCGTCTGTACCTACTCGTAGTTGCTCAAAACCCTGTATGTAGTAAAGATGATTACACGCAAAGTCATTAAATCGGTTTACGGCGCAGCAAACGACCCGCACGACCAGGACCCGAATACAACATCAGATTTTAGCTCGTTTAACCCGATAACTCGTTATTCATATAAAACCTGCTCCCACCTACCTCTGATTGAACTAAACTCAATAAATCTTTAATTAGTACTAGGAATCTGGGTATATGTATTGAAATAGAACTGGTATCAGGGTGCATTCTTATCGCCCACATTCCACAGTAAGTTTCTGCGGAATGTTTGATTATTCCGGCTGTGTTGCGTGTTTCATCCTTTGGATGTATTTTAGTCGTAAAATCGCAACTGTTGCAAGGAATACGTAATAAGTAGGTTTGCCTGGTTTAAAGGAGAAGGGAATGACTCCATACATTCCTGGGCCCAGGTGTTAACTGAATTAAACTAGCCTTATTTGTGAGAGGATATAATACCAAGACCTCACTGAAATTTTGGTGAAATTTGGCTATCCAGGAATCAAGTTATATGAAGTATAGTAAAAGTGAGGTTAAATTATAACATTGTAGTTTATCAAAAAAAATTTTAATGTCTTTCGGTTGTGTTATGATTTTATGCATGGAGAGTGTGTCATGTGGAAGATCTGGCACGTTTGGATCCCCCGCGCCCCGGGCAGTCACTACAGTCGAAGAAAACCACAAATAAAACATGGAAAATACGTGCGCACTTAAAACGACAGTGAACGAGACAACGAACGAGTGACAGTCAAAGAGCATGTAAAGGCTGTCAGGCAGAGAAGTGTTGCCCGAAGAAAAATTAGAGGAATACGATCCGCAATGAATCGATTCCACGAAAAACACTTGTCACTCGATTTTCAAAAATATTCTGAGATTTTACCGATTTATTCTTAATCGATTGCGAGCAATTCATCATTATTTTATCAATTATTTCGTTTCATAACTTAATTTAAGTTTTCTCGCTTCCTAGATAGAAACATGATACCATATTTTGTGATTTCCTTTAGAAAAATATAACGGTTTTTTTAATCCACCTTTCAACTAGTTAACTGCTGGGCCCAGAAGTTTCCTTCTCCTTTAAAACCTCCAGGATGTTATTATTTTACTTTATTTAATACCCGTCTACCGCTACTCGCGTCCAGCGGCTATTAGCGACCCTGACAGCATCATCGGTCCATCTTGTAGGAGGCCTGTCTAGGCTCGCTCCCGAAAAATATTTATACGTTATTGTAGGCACTAATTACCAGTACTTAAAGTGTGTGAAGTTTGGCTATCTATATAATAATATTTTAGGACATTATTCACACACAGCATCTGATCCCAAACTAAGCAGAGCTTTTACTGTGGAAACCAGGTAACTAATATATTACATATACTACTTTTTTTTTGTAAATACATATTTATATAAATAATTACACCCTGACTTACTACAAACAAAAATGTGCATCTTATCTGTCCTTGGTGGGAATCGAACCCACGACCTCCCGGTTGAAAAGCTAGCATTAGCCAACCACGCCAACAGGCCTAATTAATTACCAGTACATATTAATAAATAAATTATTTTTTTAATTTATTTATTAAATTTATAGTTATTTATTTAAGTTATTATATTAAAAATTATACTAAATTATACATATTTAAAGTATGTAAAGTCTGGTTATCTATATCTATATATTATATTTATTCAGTTTACTCCAACAGAGCAACGGAGATAGTGTTCTTGTATTGGCCTATCATGTTATCGGAACGAAATAATTTTTTTATTAGTTTATCGCGTGCTTATCTTTTGCTACAATCGATTATTTACCGGTAACTGCAACTTTTTTAATGTCATACGAAATCAAGTTTATGTCTAAAAATAAATATGTGGTTATCTCTATATGGCTTTAAATATGTCTCAAGGTAATATTATATTGATTACAAAAGAATGCTGCATTTCACAAATTTTATTAATATTACAATTTACATGAATGCACGTGTGGCGCAGCGGCTAAGACAGTTGCCTCGCCGCTTTGTGTCGCGGGTTCAAGTCCTGCGCCGGACAACTATTTGTGTGACCCACAAATAGTTGTTCTGAGTCTGTAAAGAACCCAGCGTACAGGGATTAGATTCCCTAGTGCACCCGTTGTCTTTTCAAAAAAAAATATCACGTAACGTGTTTCTCTGAAGTGTTGCCCTATTGAGGAGCTACGTTCTGAACTAGACTGTGAACCTCTTAGACTAGTATACACTATGCATAATGCAATATGAAATTACAAACAAGTCTTGTATGTAAATTGGAATTATAATCTCTCCTTATACTTGACGTGGGCTTGATTCAGAATTAGCGAATCTGCAGGTATCGCTTATCCAACGGTAACTGCAAATTCGATATTTCTCAGGAGGCTGGAGCTCAAGTTACAGATTAAGTTACTAAATATTTTTCTGGTGATATTAAAGAAGACAACAACAAATGCCATCGTCAAATTAGCAATTATTAATCTACATTATTGCCACCATGTGTATTCGACCCATTGTGACCTACACTAATCTGCCACTGCTAGATTATTATACCTACTACAACCGTTTTAAGCGCTAAATCGATTCATGCGGAGTGCCGCGGGCACCCTGTGGTAGGTGCATGTTATAAATCTGTTTCGTGAAAGTCTTCTGTTATCGCCACTTAATCGGTCTCTCAGTAACTATATACAATTTAAGAGTTATGCTCTTGTAATTGGTTTATCCTCCACTTCTACCTATCTTTCATATGCGTTTTGATTACACTATACGACTCTACTTTCACTTTTTCTTTAATCTTATTCATGTATATAGTATCCTGGGCCGGTTTAGATAAATAAAAGACATTTAACATTGAAACAATTAAGATAAAGTTCAATTGGCGATTTCTTACCGCCAACCTTAAGATGAATATGAATATAGTATAGTGAAATGCTGCTTTTGTTGATAAATGCCCTTTAAGCCATTGTTATCTTACGGTTTAAGACATTTATTTCTCAAAAAAGAATACAATTCACTTATTATTGAGAAATACAAGTAATAAGGAACGGACACTAAAACTATAATAGTATAAAATTAAATGTATTGTGTTAGTAATTGCATAAATTAGGTGGTTAGTAAAGATAACTTATATTATAACTTATATACTTAGATAAGGGTAGTTTAATTACCATTTCGACTAGCCAAGTGTGATTTCTCGAAGTACCCATCGTTCCGTTTGTTACGCTATACTGTGGAATATTACCAGAGTACGCAATGCAACTAATGGTTCCTATTACGTATCGTTATTTGAAAACAACTGGGTCGTCATGTACTTTCAAAATGGTTTCTATCAAATTTCAAATTCAAATTTTTCAAAATTCAAATTTATTTAATTCGCAAAAAATATGGTTACAGACAGATGGATGGAGAGTCTTAAAGTAAGTTCCACATATTTTGTCGTACTGACATGCAAAAAAATGGTTTACATAAGAAGCTTAATTAAAATATTTGGTAGAACTATTACATACTACACACTACCTAATTAATATATTTATATTCAAAAAATTCCTTAATATTATAAAATACATTATGTACAAGCCATTTTTTCAACACCTTCTTCATTTGAAATAATGGTAGTTCTCTGATGCCTTTAGGGACATTGTTAAACACTTTTATACACATTACAAATGAATTTCTTTGAAGTAGCGTAGTTCTGCAATATGGCATTAGTATGTGTGTTGGATCTCTTTTGGCAATATTTGGATTATTGCGATGTGCAGTAATAAAAAGGCTTGAATTATTTCTGACGAACATGCATACTTACTTGAAATATATAGATTCCGGTTAATGTTAATAAGTTATTATTTTTAAATAAAAGTCTACAACTTTCAAGAGGACTAACGTTGTACAGAGCGCGAACACACTTTTTTTGACTTACAAGAGCTCTGTTAGCATCTGTTGAATTTCCCCATAGTAAAAGACCATAGCCAATAATAGATTCCACATATCCATGGTAAGCGGTTCGTGCGGCTTGTGGACTAGCTACATGTTGCAGTGTACGAAGTGCATAAACGAACCTATTTATTTTGCTACATACGTTTTTCACATGTTCTTTCCAATTAATGTGTTTGTCTATTGTTATACCTAAAAATTTTGTATTTGTTACCTTTGCCAATTTTTCTCCTCTACATAATATATTTACTGTTATTGGTTGAGTTTTATAATTACAAAAATTAATGTATTTTGTTTTTGTTATATTTACTTGAAGGTTATTATCTTCTAGCCAGGACATGATGGACTCTATAGTAGTGTTAATTTCATGTTCATACACTTGTGACTTATCATTATGCGGTATAATGATTGATATGTCATCTGCAAACATTACTGATTGATGGTTCGTTATGCTTGGTAAATCATTTATATATAAAATAAATAGTAAAGGCCCCAGAACACTACCCCGAGGAACTCCATAATTATTTTGAATAAATGATGATCTGTAGTTTATTAACTCATATTTTTTGTTAACTCGTGATATTTCAACACACTGACTGCGATATGTCAAATAGCTCTTTTTCCATTCCAATGCAGATCCTCTAATTCCATATTTTTCACACTTGTGTAATAAAATATTATGATCTACGCAATCAAAGGCCTTTGACATATCAAAGAAGATAGCAACTACTGGAACTTTATTGTTAACATACTCAGTAACTTGGCGAATCACTGAAAAACCTGCAAGAGTGGTGGATTTCGATTTTTGAAAACCATTCTGCTCATCTCGAATGATATGATGTTTGCTAATAAAATTATAGATTCTACTGTACATAGCTTTTTCGAAATTTTTTGACAATATAGGTATTAAAGTAATCGGTCTATAGTTGTTAAATTCATGACGGTTATCTTTTTTAAAAAGGGGTCTGACTATGGATGTCTTAAGTTTTTCAGGAAATGTTCCATGTACGAAAGAAAGGTTTATAAGAAATGTTAATATAGGAGCAACCTCCTGCACACAAGCTTTAAGTACAAGTGTGGAAATTGAGTCATAACCTACCGAGACAGTATTCTTTAGAGAATTGATTATTCGTGTAATTTCATTTTCAGAACATGGTTTTATAAAAATGGTTGAATCTAAGCTGTCTATTGATCTTATTGGTACATTATTTACTATTCTGTTGTTTTGAACTGTATTTACAAAATAATTATTGAATTTACTAGCTATATGCAAAGGTTCATTTATTTTAGTACCATTATCATTTATCCACTCAATTTCTTTGGTTCCTGTATCATTATATTCTTTGTTCTTTATGATTTCCCACGTTGCTTTGTTTTTATTTTTTGATCTTTGTAAATGTTTATTGTTTATATGTTCAATTATTTTCTGTTTATTTCTGTTGTTAGTAATATTTTATGTATTATATTATAATATATATATATATATATATATATATATATATATATATATATATATATATATATATATAATTCCGTTAAGTTTAAGTATTTATTAGTCGGTTTTATTTATAAATATAATTTTTTCGCGCACATACATTCTCACGCAGTAGTAAGTATTACACTATGTATACATCAGATATTATAATATATAGAAACTTATGATTAAATATATTTGTTTTATTTTATTATAAAGTTTATATTTTATTTTTTAAACATATAATTTTATGAACTTTTCATTAGGTAAAATTTTAATTTCTTTTTAAATAGCGTGAATGATTGAATTTCTTTAATGTCTTTAGGCAAGCGATTGTACATTAGTGCTCCTTCAAATTTTATGTTTCTTTTACTGTATTCAGTCCGTGGTTTGTATAAACATATATTATAAGCGTTTCTTAATTTTTTGGCTTGTATTTGGTTTTTTTTGTGATAGTTATTTGTGAATGCGTGTCTTTAGTTAAGATCTTTCTTATCAAGATACAAGTATGGTATTTATATGTTTGGTTTATATTCATTAATTTTGTTTTCTTGTATAAAAATTTAGTTGGCTTTAGGTAGTTTAGGTGGAATAACAGTTTAATAATTTTATTTTGGCTAATTTGCAATGGTGATATATTGGTTTTGGCGGCAGTGCCCCAGACTTCGATGAGGTAAGTAAGATGGGATTTTACTAGGGAATTGTATATTAAGCGTCTAACACTCCCTGGGAAACACCTTCAAAACTATGACCAGTGTAAACTAGAGTACCATCGTATCAAGTTTCCTGAAGTTATCTGAAGTTATTAACTTATGCTATTTCATAATTATCCTATTAAATTGAACCCAATATGGGTGCAGTTGTAGATTTTGTTTTAAGCCAAAATTTAAAAATGCTCTTTTCATAACTCTTCTTCAAACCCTATTTATTTCTCTGAGAGTTATTTATATCATCACCATCATATCAGCCGAAAGACGTCCACTGCTGGACAAAGGCCTCCCCCAAAGATCTCCACAAGCCGCTTGCTCTATTCGCATCCAGCAGTTTCCAGCGACCCGCATAAGATCATCGGTCCATCTTGTAGGGGGCCACCCACGCTGCGTCTTCCGGTTCGTGGTCGCCACTCGAGAACCTTTCTGCCCCAACGGCCGTCGGTCCTCGCCCACTGCCACTTCAGTTTTGCAATTCTTCGGGCTATATCGGTGACTTTGGTTATTTATATACTGGAAATTAACTAAATATACAAAATAATCAATAAGATATGTATTACGACACTGCCGGAAGGACTAGTTGATCTGTTAAATTAAATTATGCTTACAAGCTACCTATTTTTTTTTTGTGCTATTTAGATTCAGTTTCTGCATTTTGATTGTGAAATGTACTTATGTATGTGGATACGCAACTGCATTCAAATTGTATATAAAAAGGAATAATATATTTTATGCCAATGTTATTATTATATTAGTTAATAATAACCACCCATAACTCATACCATATTGTTAGTATATATTTTATAAATTGATCTTAGTAAATGATTATAATAAAATAATCATAAATATGTTTATAAAATTATACCTAAGTCCGGTACAATTTTATGAAATATTGTACAAGAGATCGTAATAATATATTGTTATGATTATAATATTTTAAGTAGGCATGAATTTATTAAATATACTATTTATTAATTGTTACGGCTTATTATTTTTTAAATTATACTACTGCCAGCTTATTATATAAACCGTTTCCATCCCACATCATAATCTTCGTAAATATCATTTGATAATGATTAATTTATTTTCACTCACTCATCTATGTATTCTGTTTCCCAGGCTCAAAATATAATCTATCTATACTGTATTAAACCAATAATAGTGCAGTGGCAAAGATATGCATGAATACTCAGGACATATTAGAATGGAATCATATGTGCGCAAACTCGGGAACACTTTCTATAACCTCTATCATCCCATTGGTGTGTGAACCCTCTCATCAGGTGCGACGGATCCAACATGACCGGAGAGATATCAAGCGCAGATTTCACAGCTTTCAGTGTTTGCAGATTACTGGCGATTTCTCTTGCCTGCAAAATCACAATAACGTTGCTAAAGCTTCGTTAGCAATTGCTCTCACAGATTCGTAAGTGATTAGAGAGGTAAAGCATCTAGCTAGCCGTTCTTCCGAAGGCACGTTAAACTGTCGGTTTTGGTTGTAGTCGTAGATAAGCCATGTCAGAGGACTATTGGGCGGCTTAAACAACTCTGAAACTAGAGCAACCACTGCCCATACGATAAAAAATAATATTCACGGAAGCCAAGTCCATAATTTGAATTTAAAACCTCTTAAATGTGATTGAATACATTGCTAGACTGATCTTCGATTACGTATGGGAGAGAAAACTGCCTGTGTTGCTTTTCAAGCCGTAGGTCGTGGGTTCGATTCCCACCCAGGATAGATATTTGTGTGCATGAACATGTCAGTTTGTCCTGTGTCTGGGTGTAATTATCTATATAAGTATTTATTTACAAAAGAAAATAGTATGTAGTATATCGTTATCTGATTTCCATAGTACACGCTCTGCTTTATTTGGGATCAGATGGCAGAAGTATTAAGTACCCAAACAGTAGAAATACGTTTGTCATAATCATAAAAAAATCTGTTTTACAATTGTAAGTATTGCATTATACATATTAGTAGTTAAGCTAATTACAAAATCTTTACCTAGCTAAAACATACAAATAAGTGTTCATTGAAGCGAGATAGAGAGATATACAATTGTAAAATGCTTTGGTCACGCGGTTTTGTTGGCTTTCTGCCGGAAAGTAAAAAACTCCTGGTTTAGTTCGCTTTCTTATAATTGATTCCGAAAACAATTTTCCAAGACAATGGTTACGTAGGTAGTCATATTTCGAAACTTATACACCTACTTTACAAGATGTAGAAGACCACGCACCGAATATATATTTACTATATTGCTATCATCATGTCAGCCGAATGAAGTCCACTGCTGGACAAAGGCCTCCCCAAAAGATTTCCACAATGGAGTTGAGTCCATCATTTGGAGGGATATGCCTTAATCACCAAGCTTGGCAGACGGCTTGGCGATCGCAATATGATGGTCATAATACACAGAGAGACGCTGCTGCCCGTTCTCTGCTAGAAATTCCCTCAAGACGACTTCTATTCCCCCCACGGGATGAGATAGGATGAGATATTTTACGCCGTCAGCCACAAAGCAAATTACTGATTGTTTTGATGAACGTAGTGAAAATTTTAGGGAACCGTGATCGCATTGGATTGGCTACGAATTTGTATCCGACAAAGGTGAAAGTCGGCGGATGATTCGGGAAGGTGTTAGTGGTGTTACTGATGCCATGTGTCCGTAATTGTTTGTCTACAGGAAGAGTATCACACATTTATTGATATAAATTAATTCATTAATAGGTATTCGCATTAGACATGAGTATATTATGAACAATGTTCTTTTGCAGTCAATCTGAATATTTTTGACATATCACACTAATATTATAAAGGAGAAAGTTTGTGAGTATGTATGTTTGCTACTTCTTCACGTCTAAATGGCTTGAGGGAATTTAATAAAATTTAGTATGGAGTTAGCTGACAACCTGGATTAACACATAGGCTATAATTTATAAGGTTTAAGGCGGGTTATACCGCGGGGCACAGCTAGTTACTAACATGGCTAATAAAGTACTAATGACCATATAAAATATTAATATACTTATGCGACGTTGTTTCATTTGGGTAGGAGCAGAAAATATATTTTTATTATTCCACATTATGTATTTATATTCTAATTGATTACAAATGTTTTATTACAAAATTGATTTATAATAATAATATGTATAGTAAAGTTAAAATAGAGCTTCCTTCCTTCTGCGGATATTACTTAAAAAAAAATAAGACTCATCATCATCATAATAATCAGTGATTACTTATGACTATGATAGTAAAAAAATCTAATAAATACTACCAGTACAAATACTACAGCAATAAAATAATATTATTCAGGAATAAATCAGGACTAGTACAGACATGGAGCACCAGCGTAGCACATGTTTCGTTTTGTTGCATAAAATAATTATGCGGTGTAGTAGTGGGACAGCTTTATCAACACTAGGCACGCGTTGTTAAAATGTATCTACTCGAAGAATATTGACATGGCCACGTTTGCTCTATGTATTTTTGTTCCCGCGCAACCCGTTCAAATGTACTGTCGGTGTCTCGTACGACATGATAGATAGACGGCTGCTTTTACTAGGACGCGTTTTGTAGGCCGGCATCTCGTTTTATTTTTGTTGTGGGGCTCAGTTATGTCCAACGTATTTGGTGAATATGCCTGCCTGGAGTATAATAGATGATCCTAATATATGAATTATCCTATTAGGTTATCACTGATTATTCGGACAGCAAAGGTGAGCGTGGCATTTGAGACTCGTACCTCGACACTGGTCAGTCACTTACGTGGAGATGCATAAGGGGGTCGGTTCTTTTGGCATTTTGTGCATTGTCGCTCTAAGTTAACATGCGAAAAGTTAGCCCTCTCGTCCGATTGGAGATCGGAGAGGGCATATTTCAATGATACAAATGAAAAAAAGGGTCAAGGATGATTCTGGTTCCCATCGAGAGCTTGATTCGTTCATGCGTTCTTCTCTAGTATCTCACATGCTTTTACTCTTTGAAGTAAAAACGTTGTATATTAGTTGTGTTCTATTATAGTTTTTCAATTTTGTACTAGATTCTTATTTTTTCTGTAGTTTATGAAACTCATTTAGTTTTTGAAGATTATGATTGAGAGTACTTTTTAAAAAACATCGTTCTATTTCTATTGTAAATATCTGTTAACTGGGATATTTCAAAATGGTTAGCATCATAAACCTAGAAGGATATACACGCAGATAGACGGGTACGGCCGCCTAATTCGATAAGGGATATTTTTTCCCATTTACGGTGCGTAGGTAATCCTAAAACGATATTTTAGGGCTCACACGGAGAACTATATTATGTATATCACTTTTAAGAAATTAAGTAACATGAGGCTTTCAATGTTAATCTGACAATAAACTCAAGGAGTCCCAAAATCCCGTTTGGAGTTTTGAGCATTATCGTGACTACACGACCCGACGCCTCGACATACTTTCCCGCTTACATGGTATAGTAATAACTACTCAATAATGTTGTAAATAGACTCAAAGTAATTTAAGGCAAATTAAGAATATGAAATTATTTGAGTATGTAAATTGTATTATATATGTATCTGATCTGCTGTGTGGCTGACGGCATAGAATATCGCCACCCCTTTTCATCCTGTGCGAGGCGTAGAAGTAGACCCGAAGGTATACCTCCCAGAGGACGGACAGCAGCGTCTCTCTTGTACTATGACCATCATACTGCGATCGCCAACCTGTCTGCCAAGCGTGGCAATTATGGCATATCCCTTCAAATTATGGACACAATTACATTGTGGAAATCTTTTAGGGGGGCCTTTGTCCCGCAGTGCACTTCATTAGGCTGACAACTGTATGTAATTTTTTAATTTCAAGATATCGGTACAGGCGTTGAAGAACATTAAAGAGTTGTTATTACTATATTTTGTAAAGGTGGGTAAGTGTGTTGATGGCGTCGTGTCGTCACGGTAGTGGTTCGTCACGCTGCCTGTGTCGTCACAATGCAATGCCGGACGCTTCGGGACACAACACGAACTGCATTATTTACATACACACATTCCTTTTACTGTACCTACCCACTGCGTTTGCGTAAGATGTGCCTTTAAATTGTATTATTTTAAGCAAGTTATTACTAGGACAAAGGCTTCGGCTACACGTAAGCAGAAGACTAAATTCTGAAACAAGAACACACACTTTCGTAGTGTTATTTGAGATATAGAACAAATATTTAGAAGTATTTTTTTTCTCCCTGTATAGTACCTAACACAGATATCTGGATATTCATATATTCGAATGAGGGTCCCGCAAAACCGGTAATTATGGATACCTTTGGGGAAGGCCTTTGTTCATCAGTGGTCATCTTTCGGCTGCCTGGATAATAATGCTAATATCTGCCCATGATACTGAAAACTGAGACTACTTTTAAATTTAGTAATAGATGATTTAAGATTAAAAAGAAAAATGTTGTTTAAGTATAGCTCGCAATAAATAAATAAATATCTTTGGACACTTACACAGTCATCTGATCCCAAATTAGGCAGAGCCGATATTATAGCAATCAGACAACCGATAAACATAATTTAAATACATTTCTGAAGTTATACATATTACAGATAAATTATACCCAGACACAGAACAAATAATTGTGCTCATCACACAAAGATTTGTCCTGGGTGGGGATCAAACCCACGACCTCGGGTTTAGCAGCCATGGTCACTAACCTCTAGACCAACAGGCCACACAATATGTCTGTCCTAAGTGTTCTAAGTGTGTTGAACAAGTGTAACAAGATTGACTACTCTAAACACGAATAATTAAACTGCCTATCTCATAAATGTAAATCACATAAACTGAACTAACTTCGTCAAATTGAAATTTTTGCAGAGAAAGCCGAAGACTTTCCCGGGATAATTGCTATGTACAGACGCCAGCACATCAAGCTACCCCAATCGGTCAAATTTCCCCAATTGAAAGTGAACCTTATGCTTTTGTGATAAAGTTGAAATTTGACAGATTGGGGTAGCCAGATGTGCTGCGTCCGTACCATATTACTATGCATTCATTCAGCTTGGTTTTGTAGTTCATGTGTAATAATGAAAAAATAAACAAACAGTTTCACAGTCAAACAAAAAGACTTGACTGGCCTGTCGGTCTTATGAATCTGACTGTTAACTAGAGGTCATCAGTTCAGCATCCACCCAGGACAGACCTTTCTGTGATGAGCACGATTATCGATACGATATAGTTTATTGTCATTAGTAATAATGATAATAAACTATGTACTAATTCCCTTGGTTAACACTTAGCCTTGGCCGGTGTTCTCCTTAGGATACCGGTGAAGACCGATAAACTAAAAAGTATAATGAAAATAATAATATGATTTATTCAACACACAATTTATAAAATAAAATAAGAATAAAAGGAACAACTAAGGAAAAACATCGTAAACGTCACACATTAAAAAATAAAAACAATTAACTAGAATGTTGACGGGCCTGTTGGCGTGGTTGGCAAATGCTTGCTTTTCACGCTGGAGGTCGTGGGTTCGATCCCACCCAGGACAGATATTTGTGTGCATGAACATGTCTGTTTGTCCTTAGTCTGGGTGTAATTATCTATATAAATATGTATTTACAAAAGAAAAGTAGTATATGTATTATATCAGTTATCTGGTTTCCATAGTACAAGCTCTGCGTAGTTTGGGATCAGATGGCCGTGTGTTAAGTGTTCCAGAATATATATAATATATAAATTGTACAGGTGGTACAGGTGGACATCACTTAACATTGTTTTAGTTAGTTAGTTTAGGTGTAATTTATCTGTAATAAGTATGTTTTTAGAAATATATATAAGTTTATTAGTTGTTAGGGTGCATAGTACAGACACCAGCTCATCAAGCTACCCAAATCTGTCAAATTTCCCCAATTGAAAGTTAAAAATATATAAAAGAAATTTGATAGATTGGGGTAGTTGGATGTGCTGGCGTCTGTACAATCTCTGCTTAGTTTGGGTTTAGTTGGTAGTTTGGTGGTAGTTGCCCAAGATATTTAGATATTTATTGATATCTGTGAAGTTGTAATATTATTATATGGAAATATCAGGAGACTATGTGTTACTTATTGGATATCGAAAATCAACAGATAGATAAACTGCCGACCGATTTCGAACTGGCTGAAGAAACGATACAGTCCTGAACAGTACTTTTTATTCTGTGCCTGAACGATTGATTGAACTGATCACTGATCTCTTTATTACAGATTTTATGTATCCGACAGAGTTAACACGAAGTGATCCTAAAAAAATACCTTATTCCTTTTGAGGTATGCAAGAACTGATTATTTACTGCAAGAACTGATTTCTATACATCATCATCTTTTTCATCTTTTAAAAGACAACGCCCGCATTAGGGAAATTAATCCCTGTGTCGCGGGGTAGGTACTTTACAAACATATAATAGACGGACACAAATTACATCCAAACTCAGAACAACTATTTATGGGTCACACAAATAGTTGTCCGGCGCGGGACTCGAACCCGCGACACGAAGCGGCGAGGTAGTCTTAGCCGCTGGTTCGGCTTGGTATCTGACATCTTCTTCAAATATCTATAAGTCATTGTTGGGTCAAAGAGCATTCGAAATATATTCGTTAACTCTTTCTAATTAAATTATTATATTTTATTAGTTCAATGGGACTATTTCGATTCGCTTCTATTTTTCGACGAATGTCGCTGAAGGTCACGTGCGAATGCGCACTGCGCACGCGCCGCTCAGCGCCGCCCACTGACAAACAAGTGGAGGTCATTGACCCGTGCCGATTTAAACCCTTTATATCATTGAACGAATTATCTACGTCATTAAAGTATACTTCAAAGATTTATAGTATCTGAAATTATAAAGTCTTTCTTTTTATTACTATATTCACTTCATTGAACAGTGATATACGAATCTTATGAGACGTATAAGTCACATATATTATGATACAATAACCCTCGAAAGTATCCTTTTTACTTATTATACTTTAAACATTGACCTGGTTGCGATTTTGTTATATCTGTAATTCAAATGCATTTACTTTCGTGCGAATGAGTCAATCAAATGCTTAAAGTTTATGTTTACGTAAAATACGTAATGAATATTTGTACATAATAATCAAATAGTCATTTATTGGTAATATATTTTACATTGTTCTTCAACATTATAATAGAATGCAAATGGCACAAAATTATATCTTATACTTAACTACTTAAATTTTATAAATTCGTCATACGAGTTAAACTATTGCTCGACAAGCCACCGCTTCAAGCGAACTAGCCGGAGTATACTCGGTAACTCAGTCTTAACATTAGCTGACTTACGACGATTTAGTAAGACACCTCGGTTCTGTAGCCAATGTTTGGTTATGAATGAATGAAATATTTATTTGCTAAAATATAGATACAGGGTTGTTAGGTACATTATAAACTTATCCAACTATATTTGACATAGATATGCCGTGCAAAATTTTAAAGAATGTCAACTATAATCTAAATAATGTAAAACAAATAAAATGTCAAACACAAAAAGACAACACAAAATAATAAAGTAAAAACATTAAAAGAGTATTAGATAAAAACATTACGTTAAAAATAAACAGATCACAAGTATGTCAAATTTTAAAACTTATATTTAAGTAATTCATCCGTCGAATAAAAACATCTGTCACTTAACCAATTGTACAGGGTCCTATTAAATTCCATGTCGTTTAGCTTTCTTACGCTTTCCGGAAGTTTATTATATATTATTATGGCCATATTGTAACAATTTTTATCACTAAGCCTGAGTCTATTTCTTGGTTGGACTAGTGGTTTTTGCATATGCCGTGTGCAGTATGTATGAACGGCGACGATCCGTTTGGTATTTAGTTCTATATTCACTTTTATGTACACGGCAACAAAGCTATGGCTGCGTCACCTGTATACTCTTCAACTCGCATACCAAGCACGCTGACTGCAGGACAACCCTCCAAATGGCAATGATGTGAAAACATTTGGGGGAGGCCTATGTTCAGAAGTGGACGATATCAGGCTGATGATGATGAGCTTGTTAATTGGTATATGACTATAGAGAGCACAGTCATAATATCCAGTTCTTTAAAATTTGGCCTAGCGGATAGGTCTTGCGGTACATGGATCATCTCTCGTACAGCACGCGTCTGCATTCGGAAAGGTCACTCACAGTCGGCTGCGCGTCCCAACAGATCAGCGCCTTATTGCAGCAATGAATGCACTGTTGTAAAGTAATATGCACGCATCTCTGCCACGGACATTACTCTTCGTAATCGGCTTAGGGAAAAACAGGCGGTCCCTAGAGTCCCGCACAATTTATAAGGATTTACGGTTGACCTAGACACTCGTAGCATCGCCATTAAACATTCTATTACATCAATTCTTGGCCTCGGACGTGAAAACGCAACAGCAAGACAGAGACGGATGAAAGAAGAAGCGAGGTGGATCATAGGATAGAACATAACAACAATATATTGTAACAGTATGTACATACAAGCATTTATCCACATTAAGATTATTCTTATGTAAATAAATCTACTAAGTTATCCAATGTAAATATTGTAAACGTGAATGTTATTGAAGGTTATTGATTGTTACAAGGAGTGAAAGTCAATAACAAAAAATATAAAAGTAGTATAAATAATAAACTATATAAAAATAAATAGTAAAATAATATACTCGTAATGTATACATACTTCGTAGCGTTTAAAAATGACTGCGCATATGATGCGTAAAAAAATGTTATAACAAAATTAAAGAATATTGCTTATCTTGCTTTCACTAGTAAGGGCCTCAAGTGGCTTTAAGAAATAAAAAGGCTCGCTTCTTGACCGTTTCCATGTCATTCGGAATAAATAATTTCTGAAATGTTTGCTCTTAAAATATATTCCCAGAGTAGGGAATATATTTAAAATATATTCCCAATTTATTTATAATATATTTCCAGTACGGAATATATTATAAATAAGTAAAATTTCAGAAATTATATGTTAAACTAATTTATCCGGATTGACATGGCAACGTTCAAAAAGCAAGCTTATTTATTTGTTAAAGCCACTTGAAGCCCCTCTGCTATTGCGAATATTGCGATACTTACTAGTGAAAGCAAGATTAGCAGTATTCTTTAATTTGGTTTTCACAATTTTATAAGCAGCATATGCGCAGTCGTTTTTATATAGTCCCAGTAGGGAATATATTTTAAATAAGTAAAAATATCAGTTTTTTTTTAAATTATACTATCCGGAATGACCTGGCAGCGTTCAACAAGCGAGCCTATTTATTTCTAAAGCCTCTTGAGTCACCTCTAGTATTGCGATACTTACTAGTGAAAGCAAGATTAGCAATATTCTTTAATTTTGTTCACAATTTTATAGGCAGCTTATGCGCAGTCATTTTTATATATTCCCAGTAGGGAATAAATATATTTTACATGAGTAAAAATTTCAGAAATTATTTTTTAAAATTATATTATCCGGTATAGTATGGACGTTCAAGAAGCAAGCCTATTTATTTCTTAAAGCCACTTGAGGCCCTCTGGTGTTGCGAGTAGCCATTGCCGGCGGTCGTGATTTACCACCAGGTCACCGTTTGCTCGCTTGCCTCAATATTCTATATTAAAGAAATATATCAACGTTCATTTTCAGTCATTATTATACGATTTTATTTATGTAATTACCAACATTTTGGTCCATAAATAATAGCATCATAAATTATGTTATTATGCAAATGCTTATTAAACGATAACAGTATAATAACATCGCTGTGTATGTATTTGTGCAATATTTACAAATCAATAATGTAAATAAGGTTTTACATAAACAGTGGACGTAGCTTAAGAAGCGCTATCTGCACATTAATCTGTATAAACAAAACGAGCTTATGAAATATGAAAAATCATTATTTGGCGCCCCGTAGAAGATGCATCATCTGATCGTTATTTTTGAATGGAGAGATATTTTTTTTGTGTTATTTGCGTGTGACGTGATGTCTATGAAATTTATTCAGCACTTGGGTGTTAACAAACGCTTGTACTTGCCAAGCTCACAATGCAGTACATAAACATAGTCGAATAAGTATAAAAGTAACAAAAATAAAATTATTAGTCCGTCCGTTCAGTCGGTTTAGTCACATATATTTTTTAAAACCTTAAATAAATAACAAGTTACTAAGCTATGATTTTTAAATTTTGTACTACTATATTGGAATTAAAGAATTGAAGACAACGAGCAGTTGGCCAGCGCAGAAGGCTTAACCAGTAGCTTAATTTCAGCGCCTAATACCTAAGGGCATCCGTATGGGGTTCGGGCAACAGCTCAGGGTGTCGCTGAAGTAAAAAGACGGAATTCTATATGAAGGTATGATCACCGATCACATGTTAAGGGGTCAAATAATAATGCGATCCTCGCCGCTGAGGAACCTACCCTAGCTAACCTGCGGCTTTCTCTATCTACGACGTCTATCTGTGGACGACGCGGAGAATAAAGCCACACAGAAACTCCGGCCTTGCTTTTTACGTCTTCTTTTGTCATGCTACACATCATTCAATTTCATAGGCAAATTAAACACCTTAACATACGTCAACTATTTACGTTACAACGTGTATACTGTATAGGTATAAAAACACTGTTAAGTTTATAAAGACAAGTTGTACTCCCAACGTAAATACTCTAAATAAGTATAATCTTATTGCACATATTGCTACTCGTCTCCACGGATTCAGTAACTCTTTTATTTGGTAGCGCTTCTACAACAAACTTTCCAATGACATCAATCAAACTACTGTCAATTAACAATTAATGCCTTAGTATGAAGCACGGAATATTATTAAATTTCAGACGACGCTAACGAATTGCTACGGTTGTCTGGAAGAAATCACTATTATGCGATAAGACCGCCAATTGTACATTATTTTAAATATTAAGTTTTTTCATGGATACTGTTTTTATAATTTGTGCAATAAAGTGTAGGTATATATATTTAACGAGAAAAATTGCGTGGGAATGAGTCGCTTTAAATAATCACATTTGAATAAGAGTTCGCAATTAGGTGTGTTAGATGAGGTCTGGAAACCAAACTCACACCCGAGGCCACAACATTACTATGGCCTGAAGTATGAAATATGTATTGTATCTAAGTCATTTTTGACGTAGATGCACGCCATCACTTCTTTCATGTAAATAACACATAGGCTAAAATTTATAAAGTTTAACGCGGGTGAAACCGCGTGGTATAGCTAGTATCACATAAATGAATAACCGCTCTAACATAAGTACTACTAATCATTTCCAGACCGCTTTACGGCTTGTTCTATATAATTTGCCAAAGTTTTAACATCCACGTTTGAAACGAGGTTCTGCGTAGAATCTATTCCTGTACTAATGGTAATGTGTAGAGAACTAATTGTATAACTTGTTCATAATATTGTATTGTGTAAGCGGTCATGTGGTGCACTCAACCGAATTTAATCACTTTCAAGACCAAAATAGTTTAGAGAAAAGCAAAACCAGAACAAAGTCTTGCTTTCCTACAAGGTGGTTTGAAATAGCGTATTGAGGATGTATTTGATTATTGATTTTTCTTTGAATTTTTAAAAATTTAGAGCATATAATCTACTGCTCCGTCAGTTCATTAGATTATATGATTACCTATTTAATTCGTAAATAAAACTAGACCTTCCATTGTGCACAGCCTTCGAGTAAACCTCTGTGACATACAGACGGTCATAAAAGTGACCTTATAGGAGTATAAGGCAAAACCTTTTCAGATAAAAACTGTTAAAACGACGAATGTTCATTTTAACCTTAGATTGTTATCTTTATTTGTGTGTGTAGTGGGTAAGTAATGAGATCCGCTTTCTACATATATGGAAAATTATAAAATGGCAACATTTCCGAAATTTAGATACTACGCAGTAGGTAAGTTAATGTAAATCTATGGTAATTACTACGCCGTAGTAATAGCAATTTTTCGTAGTGATCATGCAGTCATTAAAGATAAGCCCTTTGCTTGATTACTATTGATTTAACACTAATTAGCTTGTATTATTGTGTGTCATTTCCTTAAATAAATCCTAGCCTTTGAATGACATAGGCATCTTTAAAGCAGAGAGACAATTGCAGTATTTGACTGCACGTGTGGCGAAGCGGTTAAAACAGTTCTCTCAAAACTCCGTGTCCCGAGTTCGATTCCCGCACAGGACAACTATTTGTTTCAGCCATAAGTAGTTGTCCTGAGTCTGTTTTTAGATGCTCTTACCGGTCCGTAAGTGATTGGCGAGGTTAAGCAACTAGGCTCACGGTCAGTCCATAGATGGGTGTGTTTAAAAAGTCGTTAAATTTTGGTGCGTCTCCATGCTTCGGAGGGCACGTTAAGCTGTCGGTCCCGGTTGGAGGTAACAGTCGTTAGCCATTGACTAGAGCGTCTTAAAAATTAACAGAATATAGAATTAAACAGTATTGAATAGCACGTCTCTTTTAAGGTTAGATATTAAAATCTAATGATACCGCTTTTTACTGCCGCTTTTACACCCTATACATTGTTAAAGATATATTAACGTTGTAATTTTGATTACAAGAATTACAAAAGTATCAATTGCGATGATGTTGTACTTTATATTAATTTATACTAGGTCTATGAATTACACGAATGTCTGTCTTTGTAAAATGGTATTCGTCTACATAACAGTTTCACTGAAATAGTTACGTAATACTGTCAATGTAAGTAAAGTGTTGGTACGAACTATTGTTTACGATACGAGTAGTTTACCATTCGCAACGTGATTTCACCCCATCTGGTTGGAACGTAATAAATTGAATCAGCTGGGAGTGCATTGAACTTAACGAGTATAGATTCAAGATTGACTATGCTTTGCTGAAAATATTATTTACAATTTAAACTCAAAACTGGGCGTTGAATAAATTTCATCGTTCGGCGGCGATCGAACCAGCACTCACTAGCACCCTCAATACATATCAGTCGGTCATGTATCTAGTAACAATTCCGATGTATGGCACGTACATACTCTGTAAGATTGTTAGGTATTAAGGAACTCGTAATTTGGTCTATCGCTGTGTATCATTCATAGCTCAATGGCAAAGCTCCTATTCTGGACTTTGACAATTGTGACAATCCCAATTGTGAGTCCCAGTTTTGAGTTTAGATTTAAGGAATAATGCTAAAAAATAAAACTAATTTACATTTTACGTCAGGAATTTGACTATCACTTATTAGTTAGAAGGAATGTTAATAAAGTTCAAATAATAATAAACCTGAATTTTTTTAAATTATTTTTATATATTTATTCTCGGGTGGGGGTTGTGTGGTGACGGCGAATAAAGTCATCATCCCATTTCATCCGTCTGGCTCGCAGAAATCGTCCCGAGGGAATACCTACCAGAGAACGGGCAGCATCGTTTTTCTGTGAACTGTTACCATCCAACTGCGATCGCCAGTAAATAATATAAGCAGTGTGATGTCTACGGGTAGCGCACCGAACAAGTTCGCCGTACTATGAGCGCACGACTTTTTTTACTTTTAATCTGAAATTTATTATTACGTCTCGTCCGTCCGTCAGCAGAGACAATCAATATACTACCAACTTTAGTGTCATTGGATTTCGTTCTAACATACTCGTTGTTCTTATAAAAATAAGCTATCATCTTTAGTTGTCTCAATTTAGTTATGGCGCGCCTGTCTATTATGCACCCAATGCATGCGCGTATTAGTGCGCAGTTTTAGTAGTTCTAGCTATCCCATTCTTTTCATACTAGTCAAATGAGAGAGATATAATGATTATGTCAATTAGTTTAGTGGTATAAAAGACAAAATCGCCAGTAATGTATATTATAGTCCTATAGTATATAAATATAGTACTTTACTGATTACAACAATGTTTGGATACCAGATAATTTAAAGATAACACAAGAGCTAATAACACATAAATTATTAAATTATTTTACACGTCCTTGCTGAAGATTATGTAATTCTAATACTGACTGACCTGCATCTGGCCACATTTTTATAAACCTAAGTAAGCCAATGATCAATATTTAATAAGTAGGTTGACTCATAGTCCCAGGCTTTTTATTGCTAGAAAAATCCCTATAACAGTTTGTTTCCCAACCCAAGATTTAGGGACCTAGGATGTTATTATTCGCTGAAATATTTTAAATTTTAATTGTAACAGTTGTTTGAAGAGGTCCGACAGGGCGAGGTGAATAACAACGTGCTTTCTTGATTGGCGGCGTTCCGGTATATTTAAGTAAACAACGAAAGTCCCACGACACGGAAGCTCTATGCCCTTGGCTCCTGGACTAAGTTTCAAACATTGTCCAACGCAGTGGAAGCAATTATCAGAAGCTTAGATCAAGGTTCCAATCGTAAGTGTAAGACCATTAACGATTAGTCCGCGGTTAGGGAGGTCATACGCCGTCCAAAATATCACTTGCGACTTCTAAAAACTGTAGAGCGCCATCTAGTGAAGATTGCGTGAACTAATTTCCATGACGACTTTTAATAGGCTGCGTACCCGTTGGACCTACAAGATTAGACCCTCTATCGCAAAAGTACCCGTCCGACCTCATTTTAAGTCCCTTTGGACCTTCTTTAAAATATAATAATCAATGTGCCCATTGGACCTCTTTTTAAGTAACCTTTGGACCTTCAAAATTAAAACTACTAAAGATGAACCTGTTGGACCTCAATTCTAATACCTTTTGGACCTTAATAAAATATGTTTTTATTTAGTATTCGCCGGGCGTTATTTCAGTAAAAAAGGTACAGTTGTGTTGAAAATGTTTAACCAGAATTCTAATAATTAGGCGAAATAGCATAAGCGAATACAGGCACACTAACAACAAACAGCAATCAGTGGTCAGTAGAAGAAACACGAGAAATTCTAGTGTAAACTATATTTCTTTCAAATTTACAGGTGTGTAATGGATAAATATTTAAAAAATCCCCATGTACAAATATCAATAATACTTAGGTAAACCGCATTTAATGCATTGTAATGTTTTATATGTAAAAAAACTTCTTAACTTAAAAAAACTCTGTGATTTATATACTTTATTTTACTTATATACATTATTTTAAATTTACAAAAAATCTACGAGAATAAGACTGTGATTACTTGAAAGTTATTTATAAATATGTAAAATACAAAGATATCTTATATTTACAAATTTAATTAAGTTTCTGCCTGTAAAACCAATCGTCACAAATTCAGTTGCTACGGCATACAATTTAGATTTACTTACATTATTATATCAGTGTTTCTTTCTTTTAAAATGTGATATAAACATTCAAAATTATTATATAGTATGCATTTTTATGTATACCTACGTTCTTGAAGATTTGTCAAATTAGAAAAATGTTACTGGAATATGTGTTTTTATTTGTTACATAACGTTGTGATATTTTATATTTTTGATAAATAACATTGATTTATATTGTAGTGTTTTATTTTTAATAAGGTGTGTCACTTTTGTGCACGAGTGTATTTTAACTTTTTATACGAAGACATGTGAATGAGGTCCAACAGAACTCGTTGCTTAATAGAGGGTCTAATAGGTAATCAAGTATAGACAACATCCAAGTTTGAAGGTCCAAACGGTACAAAGGGGTCCAAAGGGTCATCTTTTTAGACGAGGTCCAAACTAGGAGGTCCTACGGGTACGTAGCCTTTTAATATTGTGTGTGTTACATAATTAATTAATAAATACCAATATAACATTATTAATTTAATTTTTCATTTTACATTTGTTTATGGTTAATAAGTTTAGCCGCATTAACCGTGAATATAGCTCCCTAGCAAAATAGTGCAGTTTTCGGGATCGTGAGAGGGTTCACGGGCGTCTATAAGGCATAAATCGTGGACGACATCGTTTATCGGAGCTGGCACATACATTACTAGATCGTGTTCTATAAGTCACCCGGCCGCATGTAAGCAAAATCTATGTCTAGAGTATTATTTAACTGAAAGCCCTGGAATGTCGTGGAGGGTTTCCAAAAGTTCAAATTAAAATGCAAAGAAACCAGGACATATATTTGAAATTTAATTATGTTTCTTTTGCTAAAATCCAATAAACTGACGCAGTCTTAATATTTAAGTAATTGCACTTTTAAAACCTGTAAGACCTCATGTGGAAGTCACATTTGAAAACAGTAGCTGTCATATCGGGAATTTGAGATACTGCAGCGACTGACTAAAATATTGATATCAGTAAGACTGAGTGGTCTCTGAATAGGTATGTGTAATTAATCAGAATATTTAAAAACCGGCCAAGTGTGAGTCGGACTCGCCCATGAAGGGTTCCGTAGCAGCAAGTATTTCAGTTGATTAAATGAAAGGTAAATTGTGGTTTACGATTTATGACGTATTAAAAAAAAACCTACTAACTAGATCTCGTTCAAACCAATGTTCGTTGTTAGTTTGCATGGTAATGTACATCATATATTTTTTTAGTTTTATCATTCTCTTATTTTAGAAGTTACAGGGGGGGGGGGGGAGGGGGGAGACACTCATTTTACCACTTTGGAACTGACTCTCGCGCAAACTATTCAGTTTAGAAAAAAATTATATTAGAAACCTCAATATCATTTTTGAAGACCTATCCATATATACCCCACATGTATGGGTACGATGAAAAAAAAAATGAGTTTCTGTTCTATGTATGGGGATCCCCCAAAATTATTGTTCTTTTTCTATTTTTGTGTAAAAATCTTAATGCGGTTCACAGAATACATCTACTTACCAAGTTTCAACAGTACAGCTCTTATAGTTTAGGAAAAAAGTGGCTGTGCCATACGGACGGACAGACAGACATTACAAATCTATAAGGGTTCCGTTTTTTTGCCATTTGGCTACGGAACCCTAAAAATTGCTTACTGGGCAAATATTACCCAGTTCTGGTTATTATGGTGTATAAGATCTTGGTTTGTTTATGAATATTTAGGCATGTGTTAGTATGGAGGTGCATTGATTCAAAATCTGAAGCTTTTAATATCTTTATTCAAGTAAAACATACGGATTCAGTAGACAATCACACTAAGTAAAACATCAGCTAGTTGTAGAATTATTGTGTATATTGGGAAGAAAAGAATATGTTCTTAAAGATTAACATAGGTAGTTTATTTATGCTCGTTAAGAAGAAGTAAATTAGTGCAAATGAATAAATATACCTACATAATATATCTTGGAACAATTAACACACTGTCATCTGATCCTAAACTCAGCAGAGCACGTACTATGGCAACCAGACAACTGATAAACATACATTTCTAAATACATAAAAATTATAGACAAAGTAGACGTAAAGACGTGACGTAAGTAGTTTATGATTTTTCATGAATGAAGTCTACTATACAGTTTATGAATATTTAAATGATAAGTTATGATTAAGATGACATTATTAAGTAGGAATCTATAATTATATAAACTAATCAATAATATGTAATTATATAAGTATATAAATAAAATGGGCAAATTGAATAATTGATTAAAATTGAAAAATTGAAAAATTTGATTAGTTATTAAATAGGTAAATATTAGGTCTTTACCTATGAAATTGCCGTTCTGCAGTACTGGCCATTTCAAATCAAAATAATTTTTGTTTGGCTAAGAATTCTAATTTCGAATTAATTTTATTTTAAAAACATGGATTCTTTTTTCCAAAAGTAGTCATTTCTTTATTGATTAGTGTTACATTTTCATCGCATTTCAATCTTTTTCGTCATCATGGATACGTAAAAAATTCGAGTAATTATGGAATATGAGTACCGTCGTGGCAGCAACGCGGCACAAGCGGCACGCAACATCAACGACGTTTACGGAGCTAACACTACAAACCAACGCACCACCTGTTATTGGTTTGCTCGCTTCCGTTCTGGAAATTTCGACCTGAAAAATGAACCTCGCGGTCGTCCGAAGACTTTGGTCGACAATGACGAATTAAAGGCGGTTGTGGAAGCTGATGATACACAATCTACGGCTGAATTAGCAGCAGCTTTCGACGTTAGCGTCAAAACAATATTGGTCCATTTGCGTCAAATTGGCAAGGTAAAAAAGCTTGACAAATGGGTGCCCCACGAACTCAATGATCGCCAGCGCGAAGTACGCGTCGAGACGTGCCTTGCACTGCTCAACAGACACACAAATGAAGGAATTTTGAACTGCATTGTTACCTGCGATGAAAAATGGATTCTGTTTGATAACCGCAAGCGCTCAGCAAGTTGGTTGGATCCTGGTTCAGCACCTAAACAATGCCCTAAACGAAAACTTACCCCTAGAAAAGTGATGGTCACTGTTTGGTGGTCTAGCGCCGGTGTGATTCATCACAGCTTCTTACCAAACGGGGTGAGCATTACTGCAGATGTGTACTGTGAAGAACTGAGCACAATGATGGAGAAGCTGGCGCATCTCCAACCAGCATTGGTCAATCGCTCGTCTCCGCTGCTCCTGCACGACAACGCGCGACCTCATACTGCACAGCAGACGGTCTCCAAGTTGCAAGAACTGGGGTTGGAAGCTCTCCGTCATCCGCCCTACTCACCAGACCTTGCGCCTACAGACTACTACTTTTTCCAGAATTTGGATAACTTCTTGGCGGGAAAAAATTCAATACCCGAGAGGCAGTACAAAATGCCTTTGAAGAATTTGTTGCCTCCCGTCCAGCTGATTTCTTTAAGAAGGGCATCAATAAACTGCCACTGCGATGGCAAAGATGCATTGATTGCATGGGTGATTACTTCGATTAATACAAATAAAAAAATTCATGAAAAAAATTCGTTTAAATTTTTTCATACAAAACGGCAATTTCATAGGTAAAGACCTATTACAATAATTGTCAATATGGAGCGTACGCTGTATTATTTTTAAGATCTTTTATAACCCATATTTAAGCGAATAAAATATTGGAGTTTGAGTTTGAGACCCAAAACGTATCGTGCTCATCTCATTGTTCTGGGTAGAGATCAAACCCACGACCTCTGGATTAGCAGCCAGGGTCGATAACCCTTTAATAATAATTTAAGTTTATATGGTTTTTGACAAGGTTAGAGCTTGTGCCAAAATATTTTCTTTTTATAACATTATTTACCAACACTGTTCTTAGACGTTTAACAACGACCACGTTGTTTTTAGAAATCAAAAAATTATCGTGTCTTCTTGGAATGTGTTTTCATACATTTAAGTTATACAATCAATCGTCTTCAAATATTTATATATCTGGGAGACTGGTTGGCTGGTTATTATCCAAACTTATAAGGATTTTGTAAAGTTATAATAAGAGTAGCTATTGTCTCTTTTTATTAGTTTAAACAAAGCGCTTTCCATTCTAGCCGATAAATTTCGTGCGTAATCGTAGTTAGGTGAAATGCTCTAGTTTTCGTGTAGACATATCTCTATGTCTGCACAAAAACTAGAGCATTTTATTTTGATCTCTGCACGCAAAAATATAGTAGATCGCCTGCGCACTCCAGTTAGTTGATATTTTGCATACTTGCGACCCCGGCTAGATCTAGCCTACGTGTACAGCAGATAGTTTCAAGTTCCAACCGGACACGCTAGCCCTATCTGCTCTTTGGTCCATATTTGACTCAGAAACATTTTATGTAAAGGGAATTTTGCAACAGGCTTGTTCGGATTAGATTGTGATAGCTGGAACCTGATTTGTATGTTTTGTTGACAGATCTGGGCTTGGCGCCTACCGTGTCTGTACTACGGTACTGAAATAAACATTGAATAGGCTTGTGTACAATAAATACAAGGAATTTAAATAGAAAATATATGATCAATAACAAAGCTGTTTACAATGTAATGTCTAGTAATAATTCTGTTTTGATACGTTTAACGAATTTAGATGTCATTTCATCTCTTTCTATAAATATATGCGTGAAAGGAAACATACATTTAATACTAACTCAGCTAGTAAGTATTAAATGCTCCGCGGTTTTATCCACGTTAAGTTATAGCCTATGTGTTGATCCAGGGTGCCAGCTAACTCCATACAAAATTTTATTAAAATCGCTTTAGCCGTTTGGACGGGAAGAACTAACAAACATACACTCACGAACTTTCGCCTTTATAATATTAGTGTGATTATTGGAGGAATATTATTATAGTTCTATAGGGGTATGACTTGTTTAAATAGTATTTATTTACATGTGTTACAAGATATATAAAAAGTGTTAATATATAAAATACATTGGTGATATTTAGAATTAATGCCGTTTAATAATTGCTCACGTGATTGTATTTCAGATAATATTCACCAAGCGATTCTATTGATCAAGCGGACAATGATATTAATTGTATGGAATTGACATAAAATATGACTTTCCATCAGTCACTTATGTCATCAGATCCTTTAAATGTCATTTGGCTAGGCGGTCTCTGACTGGCCTGTTGATCTAGTGAGTGGCTAGTGACATTGATTGTTAAGCCAAAGGTTTGATCTCCACTCAGGACAAATCTTTGTGTGACGGGTACAGTTATTTTTTCTATGCCTGAGTGTAATTTGTCTTTAATACCTATGTGTAAATTAAGAAATATATAAGTATGTTTATCAGTTGTCTGGTTGCCATAGTAAAGGCTCTGCCTAGTCTGGAATTAAATGGCGGTGTGTGAGTCCTATTTATTATATTTCACGTACAATACAAGGTACGTAACAAGCCGATGTTACAGGATTATACTTACGGTCAAACTCTTCAGTCACCTCTCGTCGTCGTGGACTTTGTATCTAGTTGACACAAGAGATAAGAAAGAGGTCTTGATGTTAGGAACGTACAGATTAATTATTAAATATGATAGTTCAATGGTAAATCTTTAACCGATGACGTATGACTGACTTTATTACATAATTAAGCAAGGTGTAATATAAATAGTGGACCTAAGTTTAGGAGCCTATGAAACCGAACAATATATGTACCTATAGCATATCAACATGTAAAATACACACAAAAATATTAACTCCCTATACAAGAATAACGATCAGCTGCTCCATTTTGATTGAAGCAGAAAAATTGTATTTCCGTATTTATTAAACTGGTTTTGTTTAATAAGTTCAGTTAGGCTGCTGTTCCACCGAAGCGGAGTGAAGCAGTACGGAGGGGGGCTGAGATGCGAAAAGAGTTAGGTGTTTCAAGTAGAGTGGAGAGGAGATGTGGATTTCATGCCATGTGATTGGTAAATCGTGGCACAGCTCGTCTCCGTTCTGCTCAGCGCCGCTTCAGTTGAACTTACATGGTACGTTAAGTTACGTCCACTATTTAGTTACGTCTTGTACCTTTTTATACGTCTAAGGCACAGAAATTTTAAAAAACAATAAAAATGGATTCCGCGCCTCTCTCCTTCTCTACTATTCATAAAAGTCGCTAATAACTGTATTAGTATATATTTTTGAAGTTATTTAGTAAGTCATATACCATCTGAAACTTGAAGGCGAAAATAAATTTTTGTCAATTATTTTTATATATTTAAATATTATATTAAGTATAGTAAAAACGGTAGTAGTTATTATTTTTTCTATGATATTAACGTAAATATATAAACTGTAATAGAGCTAGACTAATGCCGAGAAGAGATTAATGGCATGTAATTATATAACATGTGTAACACATATTGATTAATAGTATTGCATAAAATATTGAAAATGTTAAAGTTTTTTCATAAATAAGTATATCTTTGGATCATGCTTAGTCAATTCACAAAAAAGGTTAAAATTATTTTCGATAAAATTTGCCACACAAATTGTTTATCACCTGGATTAACATGTAGGAATTTGATTAAGGAATTATCTTAGGTTCCTGTGGGATTATCGAAAAAGCTGAAGTGGCGTAACATTCTTAAGTTGAACAAGAAGGCTATCACGAGCGCTAGCCTAGTAAAGATCCTCATTTACAACCATCTACAACCTTAGATTGAAAAAATGCCCTCGTCATCTGCGTTCCAAAGGATTGCTATGTTTAATGTGAGGTAATACGTTTACCTACGTGGAACTGTAGGAAACAGCTCCCTGGGGATCTCATCCTTCCAAAACGCGTCTGGACAACTTCTTGAACAACTCCCGGTTTGCTGGACCTCAGGGGCCTATTGGTTCAAAAAGGCGGACGACTATTTTGAAATGTTACTGTCTGATAATCAAAAGAAATGGAGACCAGATGAATTCGATTTTGAAACGAATTACTTAGATAGAAGTGCGGTTGTTCGTTTAAAAACCGAATTCATCATTTGTTTTATCAGTATAGGTTGATACTGATAAAACAAATAAAGTTACAAGTGAAATAAAGTGACAACAATTAGGATGTCACTTTATTTGAATGAGCTTAAACACAAACAATTTCAAACAATGATGTCCAATTATACGCACAGAAGTGGCTTGTATTGGTCAAGACGCCAAAAGCGTGGGCAATACCACGGCGTGTTACCAAAAATAAAACTGAAATATTCGTCTTTGTTATTCATAGTACAAAAATATATACAACATGACAGTTAGGTAAGTGCAGTCAATCGACACTATGTCAGTGTACACACTGCACAACGAAAACCACCCTTATGGTCTATGTAATAAAGTCACAAGGTCAAAGTGACTTCATCAACGTGGCGTTGACTGTTCTATTGAATGTTATATGTGTTTAGACGGAGATAATATACTAATATTCTATGTTTGTTATTGTTAGTTGATTAACATTTTGTGGTGAACGAACCGATGTCGACTTTTTGTGTGTTAAGAGATTTTAAGACAGTGTCGTCAGGGGTCGTCCATAAATACATGGATCTCACGACTTTTGGTCATTGGCGCAGGTGACATTAGTGTGTTGTCTAATGGTGTGATATCACATGTTTTGCAATTTGAAATTAACAAAGAACGTCTACTCGTGCTTTTGCCACGTGCCAAAAAGTGATTCAATCAAATTTGAACCTACACATAATATTGATTGAGTTGGTAATATTTTTAAGCTATCTGCTAGAGTTGAATTTTAGACATTTATACATTTGTGTCACGATGTTTATTACTCGGCATTCCCCTCTTGGTCATACGATGTCACACCTTCTTGACCCCCTCCTTACCCCTCAACGTATTACCTACGTAATTTGTGGATGACCCATCACACGGAAGTATATGAATGTATCACACTAATATCATAAAGGCGAAAGTTTGTGAGTGTGTTTGTTTGTTACATCTTCACGTCTGAACGGCTGGAGCGATTTTAATAAAATTTGGTATGGAGTTAGCTGACACCCTGGATTAGCACATAGGCTATAATTTATAAAGTTTAACGCGGGTAAAACCGCGGGGAAAAGCTAGTCTCAAATATAGTGCGTGCTGTTGATCCGGAAAGTGAGTGTTTTGTCTAGATCCCTTTGAATCTCTTCAAAGAGAGATCATGTTTATCATTTAGGTTTAGTCGTCAGAATTACGTCTTTGGTTATTTTCATCGACTTCCATGAAATTACGTCATAACATGGTCATGCAGTTTTATTATTCTCTGAAATTGCTGACGTTGTCTATAGGTAAAGTTTATTCTGGAATCTAGTTAAAACGGCAATCGAGAAGATATGCAAAATACCTAATATCTAGCTGAAACATAATTTAGAATTCGATGCGTTTGAGTCTAGTCTATGGTTGAAAGTTTGGCATAGACACGATCTAAGAACACTTTTACTTCACAATGTAAGACTACTTGAAGTCAGATTTACGTGTATGGTAGCCTGTTAGGCAAATAATTAGAACTATTAACAAATTTGCTGGGGTGTATTTTTTATTTTATGTCCTGTGCTCAAACAAATCGAATAAAGTATTACAAATGGGGAAGCCAATTCAGTCATGTTTCATATATATATATATTATAGCTATGATTTGATGACTATGATTACTTATACACAAATATGATATGATAACTTATGCAAAAATAGCCACAAAAAGAAACGGCCGAACACCAGCGCAGCAAACCAGCAAACATCAATAAATTATTGGACGGAGAATGACAAACAATATATGGGAAAATGGAAGATACGAAGTACGATCCCAGCAGAAGTTTTCAGCTTGAATTACTCTGACACAAAGTTATAATAAACCAATACAGTTCCGAATAATTAAATAAAACCCCCTTATCCTCATCATCATCGATCAGTCGAAAGATACCCACTGCTGGACAAAGGCCTCCTCCGAAGATCTCCAAAATTACCGGTCTTGCGCTATCCGAGCAGTATGATCACAGTACGCGGAGATACACTGCTGCCCGTTCTCTAGTAGATATTCTCCAGGGGCGACTTTTACGCCCCGTATGGGATGAGATGGTGTGATGACATTATAACCCCATTTTTAAATAATTCTGTATACCCGATCTCAGAAGAAACGCACGGGCACTTAATAGATAAGTGCACTGGTTGTATATGATACCTATAGTTACCTACAGCCGTTAAGTAGTCATATGAAAGACGTCGGGCTGCAATGCGCGTGCACCGACCGGTTCCCACAAGCATTCCGCACAACGCCAACAGCACTGTACTTTTCCAAACTAATTATACGCGCTCTGAGCAATAACACAAAAGCAATATTATGTTAAAAGTGGCACTATTTAATACCACATCTGAAAAATACCAGTTAGTAGTATCTTGGGACTACTAACACACAGCCATCTGATCTCAAACTAGGCAGAGCCTGTGCTATGGCAACCATCATCATCATGTCAGCCAAAGTACGTCCACTGCTAGAAAAGCCTCCCCAAAGAATGGGGGGATATGCCATAATCGCCAAGTTTGGCAGACGGGTTGGCGATCGCAGTTTGATGGTCACAGAAAAACGCTGCTGCCAGTTCTCTGGTAGGTATTCCCTCGGTCGATTTCTATGCCCCCTACGGGATGAGATGAAGAAAGGGGTGATGATATTCTATCCCGTCACCATGGAGGCAATATATGGCAACCATACAACAGATAAACCTAAAACTACTTAAATATGTATTTCTAAATACACACGTATTATAGATTAATTACAGGACGGCACAGAACAAATAAACGTGCCCATCACGCAAATATGTGTCCTGGGTGGGGATGGATCACATGGATTCAGAACATGGATTAGTGAGCGTAACTGCTAAACTTGAGGTAGTGGGTTTTATGATTGGTTAAGAAGACCAGCAGGCCGGTCAATTGCTGAGAAAATTTAATTATCTATCGGCAATAACAGCAATGCGTTGAATTACTTCGCTGTTTCGCGCCCTTATAAGAAGTTTGTCCGATAGAGACTAATAATAATCTACAATTGCAGCATGTTAATTTGTTATCTTAATTGGTTGTTACTAGATTAGTATTTGTCAATAAGATACTGTCACTTAACACCAATGAAAACCAAGCTTACTTAAAATATGTAAAGTAGTATATAAATAGGTAGCTTTCATAATTTTAGTAATTTATTTCATAAGTACAGCTTAAATTCTATGGGCTAGTATCTAGCCGCTAGATAATAACATACGGGCGGGCTTACTGATAATCAACAGGCATACTCACATACAGATGTAGAAGCAGACTGATAAATGTTCAGACAGGCTGTAAGACACACGCAAAGACAGACAAACAAGGCGAGCGCGTCAATCTGTCTATCTGACAGGCGAACGCATAGAGATAGGATAGATAGACAGACGGATAGACTGACAGAACAGAATGTCAGTTATACGACTCCCATTTGCCCTTTCGACGGTACTTGATTTATTTTTGTGCCCGCATGCTGTAAATCTAATTTAAGGGGTTAAGTTCTTACAGCCATCGTTTATATTCTTTCTACAGTTATTATTATATTAAGAAAACTGGTAATTCACTTCCTAACAGGCAAGTCACTGGAACAGCTATAACACGGTAAACATATACACGGTAACTATATATTGGGGTACTATAAAAACTGTGGGTCTAACTCGTGCTGAATAATTTACAAATCTATAGTATTGCTCCAGCTCATATAATATAATATCCTGGGACATTATTCACGCACGGCCATCTGGTCCCAAACTAAGCACAGCTTGTACTATGGAAACCAGATAACTGATATACTACTAACTTTTCCTTTGTAAATACATACTTATATAGATAATTACTCCCAGACAAACAGACATATTCATGCACCCAAACATCTGTCCTGGGGCTCTACCGGCTAATTCACTGAACATCGATGGCGTTCAAAAAAATAAAGGTTAAAAATGACTTAATCAATCGTTAAATCGGCTTCGACGTTGACAATCGATTCCGGACCATTTATGACGTCACATGTGCTCATGGAAGCCGATTTAATGATTGATTAAGTCATATTTAAACTTTATTTATTTGAACGCCTTTTAAGAAATCGAAGTTCGGCGACTTAGCCGGTAGAGCCCCTGAGTGGAAATCGAACCCACGACCTGGGGCGTGAAAGGCAAGCATCTACCAACCACACCAACCTGGTTCTGGACATATCTGGTTCTAGTATTTTTAATATCGGTTTTTCATGTTTTCGTATCGCCCCTTGTATCTTGTCGGGAGAGCATGGTTTCGTAGACAATAAATACAGAATCGGTATCGGCAACAGACAGGGCTAGATAACGGCTAGCGGCGAAGGTTCATATCAAGTTTATCATCAGAAGCATGAGTAGCCACATTTTACTTCCAAGTATCTGTACTGAAGTTTAAAGCAGCTAGCCCTGTTAAAGTCTTACCGTACAAATTTTAGCACATGTTAATGTGATTGACCAAGTTGCCGGCTGTAAAAGTATAATTTTTGCGTCCAGACAATATTTAATGGAGAATTGTAATATTTATATAATCTTCCAGGGATGCTGTAATCAAAAATTTTTCATTTCATTTATTTCAGTAACAATTTTTACATTGTATTGAAAATAACTAATAATAATTATGCTAAAAACAAAAAAAAAACATTACAAATTCCCATACAAAGTCAAAAATAAAAACATTACACATACCAATACACGTGACAAAATTTATAATAAAATATCAACAAAAATAGTTAGCATTAATAGGTCTAGTTATACTAGGTCTTTACCTATGAAATTGCCGTTTTGTATGAAAAAATTTAAACGAATTTTTTTCATGAATTTTTTTATTTGTATTAATCGAAGTAATCACCCATGCAATCAATGCATCTTTGCCATCGCAGTGGCAGTTTATTGATGCCCTTCTTAAAGAAATCAGCTGGACGGGAGGCAACAAATTCTTCAAAGGCATTTTGTACTGCCTCTCGGGTATTGAATTTTTTTCCCGCCAAGAAGTTATCCAAATTCTGGAAAAAGTAGTAGTCTGTAGGCGCAAGGTCTGGTGAGTAGGGCGGATGACGGAGAGCTTCCAACCCCAGTTCTTGCAACTTGGAGACCGTCTGCTGTGCAGTATGAGGTCGCGCGTTGTCGTGCAGGAGCAGCGGAGACGAGCGATTGACCAATGCTGGTTGGAGATGCGCCAGCTTCTCCATCATTGTGCTCAGTTCTTCACAGTACACATCTGCAGTAATGCTCACCCCGTTTGGTAAGAAGCTGTGATGAATCACACCGGCGCTAGACCACCAAACAGTGACCATCACTTTTCTAGGGGTAAGTTTTCGTTTAGGGCATTGTTTAGGTGCTGAACCAGGATCCAACCAACTTGCTGAGCGCTTGCGGTTATCAAACAGAATCCATTTTTCATCGCAGGTAACAATGCGGTTCAAAATTCCTTCATTTGTGTGTCTGTTGAGCAGTGCAAGGCACGTCTCGACGCGTACTTCGCGCTGGCGATCATTGAGTTCGTGGGGCACCCATTTGTCAAGCTTTTTTACCTTGCCAATTTGACGCAAATGGACCAATATTGTTTTGACGCTAACGTCGAAAGCTGCTGCTAATTCAGCCGTAGATTGTGTATCATCAGCTTCCACAACCGCCTTTAATTCGTCATTGTCGACCAAAGTCTTCGGACGACCGCGAGGTTCATTTTTCAGGTCGAAATTTCCAGAACGGAAGCGAGCAAACCAATAACAGGTGGTGCGTTGGTTTGTAGTGTTAGCTCCGTAAACGTCGTTGATGTTGCGTGCCGCTTGTGCCGCGTTGCTGCCACGACGGTACTCATATTCCATAATTACTCGAATTTTTAACGTATCCATGATGACGAAAAAGATTGAAATGCGATGAAAATGTAAAACTAATCAATAAAGAAATGACTACTTTTGGAAAAAAGAATCCATGTTTTTAAAATAAAATTAATTTGAAATTGGAATTCTTAGCCAAACAAAAATTATTTTGATTTGAAATGGCCAGTACTGCAGAACGGCAATTTCATAGGTAAAGACCTAATATGTATCACAGAGAAACTCATCAAGGGTGTAGTAGCACTTCTCTAACAAAAAAAAATGCGCAAAAAGGTGGAAAATGCTGCGTTTTGTTGAAAATTATATTACGTGGTGACGGTGAAGTAATTATGTCGAGAAATTTGTGGCCCTAGAATCTACATAAGAATGTATCTGATCCACAATTCCATATCCGACTGCACATGTGTTGCAGCGGCTAAGACAATCGCCTCGCCGCTTTAAGTCCCGGGTTTGTATCCCGCGCTGGACAACTATTTGTGTGACCCATAAATAGTTGTTCTGAGCCTGGATGTAATTTGTGTTCGTCTATTATTTGTTTGTAAAATACCCCGCGATACAGGGATTTGATTCCATATACGGGCATTGTCATTAAAATAAATAATATAGCATCCTTAGTGAATAGTTATAGTAGTGGCTCATAGCTAGACGCTCTCACTGGTCCGTAAGTGATTGGCGAGGTTAAATAACAGGGCTCGCGGTCAGTCTATAGATGGGTGACTGCCGAAGTGGTTTACTTACTGAGCGTCTCCGTGCTTCGTTCGGGTTGTAGCCATTAGGCAACAACAGTCATTAAACCATTTGAAAGGCCTACCACTGACCATATAAGTAAGTAAGTGGAGAATGATGATAGAAATTAAGTCTTAAAAATATGATTATAAACTTTTATTTATTTGAAAGTAACTCTTATTTATTTGAAAGGAAATTTCAAATTATGGATATGTGGACAAAAACTCGTAATTTTTTTTTATCTCATGTAAAAAATAAGAATTAATGAAGCATATATGAAGCACGCACAGCTTTTAATTTCAGTTAAATGAATTGAAATTTAATTTTAGAACGGTGATGGGCACTGTTCTATTAGTTTCGTTGCCATGACAACTAAGCCCTTTGCTGTGGTGCTATTGGTTATTATTGAGAAACTTGTTCTGTTAAGATTCTAATCCCACCCACATTCTTACCACTGCTTCTCTTGTACACTAGGAACAACTAGGACAAACAATTATAGGGCTCCTAGAGCTACTTATTGATGCTGCATGACCCTTTTATAATTTTCATAATATAGCTATCTCGCCAAAACTGTGTGAATGCACTTGTGGTCCAATGATAAAGACCGTACCCCGCTCCCCACGTGTTTTGAGATCAATCCTTGCACATGACAACTATTAATATTACCCATGTATAGTTGTTATGAGTCTAGATGTGTTTTATGTAGGTGAATTTTTATATTTGCAAATCCCCTGCGACGTAGGGATTATATAGTGTCGTGGTAATAAACTATCAACCTGCGTGCGTGCGTGCCCCTATGAGTGTGAATGTGTGCGTTTGTGAATGCGTGCGTATGTGTGTGTGTGTTTTTAATGTGTGATACTTTAAAAGTGGATTTCCATGAACTCTTTAACCTTATAATAATAACAATATCAAGGGACAATGTCACACAGATCATCCTAGCCCCAAATTAAGCAAAGCTTGTACTATGGGTACCAGGCGACGATATACATACTTATATAGATAGATAAATACTTAAATACATAGAAAACATCCATGACTCAGAAACAAATATTCGTGCTCATCACACAAATATTTGCACTTACCGGGATTCGAACCCAGGACCACCAGCTTCGTAGGCAGCACTACCAACTTGGCTACGGTGACGGAAATGGTAGTACCTATAGTATTTTATATTATTTAACCACATAATTATATAACATTACTTATATCTATTAGAAGATACTGCAGTTCCTCAGTAGGTACCTATATTAAAATAAAACTTAAACAATAAAGTAAGGCTTCAAAAATAATAAAACCTGACCAACGCACCTATTGGTAATTGTGTCATGAAGTTGATGAATGATGAAACCATTAAAAAAAATGCTCAGATAATCGATGGTTACTCGTTCCCTTATCCATAAATCGATATAATAAATCATATTAGAAAGTATCCTACCTAACGTTTAATCATGTTGTTAACGCTGAGAAACGGTATCCTATAAATTGTTCCTTGTAGTATTTTTTTATGCATGTGCATCGGGATTTCACCCGTCCAGGACCGCAGAAGTTAAAGTTGTACAAGCTAAATTGAACTTAACATTAAACGCTTATAGATTCGAAATTTAGTTAAAGACTTAGAAACTATATGCGTTGATTTAATTCAAAGTGATCATTCAAATATGAACCTAACGAAGTGAACACTTGAGTTCAATATATATACTATAAAATCTCGTTACCTATGCAAGGTTCTAGGTGTTTTTTTCACTTGTATAATCCAACAATACGCACTGCGAATGCAATTTAGTTATTTGGATTAAAAAGAACGTTGTGTGCAACGGCTTTTAGTGAAACTAAACGCAGCTCCAGGTACCAAAACGTAGTTTGAATAGAGTGGACCCTTTTTTATTCCTTTTGGGAGTATTATAAAAATGCCCCAAAACGTAAAAAAATGGAGATAAAACACAAACTATCTTCTAGAACCGACGGCCGTCGGGGCAGAAAGGTTCTCGAGTGGCGACCACAAACCGGAAGACACAGCGTGTATAGGCCGCCTACAAGATGGACCGATGATCTTGTGCGGGTCGCTGGAAACTGCTGGATGCGAATACCGGCAATTGTGGAGATCTTTGGGGGAGGCCTTTGTCCAGCAGTGGACGTCTTTCGGCTGATATGATGATTATGATGAAGTATCGTTGTGTAGACTTCGCCCACCTTTCTCTCAACTTCATATATTTCTTCTATTTCATGTAACAAAATGTGCCTAGCTAAAATTTTACCCTCATTTCGCTCACTTACCATTACCGCCTAAGAAGTTTCACTACAGAAACAGAAGGTAACAAAATATAAAGCGTAAACTATTACAGGCATCGTTGGCGTAATAATTTTGCTTGCAATTTGACTATATAATTTGTGATACTTTTCAGGTAACCTAATATCGTAGTTTAAACAGAAGGGGTTGGGAGATGTCTCTTAATAATATGTTTAATTTGAAGCTCGATATCCTTCAAATTGATTCATCTTCATCATCATTATAAGCCGCAAGGCGTCTTCCGAAACTTTCAGCCCCAACAGCCGTCGGTTCTACGAGCTATGTGTCCCATCCCATCCACTGCCACTTCAGATTTGAAATTCTTCGGGCTATGTTCATTTCTGATTCAATCTTTTTTTTTTATACGACTTAGTTGGCAAACAAGCATACAGCCCTCCTGATGGTAAGTGGTCACCGTAGGGAAACTCCGAGCATAGCCCTCTCCATTGCTTTTTGGTTAACCTAGAGCCTTCTTAGGAAACCCATTGTGACCGACCACGTCTCTGTTCCCTAAGTCAAACTCAGATTTATTGTAAAGAATAAATGACGTCGAGAGAAGAGAAGAGAGTTTGATATATGCCTCGGTCACAACGGATGAGCAGCTGAGTACCAAGAATATACTATACTAGCTGTGCCCCGAGGTTTCACCTGCGTTAAACTTTACGAATTAGCCTGTGTTACTCGGTTATAAAAGCTATATTATATAGCTTTAGCCTATACCCTTTTCTTGGCTTCAATTGATATTCCGGACCAATGTTGCATGGAAGAAATCGCAGTAGCGATAAGGCCGCCCATTGTATTTGTAAATTATGTGTATTTTTTGTGTAAAATAAAGAGTATTTTACTTTACTTTACTTTTGCACGAAAGAGTAACAAACATCCATACTAACAAAATTTCGCATTTATAATATGCTAAGCTGTGCCCCGCGGTTATACCCGCGTTAACTTTATAAATTATAGCCTATGTGTTAATCCAGGGTGTCAGCTAACTCCATACGAAATTTTATTAAAATCGCTCCAGCCGTTTAGACGTGAAGATGTAACAAACATACACACTCACATACTTTCGCCTTTATAATATTAGTTTTAATTAGGATTAATTTAAGAAGTTTCACTTCTATATTAGGGTGTTTCTTGTGTACATTTTTTATTATGTCAAGCACTAATGTCTGTAACCTTGCGAAATTTAATTGCGATATTCCTAAAGCTCTCGGCGTTAGACGTATTTTCTATGTGCGGATGGACAGAAAGATATCACGTAACGTTTCCTTAAGGGACTCGAAACGCTTAAAAGTATATGTTTTATTTTTAAAAGAGATCAAAAGCAGCGGTCGGATTCTAAACTAACATTTTATGGGCATTCCAGTTTAATTGTGGCCCTTTTACAGTTCAATTTACCTAAACCACTGAAGTCGGATCTTTATTACTTTTATTGGTCTTAACTTTGATTTAACACGGTATACAAAATATTTATATGAGGTAGACATACGGTCAATTGTGTTAAATAAAATTATGTAATTAAGTGTTTATTAATACTGATTTCGAATTCGAAAAGTAGCAAAATAAGATGACAATAGACTTTAAAAACCGCTTTTAAATAGTCAGAACATGTTTGTAGTAATATAGTTAAGTAGGTATACATAATTATTTCTATGATATTTAGTTACACGGATTGTTAAAACATTTATAAAATTTATTTTATAATAGTAATGATATTTAGCTAGCTTGCATTAAGTAATTGTCAAGGAGCTTATGTTTAGTTAAAGTTTAATTATCGAAATTTATATTTTAAGCTATATTTTACTACATATTATCTGAATGGTTCTGTCTATATTAAAGTACGAATTAAATGTTATTACTATGACGGACCTTATGTTTATAACGACGGTCGCGCTTTAATGCTACCACCGGATCCAACACGCTTATGCACTTTATTATTGTAAGCCGATGCTGCTGTACAACAGCTAAGGGATTTTTTGATTTGTGAACAACTTTGAATGAACTTTTATCACGTATATCGACTATATAGTCTACCGCGACCGTGAAATAAACTGCCCAAAGCGTGCATTAACCTACATGCCATTTATAATCGCAAATAATTTTAATATTGATCAGTAATATACATTATTTTAATTAAATTTATAACTTTAATAAAACTGGCGAATGATATGTAATTTTAAGACCTTTTTGCAGAACTCGAACTGAAACTAGTTAATTAAAATATATGTGCGGCACAAAAGGGCTAAACATAACTGAACGTAAATAATATTATTATCTCGAGTGCAATGTATACTAATGCTTATTACAAATAAAAATCTTTGTGGCTTTGTATCACAATACATCCTCATAAAAATTAAACAACAAGCTTAAAGTTTCGTTCATGTTTTCTTCTCTGGATTGTCCGCTTAGGTAGCTTGTAAAAACTGCATCTAAGCTAGGATATTATCTGCATTGCCTCCATCTGTCCGCATACGCCGCCGTGCCAGTGATCACACACTCTCAATGTAAAGCTGTCATTTCACATCAGCGGCACTCTTGAGTTGTGGTCCTTTTCCCATAAGGGTACCGCACAGGCCCCCATTCACTCAGAATGGTAAAACTACTGATTCCTGAAGCCTTCTGTTCTTGTCACTTGGTCGGCCACTCATTAAATTGACATAAACTTAATAGAAAATAATTTATTAATAACATTTGCATCATGAATACGACGCGGCAAGGGACGGACTAGATTATACAAAAGATATTTTAAATATGTTAACTGCATATTTATTTGTAGATTTTTTCATTGTGAATCTGTCAGTGTATTTGAATACTCAAGCTCTGAATAAATATAGTTTAATTTCAATTTAAATCGACTGGAAAGTGCAGAGACATATAAGGTTAATTTTATGGTACATCGCGAGATTAAACTGGCCAGAGCTCGTCAGCAAGGACGAAACAGCCGAACTTATACTCCATCTTGCAAACTAACATATTCTAACTTCTTAATATGTACATATTTTTTAAATAATCTTTTTGTTTACAATCGTGTTTAGTCTCAGGGGTGATCATTTCAAATTCAATGAATAATATTAGTGATCTGTATCCGGAGCGATGTGCGCATGCGCAGCGGGATGTCATCCGTCATAACACAAATTTAAATTGTCTGGAGAAGAAAATTAAACGGACGTTCGAAAGCACCCTAACACCAATACGTAAGGGCGGTTTTACACTTCGTACTTTAAAGCTAAGACCTTTTAAACGCACTTCATAGATAATGCGACCGATACACAATCGCATAGACTACAAAAAATTAAGCAAATAGTCCATTAGTACTACAATAGAGTTTTTGGAAAAAAATAAAGGATCTATTTAACATTTGCTTGGCATGCCAATGTGTATTTCGTAACACTGGGAACTTCCTAAATTTAGTAAAATATTTTGTGATCGTCTACAGATACATAAATAAAATACCTGGTCAAAATAGAGTATTTGCGTAACTTGAGCTTCACCGCATTGCTACTGGATACACTAAGTTACTGTATTTTATTATACCACCGTGGCTTATACATAAACCTATACCGGAAGACCAGTACTGCAGCAATTTACGTGTTGCCTTAACTAATAATAATAAAAAAATATTTATTAACAGGCAACAAGGCCAACTAGTGTCAGAAGAAGAAGTACACTTTATTGCATAAGGAATATTAATAGAACATAATGCATAAAATAATATTTTGCAATTGGTGGCCTTATCACTTAAGTCTTTTTTTCTCTTTCTTTCTTTTCTATTTGGTAAGCTTGAAAATTTCGCTAATTATTAATGCATGACAAATGATCTCACCTTAATACGTAAGAGTAGGTTGTGTAATAATATAATATTTTATTTTACGTGTGATATGTCATATAATATAATATGTATTTTATATAATATACTTGAGTACAACATTTCTTATCAGCAAAATTGTATTATATTAAACTTAAACACCGTGTAACTTTAACAAATAAAATAAAAAAGGTTTTTATTCACGTAGGCTTTAAAAAAGCGCTTGTAAATAGTCAGAACATATTTGTAGTAATATAGTTAAGTAACTAGAAATAATTATGTATACCTAATACATCATTATTTCTAGTTACATATAGATATTTAGGTACACGAATTGTTAAAACATTTATCAAATTTAGCTAGCGTGCATTAAGTAATTGTCAAGTGAATGAAATGAAATGAATGAAAATGAAAAGTCATTTATTCCGTTAAAACATTACATTTGTGTGGAATCTTCAATTTTTTTTACCCTACCGTGCAGTGCATGACGTGGCAGCTACTGAGAAACACTGCCAGAAAACTCAGTAGGAATCCTTTTTTAAAATATTTATTTCTTCCATAAAATAACATTGTATTTAAATGTGTTAATTTAGAGCGACTCAATCCCAAGTTGTTCTGTCACTTAAATAATCAGAAGTTTTGTAGAAAGCCCTGCTACACAATTTGGCTTTTATAATTCTTTTAAACTTATTCATAGACATTTCTCGGATATCATTGGGAAGTTTGTTATAGAATCTTATACATTGCCCCATAAAAGAGTTACTTACTTTGTGGAGACGGGTGGTATGTAACACAAAGTTATGCTTATATCTAGTATTAATATTATGAGTATCACTCCTTTTACAGAAGGAGTCTTTATATTTATGCATATAAGGAGATTATGTATAAGGAGATTATGTTTAGGTTTAATTATCGAAATCCGTCCGTATCATATGGGCAGTGGTTACCCTAGTGTCAGAGTTGTTCAAGCCGCCCATTAGGCCTCTGATATGGCTTAACGACTATTGCCTAATAGCTACAACCGGGACCGACAGCTTAACGTGCCCTCCGAAGCACGGAGACGCTCAGAAATTAAACGACTTTGGCGGCCACCCATCTATGGACTCACCACGAGCTCGTTAGTTAGCTTTAGCTAATTGCTTGACCTCGCCAATCTCTTGCGGACTGTTGAGAGCATCTGGCTGTGAGCGCCAAATTTATAGTATATATTTACAATTATAAATATTTTAGATGCGGATAATCTCGTGTATAGATAGTCAGCAATATTGAAGTTCAGCAGGTTTCCATAATCTGAAGGGACTTCACTCCCCGGGTCGTGTCACCTTGGCGTGAATAAATAGACAATGCACTGTGTGTTTGTTCATGCCGTATGGCCTATATATATTTATATACCCTATAACAGGCCACCGTAACCGATTTTCTAACAGTAGCACTTCTAATTCTTAGTAAATATTTCCATACGCTCATTATTCCATGTTAGCGTTTAACAATGGAACGTAAACAAATTCAAACATGGACAGTCCTTATCTAATCAATTATGATGTATTAAGTAAGAGATGAATAATTGTCTATGTCTGCTAGCTATCACGAAAGACCAGACTGAGTGCGTTGCACTCTAAGCTAAAAATACCTGGTTGAAAGCCTAAATACGGCGTTGGGAAAGTAGCCGCTCTGGTTTGGTCCTACCTTATGGAATTTAAATTCGAAAATTAAACTTATTAGCTTTGTTGGAATGTCACAGTTTTCCTTTGCTCTAAGAACGTGGATGTTTTCATTTATGCTGAATTTGAGATACGTGCGTTTATTTTTAAAATTTCTTTGTCTAAATCATTATTAGATCACGTTAAACCCAAAAAAACTATATGAATGAAAATTTCCAACGTAATAGAATAGATTTTATTAACAATTAAAATATTTGTAGTTTACTAAGTCATTTTTAAATAAGCTACAATAAATAAATAATTAATTCTAAAATAAAATATTCATAAATATTAAATTAACAAAAGTAAAAAAATGGCAGCATTGCGACCTTTGATGACTTAATCTCTTGCTTGCAAAATATACGCCAGCACTGTGGTCACGTCTAGCGTCGACCAAGTATTTTTTATATTTCACGCAAAAATCCCGCGCTTTCGTTGCTGCATGACTGCATGGCTGGCATAATAAAACTGCTTTGCCTGTTGAAAATCTGTTAAGCCATGTAACTTATTACCTACTTTTCTAAGAGCTTATTTATATGAATCAAATGGGATTCCCTGACACTTTATATGAAATTGCCAAATAATTTAATTAAATTTGTTAGTAAACTTTAAGATTTCTCGTTCTATATTACAGTTTGGCTTCGTATAAGTTACCTTAGATATCATACTTATAGCAGGCGGTAATGTTAGATATTATAACCGTGCTATAGTCAGGTCCTCCGACTGGAGGTATAGATAGTGTACTCTAATACCATACTATCCAATGGTACAGTGTAGATACACGGACGGAAAAAATGTTTTATTTCTATGTGTCTCCGGGCTTTGGATGACACGTTGAGCTGTTAGTCGCGGCTGTCATACGAATATATTGCAATACGTTATTTATCTATATGGACAGATATTAATTTACAGTCGTGTTAAGTGTAACTACCTTTATGTGGTATGTAAAATCAAGCTACACCATGATCATACACGGCTATTGCGTTTAATGTAAGTCAAGGTTGACAAGGCACTAGGAGGGGATACATACTTTTAATTAACTTTGTGTAGTGAGCAATAAACGGTATGTTACTAAATAATACAATAAAGAAAAAATAAAAGCTAATTACTCTTGTGCTGAAGTTTTAATAAAAAATAGCTTATTTCATAAACCTACACTGTACAAGATCGGAGAGGACATTTAACACAATAAGCCGAGTATGATATATGGGATTAAAATAAAGAAAATTGAAATATATTTACTATCATAATTCTTATCATTACCACAACCATAGAAAATAAAGATACTGTTTAACAATCTTAGATCATAGCGAATGAGAATCGATTAATCAGTAATTATTTATTACTTGTGAAACTTTTATTACCAAAAGTTGGGTGTTGTTGGTTATCGTGTTAATTATCTAGTCCTGGTTTGATTTACAAATAACCCTGTATATTACGGATGTGATTATGATGTCCTCTTAGTCGAATTTTGGCCATAGCGGATTAGCTTACTATCATGATCTGTTTGGACGAGATAGCCGACAAGACCAAACCCAAGTCAGGTGCAGGCCCCTCTAGCTTTTCGTGCTCAGGAAGCATGTGGCTGTAACATCGCCATGTAACTGAATTATAGATTCAGTTCTTACAGTTTAACAGACTATCATACCTACATATACATATTTCCGTGATAGCCTAGTGGTGTTAGATCATTGGTCTGTGGTCTATGTAGTCAAAAGTCTTGATACAAACCCGTAGCGCAATACTAACTTTTCTAGTTCATATGCGTATAATAAATTAATTACTCGTACTTAGAACGGTGAAGGAACATATCGTGAAGAAAACTACATGCTTGATTTAATGTTCTTGTTCAGTCAGCCAACCCGCACTAGAATAGCGTGGGTGACTATGGCCTATGCCCTCTCTCTACTTGAGCCCTAGCCCTGCAGTGGAACATTAATGGGCTGCATAATCATAACCAACAGACAGGTATTACGTATGTATGGAGGCCTTTGAGTCTCAGAATAAGTATAATATATACGAGACAAATTATGAATTTTATAATATAAATTTAAAAAAAAATAGATTACGTCCAATTCAAAGGATCATTAAACAACTTTTTGTGGTTTTAGGTACAACTTTTAATTTACAGTTTGCATATAAATTGACTATTTAATATCTTAGAATAAAAAAAAACATGTTAGTAAAATTAATTTGTTTCTTTCTCATTAACAATAAATACTAAATCATATCATATAAATAGTGTTATTGCGGCTAATCACAATGGATAGTGGTCAACTAAAGTCTGCATACACTGTAACCTCACTTTCGTAATCCAATGGTACTGCAATCCGAAACGGCGTGAAGCATTTAAGGCGGAGGATCTAATTAATGCATTGCACGTTTTTCGAACACCACTACCATTTTCCTGCATAGAAAGTATTTAAGATCTAATTAACTTCTTAAAGTCTCATTAGTGTAATTAATTTATCAAGCACATCACGTGTAGCAATATCAAGTCGCTCTATTATTGCAATATCAGCAGATGATCTCGTGTCATCTGTCCGGTAAACAGGTTGACTAGTAAATAGGTAATAACTAGTCATATTAAATAAATCAATTAATTATAATACGGTAGTTAAGTTAGCACTGTTTACTATAATTATCTAAGTTTTAATTGACTTTCTAGTTCCGTCACCAGTAAATAAATAGCGGAAAGTCTTCAGGATATGATTAAGACAATATTGTTGTATCTGATAGGTGTAGGTATTTGTTACCAGCAATTAGGGGAATTTATTTTAGGCTGGTTATTTATTCCTTTTATAAGCATAATATATTAGTAGCATTTATATGCCAGGGAACTCTAGGGTGATCCCATTAAGTATCCCTGAAATTCGGGAATATACTACCATTTACTATAGAACAGTATACTAAACTAATTAATTTGATATACCGTTGGTATGTATGAAAGATCATTATCACTTGAGAACGGCTCAACGGTATTTTAGTACTAAAATGCACCCGTGCAAAACAGGGACATTTCACTAATATTAGGTCTTTACCTATGAAATTGCCGTTCTGCAGTACTGGCCATTTCAAATCAAAATAATTTTTGTTTGGCTAAGAATCCTAATTTCAAATTAATTTTATTTTAAAAACATGGATTCTTTTTTCCAAAAGTAGTCATTTCTTTATTGATTAGTGTTACATTTTCATCGCATTTCAATCTTTTTCGTCATCATGGATACGTAAAAAATTCGAGTAATTATGGAATATGAGTACCGTCGTGGCAGCAACGCGGCACAAGCGGCACGCAACATCAACGACGTTTACGGAGCTAACACTACAAACCAACGCACCACCTGTTATTGGTTTGCTCGCTTCCGTTCTGGAAATTTCGACCTGAAAAATGAACCTCGCGGTCGTCCGAAGACTTTGGTCGACAATGACGAATTAAAGGCGGTTGTGGAAGCTGATGATACACAATCTACGGCTGAATTAGCAGCAGCTTTCGACGTTAGCGTCAAAACAATATTGGTCCATTTGCGTCAAATTGGCAAGGTAAAAAAGCTTGACAAATGGGTGCCCCACGAACTCAATGATCGCCAGCGCGAAGTACGCGTCGAGACGTGCCTTGCACTGCTCAACAGACACACAAATGAAGGAATTTTGAACCGCATTGTTACCTGCGATGAAAAATGGATTCTGTTTGATAACCGCAAGCGCTCAGCAAGTTGGTTGGATCCTGGTTCAGCACCTAAACAATGCCCTAAACGAAAACTTACCCCTAGAAAAGTGATGGTCACTGTTTGGTGGTCTAGCGCCGGTGTGATTCATCACAGCTTCTTACCAAACGGGGTGAGCATTACTGCAGATGTGTACTGTGAAGAACTGAGCACAATGATGGAGAAGCTGGCGCATCTCCAACCAGCATTGGTCAATCGCTCGTCTCCGCTGCTCCTGCACGACAACGCGCGACCTCATACTGCACAGCAGACGGTCTCCAAGTTGCAAGAACTGGGGTTGGAAGCTCTCCGTCATCCGCCCTACTCACCAGACCTTGCGCCTACAGACTACTACTTTTTCCAGAATTTGGATAACTTCTTGGCGGGAAAAAAATTCAATACCCGAGAGGCAGTACAAAATGCCTTTGAAGAATTTGTTGCCTCCCGTCCAGCTGATTTCTTTAAGAAGGGCATCAATAAACTGCCACTGCGATGGCAAAGATGCATTGATTGCATGGGTGATTACTTCGATTAATACAAATAAAAAAATTCATGAAAAAAATTCGTTTAAATTTTTTCATACAAAACGGCAATTTCATAGGTAAAGACCTATTATATCTCTATAATATTATTTCAGTCGTATTGAGAAATTAAATTCAGTTTGGGGTCGTCGACCTTGAGCCGAATAGTAATTCTGATTGAGCTCAAGCTCCTCAATAAGCTTATTATATGAGATATATATGTTCCTACATGAGAGGGATTATGAAATTCCTACGACCATAAAACTGAATCTGAATCGCCTAAAAGAAAATTATACAATACCATAACCAGATTTCACGTTCTTTATGCCCTTAGGTTTCTAAATTCAAATGTTGTCGGCACACGACATTCCTATACTCCAGTCTTCACACCTTTCATATCGTCTTTCAGATAATCCATCCATCTTTTGTTTCAACAACCTTTTACTTTAATTACTAACTCTTTTTAAATAACCCTAATAACCATAACTGATTGTAATGGGAGCTTTTGTTTAGAAACGTTAGTCCAAGTTAATGATAATTGTATATGATTTTGTATATGTGTCAGATGATTTGACGAAAATCTGTAAAGTTTTGGATATATGGCAGTTTGATTGCACAATTTCGTTTATGTTTCTGGTCATGTCGGTGTTGCGGACATTCTTACGGTCGCCGAGGGCGCCAAGCGCCAACAGATCACTCGGGCGCCGCGTGATGCTCACGCGCAGACTACGTGATATTACGTTATATTGACATGTCTCTTAAAATCTAGGCGGGTGATGGTTTATCAGTAAGTATCGCAGGATTATTAACAGTAGTGCACGTAAACAAACCTAACGACACGAAACATAGGTGCATAGGTTAAATATCTCAAATAGGTTTCGTCTAGTGGTGCGCGGGCGGCACTATCGGCCCGGGCGCGCACCTCGCACGCTCATTCGCACCAAGCGCAAGTGCCGGGTGGGCGCGTACTACACCGTGTCTATTTTTTTTAATGCACCTGCAAATGTAGTCAACGCAAAATACATTTTCAATAAAATTAATAATATTTACAAAATTAAATAAAATATATATTTTACGGAAAATAAACGCAATACGTGAAAAGCACGACAGTACCGAGTGACAGTTTATCTTTAGTGTCTTCGTTAATTATAAATGTAACAGTAAACAATTAATATTGAATCTAAGTGAACCGGACAGGACATAAAAGTGTTTTAATGAGCCCGTGTGTACCTAACAAGGCAAACTCGATGAGTTCCCCGAAGTTGGAGATGTCACTGGAACACCAGATTCCTGCCTTGATGAAGAAGGTAACACCAATATATTATAATTATATACTAATTAGTCAATTCACATTATCGCTTTAGCCTTTACCCCTGTGAGCTCTGGGTCACCTATTATTATAAAATATCATGTTAATTTCTTGATTATTATCAATAATAATTTGTTATGGATTTTTATAATCACAGCGGGTGACTTAGCGTAAAATTTATAAATAAGTTACGTTGACATTTAAATGCAAATAAAATAAGATTGTATGCCTCAGAATAATTTCATTGAACCTGTAGTGACGACATTTTGTATTATATTATCTGCACAAGTGACTTCAAGTACTTATATCTATTTATTATATCTTTTTTGTTGTCATAACAAATTTTGACTCATCTGTACACGCGATACAAGTGTAATTTAAGAATTTATTGCTGTAATGATAATCGAATATATGTACCTACATACGAATTACGGGTGATAATAAAATGCATATAAAACGCAACGTTTATCGCTACTAAAGGCTGCGCAAACGCAATAGGCGCCAGCGTTCGCTGCAGCTAGTCACTTTAAATCAACCCTGCCACTATTTACTGCTACTAGGTACTACAATTTAGTATGCAAACTACCTCGCCAGTAAATCCAGTTACTGGATCTGGCTGTAAATTGTTAGGTATCTCTCGGGCTAAGTTATGTGCACATAATAATGTAGAAGACTGGAAAAACGGGGTGGACGGTTACCGGTCGAGTTATTGCGCCTAAGTATGTAATCATATCGATGAGTAACTCGTAGGGATGCGGCGGTAGCTTGTATTATTCTAATCCAAGCTGATAGTTACGTGCGTAGAAAATATTACCTGTTGGAAGATAATTATGACCGCTACAAAGAATATAAGAACAATACTTATTAGTAACATTGTAGTATCTCATCAACTCACTACCTACGTCTTTGTTGGTGTGAAATCTAAAGTAGGGGACGCCCTCATTTTGTTATCAATGTAACGCTGAGGAACGACAGTTTTAAGTAACATAATTAAATTTTATGAAGCTTAAAAATTAATTATATTCTATATTTTATTAGTTTGTTAACCTACAAATTAAAAAGAAATCATCGATGTAACCGGTTATTGCTGACATTTTCAACAAGTGTCGATTAAATGTCAATGAAGAAGCGCCTATAAGACGTTCAGTTGCGAAAAAATTCACGCGTAGAGGGCATGCGATGGCATTATGGATTCTCGTTGCATGCCGTGGTTTAGCGATGCAATCCAGTATTCATATATAAACAATCTGAATATACGCGCTGTGCGTGACCAATAAGAAAACAAAATTCACTGTTAATAGACATCTTGCCATATATTTAGACTCATGCATAAAAATGTATATAGAACATCTAAAGTTCACCTTTTAATTCGAGGCTATTCATGTGAACGCTCTAGATATGTACCGTTAAATGCATAAAATACATTTTTAAATGTATTTGAAAATTGAATAGACTTTAACATAAATCAAATAATTATAATAAATCTTTCACTGATTATTGCCTTGTATTGGGGAGACTACAAACATGCGATTCAAGGAATCAGGGCACACCCACTTGTACCGCACAGTAGGTAGGGATCGAACCCGAAAATATAAGAGCGCCGATGTAGTAACGAAGCGACTGCCTTGACCACAGCGCCAGTAATACACGCATTCAATCATTTTAGTTAGACATTAGACTTATTCATGTTTCAAAATTAAAAGATATTGTGAAAACTGGCTCAAATTGTTGGTATTAAGTAAGAGTGTATTGATACGGCAATGATACTTATCTGCTACACACATGATTGTCATCGATTTTATCAAATTATAATCATCATGTCACTTTCTGTGGATGTCACGTGGCCGTGTCAGTTGCTTGTTTATCATGAAATGGGTCAAATATTATGACCAATACGTATCTATCAACCAAAGTTTATTTTTAATGGCCTATCATCGTAAAAGCATGCGCATACGCACATGATACGTTGACTTAATAAGATTTATTTAAAATCTTTAGCCGAAGTTAGAATTAGTGTAGCTTTCGCTGAGGAAGTTCTATGATAAATTGCAGTTGGTCTGCTCGTGGAGCGCACAGGTTATGGCAGTTGCTTCGCTATTAACTAGGCGCAGGAGTATTACTTCACCCAGGACTACTATTAGCGTGTCCCATATAATAGTAAATATAGTTTTTACGATTCTATATGTGATTTATGTTTCAGAATTGCAGAATTGCGCTTTATGTTGCAGAAGTCTGTAAATTGCAGGGTTTAGAGGGATTAGGGTAGACCAGGCATTGAGTTTATAAAAAATTACCATCCAACTGCACTTCCAAATTACCTTTATCTTATCTGTAAGAAAAAAAAAATTAGGTAGGTATCTTTACTGTTATTAGTTTCACAAATGACTACACTGATTTCTGAATTGTTTAGATATTGCTTAACCATGGTTGACACGTTTCAGACCAAACACCTCTCAATTTTCATAAACGAAGTTTACAGCAACGAGTTATAGCGTAGCCGACAACACCTTCTATTTTGTCATTCCCCTTTTCCACGTTAAGGGGGCTCAGGTCTCACCGGACCAGCATACCCGCGTTCCCAGTGCTCCCCATATCAGGCGCCAAGAGGCACCTACCCACTGTAGACACTTTGTACGGGTGGCATGCGTAGGCATTCCTCCTGACACATAACAAAAATAAAAAAAGGAGGCTCGTGTCTCCACAGAAATCTATCCATTAACACATCTGACAATCTGTCCTCTTTTATCTCTATCTACTTTGCGTCGGTTAATTGCATGTATTTATTTCAAAAGTGTGTGCGTTCGTCAATAAACATGTAATATGATCATGGACACCAATTACCTAAAACCTAAACCTATGCAAGTATTACTAGTTTATCACACTATCACACTAATACTATAAAGACGAAAGTTTGTGAGTGTGTGCGTGTGTATGTTTGTTATTTCTTCACGTGTAAACGGCTGGATCGATTTTAATAAAATTTGGTATGGAGTTAGCTGACACCCTGGATTAACACATAGGCTATAGTTTATAAAGTTTAATACGGGTAAAACCGCGGGGCGCAGCTAGTAAGTTTTAAATACGTTACGTTTATAAGTTATAAGAACATTTTATCAATCTTCAATCATAATTATTTAAATATTTGTAAACGTGGACGAGAATCGAAGTAAGGTCAATTTTATAAATATATTTTATGTAGTAGGAAATTATGGATAAGGTTAAATGATCCGTGAGTTGAGTGCCGACATTATACATTATACTACTTGATCTTAATATAAATTTGTGATTTAATTTAATACTATTTCAATTGTAATTTTATTTACTAGCTTTTGTCCACAATTTTTTTGGGTTAAACTAATCGGGATAAACATTACCTACTCTTTTACTGGTAAGTATTGCATTCCTCAAAATGTTCTCGCTTGTACCTCATAAAAGTATGTGTGAGTCCCCCGTCATACAGAGATTTATATCCCTAAGGATATAAATCTCTGTATGATGATAGTAGTTTTAGTAAGATAAAAATAGTAAATAAATCTGTAAATACTTGCATGTATAGTACTAATTTCTAAAACAAGATACGACAATTCATAAGTATGCTGTTATTTATAAAGGCAGACATAAAATACAGAATCTATACAAGTTGTAAAGTACCTTTTTTTCAATTTGAATCTGAAATGCGGCTAGTGTGATTGGGACCTTTGCTCCGGGTACAGTTAGGGATGGGCTTTTCTATTAGCTCTTTTATTTGAATCTGGAATTATTCTATATTTATGTTCGTTTACCCTTTTATGTACTAATTATTAAGAACTATCCAATACACAAAATACAAAAAAAAATATTCAAACGTAAGTTTAGATTGTTTGTTTACATAAACTATCTCGAATTAATTAATATGTATAAGGTTATAAGGTCATGTTAATTGTCCAGATATATTTTTCGGACCGTATGTATATAGAGTAGTAGTATGTAGTATAGAACAATTACTTAACTTTCATATTTATAATGAGGTAATACGCAAAACAGATATAAGAAATATCTATTTGAAGACGACGTATATGCCAAGACGAATGCCACAATAATATAATTTCCTTTAAATTTTTAATTATTAAAATTTGAAGAATGAATAATAATAATAGCTTTATTCAGTAGATAAGTACTTAAGTCTAAACATTTTACATCTGTATTTGAACTAGGCTTGACATCTGTATCTCAGGCAACTGTGCAATCTATGCAGTTATACTGAACTACTACTAACAAAACAAACATAAAAAAAAATTAAAATAATAAAGGAAAAGGAAGAAAAATATTATACAGAGACATATATTTTTATATATAACAAAAATGAATCCATTATTATAATTATAAGGGAAATACTTCCTGTAACAATTATGATAATAATATTATGCAGATGATGTCTTGAATGGAAGTCGTGACAAAGTTACACGTTTCTTTTGCATAACAATGAATAACTAATTATCTAAATTAGTATCGTTTTCTCTCAACTAATTCTACAGAATTAGTTCAATGTTAACTTTATTGTCACATTTGTGCATTTTAATGTCACATATATATCGGCAGCGAAGCTGGGTTTGTTGACCTCGCTCGAAATAGAGGCGGAATCTAAATTGTGTTACGAGTCGACTCTACGTATTTTTGTAGAAAAAGTTGAAATATTCAAGTCTATTTATTAACATTGAGATTCATTCGGCGTTGTTTCGTGGTCAGTGGCTCTTTACTGCCCTGTTATTGGTAAGAGTTTATTTCGAGGTTCCATTCAAACAATATACGTGATATGCTAAATATAAATCTTTAAAACGAGTTTCTAAAATAATTTTATCGATTGCTGATCCTGATATCAATCAGAGTTATGTTTCTCAATTTTCTATAATTTTAATTTACATAATTGTAAATTATTTTGTAAAGCTTAAATCTATAATTAGATTATTAACTTTTAATCTGACGTTGTAATTTTAATTTAAGAGCAATATGCGACATGTAAACAAACGGGCCTCTTGGCGTGGTTGGCAAATATTTGCTTTTCATGCCGGAGGTCGTGGGTTCGGTTCCCACCCAGGACAGATATTTGTGTGCACGAACATGTCTGTTTGTCCTGAGTCTGGGTGTAATTGTCTATATAAGTATGTATTTACAGAAGAAAATAATATATGTAGTATATCAGTTATCTGGTTTGCATAGTACAAGCTCTGATTAGTTTGGGATCAGATGGCCGTGTGTAAATAATGTCTCAGAATGTTATTATTATAATGATACCGTTTGTAATAACAATAACACAATTAGCATGTGACAGTTCAATGATTTTTTTTAATTGAACTCGCTTTAGACACCTACCTAACTCACCCCGCTTGGTACTATGGTACTTTTTTAGGGGTAAGTAGTAGATTATCTAAAGCATAGTTCGTATTCTCCGTAAGGTCTCAGTTAACATTTGCGTGACATTAAATACAGTATGCGTTCTTGCTAAACATACAAAGTTATTGAATTAATTATGAATGTTGTATAATTTGTTTACGTTCTAATATACACGCTATTATCGGAGATTAACTACGCAGAGCCTGTATCAAATAAAATATCACTTTTAATTAAATATCGTAGTATTAACAATAAACAATCGGTTCAATGAACTGTAATTTTAAATGTGTAATTTGTAATCTTTCGTTTCAGTAATGGTTAAGTCCGTAGATTGTCCGTAATTCATATCTCGCTACGATGATTCCTTATCAGAATATTTTCGTTTCTTATCAAAATATTTTTGCTCTTAATAGCAATGATTCAAAGTGTTTTTCAATATTATCAATAAGTAGATATGTACCTTAATACTAATTATTGCTTCTTAATGTATGCATAAATAACACGCGTGAGATAACATCACTTGTAGAGAACGTGGTCGTGAACTGAAGGCTTCATAAACAAACATAAACTGTTATTAAATAGATATAACTATATATATAATGTTAAGAGATAAATATTTACATATTTTTTTATACTATATTTTTATATACTATATATTTTTTTATACGTCCTCCTGGTCGAATTACGGACACGGCGGCCTATCTCAATGGAAACTAGCCATCTGCGTGAGATATATTGTGTGGGCAAACACAGGGGCACTTTCTATTCCATGACTCTCATGATCCGGTGGGAAGCCTAGCGACAACAACACTGGTAAACTTTGGATGACGCAGCAGAACGCCTTCACTAATGACAAACGGCTCTGTAGTTTGCATATATTGTTAGAATGTAATGAGATGTCTTGAGAAACTAGCCAAAATTAGCGATCTTATATGTTTATCTCATACAATTAACAACGTATTGATCAATATGAAATATAAAAGTATTAATTATAACATAAGCTGTGCGATATGTCCCAGACAGTGATTGTGTAAGATGCACACGAAGGGTTCCGTACCATTATCTATAAAAACGAGAAAAAAATTCACGTTAGTTGTATAGGAGCCCTTAAATATTTATTTTATTTTGTTTTTTAAACAAACCAGAACAAGGCAACAGAAATACATCATGTGTGAAAATTTCAACGGTCTAACTATCAGTGTTCATGAGATACAGCCTGGTGACAGACAGACAGATAGACAGACAGCGAAGTCTTAATAATAGAGTCCCTTTATAATAATATATAGTATATAAAAAGATCTTAATTTCTATGAGTGTGTTCTACGTTTGTGTTTTTAATAATTGCTGGTTATTATAATAATAGAGTCTATTTTACCATCAACGTCTGTTAGATACCTATGTATTGTGATATTTTAACATACTTTAACTTTGTAGGTATATCATTGATTTTTGTTTAGCTTCATGTGCCATTTATTTTTCTTTTAAATTTTGCTGCGCCACCTTGCGGCTAGTTGCAATACTAACCAATTGTATAGATAGATAACATTGTAATAACTAAATATAATTTTACCTGCTGAACCAACTTAGGAATTATTATGGCGCTCTGTAAATACCTGACGGATTTTAATTCATAAGAATTCGTCATCAATATGATTCTAAAGGCCTCTCATTTTTTTATATCTACCAAGACATTTAAGCTAGTATTAGAGAGCGTCTTAATGTCCGGTGAAGCAATGAAAGTCTCCTAGACTAACTAACGTAAACGTCATGTTAGGAAAGAATGCGTCTTGCACATGTCTCCATAGCACTTTAAGGTAAGTTAGTAAGGAGGCCTTAGTCCTCCATGAAAATTTCAAGACATTTTCTTCTTCGTAGCGTGCCGATGGCAGGCAAACTAGTTGAAATTTTGTAGCCCAGAATGTTGCCAAACTGATTGCACTGCTTGTGGTATTCCTAAGATCCGGCCATGAATATCCTACTAATCTTATAAACGCGAAAGTTTGTAAGTATGGATGGATGGATGTTTGTTACTCTTTCACTTAAAAACGACCGAATTAATTTTAAGGAAACTTTACAATAATATAGCTTATATATCAGAATAACACATAGCTTATAATTTATAAAGATATTGTGTGCATTGTCCAAAATATGACGATAAGTGTCAAGTAGGAAAACATCTACCATCTGCGAGCTATTCCGGCGTACATTGCCAAAACCGCTAGAGGTACACATCCTAATAATATTATAAATGCGAAAGTTTGTGAGTATAGATGTATGGATGTATGTTTGTTACTCTTTTAAGCCAAAACTATTTTAACGCGGGTGAAACCGCGGGGCATATCTAGTAATATTTGCAAGTAAGTAATGAGTGCAATGTGTATGGTAACAACCAATAAAATATGTATGATACTATTACGATAACTTGACGCAAATTCTCTCGGAAATCAACCATAAAAATAGAAATTAAAGGCTAAATCCGCGATTTTATTACGTAATAGTAGTTTTACGATCGATGTTTAACTTCCATACATCACATCACATCCGCTAGCGATGCATGAAGACCACATGTTTTGGCAAGTAAATTACATGGAAATATATAAATGGTATATGAACATTTCGAATACCTACCTACCAACCGAATTATAGGTAATTAATGAATTTTAAACTTCACAGGAATATTAAAAATAGATATAAACACTACCAGCGAAATTCATATCTATTTATTTCTTCAAAGCTATGTGACAAATGCTGAACAAATTTTTAAATAATTTTCTTCATCTAATATTTATTATCAATCCTATATACTGGTGTGAGCAATGATGCAGCTAAAATTACCCTTGTGTCAGAGTATTTCTAATTGAATGATAAGCCAGACAGTGGCCAGTAGGCATTTCACATGGCTTTACTACAGTTCTCTTATGACCACAAGCGAGAACGACAGCTTGACCGGCCCAGCAAAGAAAAAATCCATCCATCCAAATTGTAAGTGCTCGGCACTTTAAGTTGATCAATATAAACTTTCTTCTCGGTCTTCCTCTCTTTCTTTTTGCGTCTATTTTCCTTCTATTATATTTGTGATAAACTGGTCGTTTCGGATTAGAATTAAGATTAGAAAAAGGCGCTCATAACTTAAACTACTCCTTACTGCGGTCAACAATTTATAGTTCGACCGCGCGCTTAGGTATCTAAACACGCTCATTGGTTAAAAACCGATAAGGTTATTATATTAGGTTCTACATAGTTACGTGTACTAACGTCATTTAATTCATGCTTTAGTTAAGATAGGAACCAACAGACTTTAGGAATTTAAGGGAGTGAAAGACAGAGAATATGTTAATGATTCATTTTTGGTACTGCAGTGTCCACAAGAGGCTATATTTGAACTAGTCATGCCTATTTCAAATCCCAATATGACTCCCATGAATCAAGAAAATACAAACCTTTTCCCGATGTAATCAAATGTGTATTCAATCATTGTAATCAATAATTTTCGAAATGGTCTCTTATCAGACCAATTCGAAAATGTTCCTAACATTTTCGAATTCGTCTCATAAGAATCTCTAAAAGAAAAACACACACGAAAGAGAAATTCAAAAACGAAACTCTTTTTGAAAATTTAGCCTGTGTACATTATCTGTTCATTCACAAAGATTTTGCAATAGGTTCTCCGTCAAATACCTAAAGTCACAACGTTGCACGTTCTCAAGAAAAACATGTAATAGTAAACTATACACGCCACTTGTAAGAAGGTGAATTCAATGACATAGTTTTATTTACTACGGAGAAGAATTGCTAGATTTTATTGGATGATTGCTGTATGGCTAGTTTATATGGTATCATTCACCTTGTCTGTCGTATATGTTAATGCGGAAATAAAAATCTCTAGAAGCTACTTACTACTTCCTCTGTTCGGAACTAAAGACTTTCGGAAAAAATATAATAGGTCTTTACCTATGAAATTGCCGTTTTGTATGAAAAAAGTTAAACGAATTTTTTTCATGAATTTTTTTATTTGTATTAATCGAAGTAATCACCCATGCAATCAATGCATCTTTGCCATCGCAGTGGCAGTTTATTGATGCCCTTCTTAAAGAAATCAGCTGGACGGGAGGCAACAAATTCTTCAAAGGCATTTTGTACTGCCTCTCGGGTATTGAATTTTTTTCCCGCCAAGAAGTTATCCAAATTCTGGAAAAAGTAGTAGTCTGTAGGCGCAAGGTCTGGTGAGTAGGGCGGATGACGGAGAGCTTCCAACCCCAGTTCTTGCAACTTGGAGACCGTCTGCTGTGCAGTATGAGGTCGCGCGTTGTCGTGCAGGAGCAGCGGAGACGAGCGATTGACCAATGCTGGTTGGAGATGCGCCAGCTTCTCCATCATTGTGCTCAGTTCTTCACAGTACACATCTGCAGTAATGCTCACCCCGTTTGGTAAGAAGCTGTGATGAATCACACCGGCGCTAGACCACCAAACAGTGACCATCACTTTTCTAGGGGTAAGTTTTCGTTTAGGGCATTGTTTAGGTGCTGAACCAAGATCCAACCAACTTGCTGAGCGCTTGCGGTTATCAAACAGAATCCATTTTTCATCGCAGGTAACAATGCGGTTCAAAATTCCTTCATTTGTGTGTCTGTTGAGCAGTGCAAGGCACGTCTCGACGCGTACTTCGCGCTGGCGATCATTGAGTTCGTGGGGCACCCATTTGTCAAGCTTTTTTACCTTGCCAATTTGACGCAAATGGACCAATATTGTTTTGACGCTAACGTCGAAAGCTGCTGCTAATTCAGCCGTAGATTGTGTATCATCAGCTTCCACAACCGCCTTTAATTCGTCATTGTCGACCAAAGTCTTCGGACGACCGCGAGGTTCATTTTTCAGGTCGAAATTTCCAGAACGGAAGCGAGCAAACCAATAACAGGTGGTGCGTTGGTTTGTAGTGTTAGCTCCGTAAACGTCGTTGATGTTGCGTGCCGCTTGTGCCGCGTTGCTGCCACGACGGTACTCATATTCCATAATTACTCGAATTTTTAACGTATCCATGATGACGAAAAAGATTGAAATGCGATGAAAATGTAACACTAATCAATAAAGAAATGACTACTTTTGGAAAAAAGAATCCATGTTTTTAAAATAAAATTAATTTGAAATTAGAATTCTTAGCCAAACAAAAATTATTTTGATTTGAAATGGCCAGTACTGCAGAACGGCAATTTCATAGGTAAAGACCTAATATTTTATACTTCGATATTACATAAATGATCTACATATGGCGCACAAAATTTTCCCGTACTGGTCACTTTCATAGACAATATTTGAAAACGAAATAAGACGTTTAAAAATGGAACTGGGTTCAAAATAAAATGAAAAACAAATGCAGTTTTAATCATCCACTTGTCACTTGCTTTTACATTTTGGCGCCAGTTTAAATATAATAGGTCTTTACCTATGAAATTGCCGTTTTGTATGAAAAAATTTAAACGAATTTTTTTCATGAATTTTTTTATTTGTATTAATCGAAGTAATCACCCATGCAATCAATGCATCTTTGCCATCGCAGTGGCAGTTTATTGATGCCCTTCTTAAAGAAATCAGCTGGACGGGAGGCAACAAATTCTTCAAAGGCATTTTGTACTGCCTCTCGGGTATTGAATTTTTTTCCCGCCAAGAAGTTATCCAAATTCTGGAAAAAGTAGTAGTCTGTAGGCGCAAGGTCTGGTGAGTAGGGCGGATGACGGAGAGCTTCCAACCCCAGTTCTTGCAACTTGGAGACCGTCTGCTGTGCAGTATGAGGTCGCGCGTTGTCGTGCAGGAGCAGCGGAGACGAGCGATTTACCAATGCTGGTTGGAGATGCGCCAGCTTCTCCATCATTGTGCTCAGTTCTTCACAGTACACATCTGCAGTAATGCTCACCCCGTTTGGTAAGAAGCTGTGATGAATCACACCGGCGCTAGACCACCAAACAGTGACCATCACTTTTCTAGGGGTAAGTTTTCGTTTAGGGCATTGTTTAGGTGCTGAACCAGGATCCAACCAACTTGCTGAGCGCTTGCGGTTATCAAACAGAATCCATTTTTCATCGCAGGTAACAATGCGGTTCAAAATTCCTTCATTTGTGTGTCTGTTGAGCAGTGCAAGGCACGTCTCGACGCGTACTTCGCGCTGGCGATCATTGAGTTCGTGGGGCACCCATTTGTCAAGCTTTTTTACCTTGCCAATTTGACGCAAATGGACCAATATTGTTTTGACGCTAACGTCGAAAGCTGCTGCTAATTCAGCCGTAGATTGTGTATCATCAGCTTCCACAACCGCCTTTAATTCGTCATTGTCGACCAAAGTCTTCGGACGACCGCGAGGTTCATTTTTCAGGTCGAAATTTCCAGAACGGAAGCGAGCAAACCAATAACAGGTGGTGCGTTGGTTTGTAGTGTTAGCTCCGTAAACGTCGTTGATGTTGCGTGCCGCTTGTGCCGCGTTGCTGCCACGACGGTACTCATATTCCATAATTACTCGAATTTTTAACGTATCCATGATGACGAAAAAGATTGAAATGCGATGAAAATGTAACACTAATCAATAAAGAAATGACTAGTTTTGGAAAAAAGAATCCATGTTTTTAAAATAAAATTAATTTGAAATTAGAATTCTTAGCCAAACAAAAATTATTTTGATTTGAAATGGCCAGTACTGCAGAACGGCAATTTCATAGGTAAAGACCTAATATTGCATATTAATGCTGATCCATTCAACAGTTGCCTTGGAGAGATAGCAACGACGAATCATTTGTACAATCTTGTAAAACATGTTAATATTTAATTGATGTCATAACTTTGTTGTGCAATAAAGAGTAGTTAGTTAGTACATATTGAAAGACTGCTCTCCCAAGTTTTTTAAGAAAGAGGCGTCTTACAATATGCCTATAAATCACATGGGTTAGATTATATATTGAATCTATCACCACTTTTCTCTGGAAATGTGTTCAATTTATTAAATCTGGATTTAAGGTAAGTTCAATTTTAATAGAAGATGATTTATTTTTAAAGACGGTCGTTTCTTTCGTTTCTTGTGTTTGTCAACTGTCAAGCCAAGTCGATTTAGTTATTTAGGCTTCAAGGCAAAACTACCATACCATATGGTAGGTATAAGTTATTGTATTAATTATTGTGTTAGTAATTAAAGCGTATTATTGTATAAATGATTTTATTATGAGAAAGATTTGTATTTTTTTTTAAATAGGCATTGCTATTGTAGTCATTGACATTGCGAGATTTATTTGATTTATTGTAGGTTTTTAATTTACGGAAATTGTATTAATTATTTAATTTATTGACATTGAGATATTCTATTTATTTATTGTTATTTTATAAAAGACATATAGAAATTATAATTAAATTTGTTTTATATATAATGCGCAATAGCAGCAATTATAGCAATTTATTGTTTGTTAAGTCTTTGCTTGCCAGCAGGTAAAGTATGGCCGGAATTTAATTTTTATTCAATAACATGCACCATGTATGTACAGACACCAGCACATCAACCTACCCCAATTTGTCAAATTTCCCTAATTGAAAGTAAACGTTATGCTTTGTGATAAAGTTGAAAATCTATAAAATAAATTAGACAGATTGGGTTAGCTGGATGTGCTGGCGTCTGTACCTACCCATACTTGCGAAATAAAATATCTTTCTTTGACTAGGTATTTAAAACATTTGACAACCACCATACAGAAGTTGCGAGTAAACAATTTAAAAGCTTGTTAGAATTTGCCGTCAGATTTTCAATTGATGTTTACTGACTACTAAAATAGAAAGCCAAAGCGACATGACTGTTTTGGCTATAATCATAACCACTTGACACAATCAAATATTTAAAGAAACAACAGTGCCGCTCAAAATATGATTTGTTGATTATCACTATCACAGCGCATGCACACTTGTTTGATGCTGTTCAAATTGTAGACAACAATATAAAAAAGTAACACTTAAAAATCATGCGTATTTTAATACCATTTAGAGGTGTGCAAAGATGACAAATGGAAATCCGTATTCCTGCTTACATCTCTGGGAAACTGAGTGCTATGTACATATGTAGAGGAAAGAGGTTTCTTATCATATCTATCAAGTAACATGTCAAAATACTTAGTTCCTAATTGATAAGCTTAGAGACATACATATGTCTGACCTTTATTTCATCTTCACTAACGACAATTTAGAGGCATTGAGACGAATCTGAATTCCTTTGTATTTTTCTGCTATACTGGACACAATTAAATTATCGATTTCATTTTCATAGAGCAAGGTGTTAAGGTTTACTGCAAATCTTTAAAATATAACAAAAGTTTTAACTAGGCTTAAATATCTCAAAATGTTCAAATTAGTTCCATTAAATGAAATTTATAAAAACTTTATTACCCTCACTTGGTCTCAACTAAATATCAACATAACAATATGTTTGAAGATTATGATTTTGAAGACTAAAGATATTATCAATTATGGGAAATACTGGAAATCACTAAATCCCTTGGTTGTTGGACTTTTATAAGGCTATCTGGTCTCCATTTCATGAAATAGAGAAAGGGTTACAAGTTACAAATAAATTGAATTTAATTGATTTACTACGAGTATATATGTGAATGTCTGTTGATATGAAATTCATTATGGGAAACATTAATAAAGCGGTATTTGTGAAAGCGCCTTGAGTTTTCTTAGGAACCGGTCGGTAGAGACAATCGAGAGCAGTTGCTATACTGCAGTCGCAACATCGACTCAGGAATGTTATTAATTGACTATGTATTGAATATGCATGTATGTGTATGTTCATATTTGTTAGTGTACAGGTACCATTATATATATATATATATATATATATATATATATATATATATATATATATATATATATATATATATGTATGAATGTTTGTCTGCATGTCCTTTATAGAATCGTAAGCTATGCATTTGATCATGTGCTGATCTGCCTTGTGCCAAGTGTTGTGCATGAGCCCACGAAAGTGTCTGAGTTGGTACGACCATTCTTCGAATGATGGTGCCACTTACTATAAATTTAACGCGGGTTAAACCACACGGCATAGCTAGTTATCTTAATAAAATTCAAAGGGATAATGTACTATAATAAAAGCATAATCATGCTAAGAGTATAGTTCCGTACTGTGGTGTAAATTGAATTATTTTTGTGTTTTCGTGTTAGTAATTTTACGGATATCAACATTCAACATGTAACATAATTTTTTCTGGGTCTTTAAGGAGCTTAATATACATTCTCGTATTTTGGAAACTCGCCAGATGTTATGTTTAATGAGTACAAATATTGTCCTCTAGGTCATAATTCGGCCATGGCGGCCGACCTCAATGGAACCCATCCATCTGCGCGGGATTTATTTTGTGCATTACACGAAGAAAAACAGGTGCACTCTCTATTCGCGAGGACTTCGGAGGTACACCCCCGTACCTTTTACTTTACACGGTCAACTTTGACTCCGTACTGCTACTGAGAAATTATGTAATACTTTTTGACCAATCCGGGATTTATTTTTAATCTGTGGTTGAATACGCTACTGGCGGTTCAACGAGGCATAGATTTATCATCAACTAGCTGTGCCCTGCGGTTTTACACACATTAAACTTAATAAATTATAATAGCCTATGTGTTAATCCAGTGTGTTATCTAACTCCATACGAAATTTTATTAAAATCGCTCTAGCCGTTTAGAAGCGAAGAAGTAACACAAATACACACTCAGAAACTTTCGCCTATATAATATTAATGTGATAATCATGTTATACGTTGTATAGGTTTAATCACATATTCTTATCTTTAGCCCTTAACCAGGCTTTGTCATATTATTTTTCAATGATTTTGGACTTTATTCCAAAGGAACAAGTTTGTAATTACCGTGGTCTCGTGTGGACTACACGCTCGCTTAAGGGTTAATAGGTATATACCACCTACGAAGTACGAGTTTTGTCTATGTTTTGTGAGGTCTATAATGATTTTTTGGCACTTTTTGAAAAAGAACCGTACTTAGATTAACTTAAGATGCACTTTCGTATTTTATTATATGTAGCATTATGTGTAGCAAGCTGCGCGTGTTGTTACAATTGTGGTTTCCGCCATATTATATAGGTAACAGAGTGCAATCATAAACATTATTGTTCCGTACCGATGGGAAAATGGAACGCATCGTATTGGTGACGTGCGGGATTTTGACATTTGCAGTGACTTACACTTTCTTCTTTGGCTTTTGAGATTCGGCGCTTGGTAGGCGCGCACGCGTGGGTCGCGTATAACTATATTCGAAAATGTTATTTTTTAATACAACATGTAACATAATTAACGCACACCCTCAAACACCCCAATTAGAGTATTATGTTGTAATCATAATACATACGTACACTGAATTTTTTATATAACATGTATATATGCATTGTTATTTTCTAAATTAGTTTCTTGGAATAAAGTTTATTTTTCTTTATTTTGTATTACGATTACTACGATTTCAAAATTCATTACTTTGACTTACGGTCCATTTTAATTTGTTTTGACCGTAAAGGGTTAATATGGCTATTATTTCCGTAGTTTTAATTATTTTTGGAATAAAAAATTACCTATATTAAAAATGATATAAATCAATTCAGTAAACAATTCTGAACAAACTATTTTCAGGATGTGCGTTAATTAAGTTACATGTTGTATAATTAAATTTCGAGCTTGTTTTATGATGTCCCAAAAGTCTTGAACATACGAAAACCGGCATCGGCTATAGTACGCGATAAAACTAACAGCCGGTAAATGATGTGCAATTTAAATGCTGATATGAGGTCAATGACAGGTAAGAATATACTGCTAGGCTTTTATTGGACAGCGCTTCCTACATGTTTAGGTAATTAATACTTGTAATCAGCACAAATCTTGTATTCAACTATCTATTTATGGCAAATGCATTGCGCTAAATTAAAACTTTATCTAATCCAATTAATTTACGATAACACAAAAAGATAACGATTTTTTATCTTTTGCACATAATACCTACAGGAAAGATTTGAAATAAATAATAATGAATAAATATCCTGTGACACCTAAATATCATAGATATTTAGGTGTCACAGGATATTTATTCAACTAGACTTATTATAACTAGAATTATTCAACTACCAATTACTAGAATTAATAATGTATACAACTATATTACTAAAAACATGTACTGACTATTTACAAGCGCTTTTTTTAAGTCTACGTGAAAAAAACTTTTTTTATTTTATTTATTTAAACATATTCACACACCGCAATCTGATCACAAACTAAGCAGAGCTTGTACTATAGAAACCCGATAACTGATACACTACATATGCCTTTTTTTTTCAAATACATACTTATATAGATAATTACACCCAGAATCAGGACAAACAGACATGTTCATGCACACATATATTTATCCTGGGTGGGAATCGAACCCACGACCTGCGGCGTGGAAAGCAAGCATTTACCAACCACGCCAACAGGCCTTGAATTCCTGCATTATATCTATGTGGCAACTGATTTGTATTTTCGAACGCCTTTTCTTCATATATTATCTGAATAAGGCATGTGAGAGTTAAATCATCATTAGATTGCATTGCTCTAATAGTAGAGCTCTTCTATTAAATTAATAGGAAGTCTTGATTGTTTCATATACCATTCCAATGAGGGCGTCGTTTAAGAATACCTACAATTTAAGAATACCTACAACTCTTAAAGAATCAATATTCTATTATATACAATTCATAGATTGGCTCTCCATTCAGGTGAAACTATATTGCTTAGCTAAAGCGCGTCATGTAGAGTGACAAAAAAATGTCTATTCAATTGTATTCGTACGGGGCATTCAGAAACACAAAATTAAAAGATATTACCACTTTAAACGTATAAGAGATACACTAGTAAGAAATTGACTACCAAATTAGGTAGAACAACTGTAACTTTGTAAACCACTATTGTGTGTCACAAACTCTCCAGACTGTCATGTCATTAGTCAAAGTGTGATAAAAACTAAAACATAGTACATTTAGTCTCATTGTACTTAAATATGCTCGATGGCCCCATATTGTTTCATTGTGCATTATTTGCATCGTGCTAATTTTAAGTAAGGAACCAGCTTTCGAAGGAAATTTGATAAACGGTTGTCTGGAAGAGATTATTTTTAAGCCATGTATTGTTGTTTCTTTTGGTGCAATTCAGTGTACTCTATCTATCTATTATTTTTGTGTGTCGATGTCGATGTAAAATCTTCAACATTTGTATGGTGATGTACTCCAACCCGGAAATGTCTCGCATTTTTCGGAACTAGTGACACATCCTATACTAAATTTACAAGGTTATCCCTAAAAAGCACCCTAATTCTCATGAATTTTGTGATTGACAACATTTGAATCTTCAAATTATGTGTCCATATAAGTAAATTTAAATCTTATTTGTTCGCCGAATGCTCATCAATTCGACTATGTTTATTTTTCCATGTCCGTTACGCGATGTCTCCGGCGTTGCGTGAACAGATTTCGAAAATTAACATTCTATTTATTCGATAAACCGATTTAAATAAAACATACAACTATATAGGACTATTCTAGAATAAATTCCTTATTCTAAAATGGCCCCATATTGTTGTATATTTTATTTAAATCGGTTGATGTAAAGCGTTGGTGACACCAACCTAGATACTCATAGTTATAATATTATTATAGTATATATAGTAAAAAAGTAATTTTTGTATTAACAACATTTAAACCAAATATTATTTTTTTATAACAGTCGGGTGTTGACTACAATTCCTGTGTCGTGGGGTACTTTACTAACATATAATTGACGGTACCCAAATAACATTCAGACTCAGAACAACTATTTATGGGCTACACAAATAGTTGACCTGCGAGGGAATCGAACCCGGGACACGAAGTTACTTAAATAAATCTTTACTCATTCAAAGACGAGCGATGCACTTTAATAAGCGTGGTGATTTTAGTTCGTGTATATCCTTGTAAGCCCTTTATTACACAAAACGCTGCTCTAAACATATAACACACATAAAACTTTATTGAAGGGCATTGTACCTATGCTTATTAAAACAGTAGTGATATATTATTTAGTAGATACTAGCTCTGCCCCGCGGTTTTACCCGCGCTAAATTTTATAAATTATCACAGCTCGTCACCCGTAGGATAATATGTAGCCTATATGTTGACCCGACCTCTCAGTAATAGTCATGCAAATTTTAAGTAAATCCATGCAGTACTATTTTATTGTATTTATATATATTATTGAGTTTAGCCCGGATATACATACAGATAAACAGACAAAATTCTAAAAACTATATTTTTGGTTTCGATATTGATTGTAGATCACGCCCCAAGAATCCTTTTTACAGAATATTCAATGTACTGTACATTTTTTGACTTTCTTACGATTTTATTATATGTATAGCTTTACAGTTTTAGCAAAACATACAATCATATATGAATCTGCATGAACAGTTGTTTGTTGTGTATAACAATTGATGCCTTTCTCAAGCCCTTGTATGAATTTGTCAACCGATTTTCATTAGTACCCCAGCGATTACCATTGCGCTGATAGAAAGATTGCTGCTCTTTATGGCCGTCGTAATTTCTTGCGTTGGTATCTTGTCGTGTTCATAAACTTTAAATAATATCTTGCTCCCGTGGTTAGAATAAAGCCGCAGTCATTTAAGTACCGTTATGACGTGCATTCAATCTGGTTGGGTTAGGGAGAAACTACTTACAAAGCCACGCAAATTACTAAAGTTTTATCAGTAATTAGGTAAGAGGTAGCTCTTAATAAGATGCATTCTTTTTTTTTACCAAGATGCATTAAATTCATTTCATGTTCTTATAGCCAGTTGCAAACATAGTTATATAATTAAACAGCATTATGCACCCCCTACCCTCCCTTTGACTTTCTTTCTCTCTCTTTATCTTTATATTATATACGAGTGTTTGTATGCGTGCGAATGTCAAGATTTGAGCAGAAGATTGCTTTGTGCGCGGCCGATTTGAGATTTGGTTTTAATTATTATATGATTTTGTAGCGAAAACTAATTTATACAATTAATTGATTTAGAAATATATAAGTATGTTAATCAGTTGTCTGGTTGCTATAGTACAGACTCTGCCTAGATACATAGAATATACTCTGCAAAAGCAAAATTTGGTCAGGTGGCAGTGTGATATTTGTTCCAAGTTATTAGATACTAGCTGTGCTCCGCGGTTCAACCCGCGTTAAACTTTATAATTTATAGCCTAAGTATTAGTCTAGCCAGCTAACTCCATACCAAATTTTATTAAAATCGCTCCACACGTTTAGACGTGAAGAAGTAACAAACATACACACTAGATACTGTGATTAGTGTGATTGGTTGCATCTGTAATACGGGCTACAAAGATTGTCTGAAGTCTGAATGCTCTTACGTTACATGAAAACTTATATTAACTAGACGATGATCTATATAACAAAACAAGTTTAGTTACACTGTCATTGCAAGGACAGAACAAGGCCAGCTGACATAATGCTGTCACAAAGCATACTGGCACGTATTGCCAAATTGGAGTAGGAGTTAGAAAGTGTGGAGCCATATACCTTCCTGTTTACAATAGAAATATTCGGCATATATCCTGAGTCCACATATCTTGTCGATGAAAGATGAAAGAAGACATAGCTAAGGTAATAATATATAGAACTATGTATAGTTCCGAGCGCGTGATGACTATTTATATATGTTTAACTGACGTCTGGGTGTGTCTGCGTACTATTTTAACGCACAAAGTGAAAGTCACGACACTAACAACGAGGATGTTCCTGCTTCTGTAATTGCATTTTACGTCATTGACGACTTCAGCAGCTATTTATATTGGTTGCCATACAGCTGAAAAGAATGACTAATGTATGAAATTTTCTATAGAGCTGCCTACGCTGGGTTTTACTGTCAAGGTTACTATTAAAGGTTTGAAGCGATAATTTTGTATAGAAATATGTGGGTAGGTTATTAAGATACAGTATATACTGTAGGTAAAATTATTCAGTATGATATTGGCTAAACGACATATGGCACCTTAAACAATATGATAGGCTAGTTACAGAAAGTAAACAAGTATATACATGTACCAGTACTTGATTTGTTATAAAAGCATGATACTGATTTCACAGACTGTTCGCCTGATATGTTTCGCCTCATTATGTATTATTGTTATGTTTGACTATGTGTGGTGAAGACTGCGGTGTTGGCGCTCTCTTGTTTGAGGTTGTATTCCCGCACAGGACTATTATTTTTGTGACCCATTTGTGATTATTCTGAGTCTTGGTGTGCTTAGTGTCCGCGAATTGCGTGTTTGTAAATTACCCCGCGATACAGGCATTTTTTTTTACCTAGTGCAGGCGTTGTCTTCAAAATACCTCAACATAAAAGAAATATTAAAAATGAATCGATGTGTTTTGACAATTTTCTAGACAAAATTGTCAAAACACATCGATCTTTCCTAAACAGATAGATAAAAATTACTATTGAACACCAATAGGAACACTTAATAATATAAAATATAAAAAATTAAACCATAGAGCCTTACTTTTAGCAACTTGTGGTCTGTTTCAGACGAGCCTAGTAGGGATGCATAATGGAAGCCTTGAGAGAGGCTTTAGTTATTGAATACTGGCACTTTGTTCTTCAAGAGAGGTATGGCACAGCGTTCATTCGCTCGAAGAGCAGCCCGACTGGGGAAGTACCTCCACCTTACAGAAGACATTCCTTAATAATAATATTAATAATTTAATGTTGTGTTTCTGAGTGTGAGTAAGGTCGCCAGAGCTCATCGGGGTGGGGGGAAGGGTCAGCAACACTTGTTTGCTGACTCTTAAAGGCAACGCACCCGCGACTCCTCTGGTGTTGCGAGTGTCCATGGGCGGCGGTGATCACTTACCATCAGGTGACCCACTTGCTCGTTTGTCGCCTCTGACATAAAAAAGTACTCGTATTTCCATCTTGTTTAATTTCATTATAACTATATAAATACGGATGTTAAAATCTTTTAATTCTGAGACTGAATATTTAGTTATCAATCTACAAAAAATGTGAAATACAAAAGTTGTTGATAGTAGAGATATTAAAATAATAAGCAGCTTTTTTATGTGCCAATATGTTGGCAGTGCAGACTTCGGTTTCATTATTTCGATTGACGGATTCATTAAGTCGCGAGTTCAAAAATACTATTTTCTCTGCACTTCATACACAAAATGAAATAGAGAGACGTAGGTATACTAAAAATGATTAAGATATTGTCCTATGTCTGAATTGTTTTCGACCAGCTCCGACAACGTAATATTCCTATCTTGTTTAAGGCTTCGCGACTGATGAAACCATGCAGATCTGTGTTTATTTTGATTACTGTTCATTGAAGTTGGTAATTTCGAGAAAATATGCGTGAAATGTTAAACTTTCGTAAATAAAATAAACAAGTTCAACAATCAGAACATGTTTGTAATAATATAGTTAAGTATACATAAGCAGCTTTTATTATTAGTTATTACATTATTTTTAGCATCGTAATTGATGCACTATTGAGCTATCTGTATTATCGATCAATAAATGCACAAGGCACCAAAAATTACAAAATCGAATTTAATTAAGTGAACCTCGTGTAAATAAACATAGATTATTCAATTAAATCTTAATAATAATTTCAATTATAATATTAAAAACTAGTAGGTAAAGCCGCACATCTTAGTTATAGAACGAGTTATGGATCGTATAATCTAGTAATATTTTGGTAGGGAGGAATTACTAAATGGTGATTCTCAATTAATTAAAAAAATATTTCGATATAACGGTTTGCTTCGCCATTTATGTATTTGTTAATCTTAGTTCCTTAGACCATTCGTTGAATGTAAACAATGAACGTTTTCATTTAAATGCACCTTCGGGACAAAAACTAAAAACTACCTTAGGGCAATATGTTATTTTTATTTGGTTTGCAAAATTTAATTCAATGCTTTCCGTTTTATTTAATTCAGTGTTTGCGCTACAAATAGATAAACTTTCGCCGTTGTAATTTTAGCGGAAATAATCCCTTCTAATATAAATTCCAATACGTCTATCTATTGGCTTATCGCCAATATCTACAAAATGTGTGTATAATGAAAGCATCACGCAATACAATAGATATATTGATATGCGTAACAGTAGTTATTGTGATAACATTGAGATATGGACGACGGGCAGTCTACTTTTCAACCTTGTGCGTGTATTTGTTGATTCCTAATATATTGACTTTATAATATGCATGTAGTATACACGGCTACATATAGCTATAAAATAAATAAATAATATTCTGGGACACTAATAACACACGGCCATCTGATCCCAAACTAAGCAGAGCTTGTACTATGGAAACCAGATAACTGATATAATACATATACTACTGTTCTTTTGTAAATACATAATTATATAGATAATTACACCCAGACTCAGGACAAACAGACATGTTCATGCACACAAATATCTGTCCTGGGTGGGAATCGAACCCACGACCTCCGGCGTGAAAAGCAAGCATTTGCCAACCACGCCAACAGACCCGTCAAAGCTATACATTTCCAATATAAGCTGACCTCTCATTGTATGGAAATCTTATACAACGCGAGCTTATACTGGAAATGTATAGCTTGATATGTAGCCGTGTGTATCTCGCAGTAAAATAATTACTTTTACAAGGAACTTCATTAAGTTTGTGGGATAATCAACATCTAGCATAATGTAATAATTCCTGCCTTTGAGCGCTGCATATGATTAAACCATGTCAGTCAGAATAAGAGGCACGGTCTAGCTTAATAAAGCAAAAGCAGAATATTTTTAATTTTTAAAGACGTGCCCGCTCTAGGGAAATTTATCCCCGTGTCGCTCGCGGGGTAGGTACTTTACAAACTCAGACTTATAACAACTATTTATGGGTGACACAAATAGCTGTCCAGGGCGGGAATCCAACCCGGGCAACTAAGTGGCGAGGCGACCGTCTTAACCGCTGCGCCACGCGGGCAGTCAAATTAAGTATTGTCCTAAAAGTTTGTATTCATATCAACTTTTAACGTATACACTGCGTGGTTATTACGAAGAGCAGTTAATTTGATAATTCTATCTTATATTTCTAGTTCTTTCTTAAGTACTTATTTTATTTACACTTTTTTTACACTTATTTTCTCATTCAGCTTGGTAACTATCACAAGTTCCTACGTTTTGATACTTATATCCTTTATCATATGGCCACGGTCATATCCACATTTATGATATATCTAACACTTGCAACGTTCTTTCACTTTCCCGTAGTGTTCATATTTTCCTCAGTGTAGGTTATTTTTTTATAATTTCCTCTTAGTCTCCACTGAGGCTTCCAGCAAACTTAAGGTTTCCACTATGTTCAATTTATAGACAAGGAAGATTTCAAGGTTGCATCAAGACTACGGTTCTTCACCTCATTCGCGTGGCTTGTATAACGCAAACAAGCCACAGTCACTTCCACAGTTGTTTCACGGAACGTGTACAAACATAGCATTCGCTCCGTCACTATACCGTGTCCATATGACATCGCACACAAGCAAACTGACCGCTATTCGTCCTCTCTCCACTTTTCGCCAGCCTGTTTAATTGTTAACATACCAATTGGTTAGATATTTTTTCCTTGTGATTTTATAGTTGTTAGCTCACTATCACATGTATAATCTAATCTCCATGCCGCTTAGCGCGTGTCTAACGCAATCTAGAATTTGTCATTTTCTTATAAATACGCAAAAGCGAGTGTAAAGTTCACCTTCATGAAATGGAAAAGAGCCTCTATGCATTTTTTAAATTATTCATTACTTTTAAAAACATTGAGTCATTGATTAACCTACGCCGTAGTACTTAGTTTTATTTCGTTCGCTCGAGACATTTGAAAGTCAAAGACTGCCCAAGCAGCAAAATGTGGTCTAGTAATTGTCCTGGAACCACCATTTCATTAGGACTATAACGGAATAGTAAGCAATTATAACCACGGAAAAGGGCCCAATTTATAGGTGTATTTTAGCTAATTAAATATCTATAGTAGACTTGGTGAATACCATTTTGACCAATAACGGCCATATAGTTGGACTATGTAAAACTATTTTCTCCCGCGTAGCCAACTATCAGCGCTTAATGAAACCAATCACGCCAATAGTAACCTTATAGTTAGACCACGTAGAACTATTTGCTCTCGCAAAGCTAACTATGAGCGCTAAATGGAACCAAACACGACAATAACGTACACAGTGAATATCTTACAAGCTCATACAAAGTGATGTGAATTGGTGAATGTTGCTATGCACATTTGTAAAGATTAATTAATATTGATAAAGGTAAGTTATTATATTTTTATAATAAATATTATCTAGAATAAGAGTAGGGTGTTAGTTAACAATAAGTGAAGCCGTGTTTGAATGTGCATGGCGCAGGTATATTTTCGGTGAAGTGTAATAAGTTTTTTATCAAAATTTTTAAGCGCCCCTCGAAATTCACGTTTTCATTAAGTTGAATTTTAAAATAATGTTGGTTTCAGTAAGACATACAACGAAAAGTCGCCATCTTGATAAACTTGGTCTTCCCAAATACATTAACAAACCGTTATAGGCGTACTTTGTTTAAAAATGGTAAATATCAGAACTATTGCTTGGCCATATTGTTTGGAATTAGAGTTCCGCAAATATTGTAATGTTACTCTATGTTGTTATTAGGTACCGATGTCTTATTTTCATATTTATGTTTAGGTGTCAGGTGTGAAAATGGTAATGTTTCTGGACGTCGATAGCTTTATAACTAAAAGGGATTTTCGAGCTTTAAAAATTGTTTGAAATATTTTCTACTTCTATTTTTGTGCTTTCCCTTGCTAACTTGGTTTATTGTTTCACAGAATCGTGATCAAGACCAAATTAGTGAGATGCCAACGGTCTCTCGAGAAGATACTCGTTCAAATACTACAAGATCACTTCATTTACAACAAAACTCGGCTACCATCAATCCGGTTCAGCAATTTTACCTGTATCTTCTTTTGTCGCGCAAAACCCTCAACTTGTCATAACAGAAGCAGAAGAAACACTGTCAGATGTCAGTTTAAATGCTCAACATTGCGTTCTTTACAACACGGATAGCCAAATACAGCCTGTCGAGGTTGGTCAAATTCCACAACTTCAACATGAAGTAAAGTCAATCAAAGAAGACATTATAACCATCATACCAAATCAAAATGCACTTTATGAAATACAAACTAACATGTGCTGAGTGCTGTGTCGAAGAGAGATTCAGAATGAATTAAACTCGTACATTAAGACGTAGATGTAGACATGTTATAAGAGATCTAAGAGAACTTGAAGAATTTGAAACAAATACATTTATTCAAAATTGCTAATAAAAAATTGAATGCCGCATGTCGTATTGTATTCTACAGCCCATTTTCTAAGATCGCTATGTAGTTGAAAATTGGAATAGTTTTCAATATCGCATTCATCTTCTTGTACAGGTTCTTCACTAACACAATCTTCCAAGTGTACATTTAAAATTGCTTTTATCGATTAAACGTTTTTTCGTGCAGAATCATTAAAATAAACATTTTGTCTTAAATTTTCACAATAACAATTTTGTACGGAACCTTCTCATATTTCTACGATTCAACAAAATCAAAATATCCGTACTGAGACTATAACCGAATTTGCAAGACCATTATAAACCAATGTTTTCTTGTTCAGGACACCACGGATATAGTTTTGGATACTAAGTATATTATATTAAACCTTTATAAGCGTGTTAAGATTATAACGATATTGGTATATACCACTATATAACCGCTCCATTTTACTGATAATTGTTCTGTAAAGTAAATTTATAAACCCTTATAAAACCAAGTAATAAATGCAAATAGTATCCAGAATGTTTAGTTCTGTTTATCACTCTTATTGGTGTACTTTACTTATAGTGGTTCTATAATGTTTCTTGTTAGTAGTTATAAGCATAGCTTACCAGTTTATCTGCTCTTGAGTGCGTTTACACCCTCGCGATACTTTTATAGGTCACCCAAGCTTATATTTGACTTTTAATTTCGGCCTATAAGTAATTATAAGTTAATGTATAGGAGGAGATATACTATAAGGCCTAACTAACTCCATGCTTGCTATTATAAGCGATGCAGCAAAAACTAGAACCCTTAAGAGAACATTAAAAGTGCTGGAGTCCTATAACGTCTGCACTATAGGATAATTTTGCTGCTTGGGTGTCGTCCCACAATAAGCTAAGTAGTCTCAATATTTTTTACAATTTATGAATTTTAACAGTAACCCCCTTGTTTCTTGTCACCGTCCTAAGTGGTTAAATCCATACGCTATTAAAAAAACAATATGGGAAAAAATATATATATTATAAAGGAAAAACAAACAATTATGTTCGTAATATCATCTAGTAATATCTTGAAAATTTTATTTACAATTTTTTATATTACTGTGATCTAATAAACTACCCAAGAAGCCCATTCGGATGACGAATGGATATTTTCTGTATAACATTATATTTCCAATGGAAACCTTTTAAAATTAGGTACCACTTAGATACAGACTAAGATTTCTGAGAACTACTTATATAAGAAATAAGAATATGTACGAGAGGTAAGGGATAGTGCAAAGAAAACTAACACCTTGCTTATGGAATCTCTAAGAGCCGAAGTTTGTTAGAATTTTTACTAAGACTTCAACTAGTTAAAAATGATAGACTGACAATTATTATTTTTACTTTGAATAGTTTATTTTACTCGGTATATATATTAATATGAATATCACTTTTTTCAAGCATTGTGCACGCTCGCGAACGCGGACATACGTCCTATCAACCCCTTGCGGCGACGTTACAATTGACCAGACTAGCATGCCAAGATTAATATGTGTTCCTAGTTCTCTAGTTAAGACATTAACCTAGGGTCAATTACATTTAATAATATTGTTTCTCCTCAACTACTTACCTGAGTTGTCATTGTATATAACAACAATAAGATTACCTAGGTATGTAGATATATCAACATATACGTAGCGATAACACTCTTATTATTTCTAATGCCAACATTATACGTATGTAATTTACAACAGTGATAGTAATATGTAATAGGTACTTACAATGGCATTAATTTTTTTAGAACTAGTTACAAAACCATCGTTAGGAAATGTTTTAAAATAAATAAGACTAATAAAGTTTATTGTGGAAACGATCACAATACTTCTTCCTTGTATTCAAAATCATAGTACAGACGCCAGCACATCCAGGTACCCCAATCTGTCAAATTCCTTTTTTAGATTTTCAACTTTATCAAAAAAGCATAAGGTTCACTTTCAATTGGGGACATTTGACAGATTGGGGTAGCTTGATGTGCTGGCGTCTGTACAAAGAGAGACGCTACTGCCCGGTCTGATGAGATAGGGTGGCGAAATTTTATGCCGTCAGCCACAAACCCAATGCTTGATAGTAGGAAACTGGAAATTGGTGTGAAGGATGGAGTTCCGTAACCAACTGGACTTCGATACAAATCTTAGTTTTTACTTAGACACGATTAAAATAGTCTGAATTGAAATGTCAAGAATATAAATTAAAAATCTTTTTGGTTTATTTTAGTTTAATTAATTGTTTATCTAATTGCGACACATTTAATAAATTGATACCGCTTATCATTCTTTTAGGCGTGAATTAAGTAGGTTATATTTATATTAAGATGTATCTCATTTTCAGTGGTATGAATTAGTACTTAACTTTGAACATAGGAATAAAACCGGATAAGAATAGTGTTCAACCGCAGATAACGAATTTCTGGGTTCAAGTCTTGGGACAGGCCAAAAATGTTGATATAGTTATGCCGTTTATCTTTCCCCGGCCTTCTTGGATCATTGTCGAATCGGATTATAGAGACTACCCGTGTTTTTCGCAAACACTCGTGGGTGTCAATGGTATTAGTTCTCCCGACTTTTGGCACAACGGCCAATTACAAAGCAGAGTAACTAATAATATATACTCTCATTGTTATGGAGGAAAAAGACAGAGATCAGGTCCGGTTCAAAAGACGAAGGGTCATAGTGTCTGTACGGAAGTGCATTGAAATAAAGATAAGACCTAAGAGATAGCTCTAGAGTCATAAATCATCATCGTCTGCTATTTACTTGTATATTACACTGCTTTGGGTAGCAAAGAAATGTTCAACGGGAAATGTAAACAAGGTAAAGAATTACCCAAAGTATTCGGTACGAGCATCCCACGTATATTTTCTTTTGCTTTTGTTCTCTCAGGTAGCACTGTTTGGAAAACATGATATTGGAAACTCCTGAAAAATTCAAATTTTGAAGGTGAGATTTTATCTTATAATGTTTTGAACTGTCAGGTGGTATGAAAGCATTGTTATAGCACCAGCAGATTGATGCCAAAATTAGTTTTATTGCAGAATAAATAGGAGCATTCTGGCACAATGGCTAAGGTAGTCGCCTCATTACTTCCTTCGCGCGCCTTCGTATCCAATCCCCGACATTCCTTGTGTGATCCTTGTTCTGAGTGTGTTAGGCACACACATATTCTCCGAAAATATAACTAGACTAGATATTAGAGAACGCTGAGTTGTCCTCCTGTTGTCTCCTTCGCACCCTTTATCTTTTCCAGAGCCATACAGTCGTCTGGATCCCACTATGAGGATCACATTATGAGGATTTATGCAAAACTAAAGAGCATATTCGCTTTACGATATATGTAAAAGTGTATGAAATTTGATTGATTGCGATGATTTCAACATTATCGAATTGATAAGGAACGTACGATTAAATCGAAGATCTAATTATGCCCTCTTGTTCGGATTTTAACTACGGCGACCAATCTCAATAGACACTAGCCATCTGCGCGGGATATTTATATTATATAGCACAAATGTGTGCCCAAACACAGGGCCACTTTCTACTCCATCGCTCTTATGATCCGATGGGATGACTAGCGACACGACCGGTAAGAGGTCAGGTACAAGACCGATGGCTTCACGTCCTCTCGACTTTAGGTTGACACTGAGAAATTTTCTTAACAAAAAAAGTTGCAGTTGAACAAGGTACCGCTAAACTAACGATGCAGTCAGCCACATGCACAATGATTTATATTCTTACGAACTGTCACAAAACAGTTAATATATATATATATATTTATATATATAATTAATTTATATAATTATAATATAATTAATTTATAGAGATATATAGGAAGACTATTGAAAGAGTCAATATCATTATCTGACTGTAGAGTGGTTTGTAACCTTTATTCCAATATCTTAGGTACTTATCATAGTGAGTTATATTAATAGAATAATCTCGTGTTTCGTAGTGTTCCTCCAAGATTGTGTAGGAACATGTCTGTTTGTCCTGAGTCTGGGTGTAATTATCTATATAAGTATGTATTTACAAAAGAAAAGTAGTATATCAGTTATCTGGTTTCCATAGTACAATATATCTGCTTAGATTGGGATCAGATGGCCGTGTGTAAATAATGCCTCAGGGTATATTATTATATTTAAATTTGGAAGGTGATACAAAAAATTAAGACTATTTCAATACTGGATTTCAATGTAAAAACAAAATGTAAAATACTGATTTGAATTTTATTACGTTTAATGGAGTGAACACATGAACGCACATGATTTGTCACGCGCTACCGAATGCTTGCAAAATCGGGTACTACACTAAATTGCATCGTTAAAGTGCAGGTTAAATGATGTCAAACACACAATAAATGCATTGGCAATATTTAATAATATCAGTAATGTATCGGTGAACAATTATGGCGCTATCTGCCGGTCAATGACCGCCTTATCGAACCTCTTCATTGAGCTCCTTGTGACGTACCTACCCACTTCTAATTCGCTTATTTATACGATGACATGCGATTGTTATCGCAATAATTTTTATCATGAGTTGACAAGAAAAACAAAGAGTTTTCAGTAATTTGCTTGGGGTAAGGTAAGTTTGGATTGATAGCTTGTTGTTTGCTGTGTGGCGGCGGCGAATATCAGAATATCATCACCCCAACTCGTTCATATAACATGTACATATACAACATGTAACATAATTAACGCACACCCTCAAACACCCCAAGAATATTATGTTGTAATCATAATACATACACTGAATTTTTTATTTAACATGTATATGCATTGTTATTTACTAAATTAGTTTCTTGGAATAAAGTTTGTTTTTCTTTATTTAGTATTGAATGATGGAATTTGTATGAATAAAAATAAAATTGCGATTTAAAAGTCTTATTACTTTGACTTACGGTCCATATCAATTTTTTGTTGTTATTTTAAATTGTTTTGACTGTACAGGTTTAATATGAAAATAATTTCCGTAGTTTTGATTTTGGAAATGATATAAATCGATTCAGTAAACGATTCTGAACAAACTATTTTCAGGATTTGCGTTAATTAAGTTACATGTTGTAGAATCACGCTTCTTAAATAAGATTTATGACCATCATAATACATTAAGCTAAATAGAATGTCACACCTGGTCAAGTCATCCCGGTTACTAGTTCCATATGGAAGGTCAGATGGCAGCCGCTTTTCAGGAAGCGAAGTTTGGCAGTGAGGAATAATTAACGTTCCTAATGCTCTATGCTGTGTGGTGAAGGCGGCGAATATCATAATATCACCAGCGAATCTCATCACGTGAGACACGTAGAAGTCGACCCGAGGGAATATCTACCAGAAGACGGGTAGCAGTGTCTTTCTGAGTACTAGATCATCTTACTGCGATTGCTATCGCGTCTCCCAAGCGTGGCGATAGTGGCATATCCCCCAAGATGATTCTTGGTGGAGGCTTGTCCAGCAGTTGACTCCTTATCCTGGCCTTCATCGTCCTCATCATTATGGCTGTAATGATGATGACGATGAAGGCTGTAATTACCAAGTATTTATTTATTTTTCTGTGTCTCCAAATAATGTTTTGCGATTTCATTCGCCAAACAGAGTAGAGAAACTTGTCGACTAGATTATTGGCACTCGATGTAGAAATAACAAGTTTCTACTTAGTTTGAACAATGAAATCGCAAGCAACTTTTTGTTTGACGTGTTAGAACATGCCTACTCTACCAGGGTTAGCATGCTAGTTTAGACTTGTGTCCCTCTTCTACTAAATTGGTCGTATGATGATGACATGCCACGCCGTTCTCACCCACAGCGATTGGTATTTTCTTTTCTAGTAACATATGAGACGGCTAAGCTCATAAGTTGCTAAGAAAAAGTTCTTCACTTTCACGCGGTCGGACATCACACCGCCTTTTCACACAGACTGGCAAGCCGACAGCTTGCAGAACTGACAGCTTTACTTGCTCTCAGATGTAAGTGTTATAACATGGCCTTTTGAACCCGAGAACTAATGATATATTTTTCACCTATGGGCTGAACCGGGTATCAAACCCGCGACCTCATTGTCTGCGGTCGATCACGATACCACACAACTAGTATTAGTCAACTAATTCCGCATATTGCAGGTAAATAATATAAAAATTTGCCACTGCAACCATTGCCATTCTCATATTTTTTTACTGTTTGGCCTATCATAAGATGTTTTACTCTTCAATCCGGGATCAAAAATATATTTTAATCACTCGTTGTAACAATCGTTCAAAAATAGTAAATACGTAAGCTTTATTATCAAAATCATTGGCCCCATTTAGGCGTTTTACGTACGATAAACTGGGACCTTCACAATAACGCGTTACATTTTTGTGTAGACATTTATTTGACGTCCAGTTGGCATAGTGGTAGCGTGTAAACCATAGATGCATAGCCTGATTACGATAAAAAGCGCCATGGCTTTCTAGCCAAAATAATCTGAGTAACAGCCTAAAGTCGCACAGTTGGTGTTGATCCACGAGCCACCAAGTTCGGCCGGCACCAGCGGAGCTAGTGAAAGCCTCACAAGCTCATTGAATCACGGGCAACAACTTCGGACGGCTTGAGTATTTTTCTGACACAAAAACATTGGCGCCTTAAAGAGTTCCCAGTCAAATATTACCTACAGATAATCTTTATTCATACGAGTCGTTTGAGGGAATATATTGGCTTACGACCCATCACGGGTGGCCTCAAAGGATACTGCTTGGAATATTAGTTGTCCCATGATATATATTTACTTATTGAAGTATGTAGGTATAGTAACAATATTTGCAAAGTACTTTCAAAATACGAATTAACATTTACTTATCTTTCGGACATCAAACATCCTACTAATATTGTAAATGCGAAAGTTTTTGAGTATGGATGGATGTATGGATGTTTTTTACTCTTTCACGCAAAAACTACTGAACCGATTTAGATGAAACTTTGTAGTATTATAGCTCATATATCCGAATAACTCGTAGGCTATAATTTATAAACTTCAATGCGGGTGAAACCGCGGGGCACAGCTAGTATCACATATTTCCAACTGAGGTATTAAGAACCTAATTTTTTTTCTAATTTTATAACGATTATGTTAAACCCTTTTGTTTTTACCTTTAGTTCAATTATGCCAAGGAAAACATATGCAGCGCTCTTTCGATAAATTAATAATGGACTTAAGGGAGAAAAGAAATTACAAAATAAATATTGAAAATATTAACCAATCATAGCTGAACCCTATGATTGGTTAATATTTTCAATATAACTTAAAGGGGATAAGCCATCTTGGTGGAACATATTATACGCGCTAATATTATTTTTTAACGGCCGTCTTCGTACCTGCAGCTCCTCTGATGTTGCGACTGTCAATGGGCGGCGGTGATTATTAAGTAGCGCCTGACGAGCCGATTGCCTTGAAAATATTACTACAAACATGTTCTGACTATTTACAAGCGCTTTTTTAAAGTCTACGTGAATAAAAACCTTTTTTATTTTATTTTATTTTAATCCCATCTTATTAAAACTTTCTGGACTGAACCGCGCCTAGTACATTCTAAACGTGTGGAACGGGTATCTAGTATACAATATATAATCGTAACTCCCAGTACGATTTGTTGTAACAATCCTAAATTGGCGAAGTGGGTGTGTGCATAACTGCAGTCCTATGAATAAATGTATGAGCCATTATAGTATAAAGGATCTGCCGAGTATAATCGGTTCAATTGTTTGCGACCTTATCCCGCAATAGCTCGGGCGGGATAAATCCGGTATCTTCTTATCTCGACTTTGTTTTGAGACAGTACATTATTGTTATGCGAATTATCATGTGATATGTATAAGCATTGATATACACGTGAATAGGAAGCTATTTATTTTGTAAATAATAAACATGTTGAACTATTAAAAGAACAGTATTATTTAACTAATGATATTTTTTATTTTGCAAGGCTTCAGTCAATGGCCGGATGGCTTAATTATTTGGCTAAACAAATCACATTAAAAATATGCATTATATAAGTTTCAAGCTATACATATATACAAGGTATGTCATTAACAGAGAACCTTTCTTAAGGAGCTTAATTTTGCTATAAAACTGAACACCGTTGTCACAGAATAAAAAGTACTTACGCCGCCGTTGTGTTGTATCATATCAACATGAAAGATACTCAAATGTTGTTAACCTTCACAAACAAGAAAAAGATCAGCAGATCTATTTTATGGGGCCAATATAAGTTTTTGGTATTTCTCAAATTGGTTTACTTTAATTTGTTAAGTTCTATTAGCGCTCGTTAGATTTCTTCCTCTTTTTCTGTTAATTCAAAACTTGCACTTTGTTTTATAAAGGACACGGATACGTGTTCATACAATATTGGACCCGGATGTATAAAGATAAAAGTGGTGTCAATCAATGGGTCTATAAATTATCAGCCAAACACAAAAAATTCCATGGATGTTTTCAATCTGTGAGCAGTGTTATAAAAGGTTTAGTACTTAATAGAGAGGTTATGTACCAACCTATATTAAACAGCTGATTTTTAAGGGCGATTGCTATTTAATAGTTATCCGTGTCCAGTATGTAAGCAAAAGTCGTACACATTAAGCAATATCAGAAGTCCGTAGAGAGAATGCAGTTGTCGAGGGATATATAAACAAAACAATAAAAAATACTCAAATCACACACGCACTAAACGATACGAGAAACGAGTGACCGATCATAGATTAGGATTCAAAACTGTCAGCATAGATTAACAATATAGTTGCCAATAACTAATAAATCGATTTGAACGATAACCGATATTATGATTTCTATTTATTTTGTTAATATTTTATTTTTTATTGTTGACATTATGTTAATGTATTTAATAATTATTATGATTAAATCGCTTATCTGCTGTCTGGTGCAAGAGTTTGCATATTACATTGTTTGAACTCATTAACGTTAATCGATCACCAATCAAAGTTAATTTAATTAAAAGTAATCAACAACCAATTTAATTCGTGACTTCAACTTATTTTGAGATTTCTCGTCTTCCAGATTGTAAATTGGGTCAATTTTTTACAGTTTGAAATAGAAAAATATAACGCTTTTTTTAAACCATATCTCAACTTATTACAGTCAGGCCCAGAAATCCCCGTCTCCTTTTAGGCTTGTAATCCGATTTGAACAAAACGTATGTACAGACGCCAGCACATGCAGCTATCCCAATCTGTCAAATTTCTTTTATAGATTTTTAACTTTATCACAAAAGCGTAAGGTTCACTTTCAATTGGGGAAATTTGACAGATTGGGGTAGCTTGATGTGCTGGCGTCTGTACATCTCGAAATCTAATCGAATCGAATCTCTCGTCTCTCGAACTCTTAAAATCGATTCCCAATACGCATGGCGTAATGTAACCAGAAAACATATAGTCGAATTAAAACGTATAAAAATTCTAATATCAAATTCTAAATTGATATATGTTTATGGGAAATGATATGGCTTTTTTCTAGCGACTGCGCTCTTATATAGTTAGTTGCTCCATTAGTGACCAAGCAACGCGGCCAGTCTATCAATGAGGAACCACCGAACGTTTCCGTCGTTGGGCTACATCAAAGGCCTTTTTTTAAAATCAGGAGTAATGCCTACGCATGATTCGGTTCTGCAGTTGGCTAAGCCGGATTCGCACCGGCTAAACCTAACTTGCCATGAACTTCTATTGGCACTTGAGGGGAGCCCAGGGAATGCGGGAATGCTGGACTGGGACTCATTTTTGCGCCATGGGACATGGCATGACATGGGACGTTGTGTGGGGTGATACATGCCCTGAGGGAGCAATCACTTGCTCTCCGGGATAACCGGATTACCTCTTGAATTAACCACTGCAAAGATAATTTTATTCATCTTCTGGATATCTTTTATTTCATAATTAAAATTCAACATATGTATATTAATGCAGTTTTTCAAGATGTTCCTTTAAAATATACCACTTAAGAAGTGATGAAGTGTATAGAATAGACTCGTATTCACTATCGGAATCATACGTCGGTAAAGATATTGTTAGTTATTCGTTTCACTTCGAGAAAGCCCCCGTGTCAAATATTATGCAATTGCTATAAATATATTTGTTTGCGTACTCGAACATCTGTATTTATGAATTTATCCCCTTTCCTTCCAATAGTTGCTATTTGTTCTGAGTTGACGTCATCTCCGTTTGGTCTTACGCAAATATTAAATATACGTAGTTGATTTGAGACTTTTAATCATTTTAATCACTAGCTGGCCCCGCGGCTTTGCTTACGTTTTTGAATAGCGAGATTTTACGTTTATCTATCTTGATAATAAGGAAAGGGCATGATAAGTTGCATTGGTGTGTTCATGAAAATACTTCATGTCAGCCGAATGGCGTCAACTGCTGGACAAAAGCTTCCCAGTCGCTTCCATCATTTGGAGGGATATGCCATAATCACCACGCTTGGCAGATAGGTTGGCGATGGCAGTATGATGGTTATTGTACACAGAGAGACGCTGCTGCCCGTTCTCTGGTAAATAGTAGCTATATTCTATGTCAGCGATATTATATTTGTCTCATTAAAATACATGCCTTCATAATTGTTAATGAACACTGTTCGTTCTAGAGTTTGGGTTCCCACACACCCAAACTCTAGAACGAACAGTGGGGCGACACAACCAGAGAGAGGTAAGGTGCATCAGAGTCTGGGTAAACGCTGCTGGTAGATTACTATTTCCCGTGCAGGTGGATAGTCTTCATTAGCATTATTATTTTTTTAGGCTTGATTATTAAAGATTTATTTCATGTGCTATAAAGCTAGCTTTTAATTTTATTTCTTTACTAGCTAGCTTTAATTATCATAACTCCTCCCCCGTTGGTGGTAGCGTGATAATATGTAGCCTATATGCTGACCCGACCTCTTAGTAATTTTCATGCAAAATTTGAAGTAAATCCGTACTGCATGGATTTTTGAGTTTAGCCCGGACATACATACAGACACACAGACAAAAATTCTAAAAACTATATTTTTGGCTTCGATATCGATTGTAGATCACGCCCCAAGTATCCTTTTAAAAAAATATTCAATGTACAGTTTTGACTTTCCTACGATTTTATTATATGTATAGATATATATTATGTAGTACTTTTATATTTGTAAATGTATAAAATGAGAAGGATATACAATCAATAAATACAATCTTACTTAATTACTTATCGTATGGGCAGTTGTTACCCTGGTGTCAGAGTTGTTCAAGCCACCCAGTAGGCCTCTGACATGGCTTAACTACTACAAGCGGGACTGACAGCTTAACGTGCCCTCTGAAGCACGGAGACGCTTAGAAATTAAATCACTTTGTCACGTTTTTGTGTTGTTGTTGGTTACCGCGCCGATCACTTACTGACCGGTGAGTGAGAGCATCTAGCTATCAGCGAGGATATGCAAGAAAGAATAAAATAATACCGTTACCGTGGATAATCTACCCAGAGATTTGACGTGATGGCGGAGGTATAAGGCACTGGATTTTACGTGCTTTCCGAGGCACGGGGGTGGAACAATGCCAACATCAGACTCCGGGGTGCTAATGTGAATTTTCGCTTAGTGGTCCGACCCGAGATTTCAAGCCCGGCCCTCGATTTTTGCGATTCTACACAAAGTTCGGTACCGCTAGACTTAAGAAAATTGGACAGGAAAGTTGTTCGTTTCGCACGCTTAATCATAAAGAGAAATAACTAAAAAAATAGGTATTTGTAGGTTTAATCATAAAACGTAATAATTTATCACAAAGAATGTACGCTCCAAACGCCGAATCATTTGAATGAAAGATGAAGGAGATATAAGAGTGTCGCTCTCTTTCTGATTAACGCGTCTGAACAAGTCGGTACCAATAAACGAACATAATCAGTAATATGCCAGCAGTAATGCAAGCAAGGTGGCCGTCGACTAATTCAAAGGTTGAAACATTACGGCTTAAATCTTTGTATGGTTAACAGGTAAGCGTTATTTCTAGTAATAATTTAAAAATAAAGTAAAAAACTAAGATTCATTTCACTTTATTATAAAATCAATGTCACCGCTTCTTGATATCATTTTGACTTAATGCAGTTTACTTTAAATTTCACTGTCCTTTATACAACTTAACATTAGATATTTCGTTTTTATTTTAAACATTGTTATATGTTTGTTGTACAGTATGAATTATTTCGGTTAAGTTTAAAATAATCGTACCAGTATAAAAAAAAATATGTGCTTTTTGCTGTTTGTGATTAAAGATTGTCAAAGCTGCGTAAAACATTTGAAATTATTTTCCTTTATATACATATAAATAGCCTCATACAATAGTTACCTTTTCACATGCGAACCTGACTGGTACCAATTAGACTAGACAGAAGATATTTTTGACAAATATTCATAAACCTTACTAATGGAAAATCTGATGTAGCCTTCGTGGGGCGCTTACATTTTAGTTATACACGTTTACTTAATCACTTAGCCTAATATCTACCTTCCCACCTTATGGTACCTATACTTAGTAAAAACATTCTGCGAAATATAATGCTTGTGTTATTTTTTTGTTGACTGACGTCTTGGTGAGCAAGCCACATTTTGCTTTTCTTTCGAATGTTTAACTTCCAGGTCTCCTACCCAAGATAATGTAATTCAAAAATTACTTGACATTGGCGATACTATTATAAAAGATAAAAATTATGCGCTAAAAATGTCTTCCCAAATAAAAATATTATGAGATATCACAGGAAAACTACAAATTAAACTAATCAGTAGCTGTGATGAAATTTTATCAGATTCCGAAGATAATTACATTTGCCCTCAAAACAGATATCCGATTTATTAGTGCCCGTAAAACAGAAAATAGTAGTAGTAGTAGTAGTACACACACAGGGTGGCACCGGAGCAGCATACCCGCGTTCCCGGGGCTCCTCCCGTTAGGCGCCAAGAGAAGTCCACGGCAGGTTAGGTTTAGACGGCGCGAGTCCCACATACCCACCCGCAGACACTTTTTGTGGGTGGCATGCTTAGGCATTCCCCCTATTAATAAAAAAAAAGGCAGTTCTACATCTTCTAAACCATAATTTCAGCAAGTAAGGCCGCACAGCTCTACGAATTCTAATCGACTTTCTAATATTTCACCTGATGATAGTGGTAACATAGATTTAAGTGATGATGCCTACTTTTACCTATGAACTGTCAAACGCAGAAAGAAAAACATTTTTTTTGAAAATTTAAATTCTACTGTGACTTGAACATAATCATCTGATAGTGACAATTAATAGTTCTTCAGATAGTTGTGATAGGAAGAAACCAGCAAATTAAAAAGGGCGCAGGCGTTTTCTAAATCCTGAAAATTGGAAACAATATAAAGTAGCTACGGAACGTCTTAATTTAAATTAATGCTCAGATAAATGCAGAATAAAAATATTTAACCATTCATTCAAAAGCAGCGTATGATAAAGTACATTGTTATTTTTGGATAGAATCAGAAGCTAAACGTGAAACAGTAGAAATAGGAACTTGGTAGTAAAGGAAGTACTGGAGGTAAAATCATAATCTTTTATTCTGATAACTTGTGGACACAATAAAAATAAATATATCGCGACATTATATTTATTTGCTGTGAACACTTCGAATATAAGCAGTATAATACATCAATATTTAGTCACAGGACATACTCACAATAAAGCCGATTGTTGATGAATAGTTTGATAGAAAAATCTAAAATCAGGACCCATTTACAGTCCTGATCAGTATAATGGTTTAATTAAAAATGCTAAGAAAAGTCAACCTGCTATTAATGTACACGAATTAACCTTCATGGATATTAAAATTTTACAGGAGGAATGGGGATACAAGTATAACTTAAATACGCATGGACAAACAGTTAATTGGAATACTATAAAAATATTTATGATGAAAAAAGATAAACTTTTCAGTATTTTTTACAATCCTCTTATGAAGAGGATTTTTTTCAAGAAATCGATTTAAGAAATTAAAGGAAGAAGATGCAACTTACTTACCAATTACCCTGAAAAAGGCTTACACGGAAAAGCAAGACATTAGTAGAAATAAAAAGAAGGATTTAAGAAAGCTTATTAGTAAAGTGTTAATACCTCACTTTTACGCAATATTTTTATAATTCGATTATTAACTAGCTTCAGTTCATGATTCTCATTATTGTTGTCTAATGATTATTTTTGATTTATTATACTATACTTACATAATTGTTACTATTGTTATTTTGAATACTCATGTTTGCGATATTGTTAATGATTACAGGTGCACTGATTATCTTTAGAAACTTTCATTTTTGAACATTTTATTACTTTATTCATTAACCTCACTCATTTATCAGCATATAAGTTAAGTTAAATTAAAGTGCTCCATATAGTTCTAACATTTTATAATAAAAAAAATTACTTAAATTTATTGTTGATTCTGTCCTTTGAAATAAAATTTTCTAGGTATGCGTTTCATTACTAAAATACGCCTAATAGTTTGCCTTAATATCGTAAAAAAATAAACATTTCAAATTCGTGTAAGCAATTTATTGCATTTATGAATAAAAAATTGAAATTAAGCTTAATAATGCCAAAGAACTGAATTATCTTTCATAAATAAACAAGCTTATTATGTCTTGTGACTACTGGTAGGACTAGCTCACAGTTTATATCATTATTAACTATAAAACTTTTATTTTATAGTTAATAATGATATAAACTGTGAGCTAGTCCTACCAGGCAATCGTATTTTGTATGATAACCTCGATACAGGCATTGCCTAGTGAGGCTATCATTGTACATCAACCATGTAAAAAAATGAAGTGCTAATAAATTATTATTATTATTATTATTATTACTAATATTTCTAACTGATAGATACATTTTAATCATAAAGTGCAATAAGTAGGAACTTTTTTTTTATTGACTCATCTTCTAAACAATAACTAATCCAATATACTTTTGTGTAGTGCTCAAATAATGTTAAGATAACCTACTTTCCTCTAAAATAATTATGTTCTTCATCATAAGCTTAAATTTATATTAAAACGTAAACAAAGTTCAACCTGCCATAGTGCAAAACTTTGAACGCTTATTCCCAAAAACCGTAAATTTCGACATATTTCTGTTTTTGATTAAGCGTGCGGTTTGTTAGTAAATACTGTTATAAAACGAAGTATTTTTTTCTTTTCAAATCTTAAATAAACAATCGGATTCGAGCTAAATTTATACGGATGCATCTGGAAAGTCCGTCCTATCGCATAAATGATTGAACTTGGTTCGTAACACAAGAGACTTCACGTAACACAATCGAATTAAGAACCTCCTTCTTTCGAAAGCCCGTTAAAAATATCTTAGTTGGATATATTATATAATATCTGCCTCGTTGGTATTGTGTTCACCCGCATAGAAAGAGGTCCTAGGTTGAAATCCCGGGTCGGACCAAAAGTGATTTTGAGACTTTTCTGTAAAAAGAAAAAAATTCTCAGCATCAGCCCAATGTCTGGGAGTTGGTGGTATGATGCCCCCGTGCTTCGGGGAGCACGTAAAGCCGTCGGTCCTGTACCTGACCTCTTTCCGGTCGTATCGCTAGGCGTCCCATCGGATCATGAGAGGGATGGAATAGAAAGTGGCCCTGTGTTTGCGCACACACCTGTGCACTATAATATGTCACGCGCAGATCTCTATTGAGACTGGCTGCCGTACCCGAAATTCGGCTAGGAGGAGAACATTATATAATATCTGTCTATACAGGGCGCCTGCTATCCTCCGTTATTTAATTTTAACATTATTAATCAATTTATTTCAGATATAAATAATCTATAATATGATGCGGTGGTTAGAATTTCGACTACAGCTTGCTAATTCCTACAAATTTTTCAAAACAAGATCTAGTCGTAGTGTATTTAGTTGGTTTACTCTTAATACTAATCAAATATGGCATCTTTATGTTATGTTTGGCCAGTTTAAGTGTTTGGTATACCTAAGTATAGACGCCAGCACATTAAGCTACCCCAATCTGTCAAATTTCCCCAATTGAAAGTGAACCTAATGCTTATGTGATAAAGTTGAAAATCTATAAAATAAATTTGACAGATTGGGGTAGCTGGATGTGCTGCCGTCTGTACATTGGTGATCATAGAAATGTAAAATATGCTGTTGTTATGAAGACGAGCGAATGAAGGTGACTTTGGTGACCCCTTGTTTTGCACATATTTAATTTGCGTCATCATATGGATGCATTTAGAATAGTTTATATGTTCTCCATTGAAAAAAATATTAAGTTTGTCAGTAACTAATAAACTCACATCTTTTTATTTAAGAGACTTGTGAAGTATGGAAATTTATAAACTGGAAATAATTGTGGTATCATTTCTGGATTATAATCCAAAATTGCTCAAAACTTTTGAGTTGAGCTTAAGCTAATTGATTATTCATACGCTAACAATAGTTAGTAAATACAGGACTTAGGTTCAGTGTCACACTGTTTAAAATATATAACTAAAACATTTAGGTCCTATCAAGAGAACTTCACATGAGCTAATTATTATCAAACTAACTGTGCCCGCGACTTCCTCAGCACATTTTGTGATAACTTTCTAACTATTACATCATAATATCTCTAATATGTTGTCTCTAGTCGCAAACTTATAAAAACTTCACATATTTCCATACAAACTTTCATCTCCTATTCGCTATTGTTATTTTAAACCCTTGATGGTAAAGTCTCAAGCGTCTAGCTCTAAAAATGACGATACTTCCATACAAGTTTTCATCCGCCCTTTCAACCCCTTACAACCCTTTTTTCGTATTAAAAATTAGCTTATGTCCTTTCCTAGTCTCTAGACTAGGTAGGTATAGGTTTACCAAATTTCATTTAAATCGGTTCAGTAGTTTTGGCGTGAAAGAGCAACCAGACAGACGGACAGAGTTACTTTCGTATTTATAATATTAGTAAGGATTAATCTCAAGTTGGAGGTGAACTTTTAAGCTCATCGCTTCATTCTCTAGCAATAATTTGTAAATACGGATACGGATTTAGGTTCAGTTCACTGTTAATTAAAAAGCTACCGGCCAATCACAATGTTAAAACAAATTATTAAAAAAACTAAAACAAAAGCAAAAGAAGACGAAAAAAGCAAGCCCGGAGTTTCTTTGTGGCTTTCTTCTCTGGGCAGCCACCTAGATAGCTAGAGAAAGCCGCAGGATAGCTAGGGTAGGTTCCTCAGCGGAGAGAATCGCGTTGGCCCCTTAGGACGTGATCGGTTATACCGTGCAAGTGGTCACACCCTCATTTAGAATCCCGTCTTTTTACGGCCGCTGAAGGCCCCCAGTGCTGTGGCCCGAATTCCATAAGGCTGCCCACAGTTATTAGTCGCTTAAATTAAGCTACTGGCTGAGAGCCTTCTGCGCACCGCACGGACGGACTATATAATATTTTTTTGTTACTTTTATACTATATTCTACTATGTTTATTGTGAGCTTGACAAGTACACATGTTTGTTAATTCCCAAGCGCTCAATAAATTTCATTATATCATAAGATAGCCGTTTACTTTTGTACGATAATAAGTTGAAGAGTGCATCAAATGTTTGAATAGGTCTTTATAAACTTTGAAAATAAACCAAGAATTCATCTTAAAATGATTGATCCTTATTAATATTATTAAAGGTTATCGTAGGTATTAATGAATATTTTCTCTGTTTAATTTCAGTCACCTTGGTCGCCAATCACCTGTCAAAGACAGTCAATGTTTACAAAACACTTTTAGGTATTTATTGCATGACTTAAGTTCTTAACTTTACAATAAATATGTATTGATAAGTCTTTGTCTCATGTTTGTCTTTCGTTTATCAGCTTCGTAAGTTGTTCTGAGTACCTACTTACTGTAATACAATTGTAATGTCGTAACGACACTTAATGAAATAGCCTACTTTTAGGGGATGTTTAGTCGAAAGTACCTAGTAGTAGTATCTAAGCGAACATAGTATAATAATAATTATATCCTGGGACATTATTTACACACGGCTATCTGATCCCAAACTAAGCAGAGCTTGTACTCTGGAAACCAGATACCTACTACATATACTAATTTTATTTTGTAAATACATACTTATATAGATAATTACACCCAGTCTCAGGACAAACAGACATGTTCATGCACACAAATATCTGTCCTGGGTGGTAATCGAATCTATGACCTCCGGCGTCAAAAAGCAAGCATTCGCCGACCACGTCAATAAGCCGTAAGTCAAAATGGATAATTTAATACTTTCTAGCTCTCAAAAATTCCTGCAATTGCCCATTGTCAAAAGAACCTAAAATTAAGGATATAAATTGATAATTATATTGATGCCTAGTCCTAACTCTTGGATTTCAATAATTTTATCATTCCTATGATACCCTTTGAGTTAAAAAATTTCATCTTTGAATAAAACTAAATGTTATACAGCAGGCGTCAAAATCCATATTTATATATATTCAAGTATATGTAATCATCACTAGAGCCGTACCTGAAGTCCAACTAATATTATAAATTAGAAAGTTTATGTGTTTGGATTTTGAGATTGTACTAAATATATTAAGTATCATCATCATCATGTTAGCTAAATAATGTCCACTGCTGGACAAAGGTCTCCCCAAAAGCTTTGTGTCCAGCACTTGGAAGGATACCTATGCCATAATCGCCACGCTTGACAGACGGGTTGGCGATCGCAGTATGGTGGTCATAGTACACAGAGAGACGCTAATACGATTAGGTATAACTTAAATAAACTAGCAATTTTAACAATTGCAATTCTTAATGTTTAAACATAAATCACAGATCGATTAATCATTCTGAAAAATAGGCATTTTATTTAAATGACGCTAAAACGACTGAATGTATGTATTTTGGATAAAATTTTACAAAATATATAATTCTATTTGTCCAGGGTAAACTTTAGGTTCCTGGAAGATTATTAAAAAGGCATTTTATAATAACAAAAAAGCAATACTTTCAGTATTGCTTATTTTTGTTGCATATCTCTCTGGACGCAATTCTAATGTCAACGTAAACGAAGTCGCGAACAGAAGCTAGCCCCCAGTTTGATAGCATACCAGCTTTCTCTTAAACATTCGTCGTAGGACCACCCTCACAGCAACTATTGTTTTCGCAAATCGTGTAGCAGTAATACATACGAGAATTGCTCGGATATTATTTATGAACAATAAGCGAGCCAGGCCCCTGAGCGGTCACCGGCCTGATTGGATAATAGCGGACTGGCCTCCGATGCATCGCTCAACTATATTTAGATACCCATCTTCAGAATGGGAACGAGGGTATTCAACTATTTGCAGGTACAGATTTCTTTTGGATATTTCCTTCCTTAAACAAAACTTCGCCTTATTAGTAGTCCCTAGGTATTTCTTTTCACTGCTGTGTGGTGACGGCGGTGTATATTAGAATATCATGACCCCATCCATCCCATGGGGAGCGTAGAAGGCGACCCGAGGGAATATCTACCAGAGGTGGGGCAGCAGCTTCCTTCTGAGTACTATGACCATCTGCGATCGCCAACCCGCCTGTCAAGCGTGGTGATTATGGTATATCCTCTAGCTGTAATGATGATGATGATTTTTTTTCAATTAGTTAGATAAAGACCCGCTTCTATGCAATGCCAACAAATTTTAATAGCATGCCGTTTTTATTCTATAATTGTTCTAAAAATCTTCTTTATTCGTGTCATTTTAATTTTGGCGCAAAATACTGAAGGAAAATAACCGTCACGTCTACGTCGACTGTTGATCAATTATGTGCCGGTGCGTATTCTAAGGAGTTTCAGTATTTCGGTGCAATAAACAAATATCACATAAAAATTAATAAATTCAGCAATCACGGTGCGTTTTGTAGAAGAACGAATAAAAAAAAAATTTTGGCTTACAGAAACTTGTTTTCTTCAATTTGTTTAGTTTCACGGGTAGATATCGTCCACTATTGATTTTACACATTTTTTTTAAAGAAAGCTGTTGAAATGATATCCTTTCCCATTTTAAAATCGGTTAAAGTAATTATGTCGTAGCAGTCCTATTCTAAATGTACAGACGCCAGCACATCAAGTTATCCCAATCTGTCAAATTTCCCCAATTGAAAGTGAACCTTATGCTTAAATGATAAAGTTGAAAATCTATAACATAAATTTGACAGATTGGGGTAGCTGGATGTGCTGCAGTACATACATTTGTGTTCGTGTAATTGCATAAATGGTCCCAGTGAGTACGTTTTACCCAGCAGTGTACACAATTTGACGTATTGCACGGTAGGCAGGGTGCATTACGTCAAATTGTGTCAGTGTCATTAGTCCGACGTAGGAGAATGATTAAAATAGATTTTAGTTTGCACGTAGGTACCTATCTGAGATTGGGAGGATGAAAGTGTTAGAATGAATTATATCTAAGGTATGTGATGAATGAATACAAATACTTAATACAACGCTGTACCATAATATACGTGTATTCACAGACTGGACCAATCTGATATTTATGGTTTTTAAGGAAAGCTTACAGACTAATAACAACAAAACATAAAATGAAATATATTATAACAAAGATTACTAATAAATAACAAGCTTCCGCATTTATTAATTTCTTTTACTTTTTATTTTTTTTAAACACCGGTTTGTAAACATATAATTGGCGGACACAAATTTTCACCATCACCAATTCACACCATTTACAGGGAATCAAACCCCGGACACGCGAAGTGGCCAGGTGTCTTAACCGCTGCGCCACACGTGCAGTTCAAAAATACAGTGCTATTTTATACAATACTAACTACACAAATTTTAAGTGTATTGCGTCTCTCTGTGGACTATGGCCATCATACTGCGATCGCCAACCCGTCTGCCAAGCATGGCAATTATGGCGTATTCCTCTGTGAACTATGAACATTATTTTCATTGCCAACCCGTATGCCAAGCGTGGCCTATCTCCACTTTACTGGGCGAGGATCGTGATTCGGCTGGCAATAATAATATTCTGTGAATTTTAAGTATAAAATGTATAAACAGAATAAAAATAAACTGTCTCACATCGTATTGTATACGTATATTCTTGTGCCCATTTTAGCAGCTGTGACGACGCTCTTCGTGGCGCCAGCGCAGCGTATTGACGTCCTAATTACAGAATCTATGACTGAAAACTAAGAATAGGCACGATATAAAATACGTCAGTTCTACATACTTAGGATTATTGCTATCATTTACTTTCTCTTCTATTTGGCTGACTGCTTTGTTGGTCTTGCTAGTACCGTGTTCAACAGCATATTATGAACTCCTGGGTTCAAGCCCGGGCCGAAAAAATAAAGTGATACTGGGAGTTTTCTTAAAAGAAAAGTTTTCATTATCAGCACGGAGTATGACTCCCGTGCCTCGGAGAGCTTCTTAAAGCAGCCATTGCTATACGTGACCTCTTTCCGGGCGTGTCGCTTAGCCGTATCATCAGAGTGAGGGAATAGCAAGTGCACCTGTGTTTGAGCCCACACTTGTGCACTATAATATGCAACGCGCAGATGACTAATCTTCATTGAGTCGCTATAGCCGCAATTTGACCAGGAGGTAATTATTATAATAATCATATAATATATTATATTTGATATTGTTTCTTTTAAACCGCTCCGACTAGAAAACGACTTGTAACTTTTGCACAGATAATAGGATTTTCATGACAGACATCTAAATATTATCTTGATTAAACTATCTATCAGATGGAAAACCTACTTTTAAGGTGGTTATGCAACGGGTAAAATGCCACAGAAACACAAACAGACCTTAATATGAATACTTTTAGGATGTGGGTTATAACTTTATCACACTAATATTATAAAGGCCGTTTGTGAGTGTGTGAGTGGGTATGTTTGTTACTTCTTCACGTCTAAACGGCTGGATCGATTGAAATAAAATTTGGTATGGAGTTAGCTGGCACCCTGGATTAACACATAGGCTATAATTTATAAAGTTTGACGCGGGTAAAACCTCGGGGCACAGCTAGGAAGTTATAACGGATGAGATTATTATGACATAAATAACCACAACATAGAACTATCTAAACAAATAAAAAATAATGAAATCCCCGTAAGCTGCTAAAACTAACAAATATCCCGCCTTTGTCCTTTATCCGGACGGACTTACGCCATCACCGCTAGATGCTGTTCTCCGCGCCCCCGTGTTCCTGACGTAGACGGTTTTTGGCATCCGAATCTAATTATGAAACATTCTTTGTAACTGATGACTTCCCAATAATGCTACACGTGTTTTATTTGCATACCGCAGTAACTTTCCTCTTATGTGACGACGGGATAGAACACAATTATTCTTAAGGCGATTAATACACTGCCACGCACCACGCTGGATGTTGCGTTTCTTTGCACCTACGCGCGTACTTGCGGGCGTGCAGATCTGCATCATCGTGCGGGTTTTTTTACGCAGTCACGCGCGTAGTTGCACTTCTTGGATTCACGGCGGCTCTGTTTCATTAACTCATTCGCGTCAATTTTGATATTTAAAAGTGTGGAACTCATTCAGGTTGCTGTAGTTATGCTGTTTGCTGTTTGTACAGTCAAATAATAGAAATCGTGGCACTGCGGTGTACAAAACCTTGCGTCTCGCCCCGCACCTACGCACGAGGGTGCATGCTTCTCCGCTTGATCTGCATAAACGTGCTTGGATGCATTATCTGTGTGTTGGACTGTGTTCCTATTTTCAATACAAACGGAGATACAAGCAACGTTAGAGTACGCATACACGCACTACGCTGCATCTTGCGGTGCAGTGTGCCTATCGCCTTACCGTCAGATGGTAGACAAGTGGAGATCATCATAATTATTGTTTGCAAACATAAATCCAAGCCCTGCCTAGGTTGCCTGGAAGAGATCACATTTAGTGATAAGGCCGCCAAATGTACAATTCTTTAATGTATGTTACTGTATTCTTGTACCCTGTAATGTTTTGGTGTACGATAAAGAGTTATCTTATAAACAGGCCGGTTGGCGTGGTTGGTAGATACTTGCCTTTCAAGATTCCCACCCAGGATAGATATTTGTGTGCATGAACATGTCTGTTTGTCCTGAGTCTGGGTGTAATTATCTTTATAAGTATGTACACAAAAATAGTATATGTAGTTTATCAGTGCCTCTAGCACGAGTTCCTGCAGTTTACTTACTCGATCACACGTACAGTTTCCTCCCATACATTGAGCACCAGCGCCTCTCGCGGAAACTATTAAGAACTAAAACTCTAGTGCTCAATCTATGGGACGAAACTGTACGTGTGATCGAGCAAGTAAACTGCAGGAACTCGTGCTAGAGGCACAGTTATCTGGTTTCCATAGTACAAGCTCTGCTTGGTATGGGATCTGATGGCCGTGTCTGAATTATGTCCCAGGATATTATTATTATAAGACTCAACTTTCCTTTGAGACAACCGAATACACACAAAAATATAACAATTGAATTGATAATCTGAACATTCTGGTTACGTTTTTAGCAAGAAGCCGGTTATCCTTTTTTATGTAAGAGCGTATTTCCCATGTGACGTTCTCAGTGTGACACGGGCATTCAATTCAATTTCCCAACAACTCACTTTAATTTAGTTCAATTTTGAAGGCAATAAACAGAATTTGCAACAACAAGTGGGGATCGTGCACGGTGACAAATCAAAATAAAACAGTCGTCGCCATATTTAAATAGAGTAACCTTTTGACATTTTTAACAGTATTTAAATTGGTTGCGAGTATGGCTTGTTATTGTTCGGTATCGAATATGTCGCTCGACTTTCTTGTAGATATCGAGTTACTGCTACCGATTAATCATCGGTACAATATTTACAAATGTCTCACGCTACAGAATAAACTTAGATTACGGAGATTCGCTTCATCAAGACACTAAAATATGTATAACCACCATTGTTTCGACGCAATTAACAACCATTTAACTGGCTCATACATACTCGTAGTTTCATTGCCTCGTTGGTCTAGCGGTAACATGTTCGACCGCAGATAATGAATTCTTCAGTTCAAATCCTGGGTTGGGCCAAAAAGTGATCTTGAGATTTTTCTGTAAAGAAAATTTCTCAGTATCAGCCCGTACCTGCCCTCTTTCCGGTCGTCGGTAAGCATCCCATCGGATCATGGTAATGGAATAGAAAGTGCCCCTCACACATTCCTTCACTATAATGTGTCCTGCATATTGGTTAGTTTTCGTCGAGATTGGCCGCCCTAGCGTAAAGTTTATATAAAGAAGATTCTGTAGCTATTCGATGTGTGAGAGAGCGACTGTGTACAGACGCCTGTACATCCAGTCAAATTTATTTTATAAATTTTCAACTTTATCTCAAATGCATTAGGTTCACTTTCAACTGGGGAAATTTGACAGATTTGGGTAGCTTGACGTGCTTGGTTACATCTTTGTAGAAAACAAAATAAGTCCGGGGCCGTGTAGCTATGTATAATTTATTAACTCCGATTCTATAGTTTGATGATATTGTCTAAATACGACAAATAAATAAAGAAGTATATTTGTTTTTATTCTGACGCTTTATCGTTTAAAGTTGATCAAGAATTATTGTCATTGATTTTTATCTGCGGTACGTGTCGAGATCTTATTGAGGTCAAGGTTAGATGTCCCACTTGAGAGTTACCTCTAAATAGGTCACACTCTGACCTTCACTGTTCGCAAAACTTCCACTTTCCTTGAATCCTCACATGTGTGGTGATTATTCAACTTTAGAGCGAACGAAAATACAAATAAACTGTTAAGCGTTATGTTATTGAATAATTATTTATTTATTAAGATTTTTTGAATGCTTTCTCTATCGGGTAACCACTGTTCAAGACGCCAAGCGGTCCTATAACATGGGTAAAAGTCTGTTATCTGTAATTACAACTGGCACCGAGCACTTAACGCGCCTTTCATAGCACGGGCGGTCACCCATCTATGGACTGACCGCGTGCTTAGCCGCTTAACCTCACCGATACCTTAGGGATTGGAAAGATATATAAGCATCTAACGAAGTGCAGATGCTGTTATTTAAATACGTACTTAATATTATTGTTGTTAACCTACCATGTAAGCCCGCGGAATGCCAAATGAAAACATTTTCAATCTCATAACTGATAAAGTACTGATGTGAGGAGTTAACATTCTGAAAACTGTAATGGGTAACTCACGTTAGTAATCAAAATACAAAATCAATATTTAGTGTTAATTCCGCTAATTGTCAGTTTAATCATGCTGGGATGCAATTTGCACCGCCCTCCCGCCCGCAAAAATGTGCACATGCAAGAAGGACAATATAAAAAATATAAAAAGCAAATTACATGCGCCAGTACGATACCCAACACGTGTTTCGGTCCTCCACGGACCATTCTCAAGGGCTGCTAACTCGTCGAGTGCTCGAAGGAGACTAAAAGCCAACGAGGCGAGCGCTCTTTTATATACTACCAACCGCATGACAATTATTTCTAACTACCCCCAAATATTCGTAGTAAAGGAGATGAAACTAAATTTGTTTGGTCATTCAACAATGCAAAACTATTACTGCTATGTTTTAATATTTCTAATTGTTCCAACACACATAACCGGAAACTTTTATCACAACTATGTAAAATATTATACGTATTATTGTCGCCCAATTGCATCCCAGCATGATTAAACTGACAATTAGCGGAATTAACACTAAATATTGATTTTGTATTTTGATTGTTATGGATTTCCGCAAAGTAACGCCTGATTCCATTACTTATCACGTTAGTAATTTAATTTTGGTCTCTACAACAGTTTCAATGTCTTTAGGAGATCATCTTTAGGATGAATGCGATTCGTACGAACTGACGTCGCGTCCCGGTTTACTCTGACTACGCGAGACGCGATATGAGCTAGTTACCCGTTACAATTTTCACAAAGTAACTTCTATTTAAAATGTAACATCTGCAATAGATAAGTATCTATAGGTTAAAGGGTCCGTTGTATGATATATGCACGCATATTGTACAGTCCCTTCGGCCTGTTGATCATAGAGGAATTTTATTATCTTATCCAGGTCATTTACCTTTGACATTCAACTTTCATGTGATACGGAGGAATAAATAACTGTGATTGCAACGTATATTCGCACATTTCATCGATATTCTGGAGCTGTTACACGTTCCAAATCTCAACGGATGTGTGGAAGTCTTGAATTATAAATGTAGCCGGGTAATGCATTTATGAGCTCTGTTCGTGCCAAAATTAATAAAATAGCGATCTAAGTCACCTTCGATCGGTAAAAGCATAATCACGAACCCACTGATGATATTATTACTTCGCCTCATATTGTTACTAAGTAAACCTATCTATTTATTTCAGACGCAGATGAGCGGAGACCGCGCGGGTTCGCAGTGCGGGCTGACCTCGTTGCTGCCGATGTCGTGCGGGCGACGCGCGGCGGCGTTCGCGCGCGACCTGCACTCGCGCCTCAGCAATCTCGGCGGGGCGCACCCTGACGACTGTGAGAGTAGCTGGCTCGCGCGCGATGCCGCGCACAAGCCTAACACCTCCACGCACCAGCGAGACCTCGACACCTTCTACGACTTCGAGTTAGAGTGCGAGAGCCCCTCCAGTCCCATCGACGACTTCGAACCTACTTTTCCGGAGAAAAATCTCACCGATGAACCGGAACCGCCGTTCTACGATGTTGATTCTGACCCGGAACACAAAGATTCGGCTAAGTATCTGTTGCAGCAACAGGACAAAACAAAAAATGGCTTCAGGTTTTCCACCACCTTTTTTACAGACTGTACAACGGCGCAACCGATTCCACGTGAAAACGGTCACGCCGACAAAAGGTTGTATTCTCCGATTACGTTTGAGGGTTGTGCGCGTCAAAATAGCTTCGATGAAGTAGATTGTGCGCCTAAAATGCCCACAGTCGCAGACACGGACCGAGTTAGTTTACCTCCTCTTCAAAGTACGACGATAGATAGTGACTCAGAATTCGAATCTGCCAAGAGTGACCAGACTACAGATACTGTTGAAGAAGTCTTCCATAATGAAAATAGTACGGAACATAATATAGCTACAGAATGTGTGGAAAACTTATCACTCGCAGAAGTTGAAATTCCTCTCGACGATGAAACGTCAAAAGAAGTATTGGAGGAACCGGCCGCTTGTTGCGTTGTTAGCGTTAAGCTTTTAGAAATTATCACCAGTGAAGTTCCTTTTGAAAAAGAAATATCGCCTGAACCTGAAACTGAGTCGTCCCTTCTAACGGTCGAAGAACATGATGAAGAAAATACACAAAAAGAAGGCGAGGATGATCAGCCTCAACGTGTTCGCCGTTGCTCTTCACTCAAAACTGGAAAAACACCTCCTGGCACACCGGGCCGGAAAAAAATCGTTCGCTTCGCAGACGTGTTGGGACTGGACTTAGCGGACGTGAAGACCTTCATGGATGAAATTCCAGTAATTCCAAAATCCGCTTACGACGATCTCACCGGATGTGATGTGCAGAGCTCGCCGCCTGTGCGCAGTCCACCTCGCCTCGGTGCGCTCACGCTCGTGCCGCTGTTTCAGCTGCCGGGGGACATCACCGATAAGCTAGAGAGTCAACACGTATGTCTAGAGAGCGCACGGGTCTGCGATGGTGTTCACGTCACCGTGTGTGGCTCCGTACGAGTGCGGAATCTTGACTTTCACAAAACCGTACACGTACGCTACACGATGAACAGGTGGAAGACTTACACTGACCTGCAGGCAACGTACGTGCAAGGCTCGTGCGATGGCTTCTCCGACCGCTTCCAGTTCGTGTTGTACGCTCCGGCGATATCATCGGGGCAGCGGTTAGAGGTTGCAGTGCGGTTCCTTTGCAAGGGGCAGCAGTACTGGGACAACAACAACGGCGCCAACTATTGCTTCGACTGCTTGGCGTTGGGCGCGGTGCCGACGGCGGCGAGCAGCGCGCCGCTGCACCCCACGGTGGACTGGCACCCGTCGTTCTACTGAGGCGCGCGGCGGCGCCCGGTCCCAGCCCGCGGCCTCGCGCCGCCAGCCTGCGCTCCGCGCCCCGAGGCGCAGGCGAGCGCAGGACGCCCCGAGTCCTGATCCGATGAGGCTTAAAACGTTGTAAAGCGTACTTGTGATATAATTAGACTAGTTGTAGATATCATAATCCGACGAGTGTGCGACTCGTTCTCAGAGTGCCATTTTGCTGTAACGACGTTTCGAGTTAAGTAGATGTATTTTATCGAATTTTTCGTTTCCTATGTTAATCGTAGAGTAGCGTCCCGATCGGACGATAAAACGTGATGTGGTCTGGAGTGGAGCGGCCCTGGCCCTCCTTGTATATAGGTATTGAGAGAGATGAATTCTGAATGATATTAATTAATATTTTGTTACAATTTTTACGACATTATTAGACAATTGTAATAGCAATAACGTGTCGAATTAGAAATATCACCTAGATAGAATGAGTTTATTCACTTAACGTCCTTATGAAGTATAGAAGAAGTATATTACCTAGGTATAGGCTACGGCGTCATAATAATGTCATCTCTGTATGGTCGTATAAAGTTATGAAATGTTGTTAGTTAGTAGATACGAAAATGTCTGATTACTCACATGTTATAATACAATATTAGAGCATTATGGTATTTCTATCGTGTGCGAATAATCTGACTATACTAAAATATTTTATATCGATGTTATAATCTGATATATTTATATTTTTATAATCACAAAAACATGACACTTCCTACATGAGAACTGATATAATAGCAGATAAATAATTATTGTTGATTCAGTTTTGAGATTTTAATCAATGAGACTATTAGAAATTACGAAATTAAATTATTGTTACTTTTAAGCGATATTATTATTTATTTATTGGGCCTCCAAGTTTCTCTATTTTGTATGTACCTGAATTCTTAAAATGTGGCCATATTAATTTTACAACGATTTGAATTCTATCCTTATGAGCTATAATGATAATAAAATTATTGTTAATATTATAATTGACTCTTGTTTTATATGAATACCTATCTAATAAATTAATGTGCATAATTATTAAACATTGGTTTTAATTTCTTTTCTCCTTGACAAAGCCGTGACTCAGTTGGTAGTGAACCTGCCTTCTGATTTAAGGTTGCGGGTTCGATCCCCGCTCAAGAGGAATACGTTCTCACAGGCTGATTGGCGTGGTTTGGTAGCAGCCTATCACGCCGCAGGTCGTGGGTTCGATTCCCATCCAGGACAGATATTTGTGTACGTGAACATGTGTCTGCCTTGGTTCGGCGTGTAATTATCTACATAATTATGTATATGCAAAAGTAAAGTAGTACATGTAATATCAGTTATCTGGTTTCCATAGTACAAGCTCTGCTTAGTTTAGGATCAGATGGCCGTGTTGAATAATGTCCCAGGATATTATTTGTGTTTATAAAAATGTCTATTTATTATGGTCTGTGCTTTTACTGTGTATTGTACCAACCTTATATTAAAAAAATGTCACACAACGCCATCTATCCCAAACTAAGCAAACTTTGTATCATGAATACTAGACAACTCTATTATAATACTTTGCTTAGTTTTGGCTAGATGGCGTTGTGATATTATTTTTTATTGCAGCACAAATGGCCGTATGTGAATAATTTCCCACCATATTATTTGTGTTTATGATCGTGGCAATTTATTTTGTTCTGGGTGTTATCTGTTTATCCCAAATATATATTTAAAAAAATGTATCACACGACGCCACCTAGCCCTAACTAAGCAAAGCTTGTACTACGGATACTATACAACGCTAGTATCCACATACAAACTTTTTATACAAGCCTTAGGGGTACTTGTTTGTTAAATACAGGAGATATTTAACAAATACCTAAAGCATTGATATACCGATTATCAGTAATGTTTTGTCTTTGTCATTCAAATGACATTCTATAAGATAAACTGTGTCTCAATCTAATCTGTTTCAATGTTATATGAGACAAGTTAGAACGTCCAATCCTAACGTAGTCGTTTAATTTTTGAAGTTATACTTCTTTTGGCGCGATGGAGAAAAATGATGAGAGTGAATTTTTACGATGCGCGCGAACACCGACACCAAAAAATTTAACAGCATGAAGTTAGTTCTAGGTGGTATGAAAATTGATAACTATGTTCAAGTTGTATATTAAGAAGTATAACTTCTAACGCGTGTACATAAGTACACACAAGTTTTTTTTTTTCGTTAAAAATTGTTATTGAACCACGAAAAGCGTAGAATAAATCAGAAACTAAATGTGTAGGTATATACTTGAATACACCGACATGGTGTAAACATGATATTATCTCGAAATTTCGAGGACTTCCGATAGCCTACGTTATCCTTGACACAATATGCAAGCTTCGGATGAACCAAAAAAACATTGTGCTTCAGTGGATTCCTTCACATGTTGGTATTGTTGGTAATGAGGAAGCCGACCGATTGGCGAAAGAGGCAACAAGTGAAGGTATTTTGTATAAGAGCGCCCCAGTTCACACTGAAATTTTAGGTGAAGTTAGAAAACGTTGTAGAGTAAAATGGTCCGAATATTTTGATGAGCGTTCCCTGTCTAAAGGTATTTGGTACCGCACTATCCAGTATAGCCTTTTGTATTACCCCTGGTTTGATAATAAAAATATGAAGAGAGATCAGGTAGTAACATTGTTCAGACTTCGTTCCGGGCATATTCCATCCAATAGATTTAAACATTTGATAGGACTTGCAGAGTCACCTAATTGCGAAGCTTGCGGTGTGGTGGAAGATGTCCAACATGTATTGATGGAGTGTGTGCGAGGCGAAGTTTTAAGGTCACAGTTACAGTTACAATCGAATGATGTTGGTGCATGTAATACTTTGTTGGCTACACCGGGATCCAGACAATGATATTTGTTGTATAAGATTTATGTACTGTCAATGTGCCCTAGTTTAAGTTAGATATATAGTACGTTGTCTTACGGAGGTGACATCGTCATTTAATGTACAAAGCCTCCTTAAATAAATGAGATTAAAAAAAAAAAAAAAAACATGATATTAAATAATAGATATCAATTTGTATCAAATTATGACTAACGATTTGATACGTTTTTATTTAAATAACAAAAATTATTCCTTTTCTATTGACATGTATATTTTATTATTTTATTTAATATCATGTATACACCATGTACATATGTCGGTGAATACATAAGGACCTAAAGAGCGACTTTATTCCGGGAGTTACGTTTTCGTACAAAAAAAATCCATATATTCATGTATCCACGGAGTATACACTGGTAGGTAGCATTATTGAATTTTATATTTTTTTAAGGCGGGGAGTATGGATACGTGTTTCACATATTTTACAGTAACAATGCTGTTCAGTCCTAATGGAACTTAATAAACCATAAACATAGCGCAAAGCCGGCAATTATGGAGATCTTTGGGGAGGAATATGATGATGGTGATGATGAACAACCGTAAACATAGGTACATCTTTAATGCAATTATCCATCAAAAATTTGTTTGTGTTTTATTACGTGAATATAGACTTCGCAAAAGACTTCAGTAAGCGAGCTAATTTCTATATTATGGTACAAAAAAATAAAACTCGATATATGAATATATTCCTTATTGTTTTTTAACTGTAATTTACCAATGATATCGTGGCTAGTGTGAGCGCCGCGTAGCAAATTTTTCTTTCTATGAATATTGCATATTATTTGTTTACCTATCATTAGATCAGTCGCAATCGATAGCCCAATGGCCTAATGTTTAATTATTTCATTATTTTAGACCTTGTCCGTTGGTACTTACTTATCGTATGGGCAGTGTTTACCTCACTGTCAGAGTGGTTCAAGCCGCCCAGTGCGTCTCTCTCTGAAATGGCTTAACGACTGTTGTCTAATGATTACAACCGATACCGGTATCGTGCCCTCAGAAATTAAACCACTTTGGTGGTAACCCATCTATGGACAAACCGCGAGCATAGTTGCTTAACCTCGCAGATCACTTACGGACCGGCGAGAGCATCTAGCTATGAGCTCTTCAAATATATAGAAAAATATGTTATAAAGCTATAGAAAATACTGTTGCTAATCTTAATTGACGGTGTCTTTAATTTAAGCGAGGATATGTGACAGCATGTTATCACCAGGATCTGTTCGTGCACAAAGTTGATGGTTTAATAAAAAACAACACACATAAAACTATGTACTTTAATTACAGAATCTTAACAATAAGCGAAATATATCACAATTACACTTCATAATATGATCTCATAAATATAAATAATTTAACGCAGATTTAGGTACAGGTTATGACAAAAATAAAGTTAGTAAGTACTTAATTTGTCAAAAAGAAAATATCAGCGCTTAAATGTGTTTAACTAAACTCCACATACGGTCAAGAATAAAAAAAGAACACATGTACCTACTCGACCTTACGTGGTATTCCTACAATACCACGTAAGTTCGAGTACGTGTTTTTTGTTTAAGAAAAAACATGTTTTGGTTGCTATTTCAATAAATATTCGCCTCTTCTTAAAATATGGGGCATACATTATTTACTTTTTAAAAACAGCCTTTACGAATTTAATTAATCGTGTGTATGAGTTTGGTAATCTACCTATGAAATGGAATAACTGTAGAACATTAGTTCATAAAAGACTTGTTTGCAGTTTGCGATAATAATAAAAAGTATTATTGAGTATTCCTGTCAACTCTATGTGGGTCAGTCAAAAGGTAAATTTGACTCCTTAAATATTCCCCAACCAGTGACTTAATGCAATACTGATTTGTATGTCATATGTATGCTAAGTATCTACCCCACTTATGTTTTAATTTTGGCTACTCTTTATTAATTTTTAACCGCCGATAAATTAAAGAAAGCAATTAATTTAAGTTTTCTTCTTAAAATAAAACATATGAACATTACTTAATTTAGAATAAATAGCTACAATCTGTATATATTTCCTGGCAACACCGACATTCATTCTCGTTTTTTTGCTGAACACTGACATATTAATAAAGCAATGACCGATCATGACATTCTCAGATTTCAGTTAATGGAACTATAATCATTTCTAAACTTATAACTCCAAGTTCTATATGATGAGATGAATTTTATTTTAACGTTGGTCTTAGCTTCAAATTAGTGGACCCAAGTTATAAATCATATTAGGCAACTGGTCCTTCAGTGTGAATTTAAACACGGCTTTGACTTTCCTATCTTTATACTGATCTACCAATCAACGGGCAGTCGTGTCTCTCTGGTCTGGTCGCAAACCCGTCTAACCAACCAACCAAGCGTGGCTATTACGACATAACCCCTATTTTTAGGCGAGGTTCTTGACCAGCAGTAGACCTCATTCGGTTCACATGATTAAGATGATGATCACATAAATTTCACTTATTTCGCTGATAAGTTTTATATCAGGAAAGATAAATATTGACAGGTACCTAAATTAATAGTAAAATTTCGATGATATCCATTCATAGGTTATATATATACTTTCTACGAGCGCCGTGACTTAGTAGTGGACCTTCTGATCAAAAAGTTGCGGGGATCCTCGTACAAATCAAGTATTTGTGTTCATGAACATGTCTATTCGTCTTGGTCTCGGTGTTTTCTGTGCATTGCATGTATATATTTACAAAAAGATAAGCATTTCCATCCGTTGTCTAATATCCATTGTACGGACACCAGCACGTCAAGCTATCCCAATCTGTCAAATTTCCCCAACTGAAAGTGAACATTATGCTTTTGTGATAAAGTTCAAAATCTATAAAAGAAATTTGACAGATTGCGGTAGCTGGATGTGCTGGCGTCTGTACAAGCTTTGCTTAGTTTAGGTTAGATGGCGCTGTTTAATATGTCCCAGATATTTAGGTTTACCTACAAAAACATACAAGTAAATATCACTGGAGTTTAACCAAACGATACGATGCTTGTTATCTCTTTACTAGACAAAAGTACACCTAACCGTACTTCCCTATGGAGTATGAAAAAGGATCAACATCAGCAGGGTTCAAATTGACCACGAGATACAGTATAATGGGGCATTCCAAACAAAATACTCATCTATTAAAAACATCAACTTTTTGGCGTACATAAGTGTCTATGGTTTTCTATCTCACTTGAACTATTTTAGTGACATGTCTGTGGTATGGATTACAAGTATTTTTATTTATTTATCACAAACATTAGACAAGGACCAAACATACCTATAATTCCAGTTGACAACCAAATAATATTTTTTTTGTTCAGGTGTCAGCACGTCAAGCTACTTCAATCTGTCAAATTTCGTCAATTGAAAGTAAACCTTATGCTTCTGTGATAAGGTTGAAAATCTATAAAAGAAATTTGACAGATTGGGGTAGCTAGATGTGCTGGCGTCTGTACCTACATTGAGATAAACCTATAACAGAGCCTCTAGCACGAGTTCCTGCAGTTTACTTACTCGATCACACGTACAGTTTCCTCCCATAAATTGGGCACCAGCGCCTCTCGCGGAAACTATTAAGAACTAAAAATCTGTATGGGACGAAACTGTACGTGTGATCGAGTAATTAAACTGCAGGAACTCGTGCTAGAGGCACAGATGACGTTTCTTTGATGTCTAAATTGTTCTCATCCCCAATATACCATATCAGCTACCTGATAGCTATCATACACAATAGTAAACAGTTAACTGAATACAACATCAAAATCGAACACAAAATTTCACATTCACGAATATACTTTCGTCACTTTTCTCAGTTCGAAACTTTTTAAGCCACATTAGGCTTTAGTTACCCTAAACAGTCTGGTAGGATGGCTACCTAGTTGCCATGGTTACAGGCGAGGTCTGTGTGCCCTTCGTCTTCTCCCACTCCTAGTAGTTGGCAGTGTTATTGTGTTGTCCCTTAAGGCTCGCAGCTGCAAGTGGAGCCTCTGTTTGCAGAACTCGTAGAATTCAATCTCTCTGGTGAAGTTTGCTCGGACTATGTTCTTCACGGCTTCGGAGACTGGCGGCTTGAAGGCGTTGCGGTTGATCCGGGTGAACGAGTTTACCTCCTCTGGAAAAAGATAATGGTAATCGTATTTAATAACTAAGTAAGTCATTTCATTTATTCGGAAGGTGGATATCGTACAAACATAGACACTTTTTTTACATTACTTTTACAGCTAGATTAAGGTAATAAGAGCTTAAGACGAAATAGGAAGCAATCGTTACTGCTTGCCTGGTAAATATCATGTCCTCCGGGTTGATTTCGGCCCTGGCGGCCAGTCTTAATGGAGATTATCTATCTACATATAATAGTGCTCAAGTGTCCACACAAACACAGGGGTACTTTCTATTCCATAAATCTCATGTGTCTCTCACTAGCGACTAGTAGGTACGACAGGTCAGGTACAGGTAGGGTTGCCAATTATACTGTTTTGAACAGTATTATACTGTTTTTCACTAAATTATACTCTTAACTGTTGAACAAAAATAAAGTATGCAAAATACTGTTCACATTTATTTAGTCAGAGGGCGTTCACTGCCAGTGCAGCGCAGCCACAAAGATTGTAAATTAGTAAGTTGTGCGAGAAGCTCTAAAAAATATGCATATAAAACAATAAATAAATAAAATACTGTTCATTTATCTAAAATACTGTTTAATATTCTTCATAGACCTGAATATACTTTATTTCTAATAAAAAACTAAAAAACTCTAGGTACAGGATCGACGGATTAACGTGATCTCAGAGGCACTCCCAGACTTCGACCTGATACTGAGAAGTTTTCTTAACAGAATAATCTCAAAATCACTTTTTGGCCTGACCCGATACTTGAGCCCAGGGCCTGCTTTGCCTCTAGCACGAGTTCCTGCAGTTTACTTACTCGATCACACGTACAGTTTCCTCCCATACATTGAGCACCAGCGCCTCTCGCGGAAACTATTAAGAACTAAAACTCTGGTGCTCCATGTATGGGACGAAACTGTACGTGTGATCGAGTAAGTAAACTGCAGGAACTCGTGCTAGAGGCACAGATCTCCGGTTGAACACGTTACCGTAGTAGTACCGCCGTAAGGCCGCAGATAAGGCTAGACCAACGAGTTCGAGACTACTGGCCTGCTAATTATATGTCCTATGTTACTGGCTATTAAAATAAATGGATGAAAGCAAAGAAGTATTATTGACGGGCAATGAAATGCAAAGATAAGTTATCTTAAGTAGGAATTTATATTAAGGGGCAGACTAAAACGGTACTTTTTCTTTACGCAAGATTTTTACCAAATTCTACACGGTATACCATGCTGAAAAGATGCAATTCAACCATATTTTATAAAAATCCTTATTGATACCGAAAACACGATACAATCTATTTTTACTTGATAGAAAACATTATAAAGTTAAACAAAATAATTTGATAAAAGTTCCCCATAAATGTGGTGTCTTTGATGAGACATAAAGTTTATTCAATTTTGACTACATTTATCTGTCCTCTTATAGTACCTTAATGTTGGTTCTGACAACTACTTACAGCAGACGAAACCGGATCATGTGGTGAGAAATAGTAATCTTTGAAATTCTCAATTGTGGAAAACCTATGAGTGCACAGTCATATGTAGAACACACAATTATCGTTCCAATTCATTAATTTAAATGAGGAAGCCGATAATAGATTGTTTGTAAAAACAATAAACTTCAAATATTGTAAAAACCCCTGGGTATATCAAGTGAAGGAACTATATTATCTCTATTATGGCGGGGCAAACCATAGATAGGGCGTGTTCCTGTGTCTACCCAATTATATAATAGTAGGGAGAGGGCAAGGGCTCTACTTTAAACTAATAATATCTAAGAAGACATATAATCTGTGGAAAATCATGAGGAAAATCTATGCATATATCGGCTGACAGGACAGTTATCAATCACATGTTTTTTTTACATTGCGACTGCACGTGTGGCGCAGCGACTAAGACAGTCGCCTCGCCGCTTCGTGTCGCGGGTTCGAGTCCCGCGCTGGACCGCTATTTGTGAGACCCATAAATAGATGTTCTGAGTCAGGATGTAATGTGTGTCTTGTAAAGTACCCCGCGACACAGGGATTAAATTCCATAGTGCGGGCGTTGTCTTTTTAAAAAAGAAAAACAATTATAAGTTATGCAATACAGGTAAATTGTAGAACTTATAATTCGTAATATATTGAAATAACCTTCAACCAAAAAGAAATATAGGTTATGTATCTTATTTTGGTTACCTTGAACTTAATTCAATTAGGCATGTTAAAACGCATAAATTACTAGATAGTTATCTACTTGAAACATCATTTAAAAATACCTACCTGTTTAAATTTGGTCTACACATTCTGGCTTTAGTGAGTTATCTTTAAGTAGTCGTTAAGCCACTATCGTGTTTTACACTCAATAAAGATTTAAGGCAAACAAAAGGTAGAGCTATTGAGAAAGAAGAGGTCACGACCTCTTCAGTTAAGTTTTGTATTTTATTATCTGTGGTCATAAATGTCTCAGTTACATTTACAAAACCAATATTAAAAAAATAATAATAGGTCGCTTGGAATTTATAAAATACTAGCTGTGCCCCGCGGTTTTACCCGCGTTAAATTTTATAAATTATCACAGCTCTTCCCCCGTAAGTGATAGCGTGATAATATGTAACCTATATGTTGACCCGACCTCTTAGTAATATTCATGCAAAATTTGAAGTAAATCCATTCAGTACTTTTTGAGTTTAGCCCGGACATACATACAGACAAACAGACGAAAAGCTAAAAATTATATTTTTGGCTTCGATATCGATAGTAGATCACGGCCCAAGTAACCTTTTAAAAAAAAATCAATGTACAGTTTTGACTTTCCGACGATTTTATTAAATGTATAGATAATTTAAAAATAAACAACAAATTAATATATGGCCGTGTACATAAGCACTATGTATCATATGACTACTTGATTAAAGTTATAACTTGTGACGTTATGTTGCAGACTGAGGACAACTGCAGCGGAGTAGATACAATTCTACTTCACCGACCCGATCGTAACTGTTCACTTACGTTCACTCTGTAAAACTTCATCATAACAGCTATAAAAAGTGTAATTTGTGTCCGTCTAAATAATATTATATGTTTGTGAAGTACCCCGCAACACAGGGATCAAATGCCATAGTTCGGGCGTTGTCTTTTTTTTTGAAGAAAAAAGAAATAAGTCCACAGCTGGACTATGAGGGATATGCTATAATCGCCACGCTTGGCAGACGGTTTGGCGATCGCAGTATCATGGTCATAGTACTCAGAAAGAAGCTGCTGCCCTTCGCCTGGTAGACATTCCCTTGGGTCGACTTCTACGCCCCCCACGTGATGAGATGATATTCTAACATTCGCCGCTGTCACCACACAGCAACTTAAAACTGAACACTTTCAATTCTATATTCATCGAGTGCATTGTTTGTGCACGTCTTGTCTATCTCACGGTGATACGGTACCGTGAAAGTGTGGGCCGCTCGTCCAATCTAGGATCGGAAGGGGAATTTCAAAAGCCTTGTGGGTGATTGTGGTATCAGCGCGTTCGCGATCGTACTCTTTGCCAGCGAGTACGATACATCAGATTGTGCGTAACAGAGAGTCTGTAAGTGATTAACCGACTATAAGTATTATCAGTAAAAGATTATGAATGGAAAAATATGAGTGTCTCGTTATAATTAGTTCTTTCAAAATAGATACGTGTCGATGTTGATAGTTAGGGTTGCCATTATTGTTGAGAACTGATACGGGACTTATTAGTAGCAAATAAATAAAAACTGAAAATAAAGGCAGTAACGGTTTATCACACTAATATTATAAAGGCGAAAGTTTGTGAGTGTGTATTTTGTAGTTTCTTCACGTCTAAACGGCTGGAGCGATATAAATAAAATTTGGTATGGAGTAAGCTGACACCCTGGATTAACACATAGGCTATAATATATAAAGTTTCACGCGGATAAAACCGCGGGGCACAGCTAGTTAATAATACAAAATCAATGGAAAACAGCCCTCCTGCTCCCTACCATCAGCTTCGAACCTTTAGCAAGTGTACATTGAAATATTGATAAATGGGATAAATACGGGACGTAATACTAAAATACGATAACAGTCCCGTATATACGGGACGTATGGCAACCCTATTGATAGTACATGTCGTTCACACTTACTCATATATACCCCTGTATGTATGTATCGTAATGCTATATTAAAATTTTACATGTGCCAAATATTGACTCAGTCATCTCTATTATTCGTCAATCAACAGTCACATGGCTCCTGTGTTTACACTTTATAATTAATGAATATTTTTATTCGTTTCTAGTATTTTCTATGGTTGTTTTTATAATGTAGTTTCTTACTACCTGTGCTCCGCGGTTTTACCCGCGTTAAACTTTATAAATTATAGCCTATGTGTTAATCTAGGGTGTCAGCTAACTTTTATTGCCATGCCAAATTTTATCGAAATCGCTCCAGCCGTTTAGACATGAAGAAGTAACAAATATACACTCTCACAGGAGGCAGGAGGAATGCCTACGCATGCCACCCGCAAAAAGTGTCTACGGGGAGTATGTCGGGCTCACACCGACCAAACCTAACCCGCCGTGGACTTCTCTTGGCGCCTGATGGGGGAAGGCCGCGAACGCGGGTATGCTGTTCCAGTGCCCCCTTTCGTGCCATGTCCTAGATGGTCGGGACCCTGGGAGGGCTCTGGATTGCCGCCCCCTATTGCCGACTCCTGCCAGCCCGGCACAGCCACTGCGTCACAAACAGTGACGCAGATTTCGGCTACCGGCTGCTGCCGCCACCCCGACGCCTCCTTCGTCTACGAACGGGATCGGCTCGCTCCCGAACAGGCATTTTGTTAGAACTTAGTTCTTACACAAGGACCATATTAACCTATTGTTATATAATTACTTCAGCCGTGATTGGCAATAATTAAGGAAACGTAAATTATAATTTAAGTTTTAGAACTGATTCTAAAATTTAAATTATAATTTACGTTTCCTTAATTATTGCCAATCACGGCTGAAGTAATTATATAACAATAGGTTAATATGGTCCTTGTGTAAGAACTAAGTTCTAAAGTTGCTCTCTTACATAATGCAGTGGTTAAAATCGCCTTGTTTCCAGCTACCCGCGGTACTAAGTACCTAGTACACTCCTCCGGAAGGGTGAGGGCAAGGGAATCCTAAATTTGATCAGCCAGTGTGTGTCGTTCGTAGCTTAACGCAGAGCGCCTTCCCCTGATTGGTAGAAGATGCTGGTTTGAGACCCACCGGACGATTAAATTTACGATATCCCATTTTTGAGACTAGATTAAAGCTGATACTAACCCCAGTACAACTGAAGAGCTCCTTTAAAGAAACGGGGCACGTATCGCTCCAGCGCCGTTAGGGTAGAGTTGAGGTCTTCGAGTACGCCGACCACGGCGTATTGTTCTTCCACCACGCGCTTAGCACGCTGTAAAGCCTCGACGCTGTTAAACGGGCTGAAATCACAGGCATTTTGTTAATTATGTCTTGAAAAATATAGGTACAATTGGCATAAACTATTCCTTACTAGCTGTGCCCCACGGGGTTACCCGCGTTAAACTTTATAAATTATAGCCTATGTGTTAATCCAGGGTGTCGGATAACTCCATATCAAATTTTATTAAAATCGGTCCAGCCGTTTAGACATGAAGAAGTAACAAACATACACACTCGCACATTTTCACCTTTATAATATTAGTGTGACAACAAACAATCAAAACAATGAGTAAAATTCTATTAAAAAAATTCTAAAATCAATTCTCAAACGACGGCGAAATTCAATAACTTGAAAAAATATACAGTCTAATGCCACCCTATTTTATAACTCGCCATTTGATGAGTTTAAACTGAACAACTAGTCGTAGCTGTAGGTATCTACCTAATAACAAAAATATAAAACGGATGCAATGGACTTGCATAATAGGTATAGTGTTTGCAAATTTGTGAGGAAATACCCTTATTTATTCAGACAAGCTAAAGACAACTATTCTAGACCTCTCAACCTCAAACATAAGAACATACTAGCCTTGCCGCAATCAAATCTTAGCCTATATATACAAATCAGAGCCATATGTAAGCGCTATTAAAACGGAGTCCCAAAATACAGCAAAGATGAAGAACGGTTTCATCCTTTTGTTAAGAAATTAAAAGAATTCCTAATACATAAAAGCTACTACACACTGCAGGAGTTCTATAATGATAAAAACTAAATAATGTAAGTAGGTTAGTGTTGTATACATGTATAGGGTATATAAATTATTTCAAATAATAATGTTATTTTATGTTTTTATATTGACAACTTCTTAATTAAATACTACATATATCATCGAAAATATAATGGAATAGATATTGTTTTAATATTTTGACATACCTACCAATACTTGAAAATTGCATTTTTATTGAAATTGTTATTAATTATTTAATATGCCGTGTTGCCGTGCCCTAACAGGGTATCATGTTGAAACTTATAATATGTAAGACATATGTACACATGATTGCTATAAAGATTGAATTGAATTGAATTCTGTAAAGTTTTTCTAGTAAATATGTCTATAGACAATATTGTACCCGTTTTAGGTGAAGAACTAAGTTATTACTTTGTGGTTGAAATAATAATAAATTACAATAGTTCGTAGCTAAGTAGATATATATGCGCAAATCAAATACTTTAGAACTCTTAACAATAAAGTTATTTAACAATGAATATTATACGAGTAATAATAATATAATAATATCTTGGGACATCCCCGTCATCCTTTGCAAGTTTGCCAGACTTTGTAGCGCCTGGTAAGTACCAGTTATTATAAACACCATTGATTGCTTTGCTTCCAAAAATTGTCAGGCGCCTTTTGGTTCATTAATGAATACGGGCTTCGTGGGGCCGATAAATATTTGCCATATCGTTCGGCAATCATCATTGATTTGATAAGAGATCAAGTCGATTTCATTCATTTAGGTTTATTAGATTCCTATTACTAATATGAAATTAATGTGATAAGAATATTGAAATGTAGTAAGTACCTAAAGAAATATTTAATTAAGTAAGCTACTTAAAGTTGTTTTTTAATAAATATAATAATAAAATTTATTCAGCACATGAGTATTAATTTAGACTTGTACTTGTCAAGTGCACAATTGAGTACATACTTAAACATAGACGAATCTATACATATAATAAATTCGTACAGTATAAAAGTAGATAACAAAAAAATTGTCTTTAATCCGTCCTTGCGGTCTGTTTTATAACATATATTTTTTTAAATCCTTAAATAAATAACAAGTTACTAAGTTCTTATTTTCAAATTTAGTACTATAAATATATATTTACTATATTAAAATTAAAGAATTGAAAGCAGTTGGTTAGCGCAGAAGTCTCTCAACCAGTAGCTTAATTTAAGCCGCTGGAATATACAAAGTAAAACCAATATTATTGAAATCTATATGCACATATAAGGTGAATGTTTGTCTGTATGTCCTTTATAGAATCGTAAACTACATTGGATCATGTGATGATTTTCAGTAAAGTGTTGTGCATGAGCCCACGAAGGATTCTGAGTTAGTACGACGAATCTTCGATAGATGGCGCCATTTGATCGGTATGTTGAGTGTGGACAGTAATTCCAAACACCTATTGAACTATTGCATATAAAATCATATTCTCTTGTTTCAAAATATGCCACCTTTTCTTTCAATAAAATTATTGTAAATTATAAAATTCACTACTATGGTGGTATAACCTTGTATATTATATTTAATTCGATTTCTAAGCATTATACTGTACACCAATACTAATTAGTACACAAACAGTTTATTTTCTTACTAGGTAACTATAAAATAAATCTGACAATATTTATGTAGCACGTCACTCACATATGGATTTCATAAAATTTCATTCACACGCAATTTTACTTTACTCTCAACGAGATTTCTTCAGTATCCGGTTTATAAATTTTAATAATTTTATTTATCACCATAATTACCTTTATTTAACAGTTAAAACATTAGGTTTGGGTTTATAACGGTCGTGGTAAACTTAATTACTTAGGCCGTATTAAAAAATTGAGAAATTTTTCTTTTTACAGAATGTCCGATGTTGGGAGTCGCTGAGGTATTAGTACTTCCAGTGTGAACGAAACCATTGCGACTTTTAACTTGCTTAACAGCGACATCTAGTAATATGTTTGGTAACTATAATAACGCTTAGAAGTTATGCGATTTAATTACGAATAGTCCATATAAGCTAATAACAACCCAAACAGACTATCTTACTAGGCATAACATTAAATTACACGTTTACATTATACACCAGGGTCGATAATTTTTCAAACCAAAAAAAATAATAGTAGGATGAAACACGTTAGAAAAGGAGGGGAATATTATAAAAATGAAAGGAAAAATAATTTACGGGCGATCTGAGGTCGGGAAGGGGATGGGGGTGAGTTTATAAGGGTAAAAATCGGTATTTCTCGGTTTCCGGCAAAACTAAAAGTCTTATCGAAAAAAGTCAGATGGCAAAGTTGTAGGTAATAAAAAGATCTAAAACTTTTGTATTTACACTTTTTTCACATAACCTCAAAATTTATGTGAAAAATTCAAAAAACCAAGTTTTTGGTTCTTTATTTTTATCTTTTACAAAAATTTTTCTTTTTTAACGAAATTTGGTGAAAACTTACCTTGTTATGTCCCAAATACGCTGTAATTTATTTGATTAAAAATATTTATTTTTTCACCTTATTTTGAATTAATATCGAAAAATCACCTTAATTTTCAATCGAAAAGTCACCCGTCGAAATATCAGCTATTTTCAAAAAGTTGGTATGTTTTCTGTTCGTTGAAATCTCTACTTTCCGATGGTGAAAAAAAATATATATGTTACTATAGTAACTTTTCTCAGAAAATGCAAAAAATTATCGACCCTGGTCTATAATGTAAACGTGTAATTTAATGTTATGCCTAGTAAGATAGTCTGTTTGGGTTGTTATTAGCTTATATGGACTGTTCGTATTGTTCGTAATTAAATCGCATAACTTCTAAGCGTTATTATAGTTACCAAACATATTACTAGATGTCGCTGTTAAGCAAGTTAAAAGTCGCAATGGTTTCGTTCACACTGGAAGTACTAATACCTCAGCGACTCCCAACATCAGAAAATCTGTAAAAAGAAAAATTTCTCAATTTTTTAATACGGCCTAAGTAATTAAGTTTACCACGACCGTTATAAACCCAAACCTAATGTTTTAACTGGTAAAGAAAGATAATACTGGTGATAAATAAAATTTTTAAACTCACCCCCATCCCCTTCCCGACCTCAGATCGCACGTAAATTATTTTTCCTTTTATTTTTATAATATTCCTCTCCTTTTCTAATGGGTTTCATCCTACTATTATTTTTTTTCACTTTTTATTGTTTTTAAAGGCTTCTACCCTGGTCTATTAGTAAACAACCGTGCAAAAGATTGAACACAAAGACCGGCCGAGTAGATATTGGAATATTTTGTTTTAAAAATATCTTCACCTTCCGTGCTATAAAAAATTTAGTGCTCCAGAAATATGGACTGTATGTCAATTAAGTTAAAGATTATTTAAGATCAATGGTTGCAATATTGAATCAAACAAAGAACCGCGATAAGGACATTGAATAACGACTTGCGGAGTGGAGCGTAAACATAATTATAAGATATTTGAATCTATATAATATAAAAATCAATGTTTGGTTGTATGTCTTTTATAGAATCGTAAACTATGCATTTGATCATATCGTCATTTTCAGCAAAGTGTTGTACACTTGTGCATGAATTAACTTGAAAGTATAGAGTTGGTACGACCAATTGCCCACAGATGGCGCTACTATCATTTAAATAAATTTCTTAAATTGCCGTGCCAAAGCGTACAGGGTACAGCTACTAGTAATAAATGATAGTGAAATTTAATATGCAATAACGTACATTTATGTGGAGTGTGGACAGTGCAATTACAAAACAAGTTCCTAGGTTCCTACTAAATAATAATATATATTGAACTAAACATAATCTGTTAGCAAAATATGCCTAATTAATGTAGTCAGATTAAGATTGATAAATTTAATGATCTTTTTTCGCAAATGCAGGAAAATTCATTCAGGTAAAAGACATAGGATTAAAACAGTCGTAGTAAAGATAATTACTTTGACCGTGTAAAAAATATGAGAATATTTCTTAACAGAAAATTGAGTTGCGAGCGTTCGCGACGGATTAGTACTTTCAGTGTGAATGACACCATTGCGACTTCTAATTTGGTTAACAACGCCATCTAGTAAAATGTTTGGTTACTAGAATAGCGCTAAGAAGTTACGGTCTTTAGTTTACGAATTGTACTTTTAATAAGTAATTCTAATGATTTCTAAGCAATATTTATAGCCATGAAACTCCTTATAGATATGTATACATGGTAACATGACGGACAGTATAAATAGTGGACGTATCTTACTTAAGGAGCGGATCTACCCTTGAAACTGGGTAATTATCAAACTATACTATGACTGGCTTGTTGGTATAGTGGTAAGTGACTCTGATTGCTAATCCAGAGGTCGTGGGTTCGATTCCCAACCGGTACAAGTATTATATGGGTGTAATTTATTCGTAATATATAATTATGTATTTAGAAGTATATAAGTATGTTTATTGGTTGTCGGGTTGCCATGGTACAGGCTCTGCCTAGTTTGGGATCAGATGTATGAGATGAATTATTGTGGACACGTGTACAGTGTAATGCTTCCAAATTTATTTGTCTATGAAACTGTACAACATGTAGCATTGAAACATGTTAAATACACAAAAACATATACTAATTTAATTCCCCACAAGAATAACGATCACCTGATGCATTTTATATGGGTGATTAAAAAATTACTCGTCTTTCTTTAGCAAAGTGTTCTGGTTAAATTAGTTAATTTAATATTTTCTATATATCAATTATTATTTTACTAACTTTCATATAAACAGGGTTTTATTTATATACATATATCAATGCTTGCTTACATCTTTAATAGGTTTATGTTTTCTAACAGTCGTAGTCGTAGTAAATTTAATTACATTGACCGTTTTAAAAAATTGAGAAATTTTTCTTTACAGAAAATGAATAGCTTTTTTTTTTTTTTTTATTATTATTATTATTTTTTTTTTTTTAACGTGACGCGTGCAGTTAGCCTTACGGCTTTTACTGCTTCACCGGGCAGTAGGGGTGAGCGTGGGCTCTAACCGGCCTAGCAATGAATAGCTTTTTTTTTTTTTTTAACGTGACGCGTGCAGTTAGCCTTACGGCTTTTACTGCTTCACCGCTTGGAGTCACTGACGCACTAGTACTTTCAGTGTGAACGAAACCATTGCGACTTTTAACTTGCTTAACAGCGACATCTAGTGAAAAGTTAAGTAACTAATGAGGTTTTCTGTCTTTAAAGAATATCATAAGACCATGGTAAATGTCATTTAATAACCTGCAATAATTTATTTCATTAATTATCTTTACTTCATAATGGTAATTATAGTCCAATTTCTGGTTGAGATTTATTTCACCAAGTTCACAAAACAGTACCCGCTTAGTTAATAATAATTTTATGGAGCAGCATCTATCGAGGACAAATTATTACTCTATTACAATATTGAAAATACATTTAATCTTAACGTATAATTTTTAATGGTGACTTTACATAGACCTCGCGTGCAAGGTGGCAATACTATTTCATGTTTGCTATTTTCGATGATACCCAGTGGGTATCATCCAGGATTATGGTAGTTTGTAGTGGGTTATGGTGGGTATTACCTACATGGGGCACGCCACGATAGTGGCGGTAAGACCCGTCATGGAGGAATGGCTGGAGAGAAGGCACGGCGCCCTCACTTATCGGCTTACGCAGGTACTCTCGGATCATGGATGCTTCGGGAAGTACCTGCATCGGATAGGCCGAGAAGAGACGCCCGGTTGTCACCGTTGTGGTAGCCCCGTTGACACGGCACTTCACTCATTGGTGGAATGCCCAGCCTGGCAGAATCAGCGCCGTGTTCTCGGTGCTGCAATGGGTGCGGCTGACATCTCGCTTGCAACGGTGACCGAATTCATGGTTGCAAGCGAGAGTTCTTGGGATATCGTCGCCACCTTTTGCGAGGAGGTGATGATCGCAAAAGAGGTGGCGGAGCGAGAACGGGAGTCATCATCCTCCCTGCCAAGCCGCGCCAGGAGAACCGGGCGTCGGCGGGCGCACATCGCCAATCTCCGGCCTCCATGAGGAGTGGCCTGCGGGCGGTGGACCTGGGGCAGTCCTCCGTCCGACCAGAATAGGCCTGAGACGGTGGCGCGCCGTGTTCCACGCGCGCCTCTCTTGACGAGTGGGCAAGGGTGCCCCCAACGGAAGTGGGGCTCACTTAAAAGTGGGCCAGCGCCTGTCCAGACTGCGGTGAATGCGCGCGCGAATCCCGTGGTCTGGACTATAGGTGGCTGAGGAACACCGGTTTTAGTCGGTAAACCCAGCACTACCATCTGGCTGGGAGTCCGTCATACCCCGTCGCCTCCCCAGCGGCGAGACGATCCATAAAGGATTTCCACACGTAAAAAAAAAAAAGTTATTACCTACATAATATACCCTACGTCCACAAATTTTAATATTACAATTAACTTAACTAAAATATTGCATTGAGAGGGTACAATAAAAATAATATTTAATTTTATTTATTGAGTGTTATTAAAAAGATTGATATGTGACGGCATAGAATATGGCCTCCCCATGTCATCCTGCGGGGTGCGTTGAAGTCAATCCGAGCGGCTACATACCAGAGAAAGGGCAGCAGCTTTCTTCAAATACTATGACCGTCATACTGCGATCGCCAACCATTCTGCCATAATTGTCAAGTACCTATGGCAATTATGGCAAAACCCCCAAAATGGTGATCTTTGGCGGAAGCCTTTATCCAGCAGTGCACGTCTTAAAAAGATTCCATTAAATGCTTGAACACATTAAAATGATCCAAATAGAATTTGTTAGCTTTTATTTAAATTATCATGTCAGCCAAAGTAGGTGCGTCTACAGCTGGACAAAAGCCTCCCCAAAAAATGGCGGGATATGCCATAATCGCCACGCTTAGCAGACGGGTTGACGATCCCAGTTTGATGGTCATCGTTCACAGAAAAACGCTACTGCCCGTTCTACGCCCCCTACGGGATGAGATGGGGTGATGGTATTCTATGCCATCACCACACAGCAGTAACGTACAATAGTGTCAAAATCTTGATAATATTACGTTATTTACTTCCATGGTCAAAATTAACCAATTCCTACGTATTTATTTTCATATCCAGTACCTACCTGAATTAAAAACAAATCATGAATATTAATGTAATCGAGTTAAAATATTCGGATCCCCCTGTTATTAGGGCCGTTTTATAGTGTACCTACAACTAGCTTTGCTAAACGCGCCGCTCCGCTGACGACTGATCCCTCAAGATCAAGATCCGGCGTGCACAAACCGGATCATTTTCTCACGCCTTCCAAAAACCTCCCGCTTGGACATCAATTGTCATCACCGATCTGGAAGTCCCTAAATAGATTCCAGACTCAGCTGGGGCGAAGAAACTAAAACATGTCTAGGTGGGGACTGTCGAGCAACCTCAAAATATAGTTTTCTTTTTATTGCTTTTGGAGGCAGACCGGCTTGCGGCCCTCCTGATGGATGGTAAGTGGTAACCGCTACTCATGGACATTTGCAATGCGAGGGCGCACAGCAAACCTCTGCTTACCGTGAGATTAATACTCCTTTTAAACCTTGTTCAAAGAAGGAACTACCTACACAGACATAGGGTTTTTATCCTTATCACACTAATACTATAAACGCGAAAGTTTGTGAATGTGTGAGTGTGTATGTTTGTTTTACTTCTTCACGTATAAACGGCTGGAGCAATTTCAATAAAATTTGGCATGGAGTTAGCTGACACCCTGGATTAACACATAGGCTATAATTTATAAGGTTTAACGCGGGTATAGCCGCGGGGCGCATCTAGTAATAAATATTTGTCTAATTACCGACACGCTAAGAAGAATAAGACTGTCGCTACTAGCACACAAAAGATACAGAGTCGGCCCGTGGTGCCGATTCACCCCGTAAAAGAAGGTACACCTTCTGTAACCATGTTACGTTGTTTTAAATGGTACTTACGTGCATTGGGGTTCATGTCCGCAGAAGAATAACGTTTGCCTGCGGTGATCACCGATGCCCTCGTGCGTTTCCCCCTCAATGTACCGACATTCGCGGTCTCCACTCAGCACGCAAGTTTCGAAGTCCTGCAATAACATGTAAAACACTTAATAACTCAAATATTATGGCAACCACGAGCAGAGAAAGAGCTTGATAGAGTAATATTTAAATTTAATTTTTATTTATAACTTAATTTTTTTTTAATAATTTTAACTACACTATTATCACATCTGAAATTCAGTAATACTGCGGAGAATTTTAATTATTTCAGAGAATTGAAAAGTAAAAGTGAGATATCTCTTTTAAATAAAATCTAATTGCTTTATGCCTGTAAACAAGGCTTGTTTTATACAATCTTGATAATGTGTTTAACCAGATGGTTTACTACGGATACATTTAACTATAGCGCCGTGGTCACCTTTATTCTTTAAGGTAACCACTAAGCTATACAAACATAAATATTATTTAATATAATAATAATAATATCCTGGGATATTATTCACACGCGGCCAGCTGACCCCAAACTAAGCAGAGCTTGTACTATGGAAACCAGATAACTGACATACTACAGTACTATTTTTCTTTTGTAATTACATACTTATATAGATAACTTACACCCAGAATCAAGACAAACAGACATGTTCATACACACAAATATCTGTCACGGGTGGGAATCAAACCCACGACCTGCGGCGTGAAAGGCAGCGTTTCTACCAACCACGCCAAAGGCAGTTGGAAGTTTCTCTAATATTTCACCACTTAGTTGGTTAGAAGGGGCAGTTAGAGCTAGAGTTTACAATTTTTATAGATTTTATTTTAATTTTAAAACATGTATGTTACTCCTTGGTCTCTAGACTCTTTATTTTCAAGGTTCAAAACTAACGGTGTGTAAAGTCGTCAAATAATAATATAATAATAATATCTGGGGACAATGTCACACAGATCATCCTAGCCCCAAACTAAGCAAAGCTGGTTCTATGGGTACCAGGCGACGATATACATACTTATATACATAGATAAATACTTATATACATAGAAAACATCCATGACTCAGAAACAAATATTCGTGCTCACCACACAAATATTTGCACTTACCGGGATTCGAACCCAGGACAACCAGCTTCGTAGGCAGGAGCACTACCAACTAGGCTACGGTGACTTTGTTCAACAACATTTTTAATTATCGGCTGCTTATTAAAACACAGGCTAAGCTAATACTAAACGCATGACTCTTTCATAAACTAATTATATCGTCACATTTTTTGTTCGCGCAAAACTAATTTATTTTTTGCATAGCTTGTGTCAGATAAAACGAAACTAACAATTCGATTAACTAGTAAGAAGGTGTTACATATATGTACAGACGCCAGCACATCCAGCTACCCCAATCTGTCAAATGTCTCTTATAGATTTTTAACTTTATCACATAAACATAAGGTTCACTTTCAATTGGGGAAATTTGACAGATTGAAGTAGCTTGATGTGCTGGCATCTGTACATCACTAGTGGATGTGTACAACTATTTATAAAATCAAAACAAAGAATATACTAGTATCGTTCAATAAAAAATGAAAATTAGTACAGATAATTAAAAGTTATAATAATATCCTGGGAGGGACATTATTCACACGCGGTCATCTAATCCCAAACTAAGCAGAGCTTGTACTATGGAAACCAGATAACTGATATACTACTTTTCTTTTGTAAATCCATACTTATGTAGGCACCCATGTTCATGCACACAAGTATCTGTCCTGGGTGGGAACCGAATCCACGACCTGCGCTGTGAAGGCAACTGTAGTACTTACCTTTTTCTAAACTTAAACTTCCCTTCATAAATATCTTTTATCATCATCATATCAGCCGAAAGACGTCCACTGCTAGACAAAGGCCTCCCCAAAGATCTTATTTTGAGGGGGTTTTGCCATAATCGCCACGCTTGGCAGACGGGTTGGCGATCGCCGTATGATGGTCATAGTACTCAGAGAAACGCTACTGCCCATTCTCTGGTATATAGTACCTCGGGCTGACTTCTACGCCCCCTGGGAAGAGATAGGGTGGCGATATTCTTTATATCACACACAGCCCAAGCCAATATCTTTTAACCCTGAGTAATTAAAAACTGTAGTTGCTGCAATACCTACTGTAGGTATTGCAGCAACTACAGTCGCACTTTTAAAACAAAAGTGGCATTATACGAAATAATTTTTATTGGACTCTTTTTTCGAAATAACTACATTATTTATTATTACAGTTGCAGTTTGTAACTAAAAGTAAGATAGGTCAACTGTTAAATAATGCTAATTGCGGTACTATATTCCATTACCTGGCCTAGATATAAATCATAATACTGCATCAAAAACATGAAACGGTCATACTGACAAAATACTATTTTTGTATAATGCCACTTTTGTTTTCAAGGTGCGTACTGTTTCATCTTATTCAAATCACTATCCTCTCAGATTCCTAAAGTGAAAATGGATGATTTTCAAGTATTTCAAAATCAGAGTTGATAAACTTTATTCCACGAGTAAGTATGGAAAAAGCGCTTTTATGTCTGGTTATGGCATCGTAGGACACATAGTGTTTACATTGTTTTATCTGACATAAAGTTCAAAGATGATTTTAACTGTATTTTATAACAATATCCTAAACCATGCAACAGTTGTAACTGTACTGTTATTGTTTAAGATATTGTACTCCTAAGTAGAAACCAGATGTTTTGAACGATAATACACGGTAATTGCTCAGTTACACGCCTAAATGTAAAGTTTATAGTTTCGAGCCCATCTAGAAATATCCATTACTTCTAGTGGACCTCAAACTTGACCCTGGTATCACAAGTCTCATTCCATAAGGTATAAAAATATGACGAGCCTGGAGCGGTGATTTAGTAGTCAAGTGTTAAACACGGGTGATTATTTTCATCACCTGCATTTCATGCCTGATATTTAGGTAATGCATTTCCACAACAATATTTTTATTTCTAAAAATGGACAAGTAACATTTTCTTTGTAGAAAAATTAAGGAAAAACGTGAAAAAGATACTCATTTTTTATTTATTATGTAATTTTAACACGACAAATTTTACCCGATACACATGTTCCACGAATATCACAAGAATATGGCTATCTTAACCATCTATAGCTTTAGTAATTTATCAAGAATAGGACTAGGGAATCTAAATAATCTATGGTCATGGCAGGCCACTATCGTTAATCACTACCGTATCAATTACCATAACGTATTGACTAACTAACTGAGAGTTATGGGTTCCCATGCTTTCGCGATTTCCTTGTGCTACAAACCCACTAAATGGTGCTCGGTAGTTATCGGACCATAAACAACGCCAATCTTTCTGGAATTTAATTTTCCAACGTCACACTATTTACTGTATCGAATTTTTCCATTTTTGAAGTGTGACGTTCCGTTACAGCTGTCAAATCATTCATTCATTCGTCAAGTTCAGATCAGTCGGTCACGAGCAATATTACAATTAGCTACACGATTCATTGCTCACGATTGCAATCGACAGGTTACTTTGAGAGTCAGATAGAAGGTATTAAAGCAATTCTACCGACTCATCAGTTAATTGGGTTAATGTACTGATGGGAAATATCAGTGAAGTAGTTAACAAGCCGACTGTACTGTTCTATCGTGTTAATGTTACACATGATAGGTGAGGAGTGATTATAACTAAATTAATATATTTATTGGCTGTTATTGCTGCTTTATATGAATTTGTGTAACTGCGCATATAATCATACATTTTGTAATACTAGGAGTAGGTAGTTCTATAGCTGGGATCACGTCAATAAATACAAATTACATTGATGGCCGCCTAATCGATAGTGTACAATAATAAAAGTAAACTTTTATCTTCGTTATTAAATTAAATATATAAAAATAGCCAGGTTCAAGTTGGAACCATAAACCGAGAATTCCGTATACGTTTAGAAATAGAAATACCCTATAACCCTGCTTTAAATGTTTAATTAATGAGATGCCAAAAAAACCTAAATTTGGTTAAAACTGGTTTTATTAGGATTTGTAACCATATTTAAACAAAGGTTATGTTTTCATAATATAAATATCGAAGATTGAAAGTAAATACTTTAAGTTATAAATAACTATTTACTTTTTAAATTACGACTAACTACACTGAAGTATGGCTATAATGTGGGCTCCACATTTGGTCTGCATTTGCAAAGAAATAAACCTTTTTCACATGTCAATACAACAAGCATCCATAAACTAATCGCAAAATAATTATGTAAGTACATTACTTTAGTGATTGCTGAAATATATATTTGAGACACGCAGAAGAATTGTTTCATACCGTCTGCTTTGATTTACTATTGCGGAACCCTAAATTAATTAATTTCGTTATTTTAACTGTGTTCTAATGTGAGGTTTAAGTCAATTATTAAATTAAGTAAATTAATCGCAATCTTCCGATCGTAATCCGTGGTCGAATTAACCTTGATTTTCTAACACTCTTAATGTTGACGGTGGTGGAGAAATTATGTTTGGGGCCTCATTCTTATTCTCTTGGCTAACGATCACGTTAATTCACGATCTTCACGTGCATTGATTAAGGCTAAAATCCTGACCAAAGCCAAAGTGGCTGTTGGCGTGGTTGGTAGATACGCTGCCTTTCAGGTCGTGGGTTCGATTACCACCCGGGGCAGATATTTGTGTGCATGAACATGTCTGTTTGTCCAATAAGTATGTATTTACAAAAAAAATTGTATACGTAGTATATCAGTTATCTGGTTACCATAGTACAAGCTCGGCTTAGTTAGGGATCGGATGGCCATGTGTGAATAATGTCCCAGGATATTATATTTTATTACCCACACTGCCACACTCGCCTTGCCTCGGCATTCCTTCAGGATGGTATGGATTGGAGGCATATATGGGTTGGATATTTTGACACTATTGTACATCAAAATACAATATTTAACAAACACAATGGACAGTCAGCAAAGGTGATATCTATTACAGACCTGCAACAAGGATCGCATCTATTTTCCTGCAGAACCTCATTGAAAGACGGGTCTAAAACACGGTATTTGGATATTTATTATAGCGAATTAGAGAAGAATTAAACTATGAGTAATAATGACGAATAATTAATCATCACATCTTGTCATATATATTAATTACATACCATATTATAACTCTATATATATTGCGTTCAAATAATATACAGAGCAACACATTGCAGAAATATTACGCATCGATGACAGATTATATTAAAAACAAGAAAAAAAAAAATATTTTTAGTTTTTTAATTCAATCTGTTGAACAAAGTGAACCACGTTTTACATTATTAAAAATATTAACATTGTTTTGTGTATCTAAGTAAATAATCTATTATCGACACGAAGATGTTTGCGATATTTCGCTTAATTTAATAATTATAATAAAGATATATTATTAACAAGTTATTAATAGTTTACGTAACCTAACATTCTACAAGTTAATTTATTAATAAAATAACCTAAATATACATTAAACGCTTTAGCATCTTCTATGCGCCTCTCCCAAAGCAATAAAACGTATAAGTAAAATAATGATTTTATTATCAGCATAGCCTCACTAGGGATCACCATCTACTTCACCGCACTACGGGGCAGCGCGTGCGCACGTGACCAATTGTGTGCCGATTCTTCCGCAAATTGACGCTCTACCCATGCCACGCTTTAGCACGATTTACAACACAATACATTTTTTGCTCGTTAGAGGTAAATTACAAAAGGAATACCCTGACTAGGAAGGTTTCATGATTGTGCCTACATCACATCACAGATTTCATGAGAGACAGTGACTAAATGAGCTATATCACAATAAATTAATAAAAAAATATATATTATAGAGGTTAATGTTTGTGAGTGTGTATGTTTGTTACTTCTTCACGTATAAACGGCTGGAACGATTTTTATTAAAATTTGGTATGGAGTTAGCTGATACCCCGGATAACACATAGGCTATAATTTATAAAGTTTAACGCGGGTAAAACAGTGGGGCACAGCTAGTTCTATATATAAAAAAAACTATAAATGTCTGTTACAGGAATTTTATTACATTATCATCTCTGTCTCCTCATAATTTAATGGTTTTATTCATTCAGTAAGAGTAAGTAAACTCTTAGAGTAAGTAAACTCTTACTGAATGGATAAAACCATTAACTTATGAGGAGACAGGGATGATAATGTAATAAAATTCCTGTAGACAGACACAAACACACACAGAGACACACAACACACGCTGACACCTAATATTAATTTGTATATTCTCTAATTATGTAATTTTAGTACTTACCACAAAGTGTAGGTGTACTCCTACTTAATATTTGATACCTACTTGTTCTGTTTCTTTTACATTACCTACTACGCCCTTTGTACATTATTATGCTACTATTTAAGTTCTCTTTTTGTGATTAATTTGGTGTACAATAAAGAGTATTCTATTGTAAGTATGTTTTAATGGCTCAATAAACTTTTTAATGGCAGAAAAGTCGCATTTATTATCAAAGATTTGCTCATCCATTACACTGTGAATATCGAGTATTGTATATACATATACGTTATTAGTATATCGTCTTTGTCTGTACATGACGTCCCCAATTTATTTTGAGATTACGGTTAGCATTTCTGCCGTTAATAGTTATGTCGTAATCCCCCTGTATTTTATCTATATTTATCTCAAATATCCATAAAAGTTCAGAATATCAATTCTCAATTGACATTGACATAACGATGCGTGAGTAATGAGGGTTGCCATTAAATAAACTAGAAGTACCTACTTGAATAAGCACGCACTAAGTATGTACATGCCTTTTTCACTTTCTAACATTTACCTTTATTAACTGTATTTTTCTGTGGGCAATAAAGGATAAGAATATAATGTTTTCAATATAGAAATAAGTGGATGTCAAATAATGAATTGATTGGCTTCGAATTGCGTTAGCACTAATTGCCTAAAACCCGATATATCTCATTTGTGTTTACAACCTTCATTCTTCCCTGTATCCCTATCTCGCAATTTCAATTATTAATGTCTATTTCTATACAAAAAAAGTGTTCGCGGAAAATGGCTCTTGTACTTATTGGTTTGACATACATATTACATACACTCTAGAATCACGCCTGTTTCCCAAAGGGGTATGCAGATACAACGGATTTCCATTTGTCACGATCTTTGCACACCTTCTTTTGCCTCGTTGACTGTCGTTATATTATTCATACATGCTCGCCGGTTTAGGGTACTACTTATTGGTTTTACTGATAGTTAAGTTGATAGTGTCTAGATATTATATTCTATTAACACTATTGGAATGTAGACCGAGACGAGAGCATGCAGAGATGTGATTAATGGACACTATCAACCTAACTAGACTGAAACACTTAGCAAATAAATAAAGATAGTAAAAGAGATGTTTTCTTTTAAGAATTCATTGCTATTAGATTTTTGTCGCAGTCATTTTATTAAAACTAACAGTTGCCAATAATGTCCTGGGACAACTAAAATCTATACATAGGTATAATAAAATCGTAGGAAAGTCAAAACTATACATTCAATATTTATTCAAAAAGATACTTGGGGCGTGGTCTACAATAGATATCGAAGCCAAAAATATAGTTTTTACAATTTTCGTCTGTGTGTCTGTTTGTCTGTATGTATGTCCGGGCTAAACTGAAAAAGTACTGCATGGATTTACTTTAAAATTTGCATGAATATTACTAAGAGGTCGGGTCATCATATAGGCTACATATTATCAAGCTATCACCTACGGGGGAGGAGCTATGATAATTTATAAAATTTAACGCGGGTAAAACCGCGGGGCATAGCTAGTACGTAATAAAAGAAAAATTAATATTTGGGTACCTTGTTCTACTACAATTTATTTTACATAGGGGTTTCCTTTTAAGCAGAGCTTATATTATGGAAACCAGAGAACTGATATATTACATATACTACTTTTCTTTTGTAAATACATACAAACATAGACAGATATTTACACCCAAACGTAGGACAAACAGACCATTTCATGCACACCAATATTTGTCAATTTGTCTGAGTGGCAACAATTTCTGACAAAAATACGGTATGCACAGCCTATTATACATACGTTGAATCTATACTTCTATATGGGTTGTTACTCTGGGGAAACGGTATGGATATAGAAAAGGCCTTATTGCACAAAAAAGATGCATAAGATCCATATGCGATTAATTACCCCGGATGTATCATGCAGTCCATACTTTAAAAAGTTAATAATACTCACTTTACCGTGATTGTACCTACATCCTAGAGGTTTGCCAACCCCCTAACACGTTAAACCAGCAATAGACGTTACTAAGAGAAATAACATCAGAAATCCAAATAGATTAGTAAGTACTGGACTTAATATCCAGAACAAGCCGGCTACAGAAAAATAGTTTTTTGATGTAATATAAATAATAATATCTGGGGACAATGTCACACAGATCATCCTAGCCCCAAACTAAGCAAAGCTTGTACTATGGGTACCAGGCAACGATGTACATAGAAAACATCCATGACTCAGAAACAAATATTCGTGCTCATCACACAAATATTTGCACTTACCGGGATTCGAACCCAGGACCACCAGCTTCGTAGGCAGCAACACTACCAACTAGGCTACGGTGACCGTAATGTGCGTTAAAGTTTTTAACAAAATTAGGAGCATAAGTAAATTTACATATTTTTATACAATAATAGAATATATTAGTTATCTTTTCACTAACCTTCTTTAACCAAGCGGGGTCAGGCAGCGGTAGATCAGGGAACGCCCTCTTCCTCTCCACATAGTACCACGGCGCTCGCACATAGTAATACCAGGAGATGATTCTCTCCACGGGATCTCGCACTACGTTTACGTATATAGGAGTCGGGTACCCGAATCTGGAACAAGAAGAAGGCACGGATTAGTGCATTAAAGTCGTGATCTGTGAGGCAAATTATTACGGTATCATTCTTGCAAGTCATAACCAGAATCATCAAACGTCAGGGGGGAGGAAAATCGTGGTAAACTGGATGCTCACGAAATCCTAATGCGTATGAAAACAAAGCTGATGAAATAACTTATTTATTTATCAATCTAATATTATGAAGGCGAAATTTTGTGACTGAGTGAGTGTGTATGTTTGTTACTTCTTCACGTCTAAACGGCTGGAGCAATTTTAATAAAATTTTGTATGGAGTTAGCTGACACCCTGGATTAACATATAGGCTATAATTTATTAATTTAATGCGGGGATAACCGCGGGGCGCAGCTGGCTTAACAATAAAAACACATGCATTGATTGAATTTATTACAAATCGCAAAAAAAGCGTTGTTGGCATTGCATTGTTGCGATACCGAAAAAGCGGCGCCTGCTTGTCAGTAGTACCATATTTATGCATTGCTCTAGTATAGTAGCGACGATATTCTCATTTTAAATTTCAGAGATAATATTTGACAATATGGCACAGACTTCATAAATATGACAATATTGTGCTATATTAACTAGATCGTGAAGTCTCTGGAAGAGATCGCTTTTAGTGATAATGCGGCCAATTGCAAAATATTGTTTTATGCATATTGTATTGTTTATATTCCTTATGCAATAAAGTGTATTTCTTCTTCTTCTCTTACACCCTAGTATGGACAAACAAATAAACATTCAATTTAGTAATGACATCTTTCGAGTATGTACAGACGCCAGCACATCCACTACCCCAATCTGTCAAATATCTTTTAAAAATTTTCAACTTTATGACAAAAGCATAATGTACAATTTCAATTGGAGAAATTTGGCAGATTGAGGAAGCTTGATGTGCTGGTGTCTGTACAAAAGATTACCTATGTTTATGTCATTTATTTAGTACAACTCTTAAGAGTTCCCGCGAATTATCTAAAATCTTAAACATCGTAAAACAGCTAATAAAAACGTAGTATTCATTGGTAAGTTATCTAACGGCACTTGTGTAATGAGAGTAAAAGCTTCTGTGAATGTGTTGGCCTTTGTTTTGTCATTTTGACATGCACCTTCTAACTATTTAGTTACACGAGATATTTCACAAAATTTCATTTACGACGTAAGCATTTATAAAGTTTCAAGGTAAAGTTATAAGCAAAAGTTGTAAGGAAATGTTATCAATAAAAGTCGTATAGAAAAGTTATAAGAGGAGTTATAAGGTAAAGTTATAAGGAAAACTTGTAAGGAAAAATTTGAAGGAAATGTCATAGAGAAAAGTTTTAAGAAAAAGTTATAACTAAAGTTATAAGGAAAAGTTACATGGCAAAAGTATAAGGGAAGGAGGTAAAAGGTGAAGTAGGTTATTTAAAACAGTAATAATTAGATGAAATTAAACGATTATGTTTCCCATAGGTATCCAAAAGACTCATCTAAGTATTCATTGATTAAAAAAGCTAAGTTATCAAAATAGTTCTCATTGTACGTATGACGCAGTGGATGTTGTATTCGCCTCGTTCGAGTCATACAAATGGTGGTCCATTTGTAAGACTCCTTTATATTTTTTTTGAGTGCGTTACGTTTATTACATGTTTGTAAACTCCCCAAGGTACAAGGATTTATTCCTCGAGAGATCTATTAAGAACATTAACTGTTTTAAATAACATCTTCAACTTCTTTCTTTATCATATAATATTAAAAATATATCTAGCTTGGTTATTAAAAGAGACAAAAAGATAATCTAATTCATATAAAATCTTGTGTGTACTTATGTACACGCGTTAGAAGTTATACTTCTTTGGCGTATGGAAAAAAATAACTAAAATGCAGTAGTGATTAACGATAAATATTAAAATTAATCAAAAAGATTTTATTTAAATAAAAATACTAGAATATACAACTTGAACATAGTTATCAATTTTCATACCACCTAGAACTAACTTCATGCTGTTAAATTTAGGTGTCGGTGTGCGTGCGCATCGTAAAAATTCACTCTCATCTAGAACTAACTTCATGCTGCTAAATTTAGGTGTCGGTGTGCGCGCGCATCGTAAAAATTCACTCTCATCATTTTTCTCCATCGCGCCAAAAGAAGTATAACTTCAAAAAGATAAACAATAACTAAATACAGAGAGCATCAAATTTGCCTCAGAATCGAAAACACTCATAAACGTGCCCAGAAAACACATTGCCACATTGAAAAGCCATGCTTATTCTTTGGTCCGAGAAAGGCCAGCCCTCTGGTCACGAGAGTAGCAGGAGGCAAATATAGAGCATGAAGAATAAATGCCAACGATCAGAATTATAGACAACACTTTGTTACTCAGAATCCGACCGTCACGGGCCACTTAAACAATGGTGCGAGTTAACGCAGTTTTTGCATGCGCGGCGCTGTTTTAATTACACCTAACCAGAGAATCTATCGGATGATAGGCGATGCGGCCATTAATATCTGTTTGATTCATTAATCATGCGTTACTTGGCTCGATAGATGAAGTTTGGTGCAACATGATTGATGCTTTGTAGCCGGCGGCATATTTTCTACGGAACGAAATAGAACAATGAACACCGTACAAAAAATGAATGTCAATGGATATGGATCTTTTCTATTTTTAAACTACTGACCTAATTTATATGAAATACTACTCTTTCTATCAAAGTTTTTATAAACAGAACAGAGAACGGACTAGATGAATTACAGTATTTTCGGTACATTTAAATAAAAAGCTTATCTACTTATATTCTATTATATCAGTTTTCAGTCCACAAAATGAATCTGAATGTCGAAACGAGCTCTTGATGGAAAATGAGCGTTCTGATTGGCACCGTAATTGCTAGCGATTCTGTCTTTACATCACTAAACTAATTCAAATGTCATTTCTTCTCTGTTTAATATATATTGTATCTTTATACAATCTATATTAAACACAGCACAATCTATATTAAGCAGAGACCTACAATCGAAAATTAGTTTAGTGGTGTTAAAGACCAAATCGTCAGGATTGGAGGCAGTTTTATTAGTTGTTACACTGTACAACTAATAAAACTGTTATCTTTGGAATAGACTGGCTACAGAACTATCCAACCAGTAAAACTGCTTCTACTCATCATGCGCGCACCAATTATTCGCATCGGGCACATAATTACCCTACAGGTGCTAATGATTCGCTGAATTTTTCCGCAGCATTTCGTGCTAAAATTAAATGTCACAACTAAGATTGCCTCTTCATAAGAAATTTAGAAAAAGATGGCGTGCTATTATATTGATTTAGTTGGTATGTCATAGAATCCGGTGCTAAATACAACTAATCACAGTGCTGATATCTTTAGCCTGAACTCTTTCGTAGATCTGGTTTAAATTCCAAAATCATTTCAATAGCTTTAATAATGTTGCCAATTACTGTCCCACTGCAGGTCAAGGACTTACTCTATGCATCAGCGGAAATAGGCCATAGTCCACTACGTGGGCCTAGAGCGAATTTGCAGCTTATACCTACCAGTAAGAACTTTTTGGAGAAATCTCGAACATGCAGGATTCCTTACGATGTTTTCCTTTACCGTTTTAAAAACGAGATAATTAATTTCAAATGCCCACATGAATTGGAAAAGTCAGTGGTCAAGTCAGTCAGTAACTCAAGACCACTGACTCCAATCAAACCACTAGGCTCCAATATCTAATCTGTACTAAACTTTAAATTTAGATAAAAAAAGTTTTAACTACCGCATCGCTCACCCGGAGCGCATAATTATTAGAGTCGTTTAACTTGGCGTTTCTTATATTTCAATAAAAAGCGACTCCACCAAATTGACAGTATTAAAATACCCAGCCCCTGTCATAAGTACTGTTTAAAAAAGAAATGCAAGGATATTAAGATTTGATGTGGGTCAGAATCGTGGCCAACGCCGTGCTAACTGCAGATCTGTCTGTAGTTTTTGTATACGTTAAAGCGCCAAATACCGCTAGTTTGCGCATGATTTGTGGCTTAGTATCGATCTACAATTTGAATAAGTAGTGCTTAACAATTGCTTTCATGGTAATGACTTCATTCCGCTTGTTTTCTTTAGAGTAATCGATTATTTACAGTAAGCTTTCAAGATTGCATTAGCAGGTTAAGATGCATAGCTACTGTTGAGACTGAAAAAATGCGTACTTAAATATATACGTAATCAAGGTTACATAGTTTCATCTTTAATACCTACTCCAAAAGTGGAAAGATATAATTAGTTTTTTCAGTGGGTACTCAGAAAAAAATAATATTGGATCGGCGCGAACGCCGTTTATTATTAGTTTTAATTTGTTAGATTAGATTACCAGTTGTTTGTTTACGGCAGGATTATTAATAATTATACAGGGATATATTTTAATATAAATAGGTTGATCTACAAAACTGAACGGTCGGGTACACACGTTTTTAAAATGCTTAAAAATATTAGTTTAGTTTTAAAATCGAGTTGTTGGCAAAGATGGAACGGATGTAAATTGTATTCCTGACCAATTAGGTACCAAAAAAACGTATCAACAATGCAAACACACTCAGGTGTTTTTGCATTGTAGAAACGTCTTAGTATTCATTTGAAGTCAATTAAAACAGTGTCAATACTGGGCTTGGTGAAACTGCTACTGAACTCATGAACGCGACTGTACGTAGGTCAGTATCTAACTGTAATCTATGTTAAATAAGCTCCAATTGTTGTTGATGTTTACTATACAAATAAATTTCGAGTAGTTGTAAATTGGAGCAGAATACGTACAATGGATGTTAAGCATTTATTTTCGTTTCGCTTCAGTTTGCTCTTGTTCATTTCACGGCTGTATCGCTCCTGGCACTTTATGTGCTTAAATATCTTGATTCGAAACAGAGCGAGGAACAATGACACGACACTAATTTTAATAGAAATAGAACACTGAGAAACATTATTTCCTGAAGAAATGTTTTAAGATATCTGACAAGATAAACTGAGTCTGGTATGTTCATTGTTTTATAAGTATACTAGCGGCCCGGTACGTGCTTCGCTACGCTTTTAAGTATTAGTACAAATTGTTTGTATATGGGTGTATAGAAAAATGTTGATTTTACACTTTTGCAAGACTTTTTTTAAATTTTCTCTACGTACAAACCTTTCCTGGACTTCCACGAATAATTCAAGACCAAAATTAGCCAAATCGGTAAAGGCGTTGTTGAGTTATAACATTACAACGAAAAGAGGCATTGATTTTTATATATATAGATTAATTTTTTTTCTTTGGAGGACCTCTGAATGCGAAATATTATTTAGAAAATTAGAGCTGGGGTTTACTACTTATGTGACTTTACAGCTTCCTCCCGAGGGCATCTTGGACCATTTTATTCTACGGCTTGATATGCAAAACACGGATTCATTGTAATTATTGAATTCTGGATGCGTCACTGGTTTTTTAAAGGTCTGTGACCACACTAGGGATAATGTATTCTCGGAGAAAATATTTCATTTACGTATGGTATATGAAATAATAATAATGATGTTGTGTCGCTGACATAGAATGTGGTCACCCCCTCTCATCCCACGAGGGGCGTAGAAGTCGTCCCCCGATCTACGGCATATTTGCGTCACACAAGTTATAAATGGTGGTAACATTAATGTACAGACGCCAGCACATCAAGCTACCCCAATCTGTCAAATGTTCCCAATTGAAAGTGAACCTTATGCTTTTGTGATAAAGTTGAAAATCTATAAAAGATATTTGACAGTTTGGGGTAGCTGGATGTGCTGGCGTCTGAACATTTATTATAATGTTACATTAGTTTTATGTTTTTTAACAATATTTATTATATACACTTTTAAACTTTCGCGTATAATAATTATATATGAACATTGTTAACAGGTATTAACGCGACTAACCTTATTAATATCGGGAAAATAACAATAAGGTTAGTCGCGTTAATACCTGTTAATAATGTTCATATATAATATTTTTTATATAATTATGTAATATGCTTGTGTGTTGTTTGTTTCATACATTTAATATAACTTTCGTAGATAGTGATTTATTCAGGAATATACTGTAAAATTTTATTAAAATTAGCAAGTTATGCGCGTAGTATTAGTTATTGTGATTGCGCAATCAGATAGGAGAGGAGAGTGACAACGTTATTGGTATACCATTCCATTTTGAGCGTTTCTTTGTTTATTATTGTTTACACAATATTATTACTACGCTCTGTACAATAGTACAGAGCGTAGCAATATTATTTTAGTTGGTAATAGTGCTCGTCCCACCTTTACATGGATAGATAGATAGATAGACAAAATAAATTATTATTATACCTTACCCGTGTTTTGAGTGACAAGTTTGGACAAAACACGGTTGTGATGACGTAACTATAATAGTTAGTTAGTTATATATCCTCGGGAGATTTTCATAGGTAATGATGAGTAGATAGGTATTATAAACCACGTCTATTGTTTTAAGTATAATCAATAGTTTTATTATATAGGCAAATTTCTGAAACCTGGGGATAGTTACATTGTTGTAATTTTCTTAGGGATCTCTAATATTTTAAAAATAATAGCAAGTAACGTGGGCTGTACCCACGTTACTACGGCTAAGTAGTTTTTGTGTCTATCCTTTACAAACAGACAAACATCTAATCTTTTCTTTTTATTATTAGTTTCAGTATAAGGTAAAACTAGAAGGTGTACTTGCTGCAGCGTTATTAAAGTGAATAATAGTAAATACGCTATAAAACGTTATTTGTATAAGAATAAATTGCATAAACAATTAGAACTTCTTAATAAACTTATTTTATATACAAAAAATCCTGGAACAGGTAAAAAAAACATCAATGATTACAATTACTACCAGGCAAAGGAATCCCTTTTCTTTAGAACATATAATTAAGTCTGCTTGTGACTTAGAACAATTACTTATGAGTTTCACAACTAGGTGTCCGGTGCAGAAATCAAACCCGGGACACGAAGTAGGGAGGCGACTGCCTTAAAAGCTACACCACACGTACACTCGAGGTCCTATCTAGTTTCTTTTCGACGTTTTCTAAATATTAGTTCACTAATTGTCGACAATACATTAAAATATTTCTTCAACTATCTGTGCCCCGCGGTTTTACCCGCGTTAAACTTTATAAATTATCACGGCTCCTCCTCCGTAGGTGATAGCGTGATAATATGTAACCTATATGTTGACCCGACCTCTTAGTAATATTCATGCAAAATTTGAAGTAAATCCATTCCGTACTTTTTGAATTTAGCCCGGACATACATACTGACAAACAGATGAACAGACAAAAATTCTAAAACTTTATTTTTGGTTTCGATACCGATTATAGATGACGCCCCTGGTATCCTTTTCAAAAAATATTCAATGTACAGTTTTAACTTTCCTACGATATTATTATATGTATAGATTTAGATGATCACTTGATTTTTCACCTACCCGGTGAAACTTATTACAACTATGACAGATCTCCGACAACTTGTCAATACTTATCCATATTCTTAAAATATGTTTGAACTAAGGCCAAAAACAAAGTTTAAAAACAGAAATAGGGCTCCGTTTTCCCCTTTTAGTACAGAAACTTAAAATGCACTTACCTAGTGAAGTTCGTGTGGCAAACATGTTTGATATACGATGCTGGAGGCTCATATGCTGACACAATACCAGCAAGCAGCTGCTGGTCCGTCGGCGATAGGCGAATAGTTTCCACCCGCTGAACAGCATCGCGATTGAAACCTGATAACAACAATTAAAATACATTATTGTAAGGTATTTTCTCAACAGAAGTTCGACGTGGGTCTCTAAAGAGGGAGTCAGATTCAAGCACCGAGCGTTCTGTTCAAACTTGTAGGTATGTAAATAGTTATTACATCAGGGGAATCGATTCTCAAGGATTTCACCTGTATTTTTTGTGATGTTAAAACATCTATGCCCATTCCTTAAAGATTAAACGCTTTCTAAATGTGGTCTTGACGAAGAATGGAGGCAGAGAAAAACAAAAGACGATGTGCTAGAAATGGCAGTTGAAAAGATATCTATTCTAAACACTACACAGAGTGGAGGAGTAAATTTTAAGAGGCATTTAATATAGCAAGACCCTTTCATAATAAGTATCATGTAAAAGTAGAGGCTAGGAGTCGGGACGGACCAAGGATAACTGCATAATTGCATAAATGCATGCTGAAAATATGCAGGTGTGGAGCAATCCAAAAACAAGAGCATACCTCATAAATTGAATAAATAGATAAAATTATTTATGCATTTTATACGTTTTTCTTGAGACTTAAATTACCTTTATCGTCAAGGTACTTTATTGCCAAGATGTAATCTCAATGTAAATGTATTTAATATCTGACTAAGTCCATCGTTTATTTTTATGCGTAATAAGACTTCTAATTAATTATTTTATCACCATTTTGTTCGATTTTGTATGAATTCTTTAACCAATGACTACCTACGATAAATAAAATAATAAAATATCCGGGAAATATTAGACAGCGCATATGATTATCTTGTGAGGGTCGCTGGAGGTCGCTAGATGCGGATAGCGCAAGACCGGCAAATATGGAGATCTTTGGGGGAGGCCTTTGTCCAGTAGTGGGCGTCTTTTGGTGGGTGATACATAATCTGGTGTATAACATTACAGGAGAACAAGCCCATTTAGCTATAAAAACAGCATGCAAATATCAACAAACTTTAAAATATAAAAGCATCTAGTTCATTCACAATTAAAATCACAATGTTTATTATAATCGGTAATCTGTGTATGGATTACTTCTGGTAAATGTTTCTACAGCTGTTAGGATTTAAAAACTCTTGAACCGAATAAAACGCATTTTCTATCAGCCATTTTTTTAACACCAGATTAAATTTAAATAGCGGCAATGTTTTAAAGGATTCTGGAATTTTATTAAAAACTTTAACGCACATCTAAAACTATTTTTCTGTAGCCAGCTTGTTCTGGGTATTAAGTCCAGTACTAATCTATTTGGATTTCTGATGTCATTTCTCTTAGTAACGTCTTTTACTTGTTTAAATGATTCGGCTGATATGATGACGATGATAAACCCAAACTAAGCAAAGCTTGTACTATGGCTCCTAAACAATGGATTTAAATACTATACTAATATACATACAATACACAGAAAACACCTAGATCAAGACAATGTTCACGTGCACAAATATTTGTTTGTGTGACGATTGAACCCGCTACCTTAATTTCACCATTTGTGTTTAATTTAGACATGAATGAAATTTTTCAGGGTCGGCATTTGCCCTGTTAACAATACAACGTTTATCTATTATGAAATATTAATTTAGGTCATTACTTTACTGTCGTGCTTGGAATTCTTTTTAATGGGTTTTGAAACACCGACTTTAAAACTCATGTGACCGGCTTGCTTGAAAGTAAGCCGGTCACCAAATGGTAGGTATGTGGTCACCGCCGCCCATGTACACATGTAACACCAGAGGGACCCCAAGTAACCTTTAAGAAACGAATCGGCTCTTTTCTTGAAAGGCTCCGTGTCATACCGGAACGTAAATACATCCATAATTAATTAATTGATTCCACAGAGTGGTCATGCCCGATAAAAAGTTTCTTCTGAAACGCACGATGGCAGACAACCATTAATTCAGGTCATATGGGTGAAATTTCCACTTCTGGCTAATATTGAATTGAATAATATTGAATTATATAAATTACATAATTCAATTATTTTTTCTACATTGGCTATATCTAAAAACATACCTATTTTGTTACTATATCCACAAAAATCACAACTATACATACTAGAATAACATTTACTTATAGCATTTTACATTTTGTTATAATTATAGTTATTTTATATTTATATTACACTAGCTGTGCCCCGCGGTTTTATCCGCGTTAAACTTATAAGTTATAGTTTTTATGTGTTAATCCAGGGTGTCAGCAAAAACCACACCAAATTTTATTGAAATCGCTCCAGCCATTTAGACGAGAAGAAGTAACAAACATACACACTCACTAACTTTCGACTTAATAATATTAGTGTGATAATAAACGTTTGTAGTAATTTATCCTTATCGAGTTTAGACTCGATAAGGATAAAATGAAATTAAGATATGTTTGTTGATCTAGTGTTTTGTGTAAATAGAAGAAAAATGTTTTTTTATCTTCACTAGCCTGAAAACAACCATTGAGGTTGAGCAATAGCGTTAAATTTCCGAGCAGATTCGATCCGTAATTCGAATGGTACGTTAAGTTGCTGTTCCTGGGTAATCTTTAGATGACAGCCGTTAAGTCATTTCACGGGATTACTGGGTGGCTTGTTCAACTCTGACCCATACCCATTGGCCCATACGAATGAATGATTGTTATACTACTTTGGCTTGGTACTCTTACCCTGCGGAGAGACGTGGCGTCTCTATGTGTCCTCTACCGCATTTATCACGGGGAGTGTTCAGAGGAATTGTTCGAGCTTATATCTGCTGCCACATTCCGCCACAGACCCTCTCGCCAAAAGTGAAAATTTCATCCTTATCACCTGGATGAATGGTCATCTACCATCGTGCGTTTCACAAGAAACTTTTTGCCACTACCACTCTGTGGAATCAATTAGCTGCGGAGGTATTTCCGATCCGGTATGACATGGTAACCTTCAAGAAGCGAGCCTATTCTTTTCTTAAAGGCCGGCAACGCACTTGCGGCTCCTCTGGTGTCTGGTGTGACCCATTTGCTCGTTTGCCATCCTATTTTATATAATTAAAAACTACACTATGGCAAAATTCCTCTAGTCGTCATTACATTATCCCGCAGTGTGCGGGCTAACTAAAACAGTATACTGGCCATGATTGCAGACACGCTGGACGGCATTTATGTAAATAATTGCCGTGCAACTTCGCATGGAGGGTTGCAGCGGTAATTGAAACACATATTTAATTTGTTATTTTAGTTTTTCATATTTTTGTAAATTACTAACATAGGCTTAAGATTTTACTAACCAAAAATGAGTCATGGTCACTCGACAATAAGGATTTATTATTTACTAGCTATGCCCAGCGGTTTCACGGGCGTTAAAGTAGATTGACGTAAAAGAGTAACAAACATACATCCATACATCTATACTCACAATCTTTCGCATTTATAATATTAGTAGGATGTGTACCTTCAGCGGTTTTGGCAATGCACGCCGGGATAGCTCGCATATGGTAGATTTTTCCTACTTACATGACACTTATCGTCATATTTTGAACAATTCACACAATATCTTTATAAATTGTAGCCTATGTGTAATTCTGATGTATAAGCTATATTATTGTGAAGTTTCATTAAAATCCATTCAGTAGTTTTTACGTGAAAAAGTAACAAACATTCATCCATCCATCCATACTTACAAACTTTCGCGTTTATTATATTAGTAGGATTATTATTGCGTAAACTCTTTAGTTAAAATATGGGTTCAGACTGCTGGAAATGCATATTAAAGCGTAATTGAAGTGAGTTATTTATTACCTACATGATTAGGAAGGTACTCCAAAGAGTATAGGTGCTTAGCTGTAGCATCGTTTCGCCCATAAATTATTATTCCCGTTACACGAGCGCATTCAACATTGTATCATTTGTATTGAGTTAATTGCCACTAAATATACATACTACAAAGTGTTTATTCGTTAAAAGGAGAGGATGGCAACATGAGTATGAGTACATCTGTACTGTTTTTGTTGCCTGTTGGTGTAATGGATAATGATCCTGATTGCTAAACGAGAGGTCGTAGGTTTGATCTTCACCCAGGACACATCTTTATGTCATGAGTACGATTATCGGTGTAATTATTTATGTATAATACTGGCTTTGTCAGCGAACTTCGTACTGCTATAATTATTTGAAAACATTGTAATGTACAGACACCAGCACATCACGCTACCCCAATCTGACAAATTTCCCCAATTGAAATTGAACCTTATTCTATTGTGATAAAGTTGAAAATCTATAAAAGAAATTTGACAAATTGGGGCAGATGGATGTGCTGGCGTCTGTACAAACCACATTTCTCGTTTTTCCTTCCAGAGAGTTTGTAAATTATTAGTTACAAATTAGGTTTATTAAAAAAAATCTGCTCGTACGGTGGATAGCGGAATTCGTATGAAAGTTTCGTGTCTATGATACTACTCTTGAAATTGAATTGAATACCCTTAAAATTTTACAGCTGGTGCAAATAATGGGCCCATATTAGACTGAACAGCAGACCAGATGAAGGGCAGCAGCCTCCTTCTGAGTACTATGACCATCTTACTGCGATCGCCAACCCGTCTGGCAAGCGTGGCGATTATGGCATTTCCCCCCAAGATCATTTTTGGGAGAGGCTAGCCCAGCAGTGCAGCTGTAATGATGAATAGACTGAACGCGTATAGATAATGTGCTAAAATACTTACTTGTAATATAAGTGACAATTTCTGAATATACGTTTTTTAATATTTTTCCATACTTGTTATTTAGCTATTTCTGTCTCAAAAGGAATTAAAAATTAAACTCTTGATCAGTGGAGTAAGATAAAACTCATACTAACTATTTTTAGATACCAATTACCGGCGACATCGCGACGTATAAAACTATCAGTATACAACGTTTAAAGGGAGTAAGTACGTTTACAACGGGTAATCGTAATGCAGTTGGTCATATCTTACAGACAACCATTAGACTGAGAGGATGTAGCGTACAGATAAAAAAGATTAAGGGTAGTACAAAATGTAAGAAATGCAAATACTGATACAACTTAATGATGTCGTTGCAAACATGATCTTCTATACATGTAATAAAATCGTAAAAAGTCAAAACTGTACATTTAATATTTTTTTAAATGATACTTGGGGCGTGACCCACAATCGGTATCGAAGCCAAAAATATAGTTTTTAGAATTTTTGTCTGTGTGTCTGTTTGTCTGTATGTATGTCCGGGCTAAACTCAAAAAGTACTGCATGGATTTACTTCAAATTTTGCATGAATATTACTAAGCGGTCGGGTCAACATATAGGCTACATATTATCTACCTACGGGGGAGGAGCTGTGATAATTTATAAAGTTTAACGCGAGTAAAACCGCGGGGCACAGCTAGTACTTAATAATATTACTACCATTTAAGGGATGAATTACGTACGACAATGATTCAGTTCTATTTAACAAGTGTGACTACAAACGGCTAAAATAAATAGAATAAATAAAATAAAAAATGTTTTCACGTAGACTTTAAAAAAGCGCTTGTAAATAGTTATAATATCTATATATATAAAAATCAATGCCACTTTTCGTTGTAATGTTATAACTCAACAACGCCTTTACCGATTTGGCTAATTTTGGTCTTGAATTATTAGTGGAAGTCCAGGGAAGGTTTGTACGTAGAGAACATTTAAAAAAAGTCTTGAATAAGTGTAAAATCAACATCTTTTAGTAATTTAAAATATTTTTTTGTTTGAATAAATGAACTTAATAATCATTTTTTTTATTACTATGCCTTATACGTAGCGAAGCACGTACCGGGCCGCTAGTAGATATATATAATTAAGTAGGTTTACATAATTATTTCTAGTTACATAGATAGAGCTAAGTAGGTACACTAGAAAATAGTAGTAATGGGTGATAGCTCGATACCATTAATCATTTCTATATGATAGATGGGTGACGAAACCCACGGGATGGGTAGGGCTTTGTTATTTTTTCTAGGCCATATTAGGTGTTTCTAATCGATTTCGAAAAGGGACCTCATAATTCAATGTGAAGTGAGAATCGATATTCATTATCTCATTTCAACTTCTTCTTCCCATACTTCTTCCCATCTCAGAAGTCGAAATGAGATAAATATAATAATAATAATATATAATATATAGGGACAATGTCACACAGATCATCCTAGCCCCAAACTAAGCAAAGCTTGTACTATGGGTACCAGGCGACGATATACATACTTATATAGATAGATACATACTTAAATACATAGAAAACATCTATGACTCAGAAACAAATATTCGTGCTCATCACACAAGTATTTGTACTTACCGGGATTCGAACCCAGGACCACCAGCTTCGTAGGCAGGAGCACTATCAACTAGGCTACGGTGACCGTCAAGTGACCGTGATAATTTAAAAATAATAATGAAAATCGATTCACATTGAATTAAGAGGTTCCTTTTTCGAAATCTGTTATAAACACCTGATATGGTACAGAAAACATAACAATGCTCTACCTTCCCGTGGGTGTCTTAAAGGCGACTAAGGGATACATCAGGTGGTCAGGCAGCATCACCTCATGTGTACTGACTACCATCTAACTGCGTTTACCAACCCTTATGCCAAGCGCAGTGACTACGGCAAAGACTTCCAAATAACAACATTTTTAAAAACTTTCTTGGAGGCCTATCAACAGCAGTGGATGACATCAGAGTCGCATTTTATTGTTTTATTTCAATTGTACTGGTAGTATTAATTCGCTTACCAAACTGATTTCTAACCGCTAACCGACGCAGAAGTTCCATGAACGTTTGGCTCCCAACTTTAGGGACCCTATTGAAGAACAGAATCTCGGAGCCGGCGCGAGCAGTGTTGTTCAGTTCCCAAGGTTCGGGAACCAGGAGCTCATCCAGATACTCCTGCTCCATCTCTTGTTGCGGTTCTTCATGATCAATCTGCTGTAGCTCGGATTCCAAAGTGCGCACGGGTTTGCTACGCTCCTGTAGAGAAAAAAGTGATTATTAGCAAGGTTGTTCCAAAAGCTTGTATATTGAGAATTACTTTTTTAACAAATTTCATTGCAACATATTGAAAGACTACCACAATTATTGTTATTTTCATGTATTATTAGTATCTATTATTTATTTTATTTCGTATTTCATAAATATTCCATATAATGTTAGTAAATGAAACTTATAACTATGTTAGTAAGTATATCAATATTACATGTCAACATTACAAATTATTTCATTATTATGAGCTATTTTACATTGAATAGGACCCTTCCATATTCCAGTATTCCAGTGCCTCACAACCGGACGATCAACCCTTCACAATATGGTATTATAATAAGGGACAAGTAGAGAAGCTTGGACCAGTCTTTTGTACCAAACCAACGTGCCGAATGCCTAATGTTGATGTTTTACCACAGTTACACAAACAAAATTTGGAACACCTCACGGTTTGCTTACAGGAATTTACTGGATATAGGGGATATATTCTCATATAAAAAAATGCTATGCAATTTATCTATTCCCAAATCTTGAATCCCAGGAAACAATCTGTATATACCTTGCATGATATCGCACTTGATGGTGTATTTGAAGGTATCTAAGTATAGTTTTTCTTGTTAAGAACTTCTTCTTATTCTTCGAATTTCAAACTCATATAAAATCTTTGTTACATTTACCTACAGACAAAACCGGAAATAAAATATTAAAATTTCATGAGTTAGTCATACATAACCTCTAACGTCCAGCACATCGAGCTACCCCAATCTATCAAATTTCTTTTAAAGATTTTCAACTTTAGCACAAAAGCATAAGGTTCACTTTCAATTGGGGATATTTGAAAGATTGGGGTAGCTTGATGTGCTGGCGTCTGTACGATTATGAAAAATATTTTTTTAACTATATGTTTATTACAATTATAATATCCTCTCATCGGTCAGTACATAGATGGGGGACCGCCAAAGTGGTTTAATTTCTAAGCACCTCCGTGCTTCGTAGGGCACGTTAAGCTGTAAAGCTGTAAGCTGTAAAGTCCCGGTTGTAACCATTGGGCAACAGCCGTTAAGCCATGTCAGAGGCCTACTGGGCGACTTGAAGAACTCTGACACTAGGGTCACTACTCACCATACGATAACTAAGTATTATTATTAATTTAAAAGCTAAATCTTCCCAATACCTCGATCTCTCTTATCGCTGACGACAGTCAAACTGAGAATTAAGGGTTCCTTTATACTATTTTAGTACGGAATCCTAAACCGTAACTTTTTAATATTTCTAATTATATGCCACCACGAAGTTAACTACTTTAGTAGCTTATAAACTATGTCTATCTACAACATGTCTAAAAGACATTTTAAATTAATGCAAGATGTTTAAAAGGGAAACTCGTTTGATTTCGTATTTATGAAGAGTAATCAAGAAGCCTGTAGTTAGAAAACGTCTTAGAAACCATGTGAGATACAGGATTATTTTATGAGCTTTAAGTAGTTTTATAGATGTCTCGATGGTAGTTAACTTCTAGATTTATCTTTAATGGTACTTAGAAATACTCATGACTTTCTAACCTTCATTTGTTTTAAGGTAGCCACTCGCTTTATTGGGTTATGTATTCAGCATGTATTACGGAGAGCGGTGGGTCTACTAACTAGACAGTTGGTGTAACACTAAGATCACGGAACATATACGGATTTCGAGTATCGGCGACAAGCACTGCGTCAGAGTTCACACGTGGCGCACTTACAGAGACCCGCGACGAGCACTATGTGTAAGTCCCGACGTACACATTACAATTTTCACCGTGTACGGAACTTAACACTTGGTACTGTTTAGTTTTACTGATCACTTGCACTTTTCTACCTTTATTTCTTCCTCTTGATTCTTATTCGATTTCACTTGAATTGAAACTCTCCGTTCGCTATCGCTTGTATAAATTTTTAAAATATTAAACATTCCGAAAGTCATTGCTTTCTTTATCTTCACTAATACTTCTGTTCTTGTCTTCGCCTTTCTTTTCTATCAGGAAATTCGCACCATCTCTTTCTTTTCATTCGCGAACCTTCACCAATATGAATATGAGTGTTTTCTATGAATTGTATGTACATAATAATATGACACTGTATAATATGACATATTTAAGTACCTAATCATAAGGCGAAGACACTGGCTCCTGACATACAGTTTCTACTAGTTCAGGGGTCAGGTAATTCAAACCACCTGTAATAAGTTTATGTCAATAAATCATACATATAAGAAAAAACAAGAGGATAAGTTTTTCTGTCCGTTATCTAGTATGTACTACTTGGGCTAAAGCTTGTGCTTTGCGAAGTTTAAGCTAGATAGCGCTGTGCTATATGTCCAGGGTATTTTTTTATTGTTTTGCCATGATATTATGAAGAACCAATCTGATCACATTGGTTACATGAGTTATTGTGACGTATACGAATTCAACGACCTCAATGTATCTTATAATAAAGTAAAACTTAAACTTAAAACGCTAACTCTTTTACAATTTTAGTATTTAAAATTCCACAATGAGATCTATTTAAGTTCCCTAAATGGATCTTCAATCAACGGCACGTGTGGCGCAGCGGCTAAGACAGTCGCCTCGCCGCTTCGTGTCCCGTGTTCCATTCCCGCGCTCAACAACTATTTGTGTGACCCATAAATAGTTCTTCTGAGTCTGGATGTAATTTGTGTCGATGTGTTTCTAAAGTACCCCACGACACAAGGATTAGATTTATTAGTGTGGGCGTTGTCTAAATAAAAACCGAGATCAATAATAATAAAACACCGACTTTAAAAGTATCAAATAACTTTAGCTCTTCATTAAAATATAGCATTTGAAGAAGGTGCCAATAATTACGTTTATCCGTTCCTTATTTGTGTTGGCAGCAACATCAAATGTTATAATTTACTATATGGCTGACCTTGTTTTATACTTATTCTAACAGGCTATAAGCGAAGTGTTGAATATTGACGAACCTAAGTTAATCGAATAAGCCTTATACAAAGAAGGAGAGAAAGTTATTACTACTATTCGACAGGTAGTATAATAAAATGATTAAGCTTAAGGACTTACAGTCGTAAATTTAATGGTCATTTAAAATTACGACTTTAAGCTCAATAGATAATTGAATGAGGATTCTTAACGTAGCTTGCGGAAGGACCGATGGTAGAGATCATGGCGCCGGGAAAAAGCATTTTCGTCTTTTTCTCTCCCTTGCTCTGTTTATTATTTTTATATACTTGATCTCTCACTTGCTCCCACCGGTCCGTAACTGATCGGCGAGGTTAGGCACCTAAGTGCACAGTCAGTTTATAGATGTGAGACCGCCAAAGTGTTGTAACTTCTGAGCATTTCCGTGCTTCGGAGACCACGTTAATCTGTCTATATTATATATACAATAGTCGATACGCAATAACAGTCTTTAAACCATGACAGGCCTAACGACGACTTGAAGAACTCTAACACTTGGGTAACCTGGGTAACCACTCCCCATATGAGAAAGAAAGAAAGAAAGATTATATATATACTACAATAATAATAATAATATCTAGGGACAATGTCACACAGATCATCCTAGCCCCAAATTAAGCAAAGCTTGTACTATGGGTACCAGGCGACGATATACATACTTATATAGATAGATAAATACTTAAATACATAGAAAACATCCATGACTCACAAACAAATATTCGTGCTCATCACACAAATATTTGCACTTACCGGGATTTGAACCCAGGACCACCAGCTTCGTAGGCTGGAACACTACCAACTAGGCTACGGTGACGGACATACTAGTGTATATGTTTGTGTGTGAGTACGATAATTGTTTTTTTTTTATGATAGCAAGGCAAGCGAGCAAGTGGGTCACCTGATGGTAACACCGCCGCCCATGTACACTCGCAACATTACGAGTAAAAGAGTCGCGGGTGCGATGCCGGCCTTTAAAATATATTATCTTATTATTGCAATTTTACTCCGGGCTGATACTGAGAAACTTTTCTTTACAGAAAAATCACAAAATCACATTTTGGCCCGACCCGGGGTTTGAACCCAGGACCTTGTAACCTGCGGTTGAACGCGCTACCATTAGAGCAAACATAAATTAAATACAAAGTAGATAAAACCTTGCAATACATTGATTTCCCTCAAAGGCAATAAAAAGTTACATTTTATCACTTATCTAATCATGTCGTCAATAGATATATGTAAATAACTTACGGCGCCGGTGTGCCTCCTTATCGCGTCGAGAGCCTCTTTATACTCTTGCGCAGACGCAAACGCATGCTCCGTCCGATCCGTCGGTATTTCTGAGGAAAAAACAAATTAACATATTGTTAGTAAAAGTGGAACCGATTGATACGAATTGATAGTAATGGTACTATTAAAAAAAATGTAAGGTGCTGACATTACGTTTTTTTTGTGTAATTCATCGCATTGGGAAACAGATTTAATTTATTCTAATGTTGATTAGATAGTACATATTTTTCGTACTATCGTAAGAAAATCCAGTCATAATTGGAAGAGCAACAACTACACAATGCAAACAAAGACTCTCTCTGAGACGTAACGCTCGGGACGCGTTACATGTCAGAGATTCCATGTGTAATTCAAACAATCATGTGATAGCTGTCATAATGCAAAAGGTACGTAAAGTTCATGCTTGAACTGATGCGGAGAATGATTACGAGACGGTTACCTGGATCTAAAGTGACCATAATTGCTTCAAGTCAGCCAAAGTATGTCCACAGCTGGACAAAAGCCTCCCCAAAGAATGGAGGGATAGCCAATAATCACCACGCTTGGCAGACGGGTTGGCGATCGCAGTTAGATGGCCATAGTTCACAGAAAAACGCTGCTGCCCGTTCTCTGGTATTCCCTCGGACGATTTCTGCGCCCCCACGGGATAAGATGGGGTGATGATATTCTATCCCGTCACCGCACAGCACATAATTACTTACCTCATTATTAATTAGCAACAAATGTTTTTGAAACATTATGTCACTAATGCAAAAACTACGATTAATGTTTTCCGTAATAAAGACATTAAATATAAATTATTATGCTGTACTGGGCTGTGAATATACGCGTATGCTCAATTGTTTTCCATAGCTAATCATAATGTCTACAACTTTATTACATAATAATGTGCGAGAATAGGCGTATCTGAGTCTTTTATTTTTTTTATACTGACGTTTACAGTTAGTCTTAAAGGTTATCACTACTTCACCTAGGACAGTAGAGGGGGGGCGGGGGCTGGAATCGTCTAATCGTCGGTGCGGTAACTGATGTGGAGGAGCACGAGAGGTACAGATACCAGCACATCAAGCTACCCCATTCTGCCAAATTTCCCCAATTGAACGTGAACCTTAAGCTTTTGTGATAAAGTTAAAAATCTATAAAAAAAATTGGCTGATTGGGGTAGCTGGATGTGCTGGCGTCTGTACGTAGAGACATTTTGTGTAACTGTAGCTATACGTTAGTAGGCAAAGAGTAGACGCGAGGGTAAATTGCATCGATACAAATGTTAACTAAGGAACACGGTAACATCGTATCTGTTTTAACCAATGTCCACTGATGTGTTTTTAATAATAATAATAATATCCTGGGACATTATTCACTCACGGCCATCTGATCCCAAACTAAGCAGAGCTTGTACTATGGTATTTCTTTTGTAAACACATATTTATACAGATAATTACACCCTGACAGGACAAGGTCAAGGACAGATATTTGTGTGCATGAAAATGTTGTGTGCACACAAATATCTGTCCTTGATGGGAATCGAACCCACGACCTGCGGCGTGATAGGCAAGCATTTACGAACCACGCCAACCAGCCCGTGTTCGACCTTCCGATTATATTTACTTTTTTAAATTAGATTATATAGCAGAATGTATAGACTTTTTGGTGGTGGTTGCCTGCAATATACCAACCAACATAAAATAAATCATTTTATGTTGGTTGGTATATTGCGGAAGTTGTTATGCGGAAGAAAGGCATGTACTTGTCATTCCTAAATAAGCTCATCATTATAGAATGATGAGCTTATTTAGGAATGACAAGTGGTTGGTATATTGCGGGCTACCACTAAAAAGTCTATACATTCTGCTATATAATTTAATTTAAAAAGAAAACATAATCGGAATGTCGAACACGGGCCTGAACCTTATACGGAACCAGTCTTATCTGACATGCTACTTACATCCTCCATAACATAACCAACCATCAATAACGCTTCCAATCCAGCTATTGGAATACTATTATCCCCAGATATTATTATTTTTATTATTATTGGAGTCCGAGGGTTGTAACACGGGCCTATGCCCTCTTACACACATGAACACACCCTCACAGAACCACCACCCCATTATTTTAGTTTTATTCTTGTTTAAACTCCCGACGTTTTTCATTTGTGACTTTGATTAACTTTTATAATAGGTCTTTACCTATGAAATTGCCGTTTTGTATGAAAAAATTTAAACGAATTTTTTTCATGAATTTTTTTATTTGTATTAATCGAAGTAATCACCCATGCAATCAATGCATCTTTGCCATCGCAGTGGCAGTTTATTGATGCCCTTCTTAAAGAAATCAGCTGGACGGGAGGCAACAAATTCTTCAAAGGCATTTTGTACTGCCTCTCGGGTATTGAATTTTTTTCCCGCCAAGAAGTTATCCAAATTCTGGAAAAAGTAGTAGTCTGTAGGCGCAAGGTCTGGTGAGTAGGGCGGATGACGGAGAGCTTCCAACCCCAGTTCTTGCAACTTGGAGACCGTCTGCTGTGCAGTATGAGGTCGCGCGTTGTCGTGCAGGAGCAGCGGAGACGAGCGATTGACCAATGCTGGTTGGAGATGCGCCAGCTTCTCCATCATTGTGCTCAGTTCTTCACAGTACACATCTGCAGTAATGCTCACCCCGTTTGGTAAGAAGCTGTGATGAATCACACCGGCGCTAGACCACCAAACAGTGACCATCACTTTTCTAGGGGTAAGTTTTCGTTTAGGGCATTGTTTAGGTGCTGAACCAGGATCCAACCAACTTGCTGAGCGCTTGCGGTTATCAAACAGAATCCATTTTTCATCGCAGGTAACAATGCGGTTCAAAATTCCTTCATTTGTGTGTCTGTTGAGCAGTGCAAGGCACGTCTCGACGCGTACTTCGCGCTGGCGATCATTGAGTTCGTGGGGCACCCATTTGTCAAGCTTTTTTACCTTGCCAATTTGACGCATATGGACCAATATTGTTTTGACGCTAACGTCGAAAGCTGCTGCTAATTCAGCCGTAGATTGTGTATCATCAGCTTCCACAACCGCCTTTAATTCGTCATTGTCGACCAAAGTCTTCGGACGACCGCGAGGTTCATTTTTCAGGTCGAAATTTCCAGAACGGAAGCGAGCAAACCAATAACAGGTGGTGCGTTGGTTTGTAGTGTTAGCTCCGTAAACGTCGTTGATGTTGCGTGCCGCTTGTGCCGCGTTGCTGCCACGACGGTACTCATATTCCATAATTACTCGAATTTTTAACGTATCCATGATGACGAAAAAGATTGAAATGCGATGAAAATGTAACACTAATCAATAAAGAAATGACTACTTTTGGAAAATAAAATTAATTTGAAATTAGAATTCTTAGCCAAACAAAAATTATTTTGATTTGAAATGGCCAGTACTGCAGAACGGCAATTTCATAGGTAAAGACCTAATAATAGGTCTTTACCTATGAAATTGCCGTTTTGTATGAAAAAATTTAAACGAATTTTTTTCATGAATTTTTTTATTTGTATTAATCGAAGTAATCACCCATGCAATCAATGCATCTTTGCCATCGCAGTGGCAGTTTATTGATGCCCTTCTTAAAGAAATCAGCTGGACGGGAGGCAACAAATTCTTCAAAGGCATTTTGTACTGCCTCTCGGGTATTGAATTTTTTTCCCGCCAAGAAGTTATCCAAATTCTGGAAAAAGTAGTAGTCTGTAGGCGCAAGGTCTGGTGAGTAGGGCGGATGACGGAGAGCTTCCAACCCCAGTTCTTGCAACTTGGAGACCGTCTGCTGTGCAGTATGAGGTCGCGCGTTGTCGTGCAGGAGCAGCGGAGACGAGCGATTGACCAATGCTGGTTGGAGATGCGCCAGCTTCTCCATCATTGTGCTCAGTTCTTCACAGTACACATCTGCAGTAATGCTCACCCCGTTTGGTAAGAAGCTGTGATGAATCACACCGGCGCTAGACCACCAAACAGTGACCATCACTTTTCTAGGGGTAAGTTTTCGTTTAGGGCATTGTTTAGGTGCTGAACCAGGATCCAACCAACTTGCTGAGCGCTTGCGGTTATCAAACAGAATCCATTTTTCATCGCAGGTAACAATGCGGTTCAAAATTCCTTCATTTGTGTGTCTGTTGAGCAGTGCAAGGCACGTCTCGACGCGTACTTCGCGCTGGCGATCATTGAGTTCGTGGGGCACCCATTTGTCAAGCTTTTTTACCTTGCCAATTTGACGCATATGGACCAATATTGTTTTGACGCTAACGTCGAAAGCTGCTGCTAATTCAGCCGTAGATTGTGTATCATCAGCTTCCACAACCGCCTTTAATTCGTCATTGTCGACCAAAGTCTTCGGACGACCGCGAGGTTCATTTTTCAGGTCGAAATTTCCAGAACGGAAGCGAGCAAACCAATAACAGGTGGTGCGTTGGTTTGTAGTGTTAGCTCCGTAAACGTCGTTGATGTTGCGTGCCGCTTGTGCCGCGTTGCTGCCACGACGGTACTCATATTCCATAATTACTCGAATTTTTAACGTATCCATGATGACGAAAAAGATTGAAATGCGATGAAAATGTAACACTAATCAATAAAGAAATGACTACTTTTGGAAAATAAAATTAATTTGAAATTAGAATTCTTAGCCAAACAAAAATTATTTTGATTTGAAATGGCCAGTACTGCAGAACGGCAATTTCATAGGTAAAGACCTAATAATAGGTCTTTACCTATGAAATTGCCGTTTTGTATGAAAAAATTTAAACGAATTTTTTTCATGAATTTTTTTATTTGTATTAATCGAAGTAATCACCCATGCAATCAATGCATCTTTGCCATCGCAGTGGCAGTTTATTGATGCCCTTCTTAAAGAAATCAGCTGGACGGGAGGCAACAAATTCTTCAAAGGCATTTTGTACTGCCTCTCGGGTATTGAATTTTTTTCCCGCCAAGAAGTTATCCAAATTCTGGAAAAAGTAGTAGTCTGTAGGCGCAAGGTCTGGTGAGTAGGGCGGATGACGGAGAGCTTCCAACCCCAGTTCTTGCAACTTGGAGACCGTCTGCTGTGCAGTATGAGGTCGCGCGTTGTCGTGCAGGAGCAGCGGAGACGAGCGATTGACCAATGCTGGTTGGAGATGCGCCAGCTTCTCCATCATTGTGCTCAGTTCTTCACAGTACACATCTGCAGTAATGCTCACCCCGTTTGGTAAGAAGCTGTGATGAATCACACCGGCGCTAGACCACCAAACAGTGACCATCACTTTTCTAGGGGTAAGTTTTCGTTTAGGGCATTGTTTAGGTGCTGAACCAGGATCCAACCAACTTGCTGAGCGCTTGCGGTTATCAAACAGAATCCATTTTTCATCGCAGGTAACAATGCGGTTCAAAATTCCTTCATTTGTGTGTCTGTTGAGCAGTGCAAGGCACGTCTCGACGCGTACTTCGCGCTGGCGATCATTGAGTTCGTGGGGCACCCATTTGTCAAGCTTTTTTACCTTGCCAATTTGACGCAAATGGACCAATATTGTTTTGACGCTAACGTCGAAAGCTGCTGCTAATTCAGCCGTAGATTGTGTATCATCAGCTTCCACAACCGCCTTTAATTCGTCATTGTCGACCAAAGTCTTCGGACGACCGCGAGGTTCATTTTTCAGGTCGAAATTTCCAGAACGGAAGCGAGCAAACCAATAACAGGTGGTGCGTTGGTTTGTAGTGTTAGCTCCGTAAACGTCGTTGATGTTGCGTGCCGCTTGTGCCGCGTTGCTGCCACGACGGTACTCATATTCCATAATTACTCGAATTTTTAAGGTATCCATGATGACGAAAAAGATTGAAATGCGATGAAAATGTAACACTAATCAATAAAGAAATGACTACTTTTGGAAAAAAGAATCCATGTTTTTAAAATAAAATTAATTTGAAATTAGAATTCTTAGCCAAACAAAAATTATTTTGATTTGAAATGGCCAGTACTGCAGAACGGCAATTTCATAGGTAAAGACCTAATATTACTATTTGTATACGTATGATACAAAAACTAGATCGACAAGAAGGGAGAGCCTGGAGATTTGTCACGAACTCCAGCTCTCTCCAAATTTTTTATTAATCTGAGTAAGTGTTGCTAACTAGAAATACAATATATAAACTTTGAAGAGAGATATAAACTATTTTATTATTATTATATTCAGATGCATGCTAAACCTCAAAAACATGACATCAGCGCATTAGCACTCGTTTTTTCAGGCAAAATAGAATTAAAGTGCGCGGAAGAAGCAGACGAATAATTTAACTTTAAAATACATTTAGCTTACAATTATTATGTACCCAGTGGTTAGAGCGGAGCTCGGCTGATGACTCTAGAACTAATCGGACAAAATAAAATTACCAGTTACGAATCAGAACTATCTAAGTACGTAATTCCGTGAAACTCGGGAGGCGGTTACATCTAGGATAAAAAATGTATTCATTCGCAAATAAGGTCTGCAAAAACATCAACAAAATAGCACAGTTTTTTGGGATAAGGTAGAGACGTTAACCCAAAAAACTTAATCATTTAGTTCAGGTTTAAATGAATTAAGAAATTTATTTCACAGTTAAACTCCACGGGGACGGAACTCATAGTCAGATGCTCCCTGCAAATCAATTGCAAACTTTTTTTATTCTTTATACTTTTAAGCAATCAATTTAACAGTTTTTGAAACAAAAAGAAAAACTATTTTGGACACATTCAGCCTAATATAATATGCCCGTAAGCTATGCCAGAGGCATACTGGGCCACTTATACAAGACGGACACTAGGTTGACCCCTGCCCATACGGTGAAGTAACGTCCATGGCTTTAAAAAACGTTTGTTAAAGTGAAATGACAGTGACATTTGGTGAGTATAAAGTGCTGTATCGACCTGATGGATAACTACTGGTGGTTCTTTAGAACAATTTCTGTGGAATAATGGGTTCAAAGATTTAGTATAGGACTGAAACTTCTAAAGGAACAAAAGGCAAAAATTTACCTACTCACTCCAAATATTTAGTTAAGTTCAACATAGTTTTCTCATAACTTATTGATCCGGATCGTAAGTGCGAGGTTAAGTCAGTTCATAGATGGGTGACCACCAAAGTGGTTTAATTTCTGAGCGTCTCCGTGCTTCGGAGGGTACGTTAAGCTGTCGGTCCCGGTTGTAGCCTTTGACAACAGTCGTTAAGCTATGTCAGAGGCCAATTAGGCGGCTTGAACAACTTTGGCACTAGGGTAACCACTGCCCATACGATAAGTACCCAAATAAGTTTGCTCAAGAACTATATTACGTTGAAAGCAAAAAGGTGGGACAAAAAATAACTAAGTCATTTAGTTAGTAAATAAGGCACATGATGATGTGTTTTCGTTATTCGTTTATCGTACCATTGAAATACGTTGTTAACAACACATCAAATTCGGAACGTGGGTAACTAGAGCTAGTTTTGAGGCTTACTGATTAAATCACAGGTCAAGGCCTAAAATGCGAGATTAGTGGTAAGCCCAACCACTGACTTTTCTAGTTAATGTAGGTACTAATATGCTGGTTCGTAGAGTCTCCCGATGTACAGACGCAATTAAAGTGATGCTATTTAAGGCATATTGCACTTCGTTGTACACGAGGGCTCTGTGGATTAGATATACCCAAAAGTCCTAGAACTGGATCATAGAACTGCTCTACGGATACAATATAATAACGCATTTAGGACCATGTTGCGCCTGCCAAAGTTCTGCTGCAGCACCTCTATGATGTTTGCGGAGGCGCATACTGACAGTTTTGACGCACTACTGCGGAAAAAAGTTGTTTCACTGCTATACAGGCTACGCAATAGTCAAAATGAAATGCTGCGCTCCATAGCAGCTCGGTTTGAAAGCCCAATTGTGTGGATAATGGTTCAAAAGATCAAATCTGTTCTAGATATTAAGTAGTTACATATGCTAATGTAATTGTAACCTACTAACATGATTTTATATTGATACTAACATAGAATAAGTGTATTGTTACTAAAAAAATGAACCCTTTGTTGGACTGAAAATAAATGATTAATAAAAATTAAAAAATACTTAAAACGGTGAAGTAAAACATCGTGAGGAAACCTGGGAGTTCTCCAAAAATGTTCTTGGTAGCTTGTAAAACCCCCCCTAGGCCGGCGTGGTGGACTATGGTCAATCCTCACACCTTGTGGGACAGTAATGGGCTGCATATATAATTCTAACCAAGGTATACTTTCCCTTTTATATGACGCCCAGAGCGATTAATGTAAAGAAAAGCGCTTTTACTGCCGCCCAATAAATACGTTATCACGCTTAAAGTGTTTCCACATCCACTGACGTTATTAGACTTTATTGGTCAAGATAATAGCAAATATGCGTCCATGCTGCTTCCGGCTGGTGCTGTTATTCTTTCTGGGCAAAACAATATGGGCGATAAAATGTTTCCGCATTTAATTGTTTGCTAATAAGTTCATACTTTGTGTATAATTAATGTTGTCTGGAAAGGATCTCTGTATACGGTGGGTGGTCGAACTGTTTACAGGGATCCCTTCCAGTCAACCTAAGCAAACTTGTTTTTGCTATGTCACTTTATGTATTACTGTTTTGTTTGTACTGACAATACAGATTCCTATATTTGAAAAGGCAATCTTGAACAAAAACATCTGCTCTAGTCAGATGATATTTATTTCGCTCTACGTCGTCAGTGGAAATAGTCTTTCTCGAATCGGTAATATGTCGCTATTGTAATGCACATAGCTGGGGCTTTCTTTTTGTCTTGTTTTGGGGTTAATCTATGTAGAATGATCTTTATAGTTCACCTACTTCATTTATAAACATTCGATCATGGTGATGATATTGTTGTACAGACGCCAGCACATCCAGCTACCCACAATCTGTCAGATTTCTTATATAGATATAGATTTTCAACTTTATCACGAAAGTATAAGGTTTTCTTTCAATTGGGGAAAATTGACAGATTTGGTTACTTTGATGTGTTGGCGTCTGTACTCAAGCAAAACCGTACATCATGTGTGTAAAGATATCTTATCGCACCGATTTACATAAAAAAATTAAACTTTACTTTTAAAATGTGAACGCGTCTGCGTCTGCGCCTGTGCCACTGTTATTGACTATGCTTTTATAAGACATTAAGCCTTATGGCTGTTTCTAAATCAAGTTAAAATAAGGTAAAAGTCATTCAGACCGTAATCATTGTGGTTTGCCGGGCCACCACCGAGATAAGTTCGGAAAAAGAAAAAGTTCCACAACCCAGGACGTAACATTAATACATTTAAAAACGCCAGTGTGCTTAAAATTTGATTTAAGACGAAAATTACGTCGAACGTTTGAAAACAGGGTGTATTGACTGTAAATAACAAAACAAAAGTGTGTGTGTGTCCAATTCAGACAAGGTAGAAGTGAAACATCAGAAATCTGGCTTACAAGAGAATGACATAAGTAAAGAGTATTATTACAAACGCTAAATTATGACAAAACAGTAAGATTAATAGCTAATAAAGTAAGGTACTGAATAAGTATAATGTAAAATTAAATGTTTAATAAAATAAGACCGAAAATATGATGATAATTTTATTAATATTTCTTATTATTTAGAGACATCTTCGTTTACTTATAAGCTTCTTAATTTACGCAACCCGTATTCTCCTGCATGTAAATGTCATACTTTAGTGGGTATAATTGTTTTCAAAATGAAATTTCCTGAATAAATCCCTTCACGAAATGCTCATTAAAAATCAGTTTTATAAAACACTAGCTACCTCATACTTGAACTTGCTTTCGTGATATGAGATTAATTTATTACTACATCGCAAACTGTAACGACGCTCCAAATCTGTAACTTCTTAACGAACGCTGAAAAATACTTATTATAATTTAAGTTAAAGTTGACGTCAACCAGTGGAGACTCCTTGTAATTGGTAGCATCTTTATTACAAAGGCAATTAGGCCGGTTTTCGTAGTGCAAGTGTGTGAACTGACGTCAAGTGGACGCTACGCAGATAAATCGATCCGGTGAATCATCTTTGTTTAAGCTTGTCGCTTTCTCGTTAACTCCGTCATAAATTACTTTTAGGTACTTATAAGTAAGTTTTCAATGGGAAAAGGAAAAATGTTTAAAATAATTTCTAACTAAAAACATTTTTATTTCATATGGACATAGGTTATTTTACATTATCTACAAAGATGTCGTAATTCTGAGTACTGGCAAGAAGCAAAAAGTCGTGGGTTTGATTCCCACCCAGGACAAATCTATGTGTGATTAGCCAAATTATTTGTTGTGTCTGGGTGTAATTTATCTATAATATTTATGTATTTAGAAATATGTAGGCATGTTTATCAGTTGTCACAGTACAGGCTCTGCCTTGTTTGGGATGAGATGGTAGTGTGTTGGTTGTACCAAGATATTTATTTATTACGTTTGGCCACTTTATATTAGTATATAGCCCTCTACGTGCATGAAGAATTTTGTTATAAAAGCGTATGATTAAACCCATAAAAGAATAAACTATGTTGTGGAAATGGCCACGGTGAAACGGTGGCCAAGCAAACGAGAATAAAGGTTTGTGATGTAATACCTCTTCAGACGCTAATTAGTATTGTGTATTGTGTATCTTCCCCTTATTACGTTTTTTATAGAAGCCAAGCGTTAGTGAAAATCAATTTTACTAACGCTTGGCTTCTATAAAAACAGAGAGCGAGACTGAGAGAGAGACTGCCCGCCCCTTATTACTTAATAAGGGGCGGGCAGTCTGAACAACAAGATTATGCTTTTATCGAGTATTAACGCTTTTCTAACCCTTTCCCTGGCATGGCCTCTACATTTTGAACTCTATTGACTTGTGATAAAGTTAATTAAGAAACATACACTGCTTCATAGTCAAGTTGCCAATATTTTTCTTAATTGACTGTTACGTGCCAATTAATTAAAACAATATGATAATGGAATGTTATAAGATCTGTCCACTTTCTCCGGAACAATGCGGCAGATGCTCCTCCCAACTGCGGTTTAATAGCCTTTTGTATTCCATTTCACCCATGAAATTAAACGCCAAGGCTTTCGTAAAATTTGCTAATGTCTGCTTAAGTATGTTTAGATTGGAACTGATAAGAAATGGTCCGTTATTTGATTGTGTAGTTCACAAGTATTGTTTGGCTAACAATAGCCGATAATATGTCAGCCAATGTCATGTTTCAAAGGAAAAAGATAAATTAAATAAGAACACAATCTTTGTCTTTTTACAATTCACTCAGGTTTACCGTTAAAACTGTGACAACGGGGGATTTTCCTTATTCAAAATTAATATTTAAACTATGTAAGTACATTGCTCTACAACCGTAGCTTAAAATCACTTTATCAATCCGAAATGAAAATGGAAAAAAACAGCTACTTAATATAAAAGATATATAATACATTGCTGTAGCTTAAAATCGCTTTATTAACTTGAAAAGTAAATGGAAAAAAAACAGCTGCTTAATATAAAAGCGTGAACTATACTTATAGGCTGTACTCGATGGCTACATAAAAACTACCACCTTCATTCCGAATAATAACGGCTACTAAGAAAATAAATAAGGCGGCCTCTTTTATAATGTAAGCGCCAGTGGCGGAGGCTCCACAGAACACGATTGCTTTCGGCTTTTTCGTATTAACGATGGCAGGCAAATAGTGTCTTTAACTCATTTGTTACTAATTGTTACTAGATCACTTTATTACGTACTACTAGGTAAATGCAGCGGTCTAGCTGTCCGTAACATTGTAGTCAGTGTAAGGATAGATCATTCATTACTCAGTATAAATACTTATCTAAATTTGAATATCTTGCGACAACCAACACACTGCCATCTGAACCCGTACTAGACTTACTATGGCAACTAGACAATTATCAGTGATGTGATGCATATACGGTAATCCAGAGCCTGGGTGTTCGTTGCGACCAATATTGCGAGTTTGTTAAATCCGCCGCGACACAGTATTCTTTTAATACGTTGTATGGGTGGCAAAAAAAAAATCCTATTTCACTTTCGGTTGAAAGTGCTTCTTAAATACCGTCCACTATAATATAATAATAATATCTAGGGACAATGACACACATATCATCCTAGCCCCAAACTAAGCAAAGCTTGTGCTATGGGTACCAGGTGACGATATACATACTTATATAGATAGATAAATACTTATATACATAGAAAACATCCATGACTCAGAAACAAATATTCGTGCTCATCACACAAATATTTGCACTTATCGGGATTCGAACCCAGGACCACCAGCTTCGTAGGCAGGAGCACTACCAACTAGGCTACGGTGACCGTCGAACTATACTAATATTGTTCGTTTAATAGAAACTATGATGTAGAAAAGTTGGTTACATTTGTTTTAAGTAAATGCGGCTTCTCTCATGAATCATTTCACCCTTTGCCACTGGTATGCAATAATGATATTGTAGAAAAAACGCATAAAAGCAACGTATGTAGTGTAGCGGGGTACATCCGGTGGCGGGCGCGAGTCACCGGAATGACGTAGAGACGTTACACTCACTTCGGTGACCCCGATGTGCGCACTCCAACTATGATTGACATGAAGATTGTTACTTAAACCACGATCACGAGCCAAATAATACAGATATCATCCTCCAACCTATACTTTGGACTAATAATAACAGATAAAAATTAAACAATGAAACTACAAAAACTCATACGATACACAAATCACTGACCAAATAAGTGCAACCGTAATTTTGAAATTACGTTACGAAATTATTCGTAAAAATCTATTAAGCCAACGGCACTGTTATATTAATATATATCTGATTGTAAAAAATATCATTATCCGCTCGAATTAAATTGAAAATAATTGAATATTCGGCTAGTGGATACAGTCAACACTCTATTCATTCGGGATTAAAAATACAGGATGTTTAATTTGGTCGAGTAACACAATAGATTACAATAAAGATGATCAAAAAGTCTAGGGTTTATCTTATGGGTAGTGGTTACCTTAGTGTCAGTATTGTTGAAGCCTATAGGGCCTCGATATGGCTTGACGATTATTGTTTAACCCGCGTTCAATTTTATAAATTATCACTGCTCCTCCCCCGTAAGTGATAGCTTGATAATATGTAGCCTATATGTTGACACGACCTCTTAGTAATATTCATGCAAAATTTGAAGTAAATCCATGTGGTTTTGAGTTTAGCCTGGACATACAAACAGATAAAAAGACAAAAAAATCTAAATCTATATTTTTGACTTCGATATCGATTGTAGATCACCCCAAGTATCCTTTAAAAAAATATTCAATGTACAGTTTTGACTTTCCTGCGATTTTATTATATGTATAGATGACTTAAACTGGGACTGGCAGTGCTACGAAGGGCACTTTAGCACTTCGAAGCAAAGATGTGCAAAAATCAAATACTTAACTTTGGCGTAAATTATTAAGTATGCAAGTATAGATGGGTGCATCTGTATACTACCCACGCCGCAAGGTGTAAATTTCACCGATCACTTACTTCCTGGTGTAAGCAACTTGCTATAAGCATGAAGTCTAGGTTAGTTTACATAAGTTCTCTACCATTAAAAGCCTTTAAGTCGTGAACTTTTTGTAAACGTCGAATGAGAGAGTGGCGTAAAAAAGGATAACGAATGCACGATTTAATTTGTAATAGATATTAAATGATATCGCGTGATGTTCGTAATAATATCCATTTACAGTGTAATGACTGGTATCTGTGACGCTGTAGACAGCTATAATATGTTGCCTCGGGTTCTGTAGCTCAAGCCGATGATAAAAGTGTATTTTTCTAGATTTAAACACTAATATTATCTTACTCCAAACTATCAAATTAACTTTTGCTGTTATAATTACGGCATTAAAACATACAACTTGATTTTTTATTTCTAAGTCCTGTGTTTGTAATTCATCAAAAGAAGTTATATATCTTGAAATTATTGGTATCGAATAAAAAAAGGCAAAATCGGCTGGCCTGTTAGTATAGTGGTTAGTGACCCTGAATGCTAAGCTGGAGGTCCTGTCATGGGTTCGATTCTCACCCAGGACAAATATTTGTGTGATGAGCACGACTACTTGTTCTGTGTCTGGGTTTAAGTTATCTAGAGGTTTAATATGTATGTATTTAGAAGTATATAAGTATGTTTTATGGGTAAGAAACAGGTATTTGCCCGACAGCGAGTCAAGATAGATTTATAATAATGTTATTGTCCCTCAGCTCTCGCTTGGCAGCCACTCTCAACATAGAATAGCCGCTTGCGCAGGACATATTAGAGCACCAAGTGAGTGCAAACACAGGTGCACTTTTCCCCGCTGGGACGGCTCGAAACGACAAAAGAAAGGTCCGGCGCATGCCCGGCCACTTTACGTGTTTTTCGATGTAGGTACAGACGCCAGCATGTCCAGCTACCCCAATCTGTCAAATTTCTTTTATAGATTTTCAACTTTATCACAAAAGCTTAAGGTTCACTTTCAATTGGGGAATTTTGACAGATTGGGGTAGCTTGATGTGCTGGGTTCTGTACTGGAGTGTAGTTACGAGTACATGCCAAGCTAATATTGGTTAAAATCATCCTAATAAACTACGGATTTTACTACGGATATTGTAACTGTATTAGTACGTGCCACAGGCCTGACTGAAGTTGTTGCAATTTCCGTTTTCCTATAGCAATTATTACTTTTTTTATATTTGCATAGAACCTTTTTTTTAGCCCTCATGTAATGCAATCATGGAATATATATTATTGCAAACATTATCACTCGTTGTTTTATTTATGAGTGAACACGGAAGAAAAACACAAGTTCTCTGTTCCCTGTTTCTTCTAAGCCCCATCGACTATCAGGGGGATTGGTTGAAAGCTATAGAGAGACACGAGTCCACGGTCGTCACGCTAAATGGTCAGGCTCTAGAGTCTAGACTCCTGCGTTTCACTTTCACATTATAATATCTTGGGATATTATTTACACACGGCCATCTGATCCCAAACTAAGCAGAGCTAGTACTATAGAAACCAGATAACTGATTATACTACGTATTATACTATTTTGTTTTTGTTAATACTTACTTATTTAGATAATTACACCGTGACCATGTTCATGCACACAAATATATGTCATGGGTGGGAATCGATAACCTGCGGCGTGAAAGGTAAGAAGACTTTCATCTCTCTTTTCTTTGAACGTCTACTTTTAAGAAAGCACTGGGAGCTTTTTTGGCTCTCAATAATACCTTAGATAATTTCAATATAAAATTCCATACTTGAGGTATTAACTAGCATGTTCGGAATCTCTGGAATTCATTTTAGTCACGCTGTCTCTAACGCGTTTGATAAAACTTCCCGGAACAGCGGTAGACTGTTCTTTCTCGATAAAGATTGATTAATATTATATGTAGACCACTTCTTTTGCGCATTTATACAGCTTATATTGGATGTCTTAATTGGATAAATTAAGATATTCGATGAAGTGTTTAGCCCTCCGCAATCCATCGTTTTTAATTGGCTTGAGAAAACCGGACAAAATAGAACATTAAACTTACAAAGGTATGCTGCCGACTCAATTTGATTTTTGATGGCAGAACCTCTAAGTAAAGAAAGCAAAATACAATCCATACGATATATCTAATATACAGGTTGTACAAAAAATGCCATGAATTACATCAATACTGCCAGCTTTAAGAAAACGTGTTTGGTAAATGCATGCCTTTCATGCTGCAGGTTGTGGGTTCGATTCCCACCCAGAACAGATATTTTTGAGTTTGTCATGAGTCTGGGTGTAATTATCTATATAAATATGTATTACAAAAGAAAAGTAGTATATCAATTATCTAGTTTATATAGTACAAGCTCTGCTTAGTTTGGGATCAGATGGCCGTGTGTGAATAATTTAATTTATAATATCTCGGGATAATAATATCTCGGGACAATGTCACACAGATCATCCTAGCCCCAAAATAAGCAAAGCTTGTACCACGGGTACCAGGCGAAGATATACTATACTTACATAGATAGATAAATACTTATATACATTGACAACATCCATGACTAAGAAACAAATATTCGTGCTCATCACACAAATATTTGCACTTACCGGGATTCGAACCCAGGACCACCAGCTTCGTAGGCAGGAGCACTACCAACTAGGCTACGGTGATTATATTATATTATTATTCTTTTTTATATTGTATTATTATTATTTAAATAAAATATTTGTAAAGCTGCTCATCATGCTTAATCAAATGTTGTCGCACTTTAACGTGGATGGGATATTTCATAACAAGCAGATTGTGTTTACAAGAGACCACTCCACTGTACTCACTCCACTTGGGGCGCGGTGTGTACCGAAATGAAGTCTATATTTTGGTAGCATGGGAGGGGTCTTAGGATGCTTTGGGAGTTTTCTGGGTTCATCATAGAGTATTATAGAATATTTGGTACATCTCTTGATCTTGTAGTGTCTCACTTTTCGATAGACAGTGTCACTTCCTTCTCTGGTTGAGAAAGTATCGGACATGTTTAGTTCGCTGATGATACTTCGCTTATACTTAAGACAAAGCTCTTATTGAAAATAATAAAATACTCAGCATTTTAGTGAAATGGTTTTTCGGCAAAAGGGAAAACTAAAAATTAAGTATTGAATGGGACTCACGTTATAGCAATAGTTGCCCTTACTGAGGAAATATTGTAGAGCCTAAAAGCAATATTGTGACTTATTACAAACCTGGAGTCTAGAAATTAGGCGGTTATATCCCCGTACATTGAAGAACACGTAAAATCGTCCTGTACCTGACGTCATTCCAGTCGTACATGCTAGTCGTGAGAGTCATAATAATCGGCGATCTGTCATCACGGCCATCTGATCTCAAGTTAAGCAGAGCTTGTACTATAGAAACCAGATAACTGATGTATTACATGTACTACATTTCTTTTGTAAATACATACTTATATCGATGCACACAAATATCTGTCCTGGGCAGGAACCGAACCCACGACATACGGCGTGAAAGGCAAGCATTTACCAACCACCCCCGTCAGAAAAAAAAGTTCACTTGTGTTTGCACATACTTGTGCACTATAATATGCTCCACGCAGACGATTACACTCTATTAGTTTCTATTGAGATGGGTTGGCATGGTCTGCATTCGACCAGGAGGATATTAAATTAAAATAGTTTACCGATGAGCATAAAATATCTTACAGCTGTTGAGAAATTCCCATGAATCCGTTGCTTTGCGTCTGGCTCTGACTTCACACATAATGTTATAGACGCTTGGATTCTTGCAAATACTTAGGGTGAAGTGTTACGATCGGCATTGTAATCCGTGAGAGTGTCTGTCTAAATTATTACTAAACCATTATCATATCTATGAGAACTCACCATGTGGATGCTATGATAGATAATACTTAATATGAAAAGCTTATCATGCTGCTGGTTTTGAAAAACACAAATATGAACTAGAGGTAGTATTGCTTGAATTGATCGAACTGTTTTTAACAGAAACACAAGGGTCGAGTACTGTCGCTGAATGGCAGCGAAGACTGGTAGTTGTGGAGATTTTTGGGGGACGGTTTTGCTCAGCAATAGACGTCTTTCGGCTGATACAAAGATGATGATAAATAAAATATGCACTTTATTTATACCAAGATATCGTGTAGAACAAAAACAAAGGTTACTGTGTGAGGTTAAGCACCTTATTTTTGTTTAATTTTAATACTTATGGCAGGAGAATGCCTACGTTTGCCACCCGCAAAAAGTGTCTGTGGATACCGTATCTCGGACTCACACCGACTAAACCTACCTGCGGTGGAGTTCTCATGGCACCTGACGGGACGAGCCCGGGAAACGCGGGTAATGTGCTCCGGTGCCCTTGGCACGCGGTCTGTCTGTTCATAGGTGACCGCCAAAATGGTTTAATTTCTGATTGCCTCGGACTACTAGAACACGTTAAGCTATCTACTCCAATTGTAGTCGTTAGACAACAGTCGTAAAAGCACTGTTCATACGATAAAGTAAATTAAAAATGACACTTGAGACTCACGTGGTACGATTCACGAATTTCTGACCCTTCCTTTCTTCAACGAGCTGTGAGTAACGAACAAGAATGATTATATCTCCAGTCATCCTGCTCATAGAGTGAAAATGCTATGCTCTACCACACTTAAGTGTAGAGAATATCAACTTTATACGTTTATTGATATAAGGAAGCTGTTAATTATCCATTAAAGACATTAGACGGTTGCTTACATACCTACTTGACGTCTTTAAATAACACGACTGACAGGCAGGTAATGATACTGCACCCACTTTCTTTAGTCGTTTATTGAGTAGAAGTTGCCAGGTGCCATAAGAATCTTGTTCAAATTTTCGACATAATTATTAACGGTGACTGAAAATATCCACCTATACATCCACTGAAAATATATTGTATAGAATAAACAGGATATCGTACACATATAGCTATAGAGGTACTCGATATCCAGACCGACCGGGCGGCCGCTAGATATCAAGGCGTGGAAAATTCCAGTACCTATTCACTATATCCTCAATGCAATGAACGCTGCAGGCATATCACTCGCTGCATCGAATTATCTGTGACAGCCATTATTTATGCATCCAAGTTCAATATTATTGAACACTTCTATCGGGACTAGAGATTGTATACAACGTAAATAAACGTCCATTACGCCTTTTTGCAGCACAGTTCAACTCGCTATACCACTACTTTTGACGTTTACATTGCGCTTAAAAACACTATAATGTTTAGCAAAAAAAATTACAACTAAATAACTCGCTCCAGAAAGTAACCTTGCGGGTTCGAACCTCGGCTCCGAGCAGTGACCACCGTGAGCCGACGTTTGAACCCGTAAGTATGTTATCATAATAAATAATTAAAGTGGGTTCTATGATTAAAATTGTAATACATATCAGATTAGTTATCCTAGTAGCTAAGAAAAACAAAATACACGTTTTAAATACTTTAGTGAAAAAGTTCTTGGAAGCATTTAAATATTTTCTAACCAAATAAGCCCTTAAACGTACTGTACGTTTAAGGGTTTGTTTGGTTAGAAAATTGTATGTTTAAATCAAGATCGTGCCAAGTACAAAGATCATTCAATACGAATCACAATGGAACCACTAAGACACACCACTGACTGTTGATAGATTCGAGATTAAACTCGTTAAACGCGATTTTACGTTGTGTATATTATTATAATATTGTACTGATTCTCAGCCAAATTGGTATTTTTCACTAGTTTGTAGCCAATACTACTAAAATTACCTTGAAAAATAAATAAAGACATGTCAAATTTGACAATGTCAATTTGCTATTGTGAACATGTTCGTAATAACCGATTAATATTTTCCTTCGTTTGTTGGCCAATCATAATTTGACATTGGCGAAATTGTGGTTGAAGTTGAAGTTCGTAATAATATAAATATAAAGATATTTAGATCTTATCTTATTATTTGTATTTATTTTATGATGGTACCTAATTATTTAGTTAAATCCTTAGGTTATTTAGGTTACACTCAAAATGAGTATTAATCATATTAAATTATCAACGTCAATATTTACAGTTTTGGATTTACATACATCATGTCTGAACGTTAGCACTTTATTACAAATATTTATTGTCACACAATATAAAGTTCTTTGTAATATCGTGGGAAACGAGTCGTTACTCACTAAATTACAAATTACTTTATTGATCCCTAGACGAATTGAACGAACTGAACCGATCGATATAAAAAATACAACGCCATTTTTAAAACTCTCAACTATTGCAACATATCAGATATGTATTTATATAAAGTGCAATTAATTTATTAGAGTAATTATTATCTTTATTTGTATAACAATCTAGTCTAGAGACTAATACCTCAATCATTTTAGATTAACCTAAAGTCTTACTTGAACAAAAATAATTCCAAGAATTAGTCCATCAACTATGCTTAGCTTATGCCTTTTTAAGGTTAAGAAACTTTGTTCATGCGCATTGTGTAATAACGAATACCTTTTTTTAGATTGGTAATCAATATTTTATTTAACCCACAATTAAATTTAACTTAAAATTTTTGACTGCACGTGTGGCGCATCGGCTAGGACAGTGGCCTCGCCGCTTCGTGTCCCGGGTTTGAATCCCGCGCTGTGTGATCTATAAATAGTTGTTCTGATTCTGGACGTAATTTGTGACCGTTTATTATATGTTTTTGAAGTACCCCGCGACACAGAGATAAGATTCCCTAGTGCGGGCGTTGTCTTTAAAAAAATAATTAAATCTTTCCATCGATTTTACCTTCTTTTTAATTGGCTTAGATATTTTTCTGGTCACAATTTTTTTACCTGTACAGATTAAGTTATACGGGCGGTAATAGTGTCATGACAAAATTGGTTGTCATCAGAACCCTAATATATTAGCGGCACAACTATATATATTATACAGATACTTATGTACGTTAGCATTGTATATTTTAACAGAAACAAAATGTCCCCCAAAGAATACCAGCAAAAGTAACAGAGAGTGAAAATGAGCGCCTGATTCCTATAGCCGTTCACACGCAATAAGTTAACAAAGAAACATCTAGACATACATAAAGAAATTATTGTTTCATGTTTGGTTTTAGTAAATATATATAACCAAAAGCAAACATGAAACAATTCTTTCTTTGTATCCTATTAACACTTTCATGTAGCATTAATTGCAGATTGTATATCTAGTATTGCTAATTGACTACGCGTTAATTCATTAAAAAATTTAATTATTGTTCTTGGCAGTCCGCGAAAAACACTTACAAAGACTAGTAGGAACTTTCATGAGTAGATTTTAATAATAATATCTTCCTGGTTGAATTTCAGCAATGACAGCCAGTATGGAGATTAGCCAAGTGTCTGCGCAAACGCAGGAGCACGTCCTATTCCATCACTGTCATGATTTTATTACACGACTGGACAGAGGTCAAGTACAGGACCAACGGCTTTATATGGTCTCCGAGGCCCAAGGGCGTGATAACGCCAACTCCTTGACTTCGCGCTGATACTAAGAATTTTTTTTACAGCAAAATCCTGAAGTTTATTTTAGGCCTGACCCAGAATTTGACCCCAGGACTTCACTATCAGCGGTTTAATAGGTGACCGCTAGACAGACGAGGCAATACTTCAATAACATAGAAATATGGGGATTTACTTTGACACATCTCTCTCTTGGGACTTTCAACTACAGCAAACAAGCTGTAGGCTATTTGCTACTGCACAAGCGCTCCATAGGCTTTGAAACTTTCTTCACAGTCGCGCTTATCAATCTGTCTACCTTATAGATAGCTGGCATCGGCATGCCAGCTATCTAGACACCACGGAGCACTTACTTGATAAACTTGAGCGTCTCCTAAACTTTTGCATAAGATTTCTTCTGCCTTCGCAAATATGGTCATGTATCCGAATTTCGTGAAAATCTCCAGAATACTCCGCCAAAATTCTCATATTCTCTCCAGTTTTACAAATTCTTTTTCAATCATTTTATTTTCCACTATCTTATGGAAACATGGTACATACAGACGCCAGCACATCCATCTATTCCAATCTGTCAAATTTCTTTTATAGATTTTGAACTTTATGACATAAGCATAAGGTTCACTTTCAATTGGGGAAATTTGTCATATTGGGGTAGCTTGATGTGCTGGTGTCTTGACATATGTAGTTCCTATATGATTTAAATTCGAGGGCCCTGAGATCATCGGAAACTTAGTTGTAGTTGTGAAAATGTTAGTCCATTCCACAGACTTTCTCGATAAATCCTTCACATTTCCCCTTACATATGGCCTGCTATTGAGACGCGATAAACCATTAAACCGTCTCAGAATTAATTAAATAAACCATTATCTCTGCCTAAATAAAAAACAAGCTTATTTTTTACCGGTCTCAAATTTTCTGTATATTTAGAAATTAATTATGTTATTATTTATATATGTATTTTATTATTGATTTGGTATATCTTTTTTAGTATATGTTTATTTATTATCTACTTAAGGTAGTATTGAATTATTTTACGGTACATTTCCAACCGCCTTTCTTTTGTCTGAAAGAAATAGCTGTTATGCGATGAGACCGTCAATTTATCTGTATTTACATAGGTTTATTGTGTGCTGTACAATAAACTGTACCCCTCTACCTCTATAGACAATTTTTGACAACAATACGACCAAATTACATTATACTAGTGAATTGTCATGTAAGTATAGTGTAAAATAATATTGTAAATTATTTTATTTCAACGGACAAAAGCTAAACACTGAAGAATAGCTTATAATTGGGGTGTTGGAACAAACAAAGAAATTAAATATTTACACCGTAAAACGTCATGATTATAGGTACAGCTGGTTCCTAGCATTTCATGACAAATTTAATATATTTGTAACGTAGTTTGATTATATCAGCACAGCTGTTTTGTTGAATTTTATGATACATTAAACCGAATTTTAACGTGAATTATTTTGCCCTAAGGGGGTATAATAAAACACATTAAAATCCAGAATATTATCTGGCTTTAAATTGTTTGCTCAATTCGTGGCTCTTTTTAATTGATTTGAATTAAAAAGTCTTCAGAATAAACACACAAACAATAGCATGTCATTGTTTCCTTATTTTACGATACGGGAGCATATTGTTTTTTTCAAGGAGGGAGAAGAATACGATCACGTCGTATGTCAAGACTCTTGGAACTCTCCTCAGGAACGCGTGGGCACGTTCAGTGTTACGGCCCATGACTTTTTCGGCCCACGAGCCGAGGCACAGAATTTGTATGATACATTTTTTTCATTGTGTCTCATGTATTCTAAGTTTTTATATAGATAGGTATTTTAATAAGCCACGCAAGCGCCCTTTAGGGTTCGAGGCTCGGCTCAGGCTAAGAGGGTTTGCTTTAGGATCGTTTTGTTTAAACGTCAATCTACTATATTAATACGCTTCGCGCGGACCGCTCGTCCTCTACAGGATCGGAGAGTCATAAAGTTCGGTTGGAAAATAATTCCCACGAGCGACGTTTATAAAATAGTTATGCAACTAAGTACACCGCCACGTTTAATCCTGTCAGTTACAACTGTATACTTACTAATGAATACCCTGCCGACTTCTGTCAAACAAGTGTCTGTTAAGAGTCCTATAAAGGCAAACAGATAGTCACTGGCCGGTTTTCCAATCACTCATGGCCTGAATCGATGGGATTGAGCGAGGAGAGTATAGTTACGGTAAAACGGGGGGATGGAAATCGGGGTGAGTAGGGATGGGCACAATATCCATATGTAAATAAAAATTAGTTTCAGTCTCTGTTCATCACGGGGTTTCTCGTGATCCCGTTTAAGATACTTTATAAATACATAATTTAAGGTATACAATAATAATAATATAATAATAATAATAAAACGTTTATTTCAAGTTTTGTTTTAAAAACTCATAATTATTAGTAAAACTTAGCCTAGGTGTTAGTAATAAAATATAATAATAATTACATTCCGCCGCTACGATATGCATGTCGCAACTCCTTCTTATAAACGGACAGTCAATCCTGTCCGCGATCATTTTCAGCACTATGTTGGAACTAGCTCGTACCCTGCGCACCAGCGATGTGCCGCGCTTGCGTATTGTTGTATAAAAACAATCAGTTCGCGCTTCGGCGAACATAGCTGAGGCACTGCAGTAGCGAGGTAGTCCCAACATAGCCCTGAATGCATTGTTGAACTGTACGCGGAGGGCGGAGGAGGAACTGGGCACTGTACAACGGATGCGTAAAATACACGCACGGGTTTCTACTATGCAATCTTGAACTTACTTACTTATAGTATGGGCACTAGTTACCTTAGTGTCAGAGTTGTTCAAGCCTCAGGTAAAGGAATCATGAAACCTGTATGAAGTTTTATGATTCCTTTACCGTTTTATGTACGAGATAGTTAATTTCCAATTCGCACATCAATTCAAAAAGTCCCTGTAGCGTGACTTTGATCTCGAGACCACTGCCTCCACAGTCCAACGGTCTTACCATTAGCATAGTGGTTAGACTGATTGTTTGCCAACCTGCATGAGGCTAGCGTGGTAGGCTATGGCCTATACCCTCATTGTGAGAGGGAGCACTTGCCCTAAAATGGAACAATAATGGGCTGCATCATCACGTATACACACAACTCAATTTCCTAGTCTTTATATTTAAAAATAAAATGGTGAATGTAAAACCCATAGGAAACTAAAATAATTAAAATGAAAAAGTATTCTCATATACTTTCAAAAAGCGCCTGTAAATAGTCAGATGATGTTTGTAGTAATATAGTTAATTACACATAATTATTTCTAGATATGTAGATATTTAAGAACACGGATTGTATGAAAACATTGAGATATAACATTTAAATAATGATTTATGTGTTTAGCTAGCTTATATTAAGTTATTGTCAAGCTTACTACATTTTATCTGACTGGTTCTGTCTTTAGTAAGATAAGAATTCTATATTATTATTGTTACCTTAGACCTTGTGTTTATAACGACGGTCGCGCTTTAAAGCTACTGCTGTTTCAACGTATCCCCTTCAAAACTCTCACTAGTTCTATTCCAAGAAAACGACGTTTTTAATATGGCAGTCATTGACCGTAAACAAACATATTATTCACAATAAAAGTCAATTAAAAGAAAGCAACGAACGTCAGTAATTGTTATTATTTGCAAACGGAATACAAAATGGTATTTAACAATAGATATGTATGTATATCTAAATATGAAAAATACGCGTTTTTATTCTCCTGATGAACACGATTTTCACACAAAGGTGTTTGCAATTACGCGCATACTCAAATGCACAATAGTGAATTCACGTCAGTTTATACTTGGGATATAAAAACCGAACTTACAACCTACATAATAAAGACTCTGTGAATATCTTAATGTATACTTGGACTTAGGATCGACTGTACAGACGCCAGCACATAAAGCTACCCCAATCTGTCAAATTTCCCAGATTGAAAGTGAACCTTATGCTTTTGTGACAAAGTTGAATATCTATAAAAGGAATTTGACAGAGTGGGTAGCTGGATGTCCTGGCATCTGTACCATAACCTTGTTTATTAAAAAAGTGTTCTCGTATCCTCCTAAGCAGCACCTATATAAAGCACTGTATAATTGACTTTCGAAAAAAGAATCGGCCTAGTAGGTGTGTATATCGTATTTGAGCACGTAAACCCGTCAGTTCTGTACCTGACACTTGAGCACTATAATATGTCCCGCGCAGATGGTTAATCTCTGTTGAGACTGGCCGCCGTGGCCGAAATTCGGATAGGAGGACATTATTATTATTTATATCGTATCATGTTTAAACAATATTTAGTTAGGTATACTGCACAGATAAGATTGACTTTTAAGCGAAAATGCGGTGCTAGCAAGAAATTTACATACATAGGTATATACACATATTATAGTACGTGGGCGACCGAGCTTAACTCGGTGTTATTTTTTGCAAACTTTGCTTTGCACAAGAAATACCTTATTCAAAGACAGAATTTCATCCAAACCGTTAGAGCGAGAAGAATGACTTAGATTTAGAAAAAAAGTTTCAACTCCAGCACTAGGTAATTGAATCTCTGTGTCGCAGGGTACTTACAAATATAAAATTGACGGACACGAAGTACATCCAGACTCACAAAAACTAAGTCAAAGACAAAGTCAAAAGTTTATTTGTGACTAGGTGTAGTACAGATCTTACCTAATAACAATATTAGGTACAAATTTGGTTCTTAGTTATTACACTATTATACTATTTGACATACACAAAAAAATATCGTTCTGTGCGGGAATCAAACCTGGGAACGAAGTGGCGTGGCGACTGTCTCCACCACTGCGCCACACTGCAGTCATTAGATAATTATAGATATATTTTTTACACTATAGTATTTTTATAACTAAACTAGCTGTGCCCCGCGGTGTTACCCGCGTTAAATTTTATAAATTTTCTTTGCTATAAACCTCACGGAGCCCGAGACCTTTCCAACGAATGCAAAACCGTGGAAATCGGTTCGTGCGTTCTGGAGTTATAGCGTCAGGAAGGAAACCCGACTTATTTTTATATAGTAGATGTTAATGTAATTTAAGTTGTATAGCAAAATTTTGTTGATAAAACCTGACTTTTAGGGAAATTCCTATGTGCGATTCCAGCAATTGTACAGGATATAAATAATAACAATTCTTTATTTGTATAGAATGTAGGTGATTACAATATGTAATGTTAGAAATAATAAATGATACCGAATACATTTTGCCAATTTGGCAAGCAAACATTGCAATGACTTAAAACTAAAATAAAACTAAATAGGGAATCAAATAAATTACTAAATTAAATTTCCATCTAATTTAATTACAAAACTATATACTAACAGGATGGAATACGGTACAGGGGCTCTACCGGCTAAGTCGCCGAACATCGATTTCTTAAATGGCGTTCAAATATATAAAGGTTAAAAATGACTTAAACAATCGTTAAATGAGCACACGTGACGTCATAAATGATCCGGAATCGATTGTCAACGTTGAAGCAGATTTAACGATCTATTAAGTCGTTTTTAGGCTTTATTTATTTTAACGCGATTTAAGAAATCGATGTTCGGCGACTTAGCCGGTAGAGCCCGGAGGTCGGGTATTAGTTTTCGTTACCCCGTCCCCTACACCCTAAATATATGCAATGCAATGTGCATATTCTACTGCCGCAGGCGCAGGCATCCGTGCAAGAGTAAAAATGAGAGCACATTACGTCTACGGTTTTGTTTATTTTTCATATATGATTTAAGTGGTCTGCTTTGAATAACAGATTCGCCAGCCCGTCCTATGATTTTATCTTAGTAGTAATCATGGGGAATCCATCATTTCTTCTACTGGCATCTTAGCATATAATAACGTAATAGATGCATCCATTACCTAATGCTTCATTGGTGTAGCGTTAGCACTCTCAACCGCGGATAGGGAATCAGGTTCAAATCTATTGGGATTATTCTGGCAAGAAAAACATCTAATAGCAGACTGCTACTGCTATTAGATGTTTTTTTTGGCAGAATAATCCCAATAGCAGTAGCAGTCTCAAAGTGGGCGGTGTTATGCACACATATAATAAAATCGTAGGAAAGTCAAAACTGAACATTGAACATTTTTAAAAAAGATACTTGAGGCGTGATCTACATTCGATACCGAAGCCAAAAATAGATTTTTAGAATTTTTGTCTGTATGTATGTCCGGGCTAAACTCAAAAAGTACTGCATGGATTTACTTCAAATTTTGCATGAATATTACTAAGAGGTCGGGTCAACATATAGGTTTCATATTATCATCACGCTATCACCTACGGGGGAGGAGCTGTAATAATTTATAAAATTTAACGCTGGTAAAACCGCGGGGTACAGCTAGTATGTACACATGCTTGTCCTGCGTCTGACCTTTCATGGATTGCCATGCGACTCGATTATGAGAGTTAGGAAATAATAATGTTCTCCTAGCCGAATTTCGGCACACAATTGTGTGTGAAAACACTCAACACATTTCTATTCATCACTCTCATGATCCGATGGGATGCCTAGCGACACGACCGGAAAGAGGTGGGGTACACGACCGGCTTTCCATGCTCTCCGAGGCACGAAGGGTATAACCACCAACTCTCAGACTTCGGGCTGATGCTGAGAAATTTTTCTTTTTACAGTAAAGTCCCAAAATCACTTTTTGGCCGACCCGGGATTTGAACCCAGGACCTCGTTATCTGCGGGTGATCACGCTATGCATTAGTGTTATATCAATGTTAGATCAATGTTGAATCTTGTGCGATGATCGAACCCGAAACAGGAGGGTGCCGTAGTAGTGACCACTTTAATCACTGCGCCACAATCACACTAATACTATAAAGGCGAAAGTTTGTGAGTTTGTGAGTGTGTATGTTTGTCACTTCTTCACGTCTAAACAGCTGGAGCGATTTTAATAAAATTTGGTATGGAGTTAGCTGACACCCTGGATTAACACATAGGCTATAATTAATAAAGTTTAACGGGTGTAAAACCGCGGGCACAGGTAATAAATGATTATTCCTAATTCTCAATATCATGTACCTATAATAACGAGAAGGTTTCAAATCTGGAAGTGGAGTGAACATTTTTCTCATAAATAAAAAAAATGCTCTCCAGATAAGCAATTTACCTTGATTGACAGAATAAAGGTTATTCAGCAAGCCGTAATTTACGTATTATAAAGAGAATCGAGTCGGGGTTATTATAAAAAATCGCTTAACTGCTTAAACATTAAAATTGTTGGAATTATATGGTTTCTTTGTCGTATTTTATTCTAAGTATTTTACTTTTATTAAAGTTTCATCTACAAGTTACTTTTGTGCTTCCTCTATGTGAAAGTTTGATCGATGAAGATCTTTGTTACTCAATCTCTTAAAAACATCTCAAAGGATTTCCTTGAAATTTGGAATGGAGATAGGTTTTATTTTGAACTAGCTCTGCCCCGCGGTTTAGCCCGCGTTTAACTTTATTAATTATATCCTATGTGTTATTCGGATATGTAATCTATATTAGTACAAAGTTTCATCAAAATCTGTTCAGTAGATTTTGCGTGAAAGATTAACAAACATCCACACAGCCATACATCATATATATAGATATACTCACAAACTTTATAATATTAGATTAACACCTAGGTTTGAATTCCTGGGGAGGGGAAGACAAATCCGTCGGGGTAGAATCCCCCACGCAACTACGCAGCTAGTGTTTTTATAAACGACAACGGCTTAATTGGATTTTATAATGGCTAAAATGTCTGTGCATGGTTGAAGTGGATAGCAATTTAATCGAGGCATATAAATGAAACTAAGTAGATAAAGGCTTTCGAAGAACTTTATAGGCCTGTAAGCTAACATCGAATTAATTAGATCGTTTAAAAACAGTTTTTTTAATACTTGTGTGCAGCGTAACTGGTTAAATAACAACACATAGCATCACTCTCGTGATAGTAAACAGGCTAAGTCAGATATAATCATCAATATAATGTCTGTTTAAAAACATTCATAGCCTTAAATTATTTTTTGTACATCCTAAGGTTTATATTTGACGGTCACCGTAGCCTAGTTGGTAGTGCTCATGCCTACGAAGCTGGTGGTCCTGGGTTCGAATCCCGGTAAGTGTAAATATTTGTGTGATGAGCACGAATATTTGTTTCTGAGTCATGGATGTTTTCTATTTATCTATCTATATAAGTATGTATATCGTCGCCTGGTACCCATAGTACAAGCTTTGCTTAGTTTGGGGCTAGGATGATCTGTGTGACATTGTCCCCAGATATTATTATTATTATCCCATCTGAACGAAATTTATGTGTCAATTAATAAAAAATAAATAAGTATCGATTCAAAATAATATAAACATAACATAATATGTCGAAAACGCCATATTGGGTGTCTCCTCCTATATATTTTAGTTGGTTAAAAAGTAAACAAAATTATACACGGAAAGTTAAGTCTCAATTAGAAGAATAGTTTTCAAATACATTCTCAACAGATGGATGTCTATGCGTCAGTGAAGAAGCTGAGACGGGGTTACCAATTATTTACTTGCGTACATTGTTTTGACAAATCCTTGTATTTGGTTATGCATGACGTTGGCTGAACGTCAGCATGGTGCTTAGAGCTGAAAATATTATTGCACAGCTGACGTCAGGTCTGTAATAGAGACATTATGGACGTCAGAGTCTATCCAGCCACGTCTACTGTACGTAATACTACGTAATAGTCAAATAACAACCACTATTTCGTTTTATTTGTTGGAGTAGATCTAGAGCTACAGAGCGGTTAAATTAGGCGGTAGATGATGAATAATTATGACTATTTGACTAAAGTTTGACTAAAGTGAATATAGTTGGCCACTGCATAACAACTTATCACGCACATCACCAAAATATCAAACCTTCTACTTACTTTTAACAACACTACTATTATTATACTAGCTGTGCCCCGCGGTTTTACCCGCGTTAAACTTTATAAATTATCACTGCTCCTCCCCGGTAGGTGATAGCGTGATAATATGTAGCCTATATGTTGACCCGACCCCTTGGTAATATTCATCCAAAATTTGAAGTAAATCCATGCAGTACTTTTTGAGTTTAGCCCGGACATACATACAGACAAACAGACACACAGACAAAAATTCTAAAAACTATATTTTTGGCTTCGATATCTATAGTAGAACACGCCCTAAGTATTCTTTAAAAAATATTCAATGTACAATTTTGACTTTCCTACAATTTTATTATATGTATAGATATACATATATATACTCTTTCAATGAAAAGTGTATTATTTATGTCAGCTGACACTGAGCGGTGAGGCTCTGGCATATCCCGGGAAATCGCTTTAACTATCTTGGATCCCGCAACGAATTTAATCCGCCAGAAACAAGGAGGAATTAGAAAATGAATAGTTAACGAGCCTCATAAAACGAGAGAATTGCAACTAGAGAAGCCATGCAGCTGCAAAAGCACCGAGGATCAATTTAAGGGTCCTAAGTGATCTGTTATATTTGATTCCAATAATATGTATAATAAAAGCGTTAAAAAGTTCCCAACGTGAGTTTAAATTGGTTAATATATTAAAATTTCTGAAGACGTACAAGCTACAGATATAGTATAGAGTATAGAGTATCAATTCAAACTAGGTAGTACCACCCACTCATTTTCTCATAACTAAACATTAACATGCGCCTGACCCGATACCCTATGACACAGAAAATGCCATACATAACTAGTATCATCTTCATACACTAGTGAGCTTAATTTAACCAAAATACTTTAATGATCAAATTAGATTTTTTCGTATCCGTCTATAGCTTAAAGCAAAAACAGTAATTGTGATTTATATAGTATTAAGGAATAGTTTTTGCGACATGCGTGTAAAAAGCGTGCTTTGCTCATATTGTTGTAACGACGTTTTAATGAGGACCATATCTCAAGTATGACATATGGAATGGGATGTTAACTATGCAATGTTAGATATATATATCATGTACGGTCAGCAAATATTAAGGCTAATCAAGTGTACAGCAACACAAAACGTGACTTAATAGACGAAACAGGATGACCTGGGTGCTTTCCTAAAAAAATACATAAAGCAACACAGAAATATGGAAGGAGTTGGAATAAAACTTAGCTCAAAAGTAGCACAGCTTCGATTAAAAGCATAATATTTTCTGTTGTTTTAAAAAGGTAACGCCCGCACTAGGGAAATCCCTGCCACGGGGTACAAACATACAATAATACAAACATAATGCCTGGAAAGAAAGTAGATCCAGACTCAGAATAGCTATTTATGGGTCACATAAATAGTTGACTTACGCGGGAATCTGGGACACGAAGCGACGAGGCGACTGTTTTAATCGTTGGAAATTTACATACAGACCATCGGTGAAAATGAAATCATCCCTTCCGCTTTGCCCCAGTAGTCTACAGGCTGATGAATTCTTAAAAGAAATATTGCTACCAAGTCAGCAAACAAGCTTCCTGCCCACGAGATCGCAAATGGGTAACCATTTGCGATCTCTCGATCTCTCGATCCCATAGTAATATGGGAACCACTTACCATCGATCATAGCACAGTAATGTATCTATAATATCTATGTAATCTACTATATAAAAATAAGTCGGATTTTCCTTCCTGACGCTATAACTCCAGAACGCACGATCCGATTTCCACGGTTTTGCATTCGTTGGAAAGGTCTCGGGCTCCGTGAGGTTTATAGCAAAGAAAATTTATAAAATTTAACGCGGGTAACACTTTGGGGCACAGCTAGTAACAAATATATAAGGGTGTTTCTCAGTTGTCTGGTTGCTATAGTACAGACTCTACCTAGTTTGGGATCAGATGGCTGTGTATATGTTGTCCCAAGATATTTATTTATACCATTCATATTCACTCCTAAATCCATATTAATTTTGTTTCTAGGTAAGGGATGTTGGTATTCGTTATTGAGTTTGACTTTCGTTTGTAATTTTTATTTTTATTTTGTATTATAATTTCTTCTGTTTCATTTTCAAGTAATACAACATCTATTGATGACGTATTAAAATCACGAGACGCAGCATGATGAACACGGTATAAATTACACATTGTTCACAGTTAGAACGTATACTGCATCACTCTTTCTTTACCCATTCGGATACACTGGCACTTATTGTTACTTCGTAATCACGCACAGGGCGACTTTTTTACCAGTAGGGCACAATAGAACTCATAGAATGAAAAAGCCGCATTATAAATGGCGCCATCAGATGGCGCCATTTCAAACGAGTCGTTATAACGTTAGGTTAATATGCTAAGCTGAGATAAAAATACGTTATCAACCACCTGCTTTAGACTTAATACTTGATAATGCTATATTAAAGAAAATCCAATGGATCTTTTCCGTTGAACCAAAGAATTTTGAAAAGATTTTCTTCATTTTCTACGCTTAGGATTAATCCGCTTCACGTTATTTAGGTAAAAGTAATATTGCAAACAAACACACATACAAACACATGCTACACACACACTAATTCATTGATGTTCTGGAATTTTAATGGAATACTTAAGTAAACATTGTAATAATAATTTATTTTTAATTATTGTTATTATGTTGATCAGTACCCAATGTGCAGAGTAGAAGAAGACGAATATTTTATTTTAGTGTAAGTTAAGTGAATTTTAACTAACATAGGTACAATGGGTTTTGTCTAAAAAAAATATGTTATCATTATTCTCTACCATAGACACGTTACACGTCGCTGATGTATTTTTGTTTGTGGACGGAAATTAATAAATATTTAGAAATGGAATAACTTACTGGGTAGCAATAATAATTTAGCCTGTGAATCTACTTCTGTTGTTGATTGTACGACGAAGTTACACGGCCATGGCTTAGATTACTTTATTAAACAATAGTTCCTAATTTGACATGATCTTTCTTGACACTATAGGAATAAGGTTGAAAATAGCGTAACATATTCGTATTATTCTATTATGTGTATGTATGTGTTCACAAAGAATAATACTAGTAATCGCACAGTACTTATGTCATAGATTACAATAGCTATATAATTTTAAAAAATATGTCTGAAGATTTAAAGTACCCGCGTATCAATTCCTAAAGATAAAACAAATCGGAAACTAATAAATGAAATGTATTGGGATCATTAAAATGCTGCCATCTGAACCCAAACTAGCCAGAGCCAGGACTGCACGTGTGGCGTAGCGACAAAGACAGTCGCCTCGCCACTTCATGTCCTGGTTTCGATTCCGCGCCAGACTATTTATGTGACCCATAAATGGTTTTTCTGAGTCTGGATTTATTTTGTGTCCGTCTTCATCATCATCATCATATCAGCCGAAAGACGTCCACTACTGCACAAAGGCCTCCCCCAAGGATCTCCACAATTTCCGGTCTTGCGCTATTCGGATCCAACAGTTTCCAGTTGTGTCCGTCTTATATGTTTCTAAACTACCCTGGGACAGAGGGATTAGACTCTCATTGATAACCACTTCATGTCGAGTGAAAATCTATTCCCATATCAATCAGGCTCAATGTTACATCTACGTCTCTAGCTAATCTGTTGTCACAAAGTAATCTACTATCAAGTAGATTACGATAAGTGTCTATATTTAATAGCTATCTCTTCCCATGAAATCCTTCCCTATCAAGTTTCCTCACATAATACGCATTCTCCAATACATTGAATTCCCATAAGCTAACGTTGTCCAAATTAAACGGACATAGCACACTCGACTCAGGTTAGATAAGTTCACCGATACACGGTCACAACTAACGAGCTACAGAATCCACTACGAGTGATCTGGCCAGACGATATATGAAACAGTACACGTTAATTTCGTGGGAAAACAATCCTTATTGTTCTTACATAAGGACACGATTGTAACTATCGATATGCTATGCTGTGTAGGTAAAACTTTACCAACAAACATTGTGTGGAACGGTATTGGGTAAATGGCAGCTTTTGACGTGTGTAGAGGACGCAATTAAAGCCTTAAAAATCAACTAGTGCCCTGCCCCGGTTTCGTACGGGTAGATAAACAGAAAGATACTTATATGTGTATTTAGTACGTTATTGGGACAAATAGAAGAATACAACGTTTAAACTGCGGAAGGTAAAAATATGTGCGCAGGAGTGTGTGATCAAACTCGAGTGCACTATCTTTTACGTCATTCCCATAAGTGAACCAACTGGAGGAGGACTTAGAGACAGGACCAACAGCTTTACGTGCTCTCCGTGGCACGGATGTTTAGCACAGATTTTTTCTCAAAAATCCCAATAAAACTCATAGCTAGATGCTCTCACCGGTCCGTAAGTGATCGGCGAGGTTAAGCATCTAGGCTCGCGGTCATTCCATAGATGGGTGACCACCAAAGTGGTTGGTTTTTTGAGCATCTCCGTGTTTTGGAGGGTACGTTGAGCTGTCGGTCCCGATTGTAGTCATTAGACAACAGTCGTTAAGCCATGTCAGAGGCTTACTGGGTGGCTTGAACAACTCTGACACTGGGGTAACCACTGCCCATACGATAAATAATAAAAACTATATAGCTTAGATTCATACATTTTAACATGGCTAGCGGCCCGGTACGTGCTTCACTACGTATAAGGCATAGTAATAAAAAAATGATTATTAAGTTCATTTATTAAAACAAAAAAATATTTTAAATTGCTAAAAGATGTTAATTTTACACTTTTCAAGACTTTTTAAAAAAAATTCTCTACGTACAAACCTTCCCTGGACTTCCACGAATAATTCAAGACCAAAATTAGACAAATCGGTAGAGGCGTTGTTGAGTTATAACATTACAACGAAAAGTGGCATTGATTTTTATATAATTATATATAATTATATAGATATAGATATAGATGTAGTAGCCATTTCAATTTCTATTATTGTTAGAGGTCATATCTATTTGAACTAAGCAAATCAATGTTATTCTTGTAACAATATAGCGGTTAGTTCAAATCAGCCAACATATTATTGTACCGATATTACTACCGATGGAGACCTTAGCGGGTAAAGAAACCTTGGAACTAGTAGACTTATGTAGTTGGAGGCCTTTACATTTATCGGTGTTGTATTTATGTACTGACTGCAAGTGGCCGAAGCGGTTAAGTCAGTTGTCTCGCCACTTCGTGTTCCGGGTTCGATTCCTGCACAAAACTACTATTTATGATAATAATAATAATTTAATTCAGAATAAATTCCATATGTGTTAGTTACAATGACAACTTATAAACTAGTGTTAGTAAAAAAATATTTCTAGCTGCGTGAACATCGTGGCAGAGCCCGCCGACTCTGGGAAATGTCTACTTGACTGCGTGCAGTCGTATCCATCTTCCCAAGATCGGAGAGTCCCACCTATCGACCAAAGTTTTAAGAATGCTGTTGGGGCTGGCGCGCGTACGACGTAGCAGAGATGCGGACCTTTTGCGTATGATGGCCGAAAAGCTATCAACGACCGCGTCGGCAAGCATTCCGGACGCGCTACAATAACGCGGCAGCCCATAAATAGTTTTGTGTCCATCAATTTCGTGTTTGTTCAGAGGTTGCATTGAAATTAACGAAACACCAGCACACGCACAAGTTCTTGAACGACTTAAAGACTATACAGGAGGCTCTCGACCATTTTCTCATACTCTTGGATTTCTGGGGGGAACTTAAATGGTTCAAGTATGCACATAAGGTCCCGTACAATGGCCTAGTAACAATTTCACAATAGGATCAGGAATTTAACTGCAATATAATATTAATACACTATCATTATATATTAGTTAATACTGGTTGTACATGAAAGATGAATTCTTCCTAGAATCATTGGCTGCGTGTTGTCTACACATGTTTATGCAAAACTAACCATTGTACGAAGAAATTTCAAGGAAGGGTTCATGGTAATGACATTTAAAGGCGTGACTGGAAGCGGCTTGTACCGTATTTCACGGTACAATTCGCAAAAAAATGTAATACTTTATGGCTTTAAGTTCAATAACAAAAGCTTCACAGAGACTATCATTTCTTCCTATCAATTAGGATCTTACAATATTATTTAACAAGTTATTTCCAAGGGGCATCGTAACTGTAGTAGGTATGGAAAAATAATAAGATAAAAAATAAAAAGTGAGCCAGAGAAAGATAAGATAAGAAAAGATAAGATAAACACACTTTATTGTATACGAGAACAAAACATAGTTTACAAGAATCCTTTAATAATTTTAAAAGGGACAATAGGTGGTCTTGCGTACAGCGATCTCTTACAGATAGCCTTCAATTGGACTATATATTGTAGGGAATTAGGAGTAGGGGTAGTATATAGTGTAAGATATGTAAGAGATAATTACTGGACACTCATAGTGATATCCACGTAATAGTAGTATTCAAAATAAAAGCAAACGCATATAATGGCAATTGGAAAAGTATTGCACCTTCTAAAACCAGATCCAAACTTTATCACATTATTGCTAAGTAGTGTGCTCATAGTAAACCTTTTTGGATGTTTATTAATCTACATGAAACCTCTTTAAATCGATATTAGTCGTACAATCAGATTTATTGTACTTTTAATGAAGATTCTGATAAAAAAAGGAGTTTGAACTAATTTTTCTCCCCATTTGGATATTACTCAGTTATGTACATATCTCTCGCTTTCTTTTGTTTTTGTAATAGGTAACTTATCTATATTGGGTTCCAATATAAGTGTTAACTTTGCTTTGCTGACGGTACACCGAGTTACAAAGTATAGAGGTTTGATTAATTTATTTAGATATTTTACCTTTAAATTTATTTCAAGAACTATAATTTAGGGCCAGTCTCAAGACTTATACTGAATATAAATAAATGGACGTAAGTATAACTTCCTTTGTGAAGTCATATAAATAGTACAGTCTGAACAAGTAACAAAATATCGGAATCTTCTTTGGGGCATCAATTGACAATTCTATTTTAAGTACTGCCGGATCACTCAGTTTATCAGTTTAAAATATTAAAAGAGACCTAAGTATATCGGAAATTAATTGTAGTACCCAATGCTTCAAGCTCTTAAGCTATGGACGAACTACCTAAGCCGATCAAAAATTAACGTTCAACAACAGGAAAAATATAACACTTTTGACGAGCCTGTTCGCGTTGCTTTTCACGCCGGAGGTCATGGGTTCAATTCCCACCCTAGACAGATATTTGTGTGCATGAACATGCCTGTTTGTCCTGTGTCTGGGTGTAATTATCTATATAGGTATGTTTTTACAAATGAAAAGTAGTATATCAGTTATCTGGTTTCCATAGAATACAATAGAATACTCTTTATTGTACACACTCACACACGACAAAGTCATAGGACACTAATAACGCGATCCTGTACAATGGGCGGTCTTATCGCATCAAGCGATTTCTTCCAGACAGCTCTGCTTAGTTTGGGATCAGATGGGCGTGTGTGAATAATGTTCCAGGGTATTATTACTTATTATTTAGGTATCAAAGATACACTTTAATAATGTTCAGTCTCGCTAAAGAAAGAACTTTTTTAATATGATTATTACACGATCTCTTTTGCTTGGTAAAGTTATACCGTAATACAAAAAACACCGATCTATGTAGTTCTAACTTCACCTATAAAATGCGGTGTGTGCCAGGTTTAGCTGTAGTGGATTATTATAAATTATAGCCATAGCTGGCATCTTCCCGGTTACCACGTTTGAGAGAATAATAGCCCATCGTGGAACTGTATTAATTTATTGGTAGTAAACCCTCCGTGTAACAAACAGTCCACTCAATCGTAAATATTTATCGTCGCTTAAAATCTCAGAACAAATCTTTATTTGAGATCTGCCTTATAACGGGAGTTTATGCCTAGTTCTTATTGCTGTAGGTTTCAATGGTGAATATATAAATAGAAGAATTATGGAATTCTTCTATTTAAATAATAACTTACTGAATATAACAAAAGAACTTATAAGTGCTCTACTTTGAAAAGAAAGTATGTTAAGAGAAATTAAAAACATATAGATGTTAATAAAGTATACGCAGTTTTATTAACATCTATATATTTTTAATTTCACTTAACATACTTTCTTTTCAAAATCAAACTCGCATAGAGATTGAAAAACATCTCGATCTCGTTGGTGTTAAACTATTGGTACGTATAATTCATGCTAAAACGAATGCTAAAAGGTTAGATTCTTTATCTATATCTATACATATAATAAAATCGTAGGAATGTCAAAACTGTACATTGAATATTTTTTTTAAAGGATACTTGGGGCGTGATCTACAATCGATATCGAAGCCAGAAATATAGTTTTTAGAATTTTAGTCTGTTCATCTGTTTGTCTGTATGTATGTCCGGGCTAAACTCAAAAAGTACTACATGGGTTTACTTCAAATTTTGCATGAATATTACTAAGAGGTCTGGTCAACATATAGGCAACATATTATCACGCTATCTCCTACGGGGTAGGAGCTATGATAATTTATACAATTTAACGAGGGTAAAACCGCGGGCATAGCTATTTGCAATAAGAGTGGGTAGAAAAGAAAATTTATAATTTATATAATTGACTGCACGTGTGGCGCAGCGGCTAAGACAGTCGCCTCGCCGTTTTGTGTCCCGGGTTCGAATCCGCGCCGGACAACTATTTGTTTGACCCATAAATAGTTGATCTGAGTCTGGATGTAATTTGTGTCCGTCTTGTGTCGTATGTACAGTACCCCGCAACACAGGGATTAGATTCTATAGAGCGGGTCGGGACGAGTCGGGTAGTCTTTAAAAAAAATTAAACAGTAAAGGTGTCCCTGGCCGTTATGACAGACCGCATCGTACCATCATCATATCATCCATTTAGATGCGTTCTTTATTCAGAAAACTGCCATCTACGGGTTAGGTACTGAACGAAACAAAAGATGTCATTTTTTCGTTGTATAGCCTAACTAATTGATATTTAACCTCAATAAGCATTCGACAAAAGACCGGCGCTTAACAAAACATTAGAAAAACAATATATGTATTCTATTCTAGACGTAGACAAATGTAACAATTAACTTCATCCAAATATAGATTTACTAAACAAAAACACGAGTTAAGTTACGTAAAATTAAATCGTCATGCGTGCAAGTAAATTAGTGATTTAAGGAAAGTTGATTACGTAAGAGCGAAGTAAGGTAAAAAGCATTTCGTTCCAATTGACCAAAGTGGGCAAATTAGAGGTATCGGGTGGGTGTGACTCTTTTAGAAATGCATATTAGGTAACTATTAATTTAGGCACAATAATATATCTACTTTCACCTGGTAAGTTAATCAGGATATTATTATCTATACATATAATAAAATCGTAGGAAAGTCAAAACTGTACATTGAATATTTTTTTAAAGAATACTTAGGGCGTGTTCTACAATCGACATCGAAGCCAGAAATATAGTTTTTAGAATTGTTGTCTGTTTGTCTGTATGTATGTCCGGGATAAACTCAAAAAGTAGTGCATGGATATACTTCAAATTGTGCATGAATATTACTAAGAGATCGGGTCAACATAAGGCTACATATTATCACGCTGGAGGGGCTGTGATAATTTATAAAGTTTAACGCGGGTAAAACCGCGAGGCACAGCTAGTTATTAATATAATAATAATATCCTGGGACATTATTCGCACACCGTAAGAAGGAGACTACCGTATTTACATTAATAGTTAAACGTTATATCATAAAAGTAAGTATAATGTCCTTCTAGCCGAATTTCGGTTACGGCGGCCAGTGTTAATAGAGATTAGCCATCTGCGCGGAACATATTATAGTGCACAAGTGTGTGTGCAAACACAGGAGCACTTTCTATTCCAACACTCTCATGATCCGATGGACGCCTAGCGACACGACCGGAAAAGGGTCAGGTACAGAACCGACTGCTTTACGTGTTCTCTGGGGCACGGGGGTTTAATACCGCCAACTCACAGACTTCGAGCTGATGCTGAGAAATTTTTCTTTAATAGAAAAGTCCCAAAATCACTTTTGGTCCGACCCGGGATATTAACCTAGGACCTCTTTCTTTGCGGGTGAACACGCTACCGCTAGACAACCGCGTATTTCGAACAAAATCCAGTTAATTAAAATACAAAATCTCATACGACTTCTGGAAAGTAGAAATATGCGCTTCTTAGTAACCTTTAGTATTCCTGTGGCATTTCTAGTTTGTGCATAATATTCATACTAAATTCTAATATAGCGCTTATAGTGGCCATGTACGGTTGCCCTATGTTGCCCTAGGTTGGCTGACACAATGGGACCGCTGCGCTGGCGGGAACGATAAAGAAGTCACGACAAACCTTCCGGGACCTCGGGGCGAGAGGTAACGGCCAGTTAGCATGGTCGATGAACTTGCTCAAATAATACAACAATGTTTATTACGTTGGCGAGCTTAGAATACATGATACAATTATATATACATACGTATATAGATATTCTAAAAGTATGCACGCTGTGCGCTGTTATCCGACCGTAGACATAGATAAGTTCAGTATCGTGATTAAACAAAAAATTATTATTGATCAGAGTAATAAATCTTTGTATTTCAAGGAATTTTACAAACATACGATTCAAATTAATTAATTTTATATTGTACCTACGTAATAATACAAAAATTAACTAACTGTCAAAGTAATTCTTTGGATTTTTTTTAAACACAACGCCGCCATTTGGTAACTGAATGCCTGTGTCGCGAAAGTACATACAGACTCAGACCAACTATTGGTCAAACAAATATGCACGAGATTCGAAACCGGGACACGAAGCAACGCGGCCACTGTCTTATCTGCTCCGCAGCACCGCACACTGCAACATTAGTTACATTTCTGACAGTTACTTAGTTAGTTTGATGACATAAAATATAATCTTTACATAATTCTATACCAAGTATATTGCTTAATTCTTATAAAATACTAGCTGTGCCCTGCAGTTGTACCCGCGTTAAACTTGTTATTTATAAGCCATATTACTACAAAGTTTTATCAAAATCCGTTCGGTGGTTTTAGCGTGAAAGAGTAACAAATATCCATACACCCATACTCACAAGCTTTCGCATTTATAATATGTAGGATTTTATTATAATATATAATGTATCTTCACATTTCTTAAGTATAATATTATTAAACTCCTAAATCAACATTCTGCTGTGATTACTACATCCACTTCATCATCGATAATGTAACTAAATATGTTTCCGAGGCCTAGACCTGCGTGTGACAGACTAATGGAACGATAGACCGATAGAATAGCGAGTAACAGTGATACAACTCCGTTTTGCCCTGTGAAAACTATAACCGTAAGTTGGCGTGATGTATTGTTTAAAAGAAAACGAAAGTGAGCAAAACATGAGCATTAAAAACAAGAAGCAATATTCCCAGCGTTTTAATAAAATCCTACTATGTGCTATTATACAGCATGTGATTTTATAAATGCTATAATAAGCATTGTTACAGTCATTTCATGTTTTTCATAGCTCAATCAAATATAACATTTAAATTGAAGCATATCTGAAATGATATATAGTTCGATTGTTCCATCGTCATTGCACTTTCTCTATCAATAAAATACATTATTTATAAGCTTATGTCACACAGGACCCATGTACATATCCGGTTATAGTATACACGGCTACATATCAAGCTAAACATTTCCAATATAAGCTGACCTGTCATTGTATGGAAATCCTATACAACGCGATATCAGCTTATACTGGAAATTTGTAGCCGTGTGTACGAGTAATCTCAATAGAGGATCAGACAACTTTCCAGAAGCTCATTAGAATTAACCACAATGCATATAATATGATACCGACGATCTTGCAAGGGTCGCGGAAAGCCGCTGGATGCTATTGTAGAGTTCCTCGGGGGAGGTCTTTGTCCAGCAGTGGACGTCTTTCGGCTGATATGATGTTGATGATGATGATATAATATGTACCCAGGAAAAATACAAATTGATCATTTATTAAAGTTGTGTTTTTAGGGTTGCGTACCCAAAGGGTAAAATGGGACCCTATTACTAAGACTCCGATGTCTGTCTGTCTGTCCATCTGTCACCGGGCTGTGTCTCATGAATCGTGACAGTTAGATAGTTGAAATTTTCACAGATGATGATCTTTCCTCTCGGTTGTTGGCCCGTTTTTGTGGACTGCTTTTGGAAAAGGGACGGAAATGTGTAACAGGAAACTAGAGAAGCGCCAGCTATTTGATTTAACCGATAGCAATTACTTTTTTTTTAATTTGACGCGCAATAGCTATCGCTACTGACGTCAGACATGTGTGAATAAAAACCAAGGTATCGTGCTAGGTATTGTTTAAATTATTGACGTAATACTGCACGTGTTAAGGACTACCTTAACCACTGCGCCACACGTGGAGTCACTATTACTTCAACCCCCCCCCCCCCATTTTTAAGGTGCTATCTCCGCATCCTGACCCATTTATAGTTCTTCTGGTGTGGGTATGCTTTGTGCGGCTACGTACCCGTAGGACCTCCTAGTTTGGACCTCGTCTAAAAAGATGACCCTTTGGACCCCTTTGTACCGTTTGGACCTTCAAACTTGGATGTTGTCTATACTTGATTACCCGTTAGACCCTCTATTAAGTAACGAGTTCTGTTGGACCTCATTCACATGTCTTCGTGTAAAAAGTTAAAATACACTCGTGCACAAAAGTGATACACCTTAATAAAAATAAAACACTACAATATAAATCAATGTTATTAATCAAAAATATAAAAGATCACAACGTTATGTAACAAATAAAACACATATTCCAGTTACATTTTTCTAATTTGACAAATCTTCAAGACCGTAGGTATACATAAAAATGCATACTATATATTAATTTTTAATGTTTATATCACATTTTAAAAGAAAGAAACACTGATTTAATAATGTAAGTAAATCTAAATCTAAATTGTATGCCGTAGCAACTGAATTTGTGAAGATTGGTTTTACAGGCAGCAACTTAATTAAATTTGTAAATATAAGATATCTTTGTATTTTACATATTTGTAAATAACTTTTCAAGTAATCACAGTCTTAGTCTCGTAGATTTGTTGTAAATTTAAAATAATGTATATAAGTAAAAGAAAGTATATAAATCACAGATCAAATGTTAAAATCAGTCTTATTTTTACCTATGTAAACTAAGTACACTAAATAAAAATATCATAATACATACATAGTTTTCTATCACAAATCTCGCAGATAATTATAATAAAGTACCGTATTGCCTAACATTAAGATAAGCTTTTCAAAAACAAAAACAATTATGTTATTAGCTATAAATCACAGATCAATCATTATAATCACAGTATTATCCTACAATTTTCCTAAAAAAAAATTGTTACTTTAACCTAAGAAAACTGAACCCTATCTAATACATAATAGATCACAAATATCAGGTCAAGTTTAGACAAGTTTAGTCAAATTCTTTAAATAAATTAGTGTAAAAACATTAAGTTATGTCAAATAAAAAATCTAAAACACATATTATGTAAGTAACTTTTCTAAGCAATGACCTACACTGTGCCTGTATTCGCTTATGCTATTTCGCCTAATTATTAGAATTCTGGTTAAACATTTTCATCACAACTGTACCTTTTTTTACTAAAATAACGCCGGGCGAATACTAAATAAAAACATATTTTATTAAGGTCCAAAAGGTACTAGAATAGAGGTCCAACAGGTTCATCTTTAGTAGTTTTAATCTTGAAGGTCCAAAGGGTACTTAAAAAGAGGTCCAATGGGCACATTGATTATTATATTTTAAAGAAGGTCCAAAGGGACTTAAAATGAGGTCGAACGGGTACTTTTGCGATAGAGGGTCTAAACTTGTAGGTCCAACGGGTACGTAGCCCTTTGTGCCCGTGAATTGCGTTCTTGTAAAGTTCCCCGATACAGGGATTTATTTCCCTAATTCGGGATTTGTCGTTGGCGCGACATGCAAGATTGGAGAATGCCTGGAGATCTGTCATACAGTTTTAGAGCGTAGAACAAACTCCAGCTCTCTCTAAAGCTCTATTTAAGCACTTATATTTTTTTTAATTTAAATGACTACGCCCGCATTAGGTAAATTAATCCCTGTGTCGCGGGGTACTTTACAAACATATAATAGACGGACAAAAATTACATCCAGACTCAGAACTATTTATGGGTCACACAAATAGTTGTCCGGCGCGGGACTCGAACCCGCGATACGATGCGGCGAGGCGACTGTTTCGTTTTAGCCGTTGCGCCACACGTGTTTTATTGTCTAAACATTGTTTATTTTTTATATATTTAAACACACATAACATTACAGACCTTAATACCTAATTCAATAGCCTATGTACTTATAAATTAAAAACAACAATGGTAACAAAAAGTAACTTAAACTAAACAAATTGCACATCGCAATGTAATTGCTATATGAACGTCTACGAGAGGTATAAACCATTTTTTTATTTTATTGTCTAAAAAAAGGTTAAGTGAAGATTTAGTGCCGCCATGTCCGATTGCCTCTTAAGAAGTGAATTCTCTAACTTGTAGGACAAGTTCTCTGTTTAGTTGTTGATCGTAGAAGGCTAAAATTCTTTGTGTTAAATGTTTATTGGAAAAGTTAATTATTACGACATGTTTGTATGGTCCGGATATGTAGTGGAAGGTACATCAAATAGGACGGGTTGTTACGTAAGTACTAACCCACGCAATTATCGTCCGCCATATATTGTGTAATGTGGCTGAAAAAGCAACCGTACATGTCATTTAATTAATTCTAAACTTCTCAAGACAACAATCTGTACGTTCATAAACGGCCACGGTAACATGCACTCACGGCTACATATCAAGCTATACATTCCCAATATAAGCTGATCTCTCATTGTATGAAAATCAATTTATAGCTTGATATGTAGCCGTGTGTACATCGAAGTATAGAGATATATTACAGTCCACCATGAGAGATGATAACAGATTGTCTAAGAACTGGAAAAAGGAAATAGTCATCCAATAATGCGTGTAGGCATCTATATTAAAGACTAGCTGTGCCCCGCAGTTTTACCCGCGTTAAATTTTATAAATTATCATAGCTCCTCCCCCGTAGGTGATAGCGTGATAATTTGTAGCCTATATGTTGACCCGACCTCTTAGTAATATTCATGCAAAATTTGAACTAAATCCATGCAGTACTTTTTGAGTTTAGCCCGGACATACATACAGACAAACAGACACACAGACAAAAATTCTAAAAACTCAATTTTTGGCTTCGGTATCGATTTTAGATGACGCCCCAATTATCCTTTTTTTAAATATTCAATGTACAGTTTTGACTTTCCTACGATTTTATTATATGTATAGATTAAGCTATTTTCTCAAACTTGTTACAAAGATAATAACTGATATCGACTTTCCATTCATAGCGCTCGAGAATTCACCTTAATTTAGAAATTACGTCTTCCTCGAACAATCCATCGATTTAAGTGCTTACAAATTAAATGATTACACAATATGTAATCACAAACCATAGAAAGAAATCCAACAGTATCCGTAACATGTAATCTTTGCCGGAAAGCGCTACGTTTCTAACCTTTCTATGGAATTAAGGCGATGGTCTTTTATTTTGTTTCCGGACGATATGTAGGTACTCCGAGGCACTTGGAGCAATTACACTCTGTAGTCGCAACCATCGGACACTATTAGCTACGGTCTGAAACAGAAGTACAGTTTTACTTGTAAGTACAGTTTTATCTTATCATTGGCGTAAATATTAGCTTAATAATTGATATAGGCTTTAAATAAATAAATTACATTAAAAAATAAATAAATTAAATTTATTCACGTAGACTTTAAAAAAGCACTTGTAAATAGTCAGAACATGTTTGTAGTAATATAGTAGTATACATTATTATTTCTAGTAACATAGATATTTAGGTACACATTGTATAAAAATATTAATAAAATTTATTTTATTATAGCAATGATATTTAGCTAGCTCGTATCAAGTTATTGTCAAGAGATTATGTTTAATTATCTAGTTTAAGTCTAATATTTTTACTACATATTGTCAATGGTTCTGTCTATATTAAGGTATTATTAATTTACTTAAACTATTCAGCTATGGTCTTTTTTTCTAGAATAATCCATGACAAATACCCGCATATGTTCAAGTGGAGAAGACCGATAGTGAACCAAAATGAAAATATGCCAGGCTCAGGCAAGTCATAGAACAAAAAAATTATCAGAAATTTTAAGAGGCGTTGGAAAAGCTATATTTCGCCTATAGTCTATTGAGTCTCTGTGGAGCTACTAGTCCACTTTTGTTTCTAAATCTATCTTAGTATAGTATCTTTACAGCTTTTTCCTATACACTACTATAAAGAAAAATAAGGTAAAAAATTGGAGATTAGATGAGGTGCTTGATGAAAATTGGAGGTCAGTGTGGTCAGCAACACATCAAGATACCGACATACATAAGCAATAAAACAAGAAGAAAGTTTGTAGAATGTTGGTATTTTATGTTGTCCACAGTTTCGTAGAATTTAAATTTCGAATGGCACATAGCCAAGTTGACGTTAGAAACCTAGAAATCCTATAAAATGAAACTAACTACAAGCGTCACACATGTTTATCCTTAGAGACGGTACTAGCATTTATTCCAGGGCATAAATGGTGTTAATATTTATGTCATATACAATTCTATACTTTACACTTCTACGTAACCTTTTGTGATTTAAGTATTTATGACTGGCCTGTTGTTCTAATGGTTAGAGAAATAATCTTATAGACCGGTCGAGCTCAAAACGGTTTTAATTCAAAATGTCATTCAAATCACGAAGTATTAAGACTCTCAGGTATCAAATTCTTTGATCATCAAAGGTTGCTTACCACCAGGTGGGCCGTAGCGTAGGCTTGTTTACCGACGTGTTAGAAGAAAAAAAAAGAATAGAAAAGGCGCGGACGTGACTATCTATATTTTCTCTATGGTCAGTCAAACAGCTAAAATTTCAACAAAACGATCACCTACCTTAAAGATTATTTATAAATCTAATATAACAATGGCGTTCTGCAAAAAACTACTTTTCTTCAGGATCAAGTTCAGTGTCGAGAATTACTCCACAACATTTTTAAATGAGATATCGTAAACTTTTTCTACATTCACGAAATAAACCAATGAGACTACAACAGTATCTAAACAGAACTCTATGCCATAATAGCCTCTACGTATTAGGACAGAAAAGTATATTATTGTGCAGCAAAAATTGTGACTTACGTAGTTCCTATATACCTAACTGACAAAATGACGCTTTTATACATATTTCCTGTTAACGCGACATTATGCCTCTATCCCGTTACGAGATTTCTATAAAACATGCAATTTTCTGTGCAGATTTTCCCTGTCTTATTCCATTGATTTATTTATATTTCGAACTCGATAAATACCACTAGGTGCTCCACCGAGGACCGATTTTAATCGATAATTTGAGCTCGGTTCTGACTTGAACTCGGCTCGGTTGGACTTGTAGGTGACTCGGCTCCCGAGCTAACGAAGACTTAAAGCACACTTAACTTTACTTATGTTAACAATGCCACATGTATTTCTTTACAGTACAAGCACACTCAGCCTATTGCAGTGTTCCACAATAATATACGATGGAAATATTATTGTTTTACTTGTCATTAAAGACATATAGTCCCTACGTCTATATTGAGTGTCAGTGACAAGAAGAAGCGATTTAATCGTTTAATAATGTTTTTAATACCATTTTACCGTTAGTAATGAGGAATAGACTTTTATAAATAATTATTGTAAGTACGAAACAAATACCAATCGTAATCTATACATATAATAAAATGGCATGAAAGTCAAAACTGTACATTGAATATTTTTTAAAAGGACCCTAAACTCAAAAAGTACTACATGGATTTTCTTCAAATTTTGCATGAATATTACTAAGAGGTCGGGTCAACATATAGGCTACATATTATCACGCTATAACCTACGGGAGAGGAGCTGTGATAATTTATAAAATTAAACGCGGGTAAAACCGCGGGGCGGGTAACCCGCGTTAAACTTTATAAATGATCACAGCTCCACCGTATGTGATAGCGTGATAATATGTAGCCTAATGTTGACCCGACCTCTTAGTAATATTCATGCAAAACTTGAAGTAAATCCATGCAGTACTTTTTGAGTTTAGCCCGGACATACATACAGACAAACAGACACACAGACAAAAATTTTAAATACTATATTTTTGGCTTCGATGTCGACTGTAGATCACGCCCCAAAGATCCTTTAAAAAATATTCAATGTACAGTTTTGACTTTCCTACGATTTTATTATATGTATAGATACTTTATGCATGGGGAGCGCCTAGCTGACGTCTGTTTCGAGCAAGACTGAACTTCCCATCCCGTTATAAAACATAAATTTATTAATAGTAAAAAATAAGTTTCTGCAACATGTGACGTGAAACTGAGGTACAGTTTCACGTCACATGTTGCAGAATGCATCATTTAAACAGGCGCTAACATAACACTTATTTTTTCGCATTATATCATTGCATTTACCAAAATAAGGTAAGTTGACTTTAGTCAGTCTTTAGTTACTTATCAAGTCAATTACTCACGCGCAATTTCTATCGACTTTCGTCTGACTTAGAAACGGTCTTGTCTTGAGGACATATAATACCCTGCTTTTCCAACAGATATGTGGAATATAGCTGAACGGGCGCAAGAAAAACGTCAACAATAGTGTTACTTCTTTTTGTAGCCTCACGCGTATCAGTATTGTGGAGAAAGCCTACCGAAGCAATGTATTGGTACATACAAATACTTCGCTTCGGAAGCCGTTTTGATAGACCACGCCTGATTCCCAGAGGGCTAGGTTAGGGGCTTGCTTGTTTTGTATGTACAGACGCCAGCACATCCAGCTACAGAAATTTGACAGATTCATCATCAAATTTCTTTAATAGATTTTCAAATTTATCACAAACGCATAAGGTTCAATTTCAATTGGGTAAATTTGACAGATTGGGGTAGCTTGATGTGCTGGCGTCTGTACAATATAGGTGATAGTGAGCAAAGGACGCCAGCGAGGAAAATGTGCATGGCAAATGTACACCACAATGAACCCTGCTTGCGCACATCCGAAAAGAGTCTGCTATGCATCCTTGCACTGCTCACCTACACATAGTTTCATAGCTGCACTGTTGAATACTCGAATATAATATTTCTACAGTGACAACAATTCCATCACTTCTCAGCTTCGTCACGCATCCTTGCACTGCTTACCTTACCCGTACATTTCTGACGGATACGCCGCATTAAGTTAGTTCGTTTTTGCTCCGTTTCGACAATGATAGTTATGCAACAGAAGCACAGCTTGGGGTATTTATTTGGTATATTTCATTAGTAGCGCTTGACTATCCAATTTTGATTGAAGATTGAAACTAATGTCAAAGTCATGACTTCTAGAAAAACACGTTTAATATTTATATAAATACGCACGTATAAGTAAGTAGATTAAATTTAAATCTATTAACTTGGTGCTATGGAGGTTGAATGCTACCATTGGCTTCAGCTTTAATAACCTTACACTTGAATTTCTTATATATATATTTAAGCAAGGTAGGACATAGTGATGATTCACTCTTTAAGTAGCTTGATAATATACTCCAGGTAATAGAATTCTTCTAGCATTAGAAGAGTCGGCAACGCATTTTAAATCCATGTGTGGCGCAGACGTCATAGGCTACAGTCACGGCTTAGCATCTGATGGGCCATATGCTTGTTTACAAACATGAAAGTAACAAAGAAATTAAATTAAATAAACACCAACCTCCTTGTTTTGAACTTTATGGTAACATTCCATTGTACAATTCAGCGAATCATTGACTTTTTCATCAAATCTATTCGATGAAAAAACTGAATGATTCACTTATAAATATTAAAGAAACTTTTCTCAGTATTTGCAATGTGAGAGATAATAATTACATACAATATAGCGATTATGGATTATGACGGTTTTATTTTTTAAAACCACTTTATTTCTTTATAGCCAGACATTATAGTAAACGACATAATGAGTACATTAAAGTAATGTAGCCGCAACTTACAAATTAGTGGTAATAGTTCCACTATATAAATACTTATTCTGTTAATTATAGTAGAGTACGGTGTCCCTTTGACGGAATACATCTTTACTCTAACATGTTACCTAAATACGCACACAAACACTCTTAAGACACACGCACGCACTAGAATGGACTTGCTTATTTTGCCATACTCTACAGTCTCTACTTTTAAATTTTATTTTGTATATATTTTTCTTGTACTGTCTCTACTTTTAAGTTTTATTTCTAATTATTTTTAGTTCTATTTATTCTATCAGACAATGTAAGTATCACAGGTATAGAAAAAAACGGCAATGTGCCACAATGTATCGGAGATACACTGGTAATATTATATACTTACAGGTTTTTATAAACAGACAACAGACACCAGCTCTCACTAGTTTATTTAATTTAGTTGTTAGTTGTTTTAATCCAGTTGTATTACCGTATTCTATTTCGATTTTCTAATATTAAATTTCATGTAGCCACCTTCTTTTAATCCTTTCTTCCTTCTTTTAATGTCTTCTCAGTTGGGGCGCATTGGATCCGGTGGCAGCATTAAAGCGCGACCGTCGTTATAAACACAAGGTCCGCCATAATAATAATATTTAATTCGTACTTTAATATAGACAGAACCATTCAGACAATATGTAGTAAAAATATAGCTAACATTTCAAATTTAGATAATTAAACCTATACATGATCTCCTTTACAATAACTTAATATAAGCTAGCTAAATATCATTACTATTATAAAATAAATCTTATTGTAAAGTTTTTCATACAATCCGTGTACCTAAATATCTATATTTTCCTAGAAATAATTATACATTAATGATATATTACTACAAAAATGTCCTGACTATTTACAAGCACCTTTTTAAAGTCTACGTGAATAAAAACCTTTTTTATTTTATTTTATTTTCTCGACGATCTTGGATGTAATCTCGCTACAAAGTATATATGTAACTACCTCTATAAAACTGTATTTTTGAAACCACTTTTTACTTTATATATAATATAATAATAATAATATCTAGGGACAATGTCACACAGATCTTCCTAGCCCCAAACTAAGCAAAGCTTGTACTATGGGTACCAGGCGACGATATACATACTTCTATAGATAGATAAATACATTGAAAACATCCATGACTCAGAAACAAATATTCGTGCTCATCACACAAATATTTGCACTTACCGGGATTCGAACCCAGGACCACCAGCTTCGTAGGCAGGAGCACTACCAACTAGGCTACGGTGACCGGTGACGGTATCATTTTATAATATCCAGAAATGACAGTAAACAATATAATGAGAACATTATAATAATGAAGACGTAATATCAAAATTAGTTATATTACATCCACTTTATAAACAATTATTCTGTTAATTCAATGTCACTGTATACCAACATCATATAATCCTTTGTTCCACAATCTTGTACGTAATCTCGCTACTAAGTACTTATGCTGAGGATTATAACCAACTCTGTAAAACTGAATTATTCTCGGCTCCTTGAAACAACAATGGTCTCGAAAACAATGAGACCTGCCATTAAACTTAGCTCTAGTCAATATATCTTGGTGATTATCTGATAGTTGTTTAAATGCAAACTGTAGGCAGCGTAAAGTTAGCAATAGAAACTTGTAATTTAAGTAATATTGTTAGCGATTCTGCGTTTTACACAACTAAACTAATTTAAATGTCATTATATCTCTCTCTAATATAGCTCGTATGAAAAGAACGGGGCATTACATAGGATCGAGAAACTACTAGAACTGCTTAATTTAAAGCGACACTTTAGAACCTGTGTTTTTTTTTAATTTATTCTTTTTTCGTATCCGGTGAAGCAGTGCAAGCCGCTTAGGCCAACTGTAAACGTGATAAAATAAACTGTCGCTTTTTTCCCTCAGTACTTTGCGTTAAAACTAAATTGACACGGATAAAAATGTCTTGTCCTTTTCATAAGCATTACGTTAGAAAGAAATGCAATGATGTTAAAAATTAGTTTGATTTGTTTTTTGTCTGTTTGATTAGTTTAATTAGTGAGGACACTATAGTGTTGGCGATTCTTTTTCCAACTACATTAATTTAAATGGCATTACATTTCGCTCTAATGTAGCTTGTGCGTAAAGAACAGGGCATAAATAGAACTGTCAAACCCCTAAAATAGAACTGTCAAACCCCTAAAATTGTTTCCAGCGTTAGGACGATAAAATGATGGAGCCATTTCGGCCTTGCACGGATCCGAACTGTCTTTGTTTCTTTTTTTTTTTGTAACTTTATTTTGTATTTTTATTGTCTGTGCAATTTTCTGAATCAATCTTTTTCTTCTTTCTTCTTCTGCACCAATTATAGGCAAATTAGTCGACAGATTTGAACGTGTGGATTATTTAACTTCAGTATTCCGTGTCAATGTGTAATTTTTATAAAATATTATATCAGTTATAAGTGTCTCCCATAGAAGATTTTATATTATATTGAGCCGATGAGCTTAATGCAACGTATGATAAAAACTCCATTCCGCTTGTTAGAGGTTTTCATGTTGCCAGCAATTTCCTTATAGAAAGCTGAACGGGATCGATTTACAATGCGGCCATAAACCATCGGTAGTTAGCTGATGTCAGCGGTAACTACGTCACGGAGTGTTAGATGTCTCGATTTTCAAGGCGCTCATAAGTTATGGCTGTATCTATCTATATAGACTAGAGACTGAGGGTTTAACCTAAAGTCAAGGGCCGTGTTTCTTTTATGTAGGCAAGGCAAACGAGTAAGTGGGTCACCTGATGGTAAGTGATCACCGCCACCAATGGACACTCGCAACACGGGAGGAGCCACCAGTGCGTTTACGGCCTTTAAGAAATGAATACGCAAACCACTATTGTGTATTACCCATAATAGTTCGACAAATATTTTTTTTATATTTTTTAATTCTGTAGAACTAATGTTTCTCACCGATAAGAATTTGATAAACTTTCTATACATGAAACTATTTTTTAAATCAGTTAAGTACTTTTTCAGTTAATCCATTACGAATAAACAAACAAAAGTACTATTTTATATTTCAGTTTCAAAAGTTTTATATTTCATTATAGCTAACAGAAGCTTAAGTAGTCAGTTTGAAAGTATCAGAAATGAAACCACGTAGGCTGTCACTCATACACAGGCTGATCGGTCATTCCTATCGTTGAAATGCCGCGTATGACACGCCGCCGGCACGTTCTTAAAAACCGTTCCTCTCATGCTTCAAATTCATCAGTAACAACCCTGAGCCGAAACTCTAACTCCAAAGGGAGTGCCCTCTTGGGTTACTTGTATGTTGTCAGGTTAAAAAACTAGAAAAGAAGATGTTGGTCTTCATCCACCTGGATGAATGGTCATCTACCACTGTGCGTTTCACAAGAAACTTTTTGCCGAGCACTACCGCTCTGTGGAATCAATTAGCTGCGGAGGTATTTCCGATCGGGTATGACATGGCAACCTTCAAGAAGCGAGCCTATTCTTTTCTTAAAGGCCGGCAACGCACTTGCAGCTCCTCAGGAGTTGCGAGTGTCCATGGGCGGCGGTGATCACTTACCATCAGGTGACCCACTTGCTCCCTTGCCATCCTATTATATATACATAACTTAAAGACCAGTTATGGCAACTAACACGCACTTAAGCACCTCTAAAATGCTTTAATTTCACACATGTGAAATCCCTGACATCTACCATCATGTTTTAATGCCGCAAGTAATATCTGCTTCCGCTTCATCAGCGTTAGACCGACAACTGAGAATGGATCTCAGTAATGCAATTTCCAGTGTGTATATAGCAACAATCAGAGATTAAGTACGGTATCTTCATTCAGAGTAATAAACACGTACCCGAGGATACAACATACTTAGTCCACCAGAGTGAAATGTATCTAACAAACTCTGATCGATTTATCTGAAAAACCTGAGCACAGGCTTGTTTAAATTGAATATACCTGGTACGTTACATATTGGTAGTTACCTATTCTCAACACACATTAATATTTAATATTCTGTATACCATCATAAATACTGCTATTAACATAATAACTATTAAATTAAAATTTACTCATGTTGTGTAAGTATACTCTAACAGGTGCGTTGTGATCTGTTTGTACAAATACAAAATCGGTCATATTTTTAATATTTTATGATAGAAAACATAAATCCAAATGCCTTTACGGATATGGATATAACATTAACTGAACGCAAGAAGAAAGAAGTAATCATTTTATGAGGTCTAAAGCATATAACGAATAATTATTCAGCAATAATGTAAAAGATATATATTTAATAAAACAAAAAGAACCTTAAAATAAAAAAATGCAATAAACATAACATAGTAAACCACCAGACTATATGTAAGACGCTAGTAACTAGCGTCTTACATATAGTCTGGTGGTTTACTATGTTATGTATGCCCAGCCTGCGATGATGAAATGTGGTAGTTTCATCATCATATCACCCGAAAGACGCCCACTGCTGGATAAACTACCTACCCCAAAGATCTAAAAAATTGCCGATCTTGCACTTTTCGCATCCAGCGACATGCATTTAGCATGTGGTAGTTTACCACATGCTAAATTGTAAATAATATAATTAGGAATTAAATAAATTCAGGAAATTATTCGCAGTTTTCTTTCTGTGTTTTATTAAACCATGTGCCGAGGGCGAGACGCAATTTCATAGCCGTACTGTATACGCATTGTGATGCATAGATCATAAATTCTAATGTAGAGTCCGTAACGGTAACTACGTCGTGTCTGCAAACTAAAGTTCACGCGCGAACGTGTCATATAATTTTACACTTACCCTTTCTCTACAATTGTCTTATTTTGAATCATAATACAAAATCAATATGTAGTGTTAATTCCGCTAATTGTCAGTTTAATCATGCCGGGATGCAATTTGCACCGCCCTCCCGCCCGCAAAAATGTGCACATGCAAGAAGGACAATATAAAAAAGCAAATTACATGCGCCAGTACGATACCCAACACGTGTTTCGGTCCTCCACGGACCATTCTCAAGGGCTGCTAGGGTTCGAGCACTCGACGAGTTAGCAGCCCTTGAGAATGCGGTGCAAATTGCATCCCGGCATGATTAAACTGACAATTAGCGTAATTAACACTACATATTGATTTTGTATTTTGATTGTTATGGATTTCCGCAAAGTAACGCCTGATTCCATTACTTGTCTTATTTTGTTTAGTTGCATAGGGAAGTTTTTTCGTTCATGCATATGGAACTCATGATGGACGCGCGACCGATTCAACCCTGGCAACCTTACATTACAGAAATACAACATTTATTTAGTAACTAGAGATAAGCTTTTAGTCTATTGAATACATGCAATAATTTTATCTATATATTTTTCAACAACGCCCGCACCAGGTACAGTCAACAGCATAAGTAGATGATCAAAATCGGAACTGAGTTTTGAGTTTATGATGCTATTGGGCGGCAGTTTTCACTAGTTAATATTTTTTACACTTAACACTCACGCACACCTTCAACTAGATACTCTTCACCACCACACTATTTTGTCGCAATTTATGATAATTAGTATTGAATATCCGACTTTGATCATCTACTTTTGCTGTTGACTGTACAAGACACATCTTTGCGTGATGAGCACGATTATTTGTTCTGTGTCGTACTGTAATTTTTTTTAATCACATCGCTCACGTTTAGGATAGTAATCCCTGTGTCGCGGGGTACTTTATAAACATATAAAAGACGTACACAAATTACATCCAGACTCAGAACATCTACGGGTCACACAAATAGTTGTCCGGCACGGGACTCGAACCCGCGACACGAAACGGCTAGGCGACTGTCTTAGCCGCTGCGCCACACGAGCAGTCGTGACGTAGAGTAGAGGTCACGATATTCCGTACTAAAAAAACTTGAACTTTTTAATGTTTACCGTGCGATAACTATTTTGAACTACTTATTTGCAGGGTGGCCAAAATACTGTACGGGAAACCACGAAAATATCTCATTAGCTGCCGTTAAACGTGCTGTATTTCACTTTTACTACAAAGTTCAAGTTTAATCCTTAATGGTGAGAAATTAAAGGTTGCATCAGGTCGCATTTGATATTAAACATAATAGACTCACGCCTGTTTGCTAGAGGGGTAGGCAAAGACAACGGGTTTTCATTTGACATGAGCTTTGCACACATATTTTTCCTCGTTTACTGTCATTATATTCTTCATACATTCTCACCGGTTTAGATTAATTCTGATCTGGCTTTTCTTGAGAACATCACATGTCAAACATATCTAAGTTGAATTTTATAGTTATGTTAATAGAAACATTATCATGAAACTTCTACAGCTTCTGGAAAACCCCTACGCGGAATTAATTCAAGGAGACAATAACAAGAGATACCATTATATTTGCATAGTGTTTGATCTCATCTTTAGTACCCCGCGAGGTTACGCGGCAGATCGGAGATAAACCGTTACAAATGGATATCATAATCTGCGTTTCCTTCCTTTCTCCAGTTAAATGTACAGACGCCAGTACATCAAGTTACCCCAATCTGTCATATTTCTTGTATAGACTTTCAACTTTATCACTTAATCATAAGATTCACTTTCGATTGGGGAAATTTGACAGATTGGGGTAGCTTGATGTGCTGGCGTCTGTACTAAATACTTACATACAAAATCGTGTAACAAAAAGAATGAAAAAACTTTAAAAAACGTTTGTTTCGCAACCAACAGACAGTGCGAAATTTCAGCCTGCATAATACTCATTGTAATTAAAACATACGTTTTATTTTTCCGAGACGGATTACGGTTGTATTGTAGTATTCAGGTTGAGCAGAACTTTATAATATAATGCAGATAATCATGCAGACTGGATCAACGACGTCGTCGGGTTACAAGCGTCTACATCAACCATCACTTCGATGCCGGATACCAGTGGTAACTCAGAAATTGTAGCACTAACTAAGCAGATATCTATCTATATTAATGGAAAAGATCGAGAGATTGTCACGGGAGCGGGAGCGGACCTACAATGGAAATCATAACCGTCACCGTCCAAGTTCTACCAGGTCCCAGTAGACTTACCGGTCACACCCACAGTGTAGGTACCATCACAAATTCGGTGATCGTGCTCAAAAGTGCTTAAGGCCCTGTGACTACCGACCGCCGTCGGGAAATGCGAAGGGCGATCAATAATGGCGGCCAATGATTGCCCGAGGACTGGCTGAAGAGTGGTCAGGTGCACCAAAGTATGACAACGCCTACTTCCTAACCCAGGAATGCAATTATATGTCGTTCGTTAATGGAAATCTCTACTACACTTTTTGGCCTGACACGGCACTTGAACCCTGGATCATATTAACTGCGATAGAACCTGCTACCAACGAAGCAGACAAATAACGCGAAATAGATAATGCTGTTAGAGCTATATACAAATTGTAACATAAATAGTGGACGTAACTCAAGAAACTTAAGTTTATACTTAAGTTTTAACAAGAAACTGAAAGTGTAGGACATCAGTTTGCTAAAAGCATAAATAAAGATTTACTAGAGTTACTTTCCATTCAACCAATCAGCTGACGAACGCATTTTATTTGGGGAGCCATAGAAGATTTCCGCATATAATAACTACCTGGTTTTCTACATTTTATTCAGTTTATCGGTTTAATCTTTGTTTAAAGCTTAGATCCGGCTAACGATCAACAAGCAACAAGCATCGTATGTGTACAAGTGTATACAGAAGAAGTGACTAAAATGATATCCATTTAATAATACAGAAACAAACTACAAGTAAAAACAGCATTCAGAATACCATGTGCCGGTAGGTGTTCAAAAATAAAAATATAAATAAAATAAAATAAATAAATAAAAAAGGTTTTTATTCACGTAGACTTTAAAAAAGCGCTTGTAAATAGTCAGAACATGTTTGTAGTAATATAGTTGTATACATTATTATTTCTAGTAACATAGATATTTATACAATTTATTTTATTATAGCATTGATATTTAGCTAGCTTGTATCAAGTTATTGTCAAGAGATTATGTTTAATTATCTAGTTTAAGTCTAATATTTTTACTAAATATTAATTATATTTTTACTATATATTAAAAGCTGGTGATGTTGCCTAGCTGTATAGTTATTATATTAAATTGACTGCCTCTTTGGTCTAACGGTAGCGTGTTCAGCCGCAGACAATGAGGTCCTGGGTTCAAATTCCGAGTCGAGCCAAAAAGTGATTTTGGGATTTTTCCGTCAAAAGAACTTTCTCAGTATCAACCCGAAGTCTGGGAGTTGGCGGTATTATACCCCCGTGCCTTGGAGAGCACGTAAATCCGTCGGTCCTGTACCTGATCTCTTTCCGGTCGTGTCGCTAGTCGTCCCATAGAACCATGAGAGTGATGGAATAGAAAGTGTCCCTGTGATTGTGCACACACTTGTGCACTATAAGATGTCCTGCGCAATTGGCTAATCTCCATTGAGACTGGCCGCCGTGGTCGAAATTCGGCCGAGAGGACATCATATTAAGTTGATAAGCTGCCGAGGTCAACGCCAGTCCTTAGGTCGCATTAAGCTTAAACGTATATACACTTTGATGATATTATAGGTTTAATAAATGAAAGAATATCGGGACAAGTCCCTCCCTTTTACCCACCACTGCAACTCCTGTAAGCCAGGATCAACAGTGGCACACAATAAAATGACACTGAGTGGTGAGGCTCATCATCATGTCCCGAGGAATTGCTTTAACTAATTTGGATCCCACAACGAAATTAAATCAGAAAGAATCAAGAAGCTAGAAAAAGAACTACAAAAAAAAACATAGAGTAGTGGACGTAGAGCGTATTACGAAGACCGCTTTACTGCATTAATAATAAATGCAGTATCAAGGCCAAAGTGTATTCACCAACGTGTCAACGTACGGCGATAAATGAAGTCTCCACGGAATAACAAAACTGTTTTTATCAACCTATAAAAAACTGCACAGATTACCTACGCACGGTCAGTATAACAATTTATAAAAATAAATAAAGTAGGCTGCCGAAAAGTCACGTAGTTTTGGAGGTGACCAAGAAATGAAAGTTGTACGCACATGAAATTAAATATAAAACATTTTTAAAGTAATACAGAAGTGTGCTACAAATAAAGTCTGCTTTAAATTGAGATCATTAGTGAAAATCGGACTCAAGGGCAATAAAACCCCGTGCAGAGTGTTCGAGAAATATTAATATGCATCCTCCTCACCGAATATTAGTTATATTAAAATAAATTAAAGTTAGATTATAAAGTAGCCATACTAATAGCTTAATTCAATAAATTAAATTTTGAATATAAAGATATCGTAGAACCAGAAAGGTTCTCGAGTGGTGACCACGAACCGGAAGACGCAGCGTGGGCAGGCCCCCTACAAGATGGACCGATGATCTTCTGCGGGTCGTTGGAAACCACTGGATACGAATAGCGCAAGACCGGCAATTGTGGAGATCTTTGGGGGAGGCCTTTGTCCAGCAGTGGGCGTCTTTCGGCTGATATGATGATGATGTCATCATCATCATCATTTGTAATTTCATAATTACAAATAAATTCTTATATAAATAAAGCATCATTTCACATTGATCATATAATGTTAGACACAACAACTGAAGATTTATATGCTCTTCAAGGCATCGGAGTTTTTTTGCTCCCAGAAACACTTAAACGTACCTTGGAGTCCAATCCGGTACCATATTGGTTGCAGTTCAATATGTTTTTAAATCTAAGAGACAAGATGTAAAAATAGTGGACGTTAGCTATGTAGGTTGATTTGCCTATGAAACGGAAGAACATGTAGCACATAAACATGCAAAATACACAGAAAAATACCAACAATTATAATAATATATTATCATTTTAGATTTTTACTTTTGTAAGAAAGCGTTGTGTGAAGGAGTAAATAAACACAAAGATTGAAAAAGGTGTACTGAGATGATTTGGGCATTTAGAAAAGATAAATGAAAGAAGTATACCTGACCTATGTGAATGGTACAACCGGATGGGAAGACCTCGTAGAACATTCTTTGACCAAATCGGAGACGTTCTCAAGAAAGGCCAGGTCAAAATTACCCTTAACCGGTGAGCATTTATGAAGAATATAATGACAGTAAACGAGGCAAAAGAGGTGTAAAGATCGTGACAAATGGAAATCCGAAGTCTCTGCCTACCCCTCTGGAAAACGGCCGTCTATGTATGTATATGGATAAATAGTGTTCCTTCAGTTACGTCAACTATGTTACAATTTGTACAATGTAATAAAACAATGACGACATTTATTGCATAATGTATATGGATATAGTTTAATTGAAGCGTATACTGGGTTCACAAGATTTAATAGAAGCTACACACCGCTTAGTAGGTATGCGCTGTTCAAAGTCATCGACTTCACTAAAGGAATATATCAGCCATCGCCACTGGCCCGTTCAAATTGCTATATTGCCTAAAGGCCTTTGCAAAGTATAAACTAGCCGATAGCAGTTATTTTATATGAAAGCCAATTTATTTAACTTCCAATCGTCGATATCATGATCAACGGGCACGGATGACCTGCAGACCTCTGCAGTTCTTCTTGCCACTTATAATACTGATAGAAACAACAGATATAAATAGTTTATAATCAGAAATTCTTTTCTACATGTGTGTCTATCTGAGGAATCTAACGCCGTTCATTTAGAGGAATCCCTACTGTTGAAAATGTCTCTCTCCACGCATACGAGTAAAAAGAAAACTACCGACGGGTAACTATAAAAAAGTGGTTTAATTTTTAAGGTTCCCGTACTTCGGAGAGCACCTTAAGCTGTTGACCCGACTGTATCCATAAGGCACCAGCCGATAAACTCTTACACTTGGGGAATAACAGCTCGTACGTTTTACTTCTCAATATATAATAATAAAATCGTAGGAAAGTCAAAACTGTACCTTGAATATTTTTTCAAAACTGATCTTCAAACGATATCGAAGCCAAAAATATAGTTTTTAGAATTTGTATATGTTTGTCTGTATGTATGTCCGAGCTAGAAATAGAAGAATAGAAGTTTTTATTTCATGTCGAATGTCAATTGGTCATACTGGTGATTTAAATTAAACAGTCGAATCAACTAATTTTGACTAAAAATATCTATGGTTTACGGTTCAGTACCAAACCGAATAACTAAAAAATAAAAAACCGAAATGTTTGTACGCTCATAACTTCTAAACGACTGCACCAAACTGGATCGTTTTTTATGTTGGTATTGTCAAGAGAAGGTTTGTATGAATACTATCCGAAAAGTTAGTTTGCGAATGAAACAGATGACTGTGAGATGTTTTATTTTTAGACTCATAGTTATATAGCGGTTTAGCGGGTAAGCCGCTTCAATAAAAATCTTATACAACACACAAACGTAACAAAAAACTAGAATTAAGCTAACATAATTAAATTAATTTTCAATAATTACTGTTCAAAAACTACAGAACTGCCCTTAACTTTTCGGTTGACAACAAACTATTTGTGCATAATTTCCTATCAAATAAAGAGATTTATCACTATTAGTTCACAAATAACGGAATAATAGCGTAAAATACATTCAAAAACATTTAGTCAAATTAATAACCTCCTAAAGTCAGTTAATATATTATAGTACTACTTATAATAATACTTGTAATTTAATACTATATACTTCGAAGAATATGACCAATAACAAAATATACTATCTAACTATTTAAGTCAATAATTTCACAATAAACATCTAGATAACATTGATACCTAACAACTTTGAAAGTGGCATTCCCATTCCAATTAATGCGTTCCATTGAAACGATCTCAAAGGATCCCGTTCACCACAAAAGACCGGTTTCCATATTTGTTCAAGCTTGAACTCTTAATTCACAAAATAGTCCAAGAACCTTTCACGGCGTGGTCAGCTAGGCTTGCATTCATCAGTATAATGACCCGTGTACCATACAATCATAGGGTAACAACAAAAAGGGGCAATTTAACACTGGCCGATACAAATATAGTAATCCTGATGTATTCGTTATCGTCAGATGATGGGCATACTCCATTTTATTCAGATATCATTGTAATAAAAATTATAAAAATAATTTGAAATTATAAGAGGAAGGTAGCTCATATATGAAACATCTAATATAAATAAGTAATAATGCATATTTTTTAACGACCTCGTTTGACGTTTTTAGAAGACTTTAGACAATTCTAATTTACTTTAGAGAATTGTCTACGAATAATTTTAAAAGAATAATTAAAGCCAAGTTGTGTAGCAGGGCATATTAGAAAATTTCTGATTATTTAATTGACAAAAGTGCTTAGGATTGAGTTGTTCTGAGTCAACACACATGATTGTAATTAATTTTAAGTATATTTTATTTTAAAAAAGGAGTCCTACTGAGTTTTCTGGTAGTATTTCTCAGTAGCTGCGACGTCAGGCACCGCACGGTAGGATAAAAAAATGACGATTCCTCATAAATGTAAAATTATTACGGAAGAAATGATTTTTGACTTTGACTTTTGGCTACGTCAGCGCTTTATTTGACATCTTATATTGTCCCTACCTATGTTCAGAATGATTTATTTATTTAAAATTAATCATTGACTGGCACAGTTGGTAGTGATTGTAATCAATTTCACTCTAAAACAATGTTATTAATAAGTATTTATTACTTTGATTTCAGTGACGTCATCACTTCCCGAGCATTAAAAATGAATAAGAATTACACATGAAATAACAGACATACATACATTACATGATACAACTTCAACGAATACCCTATTTAAACTATAAAGATAAATCTCCGGCTCATTTTTTGGTCAATGCCCATTGCTCTAACTATGAACTACGAGTAATTTAATAACAGCTATAGGCCATTAATTTACTATAATTATGTAGATTTAGTGGCAGAGAGCATAACTGTATATTTACAAATAATAAACGCGTATAACAAGGAATCCCCATTGCGGTGTGTTTGAACTGCCGAGTATTGAAAATGGACGGTCGCAATGATATGTGGTAGTTTGAGATCGGACAGAAGTATTATTTCTACGCTCATATTTTAAGTGCAATACTTGTTTTTAAATAATTATGACTATAAGAAGGTAATTATATTATGAAATTGGAATATATTATTTATTCCATTTTTTAAATTATGGTATGTCAAGGCTCGAGTTTACATTCTCCCAGAGAGGATTCATGTTATGGTATCTCTGTAAGATGGTTGGTCGAATTTGTGTTGGCCATTTTTTCATTATATGTTTATGCAAAACGATAATTAAGTTTATATATTTATAGAAATATACATGTTTATCTAGATATTGCTGTGGCCGTAAAAACAATTTTTTGCACTTCATACCTACATAGTTATATTTGTGTCACAGTAAGATTAAATATTTTCAAAAATATACACTAGACTATTATCGTTTTTTGCGCATAAACACAGATCAAATGGCTAACACCAATTTAGTAAAATCTGGCGGCCATAAATGTGAGCTAATCTATATAAAATTTAGTATTTTGTAATTTTCTACGGCCATACGGATCTTTAACACGGCATTTTAAATATAGTGAATATTGTTTAAACTAACTTTAGAAAAAAGAAAACTATACAATTTGCATCATCTATTTGAAAGCCTCGATCTAATACAACACCCTGACACATAGACTTAGGGCTCCAAATTCGCATTCCTTTGCCTTTTCTATGTCGGGGATAAAAATACACATAAACTTAGGAATGGGACAGTTGTATCTAGTTTTATATCTGGGTAGCGTTACATAATAAGTCGGTAAGCTTTACCGTAAAGTATTTACGTAGATTACATGTTCTCTGCGTACACGTGTTCGATGCTAGAATCTAATCGTTGCAATCGAGAACGGTCAATAAGGAAGTGGTGTGACGGTTAAACGTGTGCAGGAGATTCATCTCAGCGCTACATTCTGCGGTCTCGAAACCACGTGGGAACAGTGAACCCCAACCAAATATGACTACATGTATAACGGCTAACTCCGTTTGAGGACGGTATAAAATATAAATATTTTCTCACTGCATCCTGGACGCAAATGCGTGTTATTAGTTAGTAGTTTACGAGCCTGTTGGCGTGGTTGGCAAATGCGTGCTTTTCACGCCGGAGCTCGTGGCTTCGATTCCCACCCAGGACAGATATTTGTGTACATTCACATGTCTGTTTGTCCTTAGTCTGGGTGAAATTTATCTATATAAGTATATATTTACAAAAGATAAGTAGTATATGTAGGATATCAGCTATCTGGTTTCCATAGTGCAAGCTCTGCTTAGTTTGGGATCAGATGGCAGTGTGTAAATAGTGTCCCAGGATATTATTATGTCCCAGGATATTACTTAGGAGGCCAAAATGCCCTCACAACCTCAGTGGTAGATTTATTGATCGGTCTGGATAACTACCATCGTGAACACGGCCTAGAAGCAACCATGTATCTTGTAGAAGCCCATTTTATTTTTATTCTATGATTTAAAAAAAAACATATATAGACTTGGGACTAGATTAGACTAGACTCACTCAAACTAGGTAGAGCCTGTACTATGGCAAGCAGACAACTGATAAACATACTTAAATATCTCTAAATACATACTTATTATAGTTATATTAAACCCATGCGCAGAACAAATAATATTGCTCATCGCTCATAGATTTATTCTGGGTGGAGATTGAACCCACGACCTTTGGCTCACCAGTCAGGGTCACTAAGCGCTAGACCAACAGGGCATTAGCATGACGTTAACAGTAAGCCTAGGAGGCTAAGAGTTGAGATATGAAGACTACATTACCAGACAATTGAAGCAATAAAACTAAAAACGAAGAAACCCGCGCCAGAGGGCACCCTCTTGGGTGTTAGAACCTCGGTTCAGAGTGGTCACTAAAGGGTAAGAATGCAAGAAAGTTCATAAAACGCTTCAGACCAGGCGTAATAGTTAAGCGACTTTCCTCGCTATCATCTTAGCCCCCTTTATGTGTGACAACCATTTGTGTTTAACGATTAAATAGGCAGGCGTTGTCCTAAAATATATTTCAGAGTGAATAGTCAATAGTATCATTTTCTTTAATTTGTGTTCTCTCTCTTTTACCCATGCCATTCAGGCCAGACAAGGGTCATACTCATTCAAGCTTACGTAAAATAAAACGGCTTGTACAGGCTGTTACAACGGGTATACTACTTAACACTGATTTGCAAAATAAAGAAAACGGTGAATTTGAAACAGCCGGATTACCGCGAAATAAGATGCAAATAAACGCAATTAGCTTAATTATGTAACTTATCGAATAAGTCATTGGGACGGAACGGTAAGTATGAAAATGTTCAACGAATTACTTTAAAACCGCAACTCCCGGAGTTCGGTGAAAATAAGATACCAGAGCTACGCAACCAGTGAACGGTATCACAGCTCACCACGATCGAAGACGCCATGGAATTATTTTATTTTTCTTTCTCGTGATAGTGAAAGTTGTAGCACAAGATCCAACGACATTATTTTTACGCTCATGGTAAAATATTATGAACATGCATATAAATGGAAAAAGAGGTTGCCACTTATATTCATGGTATATTTAATTATATAAGAATAAGTGCGGGCGTTGACTTCTTTTATAAAAAATTATTACATAAAATTAAAATATTAATGTTACATGTCCGATAAAGAGCTAGATATCACCCAAAATGTATGTAATGCACATACATACTTCAGCGGCTGACTGAGATGTGGCCAGAAACCCATAAGGGTGCCCTCATGCTAAAATTAAGCTTCTGGTTGAGTGCCTTTTGCGCTAGCCAACTGCTCGTTGTTTTCAATTCTTAATTTTTTTTTTGCTATATGTAACAATTATAGCTTTGTAACTTGCTGTTTATTATTTATTTAAGGATTTAATAAAAATAATGTGACGAAATAGACCGCATGGACGGATTAATTCAAAATATGTTTGTTGCTTTAATTACTGTATTAAACTATGTATATGTATTGGATTGTGATCTTGACAAGTACAACATAGTTAAATATATGTAAATATCCAAGTGCTGAATAAATTTCATTATATAATTATCTACAAACATGTATATAAACCGTTTGAATAATACAGAAAATAAAGTTATTTTGTTAAATGGCTACGTTAATTATATTAGGTAAAAGGAATATATTTAACGTAATTATGCTGGCTGAGTTAAGATCTAATATGCAACATATTAGAATCCGACCAGAATGTTTTTTCAGCGCTGGATTTTAATGTCCGATATGAATTTGCTTTAGCTTTGTGTCCATAAATTGAATGTAGGTCCAAGCGTTATCTTCAGTAATTAAATTGGATAAAAAATACCACTTCAGACACCACTCTGAAATGTCTTTTTATTGAATTATATCAATAGAAACCATTCTATTGATATAAGTTTCATCTCAGTGAAATATTTCTTCTTCCTTATACCAAAATACTATTTTACGTGATTTATATTGGAATGATACGATTTCATAAACATAAATAGAGACGAAATACATACATTATTACCTTGCATACAGTGTAATTTTAATCAATCAGAGGAACACCATCTTAGGTTTTTAGACAACCGAGGAAAACACACTGTTAAAAGCAATGCCCTGTAACTAAATTCACATAAATATAGCAATAGTGCCATGGTATCTCGTACCGAGTCCGTCACTGCACACGCGACACAATAGATGAATTATGCATAATGAAATAATGTCACGCAATTTTGAGGACGACAACAATTTTCGAATTTAGCCTGTTTTTTCTATGACAGAAGTTTGTATTGTTACAAGCACGCCAGCGTATCGTTTGGAAACAATAAGCTCATCGTAAAATAACGATTTACAACGTGTTATTGAAATAACACAAAGTATCAATTGTTAACAGCATAAAAAATGCACCTTTAAGTTTTGGTACATTCATATTTCATTTAATTTTTTTTTATTTAATCTTATTTAAATAGTTTGCTTTATTTAATTACCAAGTTGTAATAAGGAACATCCTTATTTTCGTTTATTAATTTATAACTTTAATTTTTTACGAGTCATATTCTATCATATATTTATTTTTTTAAAAATTGTATATTATATTATATATTTATTAATATTATATATATAATCTATTATAGCACTATACCACCAATTTTAGTATCTTTACTTCATCGTTTCAGCCGACTGACGTCCACTAAGAATGCAGAATGAAATGCAGATGGGTTGGCGATCGCAGTATGATAGCTACTAGTAGCTTATTTATACATTAAAAAATAAATTTACACAAATATACTTAACGTTGAAGCGGTCGTCTGATCAAACAACTATTTCTCTTAGACAACGATCATCGGTAGTGTATCTACTAACTAAGTTAACAATAATTAATTAAGTTAATCTGTACCTATTCGTTAGTTCACAATTTGTTATAACTACGAGTATACCACTATTAACTATAGAAGTTCATTTGTTAACTGTCAATTAGTAACAACATGATCGCTATTCCAGCTATAGTTTTTCAATCGTCTGTTAATTCGAGCCGTCGACTTTCGACTCGGCGTTCATTCGATCGGCCGTTTTACGACCCCGCGTTTTATCGAATCTTAGTTCACCGAGCGAAACATTTAAAGTCAAGAGTTTGCAACATGAGGTCAAAACGCACTAGTTAACAAATGAACTTCTACAAAAGAACTCTTGATTTTAACTGTTTCTCATAGGTAGTTATCCATCATCTAGCTAAAGAGAGCAAACGAGATGGATAATAATTTTAAAACGCAGATAATATAACACAAACGTTATTTTAAGTAACAAATTCATATTAACGGAGCTTATCATTAACGTATGAAAGGTTACAACCAAAGACCAGCTCAATAATCATCGTAAATAGCCATGGGCCGTAAAATATCATTGTTATTATTATAATTGGCAGTTCTTCCGTATCGAATAAGTAGAAGGCCTAGTTGGTTTTGCAATAACCATAAAATAATAAATGATTCCTTGAGTGATACTAAAATACTAGATCTGAGACTAATTTTCAAGTCGGCCAATTTACTTAACACGTACCTTCGTTGTACCCCGGGCCCGGTAATAGTAAGTAACCTACTTAACGTAACATATTCGCTTACTATTAGAACTAAACCTTGTATACAGATGATACTCAGTTCGAATTCGACCTTTGCAACGAAATAACTGTTTTCTACTTCTTCTTTTGTGTCGATTGAAGCCCCAACTTGATTTTGAATCATTCAGATACAGTCTGTGGTCCATTTGTTCTTGCCAAGCAAGCGTCCATAAATTCATCAAGTCTCGGCTGCCGATAATTCCCCATTTAAGGTGATAGAGTCTTCACCGCCCATCCTGCGTTCTCAGCCGATTTAAACATTTCCACACTGGCCAGAGCAACTGAATCAGATAATCATTTTAGCACTGACTGATTAATTCTATTGAAATATAAGAAAGCTAATTTGAAAGCCGCATGGAACGGCTCAAGCGACAGCAAACCAGTAATGGGAAAATAATTTACCGTCCAAATAGCTCGTTGTAAATGGGTTACCCATTTTAAGTATCTATCAGTAAAGTAAGATAAGATAAAGTATCAGTATCTAATATATATGTAATAATATCTAGGGACAATGTCACACAGATCATCCTAGCCCCAAACTAAGCAAAGCTTGTACTATGGGTACCAGGCGACGATATACATACTTATATAGATAGATATTCGTGTCGACTCAGAAACAAATATTCGTGCTCATCACACAGATGTTTGCACTTACCGGGATTCGAACCCAGGACCACCAGCTTCGTAGGCAGGAGCACTACCAACTAGGCTATGGTGACCGTCAATAATGTGTCGCAATTATTAACCTAGTAACTACAAAAAGTTTGGTAACAATTCTTACTTTTAAGTATAGTAGGTGCCTACTTTGTTACCAGCATTATTAAATTCAGCTTTTACTCAGGTTATTTGCCAAAACTAGCTTAATTAGATAAGACCACTCTTGGTACAGACGCCAGCACATCAAGGTACCCCAATCTGTCAAACTTCCCCAATTGAAAGTGAACCTTATGCTTATGTGATAAAGTAGAAAATCTATAAAAGAAATTTGACAGATTGGGGTAGCTGGATGTGCTGTCTGTACAATGTGTTTCAAATTACCTTTTCTATGTGTATTTTTATTTCTCAAATTAATGCCTCAATTAAATAATTCTTGGAATATGTTTTAAAGTTCAATTAATTTGTTTATTACTTGTTGTTTCAATTCGAGAGATGTCCGCTCACACAAAGTCAATCTTCCATCTGTCCAACACGTAAAATAAATTGAATTTCATGTCTCATTATCTCAGCTATCTGTGTGAACAAGACTACATTAGACTCGAGAAATGGTTTTGCTTTTGTTAGATTCAACTACAATTTAAAGAGCTTTTGTGGATGCGTCATTGTACAGACAACATCACATGATAAGAAATATTTGTATTGGAAAATTAAGCTTATCAATCCTTTCCGTTCCCTTCAGTTAAAAAAAAAACTATAAAAACAATATAGATAGGTTGAGGGTTCCAAGGCGATTAAGGATAAGTTCGTACAAGAAGATTATGTATATTAATTAATTAATAAACGACGACTGTAGGTGTGGCGCAGCGGCTAATACAGTCGTCTTGCCGCTTCGTGTCCCGGGTTCGATTCCCGCGCCGGACAACTATTTGTGTGACCTATCAATAGATTTTTTGAGTCTGGATGTAATTTGTGACGTCTATTCTCTCTATTCTCTCGTTCTATATGTTTGTAACGTAGCCCGCGACACAGGGATTAGATGCGGGGGTTGTTTTTTTTTTTAAAACCGACGAATGCACTTGTGGCGCAGCGGCTAAGGCAGTCGTCTCGCCGCTTCGTGTCCCGGGTTTGATTCCCGCGCCAGTCATGTGTGATCCATAAATAGTTGTACTGAGTCTGGATATAATTTGTGTCCGTCTATTATATGTTTGTAAAGTACCCCGCGACACAATGATTAGATCGTCTAGTGCGGGCGTAGTCTTTAAAAAAGAAAAAAACATAGTACATATGATACTTTAGTCTTACAACTACTACTTAGTTTTACAAGAAAAATCAAAAGATTCACAAAAACTAGCTTCAGTTTTGAGGAAGGAGAGTGTTAGCCGGCACATTAATTACATAGCACTACCATAATATTTAACTGATCTCTACATAAGTTCAAGTTACCTAAGCTGTGATAATCGACCCTTCTATTCGACATACAATTAAAAATAACATTTAACTAAGAGTACATAATCAAGATTACATAATCAGAGATGCCAAATTTACAATATCCTAGTAGGTATATATCGAAAATATATTTGCAAAACACCTTTCTAAAACGCAATAATAAAGGTTTATTTATGTTGTTAGTTTTAAGGTACTATAAAATGTAAACTTTGTTATCAACGTTCACCTATAAAATTTAAATCGCGTTTAGATCCATGCCTCGACAATAATATTTCTAACTTTACCGATACCTGAGCAAATGTGAAAGTACAGATTTTCTTCTTGACAGCGCCATGATATCAAAGTAGCCTCGTGTTAAGTGTAGCAAGCAAAAAAAACCAAATTCATGGGATTTGTCTATTAATAGTCTTACAATAGCGTCGATTTTAACTTAATGTGTGACCAAATTCATGGGATTTGTCTATTAATATTCTTACAATAGCGTCGATTTTAACTTAATGTGTGACCAAATTCATGGGATTTGTCTATTAATAGTCTTACAATAGCGTCGATTTTAACTTAATGTGTGACCAAATTCATGGGATTTGTCTATTAATATTCTTACAATAGCGTCGATTTTAACTTAATGTGTGACCAAATTCATGGGATTTGTCTATTAATAGTCTTACAATAGCGTCGATTTTAACTTAATGTGTGACCAAATTCATGGGATTTGTCTATTAATATTCTTACAATAGCGTCGATTTTAACTTAATGTGTGACCAAATTCATGGGATTTGTCTATTAATATTCTTACAATAGCGTCGATTTTAACTTAATGTGTGACCAAATTCATGGGATTTGTCTATTAATAGTCTTACAATAGCGTCGATTTTAACTTAATGTCTGACCAAATTCATGGGATTTGTCTATTAATAGTCTTACAATAGCGTCGATTTTAACTTAATGTGTGACCAAATTCATGGGATTTGTCTATTAATAGTCTTACAATAGCGTCGATTTTGACTTAATGTGTGACCAAATTCATGGGATTTGTCTATTAATATTCTTACAATAGCGTCGATTTTAACTTAATGTGTGACCAAATTCATGGGATTTGTCTATTAATAGTCTTACAATAGCGTCGATTTTAACTTTATGTGTGCTAATATAATATTATGTATTCATAATATAAGATTTAACATAAGCTTTAATTGTGGTCTGTAAAATTAATTTCCGATATGACAACGCCCAATTTTACCATTTCACGCCAATTATAACGATGGATCGAAATAGAATGAATACAAATCTATCAACACGAATAAAAAAATAGGGTGAAATTAAACAAAACCATTAAATGCGGTCGAATTATATACTTTATGATAACAAAAATCTTCCTAAACATAAATTACACTACATTATACAAAAATAATAGCAGTCTTGTGTAGAATTTTTTTTCAGATACTTTTGTTTTTGGTATTATAAGAGTTGATTTTGCCTTCATCTTAATAATATATAATAGTACTAGCTATGCGCCGTGGTTTCATCCGCCTTAAACTTTATAAATTATCGCATATGTGTTATTCGGATCTATAAGTTTTATTATTATTTACTACAAAGTTTCACCAAAATCTGTTACATATATAATTTTGCGTAAAAGAGTGGCAAACGTCCATAAGTAGAATAGCCAAATTGAATATATTTTTTTTCAGGATGCTAAAACGAACTTTATCGGCAAAAGTTGGCTTTAAATACACCGCTTTAGCTGTTGTCGGTGCCTTAAAAGGTAATTAATGTATCGACAGATAAACAGATCTGACACGTACAGAGTTTTACTGGCACGTTAGATAATAAACCTGATTAGTGAGTGAGAACTAAGATTGCATCTTAAGACACCCATGTCTTGAAATAATCAACTACTTAAAACTCGTTGATGCGTAATCATTTATATGACTTCGTTAAATATGTTATGATTTTTTTTAATCTGACAAAAAGTATTTGGTAAATAGAACTTAGAATAAAACAATATATAATGAAAGAATATGTACAAGTAATAAATAAATTAAAACTATACTAATATAGATATTGGAAATAGATGAAAACTAAAACTATCATTATAAACTTAAAATCACAATACTAAATATATATTATGTATATTTTTTTTACCTTTACTCATATATTTGAAATATGTAACTCTCGTAGCATGTTGCGGTAGAAACTTGGGACTTTAAATTCCGGGCCGAGCCAATAAGTACTGTTAGGACTTTTCTAGACATAAATGTATGTTCTTTCTTCTTCTTTAAGAAAACATGCCCAGTTGCAGCACGGAGTCAGGAGTCAATCAGATCCTCTTGGCCTCTTTTCGAAAATTTGAGCTAGCCCATCCGATAGAATCATGAGAATAAAAACTCTGTACCCACATACTTGTGCACTATAATATGTCCTGGGGCTCTACCGGCTAAGTCGCCAAACATCGTTTTCGTGAATGGCGTTCTAATAAATAAAGGTTAAAAATTACTTAATCGATCGTTAAATTCCCGAAACGCCATTCATGAAAACGATGTTGTGAGATATCTTTATCAGTTAGTCTCTATTTTGGCAGTAATGGCCATGATTGTACCAGGAGAACCATATTATCATATTTGAGAAGTATTTATTTTAATATAAAATTAAGCCTCATTACTATTAATTTGAGATGTAAGGTGAGAATTTAAAAGATAAATAATTAAACGTTAACTAAAAGACTAAATCCCCAAACTGTATAGCTTTTTAACGACAGATAGATGTCAGTAACTGATTTCTTTTCTTAAATAGTTCCATACAAAGCTGCAGACATATATACCAAGAAAAAACTTTTCAGGGAAAGGGAAAATCGTGTTCCTACAACTTCTTTCTTCATTTGGCTGCACAGTTTATACTTCTGTCGGTTCTATACGTAATAAATTTATGGAGATCTATTTTACTTTGTTTTTCTTAATTTTACAAATTGTTCAAATAAGTTTTTATTACAAGATGGACTTACTGTCTGTGAGATGGTTGAAGGCGGTGACGTCTTCATTTAGCCGGCCTTGCATGCGCCTGAGTTTCGTGCTGAGATCTCGCGTATGTAAGAACAGGAACAGGGTACATGACACCGCGATCAGTGCCACTAGTTCACTCGTCCTGGAAGGGAAAGAACACATATGTTATTTATAAAAAAAAAAGAAAGTGTAATAAATCTTTTATAATATTACTTATAGCACGCCTGGGCTACACGCGTTTTGAGATGCTACCCTACGAGTACCCGAGTATCCTCAAACGAGAACAAGACCTGTGACAAGACGGAGTGTTTTAAACAGTTAGGTCAGGTTATGTTATGGTTTGGAGGTTGCTGGTTTGAACCCTACACTAATACAAATATATGTGAAGCAAAACTTAGGTATCTTTCTAGATTTGAGTCATTGGAACACACCCTCCTTGCATTGACCCGTCCATAGACACGTGCCGCTTTAACGATTAGACGTAGTACTTATAAATATGTAAGTAGGTAAGTGCACAATTTCTACCTCAATGATAAATTAAAAGATCATTAACGTTTGAAAACCCTCGTAAAACGCCGGCATAAATCTTTAAATTTTATGTCAAGATCTCTACAGATATCAAAATATTCATCTCGTTTTACAATGGTTAGTGCTTAGTAATATTTTTGCTCCGAAATGATTTATATCATATTCATATATATCATATCAATAACAAATAATTCACAGACTCGTTTTTTGTTTGCTATAAGTTTTAACAGGTGTGAAATCTAACAACCAATTCTTTCTTCTTTAAATATATTACAATCATAATAGTAATAAATATCTAGGCAGAGCCTGTACTATGACGACCAGACACCTGATAAACATATATATATATATATATTTCTAATGACATACATATTATAGATAAATTACACCCATACACAGAACAAATAATTGCATTCAGCACACAAAGACTTGTTCCGGGTGGGAATCGAACCCACGACCTCTGGCTTAGCAATTAGGGCACTAACTAGTACACCAACAGGTCAGTCAATTACAATTGCTGTTTGGTTGATGGCAAGGAATATCACCACCCCATTTCATCCCGAAGGGTGCGTAGAATACATCCTGAGAGATTACTCTCTAGAGAATGGGCAGCAGCGTCTCTTTGGGGTGACTTAGTCCAACAGTGGACGTATTTGATAATAATGAATATTAGATATTATTTATATTGAGAATATTTTTTTTTAATATTCTGTTTATTCTCAGACAGAATATAAAAAATGCTGAACTCATGAAACACCGGCCAATTTCAATGGAAACTAGCCTATTTATTACACTGGAAAAGTTGCTACGACGTTAAGCGGCCCAGGTCACTGATATTATAACAATGGCGTCTACATTTCGTTGGTATGATTGCAGAATATGATCGGGACGCCTTAAAAGTATAATAGTGCAATAGAGTAATTCAAGTTCAATCTTGAAATTCGATGGGACGGCAATCCATTACGACTGAACCCAAATTGGGCGCAAAACAGACAGCTTTAAGAAACTACGTGACACGGCGGTGTTATTTTATACCTGTGTTAGTACACACTACTTACGCTCTATAATATAGTATACAATAGCTGTGCCACACGGTTTTACTCGCGTTAAACTTTATAAATTATAGCCTATGTATTATTTGGATGTTACTACAAAGTTTCATCAAAATCCGTTCGGTAGATTTTGCGTGAAAGAGTAACAAATCTCCATACATCTATACACCCAAACTCACGAACTTTCGCGGTTTTAATATTAGTAGGAAGTAGGATTCAGAGTGGTCAGCATAATATCTGAAATTCAAATTCAAAGATATTGTTATGCAATTTAAGTATGAATAGGTATAATGCCGTTTAGCGATGTGGTGATGGCGGCGAATATCAGAATATCATCACCCCATCTCATCCTGTGGGGGGCGTAGAAGTCGACCCGAGGGAATATCTATCAGAGGACGGGCACCAGCTTCCTTCTGAGTACTATGACCAACTTACTGTGATCACCAACCCGTCTGCCAAGCGTGGCGATTATGGAATAACCCCTCAAAATGTTTCTTGGAGGAGATTTGTCCAGCAGTGGACTTTCTTCAGCTTTAACGATGATGATGGATGCGGTTCTCCACTTGCTTAATATATAATAGAAATCAGTGATAAAATGTTAACACCCGATGAGTAAGTACTTAATTAAGTATCACTTAACGAACCATTAAGCAAGATTACCCACTGTCTTAAGTTAAATATAAACATTCGCTCATAAGTTTCACCATATACACTTTACGCTGGCATATGTGGTGCTAATTCCCTTTCCCTTTTCCTGACAAGTGACATCCAACGCAAGAACCAGTCGTCCTTTCACCACACTTTCCCTTCACTCGCACAATTAAAAATGAGTTCGCATCAAATAGCTACGGAAAGCAAACTTTGGTACCGACATACTATAAATGATTATGTAAATCATAATGCAAATTCTCAATACACTTACAGCCTGCCAGATAGAATTCTCGCTGCTATCTCGCTTTGGCATTTGGAATATTTTAAGGGATCTGAAATTATTGTGTGCACTTTCCAAATTTTGATTTGATCAAGTTCTACTTGCATCATCGGCGGACGAGTTGCAGGTGATGGTAACAAATATGCATGAAACTTTTGAAAGTATAGGAATGAAAATAAATGTTGATAAGACGAAAGAAATGGTATTTGAGAAGGATGAATACATGACAGCGTGTGATATTGTGATTGAAGGAGAGAAAGTCGAACAGGTAAAAGAGTTTGTATATTTGGGAACTTTGTTTACGAGGGATGGGAATTATGAAAAAGATATTGTGAATTGAAAAAGAACAGAGTGAATGCTCATAGCTATATGCTAGATGCTCTCACCGGTCCGTAAGTGATCGGCGTGGTTAAGCGACTACGCTCACGGCCAATCCATAGATGGGTGACCGCCAAAGTGGTTTAATTTCTGAGGTTTGAGAGCTTCTGAGAGTTGCTTCGGAGGGCACGTTCAGCTGTTGGTCCCAGTTGTAGCTATTACGCAACAGTCGTTAACCCATCTCACAGGCTTAGTGGGCGGCTTGATCAACTCTGACACTAGGGTAACCACTGCCCATACGATAAGTAAGTTACTTATTTAGGTAGAATAGGTATACAAAGCTTATTGTCCAAGTGTACATCGTGAGTTCAAAAATCATTTAATAAAGAAAGAAAGAATAGAAATAACATTAGACATACAGTTCCCTGCAACTTTAACAAAAGGGGAACTAGACGTTTAAGGAGTAAATTCTCTGTACGTGTTATGTAAATCTCGTTAATGTAGTTTGATTAAAAGAGTGTGTGGTTAGTTCAACGTGTTTTATTTTTAGATGGATCGCAATAAAAACAGGAGGTGGTATTGAAGATGGCGAAGCCATTTTTTGCTCGCTCATACCTTTTACCCAGTCATGCGGCAGGTCCTCAGACGGTAATACTTGGTAAAGAAATACAATTGTGAACTTAATCTACTATTGATTGGCCCCGTGTTAGTCTGATCAATAATTTAAAATACGTGAAACGTGAAAATTTAAGATAGAGCTCCAAAACATTTGAGCGATTATAGGACATTGGATTTGGAATGACCTCTAGAAAAATTGTTTGGAAGGACTTAACAGCGCGTAAAAATATGCGATTGTTATTAACAAATTATTAGATAAGTTATTGCGATTGTTTTAAAATAATTGTTATAAAAAATCAAAATTCGCTCAGATTTGTAGATCCTTTAAGTCTGCTTTCCTTATATCATTAAAATACCTTAAATTTTAATAGTTTTTAAGTTATAAACAAAAAAACGAATTGCCTTTATTTACATTTAATTTTATTAATAATAATCGCAATTTTTAAACGTGCTGTTAAATCCTTTATAACTTTTTTCTAGAGGTCATTCCAAATCCAATGATCCATCGTTCATATTTTTAAGAGCTTTATCAATATATTTCACGGTTTTTAACTTGTTGACCAGACTATAAATTTGGAGCGCTATTTCTCATTGGTATTGGATACAGTATTTAACGGTTAGGTTAATTATATTCACGACTATGTAAAGCGGAGTTTTTTAACGAACGTTTTTATTGGTTTCCTAATTGACAAAAAAACAAAAGACTACAAGAAACAGAACAGAAGTGGCGCCGTAAGTTCCATGTCACGCACCAGCCAGCAATAGTACCTACTACCCACGCACAAGTTTTTGTTTATTCTTAGATTAATAGAAACTTAAGTTTAAGTTCAACATGTTCCATTATTTTAATATCTACGCTTATACTCAACTGCGGGCTAAGGTCATTGTGATGTTCGAAGTGTTATGGTTATGTATGTACTTGTAATCAGAGGGCGGTAAACGAGCAAGTGGGTTGCCTAATGGTAAATGATCACCGCCGCCCATGGACATTCGTAACACCAGAGGAATCGCGGGTGCATTGCCGGCCTTTAAAACTCAGCAAATAAGTGTTGCTGACCTTTACCCCCACCCCGATAGCTCTGGCGACCTTACTCACACGCAGAAACACAACATTAAAATAATTAATGTTATTGTTAAGGAATGCCTTCTGTAAGGAAGAGGTACTTTCCTAGTCGGGCTGCTCTTTGAGCGAACGAACGCTGTGAATAGATAATTTATGATAGAGCTATCAAAGTGCCATCTGCATTTTCATACGTTTGCCATATTGGAGCAGCCAGTAAAACTACATTTTCACAATTTCTCCGTACAGCACAATAGCTTGGACGTTAGTGGATACACTTTGATATTGACTGTGACTGAATCACGGAGACGGTAAGTACGGTATTAGTATTGAAAGCTAGTCACGAAAATCGCATCACCGATTATGTATCATAATACATACTACAATCTATTAATAATATTATGTATGTGAAAGTTTAAATTGCTATTACCTAATATAGTAACTACCTAGTTACTATATACGCATTCATACTTGTATACTGTCATTATATTCCTCATAAATACTCGCCGGTACAGGGTTGGCTTGAGAACGTCTCTGTTTAGGTCAGATAACGTTCTACGGTCTACCCCTTCTTATATATGTATATGTTATGCAAAAAAGAAAATACAACAATTTAGATAGCCTCCTTCTTTTATGTCTGTTACAAATAAAATACTTGCTCAGAATATCACAAAGGTATAAATGAATAAACGCGCAGGTAGTAGGTAGTATAAATTTGTAAGTACCAGTACATAAATTTGAATTATCATAATTCAAGAGAACCAAAGATATCTGAGGTTTACGAGCTGAAGTGTATGTAATAAATTCGGAGACCTATAGACAGTACACGAAGGTACCAACATCTCTACCGTCGGCCATATTTGTACAATATGTATATCCGATTGGCCACATTTTGAAAAGGCTATCATTAACTAATTGGATTCTCTTTAACTTACATACCCAAATTGTACTTAGGGCTTATCACTCTGGTCTAGACAACCTTAGCTTTAAATTTATTTTACTAGACGTAGCTCACGATTGTTTCCATTTTCCGGTGAAGTAGTAAAAGCTTAATGCTATTTCATCTGTAAACAATAACCTGCATGTGGAAGAGCAGTGCCTCCTAACACAGGCAACGTTATGCCTAAAAACTATGCCCCAACAACATTGTAATTAGGTTAAGTTGAGTTGGTAAGAATAAAAAGTATTTATTTATTTTTATAAAAGCACGCTAGTGTAACTTTTCACGTTTTGTTTTAAAATACTAGTTAAATTAAGCAGGTAAATACCCTATTGTTTCGGGATCGATCCCCGCTCATCCATATCTAGTTGTGCTTACACCACGTCTATCTGGTGTCCGTGAATAGCATGCATAAAATCCCCCGCGGCTCATTTATTTTCTAGTTGCGGGCGCGGGTTCAACAAATAAATAATAAGTCACAGCCTAGATTGTAAATTATTCCAATACGGTCTATAGCTCATCTGAAAAAATATTTAAGGCTGTTAAGTATAAAAAAAATAGACGACAGGGAGGAATAAAAAAAATTCGGAGACCTATAAACAGTATACGAAGGTACTAACATCTCTACCGTCGGTCATATTTGCACAATATCCGCTTGGCCACATTTTAAAAGGGCTATCATTAACCCTTATATTTTAATACTGAATACTAAATAATTAGGAGAATAGAGGAATAAATTGACAATCTCATTGGCTTAAATAAAATTAAAGTTTAATATAAACCAATTGATCACTCATCATTGGTTTGTATAAACGCGTGAAGATGTGAAGCAAAGACTCTTCTTGTTTTTACAAAGTATGAAGGGAGGAGTTAGAATTTAATTCTCCGTTGCTTTATATACTTCACTTATTGATGTTTAATAGCAGTCATACCATCTCACCACGTGGGGGGCGTATAAGTCGACCCGAGGCCATAACTACCAGAGGATGGGCAGCAGCTTCCTTCTGAGTACTATGAACATGTTACTGCGATCGCCAACCCGTCTGCCAAGTGTGACGATTATGACATTTCCCCCAAGATGATTCTTGGGAGAGGCTTGTCCATCACCCGGGAAGAGGTAACCTGCTGTAGCTGAGGTTGCCTAAACGCGCTTGTGCGTGCTGGGAAGGGGGGAGGCATTCGTGCCCCCTCCCCTCCCGGGGTGAGAATCTCACGGAGGCAGCAGTTTACAGCGGGGGTACTGGCGAGATCGTTCACGGGTACCCAGAGCACCCGATACAAGCACTGTGAGGCTGGCTACCGTGGTGGTTTTAGTGGGTCAAGCCCTACATGACATGCGATTTGAGCATTTCCACCAAGTGAAAATAAATAAAAAAAGGCTGGTCAATCAGTCGACTTCTTCAAGCTGTACTGACGACTTAGTTTATTTATCCTGATAATTCAATTTAGACCAGAAATCATTTCAAGCTTAGGTGTGTTCTAAGCTTTCACTAAGTGAATTCAAAGAGAAATCCTATCGTCTTCTGAATACATCAGTGGTAATAAACGCAATTGCTTAGCGTAGGTACTTGGACATAAAACCCTTATGTTCTACTTAGTACCGCCGGCAGCATATCGGTGGTTATACGTAGACCTTGCCAGCGTCTTTATTAAGTAACGAATAAAGGTACTTTTCGTGGTTCTAGTGTATCCATAAACGTGTGTTGACCATACTACGTACATAAGTTGTATTAAGGAAATTACATGCAATTTCAAATGGAAGAGTCGTAAAATATATTTTTCGCTGAATTATGTTAACCACACAAATTAGATGCTGGTAACTGTAATGAATTTGGTCAGCTACTTATAATGTGTTTTAATGCATCTACACATACATATTTGATATAAAAACATAGAAGAATGTACTTCCTACTTACTGTATAATGTAAGATTTCGTAATCGTAACTTATAAGAACGAATTAATAGAGAGTGTATCAGAGTTTGCATACACATTCAAACACTATAATGTCATCAATCAATCAATAAATAATAAAATACATATACATGTAGAATAATAATCAATCAATCAATAAATAATAAAATACATTTACATGTAGAATAATATGTCTTTTATTATTTAAAACACACAAAACCAAAACTGACAACAAAATTATATTTTCATTAACAAATATTTAAATTATATTTAAATATTTTTTATTTATATAATTTTTTTTTTACATTTACATGTAGAATCATATGTCTATCATTATTTAAAACACACAAAACCAAAACTGACAACAAAATTATATTTTTATTAAAAAATATTTAAAAATATATTTATATATATTTTTTTTACTAAGCCTTAGGCTTAGGAAAAAAAAACTTGAATATAGTCAGGATATATTTGAAGAAATATAGTTATCTATACATCATTATTTCTAGTTCAATGTAGATATTTAGAACCCACGACCTCCGTCGTGAAAAGCAAGCATTTGCCAACCATGCCAACAGGCCCGTCATATTGTAAATATTATACTGTATTTAAATACTGTAAAGTACTATAAAGAGTTCATCAACTAGGTCGTGGTCCACTTTATTAATCTGGTTTCACTTTCATATACATCCAAAGTGAAATGTCCTGAATAAAATTATTTTATTCGTAAATATTAAGTGAAACAAAAATGAAAGGCAATCTCCTCTTATGAATATTGAATGGACATCACTATCATCATTTATTTGCAGATAAAAACAAATTGTTATCTACATTGCTATTATAAATCACTTTTGATGATTCCTCGAATGTACATCTAAATGAGCAAGTATTCCTCAAATATACATGTAAATGAGAAAGTTATTACAGCTATACAGACAACTAATTGTCGAATAGAAAAAAAAATATTAGAGCATAATTTTCGTTCAGTAACAAGCATCTTCATAGGAACTTTCCTATGAAGATGCTTTTGTCACTGACCAGTAAACCATAGGAGTTGTTTTAAAACTTTAATGGAATAACGGACCATTTAATGTTTATAAATCGTATGGGTATCCAATGTGTTAAATGAGAATATGATTTACCTCTTTTTCAAATTTTAGGCAGATCGGTTGCAGTAATAGTTGTCTCATTCAAACTATAAAGACGAAAGTTTGTGAGTGTGTATGTTTGTTACTTCTTCACGGCTAAACGGCTGGAGCGATTTTAATAAAATTTGGTATGGAGTTAGCTCACACCCTGGGCCCTTAACACATAGGCTATAATTTATAAAGTTTAACGCGAGTAAAAACCGCGGGGCATAGCTAGTATTATATAAAATAAAAAGGGGACGTTTATAGCTTAAAATATAATAAATATGCGTCGAATAGTTTTTTATATATCATAATTTTCGGTCAGTACCAAAATCATCTTCATAGGAACTTTATCATGAAGATGCAAAATGGAAATTAGTTATTAATTTTTAACAATTTCAAAACACAATTTCAGTATTGTGCTCGATTTCTTCCGTAATATGTAGCCACATTGATAGATATCCTATACATATCCATGAATCCTGGCCGAATTTTGTTTACGACGGTCACTCCCAACGGAGAGTAGCCAAGTACCCAGAACATATTATAGTGCAAGAGTGTGTACGCAAGCGCAGGTGCACCCTCTTCTGACTCATGCTAGTAATTTGCATTGCACATGTTGTGACATGGTATGCAAATCACATATACAAGGTCTAGGTCGAAGGTAGAAGGAACGACTGGCCAATCGTAGGCAAGAATACTAAGTTCTGATATTTGTGCTTTGTCCCAACGGGTAATACTAAATACTAAATCAAACCCTAAACAAAGATGACCTAATATGTCAACAGGCAGCTGATCTCACGGTGTATAGGTTTTGCATACAATAAGAGGTCAGCTTATATTGGAAACGTATAGCTTGATATATAGCCGTGTGTACACTTTTATTTATTCTAACCGTAACCTACTTCGGCAACACTTTTATTGTTCAATAAGGGCATACCTTCCCAGCGCACCACGTAAATGGCATTACTATTATCTACCCAGACCACGTAGAAAGGTAATAAAAGAAAAATACAATAGCATTAACGGTTGGAAGTAAGAAATTATTTCCATATGCAGTCATTTATTCGTTGAAGCACGCGTACCCCTATATAAAACGACCGCTTTCTATTTTATTTACTAACGGCCGTATCTTCGGGAGTGCCAGCAGTCAGTTCGTGTGGATGAGGTTACATCTAATTGGTGTAACTTAAATACTGGCGTTCCACATGGCGGTATTCTGTCACCCTTCTTGTTTATATGGTAATCCATGAACCTCAGTGATCGTAATGTATCTTTCTGCCGATGAATGACAACTTATTAAGTACTAGCTGTGCCCCGCGGTTTTACCCGCGTTAAACTGTATAAATTATCACAGCTCCTCCCCCGTAGGTGATAGCGTGATAATATGTAGCCTACGAGTATATGTTGACCCGTCGTCTTAGTAATATTATTGCAAAATTTGAAGTAAATCCATGCAGTACTTTTTGAGTTTAGCCCGGACATATATACAGACAAACAGACACACAGACAAAAATTCTAAAAACTATATTTTTGGCGTCGATTTCGATTGTAGATCACTCCTCAAGTATCCTTTTAAAAAAATATTCAATGTACAGTTTTGACTTTCCTACGATTTTATTATAGGTATATAGTATTAGGTCTTTACCTATGAAATTGCCGTTCTGCAGTACTGGCCATTTCAAATCAAAATAATTTTTGTTTGGCTAAGAATTCTAATTTCAAATTAATTTTATTTTAAAAACATGGATTCTTTTTTCCAAAAGTAGTCATTTCTTTATTGATTAGTGTTACATTTTCATCGCATTTCAATCTTTTTCGTCATCATGGATACGTTAAAAATTCGAGTAATTATGGAATATGAGTACCGTCGTGGCAGCAACGCGGCACAAGCGGCACGCAACATCAACGACGTTTACGGAGCTAACACTACAAACCAACGCACCACCTGTTATTGGTTTGCTCGCTTCCGTTCTGGAAATTTCGACCTGAAAAATGAACCTCGCGGTCGTCCGAAGACTTTGGTCGACAATGACGAATTAAAGGCGGTTGTGGAAGCTGATGATACACAATCTACGGCTGAATTAGCAGCAGCTTTCGACGTTAGCGTCAAAACAATATTGGTCCATTTGCGTCAAATTGGCAAGGTAAAAAAGCTTGACAAATGGGTGCCCCACGAACTCAATGATCGCCAGCGCGAAGTACGCGTCGAGACGTGCCTTGCACTGCTCAACAGACACACAAATGAAGGAATTTTGAACCGCATTGTTACCTGCGATGAAAAATGGATTCTGTTTGATAACCGCAAGCGCTCAGCAAGTTGGTTGGATCCTGGTTCAGCACCTAAACAATGCCCTAAACGAAAACTTACCCCTAGAAAAGTGATGGTCACTGTTTGGTGGTCTAGCGCCGGTGTGATTCATCACAGCTTCTTACCAAACGGGGTGAGCATTACTGCAGATGTGTACTGTGAAGAACTGAGCACAATGATGGAGAAGCTGGCGCATCTCCAACCAGCATTGGTCAATCGCTCGTCTCCGCTGCTCCTGCACGACAACGCGCGACCTCATACTGCACAGCAGACGGTCTCCAAGTTGCAAGAACTGGGGTTGGAAGCTCTCCGTCATCCGCCCTACTCACCAGACCTTGCGCCTACAGACTACTACTTTTTCCAGAATTTGGATAACTTCTTGGCGGGAAAAAAATTCAATACCCGAGAGGCAGTACAAAATGCCTTTGAAGAATTTGTTGCCTCCCGTCCAGCTGATTTCTTTAAGAAGGGCATCAATAAACTGCCACTGCGATGGCAAAGATGCATTGATTGCATGGGTGATTACTTCGATTAATACAAATAAAAAAATTCATGAAAAAAATTCCTTTAAATTTTTTCATACAAAACGGCAATTTCATAGGTAAAGACCTATTATAATTTATTTGTTGCACTCCTGCTACTCTTTACCTTACTTTCAGTTCCTATCCATCCAAAGGTTGTCTGGAAGAGATCGCTCAAGGCGATAAGACCGCCCGTTGTACATTATGTTCTCTTCTTATATATATATATATATACTTTATATCCAATGTATTTTCTTACCGTTTGAGTGTGTACAATAAAGAGTATTCTATCTATATATTTATCTATCTTAACGCTCAGGCAATTATCGACAGAATAACTAACGCAAACAATAAAGTTAACCAAGATCTCGATTTCATCAATAATTGGTTAAATAGATTTGGGTTGACTGAAAAATACCTTAAAATTGGGCAATTCCCGAGTGTGGAGCACATAAAATATATAAATAAATGCGATTACGGCCACGTCGACAAAGATACGAATTTCTGGATGATGGTGAGTCACTTGCTTGTTATCCTTGCTACTATATGAAAAAAACCTATGTTTTATCTCCTGGCACATACCGCATCGGTTTAGTAGCTTAACTTTGATAAACCATTGGTAATAATTTATGGAGTAAGAGAGTAAGAGATATATGAGTAAGAGATCCAATGTGGATTACTCCACATTGGATCTCTTACTCATATATCTCTTACTCTCTTACTCCATAAATTATCTATGAGAGAAAGATTGAAGATGACACCTCTATTTCCCACATGGAACTACACAATGTCAGTGTCATCAAAATATTCTGTTTTCAAAATTAAATCTCCTACGGATCAATAGATTCAAAATATATGATTCGCCCATAGTCAGTTGCTTCCACGGGTCTGTATACCATTGGGAAATATAAACACTTCGACACGCGGTAAGTCCATAGATTGGTGATCGCTATAGTACTTACTATTTTGATCATCTCTATGCTTCAGGGCACATTAAGTGGTCGATCCCACCTGTCATCATAAGGCCAGAGTCCTTAAGCCATAAATAATTTTACTAGAGACACCACTGACAACACGATTAAATAAAAAGCATATATATTTTTAATATTATTATCATATATTTTTTTAAGATATCATAACTACCAAGATTTAAGTCACCGCGAAAGTACAAGAAGAAAAGACTCATACATTTAATTTTATTCGGTAGTAAATTGAAGAACGAGCGGACGTTATCCGATAGCTTGTAAAAATCAAATTATTATTGATACGTTCATTTTATTAGCCGCACTTTGAATAACGATCTATAAATACCGTCGCGTCGCAAAATATGATCGCGTGCTCAAGCTAGTGGTCGATAAATAGCCATACCGCGTAGTTGCCACAGATTAAATTAGTTCTTACAAAGCTATCTCTGCGAATCAAATGCCTTTCCAAAAAAGAATACAGTGTCTTCTAATAAAATACTTGAAAGTCCTATCTGATTTTAATCGACGAGACAATTTTAAATCTATAGTTTTCTTAGGAAATATCCATATTAAATTGGTAATACGTACGTATGGAATATGCAGTTTGAATTCGTTGAGGTGGTATATCCCCAGCATTATTTATTAGACGTGACCACAAATGTCATAACATTTAGCGACGCAATCTGATGTGCGCGAGGACTGGTTCAGCTGTCAATACTCATCAAATATTGGACAGTGCAATAAAATTTATTATATAATTTTGATAATAATTTGCGTAAACTACCTGTACTTAGAATAGTAATTTTATTACAACAGCGCAGATTATATTGAATAATAATCATAAATAAGTAGGTACTAGATTCTTACCGCGTCGTAAGGAAATAAGTCCGACTAGACGAAGACAATAATGAAACTGACAGACATATACTAGTTAACTTCTTATAATTTACTTGGCACTTACATAAGAAAAGAAACTAACGGGACATATTATTATCAAAAAGCGCCATCAAACCCTAACTAAACAAAGCTATACACAGCAATGCTATAACAAAGCAATGGATACTAGACACCGAATAGAAATATTTATTTACTATTTTTAATTAATATATATATACTGTGAGGTAGTACATACTGGTGCCATTAATAAAACAATTTTGATAAATTTAGCACAACTGTATTTCTTGTGAAAACTGAGCTATAGAACAATAGAAAAATAATGACATTATTGACATAGGAAAAGATGCCATAACAGGCAGGCGCTACGCTAGAACATATATAGATATGTATGTATGTATAGACAATACACAGAAAACGCCCAAATCGAAATAAACAGACATGTTCATAAACAAGACATTCAACACTGCTCTAAAATGCCGTAGTATACGTAAATAGGTTAACATGTATTGATGAGTAATGCATTGAACGACAACGAACGGACTAATGAGTGCCATTTCCTCCATTTGTCATAATGACCGCTGATCTAAATCTCACCTCTTGTTATACAGGATGTCTCCTGCTCATGTAAAAGCCTGATCTCCTAGTGATATACCTCAAGGAAACTATATGTTAATCGTAACTATATGAACATAACGAAAGATAGTAATGGGTAACTCACGTAATTAATTTTATGTTGGATTCGGCCAACGTTTCAACTATATTAGTCTTATAAATGCAAACGCAAGTTTGTTTGTCTGTTACGCTTTACTTACTTAATCGTTCATAATTTTGAATAGACGTTCATGAAACAAAAAAGGTTATGGGGTATTTTCTTCCATAACAATATATCCCTAGGGATAACATGAACAAAGCCCGGAGTGGAAAACTAGTATTTAATAAATTAAGTAAATTTATATTGTACTAGCTGTGCCCGCGACTTCGTTCGCGTGTTAATTAGTTCATTTTGATTTTTTTTGTTTTTTTCTAAAATAAATGATTTTTTCTAAAATAAAAGTAGCATAAGTTACTCCTTATTACATCGGCTACCTGCCAATAAAAGTCCCGTCAAAATCGTTCCAGCCATTTCAGAGATTAGCCGGAACAAACAGACAGACAGACAGACAAAAATTGTAAAAAAAAAATATTTTGGTGTAGGTACCGTATATATATTCATATTTATGTAGAAAAAACGGTTATTTCAATATTACAAACAGACACTCCAATTTTATTTATTTGTATAGAAGATTAGCGCTACCTAATATAATATTTAAATACAACACAGCCTCCATTATCTTTATGTGAACTGTACATATGTTCAGTACTCCGACCGCGCGCCTAGGAGATTAATCTTACTGATTGTTAACGAACGGCTTCTATTCAGAAAAGTATCTTTTTCATCTTCGCGTCTTAGCAGAACAAATCTATCAAACATTTCGTACATAGTAAATACGGACTAATATATAGTAGGGTAACGATATTCCCAAAGAAATAGAAAGATTCCCAGCAAGAATTTAACCCGCGGGTTTCGCTTCAGGCATTCCTAGCTCATAACAACGAACAAAGCAAAACGTTGATTATCCCATACATAATAAACTTTACATACAATTTTAATTGTTAGAAAGCATTCAAATTAAATTTCCACACTTTCTATCAATGGCATTTTTTTATAATAAACACTGTTAAAAAGCTTATAACCAAAAGCGGTCGTAAGTTACATCTTTATGTATAATTCCGTTTTAACATTAGTCTCGGGAAGTATTCGCGGTCGAATCTCGGCCAACGAATAAATGGAATCAATCGATAAGCCTGATATTTAAAACCGCATTTTACATCTGTGTTGCCATACTTTTACATGACTCTCAACATTTTTAACGAATTAATTATTAATGGAATGCATTGGATACACGTTTCTTTATATTAAAATATACATGAATTAAAATTAGGTTTGTATTCAAATTATAAAGGGTTTGAAACTCTCTGGTAGAATTTAAATATTTGGTCACTGTAATATTATTTATATATTCAAATTAGAAATCCATAAAGCAGTTTAAATAAATATATAATAAATATAACACATAATATAAAATAAATATAACATATTATTATAAATATCTTGGCACAACGAACACACTGCCAGCTGATCCCAAACTAGGCAGACACTGTACTATGGCAACCAGACAACTGATAAACATACTTATATATTTCTGTAATAATAGATCCTTTAATAATACCACGGGAACATAACTTACAGCTTCTACCCATATAGGGCAGATCAGATTATATACATATCTTCAGATGTTTTTTCTACATTTTATGCTGGGTGATGTACGCTGAACCAAATTAATTAAAATTGCTTAATAGAGTTCAATTCTATTTTTTGTCACTATTTAAAAGCTATAATTTATGTGTAAATTGTGCACTTTTTTGTGGGAACTAAATTATTCATATTCTTATTTCAGTTTTCTAGTACTTTCATGTAATATTTACCAATACTTAGTATCTCTACGATGTTTCGCTGAATACACTAATTCCATTTTGTATAAAAATAAATTTCTAAGACCTACTTAGAAGGACTTCTTTTAAAGTTGATTAAAGACGTGTTGACAACAATTTGCGCTAGTAGGTTACTAAATGAGGTTCTCATAGCACTTCCATTAACTGCCACTAATTGAAATTCTTTCAGAAATAGCTACGTAGTTGGTTCGGTCAAATATTTTCACGCTCCAAACTAGATAATTAAATGCCAAGAAAACAGACCACATTGAATGTGTAAAACGTCTAACAGGTACTCTACGACTAGGTAGTAGCTCAAATGTTTTAACACGTTACATAAGTAACGCATTGTCTCTCGAGGTACCAATTAATATTCTGCCATAATGAGTGCAATTTTCTCTCTACTATGGTTATACAGAAATAAGTGAAATAAAATAAAATGGGTTTTTATTCACGTAGACTTTAAGAAAGAATGATATCATTTGGGAATAACATTTAATTTATAATAGTAATGATTTAGTTCCTTATAACTTATTGAAGGTACTGTCTAAATGGTTATTTATTATTATAACTACTTTTAATTGTGTATGTTTTTATTTTTATAAGTATTTACATTCATGTAGCGCAAGATGTATGCAGGTGAAGATCTCGGAGGCTTTTGCCCAGCAGTGGACGTCTTCGGCTGATATGACGATGTTTGAGTGTGGATGTCTTATTATACCTAATATACTATTGAAATAGACAAACCACCCAAATAAAAAACGATTTTAAACGTGTATACTCTTATTATTTAGCATAAAAACTGAGCCTGATTATTTTCCTTTTTATTATTTGATTTCAATCACTATTTAATTAGTACTAAAGATGTAAGGGATCTTTAGTACTAATTAAACCTCCTGTATAAATAATATCTCATCAATTAAGCACTAATACTACAACGCGGTTAATATTAACCTATAAATAACTTTCACGGCTGGATTGACGCATCGATCTCGCCGCGTGCGCAGTGCATATCTCATGCGCCGGCGAATCGTTAATCATACAAATCTAAATTGACTTTATATGCTTTACTATCGATCTAGTTCATTGGTTCCCAAACGTAGGTTCGGGGGACAGTAAAGGCTAAAACTATTCAGTGAACGTCAGACGAATTGTATTACAATAATGACTGTTTTAAAAACATTGAACTGCCTTGAACTTTTCTTTATACCAATCAATTTGAAAAAAAATGATAGGGGGCCATATAGAAAGCATTTCCCATCGCATAAAAGTAATCGATATCAAAATCAGTTCACTAACAATACGCCTAACATTTTATATGGATACATTGATAGCCTCCTTCCGAATCCGATCGTCGAATCGTCCTTTTTGTTGAAAACTAAAATAAATACATAAATCGGTTGATTAGGCAACTCGAAATGAATGCGTAACTTTAATTTAATTAGGATTGTGATGGAATAATTCCGTCACAATATATATTCATCCCTTTAGGGTTCTGTACCCAAAGGGTAAAACGAAGTCTTAGTAATAGGGTCCCCTATTACTAAGACTTCGCTGTCTATCTGTCTGTCTCTCTGTCACCAGGCTGTATCTCATGAACCGTGATAGTTAGACAGTTGAAATGTTCACATAATATGATGTATTTCTGTTGCCACTATAACAACAAATACTAAAAAACAAAATAAAATAAATATTTAAGGGGGCTCACATACAACAACGTGAAATTTTTGTGAGTCCGACTCGCACTTGGCCGGTTTTTTCATACTTGCTATGAAGGCAAGTTATCGTCTACTCTTTGTTCTTCTATAACTATTTCACTCCAGATCTTACCTAGACCCCGATCAGAAAAAGGTTTGGAACCGCTGCTCTAGTTTATTACATCACATGTTTCTTATTTATGACTGAAAACTTATTCCGTCATTATGTCTATTCGGTTTTAAGTACCGGTTATCTCAGTATTAATTATTTCTGAAGTACTGCATGCAAACAAGTAATTAAATTCATTTATGTAATATTTAGAGGTTTAATTATCTGTTATTTAATTTTACATAGACAGTAATTTGTTGGGAAAAAGTACAGAACTGGCAAATTTAAACCTATGATTATTTACTATTAAGAAGAGGTAATTTCGTATGGAGTAAATATCATACTCTGACGCTCTTAACGCACGTAAGAGTCAACTTAAAATGAGTCATTGTTTATATCGAAGTTTTAAATGGGCCTGCGTATTAAGGTTAAGGACACAAATATTAATAGTATTAGTGCTACTAGCAGAATTTTGGGTTCATCAGTGCGTTGACGTGGTTGGTAAATGCTTGTCTTTCAGGCCGGAGGTCGTGGGTTCGATTGCCACCCAGGACTGATATTTGTGTGCATGAATTTTGTTTGTCGTGAGTCTGGGTGTATTTATCTATATAAGTATGTATTTACAAAATTAAAGTAGTATATGTAGTATATCAGTTATCTGGTTCCTCTGCTCTGTTTACTCTGCTTAGTTTGGGATCAGATGGCCGTGTATAAATAATGTCCCAGGATGTCCCAGGATCCCAGGATATCGAAGTTTAAAATAGGCCCTAGGCCCGCTTGTCAAATATTAATAGAATTTGTGCTACTGGCCGAATTTTGAGTACATTAACCACTATTTCAACGGAGACTAGTCAACTACACTGGACATATAATACTGCATTAGCGTGTGCGCAAACATAGGTGCACTATCTATACCGCACCATTATTGACGGTCACCGTAGCCTAGTTGGTAGTGCTCCCGCCTACGAAGCTGGTGGTCCTGGGTTCGAATCCCGGTAAGTGCAAATATTTGTGTGATGAGCACGAATATTTTTTCTGAGTCATAGATGTTTTCTATGTATTTATCTATCTATATAAGTATGTATATCGTCGCCTGGTACCCATAGTACAAGCTTTGCTTAGTTTGGGGATAGGATGATCTGTGTGACATTGTCCCCAGATTATTATTATAATACAATAAGGTGGCTATCCGATACGACGGACGGCGTTATATGCACTCCGAGGTATGGGGGTGTACCACCGCTCATACTCAGACTCAAGACAGCACTATACGTGGTAATAATCACACAATATCGTCCTGACCTTAAGAACGTTGTCACGGCGATCCCTCCACAACCCAATTTCGCGTGATCCGTCACTTAAACCGTTCAGACAATATGTACCTAGTAAAATATAGCGAAAACTTAAACATAATTTCTTTGACAATAACTTAGCTCGCTAAACATCATTACTGTTATAAGATAATTTTGATAAATGTTTTCATACAATCCGTGTACCTGAATATCTATGTAACTAGAAATAATTATGTAGGTATACTTAATTATATTACTATAAACATATTCTGACTATTTACAAGCGCTTTTTTAAAGTCTACATGAATATATCTATATACCTTTTTTATTTTTATTTAATTTTAAACAGAAACAACGATCACATATAGATAAATAGAAAAACGGGTTAAAAGAATTTTCTTCATTTGATTCACAGTTAATATAATAAAATGCCGCGTTCAATCATAGGTCGCTATTAGCTAAGCACTTAACGACCCGAGTTTCAAGTGATGGATGCTTTAGCTGTAATCTTAACAACCGACGTGCATCAAGATACACTTCCTACTCATATTTCCAGCATAATTAATCTTAATTAGCAACCTTCTATAACTATGAAGGAATACTAAGTATGAACATTATTGGCCGTAGATAATAAAAATTAATTAAATATCTTGGGATAACTAACCAAATTAAACAAGGCATGTGCTATGGCGACCAGAAAAATCAAGTATATTTCTATAAATAAGTATATTTCGATAAAGTATACCCAAATACATATATCAATTATTCACACGAGGTCCTCTGGTCCCTCTCTAACCAGAGCTTGTACTATGGAAACCAGATAACTGATATACTACATATATTAATTTAATTATGTAAATACATACTTATTTATATATAGGACCAGACTCAGGACAAACAGACATGTTCATGCACACAAATATCTGTCCTGGGTGAGAATCGAACCCACGACCCGCGGCATGAAAGGCAATAATTTACCAACCACGGTAATCGGCCCCTCAAATATTTGTCCTGGGTGGGGATAGAACTCACGACCTCCGACTTAGCACTGGACCTGTGGCCAATCATTACACTTTGGTTCCTTTACCGTAGAGTATTACCAATTCAATAACTACTTTTGCTATGGTATTGATATATATGTATACTAACATTTTATGATGAGACATAAATTTAATGGCATATATATTACATACTGCATCTTAGCTAAGTTATTTTGTAATATCTATACTTAAAAATCAATGTAATAAATAAATTAAAACTATACTAACATAGATATTGGAAATAGATTAAAACTACGTACAAACTAAAACTATCATTATAAACTTAAAATAAAAATACTAAATTACAAATAAAAGAATAACTTATAGATAAAAAACCGCTTTATGTATACTTACAAATACATATATATTCACGAGCTAGACTACTTTTTCTGAACTGATATCAATTTAATAACACAAGACTCGACTTCTGAAAAAAAGTATATATTTCAGATAAACCAGAAATCTTCATGTTTTATTCATGAAGACAAGACATTAAAAATAAGAAATACAATTATGAATATGCAAATAAATACCAAATTACTTTATAACGCAAAAGTGAAACAAGGTATAAACTTATAAATGATAATTAGTTCAACTTAACTACCAGATCCACTTAAACAAAATGTATAATTGCACTCACACATTCCACCGTGTGATATTTTATATTTTTATTTATGAACAATAAATTAATTTCATTACAAAAATAATATACAATCAATCAACTGCTAGTGTGGCGCAGCGGCTAAGACAGTCGCTTCGCCGCTTCATGTCACGGGTTCGAGTCTCGCACCGGACAACTATTAGTGTGACCCATAAATATTTGTACGGAGTCTGGATGTAATTTGTGTCCGTCTATTATATGTTTGTAAAGTACCTCGCGACACGGGGATATGATTCATAAGTGCGGGCGTAGTCTTTTAAAAAAAAAGTTAATAATAGTCAATTTTATACAATCAATTTTAGGTAATGGAGTTTTCACAATCATGTAGGCGTTTTTTTTAAACTTTATAGTCATAAAGATTTTCCAAATATCGCAAATATATTCAGGCCAAAAACTACTTGATATACCTACTTAATATCACATAACATTTCCAACTACTTATAATGGTTAGTTAAGTAGTAAAGTGCAATAATAATAAAAATCAAATAATACTTTTCTTTTAAAATAGAAATTATAGAATGAGTCCTGGTACTAGATACTGCTCCAGTCGTCTGCTCTTTTCATCTTTCCTTTCTTTTACACTTTATGCCCTACCATCACACAGACTCATGAATATACAGTCACACATCTTAACGCTGGACTCAGTTATTGCATGATAGGTTTAATTGACTTTTACAATAATCAGCCTTTCAATTATTGTATTCTATCCTATCCACACTCGGGGATGTGTGCTATAATAACTATACATTGGCAAATTATCCCGTTAACAGTGTAACAGATACTAGCTACTAACCAGAGGGAAATAATTCCCCAACAATTTGTGTAGATTAGGTTCTATAAAGTAGGCGTGGATAGAAAGCACTGATAAATGCTGGCAGGTCTAAACCGGGGAGACGATTGGAAAGCTGGGTGCAGCCGGTCCAGTAACGGGTTGCGCTTTCCACCGAGATGCGCTTTCTGATATCAAATGCCATTCTAGAAGCAAATACATATTGTCATTTATTGGTTACAACTCATTGAAACTAGGTTAGATCAAACTTGAATCGGAAATATAGATATTGAAAATACGTTCCAAGAAAATCTTAATAAATCTTTGTTGTTTCGCTAACACTAATCGTCAATATTATTTTCAAAATGGTATTCGTTAAATTTTCCATCCACAGACAAAACACTTTCTTTTTCTATTTATTAAACAACATTTCCACCGAGATGCGCTTTCTGATATCAAATGCCATTCTAGAAGCAAATACACACTGTCACTTATTGGTTACAACTCATTGAAACTAAGTAAGATCAAATTTGTAAGAGAATTATATATATTTGGTAATACGTTCCAAGAAAATCATAATAAATCTATGTTGTTTCGCCAACAAAAATCATAAATATTATTTTTAAAATGGTATTCGAAAAGTTTTCCATCCACAGACAAAACACTTTCTTTTTCTATTTATTAAGAAACCTTTCCACCGAGATGAGCTTTCTGGTATCAGATACCATTCTAGAAGCAAATACACATTGTCACTTATTGGTACAATTCATTGTTGAAACTAGGTTGGCTCAAATTTGTATTGGAAATATTGGTAATACGTTCCAAAAAAACATAATAAATCTATTTAGTTTCGCTAACCACATAGCATAAATATTAATTTAAAAATGGTATTTGAAAAAAATTCCATCCACGGACAAAACACTTTCTTTTTCTATTTATAGTACGACAAACTTATCTGGCCCGGTGGCCAAAAGTGGAACTAACGACGCCAGTTGGAAATGTCAATCGGCTGTTATTCCCTGACATTCCTGCCATTGATTGTTTGTTGCGCGTATTTATTTTTCTTTTTGTGGTTTTTAATTGTGAAAAATGCCGAAAGCTTTAAAAAGTGATGCGAGGAACGTTATATTACAAGTATTGAATTATATGAATGAAGAAAAACACCTCCAGGCACCAATTATACCTTTCAATAAGTTGTATGAACGCGTAGCTGCTGCTACAGGTTAGTGTTGTCAGCTTCTGAAGAAATACGAAACTCCCCCTCGCACTTTAAATTTAAGTACATAATAATATTTTAAAATATTCATTATTTATTTAATTTTTGCTTATTCCATTGTAGGTGCTGGGGAGTGATTTGTAAGAAAACTTGTGAAAGAAAAAGAGCAAGCAGACGCAAAAATTTATAGCAGATCAGAATATTGGTAGATCGAATTCTGAAATGCCTACATTGATTGAAGAAGCTCTTGATAAAATAATGTAAAAAATATTGAAAATGACTATCGAAAAAGGGATGGATACTTAGACGAGCCTTTCATCAATCAATTAGGTAGTGATAGTGAAAGTGAAAGCAGTCATTATGATAATGATGATGATGAAATGACTTCTGAATTAAAAAAATCCGGTGACATAATAATACCTGGAGTATCCCCGTTAGAGGACACTCAGCGTACATTTTATGTAAATGATCATAATTATTGTATAAAAGTATAAAGATTTGTAATGACACTATTTGTTTGCTTTTTAGTGAAGTAATATTTACGTTACAATGTGCATATTATTTTAACCCACTTTATTGCAAAAAATAGTTGCTAGCAACACTAAATGCGATAACAGCGACGCTGCCAGCGAGCCAGATAAGTTGCGGTACTGTATCAAGAAACCTTTCCATCGAGATGCGCTTTCTGATATCAAATGCCATTTTAGAAGCAAATACATATCTACTGTCATATATTGGTTACAACTCATTGAAACTAGGTTAGACTTTAGTTAACTAGGTTACTAATCATCAATATTATTTTTAAAATAGTATTCGTAAAATTTTCCATCCACAGACAAAACACTTTCTTTTTCTATTTATTAGGAAAGCTTTCCATCGAGATGCGTTTTCTGATATCAAATGGCATTCTAGAAGCAAATACACATTGTCACTTATTGGTTAAGGCTCATTCATTGAAACTAGGTTAGGTCAAATTTGTATGGGAATTATGGATATTATTTGTAATACGTTCCAAGAAAATCACAATAAAACTATTTTGTTTCGCTAAGCACATAGCATAAATTTAAATAATTTTTTTAATATGGTATTCGTCAATTTTCTCATCCACAGACAAAACACTTTCGTTTTTGTATTTATTAAGAAAGAAATGTCACTTAAAATCATGCTTTCAAAATGAACTAGGATAGATCAAATTTGTAGTGGAAATATAGATATTGGAAATACGTTCCAAGAAAATCATAATAAATCTATTTTGTTTCGCTAAGCACGAAGCATAAATATTATTTTCAATATGGTATTCGCAAATTTTCTCATCCACAAACAAAACTCTTTCCTTTTTTGATTTATTAAGAAAGAAACGTCATGTAAATTCGTGCTTTCAAAATGAATCTATATAAATAAAAAGAGAAGTCCTGACTGACTGACTGACTCATCAACGCCCAGCCCAAACCCTTAGCCCTAGAAAGCTGACATTTTGCACAGATATTTTCTTTATAATGTAGACAAGGAATAAGGAAGGATTTTTCGAAATTCAACCCCTAAGGGGGTAAAACGGGGGTGCGAAGTTAGTATGAAACTTTGCCGTTTTTGAAGTTAGAGGCATGAAAGTTAGTATTTGGCCTTGCAGTTAACAATAAAAAATATATGTTTCAGGATTTTTGAAAATTTCACCCGCAAGGGCAAAAAATAGGGGATGTAAGTTTGTACGAAAAAGTCCCAATTTTTAAGTTAAACGCATAAAAATTTGCATTTGGCTTTTTAGTTATAAATAAAAAATATATATTTCAGGATTTTTGAAAATTCCACTCCGAAGGTCATAAAATAGGGGATGTAAGTTTGTATGAAAAATGCGATATTTTTGAAGTTAAACGTATGAAAATGAGTATTTGGCCTTTCTGCTAAAAATATATAGCATTTATTTCAGGATTTTTGGAAATTACACCCCCAAGGGCGGAAAATAGGGGATATAATTTTATACTGCCTGACTGACATATCAACGCATAGTCTAAACGGCTGCAGTTAGAACTTGAATTGACTTGAATTGACTTGAATTTTGACAGTAGGTTTTTGAAAATACCACCCCTAAGGGACTAAAATAAGGGATGACATATTTTATGAAAGTACTTAATTTTGATGTTAAAGGCTTTAGTATATAGACTTGCAGTTAAAAATTAAAATATGTATTTCTGGATTTTTGAATATTCCACCCCCAAGGGCGTAAAATTGGGGATGTAAGTTTATATGAAAAAAGTGCCAACAAGTTTTAAGTTAAACGCATGAAAATTGGTATTTAGCATTACAGTTAAAAATTAAAAGTATGTGTTACAGGATTTCCGAGAATTCTACCACGTAAGGTGACAAATAGGGGATGTTTGTATGAAAAATGTGACGTTTTTTAAGGTAAACTCATGAAAATTGGTATTTGACCTTTCATTTAAAAATACGTATTTCAGGATTTTTGGGAATTCCAGCCCTTTAGGGTGACAAATAGGGGATGGAAGTTTGTATGAAAAATGTGACATTTTTTAAGGTAAACGCATGAAATTAGTATTTTGCCTTTTATTTAAACATTATAAATATATCATCAGGACTTTTGGAAATTCCACCCCTAAAGACGACTAAAATAGGGATGTAAGTTTGTATGAAAATCTGTTTTTTTTTTGGAGTTAAAAGCATGTAAATTGGTATTTCAGTTAAAAATAAAGCAATCAAGGTAATAATTTGTTGTTAAAAAAGGTAATCCATAACTGATTCAATAGGTCAACACCAAAAATGTACGCCAACTTAAATTGTAGAGAAATTCGTTTCTTATTGCTTAAAATGTTGTGTTTGTTGTCGTCTAAGTAAAGATTTAGCGTTTTATAAGATTTGTTACTTCTTTTTTTTGGTATTTTTCATAACATATTAAAAAACGTCAATTTAATAAAATTGGGATAAAAAAGTCATTGACCCAAAATTCGAGTTAGCGTAGTATAAATTGTTCGTGTCGAGATGATCGCACCCAAAAATATCATCTTAATTTTACTGATCTACAAGTTCACAATTTTGTTAATCGATGGCTTTTATATCGTTTCAGATCGCAGAACTCATTTGACATATCGGTTAAAATAAATAAATGCTTGAAGTAAAAGGTAGTCCAAAACTAAATCAAAAGATGATCGCCTAAATCTCACCCAAAATATATGCCCACATCTTTATTTTACCGCTTTACAAGGTTATATTTTTGTTAGTAGATGGTGTAATCATCGTTTTATATCGCGCTATGGTTTCGTTCACAAAATGTGATATTAGACCTATCAATGCCGTAGTCGCAACCTAAGCTAATGGGGGTTACCTTGGTGATTAATGCATCGTTGATTATTATATTACTTTATTTGACTTACTGACTTTACTTAAAGACAATTGATATGTATTCTTTGATATTTTTGGGTTTATGATATCGGGTCTTTTTTTTAAATAACAGTAGGAAAGTAGTCTTTAGTTTATTTCTTAACTAGATTATTTATAAGTTAGGTTTTTTTAAATTTATATTGCTTATTTCTTTTAAAGGTATTTTTTTTTAGATTAAGCTAGAAGTAAGTAGTTACATTGGTAATCATTCAATATTGTCGCGGACGAAGTCGCGGGCACCAGCTAGTATATCATATTTGTAGACCTTTAGTTTCCTAAGAAGACGTAAACAATATTTGACGAGTAAAAATATTTTTTTATTGTCTAAGTATAGAAGAACCGTTCAAGCATAAAATTACTTCCCAAATAAGTTTAATGTGAGCATACATGAAATCCATACGAGACCAAGATGGAAAGTGGAAGTGAAAGGGGAAGAATGCGTGTTAAAACGTTGGAAGGAGTATTTTGAAAGTTTGTATGAAAGAGGTGTAACAGAGAGTGAACGTAGTTCACTAAGTATAGACAAGAACAAATGTAAAGATGACATTGGTATGGATGAGATTGTGAAAGCTATTAAGGGTATGAAATCAGGTAAGTCACCAGGGTATGACAGGATAACTTCCGAGATGCTGAAGGCTGGACATGGCGTCATAGCGAGTCAGCTGTGCAGCCTATTCAATTTATGCTATACCACCGGCCAAGTGCCAAGTGATTGGTGCAAGGCTGTCATCGTACCTCTTTACAAAGGGAAAGGCTCTCGGCAAGACTGTAAAAACTATAGGGGCATTAGTCTACTCAGCGTCGTTGGTAAGTTGTATGCAAAAGTATTGGTTGAAAGAGTTGTGAAAGAAACCGATGCGAAAATATGGGATGCACAGGCAGGTTTTCGGAAAGGAATGGGATGCACGGATCAGGTCTTTTCTCTGCGAAGCATAGTAGAGAAGTTTTTGGGCAAAAACCAAAAGGTTTACTGTGCCTTCGTAGACTTAGAAAAGGCCTACGATAGAGTGTTGAGGAGTGAACTATGGTCGGTACTGTCCATGTATGGGTTGAACGACAACCTTGTTCAAGCACTAAAATCTCTTTATAGGGATTCCAGAGCTTGCGTGAGGATTAACGGGTCATACACCGAGTGGTTTAGCATCCAAAAGGGTGTTAGACAGGGATGTGTAGCGTCACCGTGGTTGTTTAACCTATTCATGGATAGCTGTTTAAAAGATTTGAAAGAAAGTGAATGCGGTGTAAGGATGAATGAGTTACTCATCAAATGTCTGCTGTACGCTGATGATCAAGTTCTACTTGCATCATCTGCGGACGAGTTGCAGGTGATGGTAACAAATATGCATGAAGCTTTTGAAAGGAAAGGGATGAAAATGAATGTAGGTAAGACGAAAGTAATGGTATTTGAGAGGGATGAATACACGACAACGTGTGATATTGTGATTGGAGGAGAGAAAGTCGAACAGGTGAATGAGTTTGTATATTTGGGAACTTTGTTTACGAGAGATGGGAAATATGAAAAAGATATTGTTAGAAGAGTAAATGCGGGGAATAGAGTGAATGGGGCACTACACGCCTTTATGAGTAGCCGGCAAGTATCAAAGAAGGCTCGACTAGCCGTGCACGATGGAGTGTTAGTGCCAACTTTAATGTATGGAAGTGAAAGTTGGGTATGGCAGAAAAAGAATGAAAGTAAAATAAATGCAGTGGAAATGAGAGCTCTGAGAAGTATGTGTGGTGTGACTTTGAGAGACAGAATTCGAAATACTGATGTAAGAGAGCGTTGTGGTGTGAAAGAGGATTTAGTCACAAAGATTGAAAAAGGCATGCTGAGATGGTTTGGCCATTTAGAAAGGATGAATGAAAGAAGATTGACAAAAGAAGTATACCTGGCCTGTGTGAATGGGACAACCGGAAGGGGAAGACCACGTCGAACATTCTCTGACCAAATTGGAGATGTTCTCAAGAAAGGGCAGGTCAGAAGTACCCTAAACCGGCGAGCATGTATGAAGAATATAATGTCAGTAATCGAGGCAAAAGAAGTATGCAAAGATCGTGACAAATGGAAATCCGTTGTCTCTGCCGACCCCTCTGGGAAACAGGCGTGAGTCTATGTATATGTATGTATGTATACAAAGATCATGGATAACATACAAAATAGTCAAAAATAAATTATATAACTTTCTAATATCAATTAGTAATACCCAAATCTCAATTTACAAACTCTTGATAATATTTGTAAGTAAATATGGATTTATGTGTCTTTATTCGGTGTTGATTTAAAATACTATAATTATATATCTACTGGTAGTCAACAAATCTAATATGTAATTGATATTGTTTATATATAGGTAGTCTAATAAATTGCATAAAGCACAGCGATAATAGCATTTCTCCCAAGCTTAACTGAATCATTTATAAACCTTAGTAAGTTTAAACTTATTTAAAACAAATGAAAATATAACTACCTACTTTTTAAATTAAATGTCTGTCGTAAATGTAGTGTAATGAACACTATAAAAACTGTAATAACAAATTCCTAGCTTGTTGCTTATTACTCATAATTGTATTGCTACTGGGATTGTAAGACAACTTGACTATAAAAGCCATCATAACATTCAATTCAATTAATAAACTACTAGTGCACTTTTGACATAAAAGTTCACTTTACGATTAAAGAAGAGGTTTTTCAATATCGTAGTTGTAGTTAGTATAATTATTTAATAGCTAGAAGGCAAACAACGCAGACACCATATTTAGCTTAATTATTGAAGTTATACTTCTTTTGGCGCGATGGAGAAAAATGATGAGAGTGAATTTTTACGATGCGCGCGCACACCGACACCAATAAATTTAACAGCATGAAGTTAGTTCTAGGTGGTATGACAGTGAATTTTTACATTTTTTCATTTGTAAAAATAACAGCATGACGTTAGTTCTAGGTGGTATGACAGTGAATTTTTACGATGCGCGCGCATCTGCGCGCGCATTGTAAAAGGGCGGTAAAAGCGCGGTTCTAGGTGGTATGAAAATTGATAACTATGTTCAAGTTGTATATTAAGAAGTATAACTTCTAACGCGTGTAGACACAAGTTTTTTTTATTCCCCTTAGTATCAGACGCAACTTGTCGTGCAAAGGATAAGATAGTCGGTCACCTCGCTTCTGCATCAGCCCCCTCATGTTTCGTGTCGGTTGGCGTTGTTGGTAAAAGCTTGCGTTTCATGCAGCATGTCGATGGTTTCGACTCCTACCCAGGGCCTCTACAGGCTAAGTCGCCGGACATCGATTTCTTAAATGGCGTTCAAACAAATAATGGTTAAAATGACTTAATCAATCGTTAAATCGGCTTCAACGTTGACAATTGATTTCGGACTATTTGTGACGCCACATGTGCTCATGGAAGCCGATTTCACGATTGATTAAGTCATTTTTAACCTTTATTCATTTGAACGCCATTTAAGAAATCGATGTTCGGCGACTTAGCCGGTAGAGCCCCTGGACAGATATCTGGTTTCCATAGTACAAGCTTTGTTTAGTATGGGATTGGTTATTTGACCAATCTCAAAATGTGATTTAAATACTTTGTTAAGTCGACAAGAAAAACAAACACCTGTTAAAAACAAACGAATCTAAGATTACCGAATCTTACAATATATTTCCTGTAATTTACAGTTCGTTTAATGTTACGCTATTTTGTTACTCATTTTAAGAATTTTCTTTTCATTTTATTCTGATGTTTGCCCTTAGCTTTTTAAAAATGACAACGCCCGCACTAGGGTATCTAATCCCTGTGTCGCGGGGTACTTTACAAACATTTAATAGACGGACACAAATTACATCCAGACTCAGACAAGTTATTTATGGACCAAACAAATAAATGTTGGGCGCGGGAATCGAACCCGGGACACGAAGCGCCGAGGCGGCTGTCTTAGCCGCTGCGCCACACGTGCAGTCAAAAAGTGCTTGCTAGTCGTCTTAAAGAGAACAATAAATCAGATTCTTGTCAACCGCTTAAATGTACCGTACCTATATTTCTCTTTGTAAATAATTAGTGTAAGGCTTAAGATCTTATGATAACCTCATAATTTAGGAAGAAAGACGAGCCACCAAACATTTCTCCCAGACTTTAAATGGTAAAATCAGATCTCAAGGCTAAAGGCACGTCTAATGGTCTTAATAATATATTTTACTGTACTTAAATGGAGAATAACGAGCTTCATGTGAGAGTGGCTATCACGAGAAATCGTGGCGTCGAGAACGTCTTTGTCCGCCAATGGGCTATTTAGGTGACTCCGCCGCTTAATAAGTTTTAAATGCAAGATATAACTGGACTGACTGAAGTATTCAAAGTATGAGCGACGGGAATTTCTTTGAATGCTTAAATTAATACATTTTTGGAAGTATCATGATGTTAAGAACCTACATAAAGATATGTTTCCGTTATATATTCAAGTTTCTGATTGCATCGTGCAGATAATTATAAAGAGCCTCGTACCCGCAGATTTCTGGGTTTAAATCCCAGGTGTGGCCAAAATCGGTTTGAGATTTTTCTGGCAAGAAAGCCTTCTGCCTTCTGACTTCTGCCCGGAGTCAGGAAGTTGGCAGTGTTATATGCCTGTGCCATGGAGAACATGTAAAGCCGTTGGTCCTTTACCTGATCTCTTGCCAGTCGTGTCGGTTAGCCGTACGTTTCTATTCACGCAGACTTTAAAAAAGTGCTTGTTAATAGTCAGATCATGTAGGTAGTAATATAGTTTAGTACACATAATTATTTCCAGCCAAGGTTTCCCAAGAGATGCGTTTAAAAATATAGGTACAGTTAATTGAGAAAGGAGTAATTATTTGTTAACATAAAAGCTTGAAATTAAATTAATATTCTGCCACGTTAAGTCAGACATAGATAGAAGTCTAACCAACTGCCATAATAATACTACCATAGCCAATAGTGTTCTTTTGCTGAATTTAAATCCTCCAAGTATGAAGAAATACCTTCACATAACAACCTATTTCTCAGCTTGCTAGCTAGCTTCTATGTAAATATCATTACTATTATAAAATAAATTTTATAAATGTTATCATACAATCCGTGTACCTAAATATCTATGTAACTAGAAATAATTATATATACTTAATTATATTAGTACAAACATGTTCTCACTAATTACAAGCGCTTTTTTAAAGTCTAGGTGAATCAAAACCTTTTTTATTTTTTTATCTTGGCACTCTTATATCTCCACGAAGCGTCAGCAAATGCTAACTAAAGCCTTTCGCACACAAGCCAAAAAAAAAATATTTTCACGTAGAATATGATAGTATTTTAATTCAATGCATTTTACTTGCGTAGGGAACTTGATCTTGTAAATAAAACTTAAATGTAACCAACCAGTCCTATAAGTTGTCTATTTACGATTTATATACACGTTAGATAAACGCCGCCAAAAGAGTTTGATTATAAAGTTAACGAGGAATTCACAGTACAAAACATAAACTTTGATCTTTGAATTTGTTACCGTATATCATACCATAAATGTTACGGTTAAACCAACCAGATTGAAATCCATTTAGGAGTTACTTTGCCACAAAAACACCGTGTGTAGGGTAAAAAACAAAAGTAGTGTAAATACCGCGTAATATACAATAATTAGTGGCCTTATGAGAGTATCTCTCAACATGGCTTCTAAGTAAACTCCCTGAGCTATTACAGTCATACTTGACTAGGTACTTGGTCGTTAAATCAACAGTTAATTCGGTAATTACAGTACTTAGTTTACTAGCTAAACCATTAGATTACTACATGGAACTCAAGTATCAATTGTAACGTTAGCAAATTAGTCATCGTGGGTAAATTTCGGCTACGGCGAAATATTCTATTAATATTTATTCATTTATTAAGATTAGAAGTGCGGTCTAATCTCAACACGATGGGACAAGCATCTGACCTGGGAGAGATCAGGCGTAGACTTGACAGCTTTACGTGCATTCCAGCATTCCAAAATTGAAATCGCTCTTTGACCTGGCTTGACCTGGGAATTTAACCTAAGATCTCCCATCTTAAACAGCATAGAAAAATTAAAAGCTATCAGCATTTGGCTGACATGTTAAAGATGATGACGAAAACAAAAATAAAAATGTTTTAAAAATATCTTGAATTTCCTTTTGAATAGTCAAGTATTAGGAAAATTCCTAAATTATCCAAACTATAAAGTTAGATTTATAACTATACACAAAGATATAATTACCCTCCGTCGCTTATAAGTACGGCAACACGCTTGACAAGCGCATCGGTATACCTATTTGTTTCAAAATTATGAGATATAAAACAATTCTAAGCCATGATTATACAATAGCCAATTATGGTTAGGTATCAACACCACATCATTATATACTTTTTTATTGTAAAATGATCTTTATAGCTGAAGTATTAAAGTTCAGCACCATTACTACTGATGTGATGCTGACTGTACATCTTACAGGACGCTGATCATTATTTCTATCTTCCACCTATTAGAGCGCAGTAACGGGAAATGTAAGATTAATGCTGTGCTCCCCATATGCATATTCAACTGTTCATTAAATATAGGTTTGTTTGCCAAATTAGCCTGCGGAAATTATCCTTTCCTTCTAATAAGTGGATATATTTATCAAATGCTTCCATTTGATACTTGTTTTTGAATCAAGCCGTATTAAGATACCTAAGATTACGTAATGATGAATTTGAGCAATGTAGGTAGAAGATATATTCTTAGGGTGGCAGATCGATTGAGGAAGAACCTCAGTCTATCTGCCACCCGAATAATTAAAAATATTTAATTAACGCAGACTTTAAAAAAGCTGTTGGCGTGGTTGGCAAATGCTTGCTTTTCACACCGGACGTTCTGGGTTCGATTCCCACCCAGGACAGATATTTGCGTGCAGGAACATATCTGTTTGTCCTGAATCTGGTTGTAATTATTTATATAAGTATGTATTTACAAAAGAAAAGTAGTATATGTAATATGTATATCAGTTACCTGGTTTCCATAGTACCTACAATCTCTGCTTAGTTTGGGATCCGATGCCCGTGTGTAAATTGTCCCAGGATATTATTAATAGGTCTTTACCTATGAAATTGCCGTTTTGTATGAAAAAATTTAAACGAATTTTTTTCATGAATTTTTTTATTTGTATTAATCGAAGTAATCACCCATGCAATCAATGCATCTTTGCCATCGCAGTGGCAGTTTATTGATGCCCTTCTTAAAGAAATCAGCTGGACGGGAGGCAACAAATTCTTCAAAGGCATTTTGTACTGCCTCTCGGGTATTGAATTTTTTTCCCGCCAAGAAGTTATCCAAATTCTGGAAAAAGTAGTAGTCTGTAGGCGCAAGGTCTGGTGAGTAGGGCGGATGACGGAGAGCTTCCAACCCCAGTTCTTGCAACTTGGAGACCGTCTGCTGTGCAGTATGAGGTCGCGCGTTGTCGTGCAGGAGCAGCGGAGACGAGCGATTGACCAATGCTGGTTGGAGATGCGCCAGCTTCTCCATCATTGTGCTCAGTTCTTCACAGTACACATCTGCAGTAATGCTCACCCCGTTTGGTAAGAAGCTGTGATGAATCACACCGGCGCTAGACCACCAAACAGTGACCATCACTTTTCTAGGGGTAAGTTTTCGTTTAGGGCATTGTTTAGGTGCTGAACCAGGATCCAACCAACTTGCTGAGCGCTTGCGGTTATCAAACAGAATCCATTTTTCATCGCAGGTAACAATGCGGTTCAAAATTCCTTCATTTGTGTGTCTGTTGAGCAGTGCAAGGCACGTCTCGACGCGTACTTCGCGCTGGCGATCATTGAGTTCGTGGGGCACCCATTTGTCAAGCTTTTTTACCTTGCCAATTTGACGCAAATGGACCAATATTGTTTTGACGCTAACGTCGAAAGCTGCTGCTAATTCAGCCGTAGATTGTGTATCATCAGCTTCCACAACCGCCTTTAATTCGTCATTGTCGACCAAAGTCTTCGGACGACCGCGAGGTTCATTTTTCAGGTCGAAATTTCCAGAACGGAAGCGAGCAAACCAATAACAGGTGGTGCGTTGGTTTGTAGTGTTAGCTCCGTAAACGTCGTTGATGTTGCGTGCCGCTTGTGCCGCGTTGCTGCCACGACGGTACTCATATTCCATAATTACTCGAATTTTTAACGTATCCATGATGACGAAAAAGATTGAAATGCGATGAAAATGTAACACTAATCAATAAAGAAATGACTACTTTTGGAAAAAAGAATCCATGTTTTTAAAATAAAATTAATTTGAAATTAGAATTCTTAGCCAAACAAAAATTATTTTGATTTGAAATGGCCAGTACTGCAGAACGGCAATTTCATAGGTAAAGACCTAATATTATAAAATTGATTTCAATATTAAAATTGACGTAAGGACCTAACAGGCTGAAAGCTGTAACGTAAAAGTGTGTGGGGATTGAAATTTTGTTAGCGAAGTGTAAACATAGTTCATACATTCTTCTGAGATGCTGATTTTTAGAATAGTGCCTATACTTCGTTATTATTTTTTAATTGAAAACTAACTGGTAAAGAAACGGAAACTATTAATTATATAACATTTGGAATAAATTTGAACACTCAGCTTTATTTATGTCGGTGCTAAACCATTTCGCATTAATGGTACAATGACATTAACTTCATATTAGGAGGAAAAAAATTGAGATTTTCTCATACAAATATGTTATTAGTATAGTCATTAAGCGTGGGAAAGTTTATGGTAAATATTTCTAATACTAACACAAGTATTACGCCTAGGTAATAATTAACACCTTTTTATGGCAAGGCAGGGGAATGCCTAACCATCCACCTGTACCAGGCGGATGCGCATGCCACCCGCAAAAAGTGGCATGTCTGCGGGTGGGTATGTCGGACTTGCACCGACTAAACCTAACCTGCCGTGAACTTCTTCTAGCGCCTGATAGGGGGAGCCCCGGGAACGCTGGTATGTTGTTCCGGTGCCCCCCTTTGGCGCCGTGTCCCAGATAGTTGGGACAGGCATCCTGGGAAGGCTCTGAGTTGCCCACCCTAATTCCGACCCCTGCCAGTCCGGGACAGCGACTGCGCCACAAACAGCTCGCTGTCTACCCGGAGCTGCTTGAACGTGGCGGCAGTAGAGGACACCTATACTCATACTGCCACCGCAGCCCCGAGGTGAGAAGGGCTAACGGCTGCCGCCGCCGCGCCGCCCCAACGCTTCCTCCGTCTGCGAGCGGAATCGGCTAGTTCCCGATCCCGCTCGGCGGCCTCCTTCTGGAGCATGACTACTTTACAGAAGGAGACCACGGCGTCGCATGTGAATAATTAACACCTAATTACTGGCTATCATGTCAGCCAAAGTACTTCCACTGCTGGAGAAAAGCCTCCCCAAAGAATGGGGGAATATGACATAATCGCCGCGCTTGGCAAACGGGTTGGCGATCGCAGTTAGATGGTCATAGACAATAGAAAAACGCTGCTGCCCGTTCTCTGGTAGGTATTCCCTTGGACGATTACTACCCCCCCCACGGGATTAGATGGGGTGAAAATACTCTATGCCGTCACCACACAGCAGGCATACTTACCTTTTAATGTTTTAATTGGTAAAAGCTGGGGAATGTCTTAACTGCTGCATGTTTTGCATAGCGGTTAAGACAGTCGTCATTTACCCCTCTTTAACTCCGTTTCCAGGGTTCGATACCCGCACAGGACACCTTACCCATAAATTGTTGTTCTTTGACTGGGTTATATGTGTCGCTTAATTATATGTTTGTATAGTACCCTTTGTCTTGGGATATCGTATATATAATGGTAGTTGGACAAAGGTGTTTAAGCCAAGTGAGAGGCCTACTGGGCGGCTTGAAAATTCATCAGCCATGCCCATACGATATTTTTATGTGTTTGATTTAGTTGCACTTTCTCTACCGGCTTTCCGGTACGTTTTGTAATCATGTTGTCTATCGAATGGTCAGTCTTCAGGTATCAATTATTCAAAAGGAAAAGTGCAGATATTATAACGCCATAAAAAAAATATTTGTTTGAGAGAACAGAAAAAGGACCAATATTTTTGCAAAAATTTTGCTACGTTGCTTTTGACTATAACGATTCGATAAGTGAATTAATTAATAAACGCGGTCAAAAAAATAAAGCAAACGCGCAATAACTATATGCGTGACGTTTTACCCCTCATTTATTAGAACTTTGAGTTAAATTATAGATTTCAATTTGAAATTCAATCTAACATTTTTCAACGTAAACAGTATCTTAATGGTTTTAAGTTAGGATATTAGTGGATAGTAAGTGGGTCACTCAAAACAGCACAGACTTTGAATTATTTGTAGCTACTGATAAAGTTTTAGGATTGCATTTTGTAATTAATAGACAGAACAGTTTTTAAACTTGTTTAATAGTACGGGGTGTTAGTCCGGTTGGTTCGAATGCCCCCTGGTGAGATTTTCTTTGTCGGCGCAAGCGCGTGGCGTGCATCTCGGCCAAAGTAATTAACATCCATTCATTTATAATGCGGTGAATTTTATCGGAAGCCAACCGAGTGGGAGGCACGTTTATTAATTTTATATCATTAATTAATATTTTATTACAGTACTATACTAGTTTAAATCGAACTAATAAGTGAAACCTAGAGGTTCTAGGTACAGGCGGGACCGACACGTGCTCTCCTTGGTAGACTTACAGACTGCCAGGTTCCTGGTTGCTTCTGTTATGTGCCAGAAAAATCCCAATAACAAGTTTTAACCCAATCTGGGGTCTCTATATCTATGTACGAACTCGCTACTCATCATTTTTGAAATATTCTTATACCTGTGACAGTGTTGATACCAATGATACTAATAATAATTATCTTCGCAACTAAACTACTACAAGTACCTACGTAAATTCAAATTTGCAGTATCACATAGTTGTAGTCGTTAGCTTTTTGGTGCTATACGAAGATCAGCGTTACAGTAAATATGCTGAGGTAGGCGCCTTTTTCTCGCTTGTACGGATAATACGTACAAGCGAGAAAAAGGCGCCTACGCTGTAGGTGTACGGCTATAGGTGAACACCTATGTAAACTACGTTAAGGATTACTGTGCTAATTGGGAATAAACATATTTTTATTCTTTTTACCGCAAAACCGCAAAGTCCACAAGATGACATTTCAAAGGATCGTGCCAAACCGCGGGATGGCCTTTATGGATATCCTTAACGGAGACCTTTGGCCAGCCGTGGACATATTTTGACTGATATGATCATGGAACATCATCAGCATCATCATGATGTTCCATCATCATCATCATATCAGTCAAAATATGTTTACGAAGTAATTTAATTTTAATCTTAATGTACAATTTAAAAAGTTTGTTCATGGTGTAAATCTAGATCGTATTTCTTAGACTACAGGTGTGCCAAACTCTTGCAAATCCTCTCAAGCATTTAAACAGACTGCATACAAAAATATTCATGTTTAGAATTTTCACAATGGTAGTAGAACTTGCATGTCATGATTCGTAAATATACTTAGCCCCGCAAGATCTTTACTTAGAACGGTATAACTAAATAGGAGATAAGTGTTCTAATAGGTTGATCGACCCTTATTATTAAATAACTTTTACATTAACCGTGTAAGCAACTAAAATGAGATAGCACCTATCTACCTACTTTGCTACTAATATATGCATCGTAAAAGTTGATAATCTCAATCTCAAAATATTTCTACCTTAAATAGGTATGAATTAATAGTTAATTTCTATACTAAATAGACATACATAAGTATGCGTGAGTAGGCCTCCTACACGGTGGACCGATGATCTTGTGCGGGTCGCGGGAAGCCGCTGGATGCGGGCAGCGCAGGACCGGCTATTGTGGAGATCCTTGGGGGAGGCCTTTGTCCAGCAGTGGACGTCTTTCGGCTAATATGATGATGATGATGACATAAGTGTCTTTAATATACATACATAAGTACAGTATAAACATTTCAACAAAACCGGACCGCATTTTCTTCCTTTTTCTTTTAAATGGTGGGACAGTTAACGCACTTCCTTCTGATCCCTAACTAGTCAGAGCGTGTGCTATGGCAAACAGACAACTAATAAACATACTTAAATTTTATAGACAAAATACAATCCAGACATCGGTGTTAATAATCGTTTACATCACACAAAGATGTTTTCTAAATAGGGATCGAACCTCTGGCTTAATAATCGACTGTACGTGTGGCGCAGTCACCTCGGCTAAGACCAGTCGAGGTGACTGCCGCTTCGTGTCGCGGCTTCGAGTCCCGCGCCGGACAAGTATTTGTGTCACCCATATATATATTATTATATGTGTAATATATTTAAATATTTATATATATATATATATATATATATATATATATATATATATATATATTGTATTTATACGATTGTATTTTATAGTACTTGTCAAGTATTTTAGCAATTTTTATTATACTTGGTTTATAGTGCACCTACCATATTATCTCTGCATCACCCTAAGGTTGACTGGGAGAGAATGCCTTTGGCATTAAGTCCGCCTTTGTACAGTTTTGTGCAATAAGTATAAATAAATAAATAAAAAATAAATAGTTGTTCTGAGTCTAGATGTAATTTGTATCCGTCTATTTTATGTTTGTAAAGTACCCACAAACAGGGATTATATATAAGTAGTAGACCAAGGACTAGAAGAACATGGGAGACTTTGTTTAATACATCCACATATAAATATAATATATCCATACAACAAAAGTCCACATATCTCGGGTGAATTTACAATTATATAATTCTCTGACACAAAACACACTCATACTCCGAACAATTTGTAAATGTGTCACACATATGCATAGCAATTTGTATGATCTATCTGTAGTTCTGAGGGGATCAAAGCCGAAAATGGAATTATGCAGATCTACTTTTTAACACTAAATATTGTCCTATGAGAACTTATTAATTGTTGCCATATAATAGTATAATAATACAGCATGATACGTGGTATTAATTATGCGCATGCAAACCGCTACTTTGTACTAGGTTACGGTACTTTATTAATTAAGCTAATCTTGTCGCGCTCTCATTTACCTAAATACGAGTTTTGTTCCAAATATTTTCACTAATAGTCATTAAACTAAACTTGACCAGAGACATCACCAATTATAAAAAAAGAATGTAAGGAACATTATTAAAAAAAGAAACTGATACTATTGGTTCACTACCTACAAGCTTGTAATGTTCTCAGTGATGGAATTTGACTGCAAAATTTTGTAGGGTTTCGTCACAGAATATTTACTTAAGGTAGATAGTAAATGGCGCTAATATTTCTTGTAGAACGAGTTCAAAAGACATTAATAAATTTCTATGTGCTAACAGAATTCACTGTCGCTTAATTGGCATAATATTGGTGCAGTTTTAAATCTTATCGACGATCATAATTTATTATTCTGAATGTAAATGAGAGAGAATTAAAATAACCTTAATATTTTTATTTTTTATGAATAAAAATGACTAGCCGGTTGGCGTGGTTGGTCGTTGGCCTTTCACGACGCAGGTCGTAGGTTCGATTCCCACCCAGGACAGATATTTGTGTGCATGAACGTTGAACATGTCTGTTTGTCCTGAGTCTGGGTGTAAGTATAGTAGTATAAGTATGTATTTACAAAATAAAAGTAGTCTACGTAGTATATCAGTTATCTGGTTTCTATAGTACAAGTCTATTTAGTGAGTAAATATTTTATAGGCAAATAGCGTCACTTCTGCCTTTTTCTAGAGATATCACTTTAAACTGCTTTAGTCTAAGTGCATATGAACTTATTTTTTTCGTTATACCCTTAGTAGATGCAAATTGTAAAAATCTTTTCGGGCACGTCCGTGTCGCAATGTAGGTATGCATTGGGTAATTAAGTCTCCATACCACACTATTGTACTCCAAAATACTACGAGTAAGACAGTTGAATAACAAATGTTGTGTCTTAACATTACGAAAAGATTTTCAATGCTTAAGGATGAAATCCAACATTTCTGAAGCTCTCTTTATAATGGTGTCTAAATGTGAAGAAATTGTCCATTTCTAATCATAAGGACATACAATTAAAGAAGCTGATAGTATAAGGGACCCTCCCTTATACTATCAGCTTCTCTAACTGTATGTCCTTAACTAAATAATCCCAGTATATATGTCTTGATTTCACATAGTAATACTTAGCATTATTTAATTTCTACATCTTGATATACTCACACCATCGGATAAGTCGATCTAAATATTTCAGAAAAATTGTGCAGTCTGAAATGTTATTAATGAGGTAGTTAAACAAAATCGGTCCTAAGTGCGATCCCACGGGAACACCAAAATAAACAGGTTGCAACATGATTGATGATATATTTATCACGATAAAAAAATGATCTTTCTTTTAAATATGAACCCAGGCAGTCCAATTGGTGTAATACTAGTAGGTATAAAAGTAATATCTATATAATAATATCTGAATGAATTACAAAAAATATATATATAAATGCTACTTTTTCAGCACCTTAATTAATCACAATGTGTACTTGTTTGTTAGAATCACAGAGCAAAAAGTAGTCATGAAACCTAGATTTTGTCAATTACCAAAATTAGTTTGATCATCATCATCATCATGTCAGCCGAATGACCTCTGCTGCTGGACTAAGGCCTCTCAAAAAGATTTCCACTATCTTGTGTCCATCATTTGGAGGGATATGCCATAATCGCTACGCTTGGCAGACGGGTTGGCTATCGCATTATGATGGTTAGTACACAGAGAGACGCCGCTGCCCGTATTCTGGGACATACTCTCTTGGGACGACATCTATTTACGTAAACTGAACTTAGAATATCGTCAGACCATCTCAACCCATGGAGGGCCCACGGGTTGAGATGGTCTGACGATATTCTAAGTTCAGTTTACGTAAATTGAATAGATAATACTGAAATACCGGCCAAGTACATACTATTGGTTGAGTCGTACAGTGTTAACAGAAGACGCTCAACCAATTTATGAAACTAATCCAAGATTTATGAAACTAATAGTTATGTATATATTTGCTTCATAAGCTTAGGGGACATACATACATACACCTAAAGGCCAGTCCGGGTAATTAAGGGTCGTCACGTCGCTGAAATGAATGAACAGAGATATTGCGATTGCTAGTAGGTACTAGCAGTAAAAGCGGAAAGGTCAAGTGTGATAATGTGATTGTAACGGGAGAATCTATGGTAGATTAGAGAAAGGGGAACCACGCGGGCTTGTAAGCTTGACATTTTCAAGTTTTGTCGATGGTATAATGTAAATGTCGAAGAAATATCGCTGGATTCTATTTTGAAACTTTCGTTTTTAAAATATTATTATTATTTTTTCTCAGATAACATGATCCATTATGATTATTACTGGGAGCGTATAAACTATGCTAGTAAAAAACTTAAATATTACATTACCTTTAAATTATTTTATTTTACCGTCCCAACTACGATGCTTACCCAGAGCGAGTGTATCGGACATTGATATTTACTAGAAATTATCTTCAGAAAATCGCTGCTGCTGCCGCGTACTCTAGACAATATTGCCAATATTTTTTGTTTATATTTAAGAGTATAGGATTTATCCTATACTATTAAATATCTATATATCACTCTATTTGGATTTTAGGCAACGACTCTATGATTTCGATGTATTCAGAACATGGTCGCCCGGGCACATATAAATGCGGCCGGCTGTACAAAACAACGATGTGATTAAAGGACAAATCATCATCATCAAAGGAGGAAAAGGATCCCATTTTGCGAATCTAATTAATAATTAATCTGGAAATATTGTAATAAATCCTATAAGTATTTCTGTCATTAACGTTCATAACAAACAATATGAAACCTTTGGGTTATTTAAGTAAAGCGTTGTTTGAGAAAAGATACTCGTCAATCACGATTCGTCTAAAGATTAAGCAAGCATCATCCATAAAATAACCGATGAGGCGATAAGGCTATTTATTATTCATAGTAAAATATTTTGGTAATCTTATTTAGGGAATATTATTTAGGTCCGTCTCATAAGGTGATTTAAATCTTTCTATGACGGCCACGTCGCAGACCCAGAATAAGAACAACAATTTATGGGTCACACATAACGTTCGAAGTAGTTGACGTGGTTGGTAGATGCTTGCCTTTCAATGTGCAGGTCGTAGGTTCGATTGGGAATCGAACCCACGACCTGCACAATGCGATGGGAATCTAGGTCAGATATTGTTGTGCATGAAAATGTCTGATCGTCCTGAGTCTGGGTGTAATTTTTTTTTTTTTTTTTTATTTATAACTTTATGCACATCAAATAGTACAACCTTAGGGTGGTGCAGAGATAGCATGGTAGGTGCACGGATGATAAAATTATCAAAATGTAAGAAAGCAGAGGCTATACTAAGCGACTTCTAAAGTAGTAAGAACTGGACAACACGATATTATACTGTACTATATTATACAATACTATACTATATAATACTATACTATATGATACTATACTATAAGATACTATATTATATGATACTATACTATAAAATCCAATCATGAACCATATATTTATTTATAACTGGCGGGTTTCTGCTAACAATTTGCGAAGTAAATACTCACGAACTTTTCTTTTAAATGATGTAATTATAAGTACCTATTTAATTATTATATTATATATTTATAAGTAGCGCAAAACCGGCAATTGTGGAGATCTTTGGAGGAGGCCTTTGTCCAGCAGTGGACGTCTTTCGGCTGATATGATGATGATGATGATTTATAAGTATGTATTTACAAAAGAATAGTAGTTAGTATATGTAATTGTAATATATCAGTTATCTTGTTTCCATAGAAAAAATCAGATGGCAGTGTGTGAATAATGTCTCAGGATAATATTATTATTATAACACAAACGTCTATCCTGGGTGGGATCGAGCTGACGACCGTTGGCTTAGCAGTCACGATCACTTAGCACTAGATCAACAGTCAAGTCAATGTCTCTTCAACAGTTGGTTAGGCATCAACATCCTACTTCCTACTATCACAATAATATCTAGGCATATCTAGGGACAGTGTCACACAGATCCTTCTAGCCCCAAACTAAGCAAAGCTTGTACTATGGGTACCAGGCGACGATATACATACTTATATAGATAGTTATATACTTAAATACATAGAAAACATCCATGACTCAGAAACAAATATTCGTGCTCATCACACAAATATTTGCACTTACCGGGATTCGAACCCAGGACCACCAGCTTCGTAGGCAGGAGCACTACCAACTAGGCTACGGTGACCGTCAAACTAATATTATAAAGGCGAAAGTTTGTCAGTGTGTGACTGTGTTAGTGTGTATGTTTGTTACTTCTTCACGTCTAAACGGCTAGAGTAAGTTAAATAAAATTTGGTATGAAGATAGCTGACACCCTGGATTAACATTATAATTTACAAAGTTTAACGCAGGTAAAACCGGGCATAGCTAGTAATGTTATAAATACGAAAGTTTGTAAGTTTGGATGTTTGTTACTCTTTCACACAAAAACTACAGAACGGATTTTGATGAAACTTTGTAGTAATATAGCTTATATATGCGAATAACACATAGGCTATAATTTATACAGTTTAACGCGAGTGAAACCGCGGCGCACATTTAGTCGTTTATATTAATTACTGATGATGTGTAAAAAGTGAAAGACGATTTACACTTATCTTTTTAGATAATTCCTCTTAGAAAACATTGAAAGTGATAAATGTAGTATCTGTTGTGGCTTAGCCAATCATGCATGTTAACATGAAGTACCTTATCGAAACATATAGGTATTTTACATTTCTTATGAAACTTTATATAATGGGAGTAAATGAATAATATTGACATACGTCCATGGTATCTATCTTTAACCACGTTAAGACAGACCTGTCTCACTTGGTACTTTCGATGCAACACAACGAGTACATTGACGCGCCCAGGGATATCCATTTAGCGAGCGAAAACGAGACACAGATTTAGGATTCCCTTGCTAACACCCTTCCGGAGGATGGAAGTATTATCATCGCCTTTTTTTCTAGAAACATGGCCGACTGATATGTTCGCAGTTGCATGAGAAAGAACATATCACATTGATAACACCTTTCAAATTATTAAATTTGAATTTTATAGCATTACTAGCTGTGCCCTGCGATTTTACCCGCGTTATATTTTATAAATTATCATAGCTCCTCCCAGGTAGGTAATAGCGTGATAATATGTAGCCTATATGTTGACCCGACCTCTTAGTAATATTCATGCAAAATTTGAAATAAATCCATGCAGACTTTTTGACTTTAGCCCGGACATACATACAGACAAACAGACACACAGACAAAAATTCAAAAAACTATATTTTTGGCTTCGATATCGATTGTAAGTCACGCCCCAAGTATCCTTTTTTAAAAATATTCAATGTACAGTTTTGACTTTCCTACGATTTTATTATATGTAAAGAAATAAAGATTGACTTTGCATTGCGAATCATGCTATTAAATTAAAATTGATCTGCCAGTGTGTGATCGTTCGTAGCTTTTTTTACTACATATACTACTTTTCTTTTGTAAATATATACTTATATAGATCAGAACAAACAAAATGCATACAAATATCTGTCCTGGGTGGGAAACGAACCCACGACCTGCGGCGTGAAAAGCAAGCATTTGGCAACCACGCCAACAGGCCCGTCTAACTTATCGCAGAGCGCGCACCCCAGATTGGTAGATGGTGCTGGTTCGAGACCCATCGGACGATAAAAGTTATGATTTTGAGAACAGTTTTAGTTGTTAGGCAATTCTATGTATACTTACCCTGTTTTTTTCATACGTGACATATGTATGAATAAAATAAAATAAATAAATAAAAAAGGTTTTTATTCACGTAGACTTCAAAAAAGCGCTTGTAAATAGTCAGAACATGTTTGTAGTATTATAGTTGTATACATTATTATTTCTAGTACCATAGATATTAGGTACACATGTATAATATGATAGTATTAAAACATTAATAAAATTTATTTTATAACAGCAATGATATTTAGCTAGCTCGAATCAAGTTATTGTCAAGAGATGATGTTTAAGTTTAATTATCTAGTTTAAGTCTAATTATCTAGTTTAAGTCTAATATTTGTAATACATATTGGCAATGGTTCTGTCTATATTAAGGTGATATTATTATGACGGACCTTGTGTTAATAACGACGGTCGCGCTTTAATGCTACCACCGGATCCAATGCGCCCCAGCTGAGAAGACCCAGCGAAACAAACTCAGCGGGTGTCTCTACTACCGGTTTCAACACGGCCCAGCTGAGACGCTCCGGCGAAACATACTCAATGGGGCATATACACGAGATTTGGTCCACTTACTGTAATTATTTAGCAGGCAAACACAATATATGCTCGATCGGTTGTCTGATTATTTATTTATTTTAGGTTTAATATATTAGAAAGAGAAAATAAAAACGTCAGAATAAAAGTAACATTAATCATTTTGAGACACAACCAACAGTTCTGAAATTCGTAGAATATTTAAATAATAGATAGTTTTATTACAGATAGTTCATGTAACATAAAAGATTACTCATGTCTATATGGCTATAAGATCTCCAGCGGACTATGTGCAGGTAGATGCCGACCGCCAAATGTCTTTATCGTCAATGTAATCCTTAGTAGTGTAGTAACCCTTAGCCATAAGTTCATGTTTAATGTGTGACTTAAACTTATTAACAGGTAGTTTAGTTATATGAATAGGGAGCTTGTTATAAAACCTAGTACAATTTCCCATGAATGACTTTTTTGTTTTGCTAACTCTAAAGGCTGGTATAGCTAGTTTGTCCTTATTTCTTGTATTGACATTGTGCAAGTCACTCCGTTTTTTATATTTATCTAAATTTTTCCGCACAAACATTATATTCTGATATATGTATTCAGATGGAACAGTAAGTATATTTACCTCTTTAAAAACGCTTCGTAGAGACTCGCGACTGCCTAGATTATAAATAGCTCGGACTGCTCTTTTTTGTAATACGAAAATAGCACTTATGTCAGCTGCTGAGCCCCACAGCAGAATACCATAGGACATAATGCTATGGAAATAAGCAAAATATACTAGTCTAGCAGTTGGTTCGTCTGACAATTGTCTGATTTTCCAAACTGCATATGAAGCTGAACTTAATTTGGCAGATAATTTTTCAATATGAGGACCCCATTGTAATTTTGAGTCCAGTGTTATTCCCAAAAATACGGTCGAAGGAACTAAATCTAAAACTTCGTCGTTAAGTGCAACCGTTGGTTTAATATGAGTCACATTCGGCAATGAGAATTTGATGCATTTGGTCTTTCCTGCATTCAAAAGAAGATTATTTGCCGAAAACCAATTTGATATGAGGCTGAGAGTTTTATTAGGTTCTATAAGATCCTTATCTTTCCTACTCACTTTAAATATGAGTGACGTATCATCAGCAAATAGAATTATGTCTGATACTTTCTCTACTAGATATGGGAGATCATTTATATAAACTAGAAAAAAAGGGTATATAGAGAAATGGAATAAATAACATTTAAATTAGAACAAGAAAAGATTCGCCAGCATTGTTCATGATATGCTTTTACTTCCTTCTTTTTACGATCGGCTATAACTTTTAAGAAACGAAATAGTATAATTATAGATTTCTATGACCAGTTAAACACTTATCGGATCTCAGCCGTCAAATGACTGCCGCCGTCTCTGTCGGTATATCAAGATTTTAAACATTAAACAAAGTGAGTGTGAGTTATTTGCATACATATTATTTGCGTTCACTGCATACATAGTTAATTTAACTACTAAAATTAATAAAAGTCACAAAGTTTCTATACGTTAAGTCAAACGGTTTGTCAATTGACTGCTCTCGTCTTTCTAGTGTTAAAACATTTAATGCAAAGATGAAAAATACGTCTGTCTGTATGTATTAAATATAATGAAAGTTACCGACACAAATAAAGTAAAAGTAACGTTTAGAACGCAATGCTAAGCTGCCAAACGTTACGTTAAAAAATATTTTCAGTAACGAACAATACGATACTCCTTATCTTTTATGTAACAGCGGTTATACCGTCTGCTTAGCTCAAGCATATTTGCCACTTGCTATCTCTTGAGAAAAAAACACCAGTGACGTTAACAGCGACAGATAATATATTTCGGGCGCACAGAACACCAATGCGGAGTGGTTAAATATTAACTAAGCCTCTCCGCATTGGTATTCTGTGCGCCCGAAATATATTATCTGTCGCCGTTAACTTAAAAGTTCCGCATCCAGCCAGTAGCAAATACCTAACGTTTTTATTTCAATTGTCTTTTCATGTAATTTTTTATATATCCAAATTTAAGTTAAAGTAAATTACTCATTATTTTACACTATGGCTTAATATTAAAATTAATTTACGGTATGGAGTGGATGGACGAAGCAAAGGGGAAACTAGTAGTTGGGTGTAAAAGTAGGTCAACTTATTCTAAGTTTAGAATAAGTTGACCTGCTATTAGACCCATCTAAGTAAAAATAAAAATTGCGTAGAAGAATTAAAAATAGTTAAAGAAAGCTTTACCGCTGCCGCCTTTGGTTTTTTCGCGCATTCCTGATGCGAGAAAAAACAAAAGGTTGCAACGGTAAATAAATGTAGATAAACTACGCGGATATTATTTTTTATATTATTTTTAAATACTTCTATGGATTGAGCTTGTCTTGTTGGGCAGTGCGTTCCACAGGCGCACAGCCTGGACTGTTAAAGATTTGCCGTAATAATTTAATCTTATAAATGAACTTTCTACAAATAAAAATTCGTACATACATTAAACCTACATAAACATATATGAAATTAAAAACTAAATGACGTCAAACAATTCCTCCTCATCATGGTCGGGGAAGGTGCCCCGAAGACTGGCTGCATTGCATCGCTGGATGGCAATGCTTATTCCTTGCCAAAATAAAGGCCAGCCTTCTGAAGAAGCCTTCTGAAGTCTTGAAGCATCAATTATCAATTTCGCGACATTCCGAAAGAGAGTTATCTATTTGAGCTGGTTTTGTAATTGCGCCGTTTAAGAGCCTCGCCGATGCAGCAGCAGCACCTACAGACTCCGAGGAATAGGAAAGAACTGTTTTCATAGCTAGCGTCCTACATGGGTGAAACTATGAATTATCAAAAAACGAAACGCACAAATGCATTCGGGCCCTCTACCGGCATGCAGCGCTATGATTGGTTACTGCCGTGATGGCGTTATAAGTTTAGCCAATCATAAAGCTTTGTCCCTATTGTGAGCTGGAATCTGTTCATTTGTTTCATTTCCTGTAGACTAGTACTTATCTCACGTCGCAGGCCGCCCTGTTCTAATCAATACTTACTCGTAGAATTCCGGTGTAGTTTCACTCACTGATTTTATTTATCTCTCAGTATAATCAACATGTATAGAATCTGGTTTTGAATATGTATGCAGGTCTATTTGCGTTACTTTCGAAAACTCTCAAGGAAGTGATTCTAACCAGTTTGGTCGAGTCATCCTACACCCTTGTTAAGACTTTCGAGACAATAAAAAGACTTGGTAGAGCGACTAGATATTTACATTTTATTTAACTACCTATTGTATCCATACAATTATAAAATTTTATTTAAGAACTTTCTCGCGTTTAGTTAAGGAGAAGAGGTTTTACATCGGACGTGAAACAAACCAGACAGTAGCGTAAGCGCAGACTGATATCATCATTACTGCTGAAAGAAGTCCACTGCTGGACAAGACTACCCCAAGAATTATCTTGGTGGATATGGCATAATTGCCACACTTGGCAGATTGGTTGGCGATCGCAGTAAGATGGGCATAGTACTCAGACGGAAGCTGCTGCAGGTCCTCTGATAAATATTCCCTCGGGTCGACTTCCCACGGAATGAGATGGGGGTGATAGTATTCTGATATTCGCCGTCGTCATCACACAGCTATATACAAAGCAAATTAACGGTAAGTCTAAAGGCAGATAATATGCCAATGTAACCAATCTCTTGTTTATTCGCAAAAGCGCGTGAAAGCGTAGATTGGTTGAACAAATTTGAAATATAATTTTCCACAATTCTAGTTAAATTTATTTCAATTAAGATTTAACACAGTTGACGGTTTTGCATTATTTTAATTACACGTTGTATTAGTTATTACATTTTATTGGTTAGTTAGAAAGCTACCTATAAATAAAATAAACATAAAGATAACAAAGATGGTGTTACGGTACATACATCAATTATACACACATAATCGCTTGTATTTACCAAAAACAGAAATGTGAAAGCGTGCCTGATAATTTAATACTAATTATGCTGTTAAATTTTATATCCTATATCGCTTTTAGACATATCTATATCTATCAGTGCTTTAACATCAGCATTCTTTACTAAATTAATAATAATAATAATATCCTGGGACATTTATTCACACACGGCCATCTGATCCCAAACTAAGCAGAGCTTGTACTATGGAAACCAGATAACTGATATATTACATACTAGCTGTGTCCCGCGGTTTTACCCACGTTAAATTTTATAAATTATCACAGCTCCTCCCCCGTAGGTGATAGCATGAAAATATGTAATATGTTGACCCGACCACTTAGTAATATTATTGCAAAATTTTAAGTAAATCCTTGCAGTATTTTTTTTATTTTAGTCCGGGCATACATACAGACAAACAGACAAAAAAATCTAAAATCTATATTTTTGGCTTGGATATTGATTGTAGATCACGCCCCAAGGATCCTTTTTAAAAAGCATTCACTGTACAGTTTTGACTTTCTTACGATTTTATTATACTTATGTATAGATACTCGTACTGTTTTTTTTTGCAAATATATACTTATTGATGATGATGATGATGCAGCCCATTACTGCCCCGTATCAGGGCAAGAGTATCCTCTCACAATCAGAGGGCATAGGGCGTATATTTCTAAATACATACATACATATACATACATAGATAAATGACACCCAGAAACAAAGGATATAGTCGTCCTCATTCAGATTTATCCTGGGTGGGGATCGAACCCACGACCTCTGGCTTAGCAGTCAGGTTCAATGACCACTAGACCAAAAGGCTAGGATATTTACAAATTATTAACAAAAAAAAGTGTGTGTGTACTTATGTACACGCGTTAGAAGTTATACTTCTTTGGCGTATGGAAAAAAAAATAACTAAAATGCAGTAGTGATTTACGATAAATATTACAATTAAAGATTTTATTTAAATAAAAATACTAGAATATACAACTTGAACATAGTTATCAATTTTCATACCACCTAGAACTAACTTCATGCTGTTAAATTTAGGTGTCGGTGTGCGCGCGCATCGTAAAAATTCACTCTCATCATTTTTCTCCAAGTATAACTTCAAAAAATACAGCTTAGTTAAAACGCACTGAGGGTTGTATGGAATTAATTCAATAATTTACAAGGTTAAGTTAAGGAGATTTATTTACTTTTGAAACTATACAATGTAAATGTGCGCAACTCACCTCCTTGTATATATAAACTCCTTGTATATACATACTTTTTATATTTTTTCTAATATTGACGTATTGTAAGAGTCGTCTTTTGTTATGTCAGTTGGCTATGGGAAGAAAAAACCAGCTCATTTTATAATTACCAGTCCCAGTCGCTTACATTTGGAAAACTTCACTTGCAAAACACCGAAGAAATAGATTAACTTTCTATCCAAAATGGCGATCAACTGACTCATCTTGTATGGGGAGCCTATAAAATATTTATGTATTTCACTAACTGGTTTCCTTTGAACTGTTCAGTTTCGTGAGTAGATACCTAATGCTCGTTCATTACTTACACCATATATATTAATAATAATAATATCTCGGGACAATGTCACACAGATCATCCTAGCCCCAAACTAAGCAAAGCTTGTACTATGGGTACCAGGCGACGATATACATACTTATATAGATAGATAAATACTTATATACATAGAAAACATCCATGACAAAGAAACAAATATTTGTGCTCATCACACAAATATTTGCACTTACCGGGATTCGAACCCAGGACCACCAGCTTCGCTACGGTGACCGTCGTATATGTTACTGATTGTAAGAAATATAGTGAATTTAGATGCTCTAACCAGTTCGGTGATCGGCGAGGTTAAGCAACTAGGCTCGCGGTCAGTCCATAGATGGGTGACCGACAAAGTGGTTTAATTTCTGAGCGACTCCGTGCTTCGGATAGCACGTTAAGCTGTCGGTCCCGGTTGTAACCATTAGGCAACAGTTGTTAAGCCATGTCGGAGGCATAGTGGGCGGGTTGCACAACTCTGACACTAGGTTAACCCCTGCCCATACGATAAGTAAGTGAATTTAATGAGTGAGTAAAATTTTATTTGAATTCTAGAAATCAATAAAATATCACATAAATGATAAATTCTGTTTATTTATTTATAACTTAATTAAAAAATATTTCTGCTTTGTGCTTACAAAGCAGAAATATTTTTTAATTAAGTTATTAAAAAATATTTCTGCTAACTTAATTAAAAAATATTTTTTAATTAAGTTAGCATTGTATTGTTAAAAATCTGTATATTTATATATATTCATCAAATTTATTTAATTAGAAGATGTAAAAATTGTCCTTGATTTGAAATATAATGACTAAGTTTTGCACATAGGTTTTACAATGAAGATAACACAAAATAACAATCGGCCAAGTGCGAGTCGGACTTGCCCATGAAGGGTTCCGTAGCAGCAAGTATTTCAGTTGACTAAATGAAAGGTTGCGGCTTACGATTTATGACGTATTAAAAAAACTACTTACTAGATTTCGTTCAAACCAATTTTCGTTGTTACTTTGCATGGTAATGTACATCATATATATTGTTTTAGTTTTATCATTCTCTTATTTTAGAAGTTACAGGGGGGGGGGGGGGGGACACTCATTTTACCACTTTGGAAGTCTCTCGCGCAAACTATACAGTTTAGAAAAAAATTATATTAGAAACCTCAATATTATTTTCGAAGACCTATCCATAGATACCCCACATGTATGGCTACGATGAAAAAAAATTGAATTTCAGTTTTATGTATGGGGAATCCCCAAAATTATGTTTCTTTTTCTATTTTTGTGTGTAAATCTCAATCAAGTTTCAACCGTACAGCTCTAAAAGTTTCGGAAAAAAGTGGCGGTGACATACGGACGGACAGACAGACAGACTTGACGCATCTATAAGGGTTCCGTTTTTTGCCATTTTGCTACGGAACCCTAAAAACATCACGTGGACGGAATCGCTGGCAAAAATGAGATAGTTGGACCCTCGTTACGAACGAAACATAAATATTTCGTCTTCTAAGTGCGCGAAGCTAATAGATAACGTTAAACAAGTTGCCTCTCACTTTCCTGTGTGGGATACCGTACATAACAAGCTTTTATGATCCATTCTACCGGTGCCCAATCTGACCACTCTTACTTTCATTTCATGTCGAGCGAAGAGGTAAAACATCATCTAACGTAACTTTGAAGTGTAAACAGTTCATTTTACGATAAATTTTAACTTTTCGCCTAAGGCATTCATATAGGTACAGTCAACAAAAAAACGTTATAGATGTACAGATTTCATCATATAAATTAAGACTCACAATTTGAATTGAGATTCTCAGTATTAATACCCCCAATACCTTAACTTAATTTTACCAACCCTTTACTTTACCATCTAATTAACGGTGAATCCTATCGATGGTCTTAATTCATTATTCTGCGAATAAAATTTGGTACTAATATTGCTAAACTGTATAACTTATAAAATTAATAGAACTAGATTCTAAACTATAAGTGCCTACATTTCTCAAGCTAAATCCTGTTAAATCTACCCACCACTGTAACTGTAAGTCAAGGTTAACAGTGGCGTTCAAGGAAATACTCATAAGCAGTAAGCTTCATGCAGGCACATCAAAGAATTTCTTTTTTTCAGAATTGACTTGCATTATAAAAAAGATTGAAACACAAACATTACATAAAAGCAACGCAAGAGACAAAATGAATTAAATAGAATTATGAAGATAGGATAGCAGTAAAGAAAGATGAGCTTTTAATATTGAATCAATAATAATATAATAAACAAGCTGTACGGATATATAAGCTGCAGTACAAATTTTTTTCAAAATCCGTTCGGTAATTTTCGCATTAAAGAGTAACAAACTTTCATAAATCTATACTCACAAACTTTCCCACTTACAATATTAGTAGGATAACACCGCAATATAACATTTAAACTTAGTTCTAGTCCGACCACTGCCTGGCAATAATCTTTTACCTATATACATGATGATATTCTGTGATAGCTTGACCTTTGCGCTCGGGAATTTTGGAGGCTTGGTAGCATCCCTCATAGCATCTAACACCTGGTTTAATAAGGGTAAGAAAGAAGTCATAGTAAACGTCATGTTAAGAAAGAAAAAAAAAAAAGATCCGTACACTTATAATGGGACTTTCCGTTGTTGACCGTACGTCTAAGATTCACATATTATCTCGAAAATATTAGAAAGTACTCATGATTGTGCAATGACTCTGATCAATTGACGCATTCACGCTCACTCTAAACAAGTATCGGGGCTAAAAATATACTAGCTCGTTATATTCTAATATATATAACACTAGCTGGTGCCCGCGACTTCGTCCGCGACAATCTTGAATGATTACCAATGTAACTACTTACTTCTAGCTTAATCTAAAAAAAAACTTTTAAAAGAAATAAGCAATATAAATTTAAGAAAACCTAACCTATAAATACCCTAGTTAAGAAATAAACTAAAGACTACTTTGCTACTGTTATTTTAAAAAAAGACCCGATATTATAAACCCAAAAATATCAAAGAATACATATCAATTGTCCTTAAGTAAAGTCAGTAAGTCAAATAAAGTAATATAATAATCAACGATGCATTAATCACAAAGGTAACTCCCATTAGCTTAGGTTGCGACCACGGCATTGATAGGTCTAATATCACATTTTGTGAACGAAACCATAGCGCGATCTAAAACGATGATTACACCATCTACTAACAAAAATATAACATTGTAAAGCGGTAAAATTAAGCTGTGGGCATATATTTTGGGTGAGATTTAGGCGATCATCTTTTGATTCAGTTTTGGACTACCTTTTACTTTAAGCATTTATTTATTTTAACCGATATGTCAAATGAGTTCTGCGATCTGAAACGATATAAAAGCCATCGAGTTACAAAATTGTGAACTTGTAGATCAGTAAAATTAAGATGATATTTTTTGGGTGCGATCATCTCGACACGAACAATTTATACTACGCTTACTCGAATTTTGGGTCAATGACTTTTTTATCCCAATTTTATTAAATTGATGTTTTTTAATATGTTATGAAAAAACCAAAAAAAAGAAGTTACAAATCTTATAAAACGCTAAATCTTTACTTAGACGACAACAAACACAACATTTTAAGCAAGAAGAAACGAATTTCTCTATAATTTAAGTTGGCGTACATTTTTGGTGTTGACCTATTGAATCAGTTATGGATTACCTTTTTTAACAACAAATTATTCCCTTGATTGCTTTATTTTTAACTGAAATATCAATTTACATGCTTTTAACTCCAAGAAAAAACAGTTTTTCATACAAACTTACATCCCTATTTTAGTCGTCTTTAGGGGTGGATATTCCGAAAGTCCTGATGATATATTTATAATGTTTAAAAGAAAGGCGAAATACCAATTTTCATGCGTTTACCTTAAAAACGTCACATTTTTCATACAAACTTCCATCCCCTATTTGTCACCCTAAAGGGCTGGAATTCCCAAAAATCCTGAAATACATATTTTTAAATGAAAGGTCAAATACCAATTTTCATGAGTTTACCTTAAAAAATGTCACATGTTTCATTCAAACATCCCCTATTTGTCACCCTACGTGGTAGAATTCTCGAAATCCTGAAACACATACTTTTAATTTTTAACTGTAATGCTAAATACCAATTTTCATGCGTTTAACTTAAAACTTGTTGGTACTTTTTTCATATAAACTTACATCCCCAATTTTACGCCCTTGGGGGTGGAATTTTCAAAAATCCTGATATACATATTTTAATTTTTAACTGCAAGTCTATATAATCCATCAAATATTCATCAAACAACATCAAAATTAAGCACTTTCATAAAATATTTCATCCCTTATTTTAGTCCCTTAGGGGTGGTATTTTCAAAAACCCTTCTTCAGTGGATGCCTACGTCATAAAAGGTAACTACTGTCAAAATTCAAGTCCTAACTGCAGCCGTTTAGACTGTGCGTTAAGATGTCAGTCAGGCAGTATAAAATTATATCCCCTATTTTCCGCCCTTGGGGGTGTAATTTCCAAAAATTCTGAAATAAATGCTATATATTTTTAACAGAAAGGCCAAATACTCATTTTCATGCGTTTAACTTCAAAAATATCGCATTTTTCATACAAACTTACATCCCCTATTTTATGACCTTCGGGGTGGAATTTTCAAAAATCCTGAAATATATATTTTTTATTTTTAACTAAAAAGCCAAATGCTAATAATCATGCGTTTAACTTAAAAATTGGGACTATTTTCGTACAAACTTACATCCCCTATTTTTTGCCCTTGCGGGCGAAATTTCCAAAAATCCTGAAACATATATTTTTTATTTTTAACTGAAAGGCCAAATACCAACTTTCATGCCTCTAACTTCAAAAACGGCAAAGTTTCATACTAACTTCCCACCCCCGTTTTACCCCCTTAGGGGTTGAATTTCGAAAAATCCTTCCTTATTCCTTGTCTACATTATAAAGAAAACATCTGTGCAAAATTTCAGCTTTCTAGGGCCAAGGGTTTGAGCTGGGCGTTGATGAGTCAGTCAGTCAGTCAGGACTTCTCTTTTTATTTATATAGATAAAGATATAGGTATATATGATAATTTCACTTTCAATAAATGTTTTAGACGTTTGCGTGTACACGACAGATAGAATGATATGAAACATAATTTATCATTGTCACGAAACATCAAGATTGCGAATATAATTTACTTATTTATATTTTTATTATCTATTAATGTTTAAAAAAAATAATTTCCGCGTTTATTGAAATACAAGTATATCAATCATTTTATTATTTTTATATGTGAAATTAGCTCAAATTGACTTATGTAGTATGAAAAAGTGCAGTTTAATTTATCGACTAAACCATGTTTATTGGTTAGTGACTGTTGTTGAACTGTGACGAAATCAAGCAAACCATTTCCTAGATTTTCCGACCCAAATATGTAGTGATTATGTCTCTTCTATAATATCGACGGGTGAGTGAAAATTGGAGGGAATCAAGAAATACAAAACAAAATATTATACATGTTGTTCAGTGTTTGTGCGCAAAACAACACACAGGCGTACAATTTTATAACTTTGTAACTTATCTGTTGGGATTTAAAGGCAGTTTTTATTTATTAACCCGGCCACAAAGTGAATGAAATAGATTGTGAACCCATTGAACCAAACAATTTGTGGTAACGTTATAAAAATTGGTTGTTTTAATGGGTCACAATCTATTTCATTCACAATAATAAAGTAGTAACTTATAATGCCTTGTTTATTGATCAGATGACGCACTTTGTGTCTAAAAACTCTACTAACCGAAAAAGTTTAAATTTCTTCAGTTTCAAGTGTAGATTGAACTATTTAAGTATCCGACACAATCGTAAGACACGTATTTAATTATATAAATTGATTAAATCGGTATAATCATTGCCCTACGAAAATATGTGTAATTTAGAGAAATCTTCAAATTGTGTTAATTAAAAATTTGCTCGTTATTTTTTTTGTATATATGTTACGCAATTTCTCTTTTGTTTGGGAAACATTTTGATAATATTCTTTTTTTTTGTACATAGTTTTTACGTGAAAAGTATTGTAGGCGCGTTTTTGGGCTTTTATATTTTTTTACGTGTGAACGTAAGTGAACCGCCACACTGGAATCGGTGACACTGACACTGTATCTGGTTTTCACGTCTCCTGTCATCATCAGTCATGTTTATAAGCAGACACAGACATTTAAAAATATAATTCCTTTTCATTAACACATACAACGCCAAGTACACGGCGCGGCGCCGTGTTTACGGCCGATACAATTTCAAGAAAGTCTGTTAATATAGTGATAATAGTTTACGATTTACTATTGACCGGCGCCGTGTAGTTGACCCCATACTAGGCTGCAACATATTTTTTTTCATATCTAATAGATACATATTTACTGTTTATTAGTACCAATGAGTAATGATACTTAATATAGAACTGAAGCTTGAATAATCTCTTGGCCACACATGTGCATTTAATTACCAAAACTGGCATTGAATGTGTTAAGCCAGACTGGTTGAAAATCATGGCTTATTCCGAATAAGCCAAGCCATAGTATCGTACATAATTGATGCTACACGCCGTACATTATTATGTCAATTTATTTAATTGACATAAACGTATCCATGCGTGTAGCGCCGTGGCACTTAATTTTAACGCGACGCTAGTGTCGAGACACTTTAGTGACACAATCACAATACCTTTGTTAGATACATTAGCGTATCTAGTTGTCTAACTTATACAATGGAAACAATTTGAGTAACGATGCATTTTGACATGATTTCTTTTGCACAATAGTTCCATTGCTTTCTATGAAAACATCTCATTGTCTGCGTTCATCCACATTGCCAATTGGGAGCAATAAGTTAAACGCGAGGCCGCTGTGATACTAGAGAGACGACTACCTCTGCACTACATGTGCAGCCTAACCCTAACCTTTACGCTACAAGTGCAGTCTTACCTTACCTGTAAGCTACATGTGCAAGCTTACCTTAACCTTTGCGCTACATGTGCAGCCTCATCTTAATCTCTGCGCTACATGTGCAATCAATGCGGTTTAATATAATATACCTATGATAGTATGACTGATGTAGCCGAGAAATCTATCGAAACTTGATTTTATAATTAGACATCATTTAAATCATGTTAATTATATTTCACTAATTTATTAAATTAATTGAATATATTTTATTTCATTAATTGTAGTATCAGGGCAAACGTATCTTAAAACTGTCAATAGATGGCGCTGACATTTCTTGAAAGAATGATTAGCAAAGGAATCTTAAATTTCAGCAGCTAGTGAACTTGTCTATGGACTGGCAGTCCGAGGTACTCTGATTAGTAGAGGTCGCTGTTAAAATTTTCAGGACCGTTAAATATAAAGTTCCTAAGTTCCTAATTTAAATAATGCGTAATTACGTATTCGCTTAAAACAGAACACAATCGATAGAAATATGTCTTATAAAAGATAACTTTTCACAAATTAGAAAGTTAACACCCACTGTTATTCATTACATAAGTTTAAAATCATTATTAATAAGGTTTTACTTACCTACTCCATATTCATAATAATCACATGACTATAGAATGTTATCCGCTCGTTTATAAACTCAGTGATACACATACATGAATATTGATCAGTTGGCAACACTAAAATCTGCATAAACTAGATTGAGATAGTTTAAGACAGGATTCATTGTCATGTAACATGGCCATTTTATCTGTTTAATTCCACGCTTTCTCTTTCTCAAAATCTAAGAGCAAAAAAGTTACTCTAACGAGTTATTCTACATATCTTGTATGTTACGTTGCATAATTTCTTTTTAGTGTATATACACTACTTAACCCGTTTACCACTACATTACAAAGAACAGCAGAGCTACATATACATTAATATTATAAATAATATCCAAGGACATTATTTACACACGGCCATCTGATCCTAAACTAAGCAGAGCTGTATTATGGAAACCCGATAACTGATATACTACATATAGGTACTACTTATCTTTTGTAAATACGTACTTATATAGATAACTAGCTGTTACCCGCGACTTCGTCTGCGTGGGATAGTATCTTTGGATAGCATTTTTAATTATTTAAGAAGAATCATTAGTAGGTATAGTAGGTATATTTAAAAAAAATTACTTCTCAATATCATGTTCCTAGGTTAAGATTTTGTTTACAAAAAGTTTGGCTTTGTAGTTCCCAATCCCATACAACTTTTCACCCCCCATTTTAACCCCTTACAACCCCCTTTTCGCAATAAAAAGTAGCCTATGTCCTTTCTCAGAGTCTAGACCATCTGTATACCAAATTTCATTCAAATCCGTTCAGTAGTTTTGCCGTGAAAGAGTTACAGACAGACAGAGTTACTTTCGCATTTATAATATTAGTCCGGATTACACCCAGACTCAGGACAAACAGACATGTTCATGCATACAAATATCTGACCTGGGTGGGAATCGAACCCATGACCTCCGGCGTTAAAAGCATATTAATCGTAGTATATGCCTCATTGGTTTAAATCCCGGCTCAGACCAAATAGTGACACACAGGCACAGAAGTTGTACCGGGTGAGACAACCCGCTCGGTCTGCAACCGGGCCGTTTTACACCGACCGGAATGTGATATGCATGTTTCTATATTTTCCAGTGAACCAGTGTAAGCCTCCTTTTTTTGAGAAGACAGGAGGTATGCCTACGCATGCTACCCGCAAAAAGTGTCTACGAGTGGGTATGTCGGACTCGCACCGACTAAACCTAACCGGCCGTGGACTTCTTCTGGCGCCTGATAGGAGAAGCCCCGGGAACGCGGGTATGCTGCTCCGGTGCCCCCTTTTGCGTCGTGTCCCAGATGGTCGGGACACGCGACCTGGGAGGACTCTGATTTGCCCTCCCCAATTGCCGACTCTTGCCAGTCCGGCACAGTGACCGTGCCAGTGTAAGCCCCCTAATATAATTGTAGAAGTCAGGTTAAAAGAATGCCCAGCTGAGATGCCCCATAGCAGTCCCTCCCTGCCCGTTTTATGTCGCTAGCTATATCGTGTGTGATCTTCATTGATTGTAATGACTTCATGATCATTTTCTTGTAGGGCCTACCTGATGTATATGGTTATATTTACCTGAAACAAAAAATAACACAAATTAGGTCCCGGATAAATTTTAGATTGCTGTAAAATATTGAGGTTAGAACTTTTTATCCGATTACTTAGGAGACGTGCCGTACACCTTAGGAGCTATAAGGTACGGTCCTGGTGAAATTTCCTCTTACGCACGTTGAGGATGTGGAATGAGCTCCCTGCCACGGTTGTCCCAAGCGACCCTTCAGCGCCTGGGAGAGTTCTTCAAAAAGGGCGATGTAAGGTTTCTAAAGGGTTGTTAACCTTTTTGTTGCAACCGTTCATAGACTATAGAGACCACTCTAGTATCATCAGGTAAGCTGTATACTGATTGGTAACATACATGTAAGTATGAAAAATCTACACTTACATCTAAATTACTTGATATTAACGATTAACTACACTTCCTATTTCTATTCGAGACACAAAAGTCAGAGTAGGTAATATAAGCTTGAAGACTTAGAGAGAGCAATGAGGTAATTCTGTCAATGGCATCATAGTTACTAATTTTTCAATGTCTGTTCCATGTCAATCCAAACCGTTTTAAACATTTCTTGCTGTCTTATAATCACTATTCCCCACCTCTTCAGCTCCCGTAATCGAGGTTCAACAGTGGCACACGATGAAATAGCAATGAGCTGTGAGTAAGCTAGTTATAGTCAGGGTATATGAGCCAGTTATTTTATTATATCAGAACATTTATAGAAACAAGCTATAAGTTTTACTCTTACGCAATTACGTGTGGTCCCTCCTATATCCCCTTACATGAGAGGAAGATGACATACGAGTTCTACGAAACTCGAGTTCAACGAGTTCATTGTTGTCAGTTCATTTGCATGATGAATCGACGTTTAATTTCGCTCCTTTCAATTTTTTATCGTTTCGCACTCGGTACGCCAGACATAAACAAATTAATAGCCAATCGGTATCCAATCAAAAGTAGATCGTATCGCTGATATCTTCATATCTCGCCACACACAATTATACCGCCAACTGGTTAAATTAATCAACGCTCTTTATGTTTGCAGTTTTTTGCACATTCGGCCTCCGCTCAGCGACGCTTTTGTTACTTTTACCACACAGGAATGCGTACGACACATAGACAACTTGGAAACGTCAAGAAGTTAAAATGCGTAAAAAAATACGCACGGGCTGTCGGGAAGTTGGTACCCATGTCCATGAGAGCAAACTCATGTTTTATATCTCTTGTAGGGTAGATACGTAGTTATGACTACCGAATTATTCAACTTTTAATCCTACGTAATGTGAGTAGATAAAAATATTTTATCGAAACGCACTAACTGCTAAAGCATTTGACAAGAGTCGATATGCCATGACGTAGGCGGTAGGCCTACTGGGCTGCTTAAACAACTCTGACTTTATTGTAACTACGGCCCATACGATAATGTAAAGTAAGTGTAAATAAATCTTCATAAACTTTATATTACATACGAGTAAATTAATATCCGTGACAAATCACACAGCGCCATACAGCCCAAACTAAGCAAAGCTTGTACACACGGCTACACATCAAGCTATACATTTCCAGTATAAACTGATCTCGCGTTGTATAGGATTTCTATACAATGACAGGTCAGCTTATATTGGAAATGTATAGCTTGATATGTAGCCGTGTGTACTATGGATGCTAGACAAAGTATAGATATTTTTTCTAAATATTTACATCCACACCAAGACAAAGACTTTCATGAACACCAATATTTATCTTGTGCAAGAATTTAACCCGCAACCTTTGGATCTTAAAGAAAGTTCACTACCAACTGATTCACGGCAGTCGTCAAGATCGTGTTTTATAGGAAATATACGCAACGTGGAATATAAATCATGTCACACTTATATTATAATGGCGAAAGTTTGTGAGTGTGTGACTGTGTGGCTGCGTACCCGTTGGACCTACAAGATTAGACCCTCTATCGCAAAAGTACCCGTCCGACGTCATTTTAAGTCCCTTTGGACCTTCTTTAAAATATAATAATCAATGTGCCCATTGGACCTCTTTTTAAGTACCCTTTGGACCTTCAAAATTAAAACTACTAAAGATGAACCTGTTGGACCTCAATTCTAATACCTTTTGGACCTTAATAAAATATGTTTTTATTTACTATTCGCCCGGCGTTATTTTAGTAATAAAGGTACAGTTGTGTTGAAAATGTTTAACCAGAATTCTAATAATTAGGCGAAATAGCATAAGCGAATACAGGCACACTAACAACAAACAGCAATCCGTGGTCAGTAGAAGAAACACAAGGAATTATAGTGTAAACTATATTTCTTTCAAATTTACAGGTGTGTAATGGATACATATTTTAAAAAACCCCATGTACAAGTATTTTATATACTTTATTTTACTTTTATACATTATTTTAAATTTACTAAAAATCTACGCGAATAAGACTGTGATTACTTGAAAAGTTATTTACAAATATGTAAAATACAAAGATATCTTATATTTACAAATTTAATTAAGTTGCTGCCTGTAAAACCAATCTTCACAAATTCAGTTGCTACGGCATACAATTTAGATATACTTACATTATTATATCAGTGTTTCTTTCTTTTAAAATGTGATATAAACATTCAAAATTAATATATACATTTTTATGTATACCTACGGTCTTGAAGATTTGTCAAATTAGAAAAATGTAACTGGAATATGTGTTTTTATTTGTTACATAACGTTGTGATCTTTTATATTTTTGATTAATAACATTGATTTATATTGTAGTGTTTTATTTTTAATAAGGTGTGTCACTTTTGTGCACGAGTGTATTTTAACTTTTTATACGAAGACATGTGAATGAGGTCCAACAGAACTCGTTGCTTAATAGAGGGTCTAATAGATAATCAAGTATAGACAACATCCAAGTTGGAAGGTCCAAACGGTACAAAGGGTTCCAAAGGGTCATCTTTTTAGACAAGGTCCAAACTAGGAGGTCCTACGGGTACGTAGCCGACTGTGTGAGTGTGTATGTTTTTACTTCTTCATGTCTAAACGTCTGGAGCGATTTTAATAAATGGCATGTAGTTGGCTATAATATAATTTATATAGTTTCAGGCGGGTAAAACCGCAGGCTAAAGCTGGTAATAAATAAAACTAAAATATATATCATAGGACAACTAGCACACTGCCATCTGATCCTAAACTAGACAAAGCCTGTACGAGTACTATGGGAACCATACAACTGATACACGTACTTATAAATATTACTTACATACTTCTAATCCATACACCTTATAGATGTATTATACCCAGACGCAGAACAAATAATCATGCACCTAGTAGTAAGATTTACCCTAGGTAGGTCAAACTCATGACCTCTGGAGGTTTAGGCTTAGGATTCGGGGTCACTAACCGCTAGAGCAACAGCCCTGTCGAACATAATATACGTAAGTGTATAAATATTTTTTGCAATAATAAATATATTTGTTCTTTTCTTTTTGTTACTTTAAAAGCGCTCGATCATTTATTGCGTGCAGCTGCGCTGATCCAAATATAAATTAGACCGAAACAAAACCGTGAAAATGAACTAATTACTTTCTGCTCTTTCATGAATAAAAGAAATTAATGTCTAACAATAATTCTTGAATGCGTGGCCTGGTTAAAACAACGAAAACGGCAACAGAATATTGTTGAATAGCTTTTTTAAAGCTCTGAAAAGGACATTTAGAAGTGCAATGATCGAATTCAAATTTAAGAAAACATCGACAATTAATACGTAAATGACAGCATAAAAATAAGTTCTCGCGTCGAAAAACTGAGATTTTTGCGAGATCATGATAATTTAACTAACGAATTATATACTAAATCGAATTAAATTTATAAGTTTTATACAATTTAGAGAAAACCCATAGAGTTAATAAATAACCTTATTAAAAATTACAATATCTATGTCAAACTTTAGTACATTATGTTCGTAATGAAATTCAACAACAGGAACACTGCATTTCGGCGTTTCCTTAATCTTTTGTGATACCCGGCAAAGTGGATTTTATCCCATAAAAGTAAAATAACACAGATTTCTATAAAGCAATGCGAAAGTTTAGCCTAGCTTGTGTGAATAGACCAGCATTGCCCTTTTCATACAAAAGATTTCAACGCAGAATGCCGTATATTATCGAAACAGAATTTCATATAAGGAAGTCTGTTCAACAACAAAAGTTGTACAGACGCCAGCACATCAAGCTACCCCAATCTGTCAAATTTCCCCAATTGAAAGTGAACCTTATGCTTATGTGATAAAGTTGAAAATCGATAAAAGAAATTTGACAGATTGGGGTAGCTGGATGTGCTGGCGTCTACATGGAAAATAATATTATTTGACATTCTATAGTATTTTACTACCGGGAAGGAGTTATTTATAAGGATGCATTGAGGCCTCGCTATGCGTAAGATGTTTTGACGATTATAATAGAGAGCGGTAAAAATTCGTACACTACATTTCGTTAAATTATTTATCTTACCTATTTATTATATCAATGATTTTAAATGTGTGATCGAGTGATGCGAACTGAAGTTAGGAGAGAGATATAAGTTAGTGAAGATTGAGTTCAAACTTCGTAGGAAGTCACGTAACATCGCAATTACAAATAGTATAAAATAAATAAAAAAAATACTTTTTTGTTGAGTTTTATGTATTATTCCTATTTCGCTCACAATTTTTTTCTATAAGCAACATATATATTAAAGCAAAGCACAACCAAGTAACTATATATATATTTCTTGACCATCTATCAAATAAAAAAAATATAGTAGTTGGCTTATGTAATCTTGAATCAACATTACGGTTTACTTACACATAATGTTTACATTAGTCCAATATTCTGACAGTTGATGCATTCCAGTCGTCAAAAACAGTAAATCGATTAATATTAGCTGGACTCAGAAGATATCGACTCACTCATCCTACAAATAGGGTGCACTGACTCCTGTCGTAACTAACTACTTAATTTTTTGCCATATTTTCCGCTCAATCGGCTGATTCTGACATTGACATGACGCGTTCATGTACTCGTAACATTAAAGCGCGAAATCAGACACCTCATGAACAACCGTCAAAATATTACTGTGAAATCGACTGACAAGATCAACAACACCTTTTTGTTATCAACCGTTAACTCGACTATTAGTCAGATGTTAGACACCTAACTATATTATTATGGTGTCCATTACAAATAGCATTTCCAGACGCTTTAATGAATATCAATTTATTACATACGTGCATTCGTTTTACAGCAATTTGGTATGATTTTGAAGTAATTTAATTTGAGCTGCACATCACATTTAATTTTGAATGTCGAATGAGATTGTAGCACGCTATTTGCGAATAATATTCAATTTATGGTCTCATTTTTTAAATTATTTTTACTAACCACATGATGTACGCTCAAAAGAGAGCGAGCGACTGAAAACTATAAATGATGACGTCAAATTCACAGATTATCTCCCTGATTAAACAATATCTACAGCACTGCTTTTTTCACTAAATACATTTAATCCCGGCTACCGCCCACGAAGATCTAAACTTTGAGCTATTTTAGGAGATCTATTAAACACGGCCGATTGGCGTGGTTCGTAAATGGGTGCCTTTCACGCCGCAGGTCATGGGTTTTCCTTTCCGACCCAGGACAGATATTTGTGTGCATGAACATGTCTGTTTTTCCTGAATCGGGCTGTCTAAACAAGTACGTATTTAGAAACTAAAAGTAGTATATGTAGTATATCAGTTATATCTGGTTTCCATAGTACAAGCCCTTCTCAGTTTGGGATCAGATGGCCGTGTGTGAATAATGTCCCAAGATAATATTATTATTACAACAAGAAATAAAGACTTATTCCTTGCTGTTCTATATGGGAGGATGGGAAATAAATAATTCTTATAAAAACAAATTATAGCGCCTGCTGTTTATGCTTATGGCCTTTAAAATATTTATTTCAAGAGTATGCTCACAAATAAATACGTTAATATATTTGTATCCATGTGTGTCAAACTTAAATTTCGAATCAACTTTTGATTGGAACAAAAGTTGTACATACTTTGAACTGATGTAATCTGGTTTGAGTAAGTCCGCGGAACTTATCTGTATGATTATGAACTTAACGAGGAGCTGATTCAAATCAACTTTTAATGAACAATATTATTAATTTTCTTATCGTTTCTTGATCAAAAATTGATATTTTTTAATTAATACGTGTACCTCATCTATTAAACATTGAATACCGTTAAGTACGTCCACCGGCGGCGGGCATCATATTTTTTGTTCATAACAAAACATGACATGACACCTCATTTGTCACAATTAGTGGAACCATTAGAAGGATCACAAGGTTGCTTATGATTACACCATACAACATTAACATGCCTTTGACAGATATAAAAAAAAAAGTTTCTATAACTGCTTATGCCTTTTTAGGAACTGGTTTTTTGTCTTGATTTCGTAATACTTAGGATATTAGGTTTCGAATAATTTAGTACGAAAGTTCACTTATGTGAAAAGATTTCGTCATAGAGAAATTCCGAAGATTTTTTGCAGTATTATTTAATGTTATGAATAAATAATATATGTATTCTACGACTTTTGTTTTCAAACGTGCAAATTTATACATGAATTCTATACTTGAGAGCGCTTTTAAATAGTACAAACAATTTTGACGGGCCCGTGGGCGCGGAATGTAGATTTTTTCCTTTCACGCCGCAGCACTGTGATTCGCGTAGAACAAACTAGCTGGACAAAAACAACTCTTCAATTCCTAATAGTTAATTATTAAGATGAACTCATTAGCCCTATACATTAAGGAATACATCTATTAATTTTCGTAATTACCCTCATTAGGCCCGTCATTAAGGTAAGTATATAAAGTGTTGATAATTCAAAGTGCATTCATTTGCATTTTTACACCATATTGTTAACATTATTTTAAGTCACTAAAAGAAATTTGTGATAGTGTTTTTGTGATGGATTGTGTACATAAGGGTAAGTAGTTTTGTTTTAGTTAATTTTTATCACAGGATCTTCATTATTTAATTTTATTAAATTAAATGTTTCGATAAAAGTGGACTTTTTCACCCATATTTTTGAATTCAATAGTCAAAATATTACATGTCCACTCATGTCCACTCTGTAAAATCTATTTTATATGATTCTCACAAGTATCTAGTAGTAATTAGTAGAAAAAAATATTGCGAATTATTTGCACAACTAATTTTTTTCTTTTTTTTTCTTTAAACAGTTTTCACCGTCTCAAAAATGGACTTTTTTGAAGAATGGCTAAAACACCCGAAGGAAACGCGAAACGTGGAGCTCTTTCGGTTTATATCTTTGAGACATGACTTTGATGGTGTTACGGAGCAGTCCCTGAGAGACGTCAAGGTCATCATCTCAAAATATTCTTCAAAATTGGCTGAAAAGTGGAGCAGCTGTGCAAGAAATAGCAGCTGTGCAAAGAATAGCTACGAATAGAGATTTACTTAATATGTTATTGATAACATCTGACCCTGTAATAAATGGTTTAAGAGAAATTCCCCGGAAGAAAATAGGTTCATTCCCTATCGAAGTCCTAGATTTATTAGTTCAACCTAGCTTTAAGGAACAAAATGTTAATATAGTTTCTAGTTTTCATAGTTCTGCCACTCATGATCATGACTATTCAATGGATGATTCATCTGATGATAGTGATGATGAGTGATCGATTTAGTTTTTAAGTAGGTATTTTATGTATCTGATATTAGATTTTATAGTTACATTTATAGTTAAATTTATTTATAAAATTGTTTAAAAAAATATTGTGTTTTTATTTCACTATACCTGCTCAAACGACCAATGGACCTCAAATAGTATTATGACCCTTATATCTTTGCTTAATAACCTCATTTATAAATAAAAATCGAAACAAATAATATTGTCCAGCTAGCTTGTTCTACACGAACCACTGCGCGCAGGCCGTGGGTTCGGTTCCCATCCAGGACAGATATGTTTGAACATGTCTGTTTGAGCTGAGTCTGGGTGTAATTATACTACACATATACGTTTACAAAAAAAAAAGTAGTATATGTAGAATATCAGTTATCTGGTTTCCATAGTACAAGCTCTGCTTAGCTTGGGTTGATATATTGTATTTAAACTAGTTATATAAAATTACTTCCATCAAATTTCGAGACTACACCTGCATTTCAGTACTTAGTTAGTTTATCTAATTATGTATGGTGTATTAATGATATTATTTACTTCAAAGATTTTGTTTATACAGTAATTTAAATTGTTATCGTGACTGTTTTATTGAGGTGGCCAATTAGAAAGTTATTATTAGAGCGGGCCTGTGGTGTATAACAACGGTCTCGTTGACTGTATGTGTGCCGCAGCGGTTAAGACAGTCTTTCCTCGATATCATATCCCGGCTGGGTTATTATTTGTTTGCCCAGCCAGTTATACTGACGCTGGGTTTACTTTTAATCCGTTAATTAAGTATATAGTAAAGTACCCCTTGCCGTAGGGACTCATTTCTCTATAGTCTTTTCGCCATAAGATGAGTTCCCTGATATTTCTTGTCTGACAATTGTAGTGACGTGACTTAACGAAATATAATCGATTTTTTTATAATATTGATTCAGTTGGCAAAGAAAATGGAATCGGATTAGTGTCAATCTATGAGTAGTGTCAATCTCTATTGGCTTACGTTCCGTTCAACGCATTAGACATTTTTAAGATTTATACTTTTTTATTTTATTTACTTAATTTATTAACAGTTAATTATAACTACAATAATTTACTTAGTAATTTACGAAAGACAATATTTTTTTTATCATCTTTTTTATTTTTTTTTGCCGGTTTATTTTTTATTCGTCTAAAGTAGTATGCGTGCCACAGAAAAAATGAACTGTCAGGGAATTCATCTTATGGCGAAAAGACTTATAGTTTTGCCGTAATCTATAAAAAGAAAATTCAATGTTCACGAGTTCTCGACCACTTGTTTACGAGTACATGTGGGGCCCAGTCTATACGGTCCAGCGAACGATCTATACATATAATAAAATCGTAGTAAAGTCAAAACTGTACATTGAATATTTTTTTAAAGGATACAAGGGGCTTAATCTACAATCGACATCGAAGCCAAAATATAGTTTTTAAAATTTTTGTCGGTTTGTCTGTTTGTCTGTATGTATGTCCGGGTTAAACTCAAAAAGTACTGCATGGATTTACTTCCAAATTTGCATGAATATTACTAAGAGTTAGGGTCAACATATAGGCTATGTATTATCACGCTATCGCCTACGGGGGAGGAGCTGTGATAATTTATAAAATTAAACGCGGGTAAAACCGCGGGGCACAGCTATACACAATATTTGCTAGGTCAGTTGTCTATAATTTTGTAATAATCTTTTTGTGTTACATTTTTTCTTACTTTTGTTATACTTAGGTTGTTAGGTTTTGTGGAATTGCCTACTAAAATTCACGTACGTCAAAAGATTTCATCATAGAGAAATTCCGAAAGCAGTTTGCCGTGTTATTTAATGTCATAGATAGCTAATATTTTTTTATTGCTCCTGTCTTCAAAGTGCAAATTTATGCATGCATACTGAGTCACCTATTACAAAAATGTTCTTATATCAGTTTATTATAACTTTTCTAAGAAATAGTTTTTTTCTTGATTCCGTAATATTTAAAATACTAATTGGAATGGCCTGTTGGTCTCGTGCCTACTGACCCTGACTGCTAAACTAGAGGTCGTGGGTTCGATCACCACGCAGGACAATTTTTTGTGTGATGAGCACGATTATTTGTTCTGTGGGTATAATTGATCTAAATTCCGTATGGGATACGGCCGACAAAGTTGAAAAATTAAATATGTTGTGTATAGACTTACACTAAAGATCTTTATATGTATAATATATATTGATATATATTAGTATATTATATATATAATATATATATATATATATATATATATATATAATATTTATTATTTTATTTTAATATAGGTATTTGTGTATTCTATATATCCTCAGATATTAATTTTCTTACTCACTGTCCTTATAGTGCACCTACCATGATTTCTCTGCATCACCCGAAGGTTGACTGGCAGAGAATGCCTTTGGCATTAAGTCCGCCTCTGTACATTTTTGTGCATAAAGTTTTAAAATAAAATAAAATAAATCTTTCAACACCTCTTATGGCTTCGTAGGTATAATATCTGAATGATGCGATAGCTCTTAATGCGATGAACATATCTTTCCTATGACCTTTTCTGAAGAAAAGATAGTCGTTTATGTATAATTGTTTCCCTGGAATGATTTGTATGGATTTGAGATAAAACACTGGAACTGCTAATCTTTCCATCTGGCAGTCAATTACGTGTAGAATTACTTCAAATTTTAAAGACATTAGAAAGTACCTTATATGCAATGATAATAATAATATATTCGTTCATTTTATTTCATTACTGACAACTAAGCTGGAAAAATAAGAGGAATCACTTTTGAAACTAGCTTGTTCTCAGAAAAAAAGTGCGAGTCGGACTCGCCCATGAGGAGTTCCGTAGCAGCAATTAACAATATAAAAGTACTAATATAAAAGTTTTTGTAGTAGTTGATTGATATTTACGCCATGCAAATGGGATATGCTTAACTATTTTTTTTTTGTTTGAAGTCATAAGATTTGTTTAACCGATTTTGTTTCGGCAGTTATATATCCGCTTTTTTATTAAGGTGTATCTAAAAAAAATAAACGTTGACTACGTCATTAGTTGACGTTATCCTATTTACTCCACCCAATCGGAAATGATTTTAAATTTACGCCAATAAAATGGTCTATGCCTGACTATTTTATTACCTAATTTTGATTCAGTTTATACACTTTATAATTAATTTTTGCGGGATCATAACTGCTATAAAATAGGTTTATCCAACGAACGTTGAATTTTCGTGGCAGATAAATATCTGTAAACAAATACGAGGAGTCGGGAAAACTGCTAATGTTACCTCATCGTAATGTGAGGTTAATTCGTTTTATTTCTAAATTTATTTTATGTTGGTACCTTTTCGATAATGCAATACCTAGTATTTGCCAGAAATTACCAATTATTGCCCATTGAATTTTACGCAGTACATACACACAGTCTTTGACAGACGTATATGAGTAAAAGGTAATTAATTACCTCTACCTACCTCTCGAAATATTGTGTCACAAGCAAGTTTAGGAAACTATAGTATAAATTGCTTCCTAATTTTGTTGAGCTGTTGAAAAACTTCCTCGTTATCTGCTATTTTCCCGTAAAAAAAAAAATATTAACAATATTTATTACGAGTTAGTGTAACTGTACACACGTTAGTGTAACATGTAATTATTAAAAAAGAAACGATAAAATAATATTTACAAAAGCTTAAGTTTAAAGTTATCATTGCAAACATATTCCTCATTTTTAGATATTAAGATTAAACTTTTGTGGGCAAACCTATTCTTAGAGCAGCTAAGACTCTTATGGTTTCAATAGAAATTCTATTTATAACTGCCGAATTGAACGGACGAATCGGGACATTAAGCGGCGAGGCTACTGTCCCGATGATTTGAGGCAAAAATAATATTTTTATTTATAATATTGAATACTCATCACATCATGGATACCCGTACAGAGACCGGGTATTTACATAACAGTAATAAATTTGGTGGTTTAAGACGACTATGTAACATCCTGTATGGTCCGTCTATAACAAGCCATGAATTACGCGCGATTTCCATCCATTGCATCATTTCATTACCATTTAAACTAAATAGTTAAATTTATAGAAGTAGCTAATTAAATATATAATTGTACTACCTCCAGTCCAACGCTAAATAAATTACGGGCATAAAATATTACAAGCATTATATAACTTCGACAATACTTTAGGTACCAATACTAAAACATTTATTTGATAGTGGAGATATGTGATAGTAAGTGGAGTACTTATTTATATTAGTGGCAGCACCAATGGCACAGCGATTAAGACATTCGCCTCGCCACTTCGTGTCCCAGGCTCGATGGCCGGGCGCAGTACAATTATTTGTATGACCCATAAATAGTTGTTCAGTGTTGTTTTCAATACCAACATCAAAAGCCACTACTCAATCTTACCTCTCGTCTATTGCTCTAGCAGAATTCACATATAACTAGCAATAAATTGTGTTCGTTCTGGAATTAATCAAGTGAAATTATAACCATGGAACGAAACAATGCAAACGAGAATGAACAGCCGAGATTCAGAACCTCTGACAGGGGACAGGTTATCTAAAGCACGCAGTACCGCCTAGTTTATTTTCAATTTTCCCGTGCATCTTTACATATTGCGCTGCTTTGATTTTATGACTTACTGATGATCGGTCGAGTAGTAAAGCCGAACAATAGTATTTATGTGGACGAAGTAGTATATGCAAGCTGCCACTTTCGAGCAAAAATTTACCCTATGTTTTGGGGAAAATGAAGATATTAATTTATATTCTTGCTACTTATCTACAACTATCTAAAATCCATTCAGTGCCTAACAGTATCGGAGGTGTAATTTAATTTATTTTATTTTATTGCTTTAGAAAAGTTACAGCTAGAATACAAATGACTTAAAGAGTAAAAGATGAAGGCCATTTAAAATTTTTCACAGATATACACCGGTTTTGGATAAAAAACTAAAAGTAGGTAGACAGGAAGACAGCTCATGGAAAATAAAGAGTAGTAAAGGTTATATCGCATTGAAGAAGTAATCCGCAATTTGCTTTTTAAATGTAAAGTATGGTTACAAAATTTTCTGACACACCATGTTGAATGTTCTAGTTGCCCTTACCATGTAACTGTTCAGTCTATAGTAAGTGTGAACTACCGGTAGCTATGTCTCCAATTATACGCTCATGTCTCTGAGACTAGGTAAAGCTCTATCAACTTTCTATTAAATACATACGATCCTTTTGTCTATCTGTCTGTTTGTTCGAAGAATTGGATGAAGTAGTATGTGCAGCTTGCACATAAATGGAAGTGCGGGTCTTGAAATTATGCACACACGTTGTTAGGGGTTCAACGAATCACAAGGATACTTTTCATGCAGAAAATAGTACTGTTACCAAGGTACAGAAAAACAACACCAGCCAACCGCTTCGGACGGGGTTTACACTGGCAGATATCCAATGAAATTGCCATCAAAATCATTCCAGCCGTTTCAGAGACTAGCTGGAACAAACTAACAGACAAACGAGTCGTATGTATTTAGTAGAAAGTTGATGGAGCTTTACATAGTCTCGAAACATGGGCGTATAACACCGCAAACCTATATACTATGTGCATATATGGATTTTAGATAGTAGTAGATGAAAGAATATAAATTAAGATCAGAAACAAGAATATAAATTAAGATCTACATTTTCCCCCAAAACATAGGGTAAATACACTGGTCATCAAAAAAATCGACCCACCCACTTTTTGTTTAATATTTATTGATTTTGTCACAGATAAGCAGTTTCACACGTTTGTTTTTTGTTTTAAGGGTCGAATATGATGTTTGACATCTTGTTTGTCGTAAATCTTGTTGCTCTTGAAGGTACTTAACAATTTTCTTGTAGAAATACTGTTGAGTGCTGATTGAATGGTTTTACGTCTGAACAAATTCGATCCGTTCTTTCAGTTCGAAGCTGACTTTTGTAGGGATTTCTTGTTAATAACGTTGAGTTGGTTTACTGAGGCTGTAGTTTTGATTACTTTTTATAAAAATAATGGACACTACTGAAGCTGAGGCGGCCCAAGTTGTGACTTTGCTGCAACTAGGCTTAAGTCAACGTGTCGTGGCCAGGAGGCTAAATCTGAGCCGTTCTGCAGTGCGGTGAGTTTCGCAAGGGTTTCTGGAGACTGGGCAATATCGAAGAAGATCTGGATCCGGAAGACATAGGGTGACAAATCAAAGAGATGATCGCTTTATAGTGGTATCAGCCCTTCGAAATCGACATCTGTCTGGTGTTGATCTTCAGCGACGCTTACGTGAAGTACGGGGTGTGGCTATAAGTGCCAGTACAGTAAGAAGGAGACTTCGTGAGCAGAATTTAAGACCTCACAAGCCAGCAACGGGACCACAATTGACCACAGCTCATCGTCAAGCCAGACTACAATTTGCCCGTGATCACGTCAACTGGACTATAGGGCAATGGGAGTCAGTTCTTTTTTGTGATGAAAGTCGAATGACTTTATATGGTCCTGATGGACGTCGTAATGTCATGCGACGCCCAGGTGAACGTTATACCCAGTGCTGTATAAGAGAAACTGTAAGTTATGGTGGGGGCTCTGTAATGTTTTGGGCTGGGATATCTTTGACTGGACGCACAGAGTTAGTTTTTATAAGAAGAGGTGCTTTAACTGCTGCACGTTACATCACAGAGATCCTAGAAGACCATGTGTTGGCATATGCTGGCTATATTGGAGACAATTTCGAATTAATGCATGATAATGCACGACCACACGTAGCGCGCATTACGACTGATTACCTTGAAGAAGTCGGCATTCGTGTTATGTCGTGGCCAGCAAAAAGTCCTGATCTAAACACTATAGAGCACATGTGGGACACTCTAAAACAAAAGGTTAGAGCCCGTAAACCAGTACCTACAACATTAGAAGACCTGGAAATCGCAATTAGGGAAGAATGGAATCGAATCCCTCAAGAGACCATCAAAATTTTGATAAGGTCATTAAAACAGCGAATGCAGGCCGTCATTCGAGCAATAGGAGGAAATACGCAATATTAAATCGCAATAATTGTCTACAAAAAAATTAATACAAAAAAACTAGGGCATATTTAAAATTAATACAAAAATTGCGAAAAGTTATGACTTTGAATTTTTAATCAAAAAATATTGTCAAAAAATCATTTTGATGTGTAATTTGTGATTAAATTTGTGTAATTAAACAAGTTAAATAAAACCATTTCAGTACTGAAACATTTTGTTTGGTTTTGCTTAAGAAAAACGTGATTTACGGAGATAACGCAGGTGGGCCGATTTTTCTGATGACCAGTGTATTTGCTGTGAATTGGCATCATTAAAACTAAGTTTAAATGAATGCAGCAAGCGTTTCAATTCAATACACAATACGGTATTGTGAAACTGAAAAGCGAGGTAGATAATGTTCTGTAGGGAACGTATATTTAGACGGATACCACAGTGCACACTCGGCCCATACAAAAGACATCAACGCATTTTCTCATGCATTGAATGCAAGGAAATATGAACAAGTGACGTTTGATATCTGATGTCTGTAGTTTTGTGTGTAATTAGAGTTCTAGTAGCCGTATTGTGTTAGATGTTTAGGATTCTGTATCATAATAGTAAAAAGTAACCCTTAGGCACTCAGTACATTGCTCCGTCTGTCTGTCACAGCGGTATATTTTAGCTACGAAATTTTAAAATGGTTTTTATTTCATAAAAATAAAAGGTAAATAATATTTTTAAAGTTTATGCATAAGTAACGGGAATGGGAGTAAAAATTTAATTTATTGTTTAATTTGGCAAATATCTTTACCAGTAATTTTTTACCGTAGTCTGAAATAGGCTTTTTTATTGTTTTTGAAGGGTCATTACTTCTACAAAAATATAAGTTTATTTACAAAACTGAAAAGGATTGACATTATCGTGGTAGGTAGTTGTCAATTTTTGCTTTGTAGCTAAGCAGATCTTTGGCGCTTTTTATTTTTGTTTTTAATGTAGTGTGTTTTGACATATTTTGTAAATATTATAAAAACGAATGTGTCTGTTTAACGGCAAAACCGTTTCATCATCATCATCATCATCATCATATCAGCCGAAAGACGTCCACTGCTGGAAAAAGGTCTCCCACAAAGATCTCCACAATTGCCGGTCTTGCGCTATTCGCATAACCAATCATAATGTTATTTGGCAAGAAAATAGACTGAACTCTACTAAAGGACCAGTTACGGGTCCACGCGGTCCTTAAGTTTAAATAATAAAAATATAATATTCTATACTTACAATAAATTATTATTAAGTCTACATTTAGAGCTATTCAAAGCATAAAGAACTTAGCTTCTGTACGCCATCCTACGAGTCTTCTTGCTTTTTATGGTTTAACTCCCTATCTTGATGATATTAGTTGCTCTAGATCACGACATTGACATAATAACAACACAACATTTGTTCCCACTTTGCCAGCATGTCATTGTAAAATACACCCTCCGTTACTAATTCTGACACATCCACGTTCGTGTTCATTTAAGGCGCCGTGTATAGCCAAATGTGGACATAAACCACACGAAACCTAAACGGAAATTAACACTAATATGCAGAACTATGGATACGGAAGGGTATTAAAAACGAAACGCCAGATTTGGAAACTGTTTTTCTTCAAAAATGATATTAGAAACCTCAGTCCCTAATATATTTTTTTTTAACTGCATAGTTTTCCCGAGACACACTTTCAAAGTGGTAACCACCCCCCACCCCTGGAACTTCTAAAATAAGAGAGTGATAAAACTAAAAACAATATATGATGTACATTACTTTGCGAACTTCCACCGAACATTGGTTTGATTGAGATTTAGTAAGTATTAATTTCCCTTACATTCAATCAACTACTACAAGAACTTTATATGACACCCTTTATGGGCTATTCCGAATGGCACTTGTCATACAATCCAAAGTTAACCCACAAAATGTATGGCTATAGTCAAACATGTTACGCCGCATCCAACCTTACTTCGACCAGAGGAATATTGTACACTTACAGCGCCTTAATACGTATATTCATAACGGCAAGTTTTTGTCAAGTTGTTTCTTAATTGGATTATCCTACAATGCAACCTTCCGTTGCAGCTTGCACTCAAAACGCACGCTACGTACTCGTTCTTTCAACACACGAAATAAGACTCTAGTACGATTAAAATATAATTCAAATTTGTATACCACTAAAGAATCATGTGAAACGGCAGTAATTACACACTAAACAATGCTAAAAGCAATGTTTAAAAACTAGGGCTTGAGGAACTCACGCGAACTCGAGCCTTACTAACGCTTGCGGTTGATACAGAGACATCCATTCTCGCCCTGTTTGAGTAAAGTCATCTTTATTACTTAAGCGGTAAAGGAAAGAATGGTAAGATCGTGATGGAGTGCGAATGCAATGGTTCACTGCGGTTTCCGCAGAATGCCATTGTATTGCAGTGTCGCGGTAGATATATGTCAGTGTTATAAGATGGCCGGTAGCGTGATACGTCCGCTGAGATTGGTGTGTTTGTGTGACTATTCATTACTCTGCACGTAGTTAACTAGTGTCACACACAAACTGTGTTACGGTGACTTAGGATCCGTTGTCTGTTTGTGGTATTTGTATGGCTTGCCGCACAGAATAGCGAATATGTTTAGATAACTGTGTCCCATAAAACATTAGTTGCTTAGCTAACTCAATGAACAATTAGCTAATGTTAGTAAATAAACTGTTATGCAGAAATTTGAAGTTTGTTTACTATCAGTACCTATTTATAAAATAAATTAAAAAAGGTTTTTTTCACGTAGACTTAAAAAGCGCTTGTAAATAGTCAGAACATGTTTGTAGTAATATAGTTTATACATTATTATTTCTAGTTACATAGATATTTAGGTACACGGATCGTATGAAAATATTTATACAATTTATTCTATAATAGCAATTATATTTAGCTAGCTTGTATTAAGTTATTGTCAAAGAGATTATGTTTAACAAACAACATAGAACATTTTACCGTACTATCAGTTATCTAATGATGTCAAGATAGTGCTTTGACACTGGGACTAGTCTCAATGATGACCCGATAGTCCGGTGAAGCAGTGAAAGCAAGCTAGGATAACTGAAAAGATCATGTTTAAAAAGGAGTCTAGCCATCTCAATATTGCTTGCGGTTCTGTCTTTTTAAAACTAATTAAAATACCATTCACATCTCTCTCTCTAATTTAGCTCTTATGAAATGAACAGGACGTAAAGGTAGTTCCTCATATGCCCTATTCTTTTTCTTATTTTTTTTAAGACTACGCCCGTACTTGATATCTAATCCCTGTGTCACGGGGACTTTACAAACATATAATAGACGGACACTAATTACACCCATTTATACCATATATGTATACCATTTACACATTTTATACGATATCAGTTAGAAAATCTACGAAACTCCCTTATAAAACGCAATCAAATTCCTTATTATTCATGGAAAAAATTGACCAATTATGCGCCCATTACCGGTGTGGGAGCGCAATTGGCCGATTTTTTCATCAGTATTTCGCCTGAAAGCTCTATTGACACAACTTAAGATGACCCTGCCGTTTTCATAAGAACTATGTTAGAAAGTACTCTAATTATATTCAAATTAATGAAATTGCATAGAATCGGGAATATTTTGATTTTTTTATTTTTTTGTAATATAATTAAACATTTATGAGGTTGCTCGTAGTATATATTTATCTGACAAATTTCAACAAGAAATACCCTATAATTTAAACTACCTTACGATAGTCAAAATATTATATTTTGATTGCGTTTAATTTGGAAGTTTGATTTTGTACAGCTTCAATCGCCAACTTGTCTATGAAATACTTATTTCACATTAATATCTTCATGCGTTCCTAATAAAAAAAGTGTCGGACAGGCGAACAATGAAACGATCCTATCCCCATATAGGATTTTTCCACGCTTAATTCCTTTTGCGGTACCGAACCCCAAAAAGTGACAACAAGACTAAAATAAATATGCACTAACACACTTACGTTTATAAGCATACATTTTTACGCATCGGTATGTAGGCCAATCATACATTATTTACGTGTATACATTCTACATACATTTCCATGACAAGCAGAGTAATTGAACTGTGAATATTCGGATTTATTCAAAACATTAAATGAAAGCAAATACACCGCTCACTTGTCAATTGCTTGTTATAAAGATAATTGTGAGCTTGAAACATAAACAAAGCTATAAATAAAAGAGTTAGCGTCACGTACTTAGGGTCCTGTACCTATTTTAACCGTATTAAATGTCATTACGGAAATACAAGTATAAACCAGACCTTATATTAAGATTAGTGCCGCTGTGTGGTGACGATGATAAACATCACCACGCCATAATATCATCCCGTATGGGGCGTAGAAGTCATCCCAAAGGAATGCTAGAATGAAACAATGTAGTTAATCGTTAGTTTCCTTAATGCGGACGTGTCGGGTGGAAAATACTACGCCTGCACTGGGAAAATAAAACCATATATTACGGGGGCTTTACAAACATGCACACCCAGACTAAGAACAAACAAAGACGGGCCATACAAATAATTGTCCTATGCGGGGATCTAACACGAGGGCACGGAGTTAGTAGCGAGACCACTTTAACCACTGCGCTACTGTACAGTCAAATTTAGTTTCGATTATTATCGCGATCAGAAATCAGAAATATATTATTACTGTGGCCCTTGTTTGTATAACGACGGTCGCACTTTAATTCTACCAGCGGATCCAATGCCAAATGATAAGATCCGGCGGACAAACTCAGTGATTTCTCACCGGCTTAACTCTGCGACAACTTACTCGAGCGATAAATAAATATTAGGTATAACTGAACCGAAATTCGCGCACATGCCATTGGTACGCGGATTTCAATCCAGTTATAATATTTATTTATAACGGTTAAGTTTTAGTATTTTAATATGGACCCCTAAAACTAGTACGTATCATTACTACAGTTATTTACAACTATAATGCTCTTGAAAGTTAGAACCGTTCCAACTGTGAACCATAACTCCTCTAAGCATCTTGACATATAGTTGAACCGAGAGCTAGTTGTTAACCTGTCTGACATGTCACCTAATACGTGACACCGCCGTCACGCTACCGTGACGTTCAAGGTCACCATCTAGTAATTGCTTCTCACGGCCCTTCCATCTCACAAGAATTAAAAAGAAAATACAAAAAAAAACCACAATCGATAGCAATCAATTGAATCGATTTTTTATGCATTCATTACAACGGAACGAAAACCACAAATAGCTATCTCGTTTTCCAATAACGACATTAAACGATTCCGTGATCTCCAACACGCATACTTTCACGGATAATTGACGGTTCCTGACACAGTTCAGATAGAAGTAGGGCGACTAACGAGACACTCATTCGTGTCCCATCCGTAGGACCGTATTGTTCTCCAACAAATGGCTTAATGGCGTGAAGTTTCTGAGCGTGGATTGAATGCTAGTGCGTTAGTACGTCATATTAACCTGATTGATGGAATGACAAGAAAAGTCTTCTTGTTTATGCGTACACGCAAGTCTACAGGGCGTATGCTTGATTGCCAACTGGGTTGTAAGAAATTGGGTTAATGTTAAGTATGACTTTAATAAATCATATCACATTAACATTTTTGCTATCCGAATCTCAATGGAGATGCAGGACAGCTACAGGTTATGTATATATATAATCGCAACCTGTAACTTTATGAATATGACTAGCTTGTTGGCGTGGTTGGTTAACGCTTGCTTTTCACGCCGCAGGTCGTGGGTTCGAAGGAGAGATATTTGTGTCTGACACTGACAAACATGTCTCTATGTCTTGAGTCTGAGTGAAATTATTTATATAAGTATGTATTTACAAAAAAAAATAGTATTTTCGAATTCCCTGCTTGATTTTACTGATCTTAACGGGATAAACACATACTACTCAATTCTAATTGTGCTCAGTTTTGGAATTAAGTAACTTCTTTTTATAGGTTTTAAAATGCTTAATATACGGTCCCCCTTAGTAAATAAATAAATATATATAAATTTTTGTTATAAGTGACGGTTCTATTTATTTTTAAAACAATAATTAAATATGATTATCGTGGATTTTCGCAAAATAATGCCTGCCTCAATTACTTACCTAGCCTATTTCCGTCAAACCGAATTAGAAATCGAAAGCAAGTTTATGTTCACTTAGCACTATTGTCTACGTTAAACGCGAAGTAACCCATCTAAAGAAACGAAACTACCGCAAATTAGTGATGCCTCTCTTCCTTCCATACAATAGTAGTCTGCTGGTGCGTTTTACCGCTTTGGATCCAATTTGCCCACAATACACTCACGCAACATAACGTCAAAATTTTCGTCATAGCCATAGCAAAGAAGACAAGCATGCTTATAACGCAAAAAAGGGCAATGACTTTTAAAACTGTGCCGAGATAATAAAGTAAATGTTTTTTTAAAAAACTACTTTTTTATTAAACTTTACCTTTAAGAAGACACAGTTACTCTTACGGTGAAGTACTCGTATTACTGAATTATTTGTAGTCGCCGACCCAACAAAGAGAGATGTTATAAGTTTAAAGACTTTTTCTATGGCGAGGTGATATTGTTTTCTTTTTTGCCACGAAATTATTTTAGTTATTTTTTTAACATGACTTTTACAGTTAACCTCGTAGGATTTCAGTGCTTCACCGGAAAATTATATTTAGCTAAGTTCGTAATCTATTCAAAAGTTACTGTAGATTTTCTATTTAAACTGTTTATTTAAACAGTTTAAATAGAAAATCTACAGTATCTTTGAATGATTTTTACTATGAACCAATACATTAAAATTACTCTAAAATACGATCTAAGATTTAATTTAGGGGATTGCTAAGTTTATAATGCTGTTGAATGAGGGCAGCGCTAAACCGGCTGTTGTGGAAATCTTTGGGGAAGGCCTTGGTCCAACAGTGGACGGCTTTTGGATGATATGATGAGGTTTATAAAGTAGATGGAATTCTTTATCTAATGGACTGACAATTCTTCTTTGGCTATGGTAAAAGTGACCTGCCCCGGTGCCACACTTGCCGCACGCTACCCAAATACATTCAACATGCAGATTGTACATTAAACGGACCATTAACGCGAATGACTGCAACTTAGACGGTCATAAATAGAAAGTAATACAACAGTTTCTTACGCACCCATAAATTATAATATATATGAGAAAATAATTGGATGGTACTGTCTAAAGCATTGAGTAATCAACACTTAACATCTTCTGCCGTACGGAAGCTCATTGTGCCCGACCTATTAGCCGAGTTCCACACAAAACAACACTATTACCCATAGATATAGAATGTAAAGTAACTAAACATGCAGTCCGAATATAAAACGGTAACTCTATATAGTAACAAAAAGTCCATTCATGGTCTGACCCCGTCGACCAAATTATCTAACTGTCCAGCGCTTAATTTTTGTGTAAGCAGCCCACGTATGCCACCTATTATGTTCCAAATTTAAATTTCAAATAACATATAAAATCGACGGGAAACTTTCGCGGCTACCGTATTTGTTTTTTCTAAAGGCGTTTGTGTTTCGAACGAAGACCGATAACGACAAAATGACGCCGGTATAACGATAGTTATATTTCTTTGAATAGTTGTAATTTTTGTTTTTATTTTTGTTGTAATATGACGTTAGCTGTTGTCCTAGGAGGTTTTCACTGCTGCACCGGGCTATTCTCTCTCTCTCAAGACGTCTAGTAAATAAAAGTAAAAACTACAACTACAAACCCGGGCCATGAAACAATTTTGGGCTTCGAAACTTAGGGTAGGCCAATGTTAGCCCATAAACTGTCGTGGATATGCAAGATATAGTGAGTAACGGATGTAAGCTAAAGGTCACGTCCCCTACATGGTGGTAGCGATACGTTTGCGGTTCCGGCAGACGAGTAGGATACACTGGATTAGGTACGGTGTCACGAGAGTTTCTAATCACCTAAAATTTTGTAGGTCTTGCGCACTACATTTTGCACACTAAATGTGCTTAATTTACGAACATAATGATATAAACATTCTTTTTTTAAACTTTCTAATATACAAACACGATGCCATATCTTATTATCAGTCGCATTTTGGTACACAAACACTCTTAAACAAATTCTTTACAATGCAGTTACATTAAGTTACTTAACTAGATTCAGCCATTCTATGAATACAAAGATTCGCATTGGTGAACTCGATACAAAGGAATGATCCTTGTACCACACGTAATATAAAAAAGACAATGATAGTTCTTATAGTATTTACCAAGACATATATTACACATTTCTTATTGTATTATTATTAGAGTTCCGAAATAATTCGCCCTGTTCTTATTATTTTTTAAAACCAAAAATAAAAACATTTAATGACAATTCTTTTTTCACCCAACTGTTGATAGAGTAAGATTTGTGAAACGTCAAGATAATAGAACATCACAGACAATAAAGGAGAAGAAGCTATTATGAGTAAATACTAAGACCTCGTTTCCCCAGTGCTAGATATAATATAATAAATTATTGATTGACAGGTAACAAGGCCCACTTGTTAGTAACAAATTTTAACTTAAAATCAATGTTAGTAAATACAATTAAAGATATTACACACTCACAATGATACAAACAAAACAATTATTGCAACTGTACCACTGCTACATGAGGCATATGTTTTATATATGTATCATGCAGCATGCTTGCAAACATTTTTAGGATGCTGTTACTGGCTCTAACCCTACGCACATGTGACTCGCTATGAGTTTGTAAAATACAAAACGAATAAAAATTACAAGAAAATAGTCTTACGACAGAATTTCGAAAAATTCTTTCTCTAGCCCTAACAGTATTTACACAGATCCACTGTAACGCCATTTCGTTAAAGCCATTTAAATCAATTAAATAGTCAAAGCTAGGTGTGCTTGTGAGTTGAACTGTTGAGTCTTTAATTGTTGTTATGTGTTCCGTACTAACATGTATGCATTTGCAAACTGCCTAGCAGAACGTGGAACGGTTACACGGCGCCACGCCCGAATCATACAACACTGAGAAATTGGAATTATAGGCGTACTTAAAAGATATCATAATTTACTTTTAAAAGTTATGGAATGTGAATTAGAAATTTGAATGATGAATTGTTCTAGGTTGCCGTATGTGTTGTTTAAATTATTTTATATTTATGTTTTTGGTTATGCTTATAAGAGTATTTAGATAACATTAATAATTGTTTAATTTATTTTAATATGTTTTATTAGATTCAAACAATGTTGTTTTTGAATAAATGGTTATTGAGTAAATTTACGGTAAGGGTAGATTTAATATGTATTTGTAACCTTCATCCACTATTTATATTTATTAAAAGACATTAATTAAGGGAAAAACTTTTCACAAATAAATAAATAAACAAATTTTCACAAATTTTCAAACAAATTTTCACAAATAAATAAATAAATATCCAAGACAAATCATAATCAATATAAGCAAAGCTTGTACTGTGGTTACTTGACAACGGTTATTATTAAGAAAAAGAAGATAATGCTGATTTCTATAATACAAATAGACATGTTCATGATCAACAAAGTCAAATTGTCTGAAAGTTGTGATATCTAAATTTTAGTACTATAGTCATGTACGGCCAATTTAATAGATCACATTTGACATCTGTCAGTTACTAGTAAAGTAAATTGAAAAATGACAATATTTGGTAATTATTACAATAAAGATAAATCGTAATTGGAAAAAAATAAGCATGTGTGCACTTGTAACTACGAAAAAATAAATAATATTCTATGTTGAATTTTGATGAAGTGTCAAAATTAAATATGATCTCTTAAATTGGCGCTACTTTAATTAATGATACTGAATAAAAACACGTGTTTTGTTTTTTGTTTTTCAAAAATCATTCAACATAGACGGTGACACAGATTTACACGGTGACATATAATCTTACGTTAGCATCAAAAATGTTATTTCCATGGTAATTTTTGACATAGCAGGTAAAGTTTTACAAATAGACAACGCTCGCAATATTTAAAAAATATAGAGGACATAAAGCATATATCCAGACTGAGAAGCATAATTTACGGACCACAAAACGCGTATAGTCACCATACAATTTCTCTCAGTGTACGGTGTACTAATTAATTATTGAAAAATGGTTTTCCAATGTAGCGAGGGTAGGAAGTGAAGCGTGGTCGGTGTTGATAACTGTTCGATAGCGAACAACGACCTAGACCTTGGCCGGCCGCTTCCACCGCGCGCCGTGGCCGCACTCATCGACTGACAATGGACAGGAATTCTAATTGAATGATCTAAATACACCTTCTAGTACTTACGTTGAATGCTGATAAGTTTTTTCTGTGTTCTTGAGTAATATAATTGCAGTTGCATTTGCAAAACACAACAATGTTTATAGTTTACTCAATTTATGAAGTCTCCGGTGACAATAATGTGGGCTAAATTATTGTCAACGGAGCCTTAATTGAACAGACTTGGTCAACTCATGTAGTAAGTTTCTGATCGTATTCCTCCTGAACGGCTAAATTGATCTGCTTCAAATTTATCACAGTAACGGTCCAAAGAAAACTGATATTGAGATTTTACTGCGAAAAAATATTCGGAGTGTTTCACCCCGTGCCTCGGAAAGCACGTTAAGCCGTCTGTTCCGTGCTTGCTTCCGTCGTGTTAGTGTCTATGTTTGAGCACACACTTGTGCACTATAGATACTGCAGATAGTTAAGCTGCATTGAGACTGGCCTCCATGAACAAAATTCAACCAGGAGGACACTATAATAATGAAAACTTTACCTGACTCTCAATGCCACGAGACAATTGATCTTATCATGAAATAGTCGGAATAAGGAAAAATACCCAGCACAAAACGTAATTATACAAAGTTAATCGTCATCGTATTACGCGCGTTTTCGCTATGCCAATGATATTACAACACATCAAACACTTTTTTACGACAAAATGTGTGTAACGTGATGTAATAGGTGTTTGTAGAAAGTGCCTTTTCGTGAACGGTGGCGTGTGAAGACCACCTATAGCCCTGCTCCGGGCAGAGAGCGGAACGTCGTGACACTCAAAAAGTGTCATTGTTCCTCCAAGCAGACCTAATGCCGGATTTCACTAATAAACTGTCACAACTACATACCCGTATAAAACGTGATTTGTGGAACACTAGACGTAGGCAAAGATAATCCTACTAATACTTTCATTTCATTTCATATTATAAATGCGAATGTTTGTGGGTATGAATGTAAAGATGTATGGCTGTTTGTTACTCTTTCACGCAAAAACTACCTAACTGATTTAGATGGCACTTCGTAGTAATATAGCTTAAATAACCGACTAACACATAGGCTTTACAAGTATAGAATACCTAATTGATATTTTGGAATGCAAATAAAACATTGAGTATAAAATTTAACTTTGGTAAGACTACGGGCAACAGCTAGTTTAATAAACTTTAAACATATCATTCATTTTTATCCGACTACAAAAGAAGGATGTTATCAATTTAGCACTACGTCTAGCGCAGAGGTTAAGGTGGTCGCCTCGCTACGACCTCGATGCCCTCGTGCTTCGGGTCGGAATCCCGCTCAGGACAACTATTTCTGTGACCTTTAAATTGTTGTTTTGATTCTGGCTATGCTTTGTAGTTTTTAATTGCATGTTTGCAAAATCTCCCGTAATGCAGGGATTTACTTCACTAGTGCGGATTTTAATAAGAATAAAAATACGATAAAAATTCGCATTGGGACTCGGGGACTGACTTGAGTCAACTTTTTAGGCAACTAAACCACCGACTGGTGTATTTTTTATGTTTTTCGTATAGAGTTAAATATAAATAAAATGTCAACGAAACGAACCAGGCACTTATATTTTTTGGGGAACTTAAACGCCACCTGGTGTATATTAGTTTTGTAGTTTAATTTTGAGTAGTTTTAGTTTATATGATTAACGTGTTTTTGTATGATTAAAAACCATATATATAAAATAAAAATGATACCAAAATTAACCAAGTTAAATAACGTATAAATAAAAAATGGCAACTAAATTAACGAAGCACTAATGTTCAGTTAAGCAAAAACAGAAGTGTTAAGAATAAGGAATGTGTTGATTACTTAAAATTGAATCCTAATTATATTAGAATAATAAGCAATATCACAGGTAGGTAAGTAGTACGCATGGCTACATATCAAGCTATACATGTCCAATATAAACTGGCCTGTCATTGTATGGAAATCCTATGCAAGGTGACATCAGCTTATACTGCAAATGTAATGTGTGTACCAGAGTTGTGGCGCGGAAACATTTCCGTCATGTTTCATCGCTCGATATTTTTATACTACACTTCAATAATAAAGAATCAAAACATGCGCATGATTATGTAATGGTATATGAATCGGCCTATGCGCAGGTTAGCTGCTCGGAAATACAGTTGACGGCAAATTAACTTGTTTGCCTAACTGTCAATCACTGGACTATGATAAATGTTCCGCAGAACGCTACTAAGTCCGTCCAAGCATAGCCACCGGAGCACTTGGAAGAAATATTATTATGCATTTATTAGTAGGTCACCATATCTATACATATAATAATATCGTAGGAAATTCAAAACTGTCCATTGAATATTTTTTTAAAGGAGGATCTACAATCGATATCGAAGCCAAAAATATAGTTTTTAGAGTTTGTGTCCGTTTGTCTGTATGTAAAAGACGACGCCCGCACTAGGGAATCTTATCATCTTACAAACATATAATAAACGGACATAAATTACATCCAGACTCAGGCTCAGAACACAACTATTTATGGGTCACACAAATAGTTATCCGGCGCGGGATCCGAACTCGTGACACGAAGCGGCAAGGCCGATCTTAGCCGCTGCGTCACACGTGCAGTCAATCTTATCTTGTCAGTTGTCTCCATATTAACCCATAACTATAAATTGTAATGAGTCCTGTAATGTCGACGATCATTAAAACCGCTGTTAAACAAGCAAGTGCACAATCATCGCCGGTGCAGTGTTCAGCACTTAGCAACATATTAGCGTTTCCTATTAAATCGGGAGATGCAACGTTGCTGAGCTATAACTGGGGCATAGAAGCAGTTCTCAACTAGAAGACTCTGTTCCTTTTCTGGAGAAGCATTGAAAGCCTCCTAGGCAAACTGAAAACGTCATTTAAAAAAACAGTTTGTGCATAATAATAAGATTTTTTCTATCATACCCGAATCTTGGTATTGCCTCTGGTCCTTATTTTTATTTCTCCATAGGATTAGGAAGCCAATGGATTCGCAATAACAGACGTTAAATGAGAAAAACGAGCGATGAATCATGACCATGTTTCCGCGACACGACTCTGGTACTGGCAAATGTGATGGTAGCGGCGGTCTGGCATTCGTCCTGCAGTGGGCGCCTATCGGCTGATATAATGATAATGATAGAATTTTCAATCTATACATATAATAAAATCGTAGGAAAGTCAAAACTGTACATTGAATATATTTTTTAAAGGATAATTGGGGCGTCATCTAAAATCTATATTGAAGCCAAAATATAGTTTTTAGAATTTTTGTCTGTGTGTCTGTTTGTCTGTATGTATGTCCGGGATAAACTTAAAAACTACTGAACGGATTTACTTCAAATTTTGCATGAATATTACTAAGAGGTCGGGTCAACATTATAAGCTACATATTATCACGCTATCACCTACGGGGGAGGAGCTTCGATAATTTATAAAATTTAACGCGGGTGAAACCGCGGGGCACCACTAGTTGACAATTAAAATTCATAAATATTTTGGACAGAGGTCAAGTCAAAGTTGTATTAGCTTGCCTCTGTTGCAAAGATCGTTTTTGGGTATACATTTATCCAGGTAGTTACGGTCCTACCTTCAGGATGGCACATGCCCGACCTACATTACTTTACCAAACAGCTTTCTCCCTCAGATCTACTCTACCCATAATCACACTTATATTATAAAGGCGAAAGTTTATGAGTGCGTATGTTTGTTTCTTCTTCACGCCTAAACGACTTCAGCAATTTTAATAAAATTTGGTATGGAGTTAGCTGACACCCCGGATAAACACATATGCTATAATTTATAAAATTTAACGCGGGTAAAACCGCGGGCACAGCTAGTAAAGTGTATAAGTGTCAATAAAACAGTTGGAAACCAGGTCGGTGCACTACCAGCGTATTTGCAGTACCTAGCAGTAATTAACATTTGGTAGCAAAGCGAGAGCTGCAGCGATGCTGCGATTACCGCGCCGCAACTGGAGCATGGAAGCAGTTTCATGACGAGAAATATTTCTGCGATGACTTTTATAAGTTTGATAAAATATGCTCTTTTCGTTTAATAAATCAACTTATACAGCGTTACAGAAAACAAGTAGTATATTCAAACTGATTCTTAAAATTCTTAGATTTTGTAAAATATTGATGTGTTTATATGTATGTGATGTGTATATATAGATGTGATAACATAATTTTCTAATATTCGTAAGTATGTCAATTTATCGACGAAACATGTATATATTACTAAGCTTTGCGCCCCCGTTTCAGACGCGTTAAACTTTATAAATATTATATGTACCTATATATGTTATCCGGAAATATAAGCTATATTACTATAAAGTTTCATTATATTCCGTTTCGTACTTTTTGCATTAAAGAGTGACAAACATTCATACAGCCTTTATAATTTTTATTAGTAGGATAAAACCGGTTAAGTACAATTTTCACTCACACACCGAAAGTTCAATTCTTTCCAAATACCTAAAGGTTATATAGAACTAAGAACTGATAGAATTATTTAAAACTTAGTTTGCTCACGTATACAAAGCTGTGACTGACGGTTTTACCAACAAATTGGCTTGCTTATTTTCACCGAGACCGAATAACGATTCTGTTCCACCAAATTGGACTTAAAACGCTTATAACCCTCCATATTAAAATAAGACAATGTATGTAAGTAATCTTGAAGATGCTATCGCAATCAAATGATGAGTAGTACTCATATATAATGCTTACATAACCCTATAATAAGTTACTTCCACATAAATTAAATATATGCTCTAATCCTTGTGGATGATTAAATATTATTGAGTCTCCGTTCCAACATGCGACAAAGTATTTTTTATCTATTTGGAATCTAACTATTCCTCCATTACCTTATAGTAATTGGAAATCTCTTAAAAGTATGTTAAGATGAACATTTGTCTCTAAAGAATTTATAATGCGTGCTATTAATAACACAAATCATAAAAATCTGACACCTGATTCCAACACATGCGCAGAAGTCCGCTAACTAGATGTTAGCATTTCTATTGTGTAGCCGGCCATTACACAAACTGCTACACTCCTAAGAATATACCGCCTGAATATCCAAACATACAATACAAGAAAACAAAAGGAAATCAAATTTATTTGTGTCACTGTTTGCATCAATGAAGACTGTTGACTTATTCAACAAATATGAAATTAAATCTGTATGGTTTTACTACTATGAATGAATTCAAAAGTAATGTCCACTTTATGCTCTTTCAAGTTGGCGACTAAGATGCAGCATGTTGGTATAAAAATAGTATTTTACAAAGAAGAGCCATAACTAATTTCTCTGTATAATCATGGCCTTAAGTGACACTAACAGTTTTCCTTGGCATTTGTCATGTTTATAGTTACATAGATGAAAAGAAAAAAAAAAGCAGTTTATAATTGTATTGCTTATAGACCTTAACGTCCTTCCGCTCGAGAAATGGCGACGTCTTATTAACCATTTTCTCTCAAAAATAAACGTGCCAATTGACTGCTGGTTTCTCCAACTAAAATGATAAAATGCCTTATTGCAGAGAACACCCACACCAGGCAATTCACTCTCATACTCAAGTAGATAAATGGGTTCAACTGTAGCCTTATGATCACTTTCTTCATTCTTCCTTTTTCTATTCATATTAGGCTGGGCCCATCCCAGTCTAATACGTTGCGTCAAGCTACCAGAACTGGAGCGACCTTTTAATCTACAGTTCCTAATTTAAATTTAAATAATGCGTAATTACGTAATCGTATACAATAGAACACAATCGATAGAAATATGCCTAATAAAAGATATGTACACTACATTATTCCACTGTATTTGCAAAGAATTTAATAAAGCTTGTAAAATAAAAAACATAACGGTTGACAGTAATAAGATAAAATTTAGTTCTTGGGCAACTCAAGGCATTAGACTGAGTAGAGATTTTTTATATGAGTTGTATGACAGAAGGTCCTATAACCCTGATGTCAATTTTATTAATTATGTTAGAAATTATTCAAAAAATTTTAAAAAGGTTTGCATTCAAGCTAAATCTTTATATATAAGAGATAAAATTAAAAAATCTGATAATAAAATAAAATCAGCTTGGCAAATAATTAATACTGAAACTGGTAAAAGTAGATCAAGAGATCAAACTATTGAATATTGGTGATGAACTGGTTTCAGACAAGCTTACCATTGCCAATTTTTTAGCTGCTTTTTTTGCAAATATACCCGTGGATATTACTAAGTGTCTCGCATCATCACCAGATGTGGCTGAACTCTTTTTAAATCAAAGCGTAAAACAAACTGTACCTAACTTTAGTTTTGAATCCGTAACAAGTGATGATATTATAAAAGCTTTTAAGAGTATTAAAAGGAAAGGCACAGAAGATTTGTGGGGACTGTCTGTTAAAGCAATTGAATCAATCATACTAAACATTGCTACAATCCTTGCAGCCATCTTCAATGGCTGTATAAGTGATGGTGTCTTTCCCGATTTAATGAAAATAAGTAAGATAATACCCATTTTCAAGGCAGGTTGTTCAAAAAATGCCACGAATTATAGGCCTATCTCAATACTGCCAGCTTTAAGTAAAATATTTGGAAAGCTGATGCTCAGCCAAATGTTGTCGCACTTTAACGTGAATGAGATATTGCATAACAAGCAGTTCGGGTTTACAAGGGGCCGCTCTACTCAGGATGCAGGTTGCACATTAATTAGGTCAATATTGGAGGCTTGGGAGGGATCACAGGATGCGCTGGGAGTTTTCTGTGATCTCTCTAAGGCTTTCGATTGCGTTGATCATCGTACGCTCGTTGTTAAACTGAAGTACTATGGAATATCTGGCACATCTCTTGATCTTGTGATGTCCTATTTATCGGGGCGACAACAGATGGTTTCGATAGGCGGTGTCACTTCGGCACGTCATCCTGTGAAAATGGGGGTGCCCCAAGGATCTATATTGGGCCCATTTTTATTTCTAGTTTATATAAATGATCTCCCTTATCTGGTAGAGAAAGTATCAGAGATAGTTTTGTTCGCTGATGATACGCCGCTAATATTTAAAGTAAATAGAAAGGATAAAGATCTTATTGAGCATAATAAAACACTCAGCTTTATATCAGAATGGTTTTCGGCAAATAATCTCTTGTTAAATTCAGGGAAAACTAAATGCATCAGGTTCTCATTGCCGAATATGACTCAAATTGTACCAACAGTTGCACTTAATGCGAAAATATTAGATTTAGTCCCATCGACCGTATTTTTAGGATTGACACTTGATTCAAAATTGCAATGGGGTCCTCAGATTGAAAAGTTAGCAGGTAAATTAAGTTCGGCTTCCTATGCTGTCTGGAAAATAAGGCAATTGTCAGATGAACAAACTGCTAGATTAGTGTATTTCGCGTACTTTCATAGCATTATGTCGTATGGCATTCTGCTGTGGGGTTCGGCGGCTGACATAGGTACTATTTTTGTATTGCAGAAAAGAGCAGTCAGAGCCATTTAGGCAGTCGCGATTCTTTGCGAAATTTGTTTAAAGAAATAAATATACTTACTGTGCCATCGGAATATATATATCAGAATATAATGTTTGTTAGAAAAAATATTCATAATTATAAAAAGAAAAGTGAACTGCATAATATAAATACTAGGAATAAAAACAAACTAGCCATGCCAGGCTTTAGAGTAAGCAAAACTAATAAATCATTTTTAGGAAATTGTATTAGGTTTTATAACAAGCTTCCTACTCAAATTACTGATCTGTCTGACACAAGTTTTAAAACACATATTAAACGTGTACTTATGGCTAGGGGTTATTACACCACTAAAGAGTACATCGATGACAAAGACGTCTGGCTCTCACTTCCTACCTGCACATTGCTCGCTGGAGATCTTGTAGCCATATAGACATGACTGATCTGCTGTGTTACGTGAACTATCTGTAAATGATTGCTATCATATACTTAATTTAAAATTATTCACTCTGTCTCAAAATGAATAATGTTATTGTTTCGAAGTTTTTCTTTTGTATACCTAAATATAATCTAAAATAATAAGCATTCAGACAACCGATCGAGCATATATTGTGTTTGCCTACTAAATAATTACTCTAATTGGACCAAATCCCGTGTTCATGCCCGCTTGAGTATGTTTCGCCGGACCGTCTCAACTGGGTCGTGTTGAAACCGGTAGTAGATGAACCCACTGAGTTTGTTTCGCTGGGTCTTCTCAGTTGGGGCGCATTGGATCCGGTGGTAGCATTAAAGCGCGACCGTCGTTATTAACACAAGGTCCGTCATAATAATAATACCTTTAATATAGACAGAACCATTGACAATATGTAGTAAAAATATTAGACTTAAACTAGATAATTAAACATAATCTCTTGACAATAACTTGATACGAGCTAGCTAAATATCATTTCTGTAATAAAATAAATTTTATAAATGTTTTCATACAAGATGTACCTAAATATCTATGTTACTAGAAATAATATCTAATGTATACAACTATATTACTACAAACATGTTCTGACTATTTACAAGCGCTTTTTTAAAGTCTACGTGAATAAAAACCTTTTTTATTTTATTTTATTTAATGTACCGTACTGATCTTGTAACCATGATAGTTGGTTGGTGCCATATTCTAGCTGGCTTCTGACCAAATGTAATTTATATATATACAACATGAAACGCTATTGATGCACCCTCAAACAACCCAATTAGAATATTATGTTATAATCATAATACATACACAATTTTTTTTTTACTTGTATATGCATTGTTATTTACTAAATTAGTTTCTTGGAATAAAGTTTCTGTTTCTTTATTTTGTGTTGAATGATGGAATTTGTATGAATACAAATAAAACTGCTATTTAAAAGTCTTATTACTTTGACTTATGGTCCATTTCAATTTGTTTTGACTGTACAGGGTTAATATAAGGATAATTTCCGTAGTTTTAATTATTTTGGAAAAAACATTACCTAAATTAAAAATGATATTAATCGATTCAGTAAACGATTCTGAACAAACTATTTTCAGGATGTGCGTTAATTAACTTACAAGTTGTATGTATATATATATATATATATATATTTATGTGTATATATATATATATATATATATATATATATATATATATATATATATATATATATATATATATATGATACGAATCCTGGACATCATTCTCTGCAGTTGAACACGCTAAAGCAAGATCAATGAAACAGTCAGATATCTTAAGTACTACCAAGTTAACTACATGTACCTAATACATAACGCTAATTAACTTCCTTCCAGTTCCAAGAAGCTAGAACAGTGAAGACAATAACATTTTACACACAATAACGAATAGCAAGAATCGAACGAGAAAAGAATTGAGGAACGTGGAAACGTCGTAGAAACAATTCTTTACGCGGACGTTTATATAAATGATATCAGAACGATACGATAGATACTAGAAAGTTGAACTTTTTAATTTATTTTACTTTCGAGAGAATTCAAACAATACGTGTCGGCTACGTGCTGTCGTTCTATTTGTGTTGAGAGACTTAAAACTGGTTCACTGCGCTGAATATTAAGCCATCAGTGTGGATTTAAGTGAGCTAAAGCATAGTATTCTTTAACTTAATGAACAGTTCAACTGAGGACTTTCTTAAAGGCTGGCAACAAACAACAAATCATACAATTTTAAATTAAACCTTCGCTATATTTAGTCACGTTTAATTTGTTTGAGTATTAGTAGAATATAATAGCATACTCTTTATTGTACACACGACAAATTCATAGGACACTAATAACACAATCATGTACAATGGGCGGTCTTATCGCATCAAGCGATTTCTTCATTAGTTTAGGTGATTATAGTAACATAGCAGTAAAGTTGCCCGATTGTTCAAACCCTTATAAGGCTAACTGTTTAGTCTGAAAAAAACAAGATTCCCACTGAGGAAAATCTGATTCAAATTGTTTCATTGGGATTAAAAACCGTCGTGGAATACGAAAGTAATTCTATTACTATTTTTTTCTTTAATTCAATTTCATCAGCTACCGATCCCTAGCAAGATATGATTTCTACAAATTTTTGCGCACCCAATCTTCTTTACGTAATTCGGTAAAATATTGGTTTACTTACTTTACTATTTTAGGTAATCTATTGTTGATACCTGCGAAGTTTTACCCTTATATAATTTATATATAGACACTACCTGGTACTGCACTGCACAATTAAATTACGCCGTTAAGTGGAGCACACTTTACTTCTATTTTCTTTATTTACTGTTACACGTTACACCTATGTAAGCAAATATCTACAAGAATTCAAATTAGAACCATACATTAAATACAGAGCAGACATCATACAATTGAAAATATTATACAGAGCATACGTTTTACATAATAACATAGTTCGGTCGAATAGTTACATTTATCAAATGCTAAGAAGTGCAAACCTGGTACGTTAAGCAACCCAAGTAGCACGGGACCGCACGCAGACTACTCGTCTTAGCATAGATAACTCGTGATAGCTAAACGAATGATAATACTGAAGATTCAGTAGGTAACAAATCGTTTAAAATACAAATATTCAAGGCAAGCTGGGCACCGCGGTTTTAACCGCGTGCAACTTTATAAATTATAGCCTACTAGCTGTGCCCTGTGGTTTTACCCGCGTTAAACTTCATAAATTATAGCCTATGTGTTAATCCAGGATGTCAGCTAACTCCATACCAAATTTCATTAAAATCGGCTCGGCCGTTTAGACGTGAAGAAGTAACAAACATACGCACTCACACACTGTCACACTCACAAACTTTCGCCTTTATAATATTAGTGCGATTAGCTCTGTCCCGCGGTTTTACCCGATGTCCCATAGTGACGCCTATGTATTATATAAGTTATATTACTACCCGTTCATAGCCAGATGCTCTCACCAATCCGTAAGTGAATGGTGAGGTTAAGCAAGTAGGCTCGCGGTCAGTCCATAGATGGGTGACCGCCAAAGCGGTTTAATTTCTGAGCGTCTCCGTGCTTCGGAGGGCATGTTAAGCTGTCATTCCCGGTTATAGCCATTAGGCAACAGTCGTTAAGCCATGTCATAGGCAATTATATTATATGGGTATGTATGTGTATATGTGCATGTTGTGTGAATATGTATATGTTTGTGTATGTGAATATACACAAGTACTAGTAGAACAAAATAGATACTAAAATAGAAGATTAATGTATGTTATGAAGCATGTACTTTTGTTATTAATTAAGTTAAACTTATACTTTCAATGTAACACTAACACTACAGCAATATCGATGTACAGATAAGAGAGGGGTCTTTTCTAATACAAGTTACATATAACTTAAAAGAAGAGACCCACACACGCTCGCAACTACGTGTAGTAAATAAAGGCATTTTTGATTTTGACTTTGATAGGCCTAATGGGTGGCTTGAACAACTCTGACACTAGGGTGACCACTGCCCATACGATAAGTTAGTAAGTACTACAAAGTTTCATTAAAATCCGTTCCGTAGTTTTAGCGTGAAATAGTAACAAATATCCATATATCCATACTCACAAGCTTTCGCATTTATAATATTAGGTACCGCGTAACGTATTCGAAATAACTGTAAATTACTTTATACTTTTGCACTTAACAAAAGTTTGTAAAGTACAGTCTATTTTTCCTTACTTGTCTTATTTGGTAAACAAATATGGCGTACTGGTAACCAAAGACAATTGATAGAGTTGGGAAATTATCGAATGAAGGACTGAACTCAAAAAATTTCACTTGTCAAATAATACTTTTAGTCTACGACCAGTTACAACAAAAACTTTAGTTTTTAAAAATAATGCCTTACATTACCATACACACATAACTTGATATATATATAAACATTCTGCTTTATTATTTAGTTTTTTATATTAAAATTATACAGTTCACACTGGTCAGAATCATTCATTCACTTTTCCCTTCTCTAAGTTCCAAAGACAAACTAGCATTTTGAAATGTCAAATTGCCAATAAAATTTTTAATCTGTGGAAATGGATTCTGATATTATTTTGATTTTAAAAGAATTAATGTGTTGGGATGGTTAATTTGAAGCAGTTTTTGGTGTTATTTATATAGTATGTGTTTTTTTTCAACAATCAAGATGTTCATACCTAACTAAAAGTGCGTGATTGATGACGAAACTAGTGATTTTCGTACCGAGTAGTGTTTGTTTACCAAATAAGACAAGTAAGAAAAAATAGACTGTACATATTTGGACGTCTAAAATTTTAATACAACCTTATATTTCTTGGTAGGATATTTTTGTATAAGATTGTATTTCACGGTTACACTAACAATGTTCCTTTTTTAGGGGTCCGTACCCAAAGGGTAAAACGGGGTCTTATTATTAAGACTTCGCTGTCTGTCTGTCTGTCTGCCCATCTGTCACCAGGCTGTATCTCATGAACCGTGATTGTAAGACAGTTGAAATTTTCACAGATGATGTATATCTGTTGCCGCTATAACAACAAATACTAAAAATAATATTTAAGGGGGTTCGCATACAACAAACGTGAATTTTTTGCTCGTTTTTATAGATAATGATACGGAATCCTTCGTGCGCGACTCCGACTCGCACGTGGCCAGATTTTTATTTTAATTATATCCCATGTCAACTCATTCTACTGTTATTACTGTTATTAAATGAAAACTTGTTGTGTTATTAATTACACCATACAGCTATTTGTTCGCGTGAGTTGTCCCCATAAAAAGCCCCTAACGTTAGTTTACCTTAGTTTGTTATACGTTATTTATTTACTATGATGATCTCTAAGTTATCAAAGAATCCTTTTCGCTAACATTAACGATCGTATACTACTATGCACTTGCCACTCACATCAGCATAAACGTGCTCTTATTTTTTTCTTTTATAAATAAGTAACAGTGCTGCGCGGTTTTAGCCGCGTTAAACTTTATAAATTATAGCCTATATGTTATTCGGAGTCTGTTCGGTAGTTTTTGCGGGAATGAGTAACAAACATCCACATCCATTCCCACAAACATTCGCCGTTATAATATTAGTGTGATAATTGTAAAAAATAATAGTTCGTGTTTTAGGGAAATAAATAACTGTTTTACTGGTACTTCACTTTGTACACTACTCTATGTACTCGTGTATTCTAATTTCTTATCAAATAAAAAATAATGAAAAGCTGAGTAAATGTAGCTGACGAAACTACAAAAAAATATTAAGACAATATCTTTATATTATTTTTATTTAATGATTAATTTAAAACTATGGTTTGTAAAAAAAACGTTGTATGATACCATATCGTTCCTACACGGATATGACGTATATATATATATATATATATATATATATAATAGAAATGAAAAATAACGACTACATCTATACAAATAAATTTGGAACTATTGTAGCTTTAATTAATCAAAAATAAAAAAAATGTTACGAAAATATAAATTTAAGAAAATTTTACTTTTACTAAGTTTGTCCTAATTAAAGTAGGTACCACATAAGACAAGGCCTTTTCTTATCTTTGTATGCACTTCCGGCCCGTTACCGCGTGAACATGCAGCTATCAAATTGGTGTGCATGGAAAAACTTATTGAAGTAAAATGTAACAATACCTTTATTTATAACACATAAGAAATTTTGAGTCATTGGTTACTTGAATAAACTTTTATGATAAGAAGTCCACAGCTAGACAAACCTCCCCCAAGGATTATCTTGTGCCGTAATAGCCATGATTGGCAGACAAGTTGGCTATGGCAGTAAGATTTATTTGTGGCAAAGTATAAAAAATATGACAACTTATAGAAACCAAATCAAAAATATAATTTAACATTGTTTATATATTTTTTTGTTCTTTTACATTGAGACTACGGTCTTATGTAAATAAAATATTTTATGTAAATAACGAAAACAAACTGGAAAATTAAGATGAAATGTAAAGGTTATTTCGTATGAACACATACACAATAACCATACAATATATAGGTATATTTTTATAGATAACTCACAAATTTCCAGCAATACTTTTAATTTTTGCATGAAGACTGCGAAAACTGCAATTATTTTCGATGCAGTGTAAAATTGTTAAAACTTGGTTTAGAATCATACTAGTCGAATAATTAAAAAAATTAATAGCTTTATAAGTTGAATCTAGTATTTAGAATTTTCATGATAACCTACGCCCGTGTAAATTGTGTATTACATATACATCATTTTTATAAACAATAAATGAATCCATCTCGTGAGATGAAATCTGCTATATTTTTTATTATAAATAAGTGATGCGTGACATTTTAAGTAATTAACAGGTGAGAATATGAGATAGTTTGGCATCGAAGTCAACGCACCATTGTATTGTCAGCTCCAACAATAATCGAGATACAAGTAGTTGACAAAAACGCTCCGCTACCGACGCGACCCGTGTCATTCACCCGATCATGGAAATCGATGTTTACATCTCCAAGCTAAATCAATTCTACAATCGAGTCAAATCTGGAATAAATCGATGTTTCATCCCCATCACTCATTTTCGCCGTATTAATTGCGATTAGTGAAGTCGGTCGTGCGTGTCCGGATAGAAATCTGCCGCGGATGGCAAAGAAATGGTAGATATATTTGTTGAATAAATTCATTGTGCCACACACATTCATTAGGTATGTACCGACAATTATTATTTCCTGCACACAATGCGGAATGGTACATATAAGACATTTGTATACAAAGAGAATGTTGCAGCTGAATAATGTAATCATAAGGAAAGTAGCTTATAAATCCTTACCTCTTGGGCACACTAATCCGACGTTGCCGGAACAGGTGGTCCATTGTTCCTCCTCTTTCTTTGTCTTTACACTTTAGATTGGCCTCTCCCACACAAATATAGAAAATTACAAACTTTCACTCAATTTTATGTTTACTTTCCGTAATGTCCACAGTCTTGGGTTCAAACCGTAATTAAATACGAGCACTGACTCCGCACTGGTCCACTTACACGCTTAGGTGTCCGAGATAACTTTACACGGTCCAGTAGCGACGGGACTCCGCGATATACGTCTGTAAAAGAAAATTTTAACTATCATTAATGCATCTAAGTATAATAACTTTAATATACGTATAGGTAAGCAATAATAGTATAGTGATTTAATACCCGCTCTACATAAGTTTTTTGCAATAACTCAATTAATTATATTAGTTACTATAAATAGTTATTTGGAGCGCAAAGTAAATGATTGATTGTAGTGACTGTAATTGTAGTAATTAACACAACTGACCAATGGCCACAATAAAGTAAAACAAAAACAAAACAATGAGATGTCGAATTAATTGATAGCATCTAATATAGTTTTGGCGTACATTCGTGGGGAGAAAGTGAACGCGTCGCGGCCGCTCTCGCTACGCTAACATTAATCACTGAGCTTTAATAACGCCGGTACTTTGTTTCTCGTGTATTTAATAACGCCGGTTACTTTGTTTCTCGTGTTTATAATTCGCAGGCTCATTTGTTAACACTATAAAGCTACATTAGTGACCGCCTAATGAGATTTGCCATGAATTTTGATTGATTGTTGAGGCTTTTAAATGTTTTCGTCGATTAGAACGTTATTGTTAAATGTGAATAGTTTAGGCACGATGGGAATGGCATACCCTAAATTATAATATTAATTTATTAAAAGTCCCTTTTAATAAATAAATAGAAATAAAGTAGCCTTGATAATATGTTAGACCAGAGCTCCAATGCAAAAACGAGTGTTGGTCTTAAAAATAATAAGTTGTTTTTCAGATAGGATACGCGAATGTTTATATTCTTTCTATTAAGTTATACTTTTGTATATATGTGCCTTAATTACGTTGTAGATATAATTTTAGGGCAAATTTTTTATATTAGCAATAAATATGACCCTTGCTCAAGAACGTTATTTAACAATTTATTAATTATTAATTGGATCCTTTTTTTATTAATATACCTAAATTACGTTGCCGATATATTTTTTTAGGCTACAATCTATTTTCATATTTTATTGGTAAAATATCAGGCTAAAAAGTATTATAAATCTTGTTTAAGAACATTATTTAAAAATATAAATAAATCAAAAATAATAGTGTGAAAACTTACGTTGTATTAATTTTATTAATATATGATATGTATAACTATGGAAATAATTGTAGCATCAAATCAATTGTAAACGAACAACTATTAATTAAAAATAATATAATTTATTTTATAGATAGAATAACTCCAAAACATACCGACCGATAAAAACATTAAATAACAGCTTAAAAATCCAATAAGTATTTCCTATATATGATATAACTATGATATGCATTTATTTCATAGAACACTTTACTATAAAAGTATTAAAAAAATAAAATTACTTTTTATTCGAACACAACGTTCGCGCCTTTCTACCGCGTGCGTGCGAGGCAAGCTCGGAAGACGTGCGGCCTCGGGGCCATGTGACGGAACACTAGTCTCTCACAATACCCATACAGCCAGCCAGCCCCTGCAAACTGAATATCGCTGAAAATACTCGTCATAAGCCCGCGCGATCGGTTTTGGAGAAATTCTAGTGTCACATGACTGTTTTATTGTATGAATATTAATTAATCTCTCGTAATTCTATTGCGCTTAGAAGGATCATTTAGCGAAAGCCACTAAATCAATACATATTAAAATCATCATCATTTAAAAAAAAAATACTATATGCTTCATATAATATTGTTTTAAACAATGGAGTTATTTCTTAAAAAAAGAACAATTTATAGATTTATAACATTTGAAGTCTCAATACGCATCTACATAATATTTTAGCTGGGGAAAAGAAGTCATTGGCAATGATGGTAAAGTCAATCATCATAACGCGTTCACCGCTGGATTTGGCATATTATAAACATTATATACAAAGACACAAAGTAAATTACCTACACATAATACAGTTATACAGAAGTAAAGTGGCGGGCTGGATCGGTTGTTGGCTGTGGGAGAGTAGGATTCGGGTCTTTAACTGTTGTCTACCTTGGACCATGGCTGGTCGTATCTGCAGCAGAAACACCACTAGAATACCTATATCACGGCAACTTAAATATATTATACATCGGCCGCTCGCTACTGCTAGCGTTTCTGGCAAACTAGAGCCCAATGGAATGAAACGCGACGAGGACAAAAGAACCGTTGATATTTCTTTACGCCATCTAGTGTCGGCATACTGTTATTTATATTATTATCCAGTTATTTTATATGTATAGTACTGTATATAAGTATTATTCTTACGTATATATACGTAAGCTCTATTTTCTTATTTCCAATAAATTCGTACAAAACGTGTACGAATTTATTGGAAATGGATAATGGTAGCAAAAGTGCTACCATTATCCATTTATATTAAATTCTGGTCCATTCAACGTAAATACATAGGTTGCCTGTAAGAGATCGCTTTCCACCACCAATTGCAAAATAATGTTCTATGCATATTGTACTGTGTATATTCCTTATGCAATAAAGTGTACTTCTTCTTCTTCATCCTGGCGTCCTGCTTTCTTCAATTCTATCTCTTTATATACCAATGGGCCAAAAAGGGCGCTATAGGGTTTCTAAAGGGTCAGCAACGCGCTAGTGGTGCCCCTGGTGTTGTAAGCGTTCATAGGCTACGGTGACCACTTACCATCAGGTGGGCCGTATACTTGTCGGTCTCTACTATTTTGTCTCCAAACCTCATGTTTTGACTCCGAAAGACGCAGATTTAATATATAAGCACTAGCAAATGTACGGACGCTAGCAGATCCAGCTACCCCAATCAGTCAAATTTCCCCAATTGAAAGTGAACCTTATGCTTATGTGATAAAGTTGAAAAATATAAAATAAATTTGTCATATTGGGTTAGCTGGATGTGCTGGCGTCTGTACTACATTGATACTCTTCAGCTGATGCTTGGATTGAAAAAACATACAACATACATATATAAACTGATGGCTATGGCACGTATTGTTAGGAGTTGCTTAGTTTATGTTGTGAACAAACAAATTAAAGAAAGGTAATGGCCCATTTAGTATGAAAAATATACCTACGGCGTACAGAAATGAAATATGGGGGGAATCAAAGACAAATGATTATACTTTTCAATGGTAAGTGGTGCATTACTGTGGCCGATGGGGATCATGAAATAAAATATAATACATTGTATTATTGCGCGACCGCAACAAAGCTCGGGTGAGACCGAGACAGCAATATACGTGTTATTTATTACCTGACCGAACGAGTTTGCTATATAAGTGTCATGATGATATTTTTATTTAACAAAACAATGGCAAAGTAAGTCTGCTTGTTTCATTTTCAAGTCTAAACTACTGAACCGATTTTGGTTAAATTGCTTGCCCCGTAGAGATATACATGTAAAGAATGAGTGTTTGTTTAATACCTTAGGTGCATAGCATAGATTAAGAAAATACATTATTTAATTATTTTGTATCTATCATGTCATGTCAAATTCCTATGAATAGACAAAAAAATATATCTTATATACATATTAGATTTGTAGACGGACATAGTAAACTTTTTATCCCAGTGACATATTTCCATGGGATAAAATAATTTAGAGACGGGCGAAACCGCTGGTGCAGCTAATTATTATCCAATTTTGATCGGTCTACTGCAAGATCTCTCCATTGAATTATTTTTTTCTTTTTACATATAATGAATATAGTAGAATTTTTACATATTAACGAAAATGATGGCAAATAATGCAGGCATAACCCACTGTTATGCCTGCATTATTTGACATCATTTTCGTTTTTGTACAAAAACATTTTTGAACCGGGTCGGATTATGGGCCATGACCTTTATCAGGTTTACGCTTTTTTGGAATTAAATTAAATCATTTATCGTAATCGTTCTTGACTTTCAAAGTCAAAGTCAAAAATCATTTATTCCATATAAAAATTACATTATGTGGAATCGTCATTTTTTTTACCGTACCGTGTAGTGCATGACGTGGCAGCTACTGAGAAACACTGCCAGAAAGCTCAGTAGGAATCCTTTTTAGAAATAAAATATACTTAAGATTAACTAGCTATGCCCCGCGGTTTTACCCGCGTTAAATTTTATAAATTATCACAGCTACTCCCCTGTAGGTCATGGCGTGATAATATGTAGCCTATGTGTTGACCCGACGTCTTAGTAATATTCATGCAAAATTTGAAGTAAATCCATGCAGTACTTTTTGAGTTTAGCCCGGACATACATACAGACAAACAGATAAACAGACAAAAATTCTAAAAACTATAGTTTTGGCTTCTATATCGTTTGAAGATCACGCCCCAAGTATCCTTTTTAAAAAATATTCAATGTACAGTTTTGATTGTCCTACGATTTTATTATATGTATAGATAACAATCAAGTGTGCTGACTCAGAACAAGTCAATCCCAAGCACTTTTGTCACTTAAATAATCGGAAATTTTGTAATTTGCTACTGCCCTGCTACACAATTTGGCTTTAATAATTCTTTTAAACTTATTGGTAGACGATTCTCTATATCTTCTGCCATGGCCGTAAGTAGAATAATTATTTGTAAACTTAATTATTGTAGACCTTTAGGAATCATAACTGTATAATAAGGTGGAATAAGCTGATAATATAATGTCGTACATTGTGGATTGGACGTATTTATTGCAAGGGCCAAGCCGAGAATAATTATTATATTATTATTAAACCTTAGCTTAACATGCCACTTTAGGTCTTAACTTGAGGAACGAATGTAACTAATTACCCAATTGTTACGTATCTTGTAGATGCCAAGTGATAACATTTGCGCAATAATTGTACATCAATCACGAATTTGTACGGTGTACATAATAATTTAATGTCCCCCTGGATGAATTTCTGCGTCGGCGCGGCAGCTAGTCTCAAGCCGACTAGTAGACCGCGCGACATATTATAGTGCACAAGTGTTGCACACACTTGTGCACTATAATATGTCCCGCGGCTGGGCAAAGCAGGTGTAATTTCTATTCCCAGATGGAACGGCTAGCCAACACAATCGGAAAGAGATCAAGTACATATGGGACCAACGGCTTTACGTAGGTAACACTGCGTGACTCCGAGTATTATTTCTGAGAATTTTTCTTAACAGAATTACCCCAATATTACTTGTTGGTCCGGCGTTGGTCTGCGGTTGAACATAGTACCGCTAAACCAACGTGGATTTTAGCGTACATAATACAAATATGCAATTAAAGAGCAATTATTGTATTAGTTTCGTTATCGTTGGGCTTCTGTAAAGATACGTAATAAAGTTTTAGTAAATGCGGATTTTGTATTATCACTGAGAATTATTCTTAACAGATTTATCCCAATATTACTTGTTGGTCCGGCCCGGTATTTAAACCCAGGACCACATTATCCGCAGTTGAACATGGTACCGCTAAACCAACGGGGCTTTTACCGTACATAATAGAAATACGCAATTAAAGAGCAATTATTGTATTAGTTTCGTTGTCGCTTGCTTCTGTAAAGATACGTAATAAAGTTTTAGTAAATGCAGATTTTGTATTATCACTGAGAATTATTCTTAACAAATTTATCCCAATATTACTTGTTGGTCCGGCCCGGTATTTAAACCCAGGACCACATTATCCGCAGTTGAACATGGTACCGCTAGACCAACGGGGCTTTTAGCGTACATAATACAAATATGCAATTAAAGAGCAATTATTGTATTAACTTCGTTATCGTTGGGCTTCTGTAAAGATACGTCATATAATAATATAAGGTATAATAAGATAAGGTCCGTCATAATAATAATACCTTAATATAGACAGAACCATTGACAATATGTAGTAAAAATATTAGACTTAAACTAGATAATTAAACATAATCTCTTGACAATAACTTGATACGATCTAGCTAAATAACAATGCTATAATAAAATAAATTTCATAAATGTTTTCATACAATGTGTACCTAAATATCTATGTTACTAGAAATAATAATGTATACAACTATATTACTACAAACATGTTCTGACTATTTACAAGCGCTTTTTTAAAGTCTACGTGAATAAAAACCTTTTTTTTTAATTTTATTTACGTAATAAAAGTTTTTAAACACGGATTTTATAAACTCTTCGTAACTTTCATCTATTCTCATGGACAAGACAAGATACATTCATAAAACTTAGTATAATGGAAACTAGCAACGCTGTTAATTACAGTAGCAGGTACAATCAGCGACATAAATTTGCATACATTTGTGATAACATATTTGCTTAATATAATACCTTGTTTTTAAATGTAGTATCAGTGACAGTTGTCGCTGTCAGTCGCTGGATGTGGATAGCGCAAGACCGGCAATTGTGGTGATCTTTGGGGGAGGCCTTTGTCCAGCAGTGGACGTCTTTCGGCTAATATTATGATGGTGATGATTAAGTTGTAGGTTTACAAGAGTTCATCTGCATCAAAACCTTTCCGTGTGCCAACGATATAAACTTTTTTGAAATTGACGTTTACAGTTAGCCTAGGAAGCTTTCACTACTTCACCGGACTATAGAGGCGGGCGAGGGCTCCAGCTGTCTAACAAATATAACTCCAAACTAAGTACCCGCGCTGGAGGGCACTCCCATTTGGGGTTCGAACCCCGACTATGGGCAGTTACTGGTGGGGAGATGCATGAGAGGGTCATATAATTTTAGGGATGTTTTGTGCAACTTTCGTTCTACGTTAATATGCGACGCGGGCCGCTCTTCCGATTTAGGTTCGGAGAGCGCATTGTGTCGATTCGAGTGTAAACTAAGTGTCATTGAGGGCGCTGGTGGAGGCGAAGCGTTCGCGGCCTCTCGTCCGAGTACGATAAACGGTTGATGTGTAGCATTACGAGAGTAAAGATATAAGCAATCTGAAAACTGCAGAAATATGAATGCAGCTCTCACTCGCAAACTCTACATAATTTATCTCTAAGTTAGTTCTAGATGCTTTTCACTTGTTGATGTAATCGTAGCCACGACTCACACTACTATTATGAAGGCGAAAATTTGCGAGTTTGTGAGTGTGTATATTTGTTACTTCAAAATTTGGTATGGAGTTTGCAGACACCCTGGAGTAACACGTAGGCAATTATTTATAAAGTTTAACGCGGGAAAAACCGCGGAGCACAGATAGTTGCCTATAAATTTGTCTGTCTCCAGTACTCTACATGAACGTGAAGAAGCTTGGCGTCAATATACGATCGTAAAGTATGAAGGTACGCGAAAGTATGCGAAACAGTAACGATGCGGAACAATATATTACGTTCAGGTTTCCCTTTTCATATTAATATATTTGTACAATATTTACTTCAAATAACTTTAATAGGTATATTAATGCCTACAAAAATACCATTAAATATACGTGCAATAGTACGGAAACAGTATCAATGACGAAGAGTAAGATTAGGGTTGTAACGGATCTTCGCCTCCGCTTCCGTTACTGCGGAAGTTCCGCATGAAATCGTACCTTCGCATCCGCCTCCGCCTCCGCACTTTCTTTGCGGAGTTATAACGGAGTTTTATTTACGGCATAATCATATATCTCTGCATCACCCAAAGGTCGACTGGCATAGAATGCCTTTGACATCAATTCCGCCTTTGTCAACATCATCGTCATATCAGCCGAATGACGCCCACAGCTGGACAAAGGCCTCCCCCAAAGATATCCACAATTGCCGGTCTTGGGCTATCGGCATCCAGCGACCCGCACACGATCATCCGGTTCGTGGTCGCCAATCGAGAACTTTTCTGCGCCAGCAGCCGTCCGCTCTACGAGCTATGTGCCCCGCCCACTGCCACTTCAGCTTGGCAATTCTTCGGGTTAAGTTGGTTACTTTGGTTCGCCTGCGAACCTCAGCACTTCTCATTCGATCTCGCAGGGAAACTCCAAGCATAGCTCTTTCCATTGCTCTATGGGTGACCTTGAGCCGCCTGATAAGACCTATAGTGAGCGACGACGTCTCTGTTCCGTTTGTCATCACTGGCATCGCACACTGGTCGAATACTTTCGAATTGAGACACTGCGGTATATGGGACGAGAAGTTATTGAGTAGCTTCCCGAATGCTGCCCAGCCAGCAGAAAACAACTTGTAAACATGGCTCAGCATTGTGATGGGTCTGCAATTTTTCAAGAGGGTATTATCGCCCTTTTTGAAGAAGAGCACCACCACACCTCTGTGCCATACTTGTGGCGTTTGACCTTCTATTATGACGGTGTTAACCCTTAATCGGACAATGGTATAATAGTTACCACCACGTTTTAAACTCTATCATGTTGTAATAAGAGTTAAAACCAATGAAATGTGAGCATACGCTATGACCGATAAAGAGTTAAATAACTTCTGAAGGGCCGGTCCATCATCACCAGGCGCCTTGCTGTTTCAGAGTGATTCTTATCTCGCACATGCTGACGTCTGGGATGTCTTCGGTGAAGTGTCGGGTTAGTCGTGCTCTGGGATCTGAGGCATAACTATCGACAAGTGACTGGGTTCTCGTATACAGCTGTCCATGGAACCTCTCGATCTCTCCCAGCAACTCAGGTCGAGACGTGACGATTCTGCCATCCTCAATCTTCAGCTTCGTCAGTTGGCTCTGTCCAACACACAGTTCTCTTGCTAACACTTTAAGAGCCTTTATTCCGCTCGATGGCTTCTTTAATACATTTTGTATTAATTGGGCGCGTGTCGCGAGTCAAAGACTTTGAGATCTGTCTGTTGAGCTGCCGGTATCTGGTAGCATCACTAAACGATGTCAAAACCATTTTCCGTGTTTCTTCCATTAGCTGCAGGGTATAGTCAGAGATCTTTTTGGTTCAGTTTTTACGACGGGCCTTGAAGACCGTATGGACGGCATCTACGAGCCTGTCGTGGTATGACTCCACTTCCCCGCAATTCGAGCAGTTCAGTTTTGCAGTTCGAGCTGAAAGGGTTCGGGGTGTTCGACGTGGATGGGTAAAGGTCGGAGCGTAGACTTTATCAGTCGGGACCTCTGGAGCTTGACATTAAGGTTCAATGAGCCCCGCCTGTGATCGCTTCCGCTTTTAACCGTATTGATCACAAAGACGTCATTGAACTTCTGTCTTATCGTCGACAAAATAAAGTCTATCTTGTTTTTTGTTTTACCATCGGGGTTAACCCAGGTCCATTTTCGGTTATCCGGCTTCTTGAAAAAGGAGTTCATCATAAAGAGCCCCTCCTTCTCCATGAAGGCCAATGCAAATTGCCCCACTCTCAGCTCATTCCCGAAAAGTTTACCCAGCTTCGCGTTAAAGTCTCCCGTGACCACAGTGAAATAAGTGTTAGAGGAATGTATGGTTCTAGAACCATACATTCCTCTAACACTTATTTCATACATTATTTCATACATATATCCTCATACATGACCTCAACCTCATCGTCGGAGTGCGTCAAAGTCGGCGCGTATACTTGTATGACCTTCAACGAATAAATTCTGAGTATAAGGTACGCAACCCTAGTCGACACACTCCCGATTTTTACTAAGTTATGGACGAGGGATTTGTGGACTATGAACTCAAAACCACCTTGAGACTGTTGGTTGCCCTCCCGGAAATAAATCAAGTTCCTGGATTTCAGGATTATCGTGTCTCTTAGGACTTCAGATAATCCAATTATATTCCAATGTAACCTGCTTAATTCCAGTTTGATGATTTTGTCGTTGGTTTGCAGTGTGCGTGTGTTGTATGTTGCCAGGGCCAGTGGTCGTCAGTTTTAGTAACGTGGAATCTGTCGGGAATTCGTAGCACCTTCTGCCCTGCCGAATACACTGCTGTTACCACGGCTTGGAATAACATGGCTGCCGGGGACTGGGGGCAGCGGTTTAGTTGTGTCCTTCATTTGAGGGGATCTGCCAAAATCTCCACGATTGGCAGACGGGTTGGCGATCGCAATAAGATAGACACGTCCCCCCACGGGATGAGAGTGGGAGCCGATATTATTTATGGCCGTCAGCCACACAGCCAAAAATTTCCGCCTTTGTAGTTTTGTGGAATAAGTTTCAATAAAATAAAAATAAATCATAGAATAATAATAATGCGCGAGCCGCGACGCCCGATTATGACTCAGTCGTACGGCAGAATTTTGCTTTGCAATGCAAAGTAATTGTTATTGTTTACTCAAGTCACACGAAGCCAAAAACAAGTGAGGTATGAAAGTGTTTTTATGGAAAGAGATTTAAAAAATGATTAATATTACTCATAAAATACTATTTTTCACATCCACTTTAACCTTCGCATTCGCATCCGTTAACCTCCGCATCCGCGGAGGTGTAATCCGTCATCTTCGCATCCGCCTCCGCTAAGAGGCCTCCGTTACAACCCTAAGTAAGATGTATATTATAGCATAACTCAAAATACAAGAAAGAATTAGCTTAAAGCTTAAATGATCTTTAACTGGATATTTAGATAAGATAAGAATAAAAACAATGTGGATTTTATAACTAACCAATGTCACCCTTATCATACTACCATATCAGTGTATATTTGAAATACAGAAACTTTATACCGCGTGTCACCAATGAAACCATAGATAATTGTCTATTTTCTTACATGACAAAATTAAAACCAAATGTAATTGGTCTCAAAGCTCAAACATACACGCTACCACGTCAGTGTATATTTTGAATTACAAAAACTTTATACCGCGTGTCGCCAATAAAACCACAGAAACTAGACTATTTTCTTACATCACTAAATGAAAACCAAATGTAATTGGTCTCAGAGGTCAAACGTGATGTATGTTTGACCTTTGAAAACCAAATGTAATTTGGTCTCAAAGCTCAAACAAAAGCTCTAAAAACCAACCCTCAGATGCATCTCCACGTAAGTAACTAGTCCGAGCTTACGTTTATACCGGAATAGGCGCGGAATTTGGCGCGGGCTGATACATTTTTAGTCTTAATTTCCTTGAACTTGCATATTGTCCGGTGAAGCAGTGTTAGCCTCGTAGGCTAACTTCGTGTTAAAAAACCTGTACATAGATATACATAAAGGAATTATGACCATGTCCTGTTAGCTATTAAATTGTAGGTTATTATTCCACACGTGATAAACAATTGTTATCTGCGATCTGTACACAGTGATCATTTTAAACAAAGGTAAAATTATCACATTTCACATCGCGTGTCGTTGCCTCACGCGATCAGGAGTAATAATTATAATAGATACAACCCTACATGATACCTGACCTGCTCCGAATAACCGTTTGTGTAAGTGATTTCTAATTCGCATAATTGCAATTAATATTTTGCGGTCTAATTGTGTCGGAAACGTAAATATTATGATTATGCCCAGTGCAAACGTTGTCGCTCTACCACCTTAAAGTAATCTTTATACAATGTATCTTCGTGTATTGAATAGAAAGTATCTGTTCTATAATAAAGTTCGTACAGCAATTTCTCCTTTTTATGACAACCGCCCAAGGGGAAGGATGAAAAATGAATGTCGTTCCTCGCCCTGAGATAATGCGAGGACTCCGTTCATTGTTACCTGTGTAGGTAATAATTACTAGGCTAATTGTAAACTTAATTTATAAAAGAAAACGACTTTCCCCCTTCTGATGAGCTTACTCACCTGCAGTACCATAATATTAACATAGATAGATAGATAAAACTCTTTATTGTACACCTCAAGAAACAATACAAACTGACAACATATACAAATTACAGTACAAATGGCGGCCTTATCACAAGGTGTGATCTCTTCCAGGCAACCTAGGTAGTGAAAGAATAGAGGAGTTACAGAGATGGGGGTAGTTGCGGGTGTACACAACAAATTTCCTAAAAGGTACTACTGTACCATACTTATAATTATACTTATTAACTAATTTATCATAATGTCTGTTCAAATTATGTACCTATGATAAATAAACGATCGGCATCGTTGAAAAATAACCAAAGCCTTAGCTCCGAGCTAAGGCTTTGGTTATTTTACTTTCAAGGCTAAGCTTTAAGTAGTGATCCTTGACAAGTTGTTGGAATCCACTAAGTGTTTGCGCACGCCTAATAGACAATGGCAGCGCATTCCACAAACGAGCACCTTGTACAACAAACGATTTATCAAGAAAATTTGTGGAATGCGCTGGTATTTTCAACAGCTGATTATTATTAGATCTCAAGGCTTTCAAATGTGATTCATGAAGGAAAGAAAAACGTTCTTTAAGATAAGAGGGAGTAGTAGGAATAAACAGTATACTGTATAGAAGTGATAGAATATGAGCAATCCGGCGAAGGCGTATAGGCAGCCACTTGAGTTTATTTCGAAATTCAGAGACATTATCATATTTGCGAAGGCTAAATATGAATCTAATGCAAACATTCTGGAGTCGCTCAAGTTTATCCAATTGGGCTTCGGTGAGATCAAGATAGCTGACATCTGCATAATCTAGTATTGGAAGAAGGAGGGACTCAGCAAGCATAATTTTGGTGGGTATAGGCAGAAAATTTCGGAATCTTCGTAGAGATCCCACTGACGCGTAAAGTTTCTGACTAACATTTTGCAGCTGTGGACCCCAGGAAAAACAGTGATCAAAATAGACCCCCAAGTTCTTAACTTCACGATTTATTTGCAAAATAGTACCCTCAAATAAAAACTTCGGGAGTTGAGAATAACAAACCTTAGACATCATCCTTGAGCTGCCGATAAGAGTGACCTGAGTCTTAAGAGGGTTAACTTGCAGACCGTATGCACGACTCCACTCACTAATACTGATAAAATCGTTATTAATAGTGCTAACAGCATCAGCCAGCTTATTAAGAGGAGCTTGTAAGTAAATTTGAAGGTCATCTGCGTAAAGGCGGTAGGAGGAAAGAAGTCGATTTGAGATAGAATTTATGAAAACTGCGAAAAGTAACGGAGATAAAACGCCACCCTGCGGCACGCCAGCAGTAGTATTGCACCAAGAGGAGTGAGAATCATCAATGCGTATACGTTGCCGGCGGCCAGACAGGTAACTATGAAACCAGCCAATGACTGTTGGAGATATATTAAGCCAGCGTAAAATCATCAGCAACACGTCGAAATCTACAGTATTGAAAGCATTACTAAAATCTAATAATGCAAGCACCGTTAGATTTCCGTATTCCATTCCAGTTCTAATATCATCCGTAATATGGACCAGGGCTGAAGTAGTGCTATGCCCAGGGCGAAAACCAGATTGGAGAGGATTAAGGAGATTATTAGTACCGAGAAAACTACTAAGTTGCTTATGGACTAGACGTTCAAGGACCTTGGAGAGGAAAGGTAATATTGATATAGGACGATAATCGGCAAACGATGCAGGGTTGGACTTTTAGGAAGAGGAATGATGTGTGCATTTTTCCATGCAGATGGAAATACACCGCAGGATACAGAATGATTGAGGATGTGACATATAGGGGATAGGATTTCATCAAGTATTGGAAGAACCATATTACGGGTGATATTATCGCTGCCCACTGCGTTCGATGCTATGGATAAAATACTCTTCTTAACATCACAAGCAGAAAATTGGCTAAAGCTAAAAGAAGAATAGTTGGGAGATGGAATGGATGAAAGATAATTCAAAGTACTTGTTTTAGTTGCCCTGTCAAAAATATGCGAAGTAGAGAAATTACTATTCAGTGAATTGATATCTAAATTATTTGGAATTGCATCATTTCGAGCTTTTCCAACTCCCAATGATCGTAAATATTTCCATATTTTTGCAGAATCTCCATTTTCAACGGAGCTGTGAATATGTTGGCGTTGTGCGCTCCTACACACCTTATTAGAGTGATTTCGCAGACGTAGATATTTCTCACGATTGAAGTCATTAGGTCGACCCGCATACCGAGACTTAGCTGATGCTTTCTTAGACAGTAGAGTTTTTATTTCCGCAGTTAGCCACGGTGCCGGTAAATGCTTAACTTTAATAGGTCGAATGGGAGCATGAACATCGTATAATCGGATTATGTTGGTATTAAATATATTAACTTTCTCATCTATTGACTCAGTAGCAGTAAGAGGTGACCAGTCAATCCTACCGGCATCTGTACGAAGATGATCAAGGTCCATCCCACCAAAATTACGTTGTAAGAGAATTTTAGATTTTGCCTTAGGAGGGCAAACTTTATAAGAAAGGTAGAGGAGATCATGGTAAGAGAACGCGTCTGCTGAGCATTGTCCGTGCTTAGCAACATGATCTTTTGAAGAGACCAGGACGAGATCAAGGAGAGAAGGTGAGGAGTGAGGAAAATGGTGAGTGGCATTAAGAGGAAGAATAGATAGATTACTAGATTCTATTACAGATATAAGAGATGAAGAACGAGAATCATTCTTTAGAAGACAAGTGTTGAAATCACCCATTATTATGGTGTGACTATAGGAAGGAAGAAAGGTTTCAAGTAAAAGTTCAAAAGAAGCAAAAAAATTTATACGTAGAGAAGGACAGTAATATACACCAAGTAGAATTTTAGTATGATGTAGCTCCACATCTATAAATAGATGCTCACCAGCATCCAGTGGTAGCGGCTGTGAGGACATACTAACAATTGAAAAGTTGAAATTATTTCGAAGATAAATGGCAACTCCACCACCCCCGGCTCCAGTTCGATCATTTCTGATGAGTTGAAAGCCAGGGAGTGTATAAGAGGCCGAAGTGAGACAAGGCTTTAACCAGGACTTGGAAAAAAGAATAGCATGAATATATTTATGTTCAAGATTTGCCAGCATATCAGAGTAAGGAGCCGGAATACTTTGTGCATTGATATGAATCACATTGAAATTCTTAGGAACATAATGGTTAATAAAAATTTTATTTTTAGAATAAAAATTTAAGATTACCGACAAGATTTGAAATTGCATTCTCTGGGTTAAAGCCTCCAATGGTTTGTATATGAAGCTATGGTTAATGTATATGAAGTAATGATTTGTATGTGAATCCTGTTAGGTCATCGAAATCTTTAACACATTCTACGGGGAACGTTGGCGCCAATCGGTATCGCTTAGCAATAACTCGACAGATATGGCAGATGCCAGCGAATCAAGCTTCCCCAATCTGTCAAATTTCCCCTTTTGAAAGTGAACCTTATGCTTTTGTGATAAAGTTGAAACTCAAGATCTCAAAGAACAAGATATCAAAGAAATTTGACATATTAAGGATAGCTGGATGTGCTGGCGTCTGTACATATAGATGTTTATATCAAAATGACAACGCCGTCCAATCTTCTAATTTTAGCATTTTTGCATTGATAGATATATTTTGTTTCTTTTTTCAGATACGTACGCTGATGATTTCTACGCCATAATAAGAAAGAGAACCGCATCAATGGGGGTTGACTGCGAACCACCACTAATAGTCTCCTGAACGTGTTCTCTTATACCCCTCTGCTTCGTCACTGGGTAAGAATCCATTCTGATTTTATTATCAGAATGGATTCTTACCCAGTACAGTACGTATATTTGACGACTTAAAAGGATACCTAGCAGCAAACCATTGGCTAATTTTGTTATTTCAGAGTCCATTGTAAAAATAAGATAATTTAATAACTAGTTTTAGAAAGGATCCATTCCGGTTGTAATGTATGTATCAATAATGATACATACATTTATCCTTTTAAGTCGTCAAATATACCTAATATTGGTAAATACTTAAATTATAAGAATCTCAAAAAAGGAAAATCATAAATTTCAATCATATCAACCGAAAGACGTCCACTGCTGGACAAAGGCCTCCCCCAAAGATCTCCACAATTGCCGCGCTAGTCGCATCCAGCAGTTTCCAGTTTCATAAATTTATATTATTATATTTACATTATTATAATTATAATTATTATACTAAACCTGTGTAGGCTATGCGTTAAGCTAGGAACGATACAGAACAGATCAAATTTAGGATTCCCTTGCTAACACGCTTCCGGACGAAGGTTCCTAGAAAACTAAGCCGATGGATAATACCTATATGCTCCGGAAGGGTGTTAGCAAGGGAATCCTAAAGTTGATCTGCCCGTTTGTATAGCTCGTAGATTAACGCAGAACGCCTACCCTGGATTGGTAGATGGTGCTGGTTCGAGACCCGCCGGACCGTAAAATTTATGATTTCCCATTTTTGGGATTAGATTAACGCTTTGCATTGCTAAAATAACGCTATAAAATTCAAATTTATTCAAAGATAGCGCCTATACTTGAAGCATATTTTGCAATGTATATGCTCTACTTCTCTTTCATGCAAATAACTAATAAATACCAATTTATTGTTACGTAGCTTTAATATATAGCATTGTATATTATCTTTTACGACAAGCACAGATTCATATTCAGTTCATGAACGCGGAACTGTATCTAACAAGAACTCTTATTGTGTTTTGATCTCAGAACAAATATGTAATTCTTGGTCAAAATCAACACTGACAGCTCGGTAAAAGTTGCTTTTATTTTAGAGGAGATGTTACCCGCCGAAAGAGTCTGCCCTACTGAGATTGGTGGTTTTTCCATAAAGAGCAGTTCGACCGAGACGTACCACCTTCAGCCCCAGCCTAAAGAGAAAAAATAACGTAGGACAACTAGCTGAAGCAATTCAAGTCACATGTGCTCTTGGGTGAGAGAAATTTGTCAGAACTCTTCGGGTTGTTTTGTGTGATCAAATATAAATTGTTGTCTTGGGTCTAGGTCTGCTATGTATCCGTGAATTGCATGTTTAGAAAGTGCCTCCGGATACAGGGATTTCTATCCAAAGAACGAGCGTCCTTTTTTAAAGAAAAAAGAAACCGAGGAAGAAAATAGGATATAGTAGGTATATTGCGGAAATTCAACGTATTCATTAAAAAGTGATATAATATATTTCATTAGCAGCCGCTTAACCCTAAGTCATGTAAATTAAGAATTCGATCAATAATAAAATAAAATAAACCGGCCAAGTGCGAGTTGGACTCGCCCATGAAGGGTTCCGTAGCAGCAAGTATTTCAGTTGATTAAATGAAACGTAAATTGCGGTTTACGATTTATGACGTATTAAAAAAAAACTGCTTCTAGATCTCGTTCAAACCAATTTTCGTTGTTAGTTTGCATGGTAATGTACATCATATATTTTTTTTAGTTTTATTATTCTCTTATTTTAGAAGTTACAGGAGGGGGGGGGGGGCTCATTTTACCGCTTTGGAAGTGTCTCTCGCGCAAACTATTCAGTTAAGAAGAAAAACATTTTAGAAACCTCAATATCATTTTCGAAGACATATCCATATGTCTGCCCATCGTACCCATAACATGTATGGGTACGATGAAAAAAATATGTTTGAGTTTCAGTTCAATGTATGGGGAACCCCTAAGTTCTTTTTCTATTTTTGTGTGAATATCTTATTGCGGTTCACAGAATACATCTATTTACAAAGTTTCAACAGTACAGCTCTTATAGTTTCGGATAAAAGAGGCTGTGACATACAGACGGACAGACAGACAGACAGACAGACAGACAGGCAGACATGACGAATCTATAAGGGTTCCGTTTTTTGCCATTTGGCTACGGAACCCTAAAAATATGACCATCTAATGACACCTTCTGTTAACGCATAGCGACATCTTTCGCCATTAGTCTTAAATTTATCCAGTAGATGGCGCTCTTTTAAACTATTAACTGTGAAAGTATTATTTTTTGTATTATCTGTGCAAAACTTTCCTTTTTTAAGACTTTAAAAAATTAGATAGTTGTCTAAATTCGAAAACGTAGACATAAGAATTCTTCCCGCGCACTGTCGGTTCTGTCATGTAATTCAAACTTTTACACGAAATATACAAATTGTCTCAAAAACAACAAACAAGAGGACTCATTTTCAAATCACTTCTTCTGCCCCTGAAATCTTGATGCCACATACGTAACATTGGACCTCCGAGCCGCATCGAAGTCAACAAGAAGACGCCACCAGCCAGCGGGAAACGCTTCATCAGGGGCTAAAGACCTTTTCCAATCCTTACCCGTACACCCATTAGCCCTACTTGTACCAAAGTCGCCTAATTTTGTAGGAATAACGGGAGTGGTGCGCATTATTCACCACACAGTTTACAGGAAAACCGTGAGTACCTCTTACCTTACATAAATCGCCAGCATGAGTGTATCATTTAAAGAATTAATAAAGAAGCGTAGTCCTATTAAAGGTAGCTTGACACTGTTTTAGTCTTAAATTTATCCAGTAGATGGCGCTGTTTTAAACTATTAACTGTGAAAGTATTATTTTTTGTATTATCTGTGCAAAACTTTTCTTGTTTAAGACTTTAAAAAGTTAGATAGTTGTCTAAATTCGAAAACGTAGACATAAGAATTCTTCCCGCGCATTACTGTCGGTTCTGTCATGTAATTCAAACTTTTACACGAAATATACAAATTGTCTCAAAAACAACAAACAAGAGGACTCATTTTCAAATCACTTCTTCTGCCCCTGAAATCCTGATGCCACATACGTAACACCTTCATTACATTAATATTGGTGAAAAATCCAATCTACACATAAAGTGATTAGATGATAATGCGCCAGATGATACATATTAAATCAACAAATACGAAATTAGTTAATCATTTGAATGATTGACATCAATGAACATGATTGAACAGATTTTGTGATTGTGTGAATTCTATACAATTCCAGGTGTTGTTCAGTACAATAGCTCCTTAAATTACCTCCACTATTTATTATAGTATGTCTTTTTCAAAAACAGTATTATTTAAATGCACGGAATAGAATAGATAGCTAGTCAAAGACTTTCAAATTAATCATAAATATCCAGATATTTCGAGAAACTTTAATTTTATTATTAGTTCCGTCCGTCCTTCCACACTCTACCTTGCCTTGCAAGGTGAGGTGTGGAAAGACGCTGTGGTTGTTTTTAAAACATTAGTGTGGCGCAGCGGTTAAGACAGTCGCGTCGCCACGTCGTGTCCCGGGTTCTATTCCCGCGCATGACAATTATTTTTGTGTCGTTTGTAAAGTGCCCCGTGGCATAGGTCTCTAGCATTGACGTCGCATTAAAAAACATTACTTTGATCTAATTTGAATCACAATACGTTCATAAAGCATTCCCAGACAGTAACATTTAACTTGTTATTAACATGTAATGTGACACTTTTCATGGAATAGTTTAGATGTAAACCGTTCGTAGGTAGAAATACTCACGACGCGACAGATAGATACGTATTTATATGACAGACTACTTGAAACCACCCTTTCCCCCACTTGTTACCATTTACACGTTAAGGACTTGGCAATCAGATTTTCCAAGTGTGAAATTATATTCGACTCCAACTTCAGTTTCGTCTCTAAATACGGGACTTAGTTAGTATTTCGTGTAGTTATTATTATTCATTTACAAGTTAACGGTGCATGCGTTTATTCCCATAAAATATACTCTACAGGCGCCAGCACATTAAGCTATCTGGAAAATTTCCCCAATTGAAAGTGAACCTTATGCTTAAGTGATAAAGTTGAAAATCTATAAAACAAATTTGACAGATTGGGGTAGTTGGATGTGCTGGCGTCTGTACCTATCCGATGACCACCTGATGATTGCTAATATAAGCGTTTAGTTTAGTATATATTCATTACTCGATAACGCCTAAAGCGAAGTTAGACTAGAATTCATACATTCAATATCTAAACTAGAATGTAAAGAACATTAAATTATTTGATGTAAGTTTCTTTTGATTGTTTTGATTTGTGAACCATAATAAAAAAAATGTTTTAAGGATCATGCAACTGTCTTAATTTTTTTTTTTTATTTTTAGTATGTAAGTATATAGTCCGATTAGCCCAATATTTATAAGGGACCGTGAATGATTATGAAACAGAATATTTAAATCGCCTCACAAGCAGAACATAACATTATTGCTACATACTACCGGAGCAGTCAAACATCTGTATACCTTATAGGGTTAAATTAAATCAGTGAGCACTACTTTTCCTTTTTTAATTGTACTTTATATACTTATTTTTTTTATTCGAGGTCGTACGATCTAGATTTAATAGATTTCATACTTCATAACTGTCTCGAACATTGTCTAATTGCACTTTACACCCGATTTCCCGATTTAGCGCCGAGTGTGGAATCCCTACACAAGATAAAAAAAAATATTTATAAAAAATAAACCATGAGTTAATTATATTTGAATTGGTAAATACTTTTGCAATATGCTTATTTTCTATGCTTACTTTAAACATAAATTTCAACTTATTCGTAACAACAAAAAAATTAATAATTAAAGCCTAATCAATTTTTGTATACGTTTTCCTTCTTGATAATTCTAGAGCATATAGTCAAGAAACATGTAGTCACAATTCAAGTCCCTAATCTTCAAATTTATAGTAAAATAATAATATGTAATGTATACAACTATATTACTACAAACATGTTCTGACTATTTACAAGCGCTTTTTTAAAGTCTACGTGAATAAAAACCTTTTTTATTTTATTTATTTTATAGAAATATGGCGAATCGAAATCCGACCAAATTTTCGATACACTGAGCCATAAGGGCAGTCAAACTTGAAGCTGATATCGTCCGTAATGGAAGACCTTTGCACGGTAACAGAAAACATTTTGGGACATTTTTACTTCTTGCACTACTTTCAGGAACTTCAAGTAAAAGGTGAATCGTTTCTCCAATACTTTCTCTTGCAAGGAGATAATTAGGTAACAAAGTAGTGGGACGAGTTCTTTAAGCTAGTTACAAGCCACAATCAATTATAATTAATTACTATAATATTAAGATATTGTTAAGTAAAGAGAAAGAAGGCGTGTAATACACGAGTTAAAATAGTCGCCTCACAACTATCTTAACCAGTGCCACATTCTTTTTATTGGACGGTGAGGCAATAAAAGCCTTCTAGACTAACAGTGAACGCCATGTTCAAAAACCATTCTTTATATATACGATATCATATAGTTACTATGTTAGTAATTAATTTATAAGAAGAACTATATGTGTCCTTGAAATGCATGTTTGTAAAGTTCCCCTCAATAATGGCATTTATAAATCTATTCCGACATGACTATTGTACAGACGCGAGCACATCCAGCTACCCCAATCTGTCAAATTTCTTCTATAGGTTTTCAACTTTATAACAAAAGTATAAGGTTCACTTTCAATTGGGGAAATTTGACAGATTAGGGTAGCTTGATGTGCTGGCATCTGTACGTGACGGGGAAAGGAAGGCGTAGGGCTAAAGATTAACATGTTCTTTGAAGCTCGGGCATCTAACTTACGCTTACACTTAGATGACTACGGCTGTTACATCGACAATAGGGGATCGAACTGAATTGAATTAAATTGACAAAAGTGGGGACAAATATAATTCTGGAAACAAAAATCTTTAACAGCCGTTTTTCCCTTACTTACTTATCGTATGGGCAGTGGTTACACTGTCAGATTTGTTCAAGCCGCCCTTTAGGCCGTTGACGACTAAACCGTTACCGTTAAAGACTTTTGCTTAATGGCTACAACGGAATTTACAGCTTAACGAAAACGCTCCGAAATTAAACCATTTTGGCGGTCACCCATCTATGTACTGACCTCGAGCCTAGTTCCTTGACCTCACCATTAACTTACGGAGCGGTGAGAGCATCTGGCTATTATTTTCCCTTTTATGCTTAACTGCTGATAATACATACTAAATGACTGTTGGTTTAGAGCTTCTATAATTCCACTACAATTAAAACGTAGTTATATATGACTTACCTATATGTAAGTACGTTTTACTTATGTAGGTACAGACACCAGCACATCCAGCTACCCCAATCTGTCAAATTTCTTTAGTAGATTTACAACTTTATCAAAAAAGTGTAAGGTTCACTTTCAATTGGAGAAATTTGACAGATTGGGGTAGCTTGATGTGTTGGCGTCTGTACATTTGACGTCACTTGTAGTCGAGTCATTCTTTGTCTAACATGATTTTTATTCTACGTTACGTTTCGCACCCCTATTGCAGTTTTCAATGGTGGGGAAAAAGTAAACTCATCATATGATGTGGACACACTTCGAAAGGCCACTCTATAACAGCATTTCACTTGGCACTTTCATTGACATTAACCTCGTGTTCATGTGAAATGTCATACTTGCCGTAACGGTGCGGCCGCGTCATAACGAGCGCCGGTAGAGATCGGGTTTTGTCACTTTTCACACAGCTGGCTCACAAGTAGGTACTAATATATGTTTACGAAAAATAATCATATATTAATAAAATTTCCTGCATGTGTGGCGCAGCGGCTAAGACAGTCGCCTCGCCGTTTCGTGTCGCGGGTTTGAGTCCCGCTCCGGACAACTATTTGTGTGCCCCATAAATAGTTGTTCTGAGTCTGGATGTAATTTGTGTCCGTGTATTGTATTAGGTTTGAAAAGTACCCCGCGACACAGGGATTAGATTCTCTAGGGCGGGCGTTGTCTTTTTTAAAATAATAAAAATAAAATAATACATTATTATTCTTAGAGCAAAGAGGGGGCAACAAATTTGAGGCGTGTCCTTAGACCACTATATCTTTTAATTGTAGAAGTGCCAAGAAAGATTCCTTAGAGATATATTTTTTATCCTGACATTTATACGTTTTATTTCTTAGACGTCTAGCATGCTTCAACCGCTTTACCAGACGGCTCAAGGCATGTAGCGAATAAATATACTTACTAAGTATGTAGGTACCGGAGCGAGAAGGTACATCCTTTGAGGTCCGAACCTCGGCTCAGCTTGCAAATATATGAGAGGGACAGTTTTTTGGGACATTACGTGTCTATGTTGGCGATGACCCATCCTCATATTGAGTTCACTTTGACCTACATAACCCAAATACTATGATGATCAACATGTAAGCGCTCACTGATCGACTGTCCGTTAGTTCTTGCATTTATTTCTCTAAAAATCGAAATAAGGTGGAATTTCATATTTGAATGTTGAATTTGTTTAAGACATTTATTCTCATTAGAAATTAACAATAATTCACTAACATTCGAACATGACTCTACATATTGTCACTAGAGAGACATACATAATATAAGCTGACCTCTCATTGTATAGAAATCCTATACAACGCGAGATAAGCTTATACTTGAAATGTATACCTTGATGTGTAGCCGTGTGTACCTATTTTTAAAAAAGTCAATCGTCACATTTATCGAAACTACCTGCATTAAATATTATTCCGTCATAGTACAGGCGGTGGAATAATATGAATTAGATACAGGCAGAAAGGATATAAAGATTGCCTGTTACTAGATGTGTTATGAGTATGCTCACGATAGATTTTTGTAAAAGTTGCCATTGTAACAAAATGAATATTCTGAATACTAGTAAACTTAATTTAGTAGTATTAGTCTAGCACTAACATTTTTACAAATTAAATTTACTAGTATTCAGAATATTGTCAACACTCAGAGTCAAGAAATTGGTTGTCATACAGACCCCGTGCCTCGAAGAACAAAGTTGACGGCGCTGTTCCCAGACATCTTTTTTTTTATTTCCTATTACTTACATCTTTTATTTTTGTTTAGACTGATTCGCCTACCTTCGGCTAACTCGTTGGTATAGGGATTTACGTGTTCAAACGCAGTTAATGAGTTCTTGGGCCCAAATTCTAAATTTAATTAGTAGTTACGACAACACTCAGTAGCAGTACGGACATTTGCAGTTGGTGGTATTAGACGCCCTTTGATAGTCGTGTGGGATAGCCGGCCCATCCAATTATGAGTGTGAGTTGATGTGCTGCACGTTGTTCAGTGTTATATGCAAATAATGTATTTAAGTGACATCCACTAAGTATGTTACACCTTGTATATGGAAAATAATGCAACATAGTAAGCAACGTAACACGTAACGGTTACAACCTTTACACGGAACTGTTTATGAAGCTAATTAAAAGTGTACAAGTAGAGGAAGCGTTAGATAAGAAACCATTTCAACTTCTCGCATTCAGTTGAATGCGATGTAAGTTGAATGGATCTTTTAATTTTTTCAACCTAATAAGAATTAGCTTGAAAAAATAAGCATTTACTTGGTACAGACGCCAGGACATCAAGCTACCCCAATTTGTCAAATTTCCCCAATTGAAAGTGAACCTTATGCTTTTGTGATAAAGTTGAAAACATATAAAAGAAATTTGACAGATTGGGGAAGCTGAATGTGATGGTGTCTGTTCATATACAAATATGTATGAATACAAATCTTCCTATAAACATTTTTAAAGTTTAGCCATTTTGCATAATGTACAATCGGCCTATTTTATATTTTGTTATATCCAGGACATATCATACAGTGCCATCTAGGCCAAACTATGCAAAGCCGCAAACGGATAGATATACTTATTAACTTTTTTGTGAATATTTTATTTTTATTTAGTTATTAAAAGCAATTAATAATTATTTTCGCACGCCAAGGCATTGAATGTGAGATGCTCATACGCTTAAGTATTATTCAAATCTTAAATGACTTTATTACAATACCATATCTATCATTAAATATTATATTTTATTTTATCTTTAGTAAGCCACAACAATTTTTTAATAATTATTTTAATTTTAGTTTACTAAATTTTTTTTTGTCTACTTTTAAAATCTTATATTTGTTAGATAATGGAGGAATTATACATTGACGATACTTTTATCCGTGATAATTAGTTATTGTAGACTGTACTAGTTTTCCTCTTTTACATGATCTAGCACTGTACTTATTTATTTTCTTAGTTTTAAACATTTATTCCACATTTACATACAATACACAGAAATACCCAGAACAATGCAAATAGACATGATAATTGTGTTATGCAAGTATCGAGCAATCTTTGAATCAGAAGGCCGGTTCACTGGCAACTGAGTGGCGGTCGTCCGATCTCAGCTAAAGTACATCCACTGCTGGACAAATGCCGCCGCAAAGAATGGAGAGACATGTACGATATAACCCTTCTTAATTTCTTTATAAGAGCGGAGGAATGCTTACGCATGCCATTCGCAAAAATGTCTGCAGGTGGATATGTCGGACTCGCACCGACTAAACCTAACCTGCCGTGGACTTCTCTTGGCGCCTGATGAGAGGCACCGGATCAGTGTTCCGAGAACACTGATCCGGTGCACTATCTTAACCTATAGATAGTTTTCCTTGCCAGTAAAATAACTGCTTACACTATTTTCTGGCTAGAACTAGGTCGAGCCCGGGACCTCATTATTTCCAGTCGAACACTTATCGCCAGATCCTCCCACCCAATAAGTTTCTAAACTAACAGACGTAAATAAAAATAAATAATGTCATAAACAGCTGAATTGATTTGGAAGAAATTTTAAAGGTTTGTATAATATTATTTTTACTTTAAGTATTTTACTAATCCTAGTTTTATAAATGTATCTTTAAAATGATTTGTATAAAATTTAATTCAGATGAGACTCGAATCCTTGAACTACGTTGAACCCCCGAACCCTCCAGTTCCATGTGCGGTAACCGCTTCGCCATCTCAAAGCTTTACGATATTTTCGGCGAAGTCCTATTTAACTGGCCAAATTTAATAATCAACGGTATTAATATTGGTCAAAATCTAAAATCTGGGTAAAGCCATTGCCTTTACTAACTGTTGACGGGCCTGTTGGCGTGGTTAGCAAATGCTTGCTTTTCACGCCGGAACCCGTGGGCTTGATTTCCACCCGGTACATATATTTGTGTGCATGAACATGTCTGTTTGTCCTGAGTGCTTTTGTAATTATCGATATAAGTATTTATTTTACAAAAGAACAGTAGTATCTATATTCATAGCTCTGCTTAGTTTGGGATCAGATGGCCTTGTGGAAATAAAATCCCAGGATATTATTATTATTACCTATATTATTATTATGCACGACTGTACCGACTATATAAATGACGAGACCCCGCACTAGGGCAATGAATCCATGTGTCGCGAGATACTTTACAAAGATATAATTGACAGACACAAAGTACATCCAGACTTACAACAAGATTTATCGGCCACACAAATAGTTATTCAGCACGGGAATCGAACCCGAGACACGAAGTGGTGAGGCGATTACCTAACCGTGTACCTACACATGAAGTCTTAATCTTAAATTGTATTCATTATTTTTATTAATAAAGTCAATATATCTGGAGACAAAGCAAATGTCGATACGTTGCAGAGATATCTTATACATAATAATATAATAAAATCGTAGGAAAGTCAAAACTGTACATTGAATATTTTTTTAAAAGGATATTTGGTGATCTACAAGTGATATCGAAGCTAAAAATATAGGTTTTAGAATTTTTGTCTGTTTGTCTGTAAGTATGTCCGGGCTAAACTCAAAAAGTACTGCATGGATTTACTTCAAATTTTGCATTAATATTACTAAGAGGTCGGGTCAACTAATAGGCTACATATTATCACGCTATCACCTACGGGGGAGGAGCTGTGATAATTTATAAAGTTTAACGCGGATAAAACCGCGGGGCACAGCTAGTCCCATATAAATACATACCTTCCAACAAGTATGACATACGGTGCGTAAAGACGCCTCTGAAAAAATCGCATAGGTACGTTACCTTTTTATTAGACGCAGAGTAATAACCGTGAGGTGCGTCAACAGATGAGTGATGATAGCAAATCTACCTAATAAGATGACTGATGAAGTAACGATTGCAGCGTGAGGGCATGTGATTTAGTACTTGATAGATGGAAGGAATAAGACTTAGCTCATTTATTGACTGACCTGTTAGTTTAGTGAGTATTAACCTTGACTGCTACTGCTAAGTCAGAGGTCGTGGCACTATTATTTGTTATGTCTCTGGGAGAATGGGTGGTATAAAATATATTATATTTAGAAATCTATACATATAATAAAATCGTAAGAAAGTCAAAACTGTACATTGAATATTTCTTAAAAGGATATTTGAGGCGTGATCTACAATTGATATCGAAGCCAAAAATATAGTTTTTAGAATTTTTGTCTGTTTGTCTGTATGTATGTCCAGGCTAAACTCAGAAAGTACTGCATGGATTTACTTCAAATTTGCATGAATATTACTTAGAGGTCGGGTCAACATATAGGCTACATATTATCACGCTATCATCTACGGGGGAGGAGCTGTGATAATTTATAAAGTTTAACGCGGATAAAACCGCGGGGCACAGCTAGTCCCATATAAATACATACCTTCCAACAAGTATGACATACGGTGCGTAAAGACGCCTCTGAAAAAATCGCATAGGTACGTTACCTTTTTATTAGACGCAGAGTAATAACCGTGAGGTGCGTCAACAGATGAGTGATGATAGCAAATCTACCTAATAAGATGACTGATGAAGTAACGATTGCAGCGTGAGGGCATGTGATTTAGTACTTGATAGATGGAAGGAATAAGACTTAGCTCATTTATTGACTGACCTGTTAGTTTAGTGAGTATTAACCTTGACTGCTACTGCTAAGTCAGAGGTCGTGGCACTATTATTTGTTATGTCTCTGGGAGAATGGGTGGTATAAAATATATTATATTTAGAAATCTATACATATAATAAAATCGTAAGAAAGTCAAAACTGTACATTGAATATTTCTTAAAAGGATATTTGAGGCGTGATCTACAATTGATATCGAAGCCAAAAATATAGTTTTTAGAATTTTTGTCTGTTTGTCTGTATGTATGTCCAGGCTAAACTCAGAAAGTACTGCATGGATTTACTTCAAATTTGCATGAATATTACTTAGAGGTCGGGTCAACATATAGGCTACATATTATCACGCTATCATCTACGGGGGAGGAGCTGTGATAATTTATAAAGTTTAACGCGGATAAAACCGCGGGGCACAGCTAGTCCCATATAAATACATACCTTCCAACAAGTATGACATACGGTGCGTAAAGACGCCTCTGAAAAAATCGCATAGGTACGTTACCTTTTTATTAGACGCAGAGTAATAACCGTGAGGTGCGTCAACAGATGAGTGATGATAGCAAATCTACCTAATAAGATGACTGATGAAGTAACGATTGCAGCGTGAGGGCATGTGATTTAGTACTTGATAGATGGAAGGAATAAGACTTAGCTCATTTATTGACTGACCTGTTAGTTTAGTGAGTATTAACCTTGACTGCTACTGCTAAGTCAGAGGTCGTGGCACTATTATTTGTTATGTCTCTGGGAGAATGGGTGGTATAAAATATATTATATTTAGAAATCTATACATATAATAAAATCGTAAGAAAGTCAAAACTGTACATTGAATATTTCTTAAAAGGATATTTGAGGCGTGATCTACAATTGATATCGAAGCCAAAAATATAGTTTTTAGAATTTTTGTCTGTTTGTCTGTATGTATGTCCAGGCTAAACTCAGAAAGTACTGCATGGATTTACTTCAAATTTGCATGAATATTACTTAGAGGTCGGGTCAACATATAGGCTACATATTATCACGCTATCATCTACGGGGGAGGAGCTGTGATAATTTATAAAGTTTAACGCGGATAAAACCGCGGGGCACAGCTAGTCCCATATAAATACATACCTTCCAACAAGTATGACATACGGTGCGTAAAGACGCCTCTGAAAAAATCGCATAGGTACGTTACCTTTTTATTAGACGCAGAGTAATAACCGTGAGGTGCGTCAACAGATGAGTGATGATAGCAAATCTACCTAATAAGATGACTGATGAAGTAACGATTGCAGCGTGAGGGCATGTGATTTAGTACTTGATAGATGGAAGGAATAAGACTTAGCTCATTTATTGACTGACCTGTTAGTTTAGTGAGTATTAACCTTGACTGCTACTGCTAAGTCAGAGGTCGTGGCACTATTATTTGTTATGTCTCTGGGAGAATGGGTGGTATAAAATATATTATATTTAGAAATCTATACATATAATAAAATCGTAAGAAAGTCAAAACTGTACATTGAATATTTCTTAAAAGGATATTTGAGGCGTGATCTACAATTGATATCGAAGCCAAAAATATAGTTTTTAGAATTTTTGTCTGTTTGTCTGTATGTATGTCCAGGCTAAACTCAGAAAGTACTGCATGGATTTACTTCAAATTTGCATGAATATTACTTAGAGGTCGGGTCAACATATAGGCTACATATTATCACGCTATCATCTACGGGGGAGGAGCTGTGATAATTTATAAAGTTTAACGCGGATAAAACCGCTGGGCACAGCTAGTCTCCTATAAATACATACCTTCCAACAACTATGACATACGGTGCGTAAGGACGCGTCTGACAAAATCGCATAGGTACCGCGTTACTTTTTTGTCATACGCAGTGTACTAAGGTGCGTCGTCAGATGAGTGATGATAGCAGATCTACCTAATAAGATGACTGATGAAGTAACGATTGCAGCGTGCGGGCATGTGATTTAGTACTTGATAGATGGAAGGAATAAGACTTAGCTCATTTATTGACTGACCTGTTAGGGCCAGCGCAGACAGAGAGGAGGGCAGCGGAGAGAATTTAATTAACGCACTAGAAAATCAACTTTAAAATTATTTAAATAAAGTGCATGTATGCTTGAACATTATATGCCCAAGACCACGCGAGCGTTTTATGTCAGGTTCAAGCATATATAATAAATAAAATAAAAATAAAAATGTTTTATTATCAGGCTTCCAGGGCCCATAGTGTGTTAGTAAAACAATATATGCTTAAACTATGTTAGTAACTATAACTAAGACTATAACTAACTAAGCCCAAAACTAGGAAACCTTATCAAGCCACATGTCTTACATGCAGCTTGATAAGCCTACCCGTTGTAGGCCCATCCATCCTGTCAGCAAATACCCTCAGGATGCTGTTGCTGCTGCCCCTTACTCTGCGTATTACTGATGCGACCTTCTTGCGCATTAACGCGAAGTAGTCATCTGTATGCGCATCAGCAAACATCCCGGACGCACTACAGTAAAGCGGAAGCCTCAACAACATCCTGAAAGTGTTATTGTATTGGATGCGCAGGGTATTGGCTGATTTTTGGGTATGATTAGCCCAAAGGCTGCTGGTGTAAAATGTCTGGCAGTATGCCTTGAACAAAGTGATTTTCACTGGTACTGAGCAACCAGCAAACCTTCGCGCCACCATATTACCCCGCACAGCCAACGCCCTGCGCTCCCTTTCCAAATCACAGTCATCTTTACCATCTTCGGTAACAATATGACCCAGATATTTAAATTATATATATGCACTTTATTCCTATAATTCTAAAGTTGATTTTATAGTTCCTCTCCGCTGCGCTCCTTATCGGTCTGCGCTGGCCCTTAGTCTGGTGATTATTAACCTTGACTGCTACTGCTAAGTCAGAGGTCGTGGCACTATTATTTGTTATGTCTCTGGGAGAATGGGTGGTATAAGATATATTATATTTAGAAATAAGTATACAACATGTAACGTAATTAACGCACATCCTGAATATAGTTTGTTCAGAATCGTTTACTGAATCGATTTATATCATTTTAAAAATAGGTAAACCAATTGAAATGGACCGTAAGTCAAAGTAATAAGACTTATAAATCGCAGTTTTATTTGTATTCATACAAATTCCATCATTGAATACAAAATAAAGAAAAATAAACTTTATTCCAAGAAACTAATTTTATAAATAACTAGCTGTGCCCGCGACTTCGTCCGCGTTTTAATTAGTTTATTTTGTTTTATTTTTGTATTTTCAGAAATAAAAGACGTTTCTAAAATAAAAGTAGCCTAAGTTACTCCTTATTACATCAGTTATCTGCCAATAAAAGTCCCGTTAAAATCGGTCATTTCAGAGATTAGCCGGAACAAACAGACAGACAGACAGACAAAAATTGAAAAAAAAAATATTTTGGAGTATGTGCCGTATAAATATTCATATACATGTAGTAAAAATCGGTTATTTCAATATTACAAACAGACACTTCAATTTTATTTATTTGTATAGATAATGCATATACATGTTAAATTAAAAACTCAGTGTATGTATTATGATTACAACATAATATTCTAATTGGGGTGTTTGAGGGTGTGCGTTAATTACGTTACAAGTTGTATAAGTTAGTAAATGATTTTCTGGTTGCCATAGTTGTAGGGTTGCCTTTTTGGATGTATGGAAGTGTGTTATTTGTTCCAACATTTTCATTATTATTTATATTATCATCACACTAATATTATAAAGGCGAAAGTTTCTGAGTGTGTGCGTGTGTATGTTTGTTACTTCTTCACGTCTAAACGGCTGGAGCGATTTTAGCGGCACAGCTAGTTGATAATAACTACAACAACTCAAAAATACTTAGAAGGGTTATTTAAACGTATTTCGATGAAATACCCATTTAAGTATATTTGACTAATATATACCAAGAATAATAGAACAATATATAGGAACCTATCTAAATTATTGTAGGTATACATCTATACAATTGTATATTAAATTTATTATACTATTCATATATGTTTATTGATTAACTATATTTTGAAGTACTTTTGTGAAACCTACACTTACAACCACAATACCACGTTTTAATCGATCACATGCAGGTACGCAATAATATTCAACAACAAAAAAGGCTTTAACAATAAAAAAAAACGCTTATTGTGCTAATTTTTAAAGTACTAAGCTTAATGTACCTTATAACAATCTATTAAAGTTCAAAATAGGGTAGTATCTCAGATCCCACGGCCTTATTTTGACATTTATTAAACTATAAAATTTTATGACATCAGTAACGCCCGGCACGAATGTCTTAGCAATAGCGCAGTGTAACATTACTACTTATTACCTATACAAGTGTCGTTGACGCCTTCGTGTGAACGATATTATTATCTAAATACTACTCTGCCAAAAAAGTACCGGGAAAAGATCAACAATATACAAAATGTTTGTTATTCATCCAAATTTATTTTATCACCTTCAAAGTATGCTCCTTCAGAAACGAAACGATACACTTACGCCAACGAATAATCCATTCATCAAAACATTTTTTAAACGCTGCTTTCGGAATTGAGTTCAGTTCTCGCCGCGAATTCTCCTTTATGTCTTCTACCGATTGAAAACGGGTACCACGAAGTGGTAATTTGAGTTTAGGAAAAAGAAAGAAGTCAGCTGGAGCCATATCTGGTGAATATGGAGGTTGCTGGATGGTATTTGTTGAGTGTTTGGTCAAAAATTCGTTCACAATGATGGCCTTGTGCGAAGGCGCATTATCGTGGTGCAAAATCCAAGAATTTTCTTGCCACAAATCTGGCCTTTTTCGTCGAATTTGCTCTCTTAAACGCCGCATAATGCTCGACCTTCCGGTATGAATTCTTACCGGAAGATCGAGCATTATGCGGCGTTTAAGAGAGCAAATGCACAACACCGCGAGAGTCAAAAAAAAAACAGTCAACACAGTCCACAGACTTTTGATCGACTTTGGCGTGGTTTTTTCGGTTTCGGTTCAGTTGGAAGGCGCCACTCCGAAGCTTGTTGACTAGTTTGCATGTCAAACTCGTAAACCCACGTCTCGTCACCAGTAACAATGCGTTTCATGAATGTTGGGTCGGAATTGACTCGTTCTACCATGTCCTCAGCGACTTTCATGCGATTGAGTTTTTGGAGAAAATTCTGATCTTTTGGGACTAGCCGAGCGGCAACATGTTTCATCCCCAAATGATTAGTTAAAATGGTGCGAATCGACTCGTGAGATACAGAAAGTTCGGCGGATATCTCTCTCAGAGTTGAATGAGGATATTCAGTCACTATTTCCTTCACTTTTGCGATGTTAACTTCAGTTGCAGTCGTTGATGGCCTACCAGAGCGAGGCAAATCTTTCATCACATCTCGACCGCTTTTGAACGCTTTGAACCACTCTTAGGGTGTTTTTAATATCGTGCGGATATCATCACGCGTGCGGGATTGCCCCGCATGCGTAAGCCCCGCAAATGTCCTTTTCATAAAAGTATTTATTATAATGCGTGGAATACGGACGCGGGACGCGGGGGCAGCAGCACCGCGCGGGGCCCCCGCGTGCGTGAGCGCGTCTATGAAACACAGTAAGCATTTTACTGTCGTGCGGAGTGCACGCGCGCGTAATACAGTTAGTCACAATGAAAATTGATACGGAACGTGTCATAATTGAAGTACATTTGCGGCCTTGTTTATGGGATAAATCCCATGAACTATATAAAAATAGAGATGCTAGAAGTGCTGCCTGGGAAGAGATATTAAAGGAACTAGCACCAAATTTCGAAAGTTTAAGTGAGGAGGAAAGAAAAATGCAGGTATGTACTTTTTATACGATTGTATTATTAATATTTTCGGTTGGGTACATATTAGTTAGCCTATAACCAGCGGAAAATCGAGACAATTTATGAAAAGTAATTTTGAAGTTACCATTGAACTTCTACCCTCACATTTAGTTAAGTTCGATCACAGTAGTAATAGTCATAAATTGACAAATGCGTTACCTATTGTCCGCTGGTTAGGTTATATTATGACGTCACATGAAAATGAACTTCGCGCCCTCTAGAGGAAATGACAGCATGCCTGCCGGTCTGAAATGTTTCTTTTATCTTCATAAACCAATCACATATCTATCTTGCCAGGAAAGTTTACCTTCTTTTATAAAATAATCAGCAAATAAATCCCTGGTATTACTTGCCTGTCTAATATTTCGTTCAGTCTGCTGCCTAGGTAATGAACCCGAGAAACCATTAATTACTAATGTATCTCTGTCTCTGTAACCATCGCGTTTTCTTATGAAATTATGAAGTAGACATGCCGCCTTGAGTATTATCTGTGCAAGATCCATTTTAACGTTAATGGGTCTGTGAAATAGCCTAAACTTATTAGACATCATTCCAAATGTGCATTCTATGTAACGTCTAGCCCTAGAGAGACGATAATTAAATATTTTCTGTCTATATGATGAGTTATCACGAGAATACGGTCGCATCACATGCGATGATAAACCAAACGCCTCGTCTCCCACTATAACAAATGGTAACTTAGGTCTCACATTAGACTGATTGGCTTCATCTGCACAAATAATAGGTAACTCTTGAGGATCGGGTACACATAAAGTTTCATTCTCAAGTCTGGCATATAGTTGACTCTTTTTGAAAATAGCTGCATCGGAATTACTTCCGCTCGCACCAACATTGATGTATGTAAAATTATAATCAGCGTCACACATCGCAAAGAGTACTATAGAAAAATATTTCTTATAATTAAAATTTACTGACCCACTTTGCGGTGGACAAATTATTCGTATGTGCTTCCCATCAACTGCACCTAGGCAGTTTGGGAAATTTGCATTGGTGAAAAATCCTTGTGCGATTTCTTTCCATTTGCTCTCACTAGGTGTTGGGATGCATTCATATTTCAAATCAATGACAATAGCACTAAAAACTTGTCTTACTATTTGGCTTATCGTGGCTATTCCTATAAAGTAGGAAAAATGTAGATCAGTAAATGTGTTCCCAGACGCCAAATATCTGAAAAAAAAAATGTAAACCTTGACAAATAATATGATTCTGTAAAATGGTAGATTTATGCATATAAAAATTTCAAAAATATATGGACAAATTTGTCATTTTACTGAATCGAATTATTTTATTAATATACATTATAACTCTTTTTATAAGAGTTCTATTAAAAGTGTTTCTCTTTTAATAAGAACAAGTAAAAGCTTTGTTTTCCATGAGTATTTCTAGAATAGATTCCATCCTATATTTTTTTCATTAATAATTAGTATATTAATGTATGAACCTATATGTCATGATTACCTATTATTAATTTAAAACAATATTGTTATTATTTCAGATAAGAAAATTCAACAGCGCTGGCGTACAGCCAGAGACACTTATAGTAAAGAGAAGTCTTCCGATAAGAAGCAGCCGTCTGGCTCAGCCAGCCAAAAGAAAAAAAAATACAGTTTCTATGATATGTTGACTTTTCTTGATAAAACAACAGATATAGATGTAGATGAGACGCTATCTGAAGAACATACTCAAGACAGTAGTTTACAATCAGGTAATACAGACTCACAAACAAGCGCAAACAAGCATCAGCCAAGTTCAACCATCGAACTAGTTCAAGAGCAATCTTCTACGGAAACACAACCAAGTACTTCAGGACTTCAGGGAATTAATGAACGGACAGGAAATGCAAAAAAGAAACCAAAAAGAGCCAATTCCGAATTCGAAGCAGAATTACTGAAATTATTAAAATCAAGTGAATTGGAGATAGCACCAGACGATTTAGCTTTTTACAAGTCGATACAACCGGCATTAAACCGTTTTAATTCGTATCAGAAACTTATGTTTAGAACAAAAGTGTTAAACTTGCTCATGGAAATGGAACACCAAATTCAATCATTGAACAACTTTTATCAGCAGGAGTCGATAGGTACCAATAATGAGAGTAACTATGATAGTATGTCGCCATTTGGTGATTTGAACCAAACACTTCACAATACTTCAGAAGGCGACGAAAATATCATAGTCTCTGCTTTAGTAAATCAGGACATAGTGGATACTACTACTAGTGGAACTGATAGTCTGCAACATAATTCGAATATTGATTAAAAACTTTGCTGTGAAATGATTGTTGAATTTGTGATTTTGAATAAAAAATTTGTGATTTTAAATAAAGATTTTGTGATTTTGAATAAGGAAACTGTGATTTTAAATAAATAATTTGTGATTTAGAATAAGGAAATTGTGATTTTAAATAAATAATTTGTGATTTTGAATAAGGAATCTGTGATTTTAAATAAATAATTTGTGATTTTGAATAAGGAATCTGTGATTTTAAATAAAGAATTTGTGATTTTTAATAAGGAAACAGTGATTTTAAATAAAGGATTTGTGATTTTGAATAAGGAAACTGTGATTTTGAATACAGAATTTGTGATTTTTAATAAAGAATTTGTGATTTTGAATAAAGAATTTCAAATTTTTAATAGTAAATCACTATAGACTAGTGAGTCTATAGTGCTATCAAGCACTGAGCCTGAGTCTACCTAGTGAGGTATTAATAGTAAAAGGTCTCACTTTCATATTGTGATTGCAAGGTATAGAACGAGTTAAAATTAAATTCAACATAAAAAAAAATTGAAAAAGTACACCCGCGATCCTGACCATTGCCAGATTAGCCATATAGCAAGAGTGAATGCTACGGGCCCCGCTGCACTCCAACGCATGTTGAAAGGATTATCTCTAATTTTGCCCATATTAAATCCAGAAAAGTTTATTTGTAAAAGTTTTGTTTTATTTAATACCCTGAACTTCCGAAGAACCAAAAGCAAACCAAGGGCCCCTTGACAGAATTTACTACAAGCCCCGCGATGGCTTAATCTGGCACTGATCCTGACAAACAAATGAATACTCTAAAAACATTTTAGGAATTTACTTACCTCAAAGCGACAGCTAGACGTTCTGTTGGGTGGATGGAAATTTTTCTTGAATTGTATTTTTGTAGTCTGTGTTCAATTCTTCCAAACAATTCATCAAAAGTACGAATGGACATTCGAAAATAACTCGTAAACTTCCGTTCATTCATTCGTAAATTGCCATAGTGCGTGACAAACGTTCCAGCAAGAATCCTCCTTTCAAATAATAGGCCATATTGTGATCTTGTTTTCTTATTCCGTCTTTTGTAAATGAAGTAAATGATTAACAACTTTCTGAGTTTGTCGTCCATTGTACACAACCACAACGCATAGCAGCCCGCATCAAACTAGATTATAGACTATCGGGTTTCACGCTGCGTGAAATTTTCTGCATGCGGGGCAATACCGCACGCGTGACGAAATCCGCACGATATTAAAAACACCCATAAGCACGAGTTTTTGATAAAGTCGATTCACCGTAAGCCTTCTGTAACATTTTCAGTGACTCCGAACACGAAATTCCATTAGCGATGCAAAATTTAAGACTAACTCTTTGTTCGATATTTTAGTCCATTATGAAATTTGCAATACACACTATATATGATATTACTAAAACCAGCACTGTATTTAATATAAATAACAGATGCAACTCAAACTCCGCGCCAAAATGCACTACATACTTTTTTGACTGAATGTATTATGACTATTATTAAGAGCCATTTCACAAAATGATCACGCTCGAGTTTAGGTAAAAGACTGCATTATTGTTTATGTGTGCGTGTCTACCCACTCAAACGCAATGTAAACTGTGTAATACACGTGTCAAGACGGACGAGGCTATCTTGAGCCGTAATCGTAATGTGAATTGATAAGAGATTTATAAAAAAAAATTATATTTACTCTAACAAAGATTTCTAGCTAGATTAATAAGAAAACACTGATAGGTATGCTATGTAAAATATTTAATAAAAGTTGATACAAAAACGAACATAGTATTTTTAATATGCTAAATGCATACTTGCCGTAAAGTTGATATTGCCTTTCTCGGATCTATGATTTCCGGCAATACGCAGTCTTGGTAAAACTGAACCAATTTGGGTAGCATTTTCGCCTGCCATGCCATGTTTTATTGAGGTAATGTGGTCCAAGTTATATGAATATAAGACCGTTTTCACAAGGGGAGCAGAATTCTGGTTCGCTCGCCTTTTGCAAATTTTAGCAAAGGAGGATGCAGTGAGTATGCATCTTCTAAGTTCAAGCCATAAAGAGCTTTCAGCTTGTAACACTGTAGCTCTCTCAATTTCATGGCGTTTTGAAGCTACCATACGCATAATGAAACAAGAATATATAATTATTCTACAAAAAACTAAAATCTTACATACATACATACTTCATAATAAATAAAACCGTACCTTATGAAAAATACAAAACTAATCAAAACTATGTGGTCGCAGTATATGAATTACTTCACTATACGAGCGCTCGAAAGTCGGGACGCGGGAAAAATGGCACAGGTCCTACCATGATGGGCGCTCGCGCCGTACTAATCGGTACCCACCCGTGTATCGTAATTTATTGTAATTTAAACTGATGTTCAAATCGATATTATGACAAATTAATTGCCAATATTTAAAAAAACTGTAGAATTCGATTCTCCAAAGAACATAGTTTATTATGGTATAATTTTATTTTGGTAATTACGCTTTATTTAAACCAAAAATCACTAGGAAATTTAAAAAAAAAACTTAAAATTGGTGTAAAGATTTATTTTTTTACTAATTAATGGTAACAAAATTCAAGAATCTGTTACATTAAACGACGAATAAAATATATGTCTCATGCTGAATGTATTTTTTTTAGCTTAGTTTATAAGTATTATTGCTAGTTACAGGACTTTGAATTCACTCTACGGCGATTTTTCATTAAAATGGTTGTGGGAGATGAGTCACTACAGAACAAGCAAATTTTTTTTGGTAAATATGATACATTAAACGTCAACGATTTTTCCATATTTAACATGTATTCAATAATTTCTGGGTATAACTTAAGAGCCATTTCACAAAATGATTACGCTCAAGTTTAGGTAAAAGACTGCATCATTGTTTATATGTGCGTGTCTACTCACTCAAACGCAATGTAAACTGTGTAATACACGTGTCAAGACGGACGAGGCTATCTTGAGCCGTAATCGTAATATGGATTGATAAGAGATTTATAAAAAAAAGTTATATTTACTCTAACAAAGATTTCTAGCTAGATTAATAAGAAAACACGGATAGGTATGTTATGTAAAATATTTAATAAAAGTTAATACAAAAACGAACATAATATTTTTAATATGCTAAATGCATATTTGCCGTAAAGGCATTGATCTTGCCTTTCTCGGATCTATGATTTCCGGCAATACACAGTCGTGGTAAAACCGAACCAATTTGGGTAGCATTTTCGCCTGCCAAAAAACGTCGTCTTTCTCTACTCTTACTACTTTCAATGGAAAATCAGGACCTGTCCATACAGCAAATACACATACGCTTTTTTTACGTTTTCCGATTTACGATTGAGTCTGTGTTAAGTACGTAAGGTTGATTTTCGTTCGTTGGGATTTTTATATTAAAACAGCGTGCGTTCGCTACGATAGTTTATTTGTAACTGAACTTATAATAAATACAATTTGTTATGTGGACTGTATCAATAGGTTTTTTCTTAGTAAAGGTAACAACGAATGATCGCATGCATCTAATTAGACATTCCGCCCACCAAAGAACATAGTTCTTTATGTAAATGATTAAAGCGATTAATTATATCTATAACAGAAAACGATACTTAAATTACTCAATGTTTAAACAAAACTAAAAAATCATATATAGCAACTTATATAAAATTAACATGTGTGAGAAGTAAATAAATTTTAACAACAAAAGAAACATCTTATTCTTATCTAGAAGCAACGAGAGGTTAAATTTTAACCGCCCACCGTCTCGAACATCTCTTAGATTAGATAGCTCATTGAAACTAAACTACAAAAAAAACATTCACTTAAGTATCTTATTTAGTTATTACACAAATTTTACTAACTGGACGTTTAAATTCTCCTGATTTACATTTGACCGATACAACTCTAGTTACATTATCAGGTCCAGGATATGTACGGATAATTTGACCCAGAAGCCACTTGGCCGGTGGGATATTATCCTCTTTTAAAATAACAATATCACCAATTTGTGGCTCAGAGCCTTTAGTGTACCACTTATATCTTTGATTTAGATTTACAATATACTCCTTGTACCACCTCTTCCAAAAATCGGATACAATTTTTTGCGTCAAACGCCATCTGTCTAAACCAACAATGTTTGTACTACTATAATCTTCGTCGGTTATATTTATTAATGGTTCACCTATCAAAAAGTGGCCTGGCGTCAAGGGAAGAGGGTCATTTGGATTATCACTTAATAATGAAAGTGGTCTCGAGTTAAGACACGCCTCGACCTGTGCGAGGACAGTGGATATTTCCTCGTAAGTAAGCGTACTATTTCCAACTACCTTTCTTAGATGTGATTTGGCACAACGAACCGCTGATTCCCACAATCCACCAAAATTTGGTGAGTGAGGGGGGATATAATGCCAAGTCGTTCTTTCTAAAGTGAGCAGCTCAGCTATTTCTTCAGGAACTGACGACTTCGCCTTATCAAACATTTCTCTTAATTCTTTGTCGGCACCTACAAAATTTGTCCCGTTATCACTATATACATCTTGACAATAACCTCTTCGTGCAGTAAATCGCCTGAAAGCTGCAATGAATCCTTTTGCAGTCAAGTCAGTAACCGCTTCCAAGTGCACTGCTCGGGTGACCATGCACACAAATACACATATGTAGCCCTTATAAGACTTAGCGCCACGTCCGGGAGAAAAACGTATATGCACCGGACCACAGTAATCGACACCAGTAGCTTTAAAAGGCTTACTAGGTTTTAATCTAGCTTCTGGAAGCGAACCCATCAATGGTGTACATTTTTTTGTGGTATATCTCAGACATGTAGTACATTCTCTGTAACACTTTTTGATACGGTATTTGGCTCGTATAATCCAATATTTTGTTCTCAAGAAATTAGCCATAATTTGTGGACCACCATGCATGGTTTGCTCATGAGCATCTCTAACTATGATCCTGGTAAAGTGGCTTTTAGCAGGAATAATCATGGGATGTTTCGTGTCATAACATGCTTCAGAGTGTTCAATACGCCCACTTACTCTTAATATCCCATTTTGATCTAAAAAGGGGCAAAGAGTTCGTAGATTACTCTTTTTCAGTACATGTCCTCGATTTTGTAATTGTTTTATTTCAGATGAAAATACGCGCCTTTGTAATTGTTTGATGCATGCGTGTAACGTCTCGTCCATTTCCTTTTGTGTAATAAATTTAGGTAATTTGGGCCGCTCAGTTTTCTCCAATTTATAGTTTAAAATTCTTCTACAGTATGATGTAACTTTTAATAATTTTCTTAAAGATGAATATTTTTCCCAAATAAACTCGTCATCAACTTTTGATAAAACAGTTAAACATTTTATTCTTTCCTCTTCGTGTGTGTCTTCAATGTCAGTGTTGTTTGTCGGTATAATTATGTTTGCCAACCATTGCGGTCCACGCCACCATAATGTATGCTCTAATAACTCTTTTGGTTGTAACCCACGCGAAGCACAGTCCGCAGGATTTGTCTCTGTAGAGACGTGGTTCCATTGTTGGTATTCCATAATATTCAAAATAGTGGACACTCTATTACTAATAAAAGTTGCCCATCTACTTGAACCTCCTTTGAGCCAGGCTAAAACTACAGTCCAGTCTGTCCAGCCATATAAATCTTCCTTGGGTATTCCCATAACTTGTGAAACCTCAAAGATGAGCTTAGCTGCCAAAGTGGCTCCACAAAGTTCCAGTCTTGGAATAGAAATTTCCTTTACAATGGGAGCTACTTTAGTTTCTGCAGTTACTAAATGCACATGAACTCTATTTGTTGTATCAATAACTCTTATGTATACTGCTGCTGCAAAAGCCGACTTCGAAGAGTCCGAAAAAACATGTAATTCTACCTTAGAATCTCGCGAAATATTAAACCATCTCGGTATTTTTATATCTTTAAGGTCAGTTAAATTCTTTTTAAAAGTTAACCATTGTTTAATAAGATCTTGAGGTAGATTTTCATCCCAATGAAGTCCAGCTTTCCACAATTTCTGTATTAGTATTTTAGCATTCACAACTACTGGGGCAATCCAACCCAACGGGTCATACAATCTTGCAACTTCAGATAGCACTTGTCTTTTAGTCGTGGTAGTTTCGTACTCAGGTAAACTTAGCACATATTCAAAATTATCAGATTTCCTATTCCAGCTCAAACCTAATACCTTAATTACTTCATTTAGTTTCAGAGAATGTTGGCTTTCACCACCGTCTTTTCTTTTTAACTCTTGTAAAAAGTCCTCATCGTTACTGTTCCATTTCTGAAGGGTAAAGCCACCAGCCTTCATTAACTCATTCATCTCGTGATAAACCTGTACAGCATCAGAAATCTCATGTACACATGTCATGACGTCATCTATATATAGGTCTTGTTTCGTTAATTTCGCCGCTATAGGGTACCTCTCTTCTTCTAAATCAGCAAGTCTTTGTAAAACCTTAACAGCTAGGTATGGCGCACATGCTGTGCATGCACGAAACGTTAACCTCAGTAATTTGTAATGTTGTATGGGTTCAGAAAGATCAAACCTCCACACTATTCTCTGAAATTCTGTATCTTCTTCCGCCACACAGACCATCCTGTACATCTTAACGATATCTGCTACAATACAGATTTTATGAGTTCGCCATCTCATCAAAATGTGTCTTAGATCTTGCTGTAACCGTGGTCCAATAAGAAGCTCATCATTTAGTGATACGTTGTTGTCATCCTTGCTTGATGCATCAAAACCACTCGTACCTTTGTTGTGTCTTTATCATCTCTTACTACGGCATGATGAGGAAGGTAAACCGCCTTGGGATTATTCAACTCGGCCTCACTTAGCAATCTCATGTGATTCAAACTCAGATACTCTTGCATCACTTTATTATATTCTTCCCTTAATATAACATCCTTTGACAGTCTTTTCTCTAGTACTAGTAACCTCTTTATTGCCTTCTCTCTAGAATTACCATATTGACACTGAGGATCGCTCGTGGCGAAAGGTAATTTCACAATAAATCTGCCCTCTTCATCTCTAACAGTTGTCATATCAAAAATATCCTCGCAAGTTTTTTCAATATCACTCATCTTTTTTTGTATTATATTAGGCTCATTCTCCATTTCCCAAAATTGTTTTAGTAACTCATCTTCCTTAATATGGACATGCAGACTAATGAGATTATCCCTCGCCGACTCACCGTATTCTTTTGTCATTCTACCTGACAAAATCCACCCGAAGATTGTGTTTTGCGCCATCATATTACCTTCAGGTTGCTTAATGATTCCATCAAGCAATATTTCGCTGTAAATCTCCGCACCTAGTAAAATATCAATTTTTCCTGGCGTTGAGTATGTAGGATCAGCTAAAGGTAGGTTGTCAACTGCAGCCCACTTAAGGGGGCTAAGATTGGTAGTCGGAAGTAGTGACGTCAAAGAATGTAAAACATAGGCGTTAACTAAAATATAATTACCTGAATTATGGCGAGATTCCAATCGCAATGAAACCGTATATTTAATTTTCATTCGACCATCTCCCAGTCCTGACACCCAGCCACTTACAGGTTTGCGTTTTAAGCCCAGTAACTGAACGGTTGACTCAGTAACAAAAGATGCTTGCGACCCTTGGTCAAGCAAAGCTCGGATTATTAGTTTACTACTATTAGAATGAGATACCTTAATAGTAGCCGTCGCCAGTAGCACGGTGTTTGGTTGTAGCTCTCCTCTAGAAAAGGCAGAAGTAATACTTGTTTCACCTGCGATGCTCGTTCTCTCATGTTGTGAAGTGTGACTACTCGGCGACGCGGTGACTGCCGGTAGCCGGTTACTCACGGATGTATTCGACTCGTGGTTATTTTCCCTCTCGAAATGTAGCATGGTGTGATGTCTCCTTCCACATTTTCTACAACTTACAGACTGACGACACTTAACGACGGAGTGTGTCGGTGCCAAGCAATTAAAGCACAATTTATTTATCTGCACGAAATCTTGTCTCTCTTTAGGCGTCATAAGCGCAAAACGATTGCAATGATAGATATAGTGATTGGTTTCATGACACAATGCACACTCGGTTTCTTTAGTTTTATTCTTCTCCATAGCCACATGAAAATTCTTCGATTTAACTGCAGATTTCATCGGTTGTATTGTACGTGTGACGTTCGAATCGATCATTTCTAATGACCTGAATCTATTCTCAATATAATCTCTCAATTGTGACCATGTAGGTAAATCCTTGCTAGGAAGTGTAGACAGATGCTGTTCCCATTGTTTGACCGATTTATTGTCCATTTTTGAAACCACCAAGTAAATAATAATAACATCCCAACTCTCCGTTTTTATTTCCATGTTTTCTAACGATTTCAAACAAGTTGACGTAGTATCTACTAATTGCTTAAGTGCATTTGCCGACTCAATCTGTATTTTCTTAATTCCAAACAAGATTTTCATAATCGTGTTGCAGTTATACCGCTTGTTATTAAAACGACGAACTAATTGTGACCATGCTTCCTCATAGTTCGCTTCGGTTATCGATAAATTACATAACAGATTCAACGCTTCTCCAGTTAAATTGCATTTCAAATAATGAAACTTTTGAACCGAGGATATATTCTTATTGTTGTGTATTAGTGAGGAAAACATATCATAAAACGTCTGCCAGTCCTCATATTTACCTCCAAAAGTAGGTAATTGTACACGTGGTAATTTAACCTCACTGCAAATACTGTGTAAATAATTACCACCCGTCGAAACCGGCACCTCGGTACTCGGCGTTAAAAACTGCTGTAAAGTTTCTATTAACGTAGTTTTATATTGTACATACAACTCCTCAAATAATTCGTATTTCTCCGCAGTAAAATATTCATTCGTTCTGTCTATCGCAGCGCTCGAAATTATCGCTCTGTTTCCGTCTCTAAACTCCTTATAAAGCTGTTCTAACATCTCTAATTTAGTTTCTATGTATACTCGTTTCATTCTGTCCTTAGGCGTCTTTTTGAAATTCTTCTCGGCTTTCTTTAACGTTACAAGTAACTCATTCTGTATCGAAAAAAGCGCCTCCATATTGATGTTGTAATTCAACAAATCCGCTAAACACAGTAGATATCGCAATGTATCTTCACAAAAGCACTCACTCGATGTATTTTGTAGCAAATGTAAAGTTTCTCAGTATTTATAAGTTCATTCAATGTGTAATAATTGCATAATCTATTAACAACTCGTCGAACACTGCACCGGTAGCCGAACCCTCATTAGCGCAGGTAAAGTTTCTTTGTTCTCGCGGGTCGGGCTCGCTCGCCGGCGGCTTGCACTATCCAGCTCGATTATGGACCAAAATGTTAAGTACGTAAGGTTGATTTTCGTTCGTTGGGATTTTTATATTAAAACCAGGGACCGTCCGGATACTCGTTGAACGGGTTTTTGAACGGGTATTTTTAAGCGCTTAAAAAATAAACCCTATGATACGAGTTACACCTTCGAACGGGTGTAATGAACCGCTTCCGAAAGGGTTACCCTTTCATACCCTGTAACACTGTAACAGGGTAAGCCATTCCAGCCAAGACATTGTAATATGCACTCTTTCGCATCGAAATTAGTTTGGTAATTGCATAAACACCACCACACGTGACATCTAGTCATAATAATTTGGAATTTATTATTTTTATGTTCAATTTTGCTTGTCGCTGAACACTGTAATATTATTTTTTCGTGTCTGTTCTTGTTTATTGTCATAATTTCTTTTAATTTGGAACTCGGTAGGTACTACAGAATTAAGTAAAAGCAATTTAGCAGTTCTTTTTTTAAAGAATGTGTTACGCTTCGTTGGTCTAGTGGTAGCGTCTCCAAACGTAGATAACGAGGTCCTGGGTTCAAATCCCGGGTTGGGCCAAAAGTGTCTATGGGATTTTAGCGTAAAAAGAAAAATTTCTTAGTGTCAGCCCGAAGTCTGGGAGTTGGCGGTATTATAGCCTCATGCCTCGGAGAGCACGTAAAGCCGTCGATCATGTACCTGACCTTCCGGTCGTTCCGCTAGTCGTCCCATCGGATAATCTCATTATCCGATGGGACGACTAGCGGAACTAGCGGAAGTGATGGAATAGATAGTGCCCCTGTGTTTGCACACACTTGTGGTATATCCCGCTCACATGGCCAGTCTCCATTGAGACTGGCCGCTGGGGCCGAAATTCGGCTAGGAGGACATAATTATATTATAACAAAGAATTTGATTTTCATTCTGTTAAAGTTAAACCGCGGAGGCGTGGTGGCGTACACCGTTATTGAATAGATGCATCATCATCATAACCATCACCATTATCATCATATCAGCCGAAGGTACTGCTGGGCAAAGTCCATTGCTTCCCAAACATACTCCACAACTGCAGATCCTGCCTTGCCCGCATCCAGCGGCTGTCATCGACCCTCGCAAGATCATCGGTCCATCTTGTTGGGGGCCCCACGCTGCGTTTTCCGGTTCATGGTCACCATTTGAGAAACTTTCTGCCCCAGCGGCCGTAGATTCTGCAAGCTATGTACCCTGCCCACCGCCACTTTTGCTTGGCAATTATTCAAGCTATGTCGGTTTTTTTGATTTGCCTCTCTTGGTTGGATCTTGAGATTTGTGATTTGATCTCGGAGGGAAACTCCGAACATGGCGTACTCCATTGCTCTTTGGGTGACCATGAGCCGTTTTATTAGCCCCGTAGTGAGCGGCTACGTCTTGGTTCCCTAATTCATCAGAGGCAACACATACTAATCCTTCGATTAGTATGTGTTGCCTCTGATGAATGGTTTTGATTGGTATTTGGGACCAGAAGCTTAGCTTTCCGAACGCTGCCCAGGCAAGTTAGATTCTACAATTGATCTCGTACTCGAAGTGGACCTCTTACCTTTTTTTTGATAAGGCAGGTCGAATGCCTAAGTATGCCACCCGCAAAAATGTTTACGGATGGATGCGTCAGACTCGCACCGACTAAACCTACCTGCCGTGGGCTTCTCTTGGCGCCTGATGGGGGAGCCCCGGGAACGCGGGTATATTGCTCCAGTGCACCCCTTATGCGAAAAGTGCCATATGGTATGATGGTCCCACACGTACCCTGAGAGGGCTCTGGATTGTCCTCGCTATTTGCCGACTTCTGCCAGTCCGGCACAGCGACTGCGCCATAAACAGATCGCTGTCTTCTTTTAGCTAGTAATATTGACTTCTCTTACTGCCGCCGCGGTTCCGAGGGGGAGTTGGGCTACCGGTTGCAGCCGCCACCCCGACGCCTCCTCCGTCTGCGATCTCTCCCGTTCGCGCTCGGCGGCCTCCTTTTGGAACATGACTGCCTCATAAAAGGAGACCACGGCGTGCCATTTAGAAGAGTCACCCACCAGCATTGCCCCTACGATTGCCGGCAAGGACAGATCCCGTCCGATTGAGATCTTGAGTCGCCTTTTGGCCACCCGGGCCGGGCACTCAGCGAGTGTGTTGGGCAGACTCCTTTCCACTCAGGCCTTGAGGTGAGGTAGGATGGCACCGACGGCACGTTGGCGCACGTTTAGGCGTAACTCTAGCCATGCGCGCCAGTGCACTAATACGTGCCAGTAGTCATCCCGTCGGTACTCAATGAACGTTTCTTCTGGCGCCCTCCCGTTCTCTGGCGCATGCAGATTTCGGTGAAAACCACCGCGTTGGACCGCCTCCCTAGTGGAGTGGTCTGTCCTAGGTATAGATATAGCTCTCCACAACCTCGAGTCCAGAGTCCCTTACCTTAACTGGAATGGGTGCAACCTAAATGTTCAACATGATATTCGTCTTATCCATGTTCATTTTGAGACCCACTAGTAGAGACGCTGCTGAAGTATTCGAGCATTGTACCGAGGTATTTCAATGTTTCAGCCATGATTACGAAGGTGAGGGATGTATTCGCCATTGAGATTGATGCCAAAGCCTTCAATCCAGGAGTTTAAAGACATCTTCCAATGCAGCGATGAATAGTTCTGGAGATAGAGATGTTATATCCCCCTGTCTCACGCCTCGCTGCAATCGTATAGGTTGCGAGTTCTCATACAAACACTTTAACACCTCGACATACCGGTAGTTAATTTGGAATTTTGGAAAGATCACAGTACATCCAGGTTTCGATTCAATCAAACGCTAAGCGTAATGGCTGGATATATCCTCGGTCTTCTGAATAACTTGCTGTTGCGTATATATGTGGTATATGGTACTAAAGCATTTTCGGCGACCGGCTTGTTCAGGAGGGTGGTTGACGTCAAACCTGTGCGTGAGACGATTCGTAATGACTCTCGAAAACAACTTTTAAACGTGGCTCAGTAACGTGATGGGTCTGTTATTTTTTCAAAGGGTTTTTATCGCCCTTATTGAAGAAAGCACTACCACACCAATATGTGCCATCCTTGTGACGTTTGATCTTTTAGTATGACGAAGTTAAATAACTTCTGAAAAGCTCGTAGGATTGGTATACCATCCGCCTTAAAAAGCTCTATTGTAACTCACCAGGAGCCTTATTGTTCTTAAATTGTTTAAGAACCATGCTAATCTAATCTTAAAAGGTCTTTAGGCATTAAGTTACAATATTTCAGACAAGGCCAAGTTAGAAATTTAGCTGTTTGGAAAATTTTAAAATAACAAACAGGCGTTTTCCTAAAAGATTAAGTTTGTGAGGTGTTGAATTATTTTTCAATCAATAGTGACAATGCCGGTTATTATAAAGAAATGACAACATTGTTGGCAGCTCATTGCTCTAGAATAATAGAAGATATTGATTAAATTGGTATGATCGACGACTAAAATGTTGGTTACTGAGAGATATGTAAATACTATAACTATTAATACAAACGTCCATATCTTTATTAATGTAATCAGAAATGAACACGCTGTTAAAGCTAATAGCATGCAATTTACTTGCAAGAGCGGCGGTAACCTTATTTTTTTCGAAAAACGTTATAACATCTCAATATTTAAAAAAACAGGCCAAGTGCGAGTCGGACTCACCCATGAAGGGTTCCATAGCAGCAAGTATTTCAGTTGATTAAATGAAAGGTAAATTGTGGTTTACGATTTATGACGTCTTTAAAAAATCTACTTACTAGATTTCGATCAAACCAATTTTCAGTGGAAGTTTGCATAGAATAGAATAGAACTTTCTTTATTCAAGTAACTATGACTCAACAAGATTGTTAGTATAAACTTACGACTATGTTAGTAATCACACAATCAAATATGTCAATGCATAGTAATGTACATCATATATTTTTTTCAGTTTTATCATTCTCCTATTTTAGAAGTTACAAGGGGGGGGGGCACACATTTTACTGCTTTGGAAGTGTCTCTTGCTCAAACTATTCAGTTAAGAAAAATATGATATTAGAAACCTCAATATCATTTTTGAAGACCTATCCATAGATCCACCACACGGGTACGATGAAAAAAAAAATAGCATCAGTTCTATGTATGGGGAACCCCCAAAATTATTGTTCTTTTTCTATTTTTGTGAGAAAATCTTAATGCGGTTCACAGAATACATCTACCAAGTTTCAACAGTACAGCTCTTATAGTTTTGGAAAAAAGTGGCTGTGACATACGGACGGACAGACAGACAGACATGACGAATCTATAAGGGTTCCGTTTTTTGCCATTTGGCTACGGAAGCCGTATAATTGATTGTCCTACTAGATTGTCATCCATTTGTCAAATTCTAAGGCCATTGGTTTCTGTAAAAGATATATGAGATAGCCAGTTTGTCATTTTTTCAGACGACTTCTTGGCACAAAAAATCAGGCAGTTGCCTTAAGCCAATTAATGAGGCCACAATAGCCGTATTTTTATTTCAACTATATTTATAAATTAGTAACTAATATGAAATTACGGTAAAGAACTTTATTGAATACAGAATTAGTCTTGGAAATCTTGTACCTAGGTGGTCGCCTAAATGTATTTTTATCAGACCAAAGTTGCTGCCTGTATATGAAATATATAGACAATTACATAACCTAAGATTGCTTGACTCTGAAAATTCTAAAAGTGATAATATTCTTATGATAATGAACATTTTAGTCACGTCAATTATGTTTTAGAGTACCCATAATATATCAGTTCAAAAAATACAATAATTTAAATAATAATTATATCCAGGGAAATTATGTATTTACACACGGCCATCTGATCCCAAACCAAGCAGAGCTTGTACTATGGAAACCAGATAACTGATATATTACATATACTACTTTTCTTTTGTGAATACATACTAATATAGATAATTACACCCAGACTCAGGACAAACAGACATGTTCATGCACACCAATATCTGTCCTAGATGGAATCGAACCCACGAGCTCCGGCGTGAAAAGCAAGCATTTGCCAACCATGCCAACACGCCCGTCAATTATTTCATCGTCCTCATGTCAGCCAAAGTACGTCCACTGCTGGACAAAAGCCTCCCCAAAGAATGGGAGCTTGGCAGACCCCCACAGCCCCATAGCTTGGCAGACGGGTTGGCGAAAGAAAGTTTGATGGTCATAGTTCATAGATAAACGCTGCTGCCGGTTCTCTGGTAGGTATGCCCTCGTGATAAAATGGGGTGATGATATCATATGCCATCACCACACAGCAAAATATTAGTATAATAATTATTTAACAAAATATAATCACATCATACAGATTGTCACAATATTAAGAGTAAAGTAAGTCAGTTCTTTAAATAACACGTTAATTATTAGCTCGACTATTTGTCGTCACTAAACTTTCAAATTTAAAATATAAAAAGTCGTTCGTTCGTCAAATTTGTTGTAGGTACCTACCTAAAAGTAGTTAGGCAATGAGGCACCGCACGGGTGCGAGTATGCCTACTCCCATCTACACGCTGCTAAGTTGATTGGGTAATTCAGGTTAACTCGAATAAAACCTTTTCAAGAGGGTAAGCTATTCAAGGGCTTAAGTCATTGAAGGGGTTAACCCCTTCCCGTGGTTACCATAAAAAACGTGTTAACCCTTTCACTGGGTTTCGAGGCTGTAAGTCAATCAAAGGGTAACACCGCGATACGAGTTACCCAATGAACGGGTTACCCTATCAAACGGCTTAACTCAGAAGCGGGGTTGTCCGGTCCCTGAATTTAAAACAGCGTGCGTTCGCTACGATAGTTTATTTGTAACTGAACTTATAATAAATACAATTTGTTATGTGGACTGTATCAATAGGTTTTTTCTTAGTAAAGGTAACAACGAATGATCGCATGCATCTAATTAGACAGTCTGAAAGTTTCATTGATTCGTCTAGGTCTCCAGGGTCTACCGCACCATGTTCTTTCTCGGACCGTCCGGATACTCGTTGAATGGGTTTTTGAACGGGTATTTTTAAGCGCTTAAAAAATAAACCCTATGATACGAGTTACCCCTTCGAACGGGTGTAATGAACCGCTTCCGAAAGGGTTACCCTTTCATACCCTGTAACACTGTAACAGGGTAAGCCATTCCAGCCAAGACATTGTAATATGCACTCTTTCGCATCGAAATTGGTTTGGTAATTGCATAAACACCACCGCGCGTGACATCTAGTCGCAATAATTTAGAATTTATTATTTTAAAGTTCAATTTTGCTTGTCGCTAAACACTGTAATATTAAATTTTTCGTGTCTGTTCTTGTTTATTGTCATAATTTCTTTTAATTTGGAACTCGGTAGGTACTACAGAATTAAGTAAAAGCAATTTAGCAGTTCTTTTTTTAAAGTATGTGTTACGCTTCGTTGGTCTACTGGTAGCGTCTTTAAACGTAGATAACGAGGTCCTGAGTTCAAATCCCGGGTTGGGCCAAAAGTGTCTATGGGATTTTTGCGTAAAAAGAAAAATTTCTTAGTGTCAGCCCGAAGTCTGGGAGTTGGCGGTATTATAGCCTCATGCCTCGGAGAGCACCTAAAGCCGTCGATCCTGTACGCTCGTTCCGCTAGTCGTCCCATCGGATAATGAGATAGATAGTGCCCCTGTGTTTGCACACACACTTGTGGTATGTCCCAATGGAGGCCAGTCTCAATGGAGACTGGCCGCTGGGGCCGAAATTCGGCTAGGAGGACATAATTATATTATAACAAAGAATTTGATTTTCATTCTGTTAAAGTTAAACCTCGGAGACGTGGTGGCGTACACCGTTATTGAATAGATGCATCATCATCATAACCATCACCATTATCATCATATCAGCCGAAGGTACTGCTGAGCAAAGTCCATTGCTTCCCAAAGATACTCCACAACTGCAGATCCTGCCTTGCCCGCATCCAGCGGCTGTCATCGACCCTCGCAAGATCATCGGTCCATCTTGTTGGGGGCCCCACGCTGCGTTTTCCGGTTCATGGTCGCCACTTGAGAAACTTGCTGCCCCAGCGGCCGTAGATTCTGCAAGCTATGTACCCTACCCACCGCCACGTTTGCTTGGCAATTATTCAAGCTATGTCGGTTTTTATGATTTGCCTCTCTTGGTTGGATCTTGAGATTTGTGATTTGATCTCGGAGGGAAACTCCGAACATGGCGTACTCCTTGCCACGTTTGCTTGGCAATTATTCAAGCTATGTCGGTTTTTATGATTTGCCTCTCTTGGTTGGATCTTGAGATTTGTGATTTGATCTCGGAGGGAAACTCCGAACATGGCGTACTCCATTGCTCTTTGGGTGACCATGAGCCGTTTTATTAGCCCCGTAGTGAGCGGCTACGTCTTGGTTCCCTAATTCATCAGAGGCAACACATACTAATCGAAGACTTTTGATTGGTATTTGGGACCAGAAGCTTAGCTTTCCGAACGCTGCCTAGGCAAGTTAGATTCTACAATTGATCTCCTACTCGAAGTTGACCTCTTACCCTTTTTTTGATAAGGCAGGTCGAATGCCTACGTATGCCACCCGCATAAATGTTTACGGATGGATGCGGCAGACTCGCACTGACTAAACCTACTTGCCGTGGGCTTCTCTTGGCGCCTGATGGGGGAGCCGCGGGAACGCGTGTATGTTGCTCAGGTGCACCCCTTATGCGAAAAGTTCCAGATGGTATGATGGTTCCACACGTACCCTGAGAGGGCTCTGGATTGTCCTCGCTATTTGCCGACTTCTGCCAGTCCGGCACAGCGACTGCGCCATAAACAGATCGCTGTCTTCTTTTAGCTGGTAACATTGACTTCTCTTACTGCCGCCGCGGCTCCGAGGGGGAGTTGGGCTACCGGTTGCAGCCGCCACCCCGACGCCTCCTCCGTCTGCGATCTCTCCCGTTCGCGCTCGGCGGCCTCCTTTTGGAACATGACTGCCTCATAAAAGGAGACCACGGCGTGCCATTTAGAAGAGTCACCCGCCAGCATTGCTCCTACGATTGCCGGTAGGGACAGATCCCGTCCGATTGAGATCTTTAGTCGCCTTTCGGCCACCCGGGCCGGGCACTCAGCGAGAGTGTGTTGGGCAGACTCCTTTCCACCCAGGCCTTGAGGTGAGGTAGGGTGGAACCGACGGCACGCTGGCGCGCGTTTAGGCGTAACTCTAGCCGTGCGCGCCAGTGAACTAATTCGTGCCGGTAGTCATCCCGTCGGTACTCAATGAACGTTTCTTCTGGCGCCCTCCCGTTCTCTTGGCGCACGCAGATTTCGGTGACAACCACCGCGTTGGACCGCCTCCCTAGTGGGGTGGTCTGTCCTAGGTATAGATATAGCTCACCACAACCTCGAGTGCAGAGTCCCTTACCTTAACTGGAATGGGTGCAAGCTGAATGTTCAACATGATATTCGTCTTATCCATGTTCATTTTGAGAACCACTAGTAGAGAGACCCTGCTGAAGTCTTCGAGCATTGTACCGAGGTATTTCAATGTTTCAGCCATGATTACGAAGGTGAGGGATGTATTCGCCATTGAGATTGATGCCAAAGCCTTTCAGTCAAGGAGCTTAAAGACATCTTCCAATGCAGCGATGAATAGTTCTGGAGATGGAGATGTTATATCCCCCTGTCTCACGCCTCGCTGCAATCGTATAGGTTGCGAGTTCTCATACAAACACTAACACCTCGACATACCGGTAGTTAATTTGGAATTTTGGAAAGATCACAGTACATCCAGGTTTCGATTCAATCAAACGCTAAGCATAATGGCTGGATATATCCTCGGTCTTCTGATGACTTGCCGCTGCGTATGTATGTGGTATATGGTACTAAAGCATTTTCGGCGACCGGCTTGTTCAGGAGGGTGGTTGACGTCAAACCTGTGCGTGAGACGATTCGTAATGACTCTCGAAAACAACTTATAAACATGGCTCAGTAACGTGATGGGTCTGTTATTTTTTCAAAGGGTTTCCATCGCCCTTATTGAAGAAAGCACTACCACACCAATATGTGCCATCCTTGTGACGTTTGACCTTTTAGTATGACGAAGTTAAATAACTTCTGAAAAGCTCGTAGGATTGGTATACCATCCGCCTTAAAAGCTCTATTGTAACTCTGTTATCACCAGGAGCCTTATTGTTCTTAAATTGTTTAAGAACAATGTTTAAGCATGATAGCGTAACAATAATAATGTATAAGTTTAATTTATTACTATGTAACTAACCGTAACTTCTTAGAATTAATTAGATATAATTGTTTTTCTCATGTAAGTGAATGTAATTCTTTTTGAGAAATAAATATCTTAAACCTTATATCTAAACCTTATAAGAACCATGCTAATCTAATCTTAAAAGGTTAGAAATTTAGCTGTTTGAAAAATTTTAAAACAACAAACAGGCATTTTCCTAAAAGATTAAGTTTGAGAGGTGTTGAATTATTTTTCAATCACTAGTAACAATGGCAGTTATTATAAAAAAATTACAAGATTGTTGGCAGCTCATTGCTCTAGAATAATAGAAGATATTGATTGAATTGATATGATCGAAGACTAAAATGTTGGTGACTGAGAGATATGTAAATACTATAACTATTAATACAAACGTCCATATCTTTATTAATGTAATCAGAAATGAACACGCTGTTAAAGCTAATAGCTTGCAATTTACTTGCAAGAGCGGCGGTAACCTTCTTTTTTCGAAAAACGTTATAATATCTCAATATTTAGAAAAACAGGTCAAGTGCGAGTCGGACTCGCCCATGAAGGGTTCCATAGCAGCAAGTATTTCAGTTGATTAAATGAAAGGTAAATTGCGGTTTACGATTTAGGACGTCTTGAAAAATTCTACTTACTAGATTTCGATCAAACCAATTTTCATTGGAAGTTTGCATGGTAATGTACAACATATATTTTTTCAGTTTTATCATTCTTCTATTTTAGAAGTTACAGGGGGGGGGGGGGCACACATTTTACTACTTTGGAAGTGTCTCTTGCTCAAACTATTCAGTTAAGAAAAATATGATATTAGAAACCTCAATATCATTTTTGAAGACCTATCCATAGATCCCCAACAATTACGGGTACGATGAAAAAAAAATTAGCATCAGTTCTATGTATGTTCTTTTGGGGAACCCCCAAAATTATTGTTCTTTTTCTATTTTTGTGAGAAAATCTTAATGCGGTTCATAGAATACATCTACCAAGTTTCAACAGTACAGCTCTTATAGTTTTGGAAAAAAGTGGCTGTGACATACGGACGGAGAGACAGACAGACATGACGAATCTATAAGGGTTCCGTTTTTTGCCATTTGGCTACGGAAGCCGTATAATTGATTGTCCTACTAGATTGTCATCCATTTGTCAAATTCTAAGGCCATTGGTTTCTGTAAAAGATATATGAGATAGCCAGTTTGTCATTTTTTCATGACTTCTTGGCACAAAAAACAGGTAGTTGCCTTAAGCCAATTAATGAGGCCACAGAAGCCGTATTATTATTTCAACTATATTTGCAAATAAATTAGTAACTAATATGAAATTACGGTAAAGAACTTTATTGAATACAGAATTAGTCTTGGAAAACTTGTACCTAGGTGGTCGCCTAAATGTATTTTTATCAGGCCAAGATTGCTGTCTATATATGAAATATATAGACAGTTACATAACCTAAGATTGCTTGACTCTGAAAATTCTTAAAGTGATAATATTCTTATGATAATGAACATTTTAGTCACGTCAATGATGTTTTAGAATAGGTACCCATAATATATCAGTTCATTTTATACAATAATTTTAATAATAATAATATCCAGGGACATTATTTATACACGGCCATCTGATCCCAAACTAAGCAGAGATTGTAATATGGAAACCAGATAACTGATATATTACATATACTACTTTTCTTTTGTGAATACATACTTATATAGATTACACCCAGACTCAGGACAAACAGACATGTTCATGCACACCAATATCTGTCCTAAATAGAATCGAACCCACGAGCTCCGGCGAGAAAAGCAAGCATTTGCCAACCATGCCAACACGCCCGTCAATTATTTCATCATCCTCATGTCAGCCAAAGTACGTCCACTGCTGGACAAAAGCTTCCCCAAAGAATGGGAGCTTGGCAGACCCCCAGAGCCCCATAGCTTGGCAGACGGGTTGGTGAAAGAAAGTTTGATGGTCATAGTTCATAGATAAACTCTGCTGCCGGTTCTCTGGTAGGTATGCCCTCGGTCGATTTCTGCGCCCCCTACGTGATAAAATGGGGTGATGGTATACTATGCCATCACCACACAGCAAAATATTATAATACTTATTTAACAAAATATAATCACATCATACAGATTGTCACAAAAGTAAGATTAAAGTAAGTCAGTTCTTTAAATAACACGTTAATTATTAGCTCGACTATTTGTCGTCACTAAACTTTCAAATTTAAAATATAAAAAGTCGTTCGTTCGTCAAATTTGTTGTACCTACCTAAAAGTAGTTAGGCAATGAGGCACCGCACGGGTGCGAGTATACCTACTCCCATCTACACGCTGCTAAGTTGATTGGGTAAGTCAGGTTAACTCGAATAAAACCTTTTCAAGAAGGTAAGCCATTCAAGGGCTTAAGTCATTGAAGGGGTTAACCCCTTCCCGGGGTTACCATAAAAAACGTGTTAACCCTTTCACTGGGTTTCGAGGCTGTAAGTCAATCAAAGGGTAACACTGCGATACGAGTTACCCAATGAACGGGTTACCCTATCAAACGGCTTAACTCAGAAGCGGGGTTGTCCGGTCCCTGCTTTCTCCTATAAATTTTTATATAATTATTGACAAACACTAAATAAACTTCCGATTCAAATAAATAATTGTTAAAATGTTACGTACAACTTCTGTTGCCGAATCTGAATTATCACTTGAATGGCTAGTACCTGGCACGGCGTCTGATCTAAAGGCGCTACCCTCCTCTGTACGTTTAAGATGATTATTCATTCTAAAATAAAAACAAAATAGCTGTTAATTTTCAATATCTACGTATAAGTTACATATTAAATCAATAATAATCGGTTACAGTAAATATTAATATTGTAAATAAAAAAAACCGGCCAAGTGCGAGTCGGACTCGCACATGAAGGGTTCCGCAGCAGCAAGTATTTCAGTTGATTAAATGAAAGGTAAAGTGCGGTTTACGATTTATGATGCATTAAGAAAAAACTACTTACTAGATTTCGTTCAAACCAATTTTTGTTGTTAGTTTATATGGTAATGTATATCACATATTTTTTTTAGGTTTATCATTCTCTTATTTTAGAAGTTACAGGGGGGGACACTCATTTTTCCACTTTGGAAGTGTCTCTCGCGCAAACGATATTAGGAACCTCAATATCATTTTTGAAGACCTATCCATAGACACCCAACATGTATGGGTACGATGAAAAAAAAAAATTGAGTTTCAGTTCTATGTATGGCGACCCGCCAAAATAATTGTTCTTTTTCTATTTTTGTGTAAAAATCTTAATGCGGTTCACAGAATACATCTACTTACCAAGTTTCAGTAGTACAGCTCTTATAGTTTCGGAAAAAAGTGGCTGTGACATACGGACGGACAGACAGACATGACGAATCTATAAGGGTTCCGTTTTTTGCCATTTGGCTACGGAACCCTAAAAATGATATTAGGAACCTCAATATCATTTTTGATGACCTATCCATAGATACCCCACATGTATGGGTACGATGAAAAAAAATATTTGAGTTTCAGTTCTATGTATGGGGAACCCCCAAAATTATTATTATTTTTCTATTTTTGTGTGAAAATCTTAATGCGGTTCACAGAATACATCTACTTACCAAGTTTCAACAGTACAGCTCTTATAGTTTCGGAAAAAAAGGGCTGTGACATACGGACGGACAGACAGACATGACGAATCTATAAGGGTTGCGTTTTTGCCATTTGGCTACGGAACCCTAAAAATAGGTATCTACCTCACTTCTGTTGCTTTTTTTAAAGCTGCAGAATTATCACGTTTCCTTTTTTTTACGCGACGGTATACACATTCCTCGCGCCCCATAGCTAGTAATGAAACAAAAATATATAATTATTCTACAAAAAACTAAAATCTTACATACATACATACTTCATAATAAATAAAACCGTACCTTATGAAAAAATACAAAACGAATCAAAACTATGTGGTCGCAGTATATGAATTACTTCACTATACGAGCGCTCGAAAGTCGGGACGCGGGAAAAATGGCACAGGTCCTACCTTGATGGGCGCTCGCGCCGTACTAATCCGACTAATCGGTGCCCACCCGTGTATCGTAATTTATTGTAATTTAAACTGATGTTCAAATCGATATTATGACAAATTAATTGCCAATATTTAAAAAAAAACTGTAGAATTCGATTCTTCAAAGAACATAGTTTATTATGGTATAATTTATTTTAGTAATTACGCTTTATTTAAACCAAAAATCACTATGAAATTCCAAGAAAAAACTTAAAATTGGTGTAAGGATTTATATTTTTACTAATTAATGGTAACAAAATTCAAGAATCTGTTACATTAAACGACGAATAAAATATATGTCTCATGCTGAATGTATTTTTTTTAGCTTAGTTTATAAGTATTATTGCTAGTTACAGGACTTTGAAATTCACTCTACGGCGATATTTCATTAAAATGGTTGTGGGAGATGAGTCACTACAGAACAAGCAAATTTTTGTTGGTAAATGTGATACATTAAACGTCAACAAAAACGATTTTTCCATATTTAACATGTATTAAATATTTTTTGGGTATTACTTAAGATGATAATAGAGGAGCCCAAAATCTTAGAAATTCGCGCGAAAGCGTGAAATGGCTCTTAATGACATAAGAAATAAAACTACTATAAAGGTGTTAGTTAACGCTTTTTATCTTCTAAAATCTATTGATCAGCAGAGTACGAGACTGAATAGTCTCGTACTCTGCTGATCAATAGATTTTTTTCCAAATTTTATTAATTACAGGCGGATATCAGTGAATACTGATATCCGCCTGTAATTGCAATCACACTATGTATGAATGTAGTACCTACACTACGTTTACTAACAGGTAATTATATATATTATTCAATTATTACTACTCGAACGCCTCGTTCCATGTAATAAGGCCCAGGTTCATCCTCGTATCGCACCAAAAAATGTTCATGATTATTTCTTAAACCTGCCTAACCGTAGCCTAGTTGGTAGTGCTCCTGCCTACAAAGATGGTGGTCCTGGGTTCGAATCCCGGTAAGTATAAATATTTGTGTGATGAGCACGAATATTTGTTTCTGAGTCATGGATGTTTTCTATGTATGTAAGTACTTATCTATCTATATAAGTATGTATATCGTCGCCTGGTACCCATAGTACAACATTTGCTTAGTTTGGGGCTAGGATGATCTGTGTGACTATGTCCCTAGACATATTATTAAAAAAAGCAATCTTTTCAATATATCAGAAATTTATCGATCCTGAACCAAGATTCAATAGCAAGAATAAATTTTTAATGAGGCCAGGCTTCATTCGAGCCCGCTACCTAAATAACATAATTAAATAGAACTCCTTCTACAGTGCGTAAATACCGAATTCTCCGGCCTCTTCGCACTTTGTTAGTTAAACTCTCCCTAACAGTTAGATACCATAAATACCTATAGTGAATTACATACTCGTTATATCGTAGTTGCCTGATTCATGCCGCGTCTTCATTAATCTAAAAATAATGACGATATCAACCAAGACAAGAATTACCAAGCCAAAGTGGCAGTGAGCAGGCCACATAGCTCTTAGAACCGCTGGGGCAGGAAGTTTTCCGAATGGTGACCACGGACTGGAAGACGAAGCCTAAGAAGGTCTCTCAAAAGGTGGACCGGTAATGTTGCTGAAAGCCGCTGGATGAGGCTTTCGCAAGGCCGGCCATTGTGGAGATTTTTAGCGGAAGCATTTATCCAGCAGTGAACTGAGATATATCATTATCCTATATAGGCTAGAGGGCTTAGATATGACATAAATAAATATCTCTTATTCTATTAGTAGGAAATTTCAATCTCAAATCGAAACACACATTCTAATATATTTCACCGGGCAATAGATAATTGGTAGTCATTGTTTTTTTTTTTCAAGTTAAGTAATTTAGAACGTGCTGTATGTTTCGTGGTGTCAGTTATTATGACAAAATCTTTTGTTTTGGGGACAGGTAGGTATTATAACAATATTATTCTCGTTTCCAAAATTTTCGTCATTACAAAACAACATAACAATACAATTAGTTTTGTAAAACACTCAGCATATTATTATATTTTAATTGCCAAATTTTCAAAGCATCTTGTAAGGTCAAGTTGCTGACGGTCGAGAAGAACTCTAACGTAAATTTAATTAGATAGAAATTTAATTTAGTAATTTAATTGCATTTTAGTTTTAAGTAATTGCAATCTTTGCATGCCAAATTGGCAGAATGTACTCGGTATCTTTTTTTATTTCTAACATCACATATTGTAATCATCTACATTCTATGCAAATAAAGAATTATTATTATTATAGACTGTTTCATCGCCCATGTTGAATCAACGCTGTATGTGATTGATTACATTGACAAAGATACAATGTTCCCAATAGAAGACTCCAGCAGACCCAAGTCATATCATGACTCTTTCATAATAGGCCAAATACACGTTGTGTAAATTCTCACCTTGTTAGCAAGTTATATTTCACTTCTTCGCCAGACAATGAAGACAACTAAGAGCAACTAGGTAGGTATGATATACAAATAGTCGCTGAAGTTTAACATTCGGCCAAAGGTCACGGCGAAATATTTGGCTTTTCTCTGAAGATAGGCTCGCAAAAAGAGCACAAAGCATATAGGGGAGAGTTGTATAATACCGCGCGCAGTGCTTGATTGGACAAAAAAAATCCCCTTGCTATCTATATAACTTCAATGATCAAGGTATACATTTAGAATGCACTAAAATACCTACGTGCCAAATTCAAATACTTTTTTAATGAAATACATTGAACTTTAGGTGGCCTTTAATTTATAACAAAAAAATTAATTAAATCTGAAAACGTAAATATCCAAGTTGATTGTTTTAAATCAATATACCCTGATGAATCACCCATTTTTATTTTTAGAAAATTATATAAGTTATTCATTCGTTTCAGATTTCTGTTATAATTTTTTTTCTTCCTTATCCACCAAACAGATTTTGATAAAAGTTCATATTAATATTGCTTATACTCCCGAATAACACATACCTAGACTATAATTTATTAAGTTTAACGCGGGTTAAACCAACTGATTTTTATATAAGGTATTTTGTATAGTGATTTTTTATATAGGATTATATTTCAAGAGATAAAAAGGATTTGAGTCTTCTTACCTAATGTCATACACTAGTTTGTGAAAACTATGAATTCTTTGTTTATTATTATTACTTACCGATAATAGTTAGGTACTTACCGATTGGTACGTAATTAATGTAGCCACGATTGACACACACAATACCACGCCTTTCCCATTTTAGGTAACTTTACAATAAGTATTTACATTCTGTTTAAACTTTGTTTTTTTTTCAAGGGGTTTATTGATATACGTCAATTTGTTTAGGTAAAAAAAATTCCTATTAAGTAAATATATACTGCATTTTAGTTTCTTAATGATAGATTTCAAGTCCTTAGGGGATCGGTATTATCCCTGTCTCCCCTACTACACATTCCATACTGAGAGCCTGATAAGTACTATTTAATTCAATAATACCTATTTTCAGTAAGCTTTCTTTACATCCTGTTTACTATCAATCCGTGTCGTGCGTGCCGTATCCGTTCTTATAGTATAGTCAATGGACCCCTGATGCTATCAAGACCTTCGTCGCCTAGCTTGTTCACGGAAAATTCACAACAAAGTAATGTTCGAGAAATTTAATTTTCTGACTGCAGCGAAGATCAAGTAAACTGCACTCTCAAACATAGAACTCGTTTCAACAACGAACCACGAATAGACTTTATCTACTCGCAAACAATGTAAAAACTCATTTTAATATTTTTTAGCGCTGCGCCGCCGTCCCGACTAGGGCTACTGATGTATCAGCTTTAAACCATGAGAACAATCACTGATATACGTAGACTGACTCATTCAAATCCCGGCTAGGGCCAGTGTGCCGCTAACTACAAAATCTTGAAGAATTTTATTACATACTGAACTTCTACAAAAGTCAGAAATTTTAAAAGGGTTTTAGTATATTTGGGGTTGGTTCGTTTCCCACCCAGGACAAATATTTGTGTGCATGAACATGTCTGTTTGTCCTGAACCTGGGTGTAATCTATATATATAAAAATCAATGCCACTTTTCGTTGTAATGTTATAACTGAACAACGCCTTTACCGATTTGGCTAATTTTGGTCTTGAATTATTCGTGGAAGTCCAGGGAAGGTTTGTTTGTACGTAGAGAAAATTTAAAAAGTCTTGAAAAAAAATAAAATCAACATCTTTTAGCAATTCAAAATATTTTTTTTTGTTTGAATAAATAAACTTATTAATATTTTTTTTATTACTATGCCTTATACGTAGCGAAGCACGTACCGGGTCGCTAGTTATCTATATAAGTATGTATTTACAAAAGATATTTGGTTTCCATAGTACAAGCTCAGCAGCGCAGAACCGGCTATTGTGGAGATCCTTGGGGGAGGCCTTTGTCCAGCAGTGGACGTCTTTCGGCTGATATTATAATGATAGTACAAGCTCTGCTTACTTTGGGATCAGATGACCGTGTGTGAATAATGTCCTAAGATATTTAAGATCAGTAAAAACTGAAATCTGCGGCCGAACACGCTAACGCTAGAACAACGGGATTATAAAATTTATTAAACTTAAAAAAGGCATTTATTGTCAACATCTATATTATTAATGCGAATGTAAGTCTGTAAGGGGTAGAGGGAACCAATGGTAGTGGGGCAGAAGTACCTAGATATAGGTATCCTTTTGTCCGTAAATAAAGTACTATTCCCGAGGGCTGGCAATCATTTGAAACATGTCTGAACATTGCCCAAAATAGCCGTGGCAGTAATAGTCCATGCAAAAGAAAACAAGACATTGCATTTTAAAATCCATATTTTTATTTAAATATAAGTTATACTTAACACATGTTTTGTATGCATAATGATCATTTTTATATGTAGTAAGCCAAAAGTAACAATAATTAAAAATTGTATACAACCTATACCATAAGTATTACAATCTACCTTCGATACTGAGCAAGTTGTGGTACATTCGTTTTAAAATATGCTCAAAAGCTTTGTCTCATAAAAATGTTGCCAGCTATGGCAAGATGGTGAGAAACATTTTATTTATGATTTTTTACAAGGTTTAATATATAGTAAATGAAATTTAAGGACCACAATCTACCCATGCAAATGTCCAGAATTAAGAAAACCAAACAAAGAAAAAAAATTTGGTAGCTGACCTTGTGACCTTCCAAATGTAGCAAGTAACATTTTTGAGAGTTGCTGAATTTTAAGTATGTTATTCTTTTAAATTGATGTCCTACATGTCATTCAGTTCCAAAGGCGACTTAAGCTCCTTACATCCATTATTCATGTTAAAACTTTTACATAGATCACAAACTTTAAACACACAAACACAGTCATAGGAAGATTAAAAACATTGTGAAGGTAGTATTCAAGATGGTGTCCCCAAAGCGACGACTGCTATACTTAATTGTGTCAATTTGCATGAAACTGACACAGAATTTAGTAATTATTTACAATTCTTAATTTTTACTTTTTGATATTCGGTCCACGCCAAATCGATCTATACACTTTTACCCGTATAGCGTCTGTTTTCCTTCTTTACTTTCATAGATGGATTCATTGTTATTGTCACATTATTCGTGTTATACGCTGTACAATTAAGCATTATAATAATTAACTAAAAATAACTTGGCATATAAAGCTGTACTATTAAGACTTACGTATGATACAAAATTATAGGTAAAACTTAACTTTTTACATTCCATTAGCATCGCAGTGTTGACTTTAGACTAATTAAATCGCAGATATTTGTTTATTTGGTTCCATGATAGAATTAAACCGTATAATATATATACATATATATAGCTTTCTGCCTATAGTATTCAATGAATTTACCAAATGGTGACAGTCTTTTTGATTTGATTGATCTGTTTACTACTATTAAAAATTCTACCAGATCCAAATTAACTAGATATTTCATTGATAATGTATAAATATTTGTATAGTACTACTGGCTCAATATTTTAAAACTATTTGTAAGGTAGTCATTATTGTTATTATTTAAGTAGACCGGGGATGCCACCATTTTGTAAACTAGTTGTGGAAGATTTTATTTTATTGGCATTTATTTATTAAAATTTGAAACCATTTGTATGTAGCTGTAAGCTAACAAAATAAAATAAAATATTAGTCAAACGAAGTAACCAGACTTGCTCTACACTGCCCTGCTAACCTTGCATCGGTGGCAAGCAAGTGTGAAGTCCAAAAAGATCCTTATACATATATTCTACATATCGCATATTCGTATTAGTATCCAAGAAATTCATGATTATTTTAAATCATTTTGCTAGCTATATTTTCCTAGCTTGGCGAAATTGTTTGTGCGGTTTTTGCTACTGTAGATTAGGTAAGACTTACTAAAATGTACAGGTTCATTTTGTTCTCTGTGTCCGAATTTAGTTTTACCAAATTTTCCCAGCTAGAAATGCAAAATACCCCACGTACCGTGTGCGACGCTACGTATCCACTGTGATATTTAGAATACGAAAAGTGTTCTTAATCTCTACATCATAAAGCCCTAATCAATTTCATCGTGGAACAACTGACATAGCGTTGTCTAGCACCGGGACTTAACCCTTTCCCGGGCAGTGTGAATATATTTGCCATCATATCCTGTACTCTATTGGCTTGATATAAAATTCAAAACCAATAAAATCTTTAAATTAAAAAAAAGTTTGAATACACCTTGAATACACAACACAGATAAAATTACAAAAACGTATATACTAAGTATTTATGCTTATAATAAATGTCTACAACATTATCCGTTTAAAACTTATTACAATAAAAATAAAATACAACCTGTATACATTACTGCAACATATTTTGCTTATACTATACCTTATAAAAAAAACTTATGAACTAAAAAGTGGAGTTGTTTATATATTATACCTTATAGTTATAGAAGCATACTGTTTACTAAAATACAGTACACAGTATGATATTATAATGGTTAGTGTTCTGACTAGACAGGGGTTAAAACAGGCCTTAGAAATTAAACTAAGTTCGGAGATATGCTTTAAGGGCATTGGATAGAAAATTAACTTATGTTTTGCATACATTCATCTATATGAATGTATGCAAAATATAAGTTTTCACGGCAGACTTGTAGAACATAGTGACCTAAAAATTCTTATAACACCTGCAGTTTTTCATTTAAATATTATATACCTTTCATCATGTCAGCCAAAAGTATGTCTACTGCTAGACAAAATCCTCCCCAAAGTATGCCATAATCGCCACGCTTGGCAGACGGGTTGTCGATCGCAGTTTGATAGTCTTAGTTCACAGAAAAACGCTGCTGCCCGTTCTCTGGTCGGTATTCCCTCGGACGATTTCTAAACCCCCCGCGGGATGAGATAGGGTGATGATATTTTATGCCGTCACCACACAGCAATGTACCTCTATATATTCGGAAATAAATTTATGATTTAAAATATTCTTTTTGTACCAAGAATATAAACAATAGAACTACATATATTGCACAACTTTCTGATTTTTGATATTTATAAGGCTGATTTCAGAGTGACGCGCGCGGCACGCGCCGAAGGCCAGCGCGTCTCAACAGCCGCGTGCGAGACGCGTCACTCTGAAACGCTAGCGGCCAGTAGAGGAGCTTGGGCAGCGCTGGCCGACGGCGCGCGTGTCACACGCGGCGCGTGTGAACTGCGTGACTATGAAACGCAACTACTATCTAGTGTAATTGTAAGCGCGCGCGTGTGGACGGCGCCGCTCGCCGGCGCGACTCTGAAATCAGCCTTAAAACAAAAGATTTAGACTTCATTTTACCTATAAAAGAACTTTATTAGTAGCAAATTTCAGCCTACAGTCGTCATTTTTAATTTTGATACAATAAGAATAATGTGTGTTGTACAGCTTCTGTTTATCCAATGCCCTTCACTAAAACTTGTTGGGCCGAGCAGTCATAGGGTCCATATGCCACGATGTGTTAATAATTTCTACCTCTATCTTTAAACATCTACTTTAGAGGTCAATCATCCACTTTATATAATGGAATTTAAATTCCTTGCCTTAATACATGTTCACTTGATACCTGTTCAAGTCAGAATAATATTAGAAGTCTCTAAATATTTATTGATACAAAACCGGCAGACTTTGCCTTACCTGAACATAAAAAAACAAGTCATCTGAGTGTAGCCGGGTACATTCGTAAATCCAATCTATCCAGAGTCTTGCTATAAGCAATAAATCTTAAAAATAAATTTAAATTTAATTATAATGCCACTCGGCCAATCGGTCCAGCCGTTTAAAAGGTATTTGGTGACAAATATACGTACTGTATAATTATATATAGATACTCTAGTATCAAGCCGCACTCCGCATAATAATCCCTACGACGCTGGAGCCGAGTCATAAATATTATTGGTTAGTCAGTTTCGCTTAAGAACGAAAAGAATTCAACTTAAACCAAACTTTTGCGTAAACCAACTTTCAGTTCAGAGAGAACTTCTTTTTCCGGTTTTTTTCCGACTAGCTGCTAGTCAGTTAAAGACAAAATTTTGCAACTGCTATTACATGATAATAGCAGTTGCTAAATTAAGTTACAAGACCGCGGTGAACAAGCAAAGGTGATGATTTTGAAATATATAAAATAAAATCACTTGAATGGTATTATTATTACAAACATAAAAAAAATCTTTACTCTTAATAATATTGTCCCTATACAATATTATTATTATATTTCAGACGTAGGTTTGTATGACGCTTGAAAGCACAAGCGTTGGCGGCTTTACACGTTCGACGCATGCCAGGCAAATATTGAAAGATAGTACCTAACGGGTAACCAACCAGAAGACGCTGACAATGATGACACGCAGATACACATAAAAATTCCCACCCGAACGCATCGACTTGCCCCGTCCCAATGAGCCACACAAGCCCTTACACGCAGTGCGAGACGGGCGCGACGTCGTGCGTTTCGTATTCGCCCTGAAGATGACTTCCGGAAGAAGTTGAAAAGCTGAATCCAACATAAAATTAATTACGTGAGTTACCCGTTACTATCTTTCAATAAATTATACCGACATTCTGTTCTGGAAGGCGAGAGATTCGGGTTCAAAGCTATCGATCAAGAAACCAGACTTCAATCTTCGATTTTATATTAATAATAAAAATAGTTTTAATTTTATAGCATTATTTGCAATGCAAAGCGTTTATCCTAAATTTGATCTGCCAGCGTGTATCGTTCGTAGCTTAACGCAGAGCGCCTACCCCGGATTGGTAGATGGTGCAGGTTCGAGACCCGCCGGACGATTAAATTTATTATTTCCCATTTTTGAGATTAAATAAAAATAGTGCTTATAGCTGGCGTCGAAATCCAAATCGGCTTCAGACCTTTTCCCGCCACCCACTGCCGTGTACCGTAAAGTAGTAATTCTTTTAGGCTAACAGAAGAGTGTATTTAATGGGCAATGTACTCACTCTGCCCATTTAAACAAAATTTCACATATATGGCAAAGCGTATCTACATTTTAACTATAGACGAACTTACCTATTCATAGTTACCTATTTATATTCTTATTTTCCATAGTTGTATAAAATTATTATTGGTACTATTAAATACCTTATTTAGTCAATTACTTTTCAAGACTTATTTTCATTGGTCCATAAACAGTACACAGGGATATCAGGATATAAAATTTGCTCGCATCTCTCAGTCTCAGTTATAGATAATACGATTTTGCAATCAATAATAATATCAAGGGACATTATTCACACACGGCCATCTGATCCCAAACTAAGCAGAACATGTATCTTTGTCCTGAATTTTGGTGTAATTATCTTGTCATGTAATTATCTTATAATATCTACCTATATAAATGTGTATTTACAAAAAAAAAACTTAGGACAAAGAGACATGTTCATGCACACAAATATCTGTCCTGGATGGGAATCGAACCTCGACTGCGGCGTGTAAGGCAAGTATTCACCAACCACGCCAACCGTTTTTTTAATTTTTAAATAATTTTTAGGTTTTTAATTAAAGTACAAATTCTTATATCGCTTGGATTCTGTATATAACTAATCCATTGACCAATGAAAATGCGTCTTTACCTTAGGCATTTTTCACGCTACACTTCTTATCGGCTAGTTGAAGTTTCAGGAGCTGACAAAATTTTACCCCAGCCAATATATACAAATATCGTGGAATACGAATACATGATACCGAATTGGGGGCCAGGATCGCCTCGGTGGCGCTTGGCCTTAGGCAGCTCCTCAGGCTGGGGGCAAACTGGGTGGTTGACCCCCAACTCGCCGTTACCGTAGCAACCTACGAGCCGGGTGTTGGGGAACGCGGCGCGAAAGTAATCTTGCTCCACTTCATGTTTCTGATCGCGGCCCACGCAAGACAGTTTTAGGACCACACTATGTTCGAAATGAGGCACCTTTTTAGAGAACTGAAATAAAAGAAAAATAAGCACTGTGAATTTAGGGATTGAAATATGAACATCTATGATCGGTTATGAGATCTCGATTACCGAAAATATATTCGGTATTGGTAGGCTTGACGCACTCGGCACAAATACATTGGCGTTATCATCATTAGGAGGTATTAGGTTTCAGATGCAAGAGAGAAGAGCATCCGTCTGTAAAAGATTCTATTTTTTTTTGTACATAAGTTTATATTGTTTCAATATAAATGCAGGCATCCAGGCAAAATATTTATATTCGAAAAAGAATGCTTGTAGCTTGATATTATTATGATTTGACTAGTGAAGTTCTGAGTAATAATACGGTCAATAGATATAAAGAACTAGAAAGAGAATACAAATTGGACCTGAAAAATTCCAGACTGTGTATGGCTCATACATAATTTATATGGGTACTCCATATAAATTATTTATGAGCCATACACAGTCTGGAGTTTTTCAGGTCCAATTTGTATTCTCTTTCTAGTTCTTTATATCTATTGACCGTATTATTATATTAAAGCTACTACAATAAGTAGGTTTCCTCCAAACAAAAACAGGAGATGTATGAATCCTATTTGTCTTGGTCTGGTTGTTTTCTATATATTTACAAAAATAATTAAATAAGTATTTTTATACATTATCTAGCATCCATAGTACAGACGCCAGCACCACCAATCTGTCAAATTTATTTTATATATTTTCAACTTTATCACAAAAGCATAAGGTTCACTTTCAATAGGGGAAATTTGACAGATTGGGGTAACTTGATGTGCTGGCGTCTGTACAAGCCTTGCTTAGTTTGGGCTAGATAGCACTGTGTAATATGCCCTATATATTTGTTATTTAATTGCCTCGTATCTAGTCGCCATTCATTCAAGTGTTCTACCGATGGGAACTTTCAGTTGGATATGTATATATTTCCACACAAAATATCCAAATATCAGATTGTTAACTCGTTCTATACTGATATATAGTCAGACAGCAATTGGGCTCAGTTTTGCGTATGAGAAAAAATTAATCAATACCGCTAGCGTTAGCAAAGCGTAACGTTATCTTATAATTATAAACGAGAGGTACCATGAACGCAGTAACTATGTAAATATTATTCACTTATTCGCCAACATTTTAAGATAAGGTGCAAGTTATATTCTGACCTTGAAATATACAGATAACAAGGCCGCAAGTAAAATTATTCAAATGATTAAGACATTTTTTAATATAGTATTTTTCAGGCAGAAAAATCAAAATGGCCCATTTTTGCATATAAGAATAATTATCTTTTTTATACTAAAGAAATATTTTGAGATTTATTACCAGACACGTACTTAAAATACAAGCAAAAAATGTTATTGTTACTTTTAGTACATTAGTATTTTCGATGTATAAGTAGTAGCTTTCGATGTATAGTAGTTGTAGTAAGCAGCTTGTTTAAAGTAATATATGATAAAACACATATATCAAATCATTTTTAGCAGAAAAATGTCCACTGCTAGACATAGGCCTCCCCCAAAAAATATCAGTAAGTGGCTTATATCATAATCGCTATGATTGTCATAGTACTCAGAGAAACTCTGTTGCCTATTCTCTCGGACGACTTCTACGCCGAGGGATGCGATGCGTTAGTCTAGCTGTCAAATAATAATCATGTTATAAAACAAACAGTTACCTCATTAATAGCACTTTGTATTTTAGGCTTGGCCCATGAAGTTGACTCCACAATAAGAGAAAACACATCAAAATTGTTTCCATTATCATTCTGAGTATTATCTGCAACCTTCGGAACTGTAAACAGTCCGATAGTGATGAGGTCTTCACTAATAAAATGTCCACTGCCCACATTCACTCTATCTATAAGTCCATCAATATCACTATCTTTAGATATAGTGTCTTCAACTATGCAGCCTCCTAGAGCATATGGTACATCTGGTTGGCTGCAAGAACAAAATATCAATTATTAATAACATGGTGATAAATTAATAAACAAAAATAGATGGACAGTGTACAATGCTAAACTAAATGCAAATCTACCACGTGTTGTAATAGTTCCTTATTCGTGCTTCCTTCATTCGCGTTTTCAATATTCACGGACTAAATAATTGCGACCCAATTCCTCTATTCGCTGCTAAAGATTTCTTTATTCGAGTATATATACATATTAATTAAAAGGATTCCAATTGGCATCCAATCCAATATCCTTTGTAAACAAAAAAGAAGTTCGAATAGTTTGTGTCAAATGGGCGACCAAAAAAATTAAAATAGACCTTATTACAATTATGCTTAAATGTGGAAACAGTAATCTTGATCGTTTACGCCTTGGAGAGCGCCTTCAATATCATGCTCATTAAATTTCAACGAATGAACTGTTCATCTGTAGGTTCAACTTCACTGTCTAGCGAAAATTGTTCGTGATCCGGCAATGGGAAAAATGGCACTGGTGTTGTCACTAAGAATTGACGCTTTTTACGCCCATTTAAAAGACCATTCCATATTTACCGTTTCTGCGGCATATTTAGGGAACGTATCCCCCACGAATAAAGAGCTTTTACTGTAAAATTCATTCTCTGCGCCACCAAGGGAGTTCGCTCGACTTCATATTCGTGCAGTGACTTGCCCAGACACGGGTTCTATGTGTACTCTAAAACATTATTCTCAAGTGTTGTGTATCATCAGCCGTCAGGATATTATAGGAGATACAACAATTGTTCCCTAATGACTAAGACTGGAACAGACACCTTAACATGTTCTTTAAAACATGGGGACACTCGAGATATAATCAACTTAGGGGGTGACCCACCTAAACACAGACTTAGAGCCTAGTTACTCAATCGCACTGATCACTTATGGAGTGGTAACAACACCTGGTCAAGAACACCCTAAAAATGTATATTGTTGTCATTTAAATATGAATATTATTAATCATTACTTACATATCTCGAAAATAGTTTAAAAATACTATATCCTCAACAGTGTGCAGAACGTAACTTTCACTAACATATGCAAGAACACCCTTAACTATGTTGTCCCGAGCGATTGTATCAACCACATCAAAGAACTCTTTTTGCATTTGATCTTCATGTTTTATATTAATTACGTGGAACTTGACATCAGGTAGAACTGGTATGTAAACTCCTCCAATGAAAGGATGTATTTTCCCAAACATCTGCCGAGTGAGGGTGTGTTCATATGTTATGGATTGGGGCAGAGGCATGTATGATAGGTAACATGCTCTGACAGTAAGCATACAGTGCTTTGGTGCAGCTACTTGTTGGTTTATGACATCTATTACTGAAAATAAAAATGTCTTCATTATTTGAATGTAGTAAATAAAATGTGAGACAGTCTCCTTGCCACTTCGTGTCCCGGGTTAGAATCCCGCATAGGACAGTTATTATACCCATAACTAGTGTTCTGAGACTGTATGTACTTTCTGTCTGTTAATTATATATTTGTAAAGTATCCAGCGATACAGGGATTAATTTTCCTGATTAATTTTCCTAGTAGGGGCATTGTCTTTAAAAAAACTTATTCCAAAATGAATGGACATCTTATAATTTATTAACTAGTAGCAATAATGGTCTATACCATTCAATATAATTTCTATGTATAGTTAACCTGCTCACTACTAGAGCACTTTATAAATGACGTATAATATAGAGCAAGCTAAATGTACAGATGGGTCACTCACTACACACACATAACTTACTAGACTTGATTAATAGCATTTTAGAGGGCAGTTGAGGTCATGTTCAATAAAACATACTAATGGTAAACATGGCATCCCACATATTATTGTAAAATTGTATGATATAAAACAGTAATGAGGGTAAAACAAAAACTTATTGTGGTTATTGGTGAAATATGTTCTGTGGAGAATAAAAATAAAGCATAACCACAAAATGTCTATTCTGTTCCTTATATACATATAATATTCTTTTTTAAATATTCTTAATTAGTATTTATTTTTACTAAGGCAAGGATATAGGCCACATGTACATTTTGACACCCTTTTGAAATCAGTAAGATCCAAAGACAAGAGAACAGTTATTTAAGTTAAAAGATAGATAAAAGCATTTTTGAAATGTAATGGTATTAAAACCTATAAAGAACAACAGAGGTAGAAATTTTTGGCTGTAAAGTTAGTTTATTTTGGGACTATAAAGAACTGTAAGCCCACAAATTGAGATAAGTTGTCATTTTAAAAAAGGTTATTGGCTTCAGACTTGCATGTACAATTCTAATAATTTTAAATGTATCTTTAAACAATTTATAATAGTTATACATAATACTTACAATAATGTTCTTTCTCACAAGCTGGGTCACAAGGACTAGGTATCAACATCTCACATTTCCGAGCTATAGAAAAGCTAACAGTGTTTGCAAAGGCAAAAACCACTAAAGGTTCAGTTAAAAACTCAGACGATTTGACAAACTTGATGCCATTTCTAACATTGCTGTATTTTAAGTTGATGACAAAGTCGGCCGGACACCTCTGTTCCTTCTGAAGTGTTTGCACTGCTGAACGCCACATTGAACACACATGCTTACACAGAAACTTGTCTTGCCAACTCAAGTTGCTTATTATTTTCTTGGCTATTACATAGTTGGCTGTAATATTTTCCAATAAATTCTTATCACATTTAACTGTTTCAACATCTCTATCCAGTTCTCTTTTTTCTACATAAGCAGCAATGTGTTCCGGTAAACATAACTTTACACATCTCACTCCATCTTCAGATGAAACACTGTCAACATCATTGTCATCAATATCTCCAAAGTGTACAGGGCTTATGGGATCTTCTGCCATCTCTGAGCTTTTATAATTCAGTTACTATCTGATCGTCAGCGTAACGCCTAAGAGGGTCACCTTTGAGCAGTGCTAATATAAAGCAATACAGATAAATGAAAAAGAATATTAAATAGTAAACAATGTATATGATAACATCTCTCAAGTGTAGCCTCAGTTGACCTCTGTTGTGTATCTCTGCCGGATCATACACACCCAAATTTCCTTGTGGAACGGTGAAGTATTCGAAAGTAAGCCAAATAAACATAGGTAAGTTTATAAAGAATAAAACTAAATGGCCGTGTAACAATAATATGAATGTCATAAACGAATGAGCGATGTATTTCGGTAGCATCCAGTAATTGAGCTTATCGCAACATTCTTGAGCATTCAGATAATCACACTCCAAGTCTGATAATGTTATTATGTAGTAAACTAAAAGAAATAATATCGCACCGCTATCGATTAATGTCAAAGAGAACAACAACGATTCAGCTAATATCATAACTAACTATTTTGCCACCTGCTTTGTTAATGATGAAACGTATAAGAGAAATACAATCTAAATAATATAGATTTTTAGATAAAGATATAAATAATCTGATTTTAATTTTCTGCGGTATCCATTTTTTGACAGGGTTTTTGACAATCAGAGAGTATGTACTTACTACTCTAAGTATTTCCATAGAGTAGAATAGTATATACGAGTATTTCTCTCTGGTATGTACTATGTTCAATCTTCGAATCTAAATGCTCGAATATGTTCAATATTAATATCTTTGACTATGTTACGTACAAAAGTTATACCTACAGTACGTTCATATAGGTTAAAGAAAACCACCAGAGATTTAAAGGACGTTAATCTAACTATTCATAGTTTTAAAATATTTATATAATAGAATGTAATGACTTTAATTTTAAATAAATGGATTAATAACTAGGTCTACATCATCAGGTCTAGGTCATTCTGCTGTTTGCCAATGTTGAGCTGAGTGAAGTTAAGTAGATGCCTATACTTTTACATTGATTTCAACAGGACATTTTGTTTTATTCCGGTGATTATTCCACCGTGGCGTGCTGCGTATCCGATTATTATGCATTCAGACATATGCACTCATGACTACAGTTATTACCATCGTGTCAAATTTGAATAAAATAGGTTCAACTGTTCAGGTCGAGTTACTCCAAGAGTCGCCTTCATTTACACTCGGCTCAATAAATGCTTTTTGAAATTTCCCAATGAATGAGACGAACCATTTTTCAAGCTGAGCCGTTTTAATCATATTTCCTATAAGGTGTTTGGCATGTTTTGAGATAATCATACTATAATTAAGTAAATGTTTTTCTTTTCAGATTCGGAATCCATTTTCTCTTGGATCTGGCTGTCGTCCGTGTGGACACTTTGTCACCTCAAGGCCTCTAGAGATTTGCAGTAACTTAGTCAACTTTTCACCTTCCATTGGATTTTTTTATATTTGAGTAAACTAATATTCTATGCTTATAAAATGGTTTTGATTACAAGTTATTTTTAATATTCTTAAATCAAAGGATTGCATGGGAAAACAATTATGTAATTGTTTTCCCATGCAATCCTTTGCATGGGAAAACAATTACATAATGCATCCATGCAACCCTTTTAGCCAAAAAAAATATTGATATGTAAGTATTAGTGATGTAACGAATATTCGCATTCGCGGATATTCGTATATTTTTGCATATTCGCATTCGCAAAATTACCGCGAATGTTTAGCGAATATAAAAAAAAATTGAAGGTTAATAGTTGGTTAATAAAACAAAATCCATTCATTTCTTATGTTTTTTTAATTTAAGAATAAGTAACTTAACCTCATAATCACATTATCAGTCTTCTCTCTATCATTTGAAAACATTTATTTATTTAAACTATATAACTTTGGGCAATGAAGCTTAATAATTAAACTTTCATAAGAATTTAACAACAATATACTCTATGTAAAGAAACAATAATAATTCTTCTATGAATTTTTACCGAAGTTTTAACCTTATAATTATCTTGTTGAGCAAAACTAAAAACTAAAAATAATAATCAACAAATACTACAATAAATAAACTATAAATGTAATCATTTTAAAAAAGAGTGAATACTTTAAGCAAACAGAAATAAAAGTAAATATTTTAGTCTAATAAAGCTAAAAAATTAAATTGTCATTAGAACTTGTAACACAAAAATTTTATGCAAATGAAACTATCAAAAATGAATTTTTCCATTATACTTTTGTCAGTCTTTAGATATATTGGAACAAAGTTCCTTATCGCGCGTTGTGAAAGGGGGCTAGACGGAAAAAATTCTTACGAAAAGTTGTCACGACACTTTTTGCAGCTCTGCGGCGTGCGCATGTTTCTCTGTCTGTCTCTCTCTCTCTCTCTCTTATAGAAAGCAAGCCAGATATTTTCATTTCTATTTCGCATTGAACATTGTGGTGTCGCGACGATTATTTTTGTTGAGTGTATACAGGTTTTTTGTACATAATGAATAATAAGAAATAACTTCGTTCCATCCGGGTGTCCCTTGACACCTCTCAAGTTTTTTCAAAGTATTTAGATAATAATGGAACTAAAACTATATTCAGTAGACCATAAATATAGTCTAACTCTAAATAAAGAAAACAAAAATAAATTCACAAACCAAAAATACTTCCCTCCCTTAAAAAAATTACAATTAATTATTGTTTTTTAACATATTTTTCATGTTAATAATTGAAATTCAGTAGAGGAATATTAAACTTTAAAAATAGAAGCTTTGATGCCTTGTCTCCTTCAAGTCTGTTTCGATGTGGCGTGTAAATAAGTACAGCGCCACTAAACATGCGCTCGCTAGGGATACTTGTTGGTGGTGTAACTAAATAATGTCAAACTACAGGAAACAGAAGACCGTACCTTTCTTTGTTCATTTTCCACCAAATTAAAAAAAAACTGAATATTCGCATTCGCATTCGCGAATGTTGGCAGCAGATATTCGCATTCGCGAATGTCCAAAATTTGACATTCGTTACATCACTAGTAAGTATGTATTCCTAACTGCTTGTTAACTAATTCTTGGACATTCTTTTTGTAATTTTCGTACCAAACTAACACAACATAAAAAAATAATGTCATATTCAATTCCTTTTCATACATTTTTTAGGTTTATCATAACTTTAGTTGAAGTCCTTTAACGTGCGTTGGTACCTAGTTTGTAATATTCTTTGTCTCAACTGTCCCAAAAATGACAACTTCAAAATGTCCCTTTTTAGGGTTCCGTAGCCAAATGGCAAAAAACGGAACCCTTCTCGATTCGTCATGTCGGTCTGTCTGTCCGTCCGTATGACACAGCCACTTTTTTCCGAAACTATAAGAGCTGTACTGTTGAAACTTGGTAAGAAGATGTATTATGTGAACCGCATTAAGATTTTCACACAAAAATATAAAACAAAACAATTATTTTGGGGGTTCCCCATACATACAACTGAAACTCAATTTTTTTTTCAGTTTACCCATATATGTGGGTTATCAATGGATAGGTCTTCAAAAATGATATTGATGTTTCTAATATCACTTTTTTCTAAACTGAATAGTTTTCCCAAGAGACACTTCCAAAGAGGGAAAATGAGTGTCCCCCCTCCCCCCTGTTACTTTTAAAATAAGAGAATAATAAAATTAAAATATATATATATATATATATTATCATGTAAACTTCCACCGAAAATTGTCCCCAGATATTATTAATCAACTCAAATACTAGCTGCTACGGAACCCTTTATGGGCGGGTCCGACTCGTACTTGGCCGCTTTTTATTTTTGAAGTTATACTTCTTTTGGCGCGATGGAGAAAAATGATGAGAGTGAATTTTTACGATGCGCGCGCACACAGCATGAAGTTAGTTCTAGGTGGTATGAAAATTGATAACTATGTTGAAGTTGTATATTAAGAAGTATAACTTCTAACAGGTGTACATAAGTACACACAAGTTTTTTTTTTGCTTTCTCTTTTCCCGTTCGGGAGCATTGGTTAAAATATCCTTGTCATCAAATATTTAATTGGAAATTATCAAAAATGGTATGTTGAAAAGTTTTTAGTTCAATGTTTATTGCATATGTAGTCGAATCATAAACTACTTCCGTTAGGTATACTAACTTTTACGGGTCGGGTTGTAAACAAACGTAATGCTGCTGGTTTATAATTCTCTGGTCTTTCCAAATCCATATTTATGCAAAATAAATATATTTAGGTAGGTATAAAATTTGTGTTTTGTCTAAAATATTCGCAAATGTTATATTACAATGAAACAATATTTTGTCAAAAACTTTTTATTTAACATTCTCTCCTTAATACTAATAAAGGCTTGGTAAATATTTACAAGGCTTCAATACAGGGCAAGGTAAAAAAACTATCCAGTTATACTACAGATCCGACTCTCATGGTTATCACATTATTTTAAATTTATTGAATACTTGGCTCTGCTACAGATCATGGCTTTAAGCCGGATATTGTTCTTTAAACTATATATTTAGAATAATATCCAGTATAATATGTATATAATAATGTATTCAAGATAATAAACATGTACAGTGTATTACACAATTACATGGGCCACTGAATCTGGAACCATGAGCCAAAAGAGGTGATCTTATTTCCTTAGGCTTGTCTTCTGATTTTCTGTACAGCATTGTACTAGTAGAGTAGAAATCCTTTCCTACTTTTATGTGATGACAAAAAATATACAGAAGTTATAATATCGTCCCCCAGTGGAAAAAAAGCATAAGTAGTGTTACGTTTATCATTTTCAAATAGCGAATTTAGAGTTACACATGCAATTTTGACACATTCAATCTTGCATTAGTTCGTCAAATTTAACAAGAAAAATATAAAAAAAAATCAGCATATATAACTCTTAAATTGATGGTGAAAATGATAAAATTAATAGTTTGACGTAACACTTCTTATGCTTTTTTTCCACTGGGGGTACGATATATTTATTGTTTGGGGCATAGACAAGGCTTTTTCTTCCCATTTCGTTTCACTCAGCAGTTCAAATTGTGGACTATACTTTAGTTACGTTAGCTAGATTGTTAAGCATCAAAATTATTCTTATTACTGCAGAGAGCAAATTAAATAGGTATAATCAGTGCAATATTCTAAACGTCGGCTCCGATTATTTTATAACCTAGTATACAAACAAATATTAAAACTCTCCTAAAATAATTACAACAATAATAACAAATATGCAGACAATATGCTATTTATCAAAACATTAATCTCACTTAGTATTTCGTTAAATACATTTAAACTAAACTCTTGCAGAAGAGTAAATACGAAGCTAATTAACACACTAGGCCTGTTATTAATAATATATAGGAGCATGTGATAAGAAAATCTTCTCTATAAATGATTCCAATATATTTGACTAATATGCATACAATTTTAATAATGAGCAAATAGGTTTTATATTTAAATCTAGAGTAGATTCCGTATAATTCACTTAGATAATGGAATATTACTTAAATAATATAAAGCAAATTACAATTCGCTAGCCCTGTTTTAATTTTGAATGCAGCCTAATTAGCTTTACTGCACTATGTTCGATAACTTTTTAAGCCCGAAACTGGTGAAATATTAAGATGTAGTTATAAAAATGTTAATGATTTATATTTAGAACCACACATAGACAAATCCAATATACAAATTGTGAAATGTTAAATAATTTCTTTAATTTCTAATAAAATAGTCAATATTACATTTAAATAGCACCATTCCATATGCGATTGTACTTCAATAATCTAGTATTTACAAAGTACAATCGCATTATCATCGACCAATAGACAAAAGAGTGACGTCAGAAACCGGTCCTCACCCGCCACCCTGTCGTTATTATTGGATTCGTGTACAACATAAATAGTTATGTACGACAGTAACATAACTATTTATTATCAATTTAGTCATTTACATTTATTATTTCAGGTAATTGGAAAACGTAATTGTGTTATGTTACAGATACTTGGCTAGGGACCATCCGGTTTTTGACGTAACAATTATTGCGTTCTTTATCTTCCACCAATACACAATGGTATTCAATGCCAGAAAATGCTCTCGTAACGAAGGAATTTTTGTACGCCATTTTGTTGCAAGTATTGAGATATACATAACCTAATTACTGAACATATTGGCACATGCAGGGCAGTTAATTTGTAATCATTATTCGTTGTAGCAACAAGTATTCAAAAATTAAATAAATCGTAAATGCAAATAATGGCAATATGTTTTCGATTCTCAAATTTTGTTTCATCTAAAACCCTTCTCTGATACAAAGGTAAACACCAAGATAAACAACGTGATATTATACAATATACATTAGTAAAACACTCACACGGTAATGAATACAACATAAACAAAAAACCAGTAAGTACACTTGTAGGACTTTCAAAAATAAATAAGTAATAATTATGCACCCTAACAACTATGCAAGCACACTCGCGTTATTTAGAAACAATTCGACAATCGCACGGCACTAAGGACAATAAATAAATAAATAACAAGCTAATAGTTAAAAAGAAACTAAACCCTTGACTACGCAACAATACGCGAATGTACGAGATGGATTTATCAAACACAATCCTAAATTTGGTCAGCTATTTCGCTCGCAAGGCAGTTTTAAACCTCATTAAACAAAATTGGTCCAGTCGGTCTTCAAATTACCATCTACCAAGTTACCGCCACGTGATAGTAACTCTCGTAATAAAACGAAAACTTATTGATAATGGTGCACCTATCCTACTTTTAGACAATATAATGGAATGATACATTTTTCAAGAATGTTATGTTGATATAATTATTATATTAATTCTTCTAGTTAAATCGAGCAATTACAAAAATTTTGTAAGGCTTAATAAATACAACAGCCGAAAGTAAGTTAGGGATCTACATTGTCTACATACAGTGAGTGAATGATTAACAAGTGATCGAAGTGTGCTTGCGTAGTTGTCGGACGCGAGGTTCCAGCCCCCTAAGCTATCTAAATGAATCATATCTAACATTGTTCCCAAGCTGGTCCCACCCATGACGATGGCTTGTCAATGTGCACCGCGTTCCTTCATTTTACGAAATTCCACAATATTCACTTGTCAATTAGATATTGTGGAACTTGTTAAGATAATGACCGCGAGAGACAAGTGCCACACATTGCACTTCAACAAGACTGGAATGTCACTTATTGATTCGGGAAATAGCTCATCACGCTACGGGTAGCGCAAAGCGGGTTTTAATAATCGACACATCATCAATCTTAAGTATTTTTTCTATAGTAAAATTATAAATAATACAACGTGTACGTGACCAGGTGACTCATAGATCGACTGTGCCTCAACAAAAACAACTTTTCTTATGATAATTTTTCCCCTAAGTTTTAGTCATCGGGCGGAATGCAGAAATCCACAACTATGTTGAGTATTATTAATTTCCATATATACATAAGTAGATACTAATTATATCTATGAACAATAAATTAAACGGACTTATTCATACGTGAGCCAAGTATGTCCTCGCGCACGAGACGGCGACGCGCGACCGCTCACCGGGAAGAGAACGAACCGTTCGACCACTACACTATGCACTAGCGACAGCGTCCCGTACTACCGTTAAGTACAACAACCGATACGTCGAGTCGCAGCTCTACGACGCGAACACTTCGTGTTTCACAACACCTATCTCCTTAATTCTAGTCCTCAAAAGTAAAAGGTGATATCGGAAGAGCGAGTGAGGAGGAGACTAGCAGCACACGAGCCGGCCGCGCGGCGCGGGTCAGGTGGCGTCGAACTCCACGCGCTCCCACGAGTAGTGCTTGAGCGCAGGCCGCGGCGCCGGCCGCGCCAGCGCGCCGCCCAGCAGCGGGTCGCACGGCGCCACGTGCCCGCGCCCGAACACGTTGGGCACCAGCTCCGTGTCCATGTAGTCCACGTGCATCGCGCCCGCCTCGATGCCGAACTCCTTCAGGTCGAACTCGTAGCCGCGCTCGGAGAACGCGTCGCCCCGCGCGTCCTCGTTCTGGAACGACGGCAGCGACAGGTCATCCATGTAGTCGAACCCGGCGCGGCTGTGCTCGAGCAGGTCCCCGTTGGTGAGCGGGGTTATGCACATCCTCTCCGGTGGATCTTCTCCCACGTCCATCGCAGTCTGGGACTCGTCCTCCACGCGATCTCGCCCGTCGCCGGATAACAGATTTCCGAAAAAATCATCGTCATCGACCGAATTGGGATCCGAACCGAAGTCGGTGTGAAAATCTCCATTAGAGAGCAGTTCGACGGTGAGATCGGGGTCGATGTCGGCCGCCGACGGATGAGTGGTGCGTCGATCGTTAGCGTCGGCAGCTTGGAGATCGGCGTGGCTCATGATCTCGTTCTGGATGTCATCGAGCTCTCTTTGCAACTCTTCCGCGGCGAGCGAGTCGCGGACACGGTCGTCACCCAGTACCTCATCGGTCAGCACATCAGTGGGCGCATAATCAGCGGGGGCAGGGGATGTGTAGCCTGCACCCAGCGCCGAGCTCGGGGGGTCGCTGACCGCCGACGGTGGCAGCTCGCCGTTCTCCACGAGAATCTCAAGTACGTCGTCCATTATTTGACTGTTCTCAGGGCTCGGTAGCGAAGCGGTCGGCAACGGTGTAGGGGGCATGGGCGGCGGTGGCGGTGGTTCGTAGTGTGCGGGCGGCAGAATGGCGATGGGCACCACCTTTACGCCGTTAAGGATATAAGCGGGGCTCGCAGGTTTGGGCGAAGCATCGGCAACTCGTTCGGGCGCGGGGGGCGTGACAGTAAACAGGCGAACCAGGCGTTCGGGTTGCGCGTCGGCCGCGGCCAGCACGTAGCGCGGTGGCGTGGGCGGCGCCGCAGTGAGTGCGTCAAGCTGCGCACGCAGCTGCGTCACACACAAGTGCGCTTGCAGCAGTCGCCGCGACTGGTCTGACGCAGCCGCTCCCGCCGCGTCCCGTCGCACCGCCTCCATCTGCTGACGTGATGCTTCCAGCTTGCGCTCCAGCTCTTCGATCTGGCGTCGCTGCGACTGGACGATGTCCTCGGCCGGCTCGGAGTCACAGCGCGCGTCAGGCGACGCCACGGATGCGATGGATGCGACCGAGGCAACCGACGCGACGGACGCAACGGAAGCGGGCGAGCGTGGCGCATCATCTTGGCGTTCGAGCAGGAACGGCCGCAGCCTGTCGATGAGCTGAGGCTTAGGGCCCGACACGCGGAGGTTACGACGCTTACATTCAGCGCGCAAATCGGACACCTTCATATCCTCGAAGCGCGCGGGTGCGAGCGTGAGATGTGGCGCAGGTGGCGGAGGGGGTGGGGGCGGCGCGTAGGCGTCGGATGCATCGGACGTGGCGGATGCGCAGGATGGTGCGGGCGATGCGGGGGGCAACATGAGTTGTAACAACAGCTGTTGTTGCTGCAGGAGTAACTCGTACGGCGTCTCCACGGAGCCTGGCGGGGATGATGCCTTTTGCGCGTTCGGGGGACCCTTGTATTCGTGAAACTTGAACCTCGCTTTGGGTTGTTGTTTCTGTTTACTTTTCTTGCGGTTCTTGTCCTTGCCGGGCGCGGCGTGTTGTTGCGGCGACGGCGAGGGCGAGGGCGCGGCAGGGGGACTGGGCGTTGGCGAAGAGTCGTCGGGCCCACAGTAGGCTACGGGCGGCTCGGGCCGTCCCGAGGCGCCCTCGCTGGTCGCTCTGAAGGCGAGTGTTCCGCTCTTGACTGCGGTCTCGATGTCTTCCTCAGTGTGTAGTATATTTTTCTTAATGAGCTCGAGAGGTCCCGGCCGGTGCGACAGTTGGTCGTTGAGTTGGTCCGCCAGGCGTGCCTTCTTCAGCATCCGTTGTTTCTCTGCTAGACTCGGATCTACATGGCTTTCCTGAAACGAAAATAATGATTAATTATAGTTGCTTGAGCTATAATATACATATTAGAATATGATGAACTACACATGGTATCATGCAAAATTTGAGATGCATATTATGTTTTACTTCCGAAAAATAAATGAATTCGCGTACCTGTTCCAAAATATGTCTCCGTTCGAGTTCTTGCCGGTCCGGTCGTCGCTGTATTTTTGCTTTCAGCAAGTCTCCAGTTTTTGCTCTCTCGAGTTGTTTGCATTGTTCAAAATACGCCGGGGGCGTTTTGAGAGCTGTAAAATTAAGTGAAAATTAGATTACAGTGTTAAAATCCACCAAGGTGAAGATACTAACTAGGTCAGGCGGTTTGTAATAGATATTTTTCAAAAATAAAATTATAACATCGCTTTATAATTCAGTCGTTGGAATATCGAATTGAAGTATTGTTTCCGTGGTAAGTGTGTATTTTGGATTCGTAATTGTCATTAACAGAGTCGTTTAAATAGTAAATGGAATTCTTAAAGCCCACGCAGGAGTTGGTCGGTGGGCGCTTCACGCGCCACATATACGCAAATACCTACGTTATATTCTATTGCAATTTTTGACAAAACAATTTACAAATAGTATTCTTAGAAGTAAAATGCATAGACAAACACTTACGGGGCATAATTCCTTGGTTGATGAGCTGGTTTATAGGCCGCCTCATCATTAGCTTCACTTTTAAAGCTGTAAAGCGAAAATATGTGAATTAGACATTAGACAATGTTTACAACTACACAATATAATATAATAATAAGATCGATGAGTTTTCCTTCATATTTTCCCCATTGGATTCAAACTGTTATACTTGACGCGTCGAACAGATACATTTGATTGGTGTAACAATGCGATTGGTTATTAATGTCGGCAGGCTACCATTTTCATACAACAATGGGTACTGATTGAATAGATCGTACATCGTGAAGAATACAGTGTTATGACGCCAGGTGACGAACTTTGACGTAGCGTGTCGCGTGTGGGGCCGACGTGATCGATACGTCGATCGATACAAAGATTATATCGATAAAGTTGTTAGCGAAGCGTAGGCGAGCGCTATATTCTAGTTCGCGTGTAGACAAGCATCGGGCAGCGAGCGATGCGCGGACAACGCTGGCGCACGGCCAATATAAATAAACACTGCACAAGGAAACTAGTGTTATGCCGCGACCGTATTACAGACGAAACATTCACTACCACTGGGCCGAATATTGTGGGTTACTGGGCGGCCGAGCCCACATATCGATACAATCTAGGCTTTTTACTCCCAAGACATGGCAAATACTAAAGTAGCTTCATTTACTACACCGAAGGTCTTGGTCACTGTTATAAAATAGGAACATTAATGCTTTTGGGCAATTTATATGACTTACAACAGCAGGTGTTGAGATAAATCAGGCTCATTAAAGCTAATACTACACTATTTTTTCAAACAGTCAAGGCGGTTCCCTTTTGGCAATTATATATTGTATTTTTAACCGACTTCCAAAGGAGGAGTTTCTCAAGTTCACCGGTTTTTTTTTTTTTTTATGTATGTACACCGATTACTCGGAGATTTATGATCCGATTTACGTCATTCTTTTTTAGTTTGATGCGGAATAGTTGCCATTTGGTCCCATAAAAATTTTATAAAGTTTGGCCCAGTAGTTTTCATTTTATGGACATTTTTGTATGAAAATTTTTGTTTATGTGGACGATGTTATGTCTTTGGCACAGACGTTTTTAAATGTTAGCAAGTCTAGCTAGACTCATGTATACTTTTTATTTTTTGAAGTCGGTTTTTTTAAACGTAGTTTTGATTATGTTCTCTCCAGTTCCTTACAATATTTTTGTAAATGATGTAAGATTGTATCATTTGTATCATAGCTTGGATTTTTCGGAAAAATAACAGCCATTTTATACATTCAAGTATTTAAAATAGAAAATAAGAAACCAGTTATAGGTTATTAGAAATCGAACGCCTTACTATAATCGGTGCAAATGACATTAAACTTGTTCCATAGCATTAGAAATATAATCATTAACAAAACAAGATTTGAAACTGTTGACCAACCCCTTAGAATAGCATGTTCAAAGGAGCTAAAAGTATATTTGAAAAAAAAATGAATTTTAGATATATAGTTTAATAAGTCAGTTTCAGATCGTTTTTTTATGAATAGTTGTGATAGTTGTTTTTATTTTGTATATACTAAAATATTGTTTTTCAATTGTGGAAGTGCAAAATTTTATCGCCATCGGATCCAGCAGATTTAGTTAGGTCTAACCTATCTCATTAAATTAGCAAAGTAAAAGTAAGTACATTTAGCAAACGCCTGAAAGATAGCTATATCATTAGAATCAGTGTTTGGTTGCTTGTTTACGGCGGAAAAATGACAATTTTGAAGTTTGAATTCCTGGCGTTTATGCAATTCAGAAAAAAGACTAAGTATACTTACATTCTTTGTGCTTGCCCATGGCTGGCTGCAACGGACTGTCGTCTACCACCACCTTGGGCGGTGAGACGCGGGGCGAGCTCGACGGCTCGCTGGCGCCGCTGCTGCCCGCCTGCCGGCCGGCCATCTCCTCCGCACCAGAACTACTGCAAAGGAAGTTACAAACATAAGTAGAGGCAGGTCTTTCGAGAGCGTCGCAGAAGTTAATTAACAAGATAGCTAAATAGCTATTTATTTTTTCATAAAACACATGATTATTATATATTTAGGTAAGTACTTAGTTATTTTTTTCATCTAGGTAATATATATGTTCTTTGATTTTATGCATTAATTGTAGGTAATAAATGTATTTAAGTTATTTTTTTCTGTTCATAATGTTCTCACTAAATGTTTTTGTAATCGAAATTGTAAATTTTTAATTGTTCTCTCTACAAGCTACATTTAGTGTATAGTGGATAACACAATTGTTTATCAGGGATTATATTTTTGTAACATTTATTGTGTTATTGTTTGAAGTTCCAAATAACATAAAAAACAAGGCAGGGCTTTTAGTCAGTTGCTCTCTTGGCTAAGAATCGGCAAGGTATTATAGCACGTAACACTTTGGACGCCCAGCACCCTCCTGGTGAGTTGAGCGATAATTTGTTCAGGTGTCCACAACCCGCCCAGCGTTTCGTGTCTATACGTATCTATAGAAGACACAATGATGGCCCTCCGACACGACCAGCGGGTGCATTCTACGACCGACCGACTAAAATACGATAATCTTATATAAGTGATTAAATCCACCTATAACGTTGCAACTTTATATGTTCTAGATTGTGCTATTCGGTGATCATATTATGAATTTCTAAAAATGATAAAAATCATATTTTCTTAAATTCTGAATAATCCTGATGTACTTAAAAATTGAAGACACCAGACTTAAATTTGATGATGAACAGTGGACATTAATAGTATGTTGGTAACGGGCTCATTGTCAATTGTATGCAAAATTGGAACTGATTCATATACATAATGCTAATGATGACTTGTTCTAAGATTTATACATAAAGAAGACTGAATATGTTGCCTAAAGCTCAATGATTGGCCTTGACCGATGGGTCGTCATGGACGATTTATCTGAAAGACTTTAATGGAACTTATCTTCAGTGCGTAAGTATTAAATAAGAGCGGTTTTGACGTGCAGGGCAAGACCAGGGGAAAGCTAATTTGCCTTGCAACATTTAAAAAAAAGTCTTCCCTTACATCATTGTGGTGGGAGATAGTAACGAACTATGGAGTTGTTTTGCATTCATAGTTACGACTATTTAAATTTAATAGTACAAAATTCAGAATTAATAAAAAAAATTAATAATATATCTACTTTTGTTAATGTCAATAAAGATAAGCACAGTAGGATTCAGAATAATTTACCTAAATGTATCGTCAGATGGCGGTGTGACAGGAGTGCGCGGCGGCGATGCTGGCGACACCGGCGACGCCGCGCGGCTGCGCTCCCGGCGGTGTTGCGGCTTGAACCACTCAGGGTAGATGGCGCTGAGGGTCTCCACGAGGTCGTGGTCCAGCGTCACGCGCCACGACGCACGCCCCTCCGAGCCCTCCGAGCCGCCGCCTCCACCACACGTTGAACGACTCTCTGTGAAAAAAACATGTCTATTATTACTCAATTGGTAACATCGAGTTTAAGTCAGTTCTACAGCAAAGCTTTTACCTGAGCAAGAACTTTTGCTTCCTACACTACTGCAACGACCGTGATCTAAAGTGGGACAGAGAGCAGAGGCACAAAGCTACGAGGATCGCAAGCAACTCCCAATTCACTCGTCGTTTCTGCAAATAGTGTGGAATACTCAAGGAGATCCATCAATCTATTAAACTGAACACATCAGTTTACGAAATATGCAAAACAATTCCTTTTCATAAAAAGCGCGTCAGCTAATTGGCATATTTGTATGGAAAATTAAAAATGTTATGGCGTATTTTGCAAACAATTCGTTCAAATGTTACGCTTTGTATATACGAATTAGAAAACTAGACTCCAAAATTTGTTCTAACAAGATCGCCATGTACGAGTATGTTCAATGTTCTAACAAATACCTTCTTATTCTATATGTGTCTGGCGAAAACATATAAATTTATCAAAATGAAGTGTTTTAAAATGGTTCTACAAAACCACGTTTAATAAATCTTCTATGGGTATAACAGAATAACAACCAAGACGGAAGTGTATGTGTGTGTGTCTCAATGATGAATGTTAGTATGCCATTGGGTGAAGTGATTTGGGTGAGCCGAAGCAATGGACCGTTGTGACCAAACCGCTCTCATTATTTTGGATCCTTGAACCAATTTATGCGAGGAAGGTGCGTTTCCAACGTGACCTAGGTACTTTACTGCATTACGGCGGAACAGTTATGCCGTTTCAGTTTTATGATTTCGCAAATAGGGCGAGAACAACATCTACTCTATTTGTAACAAATATAGAGTAATCTCATTTAGCGTTGCTAAAGCAGAGGATTGTGGAGCTAGTGTCAAAATAAGAATTCTAACACATTCAAAATAACCAATTGGTTATAAAGTCTTTTTCGCTACGGTTTTAGTTTTAAAAACCCTACATACTTCTTAGTTCGCTTCTTCTTTGCCTTTACATTTCTATTGCATTGTCTGTTTTTATTTCTTTCAGCTAAGTACTGGACAAGCGACGGTTGTCTGACCTCGAAACTCATAGGGACCCAGCACCAGTGGCAGTTCGACGAGGGTCAGATTATAAGGCTCACGACTACGTGTAACGATTATCATAGACCTTCTCAAGACAACCGATAACTTTACGTGTACGGAGTATTATCACTCATTGAACCAGAAAAAAAAAGATAAATTAATATCAAGATTTTTTGCGTTGCATGGATCGAATCCGTGACATCATAGACACAGTACGGAAAATTCGCTAGACCACAGATACAATCTACGTGTACAAAAACTCTTAGTATAAAGTACTCATAACATAAAATAGATCAGCTGATTAGCAAACTTGTCTTAAAATATACGTGTATTTGTTAAAGGTTGTGTAAACAGTCTCGAAATCATGAAAAATAAGGCCCTAAATCGAAACATCACGCGCATTTGTAAATGCTTATACAAAAACGTTTTACTGCTTCCCGATACGATGAAAGATGGATGTATTATGTAATGTTTAAAACTCTCATAAAGCTGGATATACGAAGAAAAGAAAATACAAGCTCAAAATAAAACATCTGTCTGTGAGTCACGCACAATATAAAACTAAAACTAAGGTAAACAAATGCAGACTTCAAAAAAAAGTAAAATCAGTATTCAATTTTGCTATAAAATTGCAGCAAAACTGCGAAACAGTGAAGTTTGACGTCACCGTCACTTAAGGTTGTTATTTATACCAATCAAAGAAGAATATAGAACAACGTTTGTATTAGATGTGCGTTAACATAATATTAATCTCAAGGCCGCTTTAGTGGTTTTCATTATAAACATGTAGATCGTAAAGTACTTCAGAGACCACGTTAAGACTCTACCTCGAATCTAAAGCGGCATGTCCCCAGATTCAATCTGACCGGGATAGTGTTTTTACTAAATAAGCGCTTGTTCTAAAATTACTATGATGCCTAATTAACGAAAACAGAGTTTTTATTTATAGAGAAACATATCTTACGAATGTAAATAACATCTATATAGTTTATTATTCTTTAAACACAATAGAATAGTATATGAAAGAAGATTGACAAAATAAGTATACCTTGTTGTTTCACGAAAGGCCAGGTCAGAAGTACGCTAAACCGGCGAGCATGTATGAAGAATAATATTCTTCGTGACAAATGGAAATCCGTTGTTCATATTAAATCAAAAACCAATGCATTTGCGATATATCCCGGTTTCGAACTTTATTGAAATCACTATATCTTAAATTAAGACATTAGTTGACAACTAGGCTGTTAATTAGACATCGGGATTCAGTGGACCGATTTATTTAGTTATACCAATCGCTTATTGGAACAGATCAACTAGATGACTGGTTGAAAACTAGCGAATTGTCGCCGGTATATTAACATACATATTACTCACATAACGTATGTACCTAGTGTGACCAATCGTGTCGCCACGAACTGCACTATACTCACTAAAACAGTTTCGTTGTGTGGCAGGTCATTATTACTGTGACCTACCACAAAATTTAACTGTTTCACCGTTTTACTATTCTAGTGTGCGATTATTGTAATCAATGTTTAAACGGCCAAGTTATTACGTGTAAATGCAAGTGCAATAAGGTGGGAATTGAAGTGATTAGAAGTAATATATATGTAGTCGCGCTTCCATTGCATTTTATGTTAGCCGCTTAAAGCACTCGCCGCTTGTTCGGTGTCACCATTTATTTATTTATTTACCTTGTATTTTGCAAATATGAGAAGACTGGCCACACGGAACATTAGTCCATCGGCTTGAACCTCGTTTCTTAAAGTTTTGAGTAAATTAAAGATACTAGTACTATATAAAATATTCAAATTATTTTTTTAGACCACGCCTGTGTCGCGGAGTACTTTAGAGACATATAATAGACGGACACAAATTACATCGCACTTGCTCTTGCAACTTATTAAAATATAAACAATTTATAAGCAAAGCTGTTGAAGACGAGTGAGCCTCTCGACCTACTACACCCAAATACAATCAGATCTGTGTGAACTGACACGACTTTCATTGACTGCTGACTGAAGTGTGGCGCAGCGCTTAAAGTGTCGCCTCGCTACTGCCTCGACTGCGTGCTTAGGGGCACCGTAAGTATATAGTAGCTCTGAGTCTAGGTAAGCTTTGTGTCCGCCATTTACACTCCCACGATACAGGGATTCATATGCCTAGAGCTAGCTTGGATAAGGCCTTCATATACACGAGATAAAACATGTCGACGAATCACACCGCCCTTACTCTAACCATTTAAAAATGCAAGCTGAACAATCTATTATACAAAGTGCTTCAAGTCAAGTGAGAAACTCAGGCGGGTTGAATCACTCTTGACCTACCCAGATAAAAAGAGATCTCAAGACGGGTATTACATAATAGCTCCATGCAATAATGTATCATGATAAAATAAAAAGATTCCTACCGGTAGCCAAACAATAGTATATAAATTAATAAGAGTGTAAATGTCTGTTACGCATTTTACGTTGGTATTACAAAACACGGTTTTGTAAACAAACTGACGCACGTGCTCACAGATGATTCATTACAATTTTGGAGGAAATTATAAGGGCAGATGTACCTGCAATATCGTCAGTATGAAATTATGTAAAAATATACGCAGAATACGCCTATACAAGTATACGGGGGCACGCCCAAATGGAAATGACGACATGCGTGAAGGCCGGAGGAAGCGAGAAATAGGGCTAACTGGAAATCCAAGTTCTTTTTGTCAACGAGGCCTTAGCACAGCAATGGGTATATAATAACTAGTATTAAATCCACTAAAAGTCTGAACAATTTCTGATTATTTTTTATTATAATTAACTGGTACATTTGTACACAACTTGAAAATGTTATAGGTACACACCATAGTATATCAACAACTACCGCATTTTTCTTTCATTTTCCTTGACCAGTCAACGGTTGTCTGGAATGGATCGCTATAAAGCAATAAGACCGCAGTTTGTGCCTGTACTTACTTATATTATAATAATATTTATTATTTTTAGTGCAATTAAGTGCAATTTACTCTCTCACTTGCCAAATAAACATGCTACACTAAGTAAATAACAATTATTTTGTTAGTTCTAATTACTCAACTACTAATGTTTAAAAAGTTGTCCCGTTTCGTTGAGGCATGTCAAACAATTTATTGTCGATGTCAAACTATGCAGAAATGCATGCAGAATGCTTCAGGACAGTATACCAAAGAATACGTGCTTCTTTATGATACAATCTGCTTTTACGTTAGGATACGCCTCTGATAACAGATTCTACGCATATACATACACGGTAAGATAAAGAAGAACTTGCAGAGTAGTCCTGTATGAAACTCGGCGCCAAATCCCATAAACACACGTCGAATGTTAAAAAAATCAGACGTGCACTTCGGAACACGCATAAAATATTTGCATGCTTCAAGGCAACTATATATTTAGATCTTGCACTAAGCTAAAATAGTATTGACTAATCGAAAACATTTATTTGAAATCTTATGTTTATTCACAAATTTAAGAAGTTACCGAGTTTCAATCTCTTTTCAAACATGACTACTACGACTTTGCTTACCAACTATTCATTAAAAAATATTAAATCATTTTTTACAAACAATCATATCTCTCAATGACGTACGACCAATTAAATCACAGCAAATAGCACATTTCTATAATTGCGAGCTGTTGGAGAGTACTGTTAAAAGCTGTAGAAAGGCATGAATCCTCGTGGCCGTGGAAGCAACGCTGGTCTACAAGCAAATTAACTTAGGCGACTGCCTCGTTATTCGTGTGGTCCAAGTAAGTCTAAAAACCACTACTGGGATTTTACCGACAAGAAAATGTTTTAATGGCAGCTCGGAGTCAGAAACTTGGTGGTGGTGTACGTGCAGACGTAAGAGCTACGTATAACCTCATCGTGATGGCTTACCCTTCCTATTAAATTATGACATTGAGTAGAAGAGCGTACGTGGTTTTGAGCAAAAAACATACCCCGAGGAGTAAGGTCAAGTCTGCTGAAATTCGGGGCTAGAGGAAACTCAATAAGTGGAATATTTGCTTGTAGTGGTGGTACGGCAGAGATCTTTAAAAGCTAAAATTTCATTATACACTTAGCGTGTAATGAATAGACGTATCGATTCGTTATGGAAAGCGAATCGGACATATTATGTTCAAACAAATTCTAGTATAGTAACATAAAAATCATACTTATTTAACCAATAACAATCGCGCTAACATACCTCTCGCGTTATCGAATATATGAAAATACTAATGTTAAATTCAATTACTTGTAATTATTTTTAAATCGTTACTTTTTTAGTATAATATAAATTCACTCCGCCTGTTGCGGTAAATTACCCTTCTAATACAGATTCATCTCGTTACTTTCATACAGTATTTTTTTTCTTTCAATATATTATGCCATGATAATTTTAGTAGTTTATATATGATTAAGAGGTGGCCATCACATCACGCTAATGTTATAAACGCGAGAGTTTGTGTGTATGTTTGTTAGTTCTTCACGTCTAAACAGCTGGAAAGATTTTAATGAAATTTGGTATGGAGTTAGCTGACACCCTGGATTTACACATAAGCTAATACAACTTTAACGCGTGTAAAACCGCGGAGTACAGCTAGTATATTACAATAAATCACACTAATATTATAAAGGCGAAAGTTTGTGAGTGTGTATGTTTGTTGCTTCTTCACGCCTAAACGGCTAGAGCGATTTTCATAAAATTTGGTATGGAGTTAGCTGATATCCTGGAGTAACACATAGGCTATAATTTATAAACTTTAACGCGGGTAAAACCGCGGGGAGGAGCTAGTATTTTGTATGAAAAAAATAGCGACTAAACACGGTTAGTGTTTAGTCGCTATTTTTATAGCATTATAGTCACCACTGCGCTGACTTTTCTTGTGTCACTTCCCACACACTGCTGTATCATAAATTTGTATCACACGACACCACTCGGTTACTTAGTCAATCGGTCACCAGGTACAGTCATTCCGTTTCTAGAAAAGTTTTTATGGCCTTGTGTATATCCAACTTCCTTAAAAACTTTTAAGACACATTATTGAGATTTCTTTTATTCATTATATGTATAGTTTAACATAGTATATATATTTCAAACAGTAACGTGATCAAGACCAGAAAATGAGGTACTTGGTTAGTTTTACATCGGGGCGGAAGTTGTTATTAAGATTTTTCTAAACGTTTAGGAACTTGGTGGCATCACACCTCGTGCTACGAAGAGCATGATAATCCATCAATCTTCTTTTAGACTCCTCCTCTCCTGAATCGTGATGAGAAGTATAGTAATAATATGATGGGAATGAAGAATGTGCACGGTTGTGCACTGCGCAATAAGTTATTTTCAAATGGCTATTTTCCATTGCGACTGGCGGCTAAGCCCACAATTATAGTTTGAGGACACTATTAGTGTTATGAACCTATAAAAAACGGGCCAAGTGCGAGTCGCACTTGCGCACGAAGGGTTCTGTACCATTATCTATAAAAAAAAACTTGAGAGGTGTCAAGGGAGACCCGGATGGAACGAAGTTATTTCTTATTATTTATTATGTACAAAAAACCTGTATATACACTCAACAAAAATAATCGTCGCGACATCACACTGTTCAATGCGAAATAGAAATGAAAATATCTGGCATGCTTTCTATAAGAGAGAGAGAGAGAGAGAGACAGAGAAACATGCGCACGCCGCACAGCTGCAAAAAGTGTCGTGACAACAAAAAAATATGTTTGTTGTATGGTAGCCCCGTAATTATATATTAAAGTAAAGTACAGTAGTCCTTATTGTATTATATTTTGTTTTTTAGTATTTGTTGTTATAGCGGCAACAAAAATACATCGTCTGTGAAAATTTCAACTGTCTAACTATCACGGTTCATGAGATACAGTCTAGTGACAGACAGCGAAGTCTTAGTAATAGAGTCCCGTTTTACCCTTTGGGTACGGAACCCTAAAAAGCAGAGAGAGGAAAAATAAACTAGTTTCACTCGACTAGATCATAAGTTTGTTTATGTGGGACGATTTTTGTGTTTGATATAGGTCAAGGTTTACTCCTTTGATGTTAGCATTTTAAGTGGCTGAAAATTACGACGAAATAAAATGAAGCGGTAGGCTGGTCGAATGCGCATAGCGTAACGTAACGTCAATCAGAATGTCATCGTGGATACGCAGACATACGTGCGCAAGCGCAAGTAGCCAGGCAGTCGTCGCATCTTGTCTCAATATCTACTTACAATTTATAGACGCCGTACATCAATGATTGAGGTATTAATGAAGTGCTATTAATGAATGCGAATGATTTCTAGTCGTATAACGATTTTATCTATTGATATAGATTATTTTAAAAAACATTTTTGTTTACATGTGATGAAGGTGGGTTGGAATACAAAAAGAAATAAAAGGCAACTGTTTTAAAAGTCAAAATAACCTCAACTACATGATATCAATGTTGTTGACGATAATGTGCTTGACAAGGTTCACCCTCACATTTAAGTTCAGCGTTAAGCAGTTGGTTCACACTTTCTAGACAATGTCGGTGTAACCAGCTTGTCACTGGCTTTGATGCCGTGTGCGATAACTTCTGCAACAATAATGAATTTCTAATTATGATTCCCAGGTTCGGCAAAAAGGATACATATAGTTAAAAGTACTAGCAAACAGTAGAATCTGACGGTAACATTCCCCCGTGCCTCGGAGAGCAACTTAAGCCGTCGAGCCTTCTTTATCTTATCGTACTGTCATGTTTAGTTAGTGTTAAGAGGCGCTCAACCCCCCAGCACAGGCACACATCAATAGATGGGCCGCGTGCAAAGTTGCTTGAGCTCGCCGCATAAACAATAATAACATTGAGGAAATCTGTTTGCGGACACATTTCTTCACTATTGAGTCTTAAAATCATGGAACTTATCAAAACTTACTAACCCATACTTAAAATAAAATAAGCTAATGATTTAACTTGGTGGGTTTATGATTATAGGTCCGTGTCTCGTCATCGGAAGGTTGTCGCGGTGACGTCATAGTGCACACGGCCCTGGAGGCTGCGTAGGCGGCGGCACCTGCCTCCACCCACCACAGAATAACTTGAATGACAACAATCGTCGTACCGGATTGACATATAATAATCACAATCAGGGTATTAAGCAGTATTACTAAGTAGATAAAAGATTACCGGAAATACTACATTATCCTTTTTATCTATATTGCTTTAGATACCTACAGTAACTTTTACTACAAATTTTAAAAATATAACAGACAGAAGAGTTTAGAAACAGTAATGTAAACGTGTAAATTTTGACGGGTTCCTATTTATATATAGTTAAGTACTAAAAATATTATTCTACTCAATAAACATCTATACATATAATAAAATCGTAGGAAAGTCAAAACTGAACATTGAATATCTTTTAAAAAGGATACTTGGGGCGTGATCTACAATCGACATCGAAGCCAAAAATATAGTTTTTAGATATTTTGTCTGCTTATCTGTTTGTCTGAATGTATGTCCGGGCTAAACTCAATAAGTATTGCATGAATATTACTAAGACGACGGGTCAACATATAGGCTACATATTATCACGCTATCACCTACGGGGGAGGAGTTGTAATAATTTATAAAATTTAACGCGGGTAAAACTGCGGGGCACAGCTAGTTATAAATAAATAATTAAATATTTTTGCCATTACTTTAACATACCATTCGAAAAACTATTAAATGGGATTTCTTATATGAAATATTCTTTTTGGGTCAAACCTTCTTCACAGACGCCTAAATTCTTTTTAAAACTCAAACCGTTTAGAAGCTTGAGATTCGTGGAATATTTTCAGACAGCTGAGCTTCTCTTTCCTCAACCCTAATAATAATAAAAACATCCAAGATCCTAAAGCATTAATGCAGATAGAAGGTTCTCAAAATATATGAACAAATTCGCGGTGTTTTGTCATGATGCTTTTAGTTTTATTTTCATCGTTCACATTAATTAAAGTGACAGTGCCAAATGCCACACGTTCACGCGTTAGATAGTAAAATAAAAAATGTTAATAATGCTATTAAGAAATGCAGCTCTACATAGCTTTAGTTCCCGCGGGAACTTTTCCGTGTCTATTATCATGATAATGTAGACAGATACTGGGCAATATGACCACCTCTAACATAAGGGTATCCACAGCCTACACGAAAAAAACATTGCTAAGTATTATTTTATCCAAGAAGTAAATTACTTATAAGTATAAATTGAATCTAGGAGAGATTGAACAACAAATTCCAGAAAGCTCTTAGAAATAGTAGACAGGAAGAGATAATTATTTACCAAATAAAACAGAGCGTGTAGGAGGAATGGTGGGACTTGGTACGGCATGATATTTTTATAATATGAAGTCCGAAGAGCCTTACAGCTTTGTCAGCTATCAAGTAGTTTGCTTTTACTTGATCACCGGATAATAAGAACTCAAATCGCGTGCCAAAGACACCGAAAATGAGGAATGGAGGAAGCACCACAAACTAGTTCTTAAATTGGATCATAAAGAACTTTTAACAAAAGCTTTTAGTAGTTTTTAATTCCTCAACGGTGGCAATGGTATATGCCTGGTATATTTAGTAAACAAATAAATGTTATAGAAGAAGATGCAACGGGGGACCCTATTAGATGGACCGATAATCTTGTGAGGGTCTCTGGAAGCCGCTTGATGCGGGTAGCTCCGGATTTTGTTCACTAGTGGATGTATTTCATCTGATATGATGATGATGAAATGCTTTAGAAACACAGCACCCTAATGGACCACCGACGGAACAATATTTCAAGGATATCTATGTATATTTATACAGCAGTGTATCACGTAATGGATATCGAACATTTATGTAATTCTAATTGATACAAGAATTGAACTAACAAGAATCGAGAAAATAATTATCACAATGCAAAACATGTTAAGATTGAAATTTGATAAAACCCACATCTTCCATTATTTCAGACAAACATTGTACATCTGTTTACTTGTTGATGGTTGAAAAATGATTACATTGTCAATCCATTTAAACAATGAGTCAGTAACGAAAAAATACCCCTGTATAATAGAGGAAGCATTATGGTAATAAAAAACATTGATGAACGTTATCAATATAGCTACATGAAAACCGATCAAGTTTAATCTGTGACATATTATAGATTAAATATTTATTTGAAAATTATAAGCCTCACTTGAATAATTTGTCAATAGCCATTTTTGTGTTAGGTGACAAAATAACAAATATAATATAGAAAGATAATTAGAAATCATCAGTAAAGGCAAGTACCTGGGAACCCTTACTCTACCACCTGACATATTTTTATTACACTGGTTTTATATGTTTTAATTAAATTAATGAGCCAGTTTCAGCCATTCAGGGTACAAATAATAGACTACATAAAATATATTAAAAAAGTACAAAATAAAAATAATTATATTGTTTTACACTCAATACTAAATGTAGGAGAATAACAAAATAAATCTTGATTTATCCCATCAACTGGCAAAGTGCCAATATATGTCCCTCAGACATAGTTTTGCTATTTATTGTGTCTCGTATGAGTGCGTAGCGTGTTTTTTTTAATATCTATTATATTATCGATCTTCGCCATTGTTTTAAAATGTCGTTTACTGCTTCACTGGAAAATGTGCTTCATCTGTTTGTGATGTCATAAGATAATGTGCACCATTTTAATCCTGAGACATTTTGTGACCTCTAGTTCTAATTAATTTTACGACAATCTATATGAACGACGCGTAATTTTGCCAATGGCAAGTGAAAATTGACATTCAAGGCGGTATTTCTATTATGTTTGGGATAGTAAATACAGATAAAATACACGTGAACCACAACATCTAATCAAAGCCAGAATACATGAGCGTAATAATTGTGCTAATATAATGATCGCAAGTTTTATCTTATTCACTCAATTGTAAAATGACATTTGAGTGAAAAAGACAACGTAATAAGAGCTTTCTTACTATAGGTATATTTTTCCGCTACTAGTTGCAACATCAAAATGCGGTTATTTTCCAGAAAATATCATTTTGAAATGTTGTAAAAAACAAAAACAACACTTTCATGGCAGCCGACAGAACGGGGTCAGTCGCCACACCAGTGTCGTCGCCAGTTTAAGACGTCCCACAAATCATATTTAGCCTAGCACTATGGAGAATTGTGACTATTGCTGTTTGTCTTGGAATAGACGCGTTAATGAAAGCGGCCATCTGATATATGAACTAAGAGCGACCTAAATGTTTATACCGAAAAATCATTTAATTTAATTAGGCGACCGAATAGAACGGCTCGAATATACCGGATGGCACAAAAAGGGTTCCGCACTAAATAAATATGTATATAGATTTAAATTTTGTACACTATTGTATTTATGTAATATTCACGTTGTCAAGATTTTTTTTATTACAAGACGAAGCGTTAATTGTCTTAGTATTACTCGTATATGCAAAAACATCATGTTACAGGCTTACTGTATGTAGTAAATATGATTCGGAATTCGCATTTGATACACTAACTAAATAACGTCGAGTGTACTCCCACTAAATTATTACAATTTTAAGTTTGTAAAATAATTTGAATGTGTGTTAAACACGAGAAAAAAAAAGGCAAACGTGGACCCTACGTAACTTCCGTTAGCAACAATAGCGCACACTATTATTTCTATCATTATACCATTTCCAATAAAAACTAAACTGCATAACCTATATTTGCACATGAAGTGTCCTAGTCTTCATAATTGATCGTTCATGAAGTTCTAACTAATCAAGGAGACCGAAATAATAACCCGTTCACTCAGCAACTCAAAAACGCTTATTGGAAATACTTTAAGCGTTTTTGAGTCACTCGTTTTCGTAGTTCATATATAATCGACATAAAATACGTAGATACTTATCTCCAATAGCTGATGTAGGTAAACATACTGTTCAGTTTCATTGAAAAATCAAATTGGTTGTATATTAGGAAATTATGATTCAAATTATAAAAGTTACAATAACAATATTTTGACGTTAAGTTTATTTTTGCCACCGCCGAGACTCATTTGGCAGCGAGCCTGTCTTCTGAACAACAGGTTGTGGGTTCGATCCTCCCACAGGACAAATATTTGTGTTTATGAACATATCATATATTGTGTCCCATTTGTTGTCTAATATCCAAAGTAGTGATGTGCCGGATCGTCAAAAATGTAGATCCGCGAATACGGATCTGAATACGGATATTTGATGTCAAGATCCGCAGATACGGATACGGATCTTAACTTTCTTACTCAATCGGTGTCGGTGTGCGCGATCTTGAGTTGACACATGTTTTGGCTTGCATTGCGCGGCGGGTTTTTGTTTTGTTTTAGTTTAATGTGACACTGGGCAGCATAGATAACGTTTGTGTTTGCTATTGGTACATGAGTTTAAAAAAATGTCTACAAAGAAGTTTAGTAGTGTAATTTGGAATTATTTTGTGATAATAAATGATGAATGTGCAAAGTGTAAAATTTGTGATGGAAAGTATTCTCGTAAGGGTAAAGGTACAACTTCCTTAAAAAATCATTTACAAAGAAAACATATAATAATTCAATAAAAAAGTATCTGTATTCAATTTAATAGATTTTTATTGCTACCTAATCACCTATTTAAGCCGAAGAGTAAGGCGCACTAGCGACGCCAATTGCTTTAAATTGTTAGCTACTAAACCAGATCTATTTTAAATAATTGTGGACCGTCAGAATCTCGATAATTGGCGTCGCTAGTGAGCCTTACCCTTCGCCTTAAAGAATTTTATCTATAAATTTAAAATCAATAAGGTAAATAGATCCGTAAAAGATCCGCCAAAAAGTAACGGATACGGACACGGATACGAATCTTTCTTCTGTCTCGGATATCCGCGGATACGGATATCCGGCACATCACTAATCCAAAGTAAGATCATCTTGCGATGGTCGCCGTCGCTGGAAGTCGCCGGATGCAGATAGTGCAAGACCGGCAAATATGGATATCTTTGGGGGAGGCCATTGTCCAGCACTGGGCGTCTTTCGGCTGATATGATAATGATGAAGACTAGACAAAACTACACAAGCTTTGTTTAGTTTGGGCTCGATGGCGCTGCTGTGATATTTCAGTATTATTATATTTATTGCAATACACGTAACTAAGTATATTTAATTATAATATATTTCATTTCCATGGCACCTAACCCAACTACGTAAGCAGTAGTCAGCTTTGAAAAAACCGCAAAACAAAAATTGACCATACAAAGACAGCGGAGAAACGTACGATAGTTCCACGGCATAAACCATAGCGGGCGATGACGTAAAAGGATGTTTTCAGCGAGTCGGCAACGGCCGTCTGTTTATCGTCGGAACACAGTTAGAGCTCCCAGTCTGGGACTATGCCGAAATGCAGCTGTAAAAACACACGAATTACACCACTTCTGCTGATCGCAATAAATGTACATGGAATTCCTGATAGTTACGCAATCAGATAGTTTATAGTATTATTGTACCTATAGATTTCCTCAGGGCTGCCATGAATAAGCAAAATATCTTCTTATTTATTTAAGGATAAAATATAATATGTGATATGGTTACTGATAACTGTTAAGATAGACAGGAGGACAAGGAGGGATATCAACTTAAATATAGCTTTTCTATGTAAGGTTAATATTGTTTTAGATTATACTCACAAATAAGTGGTGTTAGGTTGGATAATATTTATTTAAATAAAAACGGTGCCGTGTTGCCACATAAATAACAATTATAAAGAAATAATCAATATTATTATTTATTTATAATTGTTATTTATGTGGCAACACGGCACCGTTTGACAGGTAAATGAACCGAATGGTTCGCCACTCTGTTCTGGAGCGCGCTACGATTGGTCGTGTCAAAATAAGGTGTCTATGGGCTTATATGTTGCTGTGTAGCTGACGGCAAAACTCCATTTCAATCCGTGGGGGTGCAGCGGCACTCCGTATACTATGACCATCAAACTGCGATCGCCAACCCGTCTGCCAAGCGTTGCGATTATGGCACATCTCGCCATATAATGGATATAACTCCCAAGTGGAAATCTTTTGGGAAGGCGTTTGTCCAGCAGTGGAAGTTATCCAGCTAACATGATGAGGCTATATTTATTGAACTCGATCATAGAAGTGTTAGTGTTGTACCTTAGCCACCTTAACCTTAGCCATGTATTCAAGATAGGACAAGAATATTCCAAAGTACTTTGAAATATAACTTTGTGACTTGTAATCATAATATAGGATTATATGTGAGTTATTTTTTTAAATCATGACATGTGAATATTTTTAAACACCATGCGATGGGACGTAACGTTCCAAAAGTAGTAAATGTTTCTATGCTTTATTTAGAATATGGACTATGTAATAAGTTTATGGCATTGTTGGCTTTAATGTTAGCGCGTTCTTCTTCGTAGCGTTTAATGATAAAATAGCTTGAAATATTTTTGGATGAAGTCGTCTGCTATTTGTTATTTATTTTATTGCAACAAAGTATATTTACGTTAAGCGCTAATTATGACTTGATAAAGTCATATTATAATATGAACTGTGGAAATATGAACAAACCAACAAATAATCAACAAACCAACACATATCATTAAGTGAAACAGTAGGTAGTATAATACTTGAACTTCATGTAAAGCTAGTTATATCGAAACTTGAGGAGCTAATTGTCCTATTACAAAGATAAACGGCTTAGATTATCGACTTACTAACAATTACGAAATACACAAAAATCATATTAACTTCCCATACATAAATGTCAATCAGCTGATCTATACAAATGTATGGAAGGACAGAATGAATTTGTCGTTTATCACAAACAAGTTATTGTATTTTTTTTCTTTTTCTGTGATTATAGTCCTTTAATTTTGTCCCCTATTTAATTTACATTTGTAGATTAAATTAATTAAAAATATTTTATACTATACAGGGGGACCTGTGTAGAAAAAAAATATCTGTAGGTTATATTAATATTTTGACTACTTGTGTTATCTTGTCTGTTTCCCTAGCTAATAAGAATGTAGGTACAATAACGATTTAAAATACCAATAAATGTTTGTAAAGTACAAAATAGACATAAACGCAATTAAATAACAAAAATCTTATCATATAGTTAATAAAATATCTAAGTATTTTACAAAGGTCTCAAGTGCCGAACAATATAAGTAAATATATAAATAACTGTAAAGCTTCGTTCAACACCTTCGATTTACTTATTACTAGCTGTGCCCGCGACTTCGTCCGCGTGTTTATTTTGTTTATTTTTCAAAAATAAAAGTAGCCTAAGTTACTCCTTATTACATCAGCTACCTGCCAATAAAAGTCCCGTCAAAATCAGTCCAGCCATTTCAGAGATTAGCCGGAACAAACAGACAGACAGACAAAAATTGAAAAAAAAATGTTTTTTGGAGTATGTACCGTATATATATTCATATACATGTAGTAAAAATCGGTTATTTCAATATTACAAACAGACACTTTAATTTTATTTATTTGTAAAGATAAAGATTGATATTAAAATAAAAGATTTACCTCAGCGTTTAATAAACGCAGTCAAAGTTTGTATCACTATAAAAAACATTAATAAAAAGCTGAAAAACTACCATAATTTATCTTTGATTTGAACCACAATAAATACATGAAAGAACCAACACTTCATCATTTGCTATATGTAAGTACCTCATTTAAAGATAAATTATACGCACCTGGCAGTTACTACTATAATATTAGGTCTTTACCTATGAAATTGCCGTTCTGCAGTACTGGCCATTTCAAATCAAAATAATTTTTGTTTGGCTAAGAATTCTAATTTCAAATTAATTTTATTTTAAAAACATGGATTCTTTTTTCCAAAAGTAGTCATTTCTTTATTGATTAGTGTTACATTTTCATCGCATTTCAATCTTTTTCGTCATCATGGATACGTTAAAAATTCGAGTAATTATGGAATATGAGTACCGTCGTGGCAGCAACGCGGCACAAGCGGCACGCAACATCAACGACGTTTACGGAGCTAACACTACAAACCAACGCACCACCTGTTATTGGTTTGCTCGCTTCCGTTCTGGAAATTTCGACCTGAAAAATGAACCTCGCGGTCGTCCGAAGACTTTGGTCGACAATGACGAATTAAAGGCGGTTGTGGAAGCTGATGATACACAATCTACGGCTGAATTAGCAGCAGCTTTCGACGTTAGCGTCAAAACAATATTGGTCCATTTGCGTCAAATTGGCAAGGTAAAAAAGCTTGACAAATGGGTGCCCCACGAACTCAATGATCGCCAGCGCGAAGTACGCGTCGAGACGTGCCTTGCACTGCTCAACAGACACACAAATGAAGGAATTTTGAACCGCATTGTTACCTGCGATGAAAAATGGATTCTGTTTGATAACCGCAAGCGCTCAGCAAGTTGGTTGGATCCTGGTTCAGCACCTAAACAATGCCCTAAACGAAAACTTACCCCTAGAAAAGTGATGGTCACTGTTTGGTGGTCTAGCGCCGGTGTGATTCATCACAGCTTCTTACCAAACGGGGTGAGCATTACTGCAGATGTGTACTGTGAAGAACTGAGCACAATGATGGAGAAGCTGGCGCATCTCCAACCAGCATTGGTCAATCGCTCGTCTCCGCTGCTCCTGCACGACAACGCGCGACCTCATACTGCACAGCAGACGGTCTCCAAGTTGCAAGAACTGGGGTTGGAAGCTCTCCGTCATCCGCCCTACTCACCAGACCTTGCGCCTACAGACTACTACTTTTTCCAGAATTTGGATAACTTCTTGGCGGGAAAAAAATTCAATACCCGAGAGGCAGTACAAAATGCCTTTGAAGAATTTGTTGCCTCCCGTCCAGCTGATTTCTTTAAGAAGGGCATCAATAAACTGCCACTGCGATGGCAAAGATGCATTGATTGCATGGGTGATTACTTCGATTAATACAAATAAAAAAATTCATTAAAAAAATTCGTTTAAATTTTTTCATACAAAACGGCAATTTCATAGGTAAAGACCTATTATTATAGGCTGTCGAGATATTTTATTATTTAAAGGCACCCATAAAACAAGTCATTCGCCTTAACACAACGCCAACTATATCGTATACCTATTCGTTTAAAAATAAATGTTATAAAATCCAATCTATGCATATAAAAACTACTCTTACGTAACATAAAATAAAAGAGACAGTTTAGATGTTCAGAAAGTATAAACATTTTCACACATTCAATTAGATTTTCAGGGAAATATATTACATAAGATACCTATTAACATGTCACAACTTACGACACAACAACTTTTATTGCTATTTCAAAATATAACATTAAATAATATTAAGGAATACTGTCTTGCTCCTTGTTGAAATTAATGTAATTAAAAATGGGGCAAAGGCCGATTTACGTTCACCATATTATGCGATTTCCGTATTAATGCTATACTAATTAAATGGGCGAGAGTATTTTTTTACCTGTACAGACACCAAAATTATTCATAAATAATATTAATACTACACAGGTTTGACGGCCTGCACAACACTGTTTAATATTTTCAGTAACTATTACAAATCTAATATTTGATCAATTCTACTAACCGTATTCAAATAAAAAATAATTGCTTTAGCAATATAGTTGAACAACACTACCTAATTGAACAAATTAACCTAACTTTAATTTAGATAAGACTATCGAATCTTTAGTGGAAAAAAAATAATATTGTGGCGAGCGCTGGGTCAGGGAGTTGAATAAAACTAATTGCAAATGGAGCCTTTATTGGCGTCGACAGTGACAGTTGGTGCAAGACTAAGATCACGGAACTCTTTACACGCACTTATAGAGTCCTGGCGACAAGCACTGCGTGAGGGTTCAAACGGCTACGTAATACGGTAATACGACTATTTAAAAAAGGATTCCTACTGAGTTTTCTGGCAGTGTTTCTCAGTAGCTGCCACGTCATGCACTGTACGGTAGGGTAAAAAAAATATGACGATTCCACATAAATGTAAAATTTTTACGGAATAAAGTTGTTTTGACTTTGACTAGACTCACGACTCATAATATTGCAGCATTAAACTACAAGCATCATAGCAAGAGAGCAACTCTAAAACAATGCATTGTACTTGATTTTTTTACTATACTACTCAGTAACTAAGCTGTTGATAAAGTTTTCGCCCAATATAAAGAGAGTCTCAATACGCGTTACTAAGAAACATGCACGTAATAAAATCAATTGAAACATTTTTCTGGTCTTATTTTTATTAATGCGCATCTGCTCTTGAACTGGCAGTGGCATTGAAAAATTGTCAAAAAACTCCTCTTAATTACATTATTACGAGCTGTTCGCACGTGCCGACGCCGATTGAACATTATTTTGATCAGTTGACTGCCTCGAACACATAAAGATTCATTCCCGGACGTTAATAGTGAGACGCCAACATCACGTAAGGGTTATTTTAGCATGTTTAGAAACCGAATAAAATATAGAAAGAAAACTTGTATAGGTATTTTCTAAAAATGTTAAGTCACTGACGCAAATCTCTACACATAAATTATAAGAAAATATTTTGGTTCGTTCACAAGTGGCTCGACATTCTTTTTATTTATAAATAAGTGTGTAAGTCACTACCTGTTATTTTTTATAAAATCTAGGCAGAAAATAAACGGCCCGTCCGATGGTGAGCGGCTACCGTGGCCCATGGGCACTTAAGGAACGCATCACGAATATGGTGTTCTCTGGCAACCTTACTTACATAGGAACACAACATGATGGCAGCATGCATTCTATGAAAGATTTTCATCAGTCTTCGCGCTTTGGCCGAAAAACTAGCTCTCAAATAGACTCAGTGGCGGCGGGAGACCATTCTAGGCCGTGGGCGACATGACTTGCAAGTTGTTGAACAGCCTCAAAATACAGATGGTAACATTTTTAAATGAATCAAAGAATAGTTTTAATCACATAATGGCAAAAATTCATAAATCTCACTAAGTACAAACTTAAATTTATCCCAGCACGAGGCCGCTTGTTCCAAGAGACCACATGCGACCGATGTCTCCTATTAAAGAATTCGTATCCGTAAAAGCAATCCTTAGAGCTCATCATAATAATGAGGACTAGAATAAGAATTTGCTGTTTCATACTATGAACATTTAACGTTTAGGCAACTCCTAAAGTTTGAAAACAAGCCCCCATAGGAAGGATGCTATTAACTGATTGCCAACGTATACTGTTCGAAACCATGACCACCACACAGAACGGCCATGGCGACGGAAGTGTTTAATCTTACAAACAATCCTAGGTATGTACAGACATAAATTTTAAAACACACCATTTTTCTATCTATAATTTAATTCTATCCCAGGGAAGAACGTTATTAAATGTTTAAATAATTATATCACAGATAAAGAAATACTAGAATGAACAATTAAAAAAGGTAATGTTCCCAGTAATGTATACAAAGGTTTAAGTTTAACGATAGAGTTCACAGTATTGACTTATACGCGTTTACAAATAATTGGAAGGGCATAAATCTTGAAGCTTTACGATTGCAAACTGTATTACTGTACGGTTCAGTGCACAATAACATTCTGTAACAATTCAACGGACTCCGTATCAGTAACAATACACAAGTATCAGTGACGTGGTGTTATTCATACTTAATTACAAAGTATAGAGTTTTTAAGGAAAAATTTCTTAAGGCGTGTTTTTGCTGGAGGAAAGAACGCAAGTACACCATCACGCCGGGGTCATCATCATTATAATATCCGCCGAAAGACTGGTCCAATGCTGTTCACAGGCCTCTTCCAAAGATCTACACTACCCACATACTGTGCCTTCCAGCAATCCTCACAAGATCATAGGGGCAACTTTTAGGGGGCCTGCCCATGCTGCGTCTTCCGGTTCGTTGTCGCTATTCGTGCCAATCGGTCTACTCGGTTTCACTCGACATTAACTATGTTTACTGTCCGACAAGAAGTGAGAAGAATTCACTTCTTTTGTACATTCGTCATAAACACACACCAGCTTTTGGATTTGATTCTTCCCACTTCTAGCATCAACTACTGCAATAAATGGTCTAAAATTTGAAACGGGGATGGACGGGGGTGGAATGGATCTTAGTATGGATGGAGTATAATATATAAGAATTAACCCGATACAATATCAGTTTTCGACACAGGTTAAGCTACAAACGGAAGCTACTATATATAGGTAGATAGATTACACTTGATTACATCAATTTATATAACATTATAATTATCATAAGTTTACTTATATTATGAGGTACAAACGGCGGTCTTATCGCTAATGGATATCGCATTGGATGTGCTGAATATGTGCCAAACACATTTTTCTTTTTTGTACCAAAATCAGCAATCATGAATACTATTTTTACGTAGAAGTTAAGCGCACCAGCAAGTATGTTGTTAACTTTTATCTGTAACAGAAGTTAACAGGCGTTCATGTTCGGTACCAGACCTACTTTCCGGACGTTATGGTGCCGTCTAAATTATTTTTACATTCAATGTAATCATTTATAATTCTTACATTAAAATGAAAAACATGTCTCATTAAAATATTTTTAACTGCTTCACAGCGAAGATGAAATCATAACAGAAGCTTTTAAGCGAGCATCGTAAATCGTAACCTTGACGACTCACGACCCTGGTAAACAGAGGCTATGATGCCTACTGATTAATAAGAATTTATAGATATTGGCAAGTGAACGGAACTCGCACTAGACAATTAACTGTAACACATGTTAAATTGTCTCTCGGAGACAGTAGGAAATAACTTTCGTTGGCAACGATACCACGATATGGCTACTGCAGGATTAAGTGCCAAATTAAACAACCTGCATTTTATTTGGGCGACTTGTTACGAAAGAGTTAGTTGATATATTCACTTAAAAACAAGGCACATTTCTTTAGTTATTTTTAGTCCGATGCCGTCGGTAAAGTTGTGAAAACTGTCAGAAGATTTCAATTCCAAATATAATTACAAACAATACAGTAGCCATACATAGGCTGTCCAAACTATTGCTAGGCCAAATCTATCCTTCTTCCAAGAAATAACAGCGTTGTAGCAGCAGGTAAAAATAAGATAAAATCATCCATATTTTATTATTTAACTACGACAGCAAACAAGCCTACAACCCATCTGATGGTAAGTGGTTATCGTTGCCAATGGACGTTTGCAATATCGGGTGGATGTCACCCGTTGCCGACCATACCTCCACCTCGATGAGTTATTACCGTGATGAGATATTTAATACTGATGCACTTACTCGCCAACTATGTATAGTGTTACCCACCTACAATAGATAATATGTATATTATGTTTATTTACACAGTAATAATAAACATTTTCGATAGCCTAGTGGTTCGGTGGTCTGTGGAGTCAGTAGTTTCAAGTTCAAGCCCAAGGCGCGCACCACTGACTTTTCGAAGACATGTCCGTAATAAATAATTATTATCCCTGCACGCCTCTAGAGAGTTCTAGAGTGATCTAGAGAGTACCTACCGGCACTAGGCCAGCGGAATATGAGAGGAGTGCCTTACCCAACAGTGGGACAGTAATGGGATGCATCATCAATAAGCATTTTATCACTATACGAGATGCAGAGCCATCTACTGCATTTTCTACAACAGTTGTCGGATAAGGCCTGCCATAACATACCTGCGACACAGGGATTAAATTGCCTAGAGCGTGTTCTTTCTCAAAAAAAAAAACATTAATACCACCTAATAATTCAGGTTTGGAAAAGAGAACCCGTTCATATGTAGTATTCTGTTGCTTATCGTATTATATTATTCTTTTCTAGATGATTCTATATTATCATTTCAAATTTTTTTAGGTAAGTATACCGACGGAATCTTCGCTCGGAATGGTTTTTAATTCCATGTACAGATAGTTAATTGTATGTGTGGCATCCATGCTGTGGTGTTCGCGATAGCACGTGACGACTGTGACGACCCCCATTCATCCGTCATGTTCCACGTGCGATAAGCTCTGCCGCCCTGGCACTTTGCCGCGTGACGAGATCACGCCACAATGATGGAAATTCTGCTATTCTTACAAAAACTATATATGTTTACTTGATCTGCGTGCCGACTGATTGGTATTTATTTGCTTTAAAAACACAACGGGTACTGCATAGTGACAAGTGGGTTCATTTGATACTATAATAGTACGGTTTGGTAGGTCATGACAACAACATCGATACGGATCATTAAACTGTTCAAATGATTGTAAAATTAATCGTAAAATGTCTGCAACCGCAATAGGCGGATGTTAATATACATAGCTCTGACAATATTCACGGCAGGCTAGTCGGCCACGCGAATAACAAACGAGCAAAGCGAACACTGTTTTAGGTCAACGTTGAACAAATACCAAACGGGTCGGTCGGACGCTTCCGTGGTCTATTTCTGAACGCCATCTAAACGATGAGGACTGTGCTGGCGTTTCTGTCGTCTCATTGCGACTACGTACGTGGACTCTCTATCAAAGAAAACTATAATATGTGAATATGAACATAGCAATAGTGCAAATAGTGCTAACCGATTTACCTATTAACAAATGGCTACAGAGATAAAAACATCTTTATACAGAGAATCACGTGTGTGTTATTGATTGATATTCCTATTTGCTCAACTATTAACCACTATTTAGAAATGAAGGTGGTGATAGAGATTAGGTGGAGATTGCGGAAGTGATCATTCGTATATATTTCGCAGAGCAAGCCAGGCCCGATTGCGTGGTCGTCGTCTCCACTTCTATAATCTAAATAAGGAGCAAAAGTTCAACGGCCCGCCTCGGCAGACTAGGAAGAAACTGACAAAAGTCACCATAGTATACATCAACATTTTGTATACTTTTATAGGTTGATCGATTCATTTCATAATAAACATATAATGTACCCAACAAAAAGGTGAAGATCGTTCAATTGATAATTTAGGCGTCATCCATTCTATCTAAACCTTATTTCATGCAATGTTCTCGTTAAAAGTATAAATGTATGGAGTTGCGCTTTGTGTTCTCAAATATACTTTTATAGGTTGATCGATTCATTTCATAATAAACATATAATGTACCCAACAAAAAGGTGAAGATCGTTCAATTGATAATTTAGGCGTCATCCATTCTATCTAAACCTTATTTCATGCAATGTTCTCGTTAAAAGTATAAATGTATGGAGTTGCGCTTTGTGTTCTCAAATACGAAAATACTGAATCGGGAGGTCTGAAATAAGTTGGGTATTTAAGTTTAAATCCAACTAATATTATAAATGCGAAATTTTTTGACAACATAAAGATCCATACATCATGTATGGATGTTTGTTACTCTTTCACGTAAAAACTACGCCACTGATTGTGATGAAACTTTATAGTAATATAGCTCATACATCCGAATAACACGGATCATAATTTATAAAGTTGAAACCGCAGGGCACAGCTAGTAATTAATCATTATATAGGTATGTCAAATTCATTTGTCTAAAAAGCTATGGTATATATGCCTTATCGAAATACTCGTACCCGAAAAATAGGTGCATACCTACAAATTTGAGCTGGGTTTTGAGAAACAGATAAATATTGATCTAGTGTTCGGCTTTGGATAAATCTGTACTAGCGGGAGTCACAGAAAACAAACCGATCTCGGTTGTCCACGGTCTATAATAATTAACTAGGTCATATACCTGTAGTAACCTAAAGTTTTAACTTTGGCGAAATCAGTGCCAAATATTCTCATAAGAAAATGGACTCAAAAGTTAATGTTTGGAAGATAGTATCGTTTGTATGTGTGTAGATGGCGTCGCTAGTGACGTCGCAGCTTGGCAAGCGTTAGAGCGTGAGACAGGAATTGCGTAAAGGTGTCGTGAACACTTCATTCGAATTGTCTCTGCGAACTTTTCACGACGAAAGTACAGAAATACCATTAGCGTCCGTCAACAACAACTAAAATAACCCGGGATCTTCAAAATACTCCCACAAATACAATATTACTAATTACCTTAATTAATGTATTGTAAAATAAAATAATTTCCTTTACTTTCTACTGACGAATGGTACAATCATACGAATGACACATCTTTAATAAAATGTGACACATATCATGAGTCTAGAAGGAAAAGTGTTCAGTAATTCTATTACTATACTTTTGTTTTAAAAATCATTGTTTAAATTATATCTTCAGTCAATAAACTCTTTAGGTACCAAGCGTGCCTCGAGGCCGAGAGTGTATTTATACAAACGAATATCTACGTTTAATTGAAATCATCAGATAGAAATTAGCATTTTATGCCAAATTGTCACAACGACCCTGACGCTTAATGTAGATTGATGAATTTGTTTCGTATAGTTAACAAATTCATCAACCTGTAAATCGTTATTGATGTATGTACATAATTATATTAGCGACTTCATTTATAGTAGATTTAAGATTAAAGTTATTATAATAATAAAGATAATTGGGACTTTGTCCAGCAGGGGACGTGTTTTGGCTAATATGATGATTAACAAAACTAATTGGCAAAACAAATTGACATTTTTTTACAAAAAACAGACCAACGTTTTAGAACCGAACTTACAAAGAATGTCTATTAAAATTCTCAGTTATGAAAAAGTAGTAAACAATTATTTTTAAGCTCGCCAAGTATCTGCCTGTAACCAATCATGCAAACAGGAATAGCACAAAGAAAATATAAAACAATCAGAGTTTTGTTATATTGCATAGAACCGGGGGAAGTCAGCAAGGAGTACGAATTATCGAACTAATCTACGTAACCTAAACGTGGAAAAAATGTTGGACTCAGTCCAAGCAGCTGATTGATGAGGATGGTCATTTCGTACACGGCCAATCCCGAGTTTTTCTTATTATTTAGCAAAGTAGTGGACTAGTCTATTTCTGTGGGCCGAAAAACAAGACGCCCGCAAAATATGCCGCCGGTTTAAAAAAAACTAACTAGTGAAATTGTTTTCATACACGTTATTGTTTTCGAGGTATTCAATATTTCATTACAAAAAAATGGTAGTTTGTATGCCGTAGCATACGCATTAATCCGTTTTATATCCACGAGAGACTCGTTAAATAGAATAATAAATTCAGTATAGTTTTTATTCTCTATCGTTAACTTTATGCTATGGACCAATTAACAGCTGTTTACATATGGCTATTAATGATTTCGCACTAGTGAGACTGATTTAGTTATAACAGAAGATTTAAGTCGAACAAACAGCCTAATAACAAATCTATATAAATAAAAAGACAAGTCCTGACTGACTGACTGACTCATCAACGCCCAGCCCAAACCCTTGGACCTAGAAAGCTGAAATTTTGCACAAATGTTTGCTTTATAATGTAGACAAGGAATAAGGAAGGATTTTTCGAAATTCAACCCCTAAGGGGGTAAAACAGGGGCGCTAAGTTAGTATGAAACTTTGTCGTTTTTTAAGTTTAAGGCATAAAAATTGGTATTTGGCCTTTTAGTTAAAAATAAAAAATATATATTTCAGCATTTTTGGAAATTCCAGCCCCAAGAGCGTAAAATAGGGGGTGTAAGTTTGTATGAAAAATGTGACAATTCTTAAGTTAAACGCATGAAAATTGATATTAAGCATTTCAGTTAAAAATTAAAAATATATATTTCAGGTTTTTTGGGAATTCCACCCCTTAGGGCGTAAAATAGGGCATGTAAGTTTGTATGAAAAATACGACTTTTTTGAAGTTAAACCCACGAAAATTGGTATTTGGCCTTTCAGTTAAAAATAAAAATATGTATTCCAGGATTTTTGAAAATTCCACCCCGAAGGGCATAAAATAGGTGATGTAAGTTTATACTGACTGACTGACATATCAACGCACAGCCTAAACGGCTGGAGTTAAAGACTTGAAATTTTGACAGAAGGTACCTTTTATGACGTAGGAATCCACTAAAGAAGGGTTTTTGAAAATTCCACCTCAAGGGTGTAAAATTGGGGATGTAAGTTTGTATGAAAAATGTGAAACGTTTTAAGTTAAACGCATGAAAATTGTTCTTTGGCATTTCAGTTAAAAAATTAAAGTAGGGTACGTAAGTTTCTATGTAAACTGCGACTTGAAGTTAAACGTATGAAAATTGGTACTTAGCATTTCAGTTAAAAATTAAAAATATATATTTCAGGATTTTTGGGAATTCCACCCCTTAGGGCGTAAAATAGGGGATGTAAGTTTGTATGAAAAATGCGACATTTTTGAAGTTAAACCCATGAAAACTGGTATTTGGCCTTTCAGTTAAAAATAACAAAAATATTTATTTCAGTTTTTAAAATATTTATTTCATTTAGAATTCCACCCCTAAAGGTGACAAAATAGGGGGTGTAATTGTGTGACAATTTTGAAGTAAACGCATGAAAATTGGTATATGGCCTTTCATTTAAAAATTATAAGTATATATTACAGGATTTTTGGAAATTCCACCCCTAAGGACGACTAGAATAGGCGATGTAAGTTTGTATGAAGGTCTGTATTTTTTGAGTTAAACGCATGAAATTGGTATTTGGTCTTTCCGTTAAAAATAAAGCAATCCAGGGAATAATTTGTTGTTAAAAAAATGTAATCTAAAACTGATTCAATAGATCGCCACCAACAATTTAAGCAAACTCAAATTTTAAAAAATTAGTTTCTTATGCTAATTAGCTTAAAATGTCGTGGTCGTTGGCGTCTAAGTAAAGATTTAGCGTTTTATAAGATTTGTAACATCTTTTTTTTTGGTAAATTTTATAACAAATTAAAATAACGACATTTTAATCAAATTGGGATAAAAAACGAATATTTATCTAAAATTTGAGTTAGCGTAGTATAAATTGTCGGTCTTTTCTCAGCTTCCTACCTGACTAATCCATACGATATGCAACGTTCTTAGAACTAGTGCAAAATGATTTCAACAAAAATATGTTTCGGCCCACGCTCATACATAATGTGAATTATAGTTTCTAATTATATTTTTCGTGAGTCACAAAATGAGATATATATCTCTATCTCTACAGGGCCGAAAGTTATTATAACCCTTTTTAAGTACGGCCGTTTTAGGCAAATAGCGTCAGCATTGTTTTCGAATGGTGGTAATGGTTATTTAGGAGTGTAGTTTTCCCACGGCGGCACTCTGTAAGTAAACTTAAATAAAATAAGCTAAAATATTATGCCTAACGTTTATTTACTAGATTATTAGAAGAATATATTATATAATTGACTTTGCCGGTCCGATAGATTGGGTTCAGTACATATTTTAATGATTCGATTGCATCAATAGCCCTTCTTACTAAAATCTTGTCTAGGTTCCATCAAAAGACGCTCTGAAATATTTAAATCCCCATTTATTTACTGTAATTTTATCTAACATGCCCAGAATATGCTGAAAAAAACTGATTTATTTAATTTTAGTCTTATATCATTAAATATTCGAGATATAAGAATATAATAATACGTAAGTATGTATTATTTTAGTGGGAAGCTGAAGTGGCAGTGGGCCGGGCACATAGCTCGGAGAGCCGACGGCTGCTGGGGCAGAAAGGTTCTCGAGTGGCGACCACGAACCGGAAGACACAGCGTGGGCAGGCGATACAAGATGGACCGATAATCTTGTGAGGGTCGCTGGAAGTCGCTGGATGCGGATAGCGCGAGACCGGCAATTGTGGAGATCTTTGGGGGAGGCCTTTATCCAGCAGTGGGCGTCTTTCGGCTGATATGATGATGATGTATTATTTCTGTTTTAAAAACCATAGTACCGACGAACAAAAATGATATAAGACCCACACAGAAAGTAATGTTAATAAAATAATAATCAAAATCAATTCATAAACAACAGAGAATTCGTAAAAAAATATGTACAGTCGAATGTTAACCTCCTTCTTTTGGAATCGGTTAAAAATAAATATCGATTAGTCCAACCATAATGGCTAATGACGATGAATGCGTTAATTTCGGTGTGTTCCAGCCAGTAATAATAAAATCAAATAAGCACGCGAATCGGAGCAACAGCCTCCGCATGAAGTTAACGGAACTGTAGCTACATGCAACACTGCCTTTAATGCACACTCGGCTATTATGATAATTTATTGTTCGTAATATCTTACAAAATTTCTTATATCTATACTATTTTAGTTTGCCTCGTTGATCTTGTGTCTAGTTCACGACGAACGATTATTCCCCAAATAAACTATTGGTTTTTCAATACAAGAAATTCTTTGCAGGACCCGGAGTGTAATATGCACCGTTATTAAACCCTCGAATAGCTACGTCTAAGGAGTAAGTCATCAATCTTGCGCCTGACCTGTTACAGATTACCGTAATATCGGAATGTTAGGAAATAAATTTAATTAATTTAAAACTTGTATGTAAAATGAAATTTGAATCACAAAAACAGCTGTATTATATTCACACTTGTTCATTGCGAAATTTCTAGGGATTGGAAAGACCGAAATGAATAAAATTAATAATACATATTTTTTTTAATATGTCATTTATCTATACCTCAGAAATGTGCTTTTTTGTATACTTATTTAATGCAACCAAAAATATTAATAAATAACTAACATAATATTTCAATGAGACCTAGATTTGTTTGACAGTTTAACAATGGAATTCATGCGATGTGCGATATAAATAAGGGTCAATGGTCAATTTTAAAAGCGGGAGCGCTTTTAATGTTTCTTTCTTTTAACTCAAGTAATTTTCCGTAATAATCTTCAGCACGATGGTTGATGATGCTCTGAAAATAATTGTGCTGAGAATAATATGCACGATCATAAAAAATTACGATACATTAATCAGTGTGAAAACAAGAAGAACTATTTATTTTGCCTCTTTGTTTCTTTCTAATTAAATTCATTGCGGGTTCCAACACAGTTAAAGCAATTCCCCGGGACATACTTGACCCTCACCGCTCAGTGTCATTTCATTGTGTAGGTACCGCTGTTGATCCTGGCCTTGGCTTACAAGAGTTGCAGTGGTGGGTAGGACTAAGGGCCAGCGCAGACAGAGAGGAGCGCAGCGGAGAGGATTTTATTAAGGCACTAGAAAATCAACTTTAAAATTATTTAAATAAAGTGAATGTATGCTTGAACATTATATGCGCGAGACTGCGCGAGCATTTTATGTCAGGTTCAAGCATATATACCTACACTTTATTCCTATAATTCTAAAGTTGATTTTCTAGTGCCTATTCTAAAATCCTCTCCGCTGCGCTCCTCTCTGTCTGCGCTGGCCCTAAGAGGGAGGGACCAGTCCCGATAAAAAATGAGTGAATACAATTACTTGGCCAATCGAAAGACAATAATCACTATGCTAATAATCAGAAAAGACCGTAACACAACGACTTTTCTCCAAGACACCGGAAACGAATGTAATTAAAATCATAACACACTAAAGAAAAAATATCATATCTATTAACATATTATAACAGTTGTACATGAAAAAGAAAAAATATTATTGTGTTCTTACGTCGCGGAAGTCAATAAAAGTATACAACATGATAATGATTAACTAAATAAAAATGCTGACTTTGGCCGGTGTGCAAGCGTGGGTGAAGCGACTGCGCCATAGCGACCAGATAAATAGAGCTAAATGCGCTACATTTTTCAGCTTGGCGGATATAATTCGATGTACTGCGTTGAAAGAATTAATAACAGCTGTTTTTATTAAGAAATAGCACGGACTGACTCCGACCACAATAGTACTAACACATACTGTTTAGGAAGTCAGTAATCATTTTCAAAATTAACTATTCAGAATCGTAATCCGAGTCAATAAATGTATAGAATGCTCACGTTCGCAAAGTTGCAAGCGACAATATTCCAAAGGACAGTTTTTAAATTTCCTAAACCCGCCCCTTTGAGGTCTTAGCAGATTTAACTACTTGTGAAAGCATCTTGCCGTTCTCTATCATTGACAATCACAAAAACTTAGGATAGGTACTTCCTTTAGTTCTAGAAAGCTGAAACAGGGCGTGCCGATAATAATTAAATCTATTTGTTGTATCAACGAAACTAATACATACGTTGTTAAAACTTTTTTCCTACGTTATTTAATTGGTTTTCTTTAACTAAAAAATCTTTCACTATTAATTGCGATATTTGACATCTGCCAGTTGATCCATGACGGCTACATTTTTTATGCTAACCGTGGTCTAATAACGCTTCTTAAATATCCATATCGAAGAGGAACACTAATAATTTATATACGTTTTTCCAAGACGCCTAGATGGGTCTTATATGTATGAACCCTATGCTTGTGTGACTGTATGTTGGAATATTACGAGCCAATTGAATAAACAAAGTTCAATACAGTTTATTTCATTTTTAAATTAACTTTTAATCCCAATAGTTCTTACCTATACCTACTTACAGTTTTCTTTCTGGTTGTTGATGGTGTTCCTTAACTTTCCAAATTATAATTCATTTACTACTATGTCCGTAGATTAATCAACACTACTTGCCTACTCGCCACACCTACATATCCCAGATTAGTTAAATAATGTTATATTATATCACAATAAAATAAATAGTAAACAAAAATAAGAAAACCGCAAAAACTGCAAATACTAAAACGGATGATCAATTTTATTATTAGAGTCAACTTTTAATTTGAACTAAACAGTTGCAAATATCAACAAGAATGAATGAAAAATCTAGTTTGTTTTATTTTCATAGTATTATTTTATCAATTTCGTCAACAAACAATCTGTATGAATAGAAAGAAATATACTGGTATTCGCAGACACTCGGTGCAGAGCGTCATTTGTACATCAGTCACGTAAATTACTCTTAACAAATTAAGGCACTGAAGAATTCTATTTGCTTGTTACATTTATTATACAGCTGAAAATATATTGGATATTCGAACTGTACAATATAAATTTGAAGTTTTACGTGCCTTCGCTTTTCGGAATTTTTGTTTGTCGCAGTGTGTTCATTTCAACCAGATCTCTGCTTAAAGAATGAAACGTTTTGTAGGATTTGGCATTGCACAATGCACGTGCATAAACTAAACGTTAAGATGACGAGCGCGCGTGGGATACCTACACGTCAGTGGCGAGGGGTGATTACATTTATAATTGAAGCCGGTGCGAAACGGCAATGTACCAATTCTTTTTATATTGACACAAGTGACCATGTTACATGTGCTCGTAAGCGTTAGATTGATCGATCTAAGACGATAGTATAGCGCCGGCATGTATTTAACATTTTCAATTAGAAAAACCGAGTGGAATCGTGTTAATACTCTTACTTTTGAAGATGTGCCGACTTAATGCTTAACTAGTGCGTATGTACAGTTAACCTAATACTATCTAACCTATACCAAAGCGGAGCAATCATATTAGAGCAAGAAACTGCGTGTCATGTGAAATGTTAATAGTGTGCGAGAGTTCGCAAGAATGCATGGTATGCCTAACTGATCATGACATGATATAAAATGACACAAACAAGTATTATTTTAATGTAATCTATCTATATCAATAATTTTATTTTGGCCAGTATACAAATATATAAATACTGCTTAGCATATGCCGCTACCAGCACTTTTAGTACCTAAAATTGACATTTCCCCTAAAAGAGAAAACGAAAGGATTCGTGTTACATGGATCCCCGCCAGTAGTATTTATTATGTATTATTTAGTGCAACTGATTACGTAACATTGTCCCCAGACTTACCGAAATATTGTGCCAAGCATTTAGACGTTCAGAAAGAAGGAACGTGAAGGTTAATTACCTGAAAATATAAAATAAACAATTAGTACCGGCGCATTGCTACTACGGTTGAAATTATGCACAGTAGACGCTACATCAGTGGATACACTTGAACTGAGAAAACAACACTTACTATCTACGTAATAAAGCCGCTGTCAAGGTCAACGTGGATCCGACGAAGTAGCGGCAACTGTACTAACTATTACTGTACGGAAATACGTAATGTATTGTAAATATTACTAACACCGACTATGCTTAAAATTGCGAGCTCACAAATTAGCACCGGTTTATTTTAGATATAATTAGTTTCAATACTTTTGTGAAGGTTTGTAATTGCAAACTGATCACATTAAAAAGTTGTACATTAGTAGCAAAGAGTAAGTGTGAGATAGCCGTGGTAATAGTTATATAGTTCAACTTTGAAGTCAGGAGACTGGAATTGAAACCCAAGGCGTGCACCATTGTCTTATCTAATTCATGTGCGTATTAGAAATTATCTCATACTTAAAATGTGAGGAAACCTGCATGCTTGAGATTTCCAAATGTTCGTGAGTGTGGTGGACTATAGCCTACCCCCGCGCATTTTGTGACGAGGCCCTTTCCCTGTAGTGGCCTGCATTATTCAGTGTTAAAAAATTTTTTTGGGAGATTAGGCTCATTTAAAAAAAAAGCATTAATTCCGTAAAAAAATATTTTTTTTACTTGTTTTAATTTTACCATTCTAGCTGTGTCACCATCAGTGTCCTAACTAGTAGTTTTAATTACATAAACATAATTTGCGTGACACTATTTCTAATTGTACAATGGGGCCCCCATTGTAGCTTCGAATTCATTGTGATACGTAAGAACACAGTTGTCTCAACAGTGACCAACCCATCTCCAAGATTGGCAATAGTTGTAGTGAATTTGATGACTTTAGTTTGCTTTTGTAATTAACAACTTTAGAGATTCCTTCGTTCAAATCGTCAAACTTGATTAACTGCCGGTTTGTTTTAAACGTCAACTAAGTGTTATATGCAAACAAAACAATCTCATTGATATATATTAAGAACAAGAATGGGCCAAGAATTGACTCTGTAGGACACCCATTAGCACTGAAAATCCCGCAGATATTTTACAGTTAATTTTGATTTTCTGAATTATATTCTCCAACTAAGAAGTCAATCAGCCCGTGCCCACGAGCAATGCAACATGGTCGAAACGTCGGGACAACAACAATAAAGGTTGGTCGCGTTAATGCCTTCAGAAGTTCCTGATACTGTAGTGGTATAATTTTCTGAACAGAGTATCATGATGAACGCAATCGAACGCTTTGGAGAAATCACAAGGCAAGTGTGTATCTTGCCAAGCCGCGAGTATAGGTACTTTTAATAAGTTGACCCCTGCATCTATGGTTGAACAACCCTTTGTGAAACCAAACCGTCTCCGGTACAGTAAATTATAGGATGTGCGTTAATTAAACATTGTATATAGATTACATGTTGTATATAGATATAAAAAACTACTTCTTGACTTTTTTTTATGAATACAACGCCTGCATTAGGGAAATTAATCCCTGTGTCGCGGGGTACTTTACAAACTTATAATAGACGTTCGGCGCGGGACTCGAACCCGCGACACGAAGCGCCGAGGCGACTGTCTTAGCCGCTGCGCCACACGTGCAGTCAAATAGATATAAGTGTCTAGGCTAAGCATTAGATTTCCAATATTTCTCTAAAAACACTTCAAATTTCATACACAAATTAGGAATATTAATTTGAGAGTAGTCATCCTTTTATAAATACATCACAATGCGTTGGCAAAAGTTGAAACGTTTCTCTGGCGCTTGAATACGTACAGTCAGAAAGCAGTACAGTAATTGGGAAGAACACAAATAGATAAAACATTGTAAACAAGTTTGACAGCATCATCATCTGATACGACCCACCTACACTCCAGCCGTGCACGCGAAACCCTAACAAAAACAATATTATGTGCTAAACCATACTACAAGACGTTAAAAGTTAACGGATGATAACGTCATCGTTTATTCAATACATTCCATAGTGTTACGCTCGGTGTTTGCATCACATCCGCTTGCTCCTAGTCTTTTCTAGATGCATTTATATACTATCCAAATGGAAATCAAGAATTAAACTTATCTGTTGCTGAGCAGTTACCGTCGCTGAGACATCCATTACACCCTCAAGTAACCGTCACTCAATTTCATCAGTCATGATGAATATGTTTGAATGATATCAACTGAATCCTGGTCGTATAGCATACCGTTTCAGAAAAGCGTTTGCACCCTTGATTTATATACTTGTATTAATCTCTGCAAAGGAAATTTCTTATAAAACTTAAAATTTCCAAACTATGAGTATTTATATAGAAGTGAAACACGTCTCTTTTAGTTTATTAACAGATCTGCCTTACAGAATTCCGCAGGGTTTTATTACATTGGTAAAAATACTAAGTAACGTTCTTTCGTAGCACCAACAAGTTCCTGATCCCGGGTTATTAAGGAGTATTTTTTATGAAAGAAAAATCTCATTCAATTTAACGATTATCTAGACGACAAACCAAGTTACGAGATGTGTGCTGCAACTATAGTGAATGACTACTTAGACTTATGAATTTACCTGCACCCGTTTTATAGGTCAGCCGGCTGAAGTTCGTTAATCTCTGAACTGACATTATTTTAGCCGACGGCGGGCTACGACCAGCGTATCGACAAGCCAAAAGGATCGGCCATTCTGGCGATGTACCAAGGAACGCGAACACCGGCCTAACTAATGTGCATTTCGAGACCCAAGTTGGCATTTTGTCCGGTAATCCACTAACCAACGTACAAAGTAATTAAATACCGAAGCGAAGTAGTAATTACAAAGTATTGGTATAAACGCAACTGCATTGCTCGTAACACAGTTAAATATTCAAAACAGACATCTACAGTGACATTAATTTATCATTAATCAACGCTAAATTCTTAGGAATAGGTAATATTTCTCGTATTTTCTGTTTTGTAGGCCGGATTCGAAATAGTAAACACGCACACACTAAGAAAATTATATTTTACTGGCACAATAACGCTAGCATTGGTATGATGACGCGGCGGAATTAACTTGATGTCCAGAGTTTCTACATTATGACATTTTTGGCTAAAAAAGGTCATATAGAAACTCAGGACAGCAAGTTATGATAGGATACTCGCTAGTGAGGACTGAGTTGGCTCCTACCTCTGATGTGTTTAGTCTTCTGCCAGTAGTCCCCCGCTGTTACGGGCTTACAACCTCTTTATAGTATCTGGCCCATTTTCACAGGCAATATACAAAGTTACGTACCTTACCGTACCTTACGCAATAAAATGAATTGCCTGACGAGAAATGAATTTCTCGTCAGGCTCGTAAAACTACTGGATGAGATATTTCTGTTGATCGATCTCTTAGCATAATAATAAAAAAGAAAGTGACTATCTTTAATTAATTAACTAGATCTGTGTGAAAGGCGTATAAAATATTGTACCGTTCAAACCAAAATTCTAATCATGTTACCTGACTTACTTATTAATTCAATTGTTAAAACTTCATTATTACATAGCGATTCTGACACGTAATGCAATAAATTAAACTAGAATACTTTTAAAATAAAATTCACCCAAGCGGAAGTGTTAAAACAAAAAATAATGTGAGTTCCTGTTTTATTATCATATCATCGACTGATAAATCCTCCAAATAAGAGCTTAGTTTTTTATTTTATCTATAAATACGTTATTCTAGGTTGGTTACCAAAAAAGTACTTACAAGATATTGAAAGAGACTGTAAATAAATAAAATGTCAAAGATACATTGAGAATCATTTTATGGTCAATATAGATAATGGAATGGCACTTAAACAATATTCGATCGACAAACATGACATTTTACAATATCAAAATATCGATTGGCATATGTATCAATTGCGCGGAAAGTAAGTAGGTCCTAGTGCCAAAGATTAGCAGTTCTTCCTTTCTCTGCTGGCCCGCAATTTGACCTCTTTTTTATATTGCGAGCTTAGCCGGTGTTTCCATCCGCGGGAGCATTAATTCGATTAACCAAATTCACGTAAGCTATCTCCAAGCGCACTCAGGCGGCGCTGCCTCAAAGCGCCCTCAGATGACACCGTACAGACAGAAATAAAATTGCAAACTAAACAAACCCGGCATTTCCGGTCCCCACGTGTGCGCTGACACGATTCAATTTATATACATCAAAAATGCATACCGGTCACAATTTATAACACGACCGCCCTGAAGCCAAACGAAATTTCACTTTTGGCGACGATGTGCCATGAATGGGCGTATTATTACGTAACTTGGCTTGGTCTTCGCTCCTGACTCATTTGTACAGAATTAACAAACATGCAGTTGACTGGAACCCCCGCAGCTGCACCGCGTATATCATAAAACTCAAATATTTGTGCTCTAATTTCCCAGACATTGAGTGGTCATTTACTTTTTTTCTGATAATTAGGATGAGGACAGCTGGACTTATTCATGTAAACATTGGCCGTTGTCGTAGAGAAGATTGGCAAGAATTCGTCTATTTCCACATAAATTATTGCTATGCATGAATTATAGCAACAGAGCCGTAACGACCGATCTTATGGTTGCCAAAACGAGAATTCTTACTGACCCCGCTGTAAGTATTTGTTGATATTAAAGATTGGAAATAGGCTTTGAAAAAGTATAAAGCTTTTGGAATACCCATACTCATAATATATATTATTACTTAACAGACAGATATAAGAGATTAATAATCGTGTGGAAGCGTAGGTTCGGAACGTTTAAGTAATACGTCATGCACGTACCACGACTTCCCCTTATAAACGGGCTACGCAACATTCACTTGGTGTCTTTTATTGCGAAGATAAGTTAGCAAGCGGTTGGAAGTCAGTTGGATAATTGCGCTCAATGCGCTCGAAAAATTAACTGCTATGTATTCTTGCTACCATGTTAGTGCTTCTGGCCGATTTTCGTTGATACCGGCTAGCCAATTACTCAGAAAATTCTCTAGAGTACAAGTGTGTGCGCAAACACAGGCTTACTCTTTTGATCTAATGAGTGATGTTGGCAATCCATTAGTACTGGAGAGATATAAAGCTTAGGATTAACTCCGATATAATATCACTTACTACCCTGACCTGAGTAGATAATAGCTAGATTAAGGAGGTATGAACGATTTAATGTCCCTAGATATTAAAAAAAAAAAAAAGATTTTCATGAAACTTGGCACATAGGTAGTCCAAAACCAGGAGTAACACTTTTAACCCGATTGAATCGACGCGAACGACGTCGCAGATAGAAACTAGTACTCTAATAAATATTTAAGCGTTGATTCATTCAGCAAATACTAAAATGGACGTATTTTCTCCTGCATTTTAAAACATTGACGTCAAACTCTGTATATTGGATTGGTACGAACTACTTCCAATGCTTACATTACGTCAAGACATAAATTAAACCTAAACATATCCACCGATCAGCCAACACATAGGAATTCAGATTCTTATAAATCGAATTATCTGTACCTACTACATTGTTCATGGAAATTTTAAGATAGGTGGTACTCCTTAATCATGGGATCTGATCTTGGCCACGAAGAAACAAGAAAACCGATAAGAAATCCTTGGAATTGCAGGTATTGCAGGCGGTGCAGTATGTATGAAATAGGTAGTACTTGTAGCGTCGCCTACGTACACAACATTGCGAGTTTAGAAGCGTAGGTCAAGTCTGAACAGGAGTAGACAAGACAATAAAAGTTAAGCCATATTCTATAGAAAAAGAAAACCGAGCTACAAACTATAATCTCATTCCAAATGTGCTTACAATTTTGTACTTGTGTAATATTTTGTTGTTATTCATATTCTTGATAAACAGTCCATTTGTGTACGACTACTAGGCAAAGGCTTTCCTCCCCATTGGACTCAAGTCCAAGTAATCGCACCATAAATATATAAAAACCAGACTGTTTCTGATCCGTCCCGTACTGTCTGACTGTCTTGCGTAGAAATAGAAAAAAAGAAATGATTAAGTACAACATCGTGGAAAACTCGCCCAAGTCTTAAAGTGAAGTGAAAATATTTAAACCGACGGTAATGTATCTACGTGATACCGACCGGATAGACAAATCCAAATAGAATCGTGCTCCAATGTCGTGCGTCTGAGACATTCTTTATTTTAGAATATATTTGGGAATGGTTGCGTTGGATGCCGAGCATGGAGCAACACATTAATTTAACAGATTTGTCTTATGAAATCCAACAAGACGCCCTATATCAAGCTCTGTTTATTCATATGAACCGTATATGAAAGAAGTGTTTTCTGTACTTTAGGAGCTTGATTTTAAAGGTCATGCTTGCGTATATGTATATACACATAATACTAGTATATTAAGAATATATGTAAATCACCCGGGGACAACGAAAAATCTTTATAATTATAGTGATTTTTTCCTTAGTAATTATATATCAAACATACAACATATAATTGGGGTGTATAAGGGGGTGAAGACTGTCGCCGTGGCATCGAAGATTTATGTATATTTCGTGCGGTTTTTAACAATATAAAAGCCAATTTAACCGTCATGCTTCATTGAAATCTTTAGTAGATCTATTCAAAAGTAATGGCCCTTTTTATTAAAAAAATTCAAAAAGATTCACAAGATCATTAAAAAATATATTCTCGTGTAGACAAACTAGTAAAAGGGCTAGATAGATGACACATGGGAGGGATATTGTATATGGATGTATCATAAGAGTAACAAGCAGGACTTCGCCTAGGAAAGGTAAATGGTGAAGAAAAATTCTGCTACGGTTTCTCGTAGCGAGCTACGAAAGAGGTCTGTGTTGCATGAAGGTCCTAGATAAGATTTCAACGAAATTCGGTGTATATTTGTTATTTTAATTAATATAATTAAAGATGAGTGGTAATTTCGGTACTATTTTTAGTAGTAGACAACAAAATAGGTCTGTATTATTGTCTAGTTTTATTTTTGATATCTACAAAACAAATTTTATGTTATGTCTTCCATATAAGAGTTTATAATTACAATTCAACAATAAAACATAATTTATTCGCATTTTGTAACTTTTTACGGAGCATTCTAGATAGATTTATATGTAAGTAATACACCCCAAAGATAATTCATAGATCGGCAAACAATTCAAATTAGACGAGCCAAATAATGAGCCTTTTCCATTTCACACTAATATTATATTATGTGCGAAACTATCACGACTGGTGTATAATATTTGACTACACAAATCAGATTCCAATATTTTATTTACTGTATACTAATATTATAAATGCGAAAGTTATTTAGTATTCATGCATGGATGTATTTATGTTTGGTAATCGTTCACACAAAATCTACGAAACGGATTTGGATGAGACTTTGTAGTATTATAGCTTATATATCTGAATAACACATAGCCTAAAATTAATAAAGTTTAACGCGGGTGAAACCGCTGGGTACAGCTAGTAGTAAATACTTTATCACAGTGCACCGTGGCCAACCCAAAAGAACAACCCTGAAGTTCTAAAACATATAAAAACTTAACTCTTCGAAAGGTTACAAAAGATGCTCCCTGGTTGACCTGATTCTTGTGTGGAGAGTTTTGTAAGCGCGAAATCTATTGAAGTCCACATTTTGTTTGAAAGACGACATTTTTATAAATTAAAATAGAAAGGCGATCTACTTGTATCGAATGATAGAGCTATGGTATAGGCCGTTGAACGAAAGTCAAAGCGTGTTGGTTTCATTTCTTTAATGGACATGAAACATTTTAATGCAAACAAGTCAGGAATGTTTGTGTGGAAATAAAAACAAATTCCTAGCTATACCGACCAATCCGAGAATGGGAGTATATATTTTCTTGTAACAGAATATTATTTTGGTAGGCGACCGAAATATGTCTACATGTCTAATAATTAATGAGTGTTACTCTAGCTAGTTCTGTGAACACTTCCATTCTAACATATATTATATTTTGTGCAGCTTTAACTAAATTTGATATAATTTAGTTAAAGCTGCAGTTTTATTTGGCACACGCATGATCCATGCACAAGTCATAAATAAATTGAGTGTTTAGTTCCAAAATATTGGATTATGAACTGTAGCGAATTATTATAACCTCTAACCGTTAAAACCTCGCGAGCTGTAAATATGGAAGGGCTAACTAAGAACCATCCAGATTACTATTACTAATAGAGAGCGAGCAGGCAAAGCTCCAGATATTAAAAAAAGAATAGCCAGGGTTTACGATGATGCTAGACTAACAAATTGACTAGGTAAACCGCTAATGCAATATAGTGATTTCAGCGACGTATTAAATAGTTTAGATTAAATTATGACACTGTGATTATATCAAACACCAAGTTTGGAATAAACATAATTTATTTTATTTATTATTCCATATCTTTATAAAGCTATGATCGAGTTGAAAGAGAGCGAGAAAAAAAAAGAGCGAGAGCCATAGACTTCGAACATATAACATAAAAAGTGAGATTTTTGTATCAGCGGTACTAAATTACTATTCAAAAAGAATTGTTTAATTAGCGAACGAAACCGAAATTTGTATCAAACTTTGGATTAAAGTTTAAAAACTTTTTTTAAACGCTTGCCCTAAGAAAATTCGCTTACAATTCCATTTACTGACACAAATGAAGCTTAAACTCGAAACAATTCTATGTTTAACATAAATCAGGTCCCTGATCGAATCCGCAAAGCACGGGCGGGGCAATTACCACCGCGCCACCCGATTAGTCCACCTCAGAAAGCGCTTCTCTCAGCAACCGCAGCCTATATGTCAAAATTATGAAACATTCTAGATCAATTTTATATGTAACAAAATAAGATGAAGGAGATTAATAGACTGAGAACCGAAATGGAAAGTGTTTTGTCGGAGTCCAGTTGACACGGGTCCAAGATGCTGTCAACTGATAACAGTAATATGTTCAAGTTGTCGCCTAGCACTAATCGTTTATGACACCGTCACCGTTAATCATAATATCATAACACGCCCGGCCTTTTATTTGTAACTGGCTTGATATCGGGTGGACTTCAGCTACGTTTTCAGCGAGCATATGAAACGTTATTACTGTTTCCACCAGAGATGTGCGAAGAAGCTAAGAAGCGCGTAGCAAACCTACAAAATGAGTGTAGCTGAGCGGTGCGAAGTATTAGATACATGTCTAAGTCTTTTTCGACTGCACGTGTAGCGCAGCGACTAAGTTTCGGCTAAGCGGGTTCGAGTCCCGCGCCGGACAACTATTAGTGTGACCCATAAATAGTTGTCAGAGCAACTATTTATGGGTCACACTAATAGTTGTCCGGCGCGGGACTCGATGTTATTTGTGTTCGTCTGTTATGTTTGTAAAGTACCCCGCGACACAGGGATTACTTTCCCTAGTGCGGGCGTAGTCCTTAATAAAAAGATACTGTTACAGTAGGTCTAATTCACACACATCTCACTTTTTTAACTTAGTAATGGTCTGTACCGCCTAGCTTTTCTCCACCTGTGCTATACCGAACGAGGCTAAACAAATGAAGAAATACTATTCGTGTTTTGAAAAAAATATCAAATTATAGGACCCAAGTCATTAAAAAATTATTAGTTTTAGATTGGAAATAAAAATCTATAAAAATATATCCGTCATTGCTCTCAGCTTTATCCTATATCTTTGCAACTCCGGCACCCGCCGTCGTAGCGGGATAAAATAGAATCCCAAGTTTCCAAGTCCAATCATTGAGCGTGATCCTTGAAAAATCAAATAGACAGATAAACTCAAACTCCATACTTATCATAATTGTTCTTAGCAAAATATCTAAAGTACAGGCACTATGTCGTTCGTTACAGCTTTATAATTCACGTATGGAGCTTATAAGCTTGTTATTGGTTATGCATTTGGCAGTAAACCATGGCAGTATACATTTCGCATTTAACGTATCGGTATGTCGATTACTTTCAAGAACACTGCGTCCCAGTGGCGATGGTTTCATTAAAACGATACCTATCGGCTTTCCTTTTGAAAAAATCATAATAACTCCTATACTATCGGCTTAGATCAGACTCGTAAGACACTTCGTATCAAAAGTACATTGATAGAACAAGTATATTGGACTCTAACTGATAATCTATCTCGCACCAGCTTTCAGATTACAAGCTTCAGTTATGAAACATATCACGCGACGGCACTAAGACACTGCGCAGACACAAGTGTTTCACGTCAACATCTACATAGCGGTAAATAGTATTACAGAGTAAGAAAAATAGGCCGCAATTACACGTGTGAAAAATATATACGTACACGAGCTTGAGCCCGCGACTTCTTCCGCGCGGTAGTCTATATCGGATATCGAAGATGTTAAAACGAACCTATTATGTGTGGGTCACCCTTGTTTGATAGAACAACTTTTGATATAATATTACTAAATCGAATTTTAGTTGCAATAAAGTCATTTCGAAGAATTATTCAATTGACCGAATAATTCATTGGTAATTTATTTAGCGTAATTATTTATTTGAACTGATTTCATTTGAACTAATTTAATTTCGCCGAATTTTCAAAATGCGACTCTCGTAAAAATCTAAGTGGCACCAGAAACGAGATGCTACCAGTCAAGTAGGTTAGGTTAGAACGGTGACCACAACAACGCGCGAGCCGAGCGAGCGTAGCGAGCGTGCTGCGGCAGCGGCCGGCGAAGCGCCACAAACTAATCTTTGTTAGAAATTAGACAGTATTATATAATATTTTTTAATTAAAGCAATATGATAATAGAATGTTATGAAGAAAAAAGTTCTGAATACCTTTTGATCATTAGCGCAAATGTTGTTATAGCAAATAAATATTCGATGAACTGAAAATTCTGTCAAACGATATTATACAAAGTGATGATTTTCTTAAACGTTGTTCGATTTAGTAATATTCTATCAAACGTTGTTCTATCAAAAGGGTGTTCATTCCATTCTGTGTTATATTCCACTTTTGTTCGAAACAAAAAAATACACTTCGTATATTTTTGTACAGACGCCAGCACATCCAGCTACCCCAATCTGTCAAATTTAATTTTTAGATGTTTATCTTTATCACAATAGCATAAGGTTCCATTTCAATTGGGGAAATTTGACAGATTGGGGTAGTTTGATGTGCTGGCGTCTGTACATTTGATCAAAAGTTTATTACAAACTTTGTTATAAAATAAAATGTTTCAGATTAAGCAAACACCGCACCGCACCATACAAACTTTGCAACCCTATTTCCTTAAGAGTTGAATTTTAAAAATCCTTGCTTAATGCCCCCTACGTCACTTAAGAAACATTTGCGCAAAATTTCATGGTACACACGGCTATATACCAAGTTATACATTTCCAGTATAAGCTGATCTCGCGGTGTATAGGATTGCCATACAGTGACAGGTCAACTCATATTGGAAATGTATAGCCGTGTGTACTAGATTCTGCGGTTTCAGCTGTGCGTTGCTCTATCAGTCAGCCAGTTTCGCCTTTCATATATTTATAGTTTACAGGTTGTCATATATTTTTCTTAGTACTGCGATAGATCTAACCGCAGTTAGCGGTGCAGACGCAGTTTGCCAGAAGCAGTGTCCCAATTTCCAAGCTTACTACTTTTGCGTTATCGTGATTTGGCTTTAATCCTGGGTGAAATTGATATTTGAATACCATAGCTATAAAATATTATCACAACAAGCATACGACCCACGTGCTGATAAGCTGGCACAGTAACCTGACCGGACCCTCGTAAAATCAGGGGCAGTTAACCCCACGGCACATAATAATGTGACCCCGCAAGTTCTACAGCACAATAAAAAGAATCGATGAGTTTCAATAACAACAAACGAATGTCATAATGGAAATGAGAATTTCGAACACAACATTTCTACAAAATAGCAACGCATTTTTCAAGTAATAACAATGCCCTCCTAGCCGAATTTCGGCCACAGCCGCCAGTCTCAATAGAGATTAGCATTCTGCGCGGGACATATTATGATGCACAAGTGTGTGCGCAAATACAAGAGCACTTTCTATTCCGACACTCTCATGATCCGATGGGACGCCTAGCGACACTCTCCGAGGCACGGGGGTATAATACCGCCTACTCCCAGACTTCGGGCTGTTGCTGAGAAAATGCTGAGAAAGTTTTTTTTTTTACATAACAGTCTCAAAATCACTTTCAGCCCGTCCCGGGATTTGAATTAAGGACCTCGTTTTCTGCGGGTGAACACGCTTCCGCTAGACTAACGAAGCATTATAATGATACTATCAACGGTGCGACTTAAAATTTCGCCTCCATTTATATGCGTTAAAGCAACACAAGACATCATAGCATTAATTCTAACAAAAAAAAATTCTAAAACACATAAATGATCTAAATAATATGTTGTTTATGAGGTGTCTTCAGAAAGAAGAGAATAAAACCGGATAGTACATCGTAAACACAACGAGGTCAAGGTGGAGATGTAGAACGAGGACGGGACCGCTAATTACTCATCCACCGTCAATAATACATATGCCATGGAAAATAACAGCGACGACGGACAACATCGATTTAGGACAAAATATTTTATGTCAGATATTTTTTTTATGTAGCGATTTATATTTATATGCTCCTTGAGGGAGTCATTGCTCCGGGGGACATGTTCCATGCCTGACATAGTTACGCTAATTGCTAAGTTAACTACGAAAATGTTAACTAAAGTTACTTGTCAGCCTGAGTTTTAAGAGTTCAATGCAATATCAGTATATTTGCAAGTTCCATTAAAATAAAGCACAATGCATGAATTCTTAATTCTATATAAATAGAAAGTCACTTGACATAGCTTTAGACGCTCGCCATCTAGGTACGAGTTTATAATATTTATATATGTGATTTAGTTAATTTTTAGTTTTGTTTAGATATTTCTTAATCTACCTATACAGTTCATTATCTATTAAACGACTTTAAAATAGAACTATGTCTAGTATACGCAGTAAGATTAATAGCCAAAATATTTGTGATGTTACAAACATAATTTAAGACAATTTTTCAAAACATTTTTAGATGTGTTTATTTTTAAAATTAAATATATAAACCCATTAAAATAGCCGAAAGTAAACATCTTGTAAAGGAATTTAATAACGAGACAGAAAAAAATTCTTTGTTTATTGAGAAAAAAAAAATACTGTTTATTATGGGAGAAAGCAAAACTTCTATTATTTAAATTTTAGGATTACTATATTTTTTATAGTTATGCGTGAAGACCGAGACAGTACCGGTACTAGCAATTCCTCTTAAGATCAAAAACCAAATAAACAACAGAAAAGTATTTAAAAACAACACACTATTTATTTCATCAGTAAGTATCGTTGTATAAATAACGGTTTCTGATATATGTACATACGAGAGTACCGCAATAATTAAAAGTATTCCAATAATTTATGACACGTCATACTTGTTACGTTTTAATGTGAATAGATAGTTCGGATTCAACAAGTGGTTTACACATGAATTACACAACTACAGACAGCCAGTGCCAAAATTCTATTTGTGACGACAAACCGAGACGGGTATATTTAACAGCCTCCCATAAACTGTCGAATACGCGCACGCGCTGCCTCTGACAACACCTACACAAACACTATCAAACAGGATAACATTTATTAATATTATCTACCAATCACGACGACAATACCAACGTTAGATGCCGCGACTTGGGTATATATATATATATATGACTTGAGTATATATAAATAAGCGAAACTATGCAGGAATGCCGCTAATTTTCAATTATTTTATGTATTACGTGTCCCGCAACTGCATCATATTTTATGTACTAAGGCCCAAATTTCAGGGAGCAGCCATCTCGTTCGCAAAATGGGCTAGCCGTGTACTGTTCCACTGCAGGGCAAGGCCCCAGTGCGAGTTGCTACTATTCACATGCTGCCAAGAAAAAAAAACAGTGGCGTTCCGGGAATGCCGACAGAAATTTAAACAATTACGTGGTGTCGGTAACGGTAATAATGTCGCGAGTTCAATGGATTATTCCCTTCTCAAAAATGCCAACATGCGTGTGTTTATGTATATATATGCACATTATATGTAAATGGTTATATAAAGAGCTTTCTGTAACGGTAACAGTGACGCGAGTTCAATTTTTTATTCCCACCCCAAATTTGTCCTGCCAAAGAAGTTTTCACTTCAATTATAACTTCCTTATATTAAAGTTCTTTATAGTAAAATAGCAAACAGAAAAATATTTGTCTCTTTCTACACATACATGTAATTATTAAAAGTTACCAAAAAGAACAACAAAATGTTTGTGTTGTTTCTTTTACTATTTATTTACGTTGGTATCGCAAAATAACCCATTTATACTACAAAGACAAAATTATGAGTGCCTTTATACAAGGCAAGTCGATATCAATTGGTTTATGTGTACTTTTCGCCGCTGATTTTGGGCGTAAAATATGGTGATCTACTATATAAAAATAAGTCGGGTTTTCCTCCTGGCGCAATAACTCCAGAACGCACGAACCGATTTCCACGGTTTTGCATTCGTTGGAAAGGTCTCGGGCTCCGTGAGGTTTATAGCAAAGAAAATTTATCAAATTTAACGCGAGTAACACCGCGGGGCACAGCTAGTTGCATATAAGATTGAAAAATGCAATATAGAAGTAATTTACAGATCAGGAAATCAGTATTTTTAAGGACAACTTCCGCGCTAGGGATGTTATACCCTATGTCACGGGGTACTTTACAAACATACAATTAACTGATTCAAAGCATACCCAGACTAACTGAAGAACTGCATATAGGTCACACACATAATTGCCCTAAGCGCTACGCCACACGAAGGGTTTGTTTATTGCAGTGTAACGAGGAGATATCCGGGGTAAATTTGTAGGACGGGGGCTTGAGTAAGAAAGAATGGTTTACACGAAGCCTGCACAGTAGGTATTGGAATGGAAAAAACGTTATTCCAAACGAAATTCCCCAAATCCCATCCAATAATATTATGACGGAACACAATGGCCCATTTCACAAAATCAGTTTTCAGTTCTTAGTGCATAAGATCACTACCTAAACCTAATAAACAACAAACACTGCAACGACCACCAATCGTAATTTAAGCATACTGAGTCAGAAGATAATGCCTTTTAAACCATACATTGTATACGAACTGAAGTTCCCGGAATAATTATGAGTTTGTTTGCGACTCTTCAAACAAACATTTCGTTCCTATGTGCGCATACGACCTTATAATACTGAACCTAAACACCAACGCTCGTTGCATAAATAGTCACATTTCTCGCTAGGAAATTCACGACTTTTATTTTAGATTAGAAATAACTTGTGACTGTTCTAATATTTTCGTGAAAAACAAAGAGAAGCAGTCATTAAAACGCTAAATAACACGATTAATCCTGGCGTGGTGAAATAACACAGTTATTTTAAACCAACCAAACGTGAATAAGCCAACAGAACACGTAATGCCCGTAAAATAAAACAAATCAAAGAAACGTTTCTCATACTGCGAAGAATACAGGAACTGCTTTTTAGGAATATACAAATACAAATATTTATTAAATTGGAACCAAAAACAGATAATATACAATATTGAGTGTACGTTAGCAGCTACATTAGTTAGGAAAAACTGTGTCGTAGCTGTTAGCGCCCACCTTCGAGGTAGACATCAATGTTCTATAGGCGTAATAATAAGTTAAACATTTATAAAAAAAAGTGAAAATTAAAAAAGTGTAAAAGGAAAATCTTATGAACTATCAGATCACTTTGAGTGTGGAGGATGTGAGGAATGTATTGTTTATTATTTTATGTAGAAACAAATTTGTCATATAAAGATTGTTCAGAGGCATACATTCTTATCCTAATGCCGGCGTGTTGTACGCCCAAATGGGTCACCTATACATATATCCCAAATTCCAGGATTACATATCTGCTAATAAGTAAAATTGTTTTAATAAAAAAATCGACCATTGGATATTTTTTACAATGCATTTTATGCATTCAAGCGTAAAACATTGGAAGCGTTAGCACAGGGACTTTTTTTTCTTAGTCCAATAAGAGCTTTTTTAATTGTCTTTTTAATTTGCAACTCAGATTAAAATGCATTTTAATCTGTGTTAGTTATAGTATTTTTGTTTGTTTTTAATTTAAAATAACTTGTTATGTATGTCAACGTTGTCTATGCTTAACGTGTGTTGTGCATGCCTTTAATAGGTGTACTGAATTATATAGTGATCTAAGTATTTAAATGTTGTGTATGTATACTGTGTCTATAATAAATAAATAAATAAGAGCAAATTTCAGCATTATGCGTTAACAAGAGTCCCAAATCCGGATTATCCGCTAATAAGATTGGACAGTTTATTTCCACAATGGACTTTGACAGGCAGATATTACGAAGAGTATCTCTATTTGTTTGTCATCAGATAAACAGAACCCCAAAAAATGTTTCAAGAATCAGAAATGTATTTATTGCACTTAGGAACACATGGTACACATATATGCACGTCAATAATTAAAATTACACAAAATTGTACAGAAAATAAAACTTAAAATAGAAGACAAATGATATATGTGTGTGTGATAATAACAAAATATGTGTAGAAATTCAAAAGGAATAAAATAAGAAAAATGTTTTGTTAAAAATCTACGTAATACATATAATTCAACATTAATATAAAATATCAAACTATCTCTATTTCTGTCAAGTGTCAACTTTAATTATTAATTCGTCCGCGATTAAACAACATCACACATATTTTCCAAATAGTAAAGAAAGTCATACATAATAAGAAAGGGCCCCTAATAGAACTTGTGGCACGCCCATTTTAACAAACATATTCACCACACATGCTATCGAAAATTTTGGTAAGTAGTACGTGTAAGAGCCTCACTGTACACTCCATTGTAATGCAGTTTTACTAATAGTGTGTCGTACTGAACACAGTTATATTTTTAAGTTTATAGATATTAAGAAAATTCTAAATGTTTTAATTTTGAACAAAAAGCAACCTTTTAAGTGAGTACCCACTTACTCTTAAAAAACAAAGAATACCCAGAATACAACTGAATAACAAATTTCGCTAGAGAGACTAACATAACAGAAAATTTACATTTGCTGCTATGTTTATTTCACACTGTGTGACTAATTTTCTTTAGCTCTAGATACTTTAACTAGGTGCAGTTTTGACCTAATTTCAACATGCATCTAATAAATATGTACAGTCGACGCCACATCCATAGATACACTTTGACCTTGCCAGCATCTTTATTACGTAGGCAGCATGGGCAGATTTTCGTAACCTCGTTGCCATAATGTTCAAACCAACAGTACAACGCCCATTGCGAAGGGCAATGGGAGTTAGATTGCAGTCATATCGATGAAATGTCATCTCTGATCCTGATCAAACGAGCGGCCTGCGTCTTCCCATGTTAATGAAGACCGATAGTTATTTTTATTTTGCAAGACGCGTGTAGGCGAGCGAAGGCTCTCGTCATCGTATTGTCATAGCGCAAATGTATTTGATTTAGATAACGTCGACTGTACCAGCATGAATTCCAGAAGTATATAATCAATTTCAAATGAGAAAATAAAATGTCGGATAGCGGTTTTGGAGAATGTTTTAACTTTATTAGCCGAGTCAACGGTACGCTCTGATGGTCTTAAACGATAAATCTTAATTAAAATACCTACACTCTAGATGAGAATAATGTTGAGCGTAGCTGAAGATAATAAAGCATAGTACTTTATTTATTTCGAAAGGCGCAGACGGGGGACATTCTTTGGGGAACTTTTGTGTTGTACAAGGACTACCAGTAGACAAGCTTGTAATAAATATTATGGAAAATTTCTATCACAATTAAATTGACACTAATTTCAAATCTAACTGCATTTGCAATAAATAGCGTAAAAATACTTTCACCTCACATTACTTTCTAGGTCTAGGTATGGACCTGGACCAGGATTGTAGACTAATTTTCATTTGGATTTTATAAACTCATAATAGCTTATAGAATAGTCCCATACAAATGTGTAAAGAGACAAATTTATAAAGAGAGTAAATAAAATAAAGAGAGTTTAAAGAGAGTGTGATGTTTTTTAAAAGGGTAATTATGATTAAACTGTCAAATGAACAAAATATAATCCAATAAATATTGATTAGATATGGTTTAATTAATTTATCTAAAAAAAATGCCTGTTTTGTAATTCGAGACATTTGTAAACATAAGTGAAGAAATAAAGTTAATGCTTTAGTATGAAATGTCTGCAGAAATATGTTCAAGAAAATGTATTTCGATGTGACAAAAGAATATGACATTTGACAGATGAGCGGCGGCGCTGCGCGGACGCATCGCACGTGCTGGACGTTAAACTGGCATAATAATGAGATAATACTATGTTACGTCGCCACTTCCAAAACACCACAACTTCGACACTAACCTTAACACCAAGCAGGTTGAGTGTAATAGGCTTTAATGGAGTTCATATCTCAATTATAGCGTCGGCGCGCGGCGGCCAATCTTAACGGAAGCCAGCCAAATACGCGGGACATATTATATGAAAAATACTTTATACTTTATGACAAAGACAAACATTTCCCAAACTGTATTGTGTTTATAAGTAAGGAGGTCAGATAATAAACTCGTGTATCTACAGACCGTACTGAGCGGAAACATTAAATGATTACAAATACAAGTTTTTGCAATCGGGCCATATACCATGTTTCATTGTGTTTTATATAGTTTTTCGAGGTTTCGGTATTATTTCAACATGATTTATGAGTTTGCCTTTGGGCTACATAGGCTGCAGGTACAAATATATGAATTAGATTTTAAGCTGCTGCTGAGACTGTCGTCGTGTGGTGAGAGGCGCAAAAGTATGAAAATGAGAACCTAAAATAGCTGGTTATTTTTATTCTATTTCCTCCTTCAAAATTGAACTGATTTTTTTCTGTCTATTTACTGAGTGCTTGGATCTCAAGTCTCATGTTTGCCGGATATTATCAGTAGTTCGAAAAAGGTATTTTAAATGACTAAAGGAGGATAATTGTTTCTATAGAATTGCTTTAATCACATGAAAAAAAATATTGGAATAAAAGGAATAAAGGGGCAGAAAGGTTTTCAGGTGGCGAACCGGAAGACGCAGTGTGGGCAAGCCCACAAGATAGACCGATGATATTGTGAAGATCGCTGGAAATTGCTGGATGCGGATAGCGCAAGACCGGCAATTGTGGAGATCTTTGGGGGCGGCCTTTGTCCAGCAGTGGACAATTAAGGCTGATATGATGATGATGAAAAGGAATACGTCTGTATAGGAAACGCTAGAAATAGCACATAAAGTTCACAAAAATAAATATGTAAATTGGAATTTAAATAAATGCTTTGCGTGTCTCACATTATATATTATATATAGCAATACAAATATTTTCTACAAAATTTACATTCATTATTTTATTGTTTTCAAAATACTATTTACTGGACATTTAATTAATTTTTAATAAATTTAAATTAATCCCGTTATTTGTGTGTAATGTATAATTAATACATTACACGACACAAAACGCGACACTTCATCTTCCAACCAGATTATTAGCCACATAAAAACAGAAAGCATAGACTGTAATGGTTCTCGAATATCGTCGTAAACCTGCATTAAAGAACTGACATCTTGGCAATGATTGTCCCCAGAGTAGTACTACGTCTATTACCACTTGCCACTATGAATGGTTTAATCCGGATTATATGATAATTCAGAAATACTAACAAAACACAAATAAACTAATGCATCACATTGCATGTGCAATTTTGAACGCCCACCTAAATAGCTAACGTCATCAGTCCCGAAATTTAGTACTCCATTAATAAGTGTACATATAAGTAATAATTGGCCTAAATTCATGTTTGTAGAGAGATAGTTTGATTGAATTTTGCAACTATGTATTTTGGCGAGTATTCCCGACGATGAGCGATGATTTCATACGTGGCGTCTCGGTCTGCGGCTGCGGTTTGGACAGGCCATACTAATTAAACGACGTGCTAACGTCTGGCCAGTTACCTCGCATGGTTGACGCTGCTGCTGTCACAACATACCTAACAACTACATCATAATAACCTAACCGTCACAACCATTCTAGTTACAAAAACAGCTGTAACTTTTAACCGTTAAATATATTTCGTTAAAATATAGCTAATAAACTAGCTTGCAGATTAAAAGAGCCCATTAAAATTGGTTAATCCGCTTTGGAGTGTTAATGCCATAGACATGGGTTTTAACCTCATGATGTAATGCGTGCCTTGTTTTAGAATTATCACCAAAGCCTAGCTACATACATACGTGTTAGAATAGGTACGATGATATAATCCAGAAAAACCAATAATGGTTTATGGAAAACAGCACGTGTGCCCCCTAGCTACTACCCAGGTGCCCTCGTGTTTCGGGTTCAAACCCTGGTCAGGACAACTTTTTGTGTGACCCAGAAATGTTCGCGAATTCCATGCTAGTAAAGTACCCAATACAGAGATATATTTACAGTGTGCGGGTGATGTATTAAAGATAAATAGAAGTTAATTATTTAATTTAATGTGTTTGTTTAATAACTACATATTCATTATAATAACTAAGTAATTAAAAACTCATTTATCCTTTCTTTGTATTTAGCAAGGAAAACCGGTATAGTGTGAATCATATTTGGATAAAAATAAAAGGGGTCATTGGTACCTTTATATTATAACGACATAAGGTTAAAGACCGCCTATTTTACATACGTGGGATATTAGGTACTGTAAAACGGGTTAAATCGAAATCAAGGGGTGAATAGGGACGATGGCAAAATTGTAATTATTTAATGAAGTTGTCCCCATCTTTGTTCACTCCGGCATTTCTATATACCACGTTTAGACCGTATGACAAATTTGCCAAAACAAAAGAAACAAAACCAGACACCTGATAAAAATATTATAATAATTCAGTACTTCAAACGAAGAAGGTTATCAATTCAGCAGATATTTTTTTTATGATACGCGTGTTCTCAATTATAATAATTAAATTTAAAAATAAGAAAAATCTGGTCCCATTTGTTTTGTTCAAAACCATTGTTGTAAAGAAAAGTTATTATGCTTTTTAAAACAGTCATTATTGAATTAGAACATATCTAAAGACGATCCTGAATAATATAGAGATATTAATGTCATTAATCGAATAATAAGTTAGTCTATGACATAGGCTTCAAACTTCTTAACATTTGAACCTGCATTTTCTCGGTAAAACAATGTGGGCGTCGTTGGCAATTTAAAAACATGTTACTGAAACGCATGTAACTCAGGATATATCGGTCGAGTAAATCCTAAGGAATAAGCTTAACACTGTAAAAAAAGGAATTGTATAACGCTCTCCTTTTTGTATCGAATTAAGGATACATTCAGCAAGCTCTCATCTTTATACTAACGGCTGTCGGTGTTGTAAACCGCGTGGACCTTCTTAAGTCCTCTTGGCCTTTATATGTATCAGACTGTAAAATTTCAGCTTCATTGATAGGTCTAGAAATTATAGTGCTTAGTCAGTGAGTGAACTGAGTGACACTGCCCTTTTATATATTAAGATTAATAAACATCGTTAAGTTGTAATTGCAGGTAATTTACAAACTTGAGGTATTATGGAAAACATGCAAACCCTAGGTAAACAGTGCGCGTAATTTACAAACGCCGTGTATTATGGCAAGCTCGCAAACCCTATACAAGCGCGCGGCGCGTGAGCAAAGCATGTGTGAAGGTAACTCAGCGAATACGCATTTGTTTACGAGCTTTCTGTTACATAAGGTGGGGAATGTGGCCCACTCGTTGTGAAGTCTGTACTCCTATTTATACGCTCTTTCCATTCCCGACTGCGTGACACATTTACTTCTCCAGTGACTAAGGGCGGGCTAAAGATAATTTTCCTGCAGCCAACCTGCAACCATTAACCGAATTCGCAACCTTTTTTTTTTGCACGTGTTGCAATCTGCCTCCGAATGTAAACAATGTTATATCCGTTACCGTTTATCGGACAACATATGATTCTTTGCAGAGTAGGTGCTGTTTGGATTTATTAAGTTTTTATGATTATGTACCTAATGCGTGCAGTCGCCGTCGCTTGTCGTATGATAATCTTAATGATCTAGAATTGGTCTAAATATATTTAACGTCAGCAGTTTTTAAACGAGAATTATATCTTCACGAAAAATATAGGCATTTTGCATAGAAACTTCTAGGAAATATGCTCAGTGATGTTTTCTTTTTTTTTTCGTAATACTCTAAAACTCATGATTTGTAACATTATTTACATAAACAACAAAACTACTTACCCTATTTTTCATTTGATAGTTCGTAAGTCGTTGGATAAAAGGGGTTTAGGAATTCGTTGACATAAGTAGTGTCCGATAAAAAATACTGTAAAGGTACAGTGCCTAATATATAATTACTTCGGGATTCACTATAGACTATTGTTGAAATGTAGTAATGTAATGATCTAGACATAGATGTAGTATTTTAAATCAGCATTTCGCTGATACTATGTTCTATACTCAAAGACTAATAGGAGATGACTATGGTTATAGTACTAATGCTGCTTATAGGAACCTCTACCCTACTCTCCTTTTTTACTTTAATTGTAAAGATGCCTACATAGATAACACATACATTAACTAATGACTTGCTTTCTTCGTCTTGTAGATCAGATTATGGCGTTCATATTGTAATTTTAGACGTAATAAAACGAGATTAAAAACAATATCATAACTCGAAAAAAAGGTGCAAAATTTGAAGAGGTTGCGATTTGTGGAACAACAATTCTAATGTGTCCCGACGGTATGTGACATTAAGAAAATAAAAGTTAATTGTTTTAGTTCAAATAAATTATCTAAATCTACTTACCAACCATAACAAACTTTATAATTTAATTTATAATATCACTAGGTATGCTGTTAAAGTTGTATATTTTACATAGGGACAGTTTTATTATTGTAATTACTTTTAGTTTCTTTTTGTAAGGATAATAAATTACAGTAACCCGGTTAACGTGTACAATAGCTTTTATTTATTTTAAATATTATCTTTGAATACCAACAGCATAATTAAAATACAACACATTTTATTCAAGTGTATAATATTGCTTCAGTTTGTTATGTATGTATATATTAAAACGCTAAGTAAATAGGTAGGTATTTCTGATCTTATTATTGTTTATATGTGAAATAAACATTGTTGTTTGATTAATACTCGCTGAGAGAACCATCACGGGATCACAAGATTGATTTAAGAATACAATAATTCAATTTTAAATGTGTAAGTAGTTGTATTATTCATAGTTTGTCAAGGCACATTGAGAAATCATCATTAGTGAAGGGTTAAGGCACCGCGTGTTAGGGAAGTTTGGAGTAAGATCGAGAAGATCCTGCTGCAAAACAATGTAAGTGTGTCGTACCGTCGCAGTGCCTGCAGCGTTTGGGCTCCGGGGGCGCGAGCTCGTCGCCGAGTTCGCGGTGTCGTACCGGCATGGCGGCGCATCCCGCGCCGGCGCCGCCACCACCCGTGTGTCAATACGAGCCTCGCACGCTCCACTTCGACCGCTCCTCTAGAGGCGGCGGCGTCGCAGCTGCCACTGAGCCCGACCGCCGACCCGCCCGCCCCGGCCGATAGGCGGCGCCCATTCCTAAGTTATTTTGGGCGGCTGTGACTCATGGCTCGTACTGCCCGCCTCGAGCGGCGCCTGCGCATCTCAGGCTCTGCCGCGAAGCCTACGCTCTCTTACAGAATAACAACGCCTTCCCTCACTGCAGGGAATTGCAACCTCAATAGTAATCTCTTAACTAAGGCGCTGTTAGGGGTAATTAGGGTTGTCAGTTTACGATAAAGAATTTTTTTCAGTGAGATTTATTCATGCTGTGTTAGAAAGATTGATGGGTATGGTAACAGACCACGGTTACAATCCCTACCAATCTTTGGTGCAACGGTGGTCGTAGGAGGAACGGTGTCGTACCTACCTCCAGCGTAATTAAGTAGCTGGGTTCCTTTCGCGCAACATTAGGATTTACTAGACCTAAAAAAATGTAGGAATTTGGCTGCTTTCTGGTCTATTAAAATAATAAAATTACAATTACTACGAATTGTTGATTTCTCAACCAAAATTTCAGGACAATCCTGAATAGTAAGAATGATTAAGAATCTTGAAACTTACATAAAATATGCAATTAAATGCCTATGCAATCATATGTAAATTGGAAGTAACTAGTAATAATACAAAGAAATAGAATCCTTGCTTATGCCAATCAGATTGCTTATCTATAACATTGTAAAACACTAGCCATATGAATTACAATTTAGCCAAGCAAAACTTTATCTTCCTATTTGATAAATACAAACTGTATCTAAATGCTATCTCCTTCAATATTATCATTTTCCATGTATTTGTACAAGAGCCAATAGTTGAGTACATACTCATAGAAACAGTATCACCTATTCAAGTCTACACATGTGTTTATTGACAGACAAGGTCACTGATTTTGTTTGGGCAGGTTCTTAACAAAACGAAGGTGGGTGGAGTAGCAACATAATAGGTAGCAAGCCAAAGGGCCCACTGCCAATGTTCGAAGGTTGAAACCTATATAAAACTTCAGGTCTAAGAGCCTGTTGCCGGCAGACCTTTATTATTTTAAGAAATCCAAAAGTTTCTCAACACATGCAACCCAGACACAGGAAGGAACTATGGCCTTTTATGATGTTAAGATTACAGTGGCTTTGGCAGGTAACAGGTAACTAAGGTGTGTAAAATAGTTATATAGCAACCTAAGTTTATTAAAGTATGAAGATCAATCTTTTGTATTTTTCTGGGTAATATTAAAAATCATGTCATCCATGCACCTAATTTTAGACACTCTTTATATATGCAACCCCTCACCAGCAAGGCTGAGCAGACTCACTGGAAAGAATAGGGGTAGGTGTGAGCATATAAAATAACTCATAAAGTTTCTGGTGCAGGTCGTCACTAAAGAGTCTGGTAGTACAGATGAAAATATCAAAAATGGTACTATGTACTTAAACAGATTTAGGTTGTTTTATTACACACCTTTATTACCTGCCAGAGTAACTAGACTCTAAACTTCATAGTAGGACATGTGTTGAGAAACTTTCAGCTATTATTAAATAATGAATGATAATGATAGCTAATTGTATAATATAAAAATGTTCCACACATAGTGCATAAAAAGCTTAAAATTTCCTGTTTGTTTCGAAACCCACCACAAACTATTCATAATTTCTATTAGTGTATTGTATGCATCATATTTCTAACTTCAACCAAGCTTACTTGATTGCCATTATAAAACCATTCATGTAGAATTACAATTAAAATCATTATTTTACACTGATGAGCGTAGAATGAAAATTAATTTATTGAAAGAGCTGTAATATATTTGAAGTAGAGTTGCCATGCAATTATTTCACTTCACTTCTATTTATTTGCATCTCCATGTCAGTATCCACCCTAAGCCAAGGTAGGGTTCCTCCTGACATAGGTTATTTAGTTTGTAGTCTTTCCTCAATTTTCCAGTGAAGCAGGGAAAGCCCTAAACCAACCCTAATTGTCAAAAAGCTTCTTTCTATGAATGAATTTGGTTAGATATAGTATTAGCATATGTATGCTTTAAGGAATGTGTCAAATTTATTTTTGTAAAGCAGTGCAATGCTCACTCACCCATAGCTATTCACTCTTTTAATAGCTTAAGTGTTAAATTGAGAGCAGCTTATATAATTAGAAACACAAACCTTAAGTTCATCTTCGAATTTTTTGATAAATAAATAATTAATATTTATTTATCTAAAAATTCTAAATTAAATTAATAATAATTAATTAATAATAAATTAATAAATAATATATAATATTAATAAATAAATAAAAAATAATTAATAAAAAAATAATTTTTAGATAGATAAATTTTTAGATATTCAGTGATTGGCCACTTGGTATTGTGGTTATTGATCCTGACTGCTAATCCAGAGATTTTGGGTTAAATCCCTACCCATGACAAATCTTTGTATGATGACCATGATTATTTGTTCTGTATCTTGAAGTTAAATACTTATAATATGTATATACTTAATAATATATAAATATTATGTTTGTCAGTACTCTGGTTGCCATAGTCTTGGGCCTTGTGGTAGTGGTCCCAAGATATATATTTATGAATAAAATGTAACTTCTAGTTATACTATACAAAATTAATCTAAAGTAAAATTTTCTGACTACAGCAAATTGAACAGAACAAACAGGGTTACATATTGCCTAATTCCTAGCATGTCTTCCATTCATTAAAATAAAGTATTAGTTAATAAAACAGTTAGATAAGTATTCTAGTAATACCTACAGTGAAGTTGTTCATGATATTATACTTTATCTGATTACCATATAGGGATGGGCAATTATTTAAGATAATATGTAATATATTAGGTACATTTTAGGATTTTCATGGTTGCTTCTACTAGTGCATATCTTGCTTATAAAATTACTAACTTTCTGTCAGTGGTAATGCTCTAGTGTAGGTTAATAAGTTCCTAATCTTATTTTAAAGACATGTTAATAAGGGAAAATAAAATAAATATGCATTTGGGCTACCACTTGCATTATGGATGAAAGTGTATCTTGGCAAGAAAATTAAACTCTCTCATTCCCTAGGGTACAACCTATACCCCTTCCATGTTTTATCAGCATTGGTTCAAGATTTTACTTGTGAAAAAGTAACATTCACAATAACTGTCATGTTTGAAACCCTTTATAGTTAAAAATTATGGTTTCTACAACTTACTCTTAAAATATGGAATGTCTAGAAATTTCAAGCACAACAGCTGTTATCTCAAACAGGTTTTTATCAAAAAACCTAATTAGTAAAGGCTCATATGTTATATTTATCATAGCAATGCCTTAACTAGATTTAAAGTGCATTATATTTAATGAGTCAAGACATTAAGTCGAGTAACATAGAAATTAAAAGCATTTTCTGTATACTATTGTTATAGATATTTGAGATAGTAAATATACATAAAATGTGTAATTTATGTTACAACTATTCACAATAAAATAGATGAGTACAATTCTAGTAAATGAGGTTTAGTAAATGAGTGATCTAACATAATACAAACGAAATGAACATATATTGGGTGTTACTATGTAAATCCTAGATATTAAAACTAGTCAACAAGGGTGCACTAATAGACCTTACTACTAATGAAAACATTATGACTATTTTATAATATTATGTGACTGTATTGAAATCCAATTAACATTCTCCAAATGTTTCTACCTTTGTTTACATACCTGCCACCTGCACAAAATGTTCATGACCTTGTTATTGCTATATTGGATAGGTAGAAACATTATCAACTCTACAACAGAATTAAGATATATAATTAGATGTATGTGAATTATGTTACGTGAGTGTCTCTAATGTCTAAGCCTATAATTACCCAAGCTCTAATGCCGGCCGAAATTAAGCGTATCACAGTAGGAAGTTCATAAAATTCGAATCTAAGAACTAAAACAATGACAACGTTTTGTACACTTTTTATCTCCAAATTCTTATTCAACGATTGATACAGAAGTTTAATAATAACTTACTAATGCGTAGTGTCTGGTTACAGAACAGAAATCTATTACAATTAGAATGTTTGCAATGTGATATCACCACTATCCTTGGCCACATGTGATATTGTATATTTAATAACAGAAATGTTTATTATCTATCCTGTTAGTGAAACCCTTCTAATACAACGTGACATCGCAATAATAACTAGAAATAGACCAAAACGAAACAGATTGAATACAACTGTGGGCGGCTACGCCAAAACTCACCTTTGTGTTGAAAATAATGCTTTCTTCAATAAAATCCAAATAAAAGAATAAAGCAGTTCTAGAAAACAGTTCAAATTCACTGTAATTCCGTTACACTACGTCACTATGATTTATTATTTCACAAACATCGAAATAAATATGCTGCTACTTTCTGCCATGTTGAATTTTTGAAGAATGTTGCCATAATATTGTGATTGAAATATTTGACATTATATTTTTTTTCGTAATTTGTCCCATTTCAGTCGAGCCTTTTTAGCTAAATCGGAGATTTTATAATTGTACTAGCTGTGCCCCGCGGTGTTACCCGCGTTAAATTTTATAAATTTTTGAAGTTATACTTCTTTTGGCGCGATGGAGAAAAATGATGAGAGTGAATTTTTACGATGCGCGCGCACACAGACACCAAAAAATTTAACAGCATGAAGTTAGTTCTAGGTGGTATGAGAGTGAATTTTTACGATGCGCGCGCATCGTAAAAATAACAGCATGATGTTAGTTCTAGGTGGTATGAAAATTGATAACTATGTTCAAGTTGTATATTAAGAAGTATAACTTCTAACGCGTGTACATAAGTACAAACAAGTTTTTTTTTCTTTGCTATAAACCTCACGGAGCCCGAGACCTTTCCAACGAATGCAAAACCGTGGAAATCGGTTCGTGCGTTCTGGAGTTATAGCGTCAGGAAGGAAAACCCGACTTATTTTTATATAGTAGATTATCTCACGCTTTAATATGAACATTATAAAAAGGAACAATCATTTAAATCTGCAGTTACCTCATTATTACTGTAATAAATGTTGGTATGGCACAGGCATCGGGTTTAGAATTCGAATACAACATGTAGTCGAAGTTTCAATAATATTTGCAATACCCAAAAGTCGGTAAATTTTTGTTTATATTTCATCACTTACCATTTATCTAATAACTAAGAACTTATAAATACACAACAACATTTTAATTATTCGAACTACACTACGCTACTAAAGATCTCACATTTTCATTAATATTTAATCTGATGAAAATCAGTATTCGCGTCCGTGTGACACGGTCGTCTACCCTCACGTGTCTGATGTCCAGTTAGGTACAGTAGTTCCCCACCTAAACCGTGTTGTATCACGCCGCTCTGTTATTTTACAGCCTTGAGAGCTGATTTTTACAAATATTGAATGTAATATTTGTATATATCAGATAAACAGCCTAGAAAATAAGTTTCAAGCTTCTAGCTCTAATATTAACGATACTTTCATAAAACTTTGCATCCCCCACTTTAAAACCTTTGTTCGCATTAAAAAGTAGCCTACGTCATTTCTCAGGCTCTAGACTGTGTTCCAAATTTCATTTAAATCGGTTCAGTACCTAGTTTGGATGTGTTAGCGCGACAGACAGAGAGATTTACTTTCGCATTTATTTGAAGGAAAACAGAAGTACATTTCAAGCAAAGGAGGGTACCTGAGGTATGGTAGAATTTCAAAGAGTTCTTTTGAAACAAACCATACCTAATCTTCCTATTTCTCCTTCCTCAAAAACCTCATCTCGGATCGAATGCTCTTAAAACAGCTTACCTACTTTTGGTTACGACACGATACACGGACAACAAATATCTGAGAATGGAATTCCAGTCCACCTAGTACAAAGTTATTGTCATAAGAATTTATTTTATTGATTTCGAATTATTTTCCTCACTGGCTGGAATAAATGCTAACTTAGGTTTCAACCAATACGTTTTTAAGAACTACCCTAAACAAAATTCCTCAAACCATTCATTCCATTCCATTCAAGTATTCCAAATCATCCAAGAATAAGTGCATAGGTACTGTGGCTCCCAGCGCTGGAAACGACACTATGCACTCATTCTTGGATGATTTTAAAACATGCAGTTTGTTGTCCATAAGAAATAATAATAATGATTAAAATATGGAATTGTTCATATTTTCGAAGTTATACTTCTTTTGGCGCGATGGAGAAAAATGATGAGAGTGAATTTTTACGATGCGCGCGCACACCGACACCTAAATTTAACAGCATGAAGTTAGTTCTAGGTGGTATGAAAATTGATAACTATGTTCAAGTTGTATATTCTATTATTTTTATTTAAATAAAATCTTTTTGATTAATTTTAATATTTATCGTTAATCACTACTGCATTTTAGTTTTTTTTTTCCATACGCCAAAGAAGTATAACTTCTAACGCGTGTACATAAGTACACACACACTTTTTTTCTATGCAATATATATAACATAAATAATAATTCTCCACGGAACACTTACGTTGTATTGCTTTGAAATATTGAAAGGAAAACTATAGATAGAATGTGGGCAACACCACTTTAGCAAAAACAATTTGACCAATTGGTTTGTGGGCCATAAATTCAAACCCTATTCTGCTTTATATATCTAAACTCCATTGGTTCCATTTCGACGAGGATAAAAAAACGCTTTATTCTCTTTATACATATAATCATAAATAATTGAAATAGAGTGCATATTTTTTTACAAGATAATAATTTTTCCATACACATATATTATTATAGATGCTAATAATTAATTTTAATGAGCCGAATTCCTCCTACAATAAAACGCAAGAGAGCTTCTTAAAATATCGGCTAATATGTAATCACATTCAAAATAACAGAAATAAAACATATCAACAAAAACAACTCGTACATAACATGAAAACATACACACATTTATCGCTAACTTAGTTACTTAACAACAATGTAATAAACAATTTTGAATAATGCGACAAAAATCCTATTAGTGTCTTTTAAAGACCAGCTTTTTTATTACAGATTGTTTTGAACACCAAGAGGCAAAACTCGAAATGTTATTTATGTATATACAAGGTCTGAAACCAGATTATTGAACATTTAGAATCAGATTACAAAAAATAAATAGAGGCTTTGAAGATTTTTTTGAACCTGGTACATCATGGTTTGATTTGAAACTGGCGAGAACTAAACCATGTCCATATAAGTAAGGTTTCATGTAATTAGTAACTATTTACTAGAAATGGGTTGTTCTATTATGGAAACATAAAAAGTCAACAAAGTGGTAGATGTACCTAAATTTACAGAGTGCCATATATATGATATCGGAACATATTGTAAAAAACAGGGCTATTAGGTAACAGCTTAAAAACTGTTGTAGTCATATTTGGTATACATAATAATATGTTTGTTATATAAATTTTCCATTTTATGGTAAAAAACTAATTTGAAGCTTCTTTTCTGTGACAATATCTTGTAGGTAGTGGTCTTGCCTCTTGTAGGTAAACATACGCCCTTGCTATTTTGTTAAGGTGATAACAAAATTCAGGAAACTGCCTAATTTGGCTGCCCGAAGCAAGAACAACATTTTGAACCTTATAAGCAAGACCACTGGCAAATTTTAGACTAATTGTCTCGAAAGGGAGATTCAGTTAATGCCTTTTGTTATAGACATCATGTGTTCATGTCTCCATTTATTGTTATGGGTTTAACACTCTCTACCACACCGCCGAGAGGTGTATAACATCAATAAATTACGCTTATGTGGCGCGTTAAAAAGTTGACATGCGTGTTAATTTATTTTACTCATGTATGGAGACAATAAAAATAAAAAACAATAGGCAATATTAATTTTAAATCTTTATACATACTATTAATAACATTTTATTCTTTTGTAAAAATAGTATGTAAAAATATACGAAATAAATTCCATGTATAAATTCTTTTGCATGTTGTATTGTTGTATATTTGTTGTGTTGTAAGTACAAAGTAAAACTTATATAGTATGTATAGTCAGCAAAGAAGATATCTATACCAGACTTATGGCTGTGCTTGCTTCCTAATTAGTTAGGAATAAGAATGGAATATTTTGCCATTATCTGTGTACTTGTGTGTAATAATAAATTATTCCCAAGGCCATTAAAGGTACATGTTTCCAGAGCATATGATACATTACATACTACATAAAGCGAATAAAGATAACATCCTTCTAATTCATGTGTAACAGTGGCAAGTTGTTGCTGAGGGAAGCTTCATTGAGCAGGTTGTCAGCCCAGTATAGATACCTTCTTTGCTGACTGTACCTCTTAAAGAGTTCAACTTACATAATCGCGCCAATCAGCTGACACAGCGTATGAACTTCTGCCAATATTTATATGTGTATAACGTAAGTATAATACTACCAATTATCAGATTTAAGTGTAAACTGATCTGAGCTCAGATCTCAGATGAAGCTGTTTAAGTTATCTGTTGTGTATGATATATGAATGTCTAAATACCGAAAGGGCACATGTCACTTTTTACCCAAAATACTTTTTTGTTTTAATGTCTTGGCAACACTTACTTACAAATTTCTGCCAAAAGGATTTATAGCTTCCTATATACTCTATAACATAATATCAAAATCAAAGTTTAGATAGTAAAAGTTTTAGAAATATTAGTTAATTTTTTGTTTACTGTAAAATTTTACTTTTATCATTTTAGGAGTGACAAGTGCCCTTTTAGTATTTAGACATTTATGTTATATGACTATGATTGTATTTATGTCGACAAAAATAATGATCCATTTACATCTTAGTAATATTGTTATCAATTTATCAATAGGCAAATTCCAATGAGCAAACAATGAATAAAGTAGAATTTACGTTACTTATACACGTGTTAAGAGTAAAATGCAGTAAAATCTTTTTGTACACTATTATTAATAAAGTGATTGATAAAGAGCATTGACTTTTCTCACAATACAATATTAAAGAACTTATTTATTCCAATAGATTACACTAGATTACAATGAATTTGATTAAAATAGTCCATATAAATATTTTTTCTAACCAACGCACGATCAGAATTGTTCTACCACGATAATACCCTGTCACAGAATATACATTTGTGTAATACATATTAATTAAATTAATTACGACAGGGTTCCATCGTGGCTCAATCCCTTACTGTAATTTTTACATTACCACTTGTGTATAGTTATAGTATTATGTTGTATTGTAATATTAGGCGGGATAAAACTGGAATTCCATTAAAACTATTAACCAAACCACATTAAAATATAAGTATTATGTATTTACAAAGATAAAAGGACTCAAATCAAGAAAAATGTCATAAAAAAAATAATTTAAGGACCAAATATTGCATACAGTAATTACTTAAAATCTTTTATACACATTATTTATAATAATTTAAGTATAATATTAAATAAAAGTTACTGAGACCATGCGCTACTTCCACTAGCGCCACCGCGGAATATTGAATGTACTATTACGCGACCGGTAATGTTATGATAATGAGACCCAACTAGAAAGTATAACTGCAAGAAAAATGCATTTTTACTCTTTTTTTAAGAGGAATTTTAGTTAGGTCGCCTTAAATCGGAGTGGTTACCAGACACCATTAAAGAGTTCCACTATTCACTAGCTGGCTCCGTAATCAGCCGAGCATGATGGTACCAAAATGTTGACATTCGAAATACAAATAGCAGTTTCAAATCAATTCTACAGTTAGAGGTAGATTAAAATCGACCTCAAACTTTATTTTTAATTAATTTAAAAGTAGAACTATTAAATATTCCAAACGGTTTGGTCCATTGCGGTGCATTCAGTAATCGCAATAGCAATGAAAGTTGCGTCAAAAGTACCAACAATATTTCGAACTGGAGCTAGCAAGAATCAATGGTACACGAAGCGAGTTGATAATGGTTTCAGCCCACTTATAAACCACGTGTCAGCAATAAATCGAGTTACTGAGCAAAATTTCAAGGGCACATAATTTTATCTTACATCTGGTGAAGAAAAACTGATGAATGAAGAATTCCCAAGTGCCGAATTGCCGGGCGTTTCGTCGGTTGATGGACAATTGCACCTTGGTATATCCCTTAACGTAAAAGTAGCAGTTTCTAAATTCAATAACACGTGTACCCCTATGTAACCCTTGGTCAGCGAGAAGAACGCAAGAGGTCCCGATGGTACGGGTGTTACAAGCGTCCACAAGCTTCCAAAACTTGTTACCGTACGACAAGCTGAATATGTTGTGGTTGTTTCTTTTTGTCTATAAGCCAGTATACTATTTGCCAATAGATACCTACCATGCCCATGAGTGTGTAGATTCTGCAATAACGCAGACGAAACAACTCTACACCTGCTCTGTCACTGTGAGCCACTGATGCATATACGTAACACCGTCCTGGGCCAACACTTCTTGCACCAGGACGATGTTATCGATACTCCTGCCAAAAAGATTCTGCAATTTATCTATGTTGCAGGGTTAGACAGGGACGTTTAGTTGGAGCGGCGAGCACAATAGTTCATCACTGGACGAAGTGTTACCAGGACCTCCGGGGACTGGAAATAGCCGCCACGAGAAGAATAAGAATGCCCATGAAGTTATGCTCAGTAATTCAAGTTAACCTAGTATCACTTACTCTCCCATGTAACAATAAACATCTTTTGATTTGATTTAAAGTTAAAATTTCTTTATTATAAAATATAAATAATTTCATATTTCTTATTCATCGATATGAATCAGGGCCCCAATTCCATTTATCTCTTAATAGGATCTGCTTTGCATATTAATGGGCAATTTTATAAATAGAAACGTGTTTAATACAACAGCTCATTTCCATTTTATCGAGATCTATTTCACGGGTTACGGGATAAACAAACGAAGCTAAGTCGCGACGACATTTTATCTCTAACCCGTCGCATACCCATATTACCCAAACATTAAAATTTGTTAGGTAGTATGGTTTAAGAATTGGAGCTCGGATTCGGAATTTCATTTAGTATGACAACACATGACAAACATAATATATTAATAAATAATATTGAGGCATAATTACTGTCAGTAGTCAAATGGGTTATTTTTAAATTCTACATCTACATAGCGCAAACTAACATATATTTGGTAAATAGATAATTCACAACTAATTTTTTTAACTGGTAGTTTCAATTTGACCATTGCCATTAGTGTGGTTGCCATTCTGTTTCAAGTGCAAATCATTTTTCAGGGCTTTTGTAATGGCTAATTCCTTTTGTTCTTTGCGTGTGTTTCTGTCTTCAAACTCAAGTCGATGGCGTATTATTCTTTGTACAATATCTTCTGTTGTCATGGTGTTACCTGAATTAAGTATCTGAAAAATATAGAAATAAATATTAAAATTGTACAGAGATTTATTGACACGATTTCTATGATTAAACTTCGTATAATTTTATTACGGTCACCATAGCCTAGTTGGTAGTGCTCCTGCCTACGAAGCTGGTGGTCCTGGGTTCGAATCCCGGTAAGTACAAATATTTGCGTGATGAGTACGAATATTTGTTTCTGAGTCATGGATGTTTTTTATGTATATAAGTATTTATCTATCTATATAAGTATGTATATCGTCGCCTGGTACCCATAGTACATGCTTTGCTTAGTTTGGGGCTAGGATGATCTGTGTGACATACGAATTACATTTTGTAGAAAATGCGTCGATTGTAACTGTTCGTTGGTACACTAGAGTCTTAACTGAAAGTCGAATGTATTTGCAAATATTTGGCGTGGTTGGAAGAAACTTGCCTTTCACGCCGCAGGTCATGGGTTTGATTCCCACCCAGGACAGATATTTGTGTGCATGAAATATCTGTTTGTCCTGAGTGCGAGTGTAATTATCTATACTGTATTTACTATTGTATTACTATTTTTTTGTATATACATACTGTATATACAAAAAAAGTAGTATACATATAAGTTGTCTGGTTACCATAGTACATAAATATATAGTGCAAGTACGAAGCCTTACATTTTGTTTACGGATCATAGGTTGAAAGATGCGAGGTGCTTCGGTTTCTTTGTGTCAAAATAAGGAATATGAGGACTATAGTCTAAAAATAATATAATGTCTTCCTAGCCGAATTTCAGGCCAGTCTCAATAGAGATTAGCCATCTGCGCGGGTCTATAATATGGCCCGCGCAGATGGCTAACCTCTATGCACAAGTGTGTGCGCAAACACAGGAGCACTTTCTATCCATCACTCTCATGATCCGATGGGACGCCTAGCCACACAACCGGAAAGATGGTAGGATGGAAACAGGACCGACGGCTTACGTGCTCTTCGAGGCACGGTAGTATAATACCGCCATCTCCCAGACTTCGGGCTGATACTGCGCAATTTTTATTTACACATAAAAGTCCTAAAATCACGTTTGGCCCGACCCGGGATTTGAAACAGCGCCAGCCATAACAAACATATTATATTATTATGTATCTAATTCTTTGGGATACAGAAATCACAAGAACTGGACTGATTTTTACATATACGTGAACAGATATTACGAAGCTCTTTGAAGGACTTGGAAACTTAAAGAAATAATCAAGATCATAATTTCTAAACACGACCATGAGTAGCTGTTGAAGGTTGTGCTAATTTCGGCATATAAGAAATTTGCTAGCGCACTTAACAAATGTACAGTTGAAGTATGATAAGATAAGTTATTACCTTGAAGACGCCTCGTTGTTTGGGCACTTTGTATGGGTCGATAGAGTCGGCGTCGGGGGCTATCGCGGTGAGGCCGTGACACACGACCTTAACGCGGAAGTGGTCCATCAGCTCGGCGGTCACATTGTATGGTGCGCCAATCACCACCTCATGGACATACTGCAATACAATGAGAAAAATAAGAGATAGAAGCTGTACGTGCCCTTCAAACAGCCAGTCTGTCAATAATCGGCAAGTCAAGTAGGGAGAGCGAGGTTAGTAAAAGGATGTGTCGATGTTTATCACTGATACTTAGGTTAAACCGCTTGCTACTACTGCACTTTATAAAGGACAGTAGACCTATAACCTAGGTTATATCGTAGTGATCTGGGTTACGCAGCTAGGTGACCGCTAAAGTGGTTTAATTTTTGCAGTCTTTAAACGAGTCGTTAAACGATGGCACGTCCGTCTACTGATCAGCTTGAACGACTCTAACAGTACAGTAACCACTGTCTACTCGAGAAAGAATACTACAATTTACATAGACAGTATAGAACCAAGGGAATCATTAAAACCTTTCAAAGGGAAACTTACTTCACGGATTTAAAATATTTGCTCTCGACGACTAGCCCCTTCTATTCCAGATTTAAACCCACTGGACTACTGGATATGGCAAAATTTGGTAAAAAGTCGGCGCTAAACGTCATCATAATTCGAATTTTCCACGAGCATACATACATACATAGACTCACGCCTGTTTCCCAAGGGGGTAGGCAGAGACAACGGATTTCCATTTGTCACGATCTATGCACACCTCTTTTGTCTCGTTTACTCTCATTATATTCTTCATACATGCTCGCCGGTGTAGGGTACTTCAGACCTGGCCTTTCTTGAGAACGTCTCCGATTTGGTCAGAGAATGTTCTAAGAGGTCTTCCCCTTCCGGTTGTACCATTCACACAGGCCAGGTATATTTCTTTTGTCAATCTTATATTCTTATCACGAGCATATCTGGATAAAACAGCGGCTGAAATAGATATGAATCGCACCACATTCATATCTATTTCTGCTGCAATCGATGACTGATGAGCAGAACGTCGTATGAATGAAACATAGACCCACCAATGTCTCGACAGTACAACAAAAACTTAGAATAAAATAGTTGCTTATGATGTCAGGTATCTACTTCTACGAGGTTGTAAGTGTTTTACAAATAACCCAGTATTAATTATGCTGAGTGTACTTGGCATACGTACGTTCGTCAAGTTAATATGGCGTACAATGAGTAGGTATTTAATTTACTTTCCCCGCGCAAATCCCGCGCACTCGCTAAAAGATACGCATGAGTAAATGTTAAAAACAATAAAGGCGTCATAACTGCACTTTTTGTTCAAGACAATTGTCAAGCATGATATATAGAACCGGAACTTCATTCTTCGCAATTGTTTCGAATAAAAAAGTGGAGGTATCTATCGATAGGCTGGGACAAGCCTCTTTATGAGTCACGTGTCTGCGCTGCATCATTGCCTTCGTGTTTACTTCGTCAAAATTAATTAAATAAAATAAAGGTAAAACATAATTTCGGACGATTTGCATAAAAAGTGCGTTAGCTAAATCGATATGTTTGTGTGGCAAATAAACATTTGTATTTATATACGCCGATAAATGACTCGGATTTATAACTAATTTACTCGTGTGGGGAATAGTTACCTTATTGTCAAAGTTGCTCAAATAACTCAAGGTCCCTGACAATCCTGACATGGCTAAGAAGCAGACGCACTTGCCGCACGTCAATTTTCGTAAAATAATTCATTGCCGTTATTTTGATAGTTCATACGATCTTTAATATATCTTTAGTATATGTTTTTAAAATAAATAAAAATAATAATACATTTATTGGGAAAACTAACAGACTGCCATCTGATTCTAAACGAGCCTGGACTATGGCATATGTTTCTAAATACATATATACTATCAATGACTTACATCCAGACAGACACAACAAATCATCGTGGTCATCACACAAAGATTTTTTTGGGTGGGAATGGAACCCATGAGCACTGAGGGTCACTAACCACTAGACTAACAGGCCAGTTATATAAGTTTAGCATATACATAAGTTTAGAAAATACAATTGTTTCGGTAAGAAAAGAATTATTATATTATCTATACTAATATTATTAAGAGGTGTAACGTTTGTGAATTTGTGACGTTGTAAGGGGTAATGTCTCGATCTACTGAACAGATTTTTAAAATTATTTCACCATTAGAAAGCTACGTTATTGTGGAGTGTCATAGGATATGATTCATCATCATAATTTTTATTAAACCGAAGTATTACGCGGCACAAACGGGCAGGGACAAAAATATTATAACGCGGGACGAAGTCCGCGGGCACTGCTGTAGGTAATAGATAAGGTCTTTTACGATACAAGAAAAATTGATTGTTCACTTTTATTATGGTCCCTGGAGGAATAAGCATTGCTTTTTAAGACCAAGTGGTTACCGCTAGTTATTTATACTTAAAATTAAATAAAGTAGTCTGGCCAACTGCGCTGGGACTCGCCCACTAGAGGGGTACAGCAAATTTAATAAAATTCGTTATTTACCACAAACCGGATCGCACAAACAAGTTTATAGTAAAGGATTGTGAAGATAAAAAATGCACTAGTACGAAACATCGTTAATTTTTTTTAGCTTTCAGCTATATTATATCATTTAGGAAATAAATCTGCCTTGGAATTTCCAGATAATGATTATGAAGAGATTTCTATTGCTCACTACAAAATAGATACTAAAATGATAACTGATGACATATCGACTCCCCACTTTTGCGTGAGTTTTCTGTTTGTATGTTTGGGGTTCAAGCTTAATATTATTTAGAATGAATACTGGACAGAGATTCCACCGGAATAAATTGTAGATCAAAGAGTGATTAATCTTGTTACGAGGTATAAACTAACACGATAATCATCCTACTAATATTAAAAATGCGAAAGTTTGTGAGTGGATTTATAGATGTATGGATGTTTGACGGTCACCGTAGCCTAGTTGGTAGTGCTCCTGCCTACGAAGCTGGTGGTCCTGGGTTCGAATCCCGGTAAGTAAAAATATTTGTGTGATGAGCACGAATATTTGTTTCTGAGTCATGAATGTTTTCTATGTATTTAAGTATTTATCTATCTATATAAGTATGTATATCGTCACCCGTAGTACAAGCTTTGCTTAGTTTGGGGCTAGGATGATCTGTGTGACATTGTCCCTAGATATTATAGATAATATTATGTTTGTTACTCGTTTACGCAAAAACTGCGCACAGCTAGTAAATAATACACACTATTAATTTTATAATCAACTACAACTAAAATCAACTGGTATTTCCTAAACAACTTTAAAGGTCAAAAGACAAAGAGAGTTATGTAAAGATTTTTTTTGTATATAATAATTAATCAATCAGTAAACATGTGTTAGCTTGCTAAAAAAACATTGTATAATTTCAATTAAATATTGCACATTTTCGAATTATTTGGCTCTGTGATTTAAATAAGTTGAGGATTTGACTAAAACGTGTTAATTATTGCAGAAGTTTGTATAAAGTAAAATATTAACTATCTTTCAATTTACCATAAAACATGTTGATTTTGACTTGTAATTTTATAGTATGTTTATATTTTTATTGTTATATTTATTAACATTTTGACTTCTGACAGTCGTAGCAAAAAATAATTTAGTTCGTCATTGATTTCACTACCTGTTTTTTCATTTGATGTTATAATCAAAGTCTATATAAATGGCAACACGAGGGCCGACGAGGCAGTCATTATTGAGCTACGAAGCGCGTTGGTTGTTAAGAGTGATAAATTGTGTTCATGTAATAAAGTTATTGTTGAAGAACAGTTTTTGTGTTTTAACTTCGGGAAAATTCTAACAATTCAGAAGCAGGGATAACACCAAGGAATTCAGGTATATGGATACCACCCTGGTGGGATCATACGCTCACAACAAGGTATGTTAATAATTTATTCTGATTATGCTAATATGATTTCTATATGTGTGATGTTTATTGCAAGAAAGGTACCTACTAAAATTGTGTAGGTATTGATATTAAAGCCCAGAATGTGGCCATACTGTTTGCTTGCTTGTGGCATTCCTAAGATCCAACTACCTACTCGTAACCTCACTCACTCACCCGAGCAATTAGATTAATTAATGAAGTACACGAAAAAGTGGATATATTCTTATGTAATTTGTGTGAATTCATAAAGATCGTGTTAAATGTAGTTAGTTACAGGAATAATTCGTATTAAAATGTAATTAAATAAGGATTTTATAATTTTAATACCAACACTATCGCATTAGGTCAAGACATGTAATGATAGATGTTAAGGAGAGAGAAAAATTATTAAATAAATCTTGCCATGAACATGTGGCAGGACGGGCTGGGTACGTTGTTAGATGGGCCATGCATTGGACCGATGCTCCACAAATACAGTTCATATTGGGGTTGCTAAAATAGTCCACACCTAGACATATTTTCTTTGTCTTCGGCCCACCAGAGGCCGGAGTCTATTTAGGGATTTCCAGATCGGCCACGGTAATTTATTTTCGGGTGGGAGGCTTTCGAAAGGCGTGACAAACTGATCTAGCAATGATTTTTGTGGCACGATGGCAAATTATTGTTGATTTATTAATATTGTAACTATGGCTCGAAATTTTAAATTTTTTTAGAAAAAAAAGATCGTATCGTATTTGTCGTTGTAATTATATTTTTGAGTAGCTCTAAACCACGGGGCACACCCGCGGTTTTACCCGAGTAAAACTTTATAAATTATCACAGCTCCTCCCCCGTAGGCGATAGCGTAATAATATGTAGCCTATATGTTGAACCAACCTCTTAGTAATATTCATGCAAAATTTGAAGTAAATCCATGCCGAACTTTTAGAGTTTAGCCCAGATATACATACAGAAAAAAAAATAAACAGACAAAATTTCTAATAACTATATTTTTGGTTCGATATCGATTGTAAATCACGAACAAGGTATCCTTTAAAAAAAATATATTCAATATACAGTTTTGACTTTCCTACGATTTTATCATATGTATAGATAATTTAAAAAGAGGTTTATTTAAAACCAATATCATTGTGTTCGTAATGTAGATATTAAATGAGCTGATATAAGAAACATTATAGAAATTTCACAGGTAGTAAATTTCTGAGAACCTCATTTGTAAATTCAAGTTCACATTGGCTGGTACATTAGTATATGGTCCATGCTTAAATGAAATAGATACTCGTTGTTTAAAAATACATTTCAGGTAATTTGACAAAGAACTATAATTGTACAATCAAGTGAAGATGCCTGGTGATCGGTTCGAGAGTAGACTGACGTCTTCTGGGATTCATCACAGCATTGTGCTCGTTGGGGCACAGCCGATCCCGGGCGTCCGTCGGGCATCGCCAAGGTGCAGCCGATCCCGATTGCGCGTCGAGGATCGTTGAGGTGCAGCCGATCCCGATTGCGCGTCGAGGATCGTTGAGGTGCAGCCGTGACCGTGCGCGCCGAGGCGCAGTCGATCCCAAGAGCGCGTCGGGGCTCGTCAAGGCGCAGCTGATCCTGAGCGCGCGGCGAGGCGTGGCCTATCGAGGTCGTGTGGTCGAGGCCCGAGGCAAAGTCATTGCACATCTGTAGCGCCCCGCACCGATAGGCGTGGTTTCGAGCGGCGCTGATCGGGATGGTCATCCCCAAGGCTGAGCCGCAGATGGTTCACGTAACGCAGCAGATTGGTCGTGTCTATAGCTATAGTATCGCCAACGAGCAGTGTGCAGATGGCACCGTGAGTATATCTATTTCTTAAAACAAAGTACTAAGGCTACCTAACCCATAAAGGGGTCAGACCGATTCTTGTTTTGCAATATGAAAATGGTACCTATGTCGGCTGCCGAACCCCACAGCATGGTGCTGTGGAAGTACGTAAAATGTAGTGGTCTGGTAGTTTGACAGCTGTCTTATTTTCCAAATGACTTGGAAGCCGAACTGAATTTATCTGTTAACTTTTCAATATGAGGAGCCCATTGCAATTCTGAGTCTGGATTCATGCAAATCCTAGAAATACGGTTGACGGGGCTAATATTCCCTCATTAAGTGCAACTGTTGGTTGGTACGGAATGTGTCACCATTCCGCAATGAGAATTTGTTACATTTAGTTTTCCCTGCATTTAATAAAAGTTTATTTGCAGAAGTCCATTTTGATATAAGGCTGAGTCTTTATCTTGTTCAATAAGATTTTTGTCCTTCCTGTTTACTGTAAAAATAAGCGACGTATCACCAGCAAACAAAACTATGTCTGGCACTTTGCTCCACCAGATAAAGTAGATCATTTATATATATTAAAGGTAAAAATAGGCCCAGGATGGATCTCTGGGGCACCACTATTCTCACGAGATGACGTTCTCACCTCGATAAATAGAAAAATATAAAATCAAGAGATGTATCAGATATTCCATAGTACTTCAGTTTTAAAATGATCGTACGATGATCACCGAAATCGAAAGCCTTAGAGAGATTGCATTTCAGTGGCGTGCACCCCGCGTCTTGGGTCGGGTGGCCCCTTGTCAAGTCAGGCTGGTTGTTATGCAATATCCCATTCGTGTTGGGGTGTGACAACATTTGGCTAAGCATGAGCTTTACTAGTCTGTGTTCGTGGCTCTCTCAGGCCTGCCTTGAACACCGTTTAACTGATTTTCATGAAGTCTGGAAACCACTATCACTTATACAGCAGTTGAGGATGGCTGCGGGGATATTGTGGCAGGGTTTTGTGTGATTGATTCAGTGGTTTTGGCAGACAGTTCCCATAAATCGTCCACTATTGAAAGCTTTTATAATGTCTTCACTAGTTGAGAATTGAAAGCTGAATTTAGGCACATTTTGTTTTAAACTTCCTAAATTTGATTTTGTAAGAGGTCTCAAAGAAATTTCTGTTTATTTATTAGTTATTTCAATATTTATTTTGGCTATTGGTATTTATGATCAGAGCGAACACCAGTTACTAAACACTTCTCGGAGACTTCAAAGTTGATAATTGTGTTATCAATGCAGGTTGCAGTTGTGTCATTGTGTGCAAGTGTGACTCTTGTGGGCTCAGAAAATAAGCATTAAAGGTTAAAGGACCGAAATGCATCTAAACATATTTATATTAAAATCACCACATATCTGGACTTTAATAAAGAATATCCTAAGAATATACTCGAGTGTGGATATAAAGAGCTTTAGGTCGGATGCTGGTGGTCGATACACACATATTATACAATACAATTGAGTTTAAATACACGCTACCTCACACACGTTCCATAGAGAGAGAGAGAGAGAGAGAGATTAAAAATACGAAGTCTACTTCAACCATTACAGTTCATTGAAGCTACTTTGGAACATTTGGTTTACCAAAACGACTGAGTACCAAAAAAGGCACCTCATTTTAAAGTTCGAAATTCAATAGTTTTCTAACTGAAGTAAGAGTTAAAAATGCAGTAGCTTCACCTAGAGCAAATAGTCAGGTGGAGTGGTAAAATCGAAAAATATTGGATTTTTAGCTTCACAAAACCACATAATCATGAATATCGTTGTTTGTACATGTGTACACATAATTGATGATAGCCTGGGTGAGACTCGTAACATTTATACGCATAATTATATGGTTTAAAGATGCATTCATAGGCGCCTTCGTAAAATTTTGTCATATTCCGTACACTGTTTCCACGGCACATATGTGCCCAAATGTATAAATTCAATCCCTGAGTAACCGATAAAGATCAATAGGTCCATTCGTTAAATAATGTTGTCATTATTGGGATCACTCTGAATCAGCACTGATTGGCGCCATGGGTAATCTACTATGATCTATTTCACAATATATTTGGGGTACCACATACGTACAAAACGTCCTATGAATGATAAAGTTAAAATAATTTATTTACATGAAACAAGGTTTACAAATTATAGATGTTGTAATCTTTGGTGGTTTCACATGCATCGCCATATATATGGCATGTAAATTTTTAAAAATGAGTAGACAACTAGACGATTAAATATTCAATTATAAAATTAATGGATTTCTATTATAAATATATTATATAACAATATTTGAATTTAAATAGTTATTACAGTCGTCAACCTTAGGATAACAGTTACTAGAAGGTATAAATGACATAAAAATATATTATTACATTGCTAACATAAGTAAAGCTAAGAGTAAGTTTGAGAGTTAATTTATCATCTGATCACATTATTTAGAGTGTAGGATGTATTTTAGGGGTCATTTATTATTAATTCAGAGTTGATCACAATCATAAGAATCCGTAAATCGTCTGCACACATACGAGGGGCTTTTTGCAGTCTTTCCATAGCCGAATGGGCACAAATTATCCTATTATATGATCTGATTCAATCTGAAAGACAAAAACAAAAGTAGCATATTATTTGTAATGGAATAATTTAAAATGAAAACCAATTTAGTTGGATAGATTCTATTGGGTATAGTGAGTTACTTTTGTTACTAAATAAGAAAGTTTAAATACACAAATTCTAAACCTTCACTGCTATGAGCGTGAGTGTTAATAATTACTTTCGAAGAGCAAGGTGCACAAAATCATATTATAAGCCGCTGTGAGCAAACATTACTTTTGAAGTGCAAGGTGCACTAAATCATATAAGCCACTATGAGTAAACATTAGTTTTGAAGTGCAAGGTGCACAAAATCATCTAACCCGCTATGAGCGAACATTTCTTTGTAGGCACAACAAGTCGAGAGTAAGTATGAACTGATATGATTGTATTTTACTTTGAAGTGCAAGGTGCACATTACTTTTGGACTGCAAGGTGCACATTACTTTTGAAGTGCGAGGTGCTCATTAGTTTTGAAGTGCGAGGTGCACATTAGTTTTGAAGTGCAAGGTGCGCATTGCTTTTGAAGTGCAAGGTGCACATTACTCTTGAAGTGCAAGGTGCACGTTACTTTTGAAGTGCAAGGTGCACGTTACTTTTGAAGTGCAAGGTGCACGTTACTTTTGAAGTGCAAGGTGCAAGGTGCACGTTACTAATGAAGTGCAAGGTGCACATTACTTCTGAAGTGCAAGGTGCACGCAATCAAATAACCCGCTATCAGCGAACAGTTCTTTATTGCAGGCTTGTCATTATGTAAGTCGAGATATGTTGGCTGTGTGGTGACTGCATGGAGTGTCATCGCCCCGTCTCATCCCGTGGGGGCGTGGAGGTCGTTCGAGGGAGTAGCTGCCGGGAAATGGGCAGCAGCGTTTTTCTGCGAACTGTAACCATCGGACTGCGATCGCCGGCCCGTCTGCCGGGCGTGGCGATTGTGGCGTGTCCTCCCGCTCTTTGCGGGCTATTGTCCGACGGTGGGCGTGCTTTTGTTGGCGTGATGATGATGAAGATGATTGATAGTATAAGTGCAATTATGAAAAAAAAAATCTGAAAATTTTGTTACTGTCTTATGTGTAATTCTTATCAATTCATATAATACAATTCGCGAGGACGCGAAAGTAGTCAGGATGGGCGAATTGTTAGCTTGCTAAAAAAACATTGTATAATTTCAATTAAATATTGCACATTTTCGAATTATTTGGCTCTGTGATTTAAATAAGTTGAGGATTTGACTAAAACGTGTTAATTATTGCAGAAGTTTGTATAAAGTAAAATATTAACTATCTTTCAATTTACCATAAAACATGTTGATTTTGACTTGTAATTTTATAGTATGTTTATATTTTTATTGTTATATTTATTAACATTTTGACTTCTGACAGTCGTAGCAAAAAATAATTTAGTTCGTCATTGATTTCACTACCTGTTTTTTCATTTGATGTTATAATCAAAGTCTATATAAATGGCAACACGAGGGCCGACGAGGCAGTCATTATTGAGCTACGAAGCGCGTTGGTTGTTAAGAGTGATAAATTGTGTTCATGTAATAAAGTTATTGTTGAAGAACAGTTTTTGTGTTTTAACTTCGGGAAAATTCTAACACATGAGTGAGACCTGTTTATTAATTCATTCATTTACATTTGCCGCATCGTATAATCTTAATACTTATACACGTGCAAAAGGTCACTCATTCCTCACACTAAACAAAAGAATTCGAAAATTAAACTTGACCCTTGAACTGAAATTTGATTTAAGGTTGGTACTTTTTAGGTAGGAGAAGGATCTATCCTGTATGGAGGACTGTTCTCATTTGTGGGACGGTTCTGTCAATAAGCTTCCGATTTTAAACGCGCCCGAAGGATTATTGACGACAGCGACCTAACGAGTTACAATGAGAACTGTAGATTGTCGGTCGTCTACAGGACTTTAAAGATGATTTGTTTTGTGTGCATGAACATGTCTGTTTGTCCTGAGTCTGGGTGTAATTTATCTATACATATACAACGCGCACACCCTCAAACACCCCAATTAGATTATTATGTTGTTAGCATAATACATACACTGAATTTTTTTATTTTACATGTATATCCATTTTTATTTATTTTGTATTGAATGATGGAATTTGTATGAATACAAATAAAACTGCAATTTTAAAAGTTACATGTTGTATGTGTGTTATTCCTTTGAATTACGGTCCATTTCAATTTGTTTTGACTGTACAGGGTTAATATGACAATAATTTCCGTAGTTTTAATTATTTTGTAATAAAAAATTAGCTATATTAAAAATGATATAAATCGACTAAGTAAACGATTCTGAACAAACTATTTCAGGATGTGCGTTAATTAAGTTACATGTTGTATATACACACAAATATTTGTCTCGGGTGGGAATCGAGCCCACGATCTGCGGCGTGAAAGGCTACGGGGAAGTGCCCTATCAAGGGTCACGCTTTGTCTTTTCTCATCCATAAGGCCAAGCTGTGGATATTTTTGCGGCGAGTAATAATGGTTATACATATATAAATAACCAATATCAATTTAATAAGTTATATTTTTTTAAATACTTCCTTACCAAATTATAAGTTTAGTAGCAAGGTCAAAAGACAAAGAGTCTTATGTCATATTATGTTTATATTGAATTATATAATCAGTGAACAGGTTTCACGCTTAAATAATTAACAACCAACCGGTTGTTAAGTGTTCAGGTGAAAATAGACAAAATAACGCCAAAACTAGACTCTGTATATTTCCTCGTCCTCTATAACATAAAGCCTATTAGAATTAAGCTCATGTTGTTCACATCCCGTCGATCATCAACCGGATGAGCGGCTCGCATCTTGCGACAGTCGTACAAGTCCTCATTAAAGCCTACCCTTTCTAATGAAAGGGTAGACTTTAATGAGGAAATAAAAGCGTTGGGGTTACTGTTGGTTAGATGCAATCACCTAACCAACAGTAAACCCAAAGGTTTTATTTTAATAGACGGCTCGAACCCTCGCTCGACTCTATTGTCTCGTGAAGCAGTAAATAAAATAAATATAAAGCGGCGGCAATATAGTTTTACCTACCATTAACTTAGATTTCTGATAAACTTTTAAACCAATTAATTAGAAACATACCTACAGCTTGTTAAAAGGTAAATCGACTCCTGTATGTACACGCAATGGTTCTTAGCCAATTACACTCACCGGTCTTTAAGCAATGGCGGGGTGAGGTTAAGCAGCTCGGTCCGCCATCAATCTTTAGATGGGTGACCACTAATTCTAAGCGTTAATTTTGAGCGGACAGTCGTTAAGCCATGACGAATGTCTACCAGGTGGCTTAAACAACTCTGACAGGGTAACTTAGGGCATAAATATTGCCTAAATGATTAGGAAAACATAATCGGCGTGTATGATTCTTTAGAACAGATATGTATGAACTAATCTTATATAGGACTAATCCGAAAACATTTTTTTAAATTTTTTAATATTTAATATATATAATGTAATAGAGTATTAAAAAAACCGGCCAAGTGCGAGTCGGACTCGCACATGAAGGGTTCCGTAGCAGCAACTATTTCAGTTGATTAAATGAAAGCAAATTGCGGTTTATAACGTATTAAAAAAAAACTACTTGCTAGATCTCGTTCAAACCAATTTTCGTTGTTAGTTTCTATGGTAATGTACATCATATATTTTTTTTAGTTTTATCATTCTCTTATTTTAGAAGTTACAGGGGGGGGGGGGGGGGGGGACACTCATTTTACCACTTTGGAAGTGTCTCTCGCGCAAACTATTCAGTTTAGCCAAAAATGATATTAGGAACCTCAATATGATTTTAGAAGACCTATCTATAAACACCCCACATGTATGGTCAAAGCCCAATAATGTAGTTTTAAGCATGCGTATGGAAATGTTATCCAATCAGTTTATGCTGTATTTGTATGCTCGAAAGAGTAAAACATATGTTTTGTAACAACTTTTATACTTACCTGTTTTTGTGACAAATAAAGATTTTATATTTGTATTTGTAACAAAGGAGACTTTTATTAAAATATATATAAAAAGACATATATTCGAATCATCATCATGCCAGCCGAATGATGTCCACTGTTGGACAGAGGTCACCCTAAAAGATTTCCGCAATGGAAGTGTGTCAATCATTTGGAGGGATATGTCATAATCGCCATGCTTGGCAGACGTGTTGTCGACGCTGCTGCCCTGGGAGACATTTCCCTCGGGACGACCTCTACGCCCCCCATGGGTTGGGATGGGGTGATGAAATTCTTTGCCGTCAGCCATATATAATACGATCCGAATAATCTAATTCTTTTGAACACGGTTAAAAAAAGTTCCACCTGGAGCAAAATGTTAGTTTAACCTCAATAGGTTGTATATGACCAATAAATAATTATATGATGCAATAGTTATCTAAGATTTTTATCAAATTTCATAAAAAATATACGTATCAGAACGGTATATAAAATGGTATAAAAGGTGATATTATAGTAATAAAAAACTGGATAAGTGCAGGTCGGACACGCGCACCTGGGTTCCGTGCCTTACTATAAACTTACTATACTTTGAAATAACGCAGTCGAGGTTCCTAGTAAACCCATTATCTCGAAAACATTCCCCATAGAATACAAAAAACTAATTATCAAAATCGCTACACAAAAATAAAATACAATCGATTAGATAACGTCATTCTTTTTTTAAATCTTTTCAAAAGTTATTTAGTTAGTCAATATTACTAACTACCTACATATTACGGTCATGAAATACAGTCCGCTGACAAACACGGAAATACAGACTGCCAGGGGCTTATTAATAGGCTTGTTACGTTTGCACCGTTCGGATACGGAAACCTAATCTACTACTACTACTTATCGTAAGGGGAGTGGTTACTCTAGTGTCAGAGTTGTTAAAGCTGCCGCACCCTTTAGACCTCTGACATGCCTTAACAACTGTTGCCTAATGACTACAACCGGGACCGGCACCTTAACGTGCCCTCCGAAGCACGGAGACGATCAGAAAATAAACCAATTTGGTGGTCACCCATCTATCTATAGACCGCGAGCCTAGTTGCTTAACTTCGCCGATCACTTACGGACCGGTCAGAGCATAGAGTTATGAGCGCTTAAAAACGGAAACCTAATAATACACATTATAAAAATTATAGGGCCATGTGGATACAAACTGTGAAATGAATCGTATAGCTCAATTTTCTTATATTTTTAACATGGGAAAATCATCCTGTACAGTGTTAAATTATATCAGTAGTAGATAAGTTGGTTTAAGGCTTTTACAAAACTAAATTAACACTCTGTATCTATAAATGAAAGCACCGCGCTACCAAAAACCAAATCAAACGCACAGCCGATTAGCATGCAATTTAAAAACGGCAGTTACATAATATAGTCTTGAACTTGATTGGTGAACTTGAATGAACTATAAGTTCATGTAAATTTGTTATTCAAATGATCATATAATGATGTAGTGTAGGTACTGTCGTGTTATGTAAATATTACATAACCACCAAAGACCAATAAGAGACACATTCGCTGGCTGTGGGAATTGAACCTCTACTGTGCATGTGCAATTTTTTTCTCACGACTGCGACTTGAAGAATTTCTGTCACTATTTATACAGCCTTTTCTCATAACCTAACTACTTCATGTACTTATGTTGGTTGGGGTGTACTTACGTACAGCACTTCGTCCCTCAAGGATCTTTTGTACTAGCCCCATTGGTTTTTATTCTATCCCTAGAGCCCTGAATTTAGTCTGCACATAATTTAGTACGCTTCTTAGGGGTAGATACTTGTAGTCTCCTGGTTCTGGATATGCCAGTTCCAGGATGGACATTCTGGGTCTTGCCAACGCATCGCATTTACATATTATATGCAGCATTGTTTCATTTTCTTCCCCACAGGTCCTGCAGATCGGGCTATTCGACGATAGTTGGTGCCATAGTGGCCCGTAAATACTGCTACAATTAGTCGTAGCTGTTTTCTGATTTACTACCAAAGGTTTTTGGACCAGTTCTTATCCACTCTTTTAATAAATACTTCATGTTACTAAAAGTGTTCTTTCTAAACGTATTCCTAAGAAATGTAGGACACACTCCTAACATTTACATACGTTTAGGCGTCCAACAGTACCTATACTAGCGTCTAATTAGCAGCCTAGCTCTGCACCTAACGGCTAACGGTTAGCGACCAAACATACAACAATGACTTGTATATATTGCTTCTTTTGATCTTAATAAGACATTCTTACCGCATTATCTATATAAGTATGTATTTACAAAAGAAAAGTAGTATATGTCGTATATCAGTTATCTGGTTTCCATAGTATAAGCTCTGCTTAGTTTGGGAACAGCTGGCCGTAAGTAAATAATGTCCAAGGATATTATTATTATTGGTTTATGAAAATATTGTAGTTTTTATAAGATTTATGTTTTGCGCTTTATTTTATCGAATACAATCAATCACCTCTTATATTTTTTTTTATTTGTTGAGTATCACCAAGTATAACCACATTTCTTTACAAAAAAATATTCACACTTAAATAATATGCCATAATTAAATACATTCCATTATAGGTAACCACCAGCTTACAAAGCAATGTAGGCTTATTTATAAAACTTGAAATGTAATTTAACTATATTGCAAAATATTTACAGGTCCAAACATACATCATCAATATCACATAATATTTATAGTTTCATGGAATGAGAAGGCTGGAATGGAGATGTTATACCCTACTTTTGAGTTCTGGCTGCCATTTATGGCTGGGGAATACGACCCGCAACTAACTGCGGTTGAATACAAGCTACCGTTAAACCAACGAAGCAGTATTTGAACTGCAGATATTGATAATAATATAAAATATATTATCGGTAAGATAGCGTTGCCATCTTCACTACGCTGAAAATTAAGCATCGAACGGCTTGTACAAATTCTATTTCAAACGACGCGTTGCGGTGGCGGAGTAGTAAACATGGGACCGAAACCCATAGTTCGTGGGTTCAAGTCATACGACCTTCAATTTATAAAACTTACGATAAAGTAGTCTGAAATTTAAACCTAACTTTAAAAATCTCTGTGTTCATAATTAAATAGCAATCAATAATTACCTTGCAGGCAAGGACAGATAGCACGCGCTCGTGCACATTCATGATTCTTACTATAAAGTAGTCTGAAATATAAACCTAACTTGAAAAAATCTCAGTTAATTATGAACTAATTAAATAGCAATCAATTATTACCTTGCAGGCAAGGACAGATAGCACGCGCTCGTGCAGATTCATGATGGGGTAGTTAGATCCCTTGTACCGATTCACTTCGAGATCTGTGTGTAGTCCCACGATGAGAAAATCGCCTTGCTTGTGAGCTTCTTCTAAGAAATCAAGATGCCCTACATGGAATAAGTCGAAAGCGCCCGCGACGTACACAACCTGCAAACGACAAGATTTATAATTACAAATAAAAAATAAATATATTGGGACCACTCACAAACTGCCATTTTATCTCAAACTAGGCAGAGCCTGTACTATGGCAACCAGAGAACTGATAAAGATACTTATATATTTCTAAATACATATTTCATATATACATATAGTGTAGTCTTTAAAAAAATAGGTATACCTAAGATTTGTGAACTTGTAGCTGTTTTCCTTTCTTTCTCTTTGGAAAATTGAGAGCGCTAAAATTTATAACCTCGCGACGCCAGGAGTCTAAGATTTCCAATAAAACCCAGTGACTGGTGTAATATTTTGTGTTTTATGTCTTCCGAACTGCCGCTATAGTACTGACTTGATGATGGTCAATGGAGAACTATACCGGTACGACGTGACTACTATCCCACGCTAGTTTTGTTTATTTCAAATTAAAACGGAGACCAAATCCTATAAAGCTAATTAAGAATAAAACCTCGTCCACATACTATTATCTACATCTTACTGTTATGGATATCGACAAGTTGTAAAAATTTTTCGGTATTTAGTTAACAACTGTCGGGTGATTCACAAAAATGATTTTAATACAAACATCTATAAAATAATAATTAACCAACTGTATCAATAAAATCGTTACTGTAAAATGTAATTTGTTAAATTAAAGATATCTACTATATAGAATCTATAGTATTTCTACGAAATGTCGCTCACTAATAAGATTAACCGTAGACAATTTAAGGGGTCAAATGCAGCCGCGTCCACAGGTTTTAGTCTCACTTCTAGGGTTTCAGACAAGACCCCTTCGGTAGGTACTTTTAAGTGAAGAAGGAAACAGCGTGTTTCAATTCCGACGAGAGAAGGAACTCCACCTTTAAGAGTGCGCTACAAGTCATGGCTTAATCGTGTTACTTTGTGGTTATGGGTGAGTAAACCCGCCAAAGATTGTCAGGGACAGGGGACGGGTCAGCAACGCTGGAGTAATAATATATTTGTTGCACGCGTCATAGGCGACAGTATCTGCATACTATCATGCATATGCATATGCTTGTATGGCAACTTAGTAGTTTGAAAAAAAAAACATACCTTATCAGTGGGCTTAGGCGAGAGTCCACTGCTGAACTGGATGATTTTCTGTGTGGTGGGCAAGAACTGTGAGCATCCAGTGTAGGGTGACCGCGCCGTCGAGTCTGTTCCTAAGTTCGACGAATGTTCCAGAGCGACAGAGTACTCTTTGTCACCCCTCCTGGAATGCGATGTACTTTTATATCCATGTACTAATTTTCTAAGCAAATAAATCTATCAATCACTCATACTTTCATCATTATTAAGAGTTAGCTTTCCAAACGTATTTTCATACAAACGTCGGAGGGTATTCGAAGGGTTCTTATTGTAGGTCAAAAATGGTACTACAGTATTTACTAACTTCTACTAGTTAGAAATACCATTTTAGATCATCTATTTTGAGTTAGAACAAGTACATGTGACTCGCACAAATATAATGTATATAAGAACATACGTTCTGTGTGGGAATCGAAAACGAAAAACGAAGTAAAAAAATTGCCAACTTCATAAGAAGGCAATTAGATATAATTTCTGCTGTATGTTTTATTTTTTTGAAAAAATTATGTGATTTCCGCTGTTTATTATCCAATTTTGATAATATTTTTTTGTAATTAGATACAATGTTTTATATAATTAGATACAATGTTTTATATAATTAGATACAATGTTTTATATAATTAGATACAAGACTTATATCATCATCATCATCATATCAGCCGAAAGACGTCCACAGCTGGACAAAGGCCTCCCAAGGATCTCGCGCCCTTGCAAGATCGTCGTCCACCTTGTAGGGGGACAGCCCACGCTGCGTCTTCTGGTTCGTTGTCGCCACTCGACTAAACTTGAGATAATTTGAAATAAAATCTATACTTCTTATATAAGCTTTTCAAATAGATTATGTTATCATACAAATATGTTGTAGTTACTTAGTTTCAAAACTTTTTTTTTTAAATACAGACAATATAAAGTAAATGTTAACCCTAATCTCATAGCATAGTAGATTATAAAGTAATTAAAACGATATAAATGACAATTTTGGATATATATCAATCAACAAACCCGTGATCATCCTCCGCTTTTTACGAAAATATGAGGGGATAATTGGGCTCTCTAGGTAGTATATCAACAATAACATTATCAAGGAATTAAAATGATTGGTTCTACGAATGATTATTTAGGCAACACTAAAATGAAATACGCGCACTAAATATTTATGTCATGAAAGATATCAAAATAATGTAACTATTTAAGGTAAGTACCCACCCATACAAAATACTTATCATTGTCTAAACCCTTAAAAATATAATTACCTACGTTGAATGTAAAAAAATCTTACAAAAACAAATTATTTTCTATAAACTAAATTCAAAATGACAAACAAATCATTAAAGTTCTTTTAAATGCAGAGATAATAAAATATTATATACAGGAATCTAAATCTATTAATTACCTATTATACTTCATTGTTTTTAAAAGAAACACACTTGACCTGAAATATCACATCAAATTACGGTCTACATTTTTAATAATAGGTTTATTTTACAAAAATACACATTCAAATCAAATTTGTTAAATTTTAATTAGGTATATTTAATAATATCATCCTGGAGAATTAATGGAGGACGAAAATTAGATGGCCATCTGCGTGGAACGCCTTCGAGAATTTATCCAATGCTCGAAGTGGAACGCATTATAGACCATAGTGCACAATAGATGCGCGGACAATTTTTTTTTTATCTTTACTTTAACTTCATGCTGTCTATATGAAGACGGGACATAAATAAAGCATAATAGTAAAAACAATATTCAAATTACGTTAAAAGTAACAAAGTTTAAGTAAGTATTTAAAAATCTTGATAGATAAAGAACTCTCTCTAAAAACTTCTTAAGCAGATTTTAAATGTTTGTTTCTTTGATAGTAAGTTTTTTCTAAATTTAATAAAGTCAATATCAGTCCGATCCTCTTTTGAGTGAGCAAACACAATTGCTCTCTGAATTTCCTCATTCTTTAAATCAGATAGGACGGGTTAGTCGGCAGGTGCGGCTTTACATGTTTTTCGAAGCATGGGGACATACCATTGCCTTATTTTTGGATGCACGAGGTCATGGCACTGCCACCATTTTGGATTCAGGCTGCTAGTGAGAAATTTTTAAGTGGATAAGTATGTCCCATAAATACGTTTTGGATATACCATTATCTAAGTCAGATCTCGCTACCACTAGACGGTCGAGGTGAAGTATATATAAGTAGAAAGAATACTAGTAAATTGAAATACTTACTTAAAGTGTTCCCTAGTTAGCAATAACATACGTCCAACCAAATCTGTCGTGGAAACACCAGCTGTCCTTTGTACTTCTCTGAAAAGAACATGTCATGAATACAAAAATCCAACATCATACACTACATGAAAAATATCTCACTATTATGATTACGTACATAGGTACCCAAGTTTTCCCTCAATTAAGTAGAGTATCAAGTAAACAGTTAGTGAAACATTGGGGGAGCCCTAGGTATAAATTAATAATAGATCACATAAAAATTTATATAGGTATAAAAAACAAAGGTCGAGTAAAACAAATAAAATAAAATTATGGGTCTTCAATTGAACATCGGAAAGAATCACGAAAAAAGCTGAAATGGTTTTTAGATGTAATCTAGAAATTTTTATCGCGCACTGGATAAGTAAGAAAATTACAAAACAAATCAAGCCATCTCTGTTACATGACCGTTGCGACTGCACTCCTTTTGAGCGGCCGGGCCGTTTTAGGCGATTTTTTTTTGTGTGTGATTAGATTCACAATGGAACTAGGTACGCGCTACAATGGGGTTCTAGGTTTAATAAGCTGATTTTGATGTAATTTTTTGTGTGTTCGAACATGTCCCTAGACAGTATGAATTTACTATTGGGCGTATAGGTGGTGCTGCGATCAGAATCTATGTCATTGTGTAACAACAGGAGAAGAACCTTAAAATTTCTTATATTGTTTCATAAAATGCCGAAATCTAAATAATAATGATTATAATAGAATGTAATTAGTCTGATCAAAAATTGTATTGCACTGTACTTGCGCCGATTTTAAATTATTATCGAATATACCCCATGAATATAAAAAATAAAAAAAAATAACAGACTCCAAAAATTACTTTATAATCTGAGGCAACACTGAAAAGTAAATATTATGATAAAAAATGGGACCACTTTGAAAGAATACTCTTTTTTAAACAAAGTTTTTTTCAAATAGGTTAACAAATGACTGAGTTATGAAGTAACAAACATTAAAAAAAAAAAAAACAGTTGAATTGAGAACCTATTTATATTGGAGTCGGTTAAAATAACAGTCAATTTAATTATAATTATAAATAGTAAGGTTTTAATTAATTTTTACACAACCCAAATTAGTTGCGTAAATATTAATTAAAACCGTACCCAATTTGATTTATTTTACATATTTAATTTTAAAATTAATTCTTGATATTTAAAAATCTTTTATTTTAATATGTTTTACTTTAACATATGCATAGTGGTTACCCTAGTCAGAGTAGTTCATGCCGCCCAGTAGGCCTCTGACATAACGTGATTTGTGTAGAGCAGTAATTGTAATATTTGGAAATAACTAAAACATTATGGCCTTTTACTAGAACCTCATAATTTAAAAGATATTTTTGAAATTTTGATATGTTTAGACTGGCTCTGCTTGATTAGGGTTTGCCCTCACTTACCCTCTTAACTGGCAAAGAATTCATTTATATATTTATGCAACTCATACATGAAATATTGATTACTGGCTGTAAACCAACTAGTGAAATCAATATTTTATCAATTGAATTTCAGTACACATTTTTCAAGGAAAGAGAAATCCTAATTTAGACTATGTTGCACTAGCTAGCTTATGAATTGTACAACGGGCAATGTTTTAACATCTTATTACTTAATTATAATATGCTAAAGATTATTTAAAGTGAAACATAAATAATAGAGTCAATTTTAGAAGCTCTATCATGAAATGGAACAAATTGAAGAAAATAAATTAGAAAAGTCGGTTAAACTGTCGGTTCTGGTTGAAGTCATTCGACAACAGTTGTTAAGCCATGACCAACGCCTTCTGGGTGGCTTGAACAACTCTGTCACCTAGTGACAGAGTTGATCAAGCCATCCAGAAGGCCTTGACTGCCCATCGGCATCCACTGCCCATCCGATAAGTATTATTGTATCATGTTACATATTACATATGTCAGAGTTAATTACCTATATCTTCCAGCTTTTTTGACTAAATGATAAGTATCAATTCCATCAGCAGTCACAGTTATGTCATCTGAAAGTAATTGCAAAATATTAATAACTCAAATTTAGCTTTTTCAATAACAAGCTATGAATTTTAATTAATCTACTTATGATATATTAAACATGTATACATTGAAAAATGTTCAAAGTTCATTTTAACAGGTTAGTATAAGGATATTTATAAAATACTGGTTTAGGCAAAAAATGTGTTTCTTTTTTTGTTTAAAATATACCTCATCAAAACAACATCTTTTTGATGAGTAATTACAAAACTTATTTTTATTACACAAAGATTAAAATATAAACTTGTTGCAGCTTAGCCATGATAATTTTTGGATTAAAGGATGCAACATTCAGTTACAATATCTTCTAGTTGTATGTTTTATTGTGTAACTGGCATATATGAATGTGGTTAGAAAATTTCATCAGAGAGTTTAGACGTTTGATGTTAATATTTTTTTGAAGCTACCAAATACTAAGCTATGACCACAGCTTAACATGAGACAGGTGGAATGGTTATTTGCTGACTTCGATATATGAAAAAGATGATGAGATCTATTAATTTTGAAAATGTACTAGTATAGTAATTTAATTCCAATTTGGTATCTCATGTGATTATGGGATTGTGGTAAATGAACAATACTGGGGTTACCTAAATGTGTGAGTGAAACTGAAGTCTTGTAACACATAATCCAGACACAATTAAGAAATGGTGTTTGCCATATGTGAACATGATCACATCAGTAGGAATAGAGAGATATCAATAATATTTAAAATAGCAAAAAAAACTTTTCAAATTTTGTTGGACAGTTGTGGTTTTGCATGGAACATAATGTAAAAATATTTCTAATATTTTTTGGTATATCATAATTTTCTATGTATTTTCTTATTGGTCTGTTTTATGTATTGATGGGGAAGAGTCAATATCTTCTAACTGTGTTGAAGAAAACCAGCAAAATAACTATTTTGTTGTTTGTTTTAAAAATCTGTATTTCAACAAGCTGGCTGACTAAGACTAACAATATTTAACACTTTATCGATGATGATATTCGAGAACTATTTGGTGTATAGCTACACCAAATAGTTCTCGAATATCAACATATTTATCATCAACATAATACTGTAAATCTATTTATTTTAGACCCCTTGTAGCTAAAGTGACTCATTTTGACAATTGAATTTAAAAGTAACTAATCTCAGTTAAAACACTATGAACACAAGTCCCCCGTAGATGGAATTTAACTAAATATTAAATTAACTTTTCAGATGAAAGAACCTGTATCAAAAGTGTCGTGAATATCATAAAAAAATCAATAAATACATACAACAGAATGCCCTTACAAACACCTTAAGCTTAGCAAACAATATTAAGTATTAAAAATGATTTTTGTGGTTATTTTAGTAGTTAGTAGATATTGACACTTCACCATTGGTATGATACCAATGAAATTTAGCTCACCAATTTAACATAGTACAAAAGTGTGTTAAAAGTGAACACAGTAAATTACCTCCATGCACACAGAAATCACATTGATATTTGTCAAGTGTCTCAAGGGTGGTAACATATGGGGCCCCTTCAACCACTTGGTCCACCCATTTGATAGCACGGACCATTTTGTAGCGCTCCTCTTGTGTGAAGACAGGGGGGCCCTTATGCTTAGAGATCTCTTCATCAGTATGCACTCCTACGATCAAAACATCGCCCAGAGCCTTCGCTTGCCGAAGTGAATTTGCGTGCCCAAAATGAACCATATCATAACTGCGAGTAAAGAGAAGACTTTGTCAGTGTCTAGTCTACATATTTTCTACGGCATAATGAATATAGCTTGTGCGTAAACGGCAGTAGTAAATGGGAGAATTCACGCCGGATGTTTCCCATCAAATCCTAAAAACTCCGCATTTAAATTACATAAAATATCTCAGTTTTGTTGGTAGAAATCATAGCGACATAATACTCTACCAAGGCAATTATGCACAATGATTTTAATCAATGTAAACAGCATAAGTACAAGTGAAGTAAAAATAAAAACCCGATATTACTCACCACCCATCGCACCACACACGAATTTGTCTTTTATTTTCACCGTTTTCACTCATATTGACGATACTAATGATTTAGATTATTAAAAGAAATACAACAATTTTAATATCGATTTTTTTATTAATTGAATTAAATTAAATTTTACCAAAAACACAACACCGCCCATTGAGCACTCACGAAACAACTGATAAAAATTAGCTGTCACATGGCTGTCACGTTATAAAATCAGCCAGCCATTCAACCTCTGCGCCTTAGATATATAAAGCCTAGATAGTACCACCGTGTTGAAACTACAAGTGAGTCAGCAGTCAGCACTCAGCACTACTTTTCCAAGTGGTAAAAGTCAATTGATTTTACTAGACTAGTAGAATTTCGTGGATCTAAAATTAAAACCATTTGAGAAAGAAATGTGACAAATATAAATTATAGCTTCAGAATTTTTAATACTTAACAGGTTGCAATGTTCATTTTCTTTCTTTTCAATTTCTTAGCGTGTTGATGGCAAACTCATTACATTTTTGTGGTCTATAACTTGGCCACACTGAGGGTAAAATATTTTAAACTTATAATATCTTTGTTTAAACAACACTTGTTTATTCCAAGTTTACTTCTCTATTTTTTGTATATATTTTGTCTCACTCTTTTTACTATCCACAGTCACCAGTCTTCAGTCCATATGTGGGTTATTCACCCGTTCAATTTCTATAACTTTTGTGAGGCGGGACTCATAGGTTTTTGAGTTTACAAAAGTTGACTTGATAGAGCAGAAAAGTACCGGGACATGAAGACATGCAGAGTAATTAATGTTACCAAAAGAAAGGTATTTTTATAGATTATTCAATAGGAGTGAATAATCTATAATAAGACCAATGACATTAGTAGATAGGTACAGACGCCAGCACATCAAGCTACCCCAATCTGCCACATTTATTTTATAGATTTTCAACTTTATCAGATATGCATAAGGTTCACTTTCAATTGGAGAAATTTGACAGATTGGGGTAGCTTGATGTGCTGGCGTCTGTACGATAGAAAATAAGTGAGAAAAACTAAATCACTAAATATGAGAAAAAAAATACATAGTATTTTCTAAATTGAAAATACCCCGACGCAGTTACTGTAACAGTTGCAAATAGCCACAGTTAGAAAAGCTGTAGAACATTTGGGCAAAAAACTTTTGTAAAAGGCCAAATCTACGTGGCTTTACCCGCGTAAAAAGTTTAAATGGTGTCGCTATTTGCGAGGTCACCATTAAAGATTAAACAATGATCAGTTCCACTTTTTTACCTTTCCACCATTTAAAATAATTAAACTGATTTAACTCAAACTTAACGTATTCTAATATAGGTACAAATAACTTCAAACATTCAATAGATAACACACTCAAGTATATATTATACTAGCAGTGCCCGCGGACTTCGTTCCGCGTTATAAATATTTTGGTCCCTGCCCGTTTGTCCCGCGTAATACTTCGGGTTAAAAGTTAAATAAGTATAGTATAAATAAAATTACGATGATGAATCATAGCCTATGACACTCCACAATAACGTAGCTTTCTATTGGTGAAATAATTTTGAAAGTCATTTCAGTAGATCCACAGATTACCCCTTACAACGTCACAAATTCACAAACGTTACCTCTTTATAATATTAGTATAGATAATTTACCTTTCAATAAGAAAAGTAAAATATATCGTTGTTAAATGATTTTATTGAATAAATAAAGGTAACAATAATAAATACTGTCAATATAAAATAAAAATGTGAGCCGTCACGGGACGCCTGGCAGATGTGAAACATCGACATTATTTTGTAAAAGTAATATGCAGAAAAGAACATATTGTGATAGGAACTAAATATGTCATAATGATAAAATAAAAAGTCGATTGCGCATGGCGACGCGTCGCCACACCGTACACACTACTATCGTTTATGCGTTTTATTTATTGATGTGAAATGATGTGAAACATCTATAGCCGACGTAAAACAGATTTCTGGCGTGGCGACGCATGCCGTGACGACGCGTCGCCACGCTATACGATAGTAGTGTGTACGGTGTACACCGTACACACGTTTCACATCAATAAATAAAACGATTGCACAATCTAGTAGTAAATCTTAGATCTGTGTCACGTATGACGCGTTAAAATGTCACTACGTATATGCTGATATTCTCTACCGTTACATCGATACTATGATTAAGCATTGGATTCGCTTTGCCTTACTTTTTGGTATGCTAAAAGCATTATTTGGTATTTCAGAGTTGATTTTTATACTAACATCTACACGCCTTGGGGTTCAGAACGACTTCTATGCCGCGGCAGCAAATGGCATGGCGCATGGCGTTAACATCGATACTGGACGAGCATTCCTGCATTCCTATAAAACGAAAAACCACTAAAATATTAATTTAGTCTTCAAATCCAGGGAAGAAAAGAGAAATATCTCAGTATGAGAAAATGTCAGCTACAAATGGGTCTTAAAATAGTATATCAGTACCTAGGTACTTTCGCAGTGAAACATTAATAAGTTATAATTAGCTAATCTTTATGCGTAAATAAATAACTATTGGCGACATAGATTCACACAGACTTACCAACCCTCGGTCTTTGTTAGCCTGTTGGATAGATTTCTCTCGGGATGGCTACATTATAGACGAAGACGATCCTCTTAAGCCAAAATTGACGAAGTGAGGTGTTTAATCAAGATTTTCACTTACAAAAAAAACCAAGGTTTGAAGCATTTCTTGATGCGTCTCTTGAGCTTGCTGATTTTCATCGCTCCTCCACAAGAATAGCAAGACCATTGAGGTCGTCACTAGCCGTTCGCGGTTTGTACTCTATTGAGCACTTGTAAATGCGCCGAGAGGTTTGAGAACCATGCTAGCGCGATGCAGGATTTGAGCCTACAACTGAAATGACCGTGATGTGGATTTTTATGTTAGATAGAATACTCTAGGTATAGCGTAGAATTTCAACATGGATGTATTAGCTGTGGTTGTTATGTTTTAATAAATAAACATATTTTTGACATAATTAAATATGACATAGAGCACAGTCGCAATTTAAGCTTATATTAGTTAAAGACACGATATTACCGTTTATTATAATGACTTTAAACGGCCAATTTAAACGATTTGCTAAGTATATATTATTTTCACTTTGTATCAGAAGGGGGCTTAAGTTGAAGGATATTGAATGGTTGTGCCTGGTTTGGAGTATTCTTTCTCCTATCTAAGATACAAATTTAACAGCCGAAAACAGATATTCTGTAACAATGCATTTATTTTAGCACAAGTTTTAGTTAACCTAGAAATATTTAACTACTTTTCCTGACAAAGGCAAATGGAACCCCCGTTCGCCTCTTTTCTCCGGTGAAATCGTTAGGTCGTCTGGTATAAGTATTAATTCGAACCTCAGCTCAGGGCGGTTACTGACACCACCGCAATTACCTAAGGTTCGATTTTTAGGAGCTTTTTATGCACTATTGTTCTACGTTAATAAGCCAAGACGCAAGCCACTCATCTGATTGTGGCTCGGAGAGTGTATTTCATCAAAACGAATGTGTCACCAGTATTCAATCGTTCCCTTTTAAGTCTACTCTCCACCACACTTTGCAATGCCTTTTTAAACCTAGTACCTTTTAGTACTTAAACCAGTTCCTAAATATTCGTCATCATAATATACGTGTGCATTATACATACCTTCTTAGTAAATATTATGTAGCGTTAATAATTATGAAAGCTTCGTACAGTTTATCTAATCGTGCCGAGAAGTATAATTGGTTCGTTTCAATCACGCCACTATGAATGACGATTTCTTTACCGTCTGGACTTTGGTTTGGGCTGTATATGTAGGTAGTGGGAGTATGAGGAGATGCGCACGGGTTATAGAAGTTATCTCTATCAATCTTAATAGGTCGATGACATTTTAAGTCGCCGGATGTAATAATAACACTATAATTACTTTCCAGTCAAGTGTATTTATAGAATAATTTTACCTATTAATTTTAACACCTATCCTTACACCTTCCACTTACTACTGTAGCGCTGCTGTTTTCTATCCATTGCTAGAATGCTTTCCCGCAGTGTGGGGCGTTATAGAGGGCAATGTCCCGCATTGAAATAGTTAATACTATCCGTAGTTTCACTCTCATTGCCGTTTTAATAGTGCTTAGATTATGCGTTCATTAATACGCTAGATGACATTGAGCTGTATCATCAAAGGCTAGTTTCAAGCTCATCTATTTTCTACAGATTGTTCTATGAAAAATAGTCTCAGAAACACGATAATATTATCCTACCATAACCATTCTTCTACTGGCCCACCAGAGGTTAGGCGGATTTTGCCGTTGATATTCCCGATTGCCGTATCAAGCTGTTTTATTTATCCCATGACTAAGTGGTGACATTTATATCCCAAACAACGTGTTTTCAGATACAAACGAGCCTTTGCACACTGACATCTAGTTACCTCATGAGCTTCTTCTCTTCTTGTTAGAGAGTCGATGGCAATCTAAATTGTGTCCGCCAGTACTTCACCACGAGAATCGCATTATGAGTAGCTTCCTTCAGATCTTGAAGCGTGCAGTTGTTAGGGTACGCGCGACCTGATAATAGATGTCCCTTCGTCTGTGGTCTGTGGGATACACTATCAGACATATCAGACATAAATGCAAAGGCATTATATGCAAACCAGCTAGGTCTGTAAACCTCATCACGACCTGGAAAATAAGTTACAAGTTTTTATAATAGATAAATAGTTCTTATTAGTTACTGTGAAAGCAATTAATAAATATATATCTTACCTGATCCTGTTAAACGACTTTTCTTTTTTTCCCGCCGGAAGGATCCCATTAATGAATGCATGCAATTTAAATCAGTAACCGGTACATTAATCTCGCGGCTAATATTTAACCAATATTCAACCATCTGCATTGCATTTCTATTCCCAACTGGACAGGTTTCCCCTGCTACAACCAACCTGGGTTCGAAGGCTGTTCAATGACTTCTGGGCTAGCCAAGGCAGTTACCATCCAGGGGCGAGACTTTCTGATGGAGCAACTCATGGGGTACCTACCTACCGAATCCACTTTGAAAAGCCTATGCGATTGTGTTGGTGATTGGTCGGTGTTATAGTTAGTTCAGGCTCTTTTGTTCAGAACGCGAAAATGAATTTCCAGACAAGCGAGGCGATAAATCTATTCACGATTAATTTCTCGCCTCGTGAAGCCCATAAAAGTACCAACTGTTAATGGGATAGAAAACGCCGCTTTCGAAATCTTACAAATCCCACTTTAATTAGTGTTCACGTGATTTATGCTAGATTATTTATTATTATATTAGATAGACGTCATTGTTTGTCAGTTAGTAGGTACTCATTATTGCGTATATATACGTATGTATGTGCGTCCGTTATCTGCTAAAATACGCAATCGATCCAGTAGAACGTATTAGTGTAATCTGCGCTTAGCTAGGTAAGTTGTAGTGATTCGTTGGCTATAGATAGGTTGAGATATCTATTGGTAGGTAGTCATTACTTAAGATTAGGGTTGTAACGGATCTTCGCCTCCGCTTCCGTTACTGCGGAAGTTCCGCATGAAATCGTACCTTCGCATCCGCCTCCGCCTCCGCTGTTTTTTTGCGGAGTTATAACGGAGGTTTATTTACGGCATAATCATGGATCTCTGCATCACCCAAAGGTCGACTAGCAGAGAATGCCTTTGGCATCGATTCCACGTTTGTCATCATCATCATCATATCAGCCGAATGACGCCCACTGCTGGACAACATGGTGCAACATGGATGTTCGACATCATTTTCGTCTTATCCATGTTAATTTTAAGACCCACTTGTTGAGAGACTATACTGAGGCCATTGAGAACTGTACCAAGGTCTTCTAGGGTCTCAGCCATGACTACTATATTGTCGAAAAATCGAAGGTGGGTGATGTACTCGCCATTGACATGGATGCCAAATCCTTCCCAGTCCAAAAGCTTGAAGACATCTTCCAATGCAGCGGTGAACAGTTTCAGAGATATAGCATCTCCCTGTCTCACACCTCGCTGCAAGTGGATAGGTTCCCAGTTCCGGTCCGGGAGTCGCACTGACATAGTGGCGTTTTCATATAAACACTTTAACACCTCGATATACCGGTAGTCGATTTGGCATTTTTGGAGAGACCTTAGTATGGCCCAGGTTCTGATCGAATCAAAGACCTTTTCATAGTCCACAAACACTAAGCATAATGGCTGGTTATACTCTTCGGTCTTATTTAGGTGGTCCATGGTACTAAAGACTTTATGGAATCCGGCTTGTTCGGGAGGCTGGAAGTCGTCAAACCTGCGTGCGAGACGATTCGTAATGACTCTCGAAAACAACTTGTAAACATGGCTCAGCATTGTGATGGGTCTGTAATTCTTCAAGAAGGCTTTTTCACCTTTTTTGAAGAAGAGTACCGCCACACCTCTGTGCCATACTTGTGGCGTTTGACCATCTAGTATGACGGAGTTCAATAACTTCTGAAGGGCCCGTAGAAGAGCTAGAAGCTGTAACTTGCTGTAACTCCATCATCACCAGGCGCCTTGTTTTTCTTAAGCTGTTTGAGAGGGATTCTTATCTCGCACATGCTGACGTCCGGGATGTCTTCGGTGAAGTCTCGGGTTAGTCGTGCTCTTGGATCTGAGGCACAACTATCGACAGGTGACTGGGTTCTCGTATACAGCTGTCCATAGAACCTCTCGATCTCTCCCAGCAACTCAGGTCTAGACGTGACGATTCTGCCATCCTCAGTCTTCAGCTTCGTCAGTTGGCTCTGTTCAACAGACAGTTTTCTTGCTAACACTTTAGAGCCTTTGTTCCACTCGATGGCTTCTTAATACATTTTGTATTAATTGGGCGCGTGTCGCGAGTCAAAGACTGTCTAGATCTGTCTGTTGAGCTGCCGGTATCTGGTAGCATCATCAGATGATGTCAAAACCATTTTCCGTCTTTCTTCCTTTAGCTGCAGGGTTTAGTTAGACTTTTTGGTTCTGTTTGTACGGCAGGCCTTAAAGACCCAGCCGTATGGACAGCTTCTACGAACCTGTCGTGGTATAACTCCACTCGGTTTTGCAGTTTGAGCTGAAAGGGTTCCGGGTTTTCGACGTGGATGGGTAAAGGTCGGAGCATAGACTTTATCAGTCGGAAGCTCTGGAGCTTGACATTAAGGTTCAATGAGCCCCGCCTGGTATCGCTCCCGCTTTTAACCGTATTGATCACAAAGACGTCATTGAACATCTGTTTTATCGTCGACAAAATAAAGTCTATCTCGTTTTTTGTTTTACCTTACTCAGGTCCATTTGCGGTTATCCGGCTTCTTGAAAAAGGAGTTCATCATAAAGAGTCCCTCCTTCTCTATGAAGTCAAATTGAAATTGCCCCACTTTCAGCTCATTCTTCATTTATTGAGATAAAAAAAATATTAATATTACTCATAAAATATTAATATTCACATCCACTTTCACCTTCGCATTCGCATCCGTTAACCTCCGCATCCGCGAAGGTGAAATCCGTCACCTTCGCATCCGCCTCCGCCTCCGCTAAGAGGCCTCCGTTACAACCCTACTTAAGATTACCGGTGAAACGCAGACGTGTTTATATTTTTCTTCAAAGAGTTCTGTTTAGAATTCAGATTTTTATGATATCTTTCCTTGGGTTTATGAATTTATCAAATCCCAACACAAATTACTTCGTTATTCTGCTAGTTAAACTTATTTTTGGTTAAAGCTCTTTGTGTTACTATATACCTCGTTCAAAAATATTTTTAATATGTTTGTTTCATCTTTTAAACGAAATAATCGGAGAAAAGCAAATAAGTAAATAATACTGCAGGAATGAGGTTTGTAGGAAAACATAGATCAATATTTTATACCTACATAGGTACTCAAGAGATGTTCAGTAGAAAATATTGGTCTAGGTTTTCCTTGTGTATTTCTGTTTTATCTGCAGTACAACAATAAGACAAATTAAAGCAACATTCAGGAAAGAATCCAGTGGTAAAATAAAAGTATATACAATAATAGTCTATATTAAATTAATCTTTAGCATCAGAGACGCCTCCGCTAGTTATAGCAAAGGTGGCTTCGCTTTCCGGCAAATCAGGAGAGTCGTATATTTTCGCGATTCTGTTTTCTCCGCGGCCTTTTCTCAAAGCGATTCTGGTGGTGGACGCATGCGCTAAAATGTTTCCACCTATGGGCTTCTTGGGGTCGGCTTGAAAGGTCAAGGTTGCCCCGGGATCTGACGTCATTTGGTTTGTTATGAACACCGCTACGTTGTATTCTTCAGAAATCTGCGACAAAAAACATGTTTGAAGTACAGCTACATTGAATTAAATTAATTAAACGATGGGTAGCATTTTTACTTGGCTACTATTCTTTATATCTTTAGGAAATTAATATATCTACTAAAAATACACTAAAATATCTGTTTATAAATATAAATTTACAATACCAATAAATACTCGTACTTCCTTGAATACTTAAATTAAATAAATCTAAATGTCAGATGAAGTACCTATATTAGAATATTAAAAAGATTTTAACAAAGGAACATAATAATAATGGGTCATGGTAATGGAGAGCCAATAATCGCCACTTTTGTTGTTCTGAGTCTGGGTGTGGTTTGTGTCCGTGTATTTCATATATGTGACGTTAGAGACATTAATTTCTCCAGAGCGGGCGTTGTCTTTATTTTATGTTATTTTTTCTATTCAGTTTCTTAAGAAAACTTACAGCTAAAGCTTACAAACTGAACAAGGAATAGTAACAGAAAAGCAATTAGAAGTTATCACATATATTCAATGGTTTAGTGTTAGGATAGTTGGCAGAGACCGTGATAAAGATTATGGAGTGTGCGATGTGTTGTCTAACGTTATACGATACTAAAAATGATGATATTTTTTTTGTGACTAAAAATCTATTAATTATTACAGAAACGTTATTGTTATTACATAAACCACAATACACCAACCACAGAATAATAGATCATGTATATAAATAAAAGTGAAATGCGGCATACATGAAAGGTCATTATCACTCGAAAACGGTTAGACCGACAATATTATAATTACGATATCGGCTGATAATTTTATTTGTTGTGCAATTGTCAGTCACTTATACACGTTAGGTTTAAGATCATGTATCTGACGCACAGATTTTCGATAGTTTATTTTAATAATAATAAGATGTTTTGTATGTTTTGGTACACCCCACACATTTTTGGAACAGACCATCCAATTATTTTAAAGGATGTAAAACAACTAAATGTACTAAAGAGAAGGCTGCCGCTGAAGTTTCATCCTTTATAGCATCTTTGTTACGAACATCGTAAGGGCGATTTTTGTAAGTCAAGTGACCACTATCGTGGAGTCTTACGTACGATCATAATCATATCATCAACAAAGACCCGTGGAGCAATGAGTCAGTATATCATGTTTTAGTTTTTACATTTTATCTATTACAATTTATATTCTCGATAACTATGTAGGTGAAGTAATTATCATAATGGCTGGTAGGTATGTAATTAAATCAATCAGTAGGTACTCGCCAATATGGGTATTATCTCCTCTCCGCGTTTTTTGGGTTCTGTACACAGAGGGAACAAAGCCTTAAACTCTTAGGTACCCTGCTATCTGTAATGCGAGGCTATTACAATACTCAGTTAAATATTGGCGCGTTTCGTTGGCTTGATCGCTTTAGTTTTGTTTTGCTACAGGCACTTACCTAACTCATTGATTCTGTTTACTACTACTTTTTGTAAGGGTAGCCATACATACAACAAACGTGACGTTTTTGCTCGATATTGATAAAGGTGACATATACCTAGTAGCATGAAATATTCACAGAATATTTAGCTAAGTAGGTACCTACACGTTCACTTCAATATTAATGTTTTGTTGTATTTATATATTGTTTCCTTAATATTAAAACACAAGTACAGAAAAATACCCCATAAACCGATCAGTCGGTTTGACTGCGGGAGAAAAGTCTCAATAAACAAGAAAACAACAACAAGATATATACTAAAAATAACTAATAACTATTATTAATTACAGTTGATATTATGGCACTATTTTATGTAGGGTAAGGGTAGGTATATCGGTGATTTATGTAATTTGGTGATATTTTTTTAATCGAATACCACACAGTTCCCTATGCTAGCAGATTCAAGATAGCGCTATCCAGTCGTTACAAGTGTGAAGAAGATATATATACATCACGCGCTTCGCTGCATTGTCTCTGCATTTAGTAAACAAACTTTTTTGAAAATTGTGCATCAGTGGCGCCATTTTTGAGTGAAGATGGGCTGCGTTTACTTATTTCCTTAAAATTTTTGAATTTAATTGCTGTTTAAGTGTTAAAAATTACTAAAATGTTTAATTAAACTAATGATTATTCAAAAAAACTTGAAGTAAAGTCGTGAATCATTCCTGTTAATTTTTTATTCCTTAAGTTGTGACCGATGTTTCTTAGCATTTTTGTCACAATTTTGGATACGTTTTTGAGAGGTTAATTTGAGGCCTATTTTGTGCTTGTATTAAAAATAAATATGAAAAGCCTAATATAGAGTTCGAAGGGTTTTATTTTGAGGAATTAGAGGAAAAATCTGCTCAAAAAGCAAAAATAAATAAAATTCAAGAGATGGTAGATGATTTGCAGTCGGGATTATGTGAGGTCTTGCACTCAGCTCCTGTTAAAAAAAGGAATGGAGCCAAATGGATCCAGTGCTCGTATTGTCTGACGCCATACCACGAGATCAATGCATTTATTGAAGATACTGATCCCGAGGAACAGCTTTATTATAGATGTGACCGGTGCATGGAATGATACCTACTAGAGAGCTAAACATTTTTTATTTTAAGTTAAAAAATCTGATTTTATTGACAATTTCCATACTATCACCAAATTAGCTACCCAGTATCACCAATCTACCTGACAGTGTCGCCAAATTACCTCCGATATTTTTTTTTCAATTGACATTTATTCTCAGAGTGACGAGATTTTAGTTAATTTAACTGTTTCAATATTTCATTCAAACAATAAGTAATGTGATTAAACAAAAGTCATCTTTAGTTTAGTTTCCAAATTCCTTTAAACTTCGTTTTTTTATTTTTATCACCAATATACCTTTCCTTACCCTATTAACAATATCTCTTATATCTATCTAATTTAGTAAGTAAGTATTTATATAATGGCAACCTCCTCTTAGTATTTGTTTTATTTTAATTTAAATATACATTATATTTATTGAATTAATGTATTGTTGTATGGCAGCCGCCTCTTAATATTTGTTTTTTTGTAATTTAAATATAATGTATATTTAAATTATAATAAAACAAACATTAAGAGGAGGCTGCCTACAACAAAACATTAATTATGTCCGTTTTTATAGTTAATGGTACGGAAGACTTCGTGCGCGAGTACGACTCGCACTTGGCCGGTTTTTAAATAGGTAATCTTTACCAATATTTAAATAGCAGCCAAGTGCGAGTCGGTGATTAGGATCAGAAAATTTTAGTGAGTACTGTATGTACCTACCTGCCTACACAAATTGAATCACGAGCATAGCATTTTTTGAAATCTCGACTATATTGTTAAAAAAATCCTTATCTTTTCTTATTTTATCTAAAGTAAAACATTAAGAAGTAATAGCTTGCATTACAAGTATAGCCGGATACAATTTTATCTATTGAGTCCGTGTCGGGTCGTGACAGTTTCACGCGTTGATCTTGAACTGTTGTTAGTGGGACATACGAGCAAATACTTATTTAATTTTAATTTGTTTTTTATCAATAACAAATTATATCTGCAATTACGACGTAATCATATAATTATTACATATTTTGAATCGTTATGTAACAATTCCCAATTAATTAACATAACACGGTTCGACAGATGGAGTCAGATTTCATGATAACTGGACGTAAGAGGTATCAGGCTGCATCCTGCTAAGGTCTAGATCACCTTACATTTTTCCAGCAACATCAAATGTTAAACAATTGAAAGGTCGTAAAAGATTATTCGGCATTGATATGGCTAATAAAGACCAGGATGAGTTTCCGGTGTGAAGACACCACTATTAGTTTGTTTATTTCTCCAGCAATTTGTTTATGTTTTTTTGTTTTTAAAAGACAACGCCCGCACTAGGGAATCGAATCCCTGTGTCGCAGGGTACTTTACAAACATGTGATAGATGGACACAAATTACATCCAGACTCAGAAAAACTATTTATGGGTCACACAAATAGTTGTCCGGCGCGTGACTCGAACCCGCGGCACGAAGCGGTGAGGCGACTGTCTTAGCCACTGCGCCACACGTGCAGTCGAAAAAATTAAATTGCCACCGTGCCAAAGAGTAGTAAGCGATCCATCCCTTAGAGCATTTCATCCATGGCTTCGTGAAACAAGATTCGTATAACTCGCTTTTAAACAGGTAGATATTAATTTTTAATTTCAACTATTCTAATGAAAGTGAATAATATGAAGAGACGTATAGTGTATAGTTTTTCCATAGGAAGAACATATCAACCGGGAAGTACTTCGACTATAAATGCAATACAGTAACGGATGATTCAGTCTTTATAGGATGGCTTTCAACTTGGCAACGTTCTTTTATAGAATTTCAACTTTTTCACATAAGCATAAGGTTCACTTTCAATTGGAGAAATTTGACAGATTGTGGTAGCTTGATGTGCTGGCGTCTATACCTAGACGACTAATACCTATTATCCTTTTCATTACGCGGCACTGTGGGATGTTTCCATTGGATGAACGCAAAAGAGGATCAAGTTATTATACGGAAATTAATCCCTGTGTCGCGGGATACTATACAAACATATAATTGACGGACACAAAGTCCACCGAGATTCACAATAACTATTTTTGTGGGTCACTCAAATAGTTTTCCTGCGCGTGAATCGAACCTGGGACACGAAGTGTCGAGGCGACGGTCTTAACCACAGCGCCACACGTGCAGTCAATATTAGCCCAGTACAGCTCGGTAAGAGTGGGTACATTCATTGTACAATAGTAGGTAGGTCATCATTAGTGAAAAAGATACCTTCCTACTGTCATTTGGCAAATGGTTTATTACAAATTATACAATACGGAAGAAATCGTACATACGAATACTAAACGTAATCGTACATATGAAAAAAGAGCCTTGAAAGACTAGTTTTAACTGGGTGCATGTCCGCAGAATTATATCAACATGAACTATCTATCTGTTAAGACTGTTTTATCAATTATTACTATATCTAATCGCCCCACACTTAGCTACTGTGTTCAATTGCTGTGTTGCATCAGGTGTATTTCCTGACTTGATGAAGTATAGTAAAATCATTCCTTTGTTTAAAGCTGGTGATACTTCAGACCCCTCAAATTTTCGACCTGTTTCCGTGCTGCCCACTCTTAGTAAAATATTTGAAAAGCTTATGCTTAGCCAGCTGCTCAGACACTTTAATATACATAATTTACTACACCGGAAACAGTTTGGATTCACAAAGGGTTGTTCAACCATAGATGCAGGGCTCAACTTATTAAAAAGTATATTCGCGGCGTGGGAAGACTCGCAAGATGCATTAGGTATCTTTTGCGATTTGTCCAAAGCGTTCGATTGCGTTCATCATGATACACCACTACGGTATTAGGAACAAGGCTCTCGAACTTCTGACTTCTTACTTGGGCAATAGAATTCAGAAGGTCGAAATAAACGGTAAAATATCTCCGGGATCTCCAGTGATAATGGGCGTTCCACAGGGGTCAATTCTTGGCCCATTTTTGTTTTTAATTTATATAAATGACTTACCTTACTATGTAAGGGATAAGCATGAGATTGTGTTGTTTGCAGATGATACTTCCCTGACGTTCAAAATAAACCGACAATTAAGCAATTTTGACGATGTTAATGATGCAATCTCTAAAGTTGTTCATTGGTTTAATGCCAATAATCTTGTGCTTAATGATAAGAAAACTAAAGTCATAAAATTCACTACACCGAATGTGAAACAGGCGACAACCAATGTACAAATTAATGGAGCTAGGTTGGACCCTGTTGAATCAACTGTGTTCTTGGGTATCACTATTGACTCAAAGCTACAATGGAGCCCACAAATAGAAAAACTGTCCGGCAAATTAAGTTCTGCAGCATATGCAGTGCAAACTATTAGACGGCTGACTGATGTTGACACAGCTAGAATGGTTTATTTCAGTTATTTTCATAGTGTAATGTCCTATGGAATTCTTCTCTGGGGTAGCTCTGCTGACATTAACACCATATTTATATTGCAAAAAAGAGCTGTAAGAGCTATCTAAATCTTGGCCCGAGAGTGTCTCTAAGAGAAAAGTTCAAAGAGGTCAACATTCTAACTGTACCATCTCAGTATATATATGAAAACTTACTATATGTGCATAAAAATATCGATTCCTTCTGTAAAAGGAGCGATACACATAATGTAAATACTAGATATAAGAATAATCTCATATTGCATACTACCCGTCTCCACAAAATAAGTAACTCTTTTATGGGGCAATGTATAAGATTCTATAACAAACTTCCCAATGATATTAGAGAATTGTCTACGAATAAGTTTAAAAGAATTATTAAAGCCAAATTGTGTAGCATATTACAAAATTTCTGATTATTTAAGTGATAAAAGTGCTTGGGATTGAGTTGTTCTGAGTCAACACACATGATTGTCATTAATCTTATGTATATTTTATTTTAAAAAAGGATTCCTACTGAGTTTTCTGGCAGTGTTTCTCAGTAGCTGCCACGTCATGCACTGCACGGTATGGAAAAAAAGTATGACGATTCCACATAAATGTAAAATTTTTACGGAATAAAGTACCTTTGACTTTGACTTTGAACTAGGAAAACTGGTAAGTAGACGTATGGAATAATATATATATATATTGTGTATTTTTATAAATAAACTTCCGTAACAATATTTATAAAGACAAAGAATCGTATGTATACAAACCTATAGGTATATAGTGTATAGGTATATAAATCTCCATAATAGGCAATAATAGTCTGGTAGGTGAACACAACTAAGATTTCTTAACATTCTTAACATCTCTCACATTATCAGAAGAGTAGGTATATGCAGAATTTAACTCTGAAGAAATTCGACACTGCCCTGCTCTGCAACAGCTACAGCTACTGTTATTTATATACATATATTATCTATCTACCAATAAAAAGTGGCTGGTTGGTCATGGGACTACCCTATGTATACCCGTGTGGCAGAGACCAGTCCTTAGTATTATAAAAACAAATTATGACAATCGTAACAGATTTTCCAGACGCCAAACAGAGTCTGTCATCTGGGGTCACAGCTATTCGAGCAAGCACCTTCTTATCAAAGTATCTATCGTGAATTAAAATTGATACCATTTATGAGAAAGTTGTTGAATGGATAGTTTAATTTTCATAAGTAAAGGCAGATGAAGAAGCTAACTTCATTTGTTTTATTTAACAGTAAAGTGTTAGTACTTATTTGTCGTTATCAAATACAACAACCGGCGTCTCTTATGCATTATGTCACGCTTCAGATTTGCTCAGTACTATGACTTGATTTACGGCATGGAAAAGACCAACTCACCTTTTGTAAGCGAGATAGCACTTGCGCTAATTTCTGCTGTCTATCGGCCAGCTCGCCTCGGCCCGAGAAGTCCACCCTGAACAGCGCCATGATGGAGTCTATGATAAGCAGCTTGAATACTCCAGCTTCCTCATGAAACTTGGCTGCTACGTAATCTAACAGTTCCGCCTAATTAAAACACGTGAAATAATATTTTAACAAAACCTGGTAGGTACCTGTTCTTTAAAATGGTTATACGTCTTATATTTAACTATTCATCTATGAATAAATTAAAACAGGTTTATTTTATAATTTTTATTTATTTCAACAAAGAGTCAAGTCAATGCGATAAGTTTTGGCGCATTGACTGTCTATGCAACATACCTCACCGCATTGACTTTTCATTGAAAAATTCAGATTAATATGTCGTGAGAAAATCCAGCGAATGTAGCATCATGTACCTACCGTCGAATACACTTCGACTACGAACACTTCTCTTGTTGCAAAATAAGGACGCTGTCGAGATCTATGTGTATCAACAAACTAATCAAGACCGATTTTCGAAATCTATTCTTACAAATTTTCAATGACTTTACTAATTGCAAACGGAACCTTTTCTCTTATCAAACTTGCCCTAAAAATACATTTTTGAGGTCCAACGCTAAAGTGTCCTTAACCCGCAACTCTAGCAACCCCATATGGGTCTTCCAATTGTTGTATATAATTATTGAAATGATCTATGTTGTAAAATAATATATTATAATTATAGTTGCAACGCTTGTAAATGGCCACTAAGCACACAAATATTTTACCTTATAAAGATATGTACAAATCTTATATAGTTGCAAATAAACGTTGAACTACTGGTTGAACTTCATTTTTGTGAGATATTTTGCTCTATGGGCTACTTGACTATAGAAGTACCTTTATCTTACAAAATGCTATGCAGTTAATAGCATAACTGTGTTAATGCTGTAGTCCTGGACGTGAATAAGCTCGTCGGGGGAGTAAGAGTCAGCAACACGTGAATGTGTGCAAGCTTCTACTAGCTTACTAACAGGTGGCCGTTTGATTGTTTGCCAACCTGGTAGTATAAATAAAGAATAGATAATTGCTTCATATAGTTTAAGCAGTGGCGTGCTGTGATGATGACACATACATGGTGAAATCTTAGAAAATCATTATTTTCGATGATCGAAAAAGATCTTCCTTTTCCCTTAAAATCCGCCCTACTAAAGCAGCTTTCAGCTATCAGTATAACATTCTTATTGATACGTCAGGGATAGCATAATACTAGAAGAATTCTAATGTGGGTTCAAATACTAACCTGATGTTCAGACGTGTATGCCCTGGCATACAAAACGTTATCAAGGACTCCATTTTGATCCAAGTTGAATCTATCTGCGATGGGCCGCAATCGGTCTGGGCGGCTATTATAATAAATTAAGGTATGTATCATGAAATAGGCACATGTAGACTTTTTGTATTGTGTGGATGGATCATCTAAACATTAAAACAAGACTGCAGAGAGTTTAAGAAAAGCAAAGCACAGAGATTTTTCGTTCTAGGAGTACTCGTACCTCCTCTTTACAGAACATGCTGCCCAGCATTATGGTCCTGAGTGTGAGTGACTGAGGTTAGAATTATGAGATCAATGTGATATATTGTGACTTTGGATGTTTGTTACTGGTGGTAGGTTAAACCGTGAATTCATGATTCAATAATGCTGAATCGTAGGAATCAAACTACAAAATTCATTTATTCATGTGTTTTCCTCATTTTTATTCCGGGCATCGAATATTTACGTATGAAAGTAATTTTTCAAACATGCGGAAATTGTTTTGCGGCATAATTCAGTTGGGAATGATTCGACCGATTTGGCTAATTATTCTTTAGTTGTCTTCGTGCTTATCGTTAACATTAACACATTTAAGTACCTACAATGTTCTGCTTTCTATTATAATGATGTTTGTATGCTGGCGGGTGGTGCAAAGTATACCTTTGTGCTTTTCATTTAATTTTTTTTATTGTTTTAATATATATATATTTTATCTACCTTTATTTAATTTATATACTTATTTATTAATTTATTATAACTATCATATATGCTATATTATTATGTCTTTTATATCTAGTGATACTGATGATGAATCTTTTTTTATCTGCCAATGGATCGACAACCTCCTCCGATGTTAGTTATCTTGCCCTGACTGATACTCTTGGTGATATTTTACGCAATCAGTTTAATAATTGCCGGACTAATTTACTGAATATCTGCCACATTAATGCACAAAGTATTCCCAGCCACTATAGTGACCTGCTTGACGCCTTTACTGATTGCAACGTCCACGCCATTCTGATTTCTGAAAGCTGGCTTAAACTTCACCTGCCCTCCACTACGTATTCTCTTCCTGGATTTATTCTTGTTCGGAATGACCGAATTGATAAAGCGGGTGGAGGTGTTGCAATATACATTAGAAGTGATCTTCCTTTTAAGGTTTTGGCCACATCTCCCCCGAATTCGTCTGCTTCCACCGAATTTATTTTCCTCGAAGCTTCACTCAAAGGCTCGAAAACCGTTATTGGAGTGGTTTATTGTCCCCCTAATTCTGATTACTTCACCGAATTCGAATTGGTACTGGAATCTTTGGGTTCGGAGTATGTTCACCACATCATCATGGGAGATTTTAACACCAACCTCCTCGCCCATAATTCCCTGCGTTCTAGAAAACTCCTGCATATAGTTGAGTCCAGCAGTCTGAAAGTGTTGCCTCTCCAAGCCACCCATCATAATATTTCAGGCGATGATACTTGGCTCGACTTAATACTCTACTGTAACCTTTCCTTAGTTTCTTCACACGGGCAGCATGAAGCTCCCGGCTTCTCCCGTCACGACCTAGTTTTCCTCTCTTATGTCTTAAAACCTCCAAAACTCAAACCTAAGGTACTGCATGTGCGTTTTTTTGCACGTATGAATGTGGAACAGCTACGTGTGGATGCATCTGAAGTCGACTGGAGGGCGTTGATCGAGGCTAGTTCTGTTGACGATAAAGTCCGTATGTTTAATGAGACGGTCACTAAACTTTATGATATCCACGCACCGATCATAAAAGTAAAATTTAAGCGCCCACCAGCTCCCTGGATGACTAACGTAGTTAAAATGGCGATGAGACGTAGAGACCGAGCATTCTGTAAGTTTAAAAAGGAACGCAGTGATAATAACTGGGAGAGTTATAGGGTTGCTAGGAATCGGTGTAATCAGATGATACGTAACGCTAAACGCCGTCATATTCTTAACAGTATATCTTCTTCTACACCTGCCGGTATTTGGAAATTCTTAGGAACTCTATGTATCGGCAAGCCGCGACATGTAGACCTTCCCACCTATGTTGGATTGGATGATCTTAATAATCATTTCTCCACTACTTCGTCCATTGATCATCTGACCAAATCTCAAACTATTGCCTTTGTAAATGGTCTAGCGCCTCCTAATATAAACCCTTTTTCTTTCTCTCCAGTCGATTCAAACGAGATCAAAAAGATAATCCTTTCTATCAAATCCAATGTAGCAGGTTGTGATTGTATCTGCCGAAAAATGATCACCTCAATTTTAGACCAACTGCTTCCTGTCATTTCCCATATTATTAACCATTCCCTTGAATCTCGATCATTCCCGTCCTTATGGCGTAAAGCCTATGTCCTTCCCCTTCCTAAAGTCTCTAATCCTTCACTTCCTACGCACTACCGTCCAATTTCCATACTTCCTTTTCTTTCTAAAATACTAGAATCCTGTGTCCACAAACAGCTTTCCAGTTTTGTAGTCACTAACAACTTAATAAGTATGCTGCAATCTGGTTTCCGACCAGGGCATAGTACGACCACTGCAGTCCTTAAAGTGACTGGCGATATTAGAGCAGGCATGGAGGAAACCAAAGTCACGGTCATGGTTTTGGTGGACTTTTCCAACGCATTTAATACCGTCAGTCACGATATCCTACTATCCATCCTTTCCCATCTTATGATCTCAGACGAAGCGCTGGAATGGTTTTTCTCATATCTTCTAGAACGTCAACAGTCAGTACGTGTCGGAGAGACTTCATCAAACTAGATAAACCTCGACACAGGCGTTCCACAAGGCGGTATTCTTTCTCCTCTTTTATTTTCTGTCTTTATAAATCTCTTAACTTATGATCTTCAGAGTGCGTATCATCTTTATGCCGATGACCTTCAACTTTATGCTCAGGCGGGTACAGATAGTTTGCCTGAAGTCATTGGTAGGCTCAATAGGGACTTAGACTTAATCAAAAGTTGGTCTGATAGGTTTGGCCTCACAGTCAACCCTTACAAATGCCAAGCCATCATTGTAGGAAGCTCGCGTTTGATGAGCAGAATAGATTTAGATCAAATGCCACGCATCATGTTTGATCAATCCGCCATTCCATTCAGCCAATGTGTAAAGAATCTTGGGTTACAGATTGATACGACTCTTAGCTGGATGAACCAGAGTGTCACATACATTCTGCTGAGTCTCTATCGTCTCAAAAACTTGCTTCCATCTAAAACTAAAGTAATGCTCGTGCAGTCCTTAATCCTTCCTAAAATTGACTATGGTGATGTGTGCTACTTTGACCTGAATGCAGATCACCTCAATAAGCTCGACCGACTTCTAAATAACTGCGTTCGGTTCATCTTCAATCTACGAAAATACGATCATGTGTCATCTTACCGCGCGCAATTAAAATGGTTACCAATTCGCCAGCGCAGAAACTTACGTGCTCTGACTACTCTATACACTTTACTAGATTCCGTTTCTTATCCTTCATATCTAACTTTTCAATTTTAATACCTTCATTTAAAACACAATAAAAATCTGCGTTTTTCTCATAACCGCATCCTACACTGTCCTTCACACCGCTCTGATTTCATCCACTCTTCTTTTCTTATACAATCCATTCTCCTCTGGAATGCTCTTCCACCAGAAATCAGAATGGCTAAAAGTCGTTATTCTTTCAAAAAGAAAACTCGGGAGCATATAACCAAAAAGTTATTGGCAGAATCATCACATTAGTATTATTTTATTTATTTGTATTATTTTTATGTATATTATGTATAATATATATGGATATATATTAGTATATTATAATATAGGTATTGTGTATTTTATGTAATTGTATGAAGTATTTACATTTTTACTCTCAGTCTTACTCTTTAAGCTCTTAGTGCACCTACCATGTAATCTCTGCATCACCCCAAGGTTGACTGGCAGAGAATGCCTTCGGCATTAAGTCCGCCTTTGTACATTGTTGTGCATAAAGTTTAAAATAAATAAATGTAATATTATGTAAGAAATAAATATTTAAAAAAAGGATTCCTACTGAGTTTTCTGGCAGTGTTTCTCAGTAGCTGCCACGCTATGCACTGCACGGTTTTAAATTTATAATGCCACACAAATGTAATATTTTAACGGAATAAATGACTTTTGAGTTTGAGATTGAGTTTAATTAAGACTTGATAAAATCTTCCTGTTTTTGGAGTTAGGAAAATTAATTTGTATGAAAAAATTATCCGAATGAAAAATGAGGGAAGATTGAAAAGGATAGTACAGAAAGATAGGAGATCTAAGCTGACGGAGGTAGCGACAGCTTTTACGTGGGCAGTGGTTGTCCAACAATTCACAAAGGTTAAGTACATAGGTTTATACAGACATTAACTTTTTGACAGAAAAATTACACTTTTATACGGTAGATCATCTAATTTTGAATTGAGTAGCATAGCTTGGTATGTCACTAAATCTATACATTATAATATATTATGATAATAAAGAATACATTAAAGAACAAAAAACAAACAAAGAACGATCCTTTTACCGGTTTTAATGAATAAAAAATAATGTCAGCGAATAATTATTTGAGTTTTGGTTTGTAAATTACTATGACGTAATAAGTAGCCAGAGACAAGGAAATTTTAATTAATGATGTCACTGTTAATTAATATTTAAATGTTTATGATTTTAATAGATTTCCAATAGATATAAATGATACGATAAGGCTATCAAAATGAGTAATACACATCTGATGTAGACGTGTCTTTGCTATCAAACCTGTCGCTTATATCAGACTTCCGTACCTACCCAAAGCATAGGTAGCCTTTGTAAAACAATAGGTAGATCATTTTTATTCACGTTGACATAAAGATATTCATCCTATTTTTGTCGTGCGAGGAGAACTGAGAAAAACCACGTTTTTATAAATTAAAATTTTTTGATATGATGAAAGTTTTTTTATATTATATTATATTTTAGCCGTTTTTGCTTAGAGTATCTCTGATCAGTGGTTTTAAATTTGTTCTCAGATACATTATCTAATAACATGAGGAAGTTTGAATGTTTCCTGAGGCATCTTTTGGTTCAGTATTGATAAATTCATGCCTCAGGAAGAAAAAGGTATTATTTTAAAATTATAGTAATGTGTGCATATTATGTTCCTAATGATTATTGCCCTATGATAGGGTAATATAATAGATAAAATATGTAATATCCTGGGACACACACGGCCAACTGATTCCAAACTAAGCAGAGCTTGTACTATCGAAACCAGATAACTGATATACTACATATACTACTTTTCTTTTGTAAATATACACTTATATAGATAATTAACACCCAGACTCAGAACAAACAAATATCTGTCCTGGGTGGGAATCGAACCCACGACCTCGTAAATCATTGATATATATTAAAAAAGGAAGCCAAGTGAAGTTAGAATGGAATAGATGGCCCTATGGACAGGAAATCCTGAAGATCTCATAACATTTACATCATCCTACTGAAGTATTTTTACTATTGGGCAATTATCAAGTTAAACCTGACCTAAGAATCATGAAATCTTGAAATTGCGTATCATCAAATTACAGCGTCAAAATATATAAACTACATACATACTACTACATACAATAAACCACAGATATCTCTTTCAATATATCAATCCCAGCATCAAACATACAAACTGACAGACAGAAAGACAGATGGCTGAGTGGTATGACCTATTGTTTTAAGAAAGATCTTAAAACACTTGGTCATGTCACTCAGACTGTCTCTCTATCTTCCGGCACGTATGTCAATTGTACCTAGCTATATTATTGACCTAATATTCTCATAACCTCTTACATGCCCCAAAGATGTTCCTAGTTGTTACAATTTTTTTTTGATAAACTGCTCCACAAATTGGTGTCAAGCTATATAACTTTATTTAACAGACATCACATCCCCCAAGTATATAATGGGCAGTTTGTTCATATTCGCAAGATGGATTGTTGAGCAGATCGATGAAGAAACAAATTTTCAACTACAGAATTGACTTTCAAAATTGTGCGTCTGTGTCCGGTAAGTAACTAGACAATGACATTTTATTTAACCGTTCGCGAATGTCCGGAATAAATTGATGCAGGTGATGAGGTATCCAATTTACATTGCAATTCAATTAGTATGTGGTCATTTACGTCAGATGTTAGCTTAGATAGCCTGAAAATTCTAGTTCGACCGTTCAACGTGCTTTCAATCGCCTATCACCGCTGCCAGTGGAAGACCATGACTTTAACCCTGGGGGCCCAACATGTTGATGCTTGGCATGTGTACACTCTCACGCACACACGCACCACAGTGAGCTATCGGCGTCCGAAGCCAACACAAAACCAGTTTGTCATTCCATTCGATGTTCTAGAATCGCCGCTTCGAACGTATTTTCTGTAATATTTGTTATTATTACGATGTAGAAATGAAAATTAAACTATTAAAAAGTTGAAGTCATTTGTCCGCCTATATACAAGTAGCCCCGCTGTTCAACAGCGGTCATGTAATGCGATCCTAGCTATGTACGAAATTATACTATAACGACGCCCAACCTGGACATCGCAAGTTGTTTTTGAGAAATCAATAAAATTAAGGTTGCGTATACCTTGTGGGCAGGGCACATAGCTCGTAGAGCCGACGGCCGTTGGGGCAGAAAGGTTCTCGAGTGGCGACCACGAACCGGAAGACGCAGCGTGGGCAGGCCCCCTACAAGATGGACCGATGATCTTGTGCGGGTCGCTGGAAATCGCTGGATGCGGATAGCGCAAGACCGGCAATTGTGGAGATCTTTGGGGGAGGCCTTTGTCCAGCAGTGGACGTCTTTCGGCTGATATGATGATGATACCTTGCTTATAAACACGAATCAGTTTGGAAAACGGTTTCTTGTTGTCATTTCTTCGAGGAAATAAGATAAAGCTTTTCCCAACCCATGCCGCCTTTTTGAGTAAATGGTCATATTACCGACTAAGCGTCCGTTAATGGGGGAAGGAATGAGTGGTTTTTTTTCATTGGTATCTATGCTCTGCGTTAAAGCTCTGTAGTTTGCAATACCTACACACTATGTAGGTGATAAAAATACTTCCTCGCTGACTCGTTATATATCTAGATTTAACTTATGAAGATTTAGCGTGAATTTTTCAATGAACTCCGATACAGTTCCCATTCCCTGACCAGAACAATGGTGACCCAGTTCTGATAAAATTAGCTACTAGTTTTAATGCCACTGCTGCAATCGTGCAGTAACACAAAGTTGAACGTACCTAATAGGTGGAGGTAAGCAAACTCATAGGTGAAGGTGGAGGAGCTATAAAATGTAGCCCACGTGGGTAGGGAAGTAGGTAAGCTAGTTGGTAACAAAAGGATACAACGTATGTTCAGTGTCGAGAAACATAACCTTCCCGCCGTGGTAGCCTGTAGAGGTCGGTATCTGTGTAGTCACGCATAGGGTGTGCGACAGCTGTGTTTTTCCAGTCCGAAATTCACCAAATACCTCCGTAATTGCCATGGATTCTATGCCTCCGGCGAGCAATTTGCTGGAATATAAAGTTTATTGTACTCGCAGAAGCAGTACACGCATAAGGAGCAATAATGGTACACATAGCAAAATATGATGCAAATGGTAGCCATTTCTCGTAAACCTCTTTTAAAAAGAGATACTCACGGTGTACCTAAGGGTAACAGGTAAGTTGATCGGTACATGTTTCTGGATCTCCAGAGCTGTCATTTCACATAGAAAACTTGTACACTAATATTAATTAGACGATTTTTTTTTATTTTAAAAAAGGATTCCTACTGAGTTTTCTTGGCATTGTTTCTCAGTAGCTGCCACGTCATGCACTGCACAATAGGGCAAAAGTGACGATTCCGCTTAAATTACGGAATAAATGATTTTTGAGCTTGACTTTCCAATTATTGAATGTTCATTTTACGTTACTGAATATTCAAACAACCTATTTGGTCAATTAAATAACAAAAGTTAAGCAGTTCAGTTAAGATTTAAGGTCAATGCTTTAGCGGTACCTTCCGTTTTACCATATTTGTTCAATTTCAGTTAACAGAAATGGATAAATATGTAAATATGTACGCTTATTACTTTTTTATGCAGAACCCGGCTTCTTAATTCCGCGTTACGGCTTTTTACGTGAATGTCCCATACATTCACTAAGAAGCGATTCCTTTTAGTATTGTTGACGATTCTTAAAATTAAACTACTTGTTTCAAGCTACTAAATTCAAACAAAAGGCGTTATAATCAAAGGCCTGCTGCATACTTTATAATGTATTTTATAGCCATTTATGGTTTAGGCAGCCGCGATTCTTTGCGAAATTTGTTTAAAGAAATAAATATACTTACTGTGCCATCGGAATATATATATCAGAATATAATGTTTGTTAGAAAAAATATTCATAATTATAAAAAGAAAAGTGAACTGCATAATATAAATACTAGGAATAAAAACAAACTAGCCATGCCAGGCTTTAGAGTAAGCAAAACTAATAAATCATTTTTAGGGAATTGTATTAGGTTTTATAACAAGCTTCCTACTCAAATTACTGATCTGCCTGACACAAGTTTTAAAACACATATTAAACGTGTACTTATGGCTAGGGGTTATTACACCACTAAACAGTACATCGATGACAAAGACGTCTGGCTCTCACTTCCTACCTGCACATTGCTCGCTGGAGATCTTGTAGCCATATAGACATGACTGATCTGCTGTGTTACGTGAACTATCTGTAAATGATTGCTATCATATACTTAATTTAAAATTATTGACTCTGTCTCAAAATGAATAATGTTATTGTTTCGAAGTTTTTCTTTTGTATACCTAAATATAATCTAAAATAATAAGCATTCAGACAACCGATCGAGCATATATTGTGTTTGCCTACTAAATAATTACTCTAATTGGACCAAATCCCGTGTTCATGCCCGCTTGAGTATGTTTCGCCGGACCGTCTCAACTGGGTCGTGTTGAAACCGGTAGTAGATGAACCCACTGAGTTTGTTTCGCTGGGTCTTCTCAGTTGGGGCGCATTGGATCCGGTGGTAGCATTAAAGCGCGACCGTCGTTATTAACACAAGGTCCGTCATAATAATAATACCTTTAATATAGACAGAACCATTGACAATATGTAGTAAAAATATTAGACTTAAACTAGATAATTAAACATAATCTCTTGACAATAACTTGATACGAGCTAGCTAAATATCATTTCTGTAATAAAATAAATTTTATAAATGTTTTCATACAAGATGTACCTTAATATCTATGTTACTAGAAATAATATCTAATGTATACAACTATATTACTACAAACATGTTCTGACTATTTACAAGCGCTTTTTTAAAGTCTACGTGAATAAAAACCTTTTTTATTTTATTTATTTATTTACAATACGCATACCTAACAAGGCCCAAAAATATGACTTATAATATTGGACAGTATAAATTTTACCTATGGTCTAACTTTGACTGTGATTGACTGATGTAATTTCGGGTTCGACCAGCATGGTCATGTAGATTTATAATATCATTACATAAACTACATACTAAAATACACAAATACCTACTAATAATAGGGCAACCATATGCATAGGTATATAAATTTATACATAACTAGGATGAAGAAGAGAGATACTAAGTTTTTACTTGCTGTTTATACAGAGATAATGTTTTTCAATTACGAATGTTAAGAGGGAGAGAATTCCACAATCTGGCTGCCTGAACCGTGAAGGAATGTGAAAAAAAATATGTTTTATGCAATGGGAATTTTAGAAGGTATTTGAGGTGTAACCTACAGGAGCATTTGGTAAATGAGAGTAGGAAAAAAGTAGGAATATTAACATAAACAAAATATTAACGATAGCCTTACTTACTCTAAATCTGTACTTCCCGTGCTGATTTTAAAAACTAGTTTTCTCTTGTCACTAACTTCTAATGCAGTCATAAATCCCAGTGTAGCAACTTTTTGACAAGCCTCTTTAATTTTATCTACTTTTGTATCAGAAAACCCTTTTATATTGGATAGTTTCTTCTTGGTGGACATTTGTATGCCTTTGATGGTACATATTCCAGCCGCTTTTAACTTTTTTATATCAGCTACATTGATACCGTGTTTTTGTAAAATATCTACATCTTGAAAAAAGCTCTCCTCGTCATCATTTTCGGATATATTGTCATCGAGAGCCTGTTCAATCATTTTTATAATTTATAATATTACTAGCTGTACTTTTGCAAAGTTTGGCGCCAATTTTTTTTTTATTCTCTACTTGTCTCTGGAAAAGTTTATGCTTTATTATCGATTTATACGGAATTATACGACGCTATGTCCATTGTCCCACAATTTTATTAATTTGGATTATATATGTGGTTGACTGATACGTGCATATACTTCCAGTTACAATGCAAAGTTGCATGTAAAAAAGTTGTATAAACAATACAAATAAATTAGCCATTCAAATAAAAGCATACAAATCTATGTTCGAGTCACAAGTTATATACCTAAAACATTATGTTTGGCAATATGCCCTGAATGCTAACTTAAAATGTCTATAATAAAGTTTAAAATATTACTAAAAGAAATTCTAAGCAAAATGTGTTATTTTAGACCATAGAGAATTAGTGATGTTTTTAGCTCCTCTCTATCTTTGGCACAGACTATAGAGACAGCGTCATTTTGATTGATTTGTGTTTTTGCGTTCTTGGTAGTCTATGAAATTGATGACTTCGCTTCGCTGAGAGAAATCGTTAGCGGCGCAATTAAAGGATTATTTTTAATATTTAAAACGTATTCGTGAAGAAATTTACCGTCTAATCCATCTCAGTAAAGGTAAGGGCGTAAGTTAACCCTCCGGAAGTACTGGAAAGTGATTATTTATTATGTTCATATATTTCCTTCAGTATCACAGCCATGTTGAAGTAGTGTTGATTTTACTCAGTTTTCGTCAGTTTATCGTTCAAAAAGTTCGAAAGTTGATCACAAGTATATGTGACAGACCCAAGTTTAGTTTGTGTTGTGGTTATAAAGTTAAAAGTCTTTGCAATATGAAAAGTGTTACAAAGTGCAACTGTTTCTGGCGTCGAGGCGTCATCGACAAGGTAAGGCTGGATGTGTCTTCCACATACATCACAACGTAGCATTTACCAGTTTTAAAGATAATAAATAATTAATCTACAATCAAACCTATCTTAAGATCCTATTTGCTGGAGATTTCATCTTTTCTAAGGTTCCAAACCACACATTGTGGTCATTGGTTACCAAATATACTAAACAAAAAGCAGTACATATTTGATTAAATGTGATGCAAGAATTATACATTGTTTTAATTTATTATTACTCCAGATATTTTATTTAACTGTACATATAAAAGGTGAGTCTTAATAGGGGATATGCATGTTAATGAAGTTAAATTAGGACAGAATTTTATAAAGTTCTTAGGTTATGCTAGGTAGTCTACTATGTAGTTGAATATTATTTACCTTTCTATCTCTTTTACAGTTTCACTAAAGGATAGGAAGCACATTTTGGTTGGAGTGTAGCCTTAGGGGCGCTATGGAGCGAGGACTTAGAAAAATTTGAAAATTTTTGATTTTTTTTTTTTTTTTTTTGCCCAATTTTTTTGCAGCATCAGATTGACATTGACCCTAGCAATAAAATAGGTCCTGAGACGTATGGTCCTACGACGCACCGTTTGCGAGTTAGGGGCTTTTGAACTTTTTCCTTTTTTTTACAAAATACTCTATATTTACAAAAGGGTAGCTCGGAGGAAAACCTTTTCGGGAAAGAAATTGTTGTACTAGTCGTAAACCTCTAGATGACGTCAAAAAACCCCGTGAAAATTGAAGAAACAAAAATCATAAAAATTTTTTTAAGTGTCGGTCGATCTTCCAGCTTGAGTAGCCTCAGGGGCAAATGACTTAGAAAAATTTTCACGGGGTTTTTTGACGTCATCTCGAGGTTTACGACTAGTACAACAATTTCTTTCTCGAAAAGGTTTTCCTCCGAGCTACCCTTTTGTAAATATAGAGTATTTTGTAAAAAAAAGGAAAAAGTTCAAAAGCCCCTAACTCGCAAACGGTGCGTCGTAGGACCATGCGTCTCAGGACCTAAACGATTTCTGTGGACAAGGTTAGAACGCTGACGCGACAAAAATGGCCGAATTCTATAAAAAAAAAAACTCCGGAAATTTTTCTAAGTCATTTGCCCCTGAGGCTACTCAAGCTGGAAGATCGACCGACACTTAGAAAAATTTTGATGATTTTTTTTTCTTCAATTTTCACGGAGTTTTTTGACGTCATCTCGAGGTTTACGACTAGTACAACAATTTCTTTCCCGAAAAGGTTTTCCTCCGAGCTACCCTTTTGTAAATATAGAGTATTTTGTAAAAAAAAGGAAAAAGTTCAAAAGCCCCTAACTCGCAAACGGTGCGCCGTAGGACCATACGTCTCAGGACCTATATTATTGCTAGGGTCAATGTCAATCTGATGGTGCAAAAAAATTGGGCAAAAAAAAAAAAAAAAATTCTAAGTCCCAAAAAAAAAAACAAAAAAAATATTTTTTTTTTATGTTTTCTTCGCGGCTCATAGTGCCCCTAAGCGTATACTCCAACTCCAACAACCCGCCCCTAAGAATACCCACTGACCCACATTTTTATCAAGATTTTGCATATAGGGGAATATAAATATACTTTCTGTTTAATTTACATGCATATTCTCTATAACTATTTGTTGACCAAGATAGTATGAAAATAAAGCTAATACACTTATAATTGTTTATTGATAAGTATATATCTCATAAAATTAGAGTACTATGCTTTTCTTGAAGTACATAGAGAATGTGTGTACTAACATTTGAGTCAGTATTGCAAATTTTGTCTGGTTGAAGCTATTATACAAATAAAATAACAATCTGAGTGCTTGTTTGGGTTGGGACTGTATTTTGTTAAGTAGTTATCTTCATTGGTACTGATATCTATTTACAGAGATGGATTCAGAAGATTCACGTGATCAATCTTCATCAAGTAGTAGCAGCTCTAGTTCTAGAAGTCGCCGGAGCTCATCTTCAGACCGGACTGAAACATCTAAAAAAGATGTTAAGTCCCCTCCTCATTCCCCAAGATCTCCTGGATCTCCAAGGTCTGGAGGACCTCGGTCACCTTCTCCTGAGAGTCGGTCACAGTCCCCATCTGTTCAATCTCCTGGCTTTGCAAAGCCCCCTCGGTCACCTGATAACCTAAGTGGAGCACATTCAGATATTAATTCTCCAGAAAATTCTATGCCTAATTCACCAGTTGGACCAAAGTCACCAGTAGGGCCTCATTCTCCAGAGGGTCCTCACTCACCAGAAGGTCCTCACTCACCAGAAGGTCCTCACTCACCAGAGGGTCCTAATTCCCCAGAAGGTCCCCATTCACCAGACGGTCCTCATTCACCAGAAGGTCCTCATTCACCAGAAGGTCCTCATTCACCAGTAGGTCCTCATTCACCAGAAGGCCCTCATTCACCAAGTGATGTGGGTTCAAATGTAGGATCACCAAGGCAGGGAGAACATTATACTTCAGCACCCCTGTCAGGTGGTGAGGGTCCAAAGACACCACAAAGCCCCAACAGTTCTGCTAGGTCTCCTCCTGCTTCTCCAGAAAGTAGGTCTAGATGTGCCTCTCCTGATGCTGCAAGGAATCCTGAGAGAAGATCACCTTCATCTAGTCCTTCCCCAGACAGAAATTCCTATAGGTCATCACCTAATGCGTCACCCGTGGTGAAGAAAAATGATTGGAGTCCAAAAGAAAGAAATGAGACATGGAGAAGACATACAAAAGCAGAACAAAAAATGGTACCTGCCCCAAGATCTCGTAGTAGATCTGATTCCAGCCAGTCAAGTAGAAGTTCGTCATACAATAAGAGAAGTACTAAGGATCCAGCCACAGAAGAAATATCAGAGGGTAATTAATCTTTTTATTACATTTTTACATATGAAATTTGCTTTGTATATAAATTTAAAACAATATCATAAGCACAATAAACTAGTCCTTTATTTTCCAAATAGGGGAAATGGAATCAGACCAAGAAGACAGAAAATCAAGGAGCAAATCAGTAGCAAGTGAAAAGCATGAAGGAAAGGACCTGAATATAAGCCATGAAGATCTTTCGGATGTATCAGACTTGGATTCTATGGGACCAGAGGACACAGAAAAAGTATTGAAGGTGACATTTCTTTTAAAACTATGCCTCATAATAATAATACTTATATTTCAGCAAATTGTAACAGGTGGGCATAGTATGTCTTGATAGGTTCAAAACATATGGGGTATGCACCACTTAGAATCCAGTTCTATAACCATGTTCAATAACCTGACAGCAAGGAATGCATGTGTAGTATGTGCCCAAGATGTTACATAAATATTGATCCATCATAGACCATAGACATGTAATTGTTCCACTTTAACATTTCTGAAAATAGGAGTAAATTTTTTTACAAATGACAATAGTTTTTTGGTATATATACAAAAAAAAATGCATTTATGACATTATTGTAATGTCAAACAGAATACTCTTTGTTGTACTTACACACTACAATAGAATATATACATTGGCCACAAACGACACATTTTTGTACAATTGGATGGTTTTAAGCAATTTCTTTCAGACAACCTTTAGATGGAGGAGCTCTAATTATTAATATCTATATTCAAGTAACATTCAGGTGGTTTACTAGGGCACATTAAACAGGAGACACTAGGTATCTGCTTCATATTTCAAAACATATTGACCTATCCATAAAATAAAGTTACTTCTGCATAATACTTTAGAGGAGAGTGATTTGTAATTTGTCTAGTACAAAATCAGCTATATAACATTTTACATATTTTTTTAAATTTATTTATTATTCAATAAATAATTAATTTGCTATGATAAAAATGTGCTGTTATCAGTGGAATAACTGCTACATCAATTACTAGTTATTGCTTTTTATGGTATATACTGATTCTATTACAAAAAAGATTTATTTGGAACATGTATTGAGAAAGCATACTCCGTCCAATATTCACCCAAGAATATATTTTTGCTTCAGCAAAATAAAATTTGCTGTTTGACAACTTAATCAATTAATTAAACTTCTAATTAACACCAATATGAGCTAAATAGCACATTACAATAATAAAACTTTAGCATTAGGATAAAAAATAAAAATACAATGTATAATATGTTAATAATGTATAATTATATATAAAGTATTTGTCTTTTGATCTATTCCTGGATCATGTCATTGTTCTGACAACCATCAGCAACATAGATAAACAACATGGACTTAACCATTCATTTTTAATTTATGTATTTAATAGTGTGGTCAGTGAAAAAGTCGTTCAATAGGCCACTGGTATTGCGTAACAAATGTGGTCCAATGACTCCAGCTGGGTTGACATGCTTTCTGCACCATGGAATTTATGTCAAAGAATAATAACAATATCCTGGGACATTTTTATACACAACCATCTGATCCCTAACTAAGCAGAGCTTGTACTATGGAAACCAGATAACTGATATACCTAAATAATTACAGCCAGACTCAATACAAACAGACATGTTCATGCACACAAATATCTGTATGATGTGAATCAAACCCATGACCTGGACAGAAAGGTCAGCATTTACCAACCACACCGACAACTGGCCTGTCTAATTATTTTCTCTAATCATATTGTCTAATTTATTATATTATTATTATTAAAATTAAAATGTAATACAAAAAATTTGTTATGATTTCAGCCTAAATCTCCACCAGCATCACCGGAACACAAAACAGAAACTGTGAATGGTAACAGCTCACAATCATCACCGCGATCAGATGGGCGCAAAAGTGAAACACCTAAGCTTGAAAAGGTAAATAAATATTTATATGCCCAATTAAGTTCTTATGGTAAAACTAGTATCCTTGTAAATTTAATTTAAAATACACTTTATTTATAGGTACCACAGGAAAAGACTAGTAACACAGAAGATGGAGAAGAACAATTAGATTTTGAAGCTGAAGAAGGTGAATGTATAGAACCCAAGAATGCAGAACCTTCAAATGGAGATGCCGAAGAGAAGGGCATTGAGAAAGGTGAACAATATGTGTTTGTAGATTTCTTTTATGCTTTGACACAATTTGAGTATAATATTATAAGAATGTCTGTTGCATTATACTTTCAATGAGTTTAATGATTCGCTTTAGTGTGATCATATAATTAGGATGCTACTTAACAATGTTCAGTTAACATCTGCCGTGATTTATTACAAAGATATTTTTTATTATAGAAGACGTGAAAGCCGGTCGGAGATCACGCGGATCGTCTCTGGAAGAAGGTGAGGTGTCTGACGAGGCCGAACGTCGCCCTGAGGAGAGTGAGCCGCGCCCTGTTTGCAGGTTCTTCTCAAGAGGGGCTTGCACCTGGGGAGTCAGTTGCAGGTATCTTTTGTTCTTATACCTTTGCAAATATATGATTTTCTTAGTACTAATAAAAATATTACTTGAGAGTGGTGATCTTTTATCTTGTCTTTAAGCACTATGTTAAAGTTCAGATTAATATAAGAGTAGTAATTGTCTGTGATTTTACTTAGACTGGTGTGGTTTGGGGCAGGAAATCAGACATTTAAAACATTTGCCTGCAATACAGGATTTTCTGAGCATATCCATGCAATGGAGGGCACGTTAAACAGTTAACGACGGGCTTGTTGGTGTGGTTGGTAAATACGCTGACTTTCACGCCGCAGGTCGTGGGTTCGATTCCCACCCGGGACAGATATTTGTGTGCACGAACAAGTCTGTTTGTCCTGAGTCTGGGTGTAAATTATCTATATAAGTATGATTTACAAAAGAAAAGTAGTATATGTAGTATATCAGTTATCTGGTTTCAATAGTACAAGCTCTGCTTAGTTTGGAATCAGATGGCCGTGTGTGAATAATGTCCCAGGATATATTAATAAGTCATGTCAAAAGTCTTACTAGGCATTGACTACTTAAAAAAAAATGTGAGCCGTCACGGAACGCCTGGCAGATGTGAAACATCGACATTATTTTGTAAAAGTAATATGTATAAGTCGAAGTCGAAGTATAAGTCGCAGTCGAAGTCGATGTCGAAGTCGAAGTATAAGTCGCAGTCGAAGTCAAAGTCGAAGTCATGTCGAAGTCGCAGTCGAAGTATAAGTAGCAGTCGAAGTCGATGTCGAAGTCGAAGTATAAGTCAAAGTCGAAGTCATGTCGAAGTCGAAGTATAAGTCGCAGTCGAATTCGAAGTATAAGTCGCAGTCGAAGTCAAAGTCGAAGTCAAGTCGAAGTCCAAGTCGAAGTCGAAAAGAACATATTGTGATAGGAACTAAAAAAAAAAACAAACCACGGCATGCCAGAAATCTGTTTTACGTGCAGCTATAGATGTTTCACATCAAAAGTCTACGGTATCTACTGTACGTACAAACCAATGGAAATTGATGATATGAAGCACTTTTTCCGTAGGTTTCTCCATCCGGGTGTGACGGACAAAGGCAACTACAACATGTTTGACGTGGTGCGAGGCGTGCCTTCCGGCGGCTCGTACCCCGCCGCGCCCGCTCGCGATGTTCCACCGCCTGAGTCCGCATGGGAACGAGGCCTACGGACTGCTAAGGAGGTAATATTTAATCATTTATTCCATAAAAATATTACATTTGTGTGGAATCGTCAATATTTTTTCTGAGCGTCTCCTTGCTTCGGAGGCCAAGTTAAGCTGTCAAAAAAAAAAAAAAAAAAAATTAACAAGCATAACATAGGCAATAAGCAGTCAAGAAGTTGTACATCAAGCCGAACTGCCAAAATACTACCCGAATCTGCAAAATTTCTCCAATTGAAAGTGAACCTTATGATTTTGTGTTAAAGTTGAAAATCTATAAAAGAAATTTGACAGACTGGAGTAGTTGGATGTGCTGGCGTCTGTACTACAATTTTAAATACCTTTTATTTATTTATCTATTTTCACCTGCCAGATGCTGAGGATAGCAAACAAACGCAAGGAACAAGACATGGACTTTGAAGAGAAAAAGCTTCACCTATCAGTAGGCGGTGTGGTGCACGACCCCGACGCGGAGCTAGCTTACGCGGCCGCGGCAGTGGGCGCGTCGCCGCCCCGGCACCACGACGTGCCGCCCGCGCATTATAGGGATCCTGAGGCGTTCAGGTATATTACAGATTTAGATACTTTTAGAGTGAGTTGAGTTTTAGAACAATATTTTGAGAGGTTGTCCATGTCCCGCCTTTTGGGCATACAATAATTACTTCACAAAATATCAGTAAATTAATTCTAAATACATGTCAAATTTCAAAATTGTCAAGTTATATAATACACACAAAATTAATTCAACCCGCATCTATCATGTTCGTACATTTAAATATTTTATAGGATATGAAGTTATTCTCAGTTCACAGAACTACTACAAAATACTGACATATAAGTAGTTTCGAGATATGTGTCAGTCGTTTAGTCAGATTACTATTGCAATATTTTTGAAAAAGTTGTGCTTTTCCCTTATTCACTCGTCATTACATTACACAATATGTCAAAATGAAATCATTTCCTAAAATATTGGAATTTCTATCTCACAAAATGACCTAAGCAATGTTTGGAAACAAAAATTGTATGGCTTCCATAGCTTATATGTATATAACGTCTATTTAGATGTGCGAATGAAATAAACTCTGGGCCTTCATTAAATTTAAACCAAAGTAATGTATTAATATCAGCATTAAAATTATTTTATACAAGGAATAAAAAGTCTATCAATGTATGTTTCCCAATTTTAGCTTCAGCTTTTAAATATCTATAAACATTAGGTTTTAGATGTATATAATTTACATTTATATAATAATAATATATAATGTAATAATATCCTGGGACATTATTTACACACGGCCATCTGATCCCGAACTAAGCAGAGCTTGAACTATGGAAACCAGATAACTGATATACTACATATACAATTTTTTTTTGTAAATAAATACTTATATAGATAACTAGCGGCCCGGTACGTGCTTCGTTACGCTTTTAAGTATTAATACAAATCGTTTGTACTAATAGAAAGATGTTGATTTTACACTATTTCAAGACTTTTTTTAAATTTTCTCTACGTACAAACCTTCCCTGGACTTCCACGAATAATTCAAGACCAAAATTAGCCAAATCGGTAAAGGCGTTGTTGAGTTATAACATTACAACGAAAAGTGGCATTGATTTTTATATATATAGATTACACCCAGACTCAGGACAAACAGACGTGTCCATGCACACACATATTTGTCCTGGGTGGGAATCGAACCTAATGTTAATTGTTGTTTTTATTTATTTTTAGGCCATATGGCCCTATGTACCGTGGCCGCTTCCCGCGGCCTGCTGTGGACGAACGCGAGCGGTACTACGAGCGCGAGCATCCGTATGATCGCGAGCGTGGATTTGAGAGAGTGCCGCAGTATGATGAACGGGTGCCGGGGCCAGAAGACCCGTCATATCATAAGGTAACATCTTGTTCATATCTTCATACAATATAACATCAAATTATTTGCAATACAAATGAATAATACAGGCAATGAAATTTTCGAGATTCCTTGATAACATCCTTATAGATGATGTTTGTGCCATCCATTGGTTGAGTTTCTCGAAATATGGCCGACTGTTATGTTTACAGTTGCATGTAAGTGATTACATCATATTAATAACAAAGCCTAAATTTAAACTCCAAACTGGGAAGTCGTAAATATAATCGTCGGAGATGACAATGCAAACATATTAAACTGAAGCTTATGAGTGAAAACTATGAATATTTTAAGCCAGTTGCATCATGAAGGGTTACGTGAATAAATTATCAGAAGCAAACATGAAATTGGCTTGACCAAAATTATGGACTTACTTATGGGCAGGGACACTTGAAGATGTTGTTGATGACAACCGGGACCAATAGCTTAATGTGCCCTCAGAAGCATGAAGAAGCTCAGAAATTTAACCATCTTTGGACTGCCCTGATATTAACACATTTTCGAATACTTACCAAAGAGAATTTTAATGCAATAAAACAAATAATAGTTTAAAAAAACACAATTTTATAAATAATTAGTTTGTTTATAAACGTGTGAATTAATTAAATTTTTATTTCTATATAAAGCGTGAGTAGGTGGTAATTGGGGTTCCTGGATCAAAAGAGATCCAGAAACACCCAATTACTCCCATTATTCAGTCTATTCAAAATGTATGTTCTAAAATATTTTAAAGTTTGTCTTAGAGTGATTGAATTGTCGTGCTGTACCTTCATACAATCTGAAGTTGGCTGCTAACATTTCTTTCTTATATATTTATGTAAGGTAAAGGATCTAAGTAGATCCAGAAACACCCAATTACTCCCATTATTCAGTATATTCAAATTCAAAAGTCTTGTTCTAATAAATGTATAAATCTATTTCTTAGAATAACTAAATTGTCGTGATGGCCTTTTTACACAAACTAAAATTTGTTGCTAGCATTTGTTTCTTATATATTTGTATGAGGAAATATACTCATTATTCAGTCTATTCAAGATAGATCTAATTCAAAAATTATTATCGAATAATTCTATATAATTTTACGGAATATTCCTCTTGCCTGCAGCATTTTCAATAGCAATATCTCTCGTAATAGATTTAGATTTCTTCTATTAGGTCTAAAAGACTGTTATCAATTCTTATTATTCGAGCCCATAACGTGAACCCCTCATAGTGAATTCTGGGGTATACACCATCTCCTCGTTTGCAGGGTAATAATATACCACTATATTGTTCATGATTTATAATATTTACAATATGAAGCCCACACAGTCGCTTTTCTACTATTATTATCTGCACCCGGTCTCCAATATTCAATGTCATGGTAACTAACTAGCACAGTACATTTATTTTATTTGTTCCTCATATTTATACTGACTGACTGAGACTTCTGAGTTAGATGAAATGGGGGAAGGAAATATGAAAAATAAAAAAGGGGATATTTATTTAAAAAATTTATTATCATAGCACCATTTCTTTAAACACAAAACATTTTTTAAAGCACATATTGAATCATGATACATGCAGCTGTACAAATCATCAGAATTTAAATAGCGATCATATAGACTTAACAAATTAGGACAATTTTTATCTTCTAAATTAATTACATTATTAGACCTTAAAATACCTTTCAACCACAACACTTTTTCACAACCCTTAGCATAAACACACTTATCTCTTAAGATATCTAAGATTAAATGTTGATAATTAGGGTAAGGTATAAATCCTTCAGACCAGTATATTTTTCTGTTGCGCTCAATCCAGCTGACTTGTCGTCTTTCTGATTTTGTTAAATCATAAAAAGGGAATGGCTCTCTAATTAGAAATACTTGCAAATTTTTACCAAACCATACAGCAATTTCTTTCACTATAAATTCATTTGCTTCTGTTTTAAAGCCTTGGACGTCAACAATAGCAGTCATGATAACCTGCGTACTATATTACTTAGAGGTTTGTATTCTACAACCCGATCATTTATGATCAGACAATAAGCCGCAGTATTATCTGGTATTGGTGAGGAACATTCGATTTCTAACCGAACATCTACTGGACCTGTTTTAAGAGTATCGTTTTGTCTTGAACAATCAAGTATAAACAGGGGAGCCTTCTCTTTAAAGTTCTTTAGACAAAGCAAGGGGTCTGATGGACAGTTATAATATGACTGACGAAATTTGGCATACATTTCATATAATATATTATACTTGTTTTCAGAAAACTTTAAATTCAAAGGTTCATACGGGTAATATTGTGAGTTTAGAAATAAGGTTACGTTGGTTACTTCACAATGATCAAAGAGTGAACTATCTTTTAGGCTATTATTTTTTCTATCTGTTTGTAAACAGAAGATTACATATCTAGGTTTTTCTAATTGCGATGCCGTTTTAACTGACCATGTGTGTTTTGTGGTTTTTGGTAGTAAAGGGTACTCATACAAATCCCAATTCCGAAATGCCATTTGAATAGCTTTATCTTTTTCCAAATATTTTAATAGTACTAACCGTTCACGATCAGAAACTTTAATATGTGGTACCCTCCACTGTACTCTTTCTACATCAATACGAAAATGTACATTATTATCAGGCAGAATAACGCTGTTTAGGTTAGAATTACTTCTATTCAATATAAGTTCATGTTTACAATTTATCACAATTCTATTGTAATCTTCTGCAAAACCTAGAATCTTATTTAATGGTATTACAGCACTAAAATAGCCATCACTTTTAAATCCATTCAATTTCCACCCCCACAGAGCTGCCACTTTATTTTCAGCTTCATTGAATGAAATATATGATTTTATTGTTGACGTGATTCCAGAATTTTTTATGCGATCTATTTCAATACCATTTATTTCGTATCTGATGTCTTGGAACAAAAACATTATAGGGTTATTACTAAATGTAACAGCTTTCTCAACTGGCTTCCCATCTTTATCGAAGATCCTCACTCGACCCTCAATGTAAATTGAACTGGCTGATGGTAACACGTATATATCTTGCTGATGTATAGGAATTCTGATTTCATCATTTTCTCTAAAGCTGTTACCGTAGGGATTGTAAGAATGCACTTCATAACTTTCGATCGATGTATCGAACTGTGGTAAATCATTAATATGTAGTATATTCATATTTTAAAACCTAAGGCTTTAAGAAATCGTATGTTCGATTTAGTCAACTTGTTCACTTTTTTCTTACGTCTTTGCACCTTAGTGGATGTATTAGAAGTAAGATGTTTTATTTTGAGTTTAGGGTTTATATTATACAAAATCATTTTACTTTTCTTATATGAAGTCTCAGCTGAATATGTTCTATAAAATTGATACTGTGACCAAATTGATCAACAACTTTAATACAAACAGATGAAATTGTAGTTTTGTTCACAGGGAAGTAAATAACATTTTGGGGCTTTTCTAAGTAATAGTTGCCTGCAGAAATATTAGCTACAAATTCGTGAATTATATGATTTGGTATTCCATTATTGTAGGAATTGTATATTAAATCACATTCGATTCTTATTACTGGAAGAGTTTTATTATTATTAGGATGTGAATTTGCTTTCGAGTTTAATACTGAATAATACAGCAAACCGCACTCATACTTTCCATTTAAACTTAGGGATGGTTGAAAATATGATTCTAATTCTGATTTATTACCAGAGATCGTTACTGTTATAGACATACTTGTATAATGAATATTTTTGATCAGTCATGTTTATTTTATGCTGTGTTGACACCAAAACTTGTTCAAAAACTTTAAGCAAAGATGTCCGCAGTTAAAAGGATGACTGCCCTGTATGTTTTCATGATTGTAGTGAACTTTTGACCCCAAGTATTTTATAAATTCCTTGAATGGTTTAAGATTTCCGTAACTATCAAAATATTCGATATAATCATTGTGTTTTGCATAGGCTACCCAATGAGAACCAGGATTGTCCGAGCTGTCTAAATTAATAACTCCACATTCTTTTTGGTAAGGGTATTTAGGAAGCTCGTCCCTCATAAAAACACCTCTGAAATAGGGAATCTCATTCCCATATTTTAAAATGTCAAAGTTAGTTAAAGCTCGTTTGGGTAGCCTATATTTTAGTTTTTTTTTTGCTTTGAAACGAAAATTCCAAGTCCATTTTTATGAGGTTTAAGATGTAGCCCTTTTCCAATGCAAAGAGCCTCCATCTTTTCATTATGTCTCTTGGATTCGTTATACAGCTTTTTTGCCATCTTTAGTTCATTTATGGTTTTTGCAATACCAGCTGCACCGCCTGCAAGAGCTCCTGCTGCAGATAATCCCGCAAAGATAGGAATCAGTGGTAATACTCCGCCTGTTTTAGGTATTGGTATAACACGAGGAACTTGAATGCTTGAATTGGAACCTAATTCTCTGGCAGCGGCCATGGCTAACTCTATAGCCGTTTTATTGCATTTAGGTTTAATTTTTTTGAAGCATGCTTTTGTAACAGAAATTACTTTTTTAAATTTATGTTTTAGTCCTTTTATAGATGAACTTTTTTTTCTCAGTTTTTGACTACAAGTTCCAACACCTGCGCCTATTTTAATTTTCGCCAACATAGCATTGCTTACCAAACGTGCTGCTAATTTTTCTCCTACACTTGCATCGGGGGCAATAGTTCGTTTTTTCGCCATTTTAAATAATGTTAAATCTGCTTTATGTCGTTCCTCTAAATTTGATGACTTGTGATATGCAATATCGTGTTCTTTACAATATTCGTCTAATTTATTTATACCTTTATCTCTACGTGCAAGTCGTTTAATTAAGTTTGTGCCAGGTCCGCAATACTTGTACCCTGGTAAATGAATTTCAAATGGTAAATGATTTATTAACCAATTAACGAGACTACTCTCTCCAATACACATTATAAGAATGATCAATGGAATATTAAACACATAATAATATATTGATCCAAAAATTGATATACAAACTTTATTATTCACAAAACGTTTGACTTATCAATCCAGCTATTTTCAGTAGAAGAAAAACCTAACCATTTCACGAAAACCTTATTCCCTTTCTTTCTAAGCACTTTTTCAACTAAATATACATCAGGATTTTTTGTCTTTTGGAGCTCCTGTTCATAAAATGCTCCCAAAATTGGCTGACCCCTGAGGGTATCGTCAATTAAGTATGTAACAGGAATTGTATTCTGTTTACGTCTAATTTTAAATATTTCTGTTGACCAATTAGGAGTATATCCTTTTTCAAATGTTCCTTTATACTTACTGATACGGACATAATCACCTACTTTTAACTTACTTTTCAAAGTACTTATTTTAATCAAGCTATTATATCTCTCTAATATATGTTTTTTATTTATGTTATTCACATTTGCCGGTATTTCTTGAATTGTGCGATGGATAGTGTGATTATATTTATACATTATATTATTGAGGGTATTATTTGTCCAATTATAATTACCCTTTAAACTAAATTCTTTATATAATTTAGATTTCAATGTTCTGATAAATCTCTCAACTATGGAAGCTTTCTTTGATGAGAATGTTGAATAATGATTAATATTATATGATTGCATAAGATTTTTAAATTTATTATTATAAAATTCTGTACCATTATCTGTTTGTAAATTTTTAGGGACACGCTTCTCATCTAATAAATTCTTAAAGGTCTTAAATATCTCATCTTTGTTCTTATTTTTCAGGGGAAATGCCCAAGCGTATTTTGAAAAAGTATCGATAATGGCGAGAATAAACCTAAACTTATAATTTTCTCCAGAAATGGATTGCATATCGATTAGATCTGCTTGCCATAAGTCATCTATATCTTTCATAATAACATGTCTTCTTGGAAAATTGACCCTTGCATTCTTATGAATTTCATTTACCACATCGGCTTTGTACTGCATTATTTTTATAGACTTTTAAAAGAGATTTATGCACATATATTCGAACACTATTTGTTTATAAAAACATACATTAATAAGGAATGACTTTATAATACTGAATCACTATATTTTTAGCAATTAGTATTTATGCTTTTATTATGTTTGCTTCCTTTAATTCTTCTATTATTGATAAAATTTCATTGTCGTGATTGGTGTTGCCAGCTTTTTTTGAAGCTACTAATAATTTTAGTCTTTCTACCAATTCATTGGGATCGTCCCAATATACAAAATCTGTATTTTTTTTATATTTTTTTAGTTTTGGCAAGCTACCACCGAGTTTTATGTTATTTTCTTCCTTTAATGTCTCAAGAAATAATGGCTTGATTATTTCTCGATATTTTAAACCTTTATCACCTCTCATTTGACCATCAGGATTAAAATCTCTCTTATGAGCGTTAGTAGAATTTAGCATATCTTTATAGACAAGCTTATCGACTTTTGTTATTAACTTCATATCAGGTTTCCTCCGAAGTAAAAGTTCTTTTAGTCCAGGGGTTAGATCGTAAGTTCTGTTTCCGATTTTAATCAAAATTGTATCTAAACTTCCAGATTTAGAAAATGATACTGAGGAGTTACCCATCATTAAGGACTTATTTTCAGTTCTTACTCCAAATGGAACATTTAAGCCATCGTAAATGCCATACATGTCTTCATTGTCAAGTGAAATATCTAATTTATTTATTAATTCGGTTTTAGGAGAACTTGCAGAATTTATATCAGCATCGTAAAAATCATCAAGTTTAGCAGAAGAGCTATTACTATTTTCGTTCGAATCTGTTTCTATGGAATTTTCAAATGATATATTATTTTCATCATTTTTAGTATTTTCTAGAAATCTTTGTGAATTAGCTAGGATTTTTAGTGGTTCGGAAACAGGTTTAAACATTTTATCAAGAGTTAGATTAACTGCATGCTCTTGATTTTTGATTTCCTTTAGTTTATTTTTTATGGAATTGACTGACTTCATTAATTCTATTTTAACAGCTTTCTCCATCTTATTTCGGACACCGTATACCATCAAGTTAACAATAATACTAAATGTATTTATGAACTACACTAATTTATAAGTTCATTCAAATCTAAAATATACATCCAAGTTTTTCCTGTATCTTCCATTGTTTAATAATGAATCTTTATTTATGCTAATAAAATTATAAGGTTCATTCCAAACTGTATCACAAATATTTTTAAATTGTTTCCATGACATATCAGAGCTCACATGTTCTTCATAAATGTGTTTTAAATTGACATCATCTTGTTTAAATATTACAAGAAAATTAGCATTGTCACGTAGTAACTGTTTTGGAATTTTTGAATAGGTTTGAGATAAATAAAAACAATCGATTTGTTTATGTCTACCCATTGAGAAATAATTTCGAATGTTTATTTGTTTCTCACAAGCAACATCATCAAAAATAAATACAGAATTGTTTAGAGCTTTATCTGGAGCAACAACATCTTTATCATCATTGAACTGATAAAATTTAATCTGTGGTACTCTTTTAACTACTTCTCGCAAGAATTGATACTTTGGTTGAAAAGTAGTCTTAGAGTAAAGGTATAGATTCCGAAATTTGAGCCCATTTTCATGTAATAACAAACTAATTATAACATTGGTTTTACCACAACTTGATGGACCACATATTATACAGCGAATTGTATTAGGTAATAGAACACTATGTCTGATTTGATGAGAATAATCATCGAGGCTGATATTACTAACGTTCAGTGATACGGGCTGTTTGATCAACTTCATCTTGCAATTTAATTTAATACCTTGTTTCTACGCTTAATATATACATGTAAATGACATGTATATATCATTATTGAACGGTAAAATAAAGGTGAGAAAGTAAGGAGAGGTTCCATATATCAGAAATAAAATAAAAATAATATAATTTAAACATATTATATACTTTATTCAATTACTTTAACACAATTATAAATACTAACAAACTGTAAATAAAACTACATACTATTTAACAATTTACAATACCATATCAGAATGCCCCCAAGGTAATGTATTTATTTGATTTGATTGTATATGTATTTTATCATCAACTCTTTTTAATATTACTTTTTTAAGTTCTTGTGAATAGAGGACATGCCCCATTGATTTGATCATATTCATCTTGCACTTTAACTCAATATTATTAAATAATACTTTTTTATAACTAGATGTATTTAATTTCCTTGTAATTGCCTTTGACACTCCTTTAGCTTTATTAATTTGCGTCTTTAGTGATTTAATACAGTAAAGTTTCGGTCTTAGTCCAATAAATTCTGTAATTATATCACCACCCAGTTCATCTTTAAACAAACCGGGTACTTTTTCGTTAATTTTAGGTATACCATAAGGATTATGAGAATCAAAATTACTAGTATCAAATTCTTGTATATTATCTCGCATGTCTTTGTAAATATCAGGTGTATGTATTAGGTATAATAAACTATCAGTATCGGTATAACATAGCTTGACATTTTCACCATATTTATTCTTTATGAAATTGTAATGAAAATCGTACATATGTTGTTTTGAATATTCAAGCACAGTAAATCCAATATATATTGGTCTATCTAAAATAAGCTTTTCATGACTCAGTTGTACTGCAATAAAATTTTCATTAAATATAGAGATGCTTTTCAAATTTGGTTTTGCAATCCATTTCTCTGCACCTATTAATTTATTTGTTTTATTACATTTATCATTCCATTTAGTAACTAATTTGACGTTGACTCGTTTACGTTTATTTTCAATTGTTTTACCAAATACAGAATTATTCAAAAGTTTGAAAAAATCTTTTTCAAACGGTGTCGAAGCTGCTTGACGTAATTTAGTATTTAAGTCAATATATTTCTTTAAAAAGTTCTCTTGCCTGAATTTAAGGATTCTATGAATTCTTTTTAATACAAGACCATTTCTTAGACATTTTTTCAGGTGAACAAAATGTATTATGTAATTATATTTATCATACAAATTGGCAATTAATTTTGGTGTCTTCCCTCCAATAGGTATAAATTTTTCTGGAGCAAACGGTAAGTCACTGTGTAAATTATGTAAATGATCCGGATACATCATATCAACTTCTAAAATGTAACCGTGACTACCATCATCAGGAACATCAAGCACATTGAATGTCACAATCTCATCATGTTTCATAAATTTAAAATCTGATATGGGCAATTTTTTTGTCATAGCATAACCATAAAGATTGTTACAGTCAAGATATATTAAATATGTTGATGGTTTGGAAGCATCAAAATTAGGTAAATAACAATTATTAGCTTTAGCATATCGATGAGTGCACTGTGCTAGCCCTCCACGTATGCCTTTTTCTATCATTTGATAAATTTCCAAATCGTTAATTAGCTCTAATTGAACACCTGTATAAAATAGCATGGCATCCCAACTTAAACTTGGTGAAGTAACATAATAGGCAGGATCAAGATTATAATTTTTTAAAGATATTTTTCTAAAATTTTCGAATACATCACATAGCAAAAGTACATCGGATTTTAAATATAAATCCGTGTATTCACCAATAGAGCTAATATTAAAACATTTCCAAACGTTTTGAGCATGTTCATATTCAAGATTTGTTATATTTTTCATTTGCAAGCTGTTATAGAAACAATCTTTACTTGGGATTTCGGTTTCATTATATTTCTGCCATGAGTTAACGTATTCATATGGATATATACCTTTTATTCTTATTAAGTCGAATTGTTCTTTGTGAGGGTAATGGGATGATAAGTGAATGAAATCTTCGTCATTCAAACTTTTAGTTAAAGTATCAACGCTTGAACTTAAGAACTGAAAAGAATCTATAAATTTAATTTGTACAGGCTTTCTATCAATATCTGATTTAATCAGTTTTGTTATAGATAAATATTTTTCTTTTGTTTGAGGTATGATTTTTATTTCACCATCGTGTTTAGAAAGTTCTGTAATAAATATATGAGCATCATAGCCGGATAAGTTATGAAATATAACAGGTATGAATGAACATACTTGAAACGATATATTATAATGTGAATGAGCTGCGCCTCTATATTCAGAAGTAATATGATCATGATCACACACTTTGTCATCAAATAATAATTGCTTGCAAATGTGACATATTGTTGCATTACAGTAATCATCAATTTGTTCTTTAGTCATTGGTTTCATGGGCTTTTTTGAAATTAAAATCTTGTGAAGTGTCTGTGCGTCTTTTATCAATCTATTAACAAATACTTGTACACAGTCTTTTCCTCTATACGTAACAAATTTATTCAAGCTTCTGTCATGGGAACAACATATATAATAGGCAAAACATGATGGCTGGTGACATTTATTTCTTACTGTATTTTTATCTGAATTCGGTTCTTTAAACTCAGATAAAAGACATTCAAAATCTGCATATATAACAAAGTTAATTTTATTCTGTCGCTCATAATGATTAAATTTTAAAAAACTATTTTTTTCTGGTAATACGGTGATAATCTTAGAACAGCAATGCGAAGTGTATTTTTTTTCAGTAGTAAAAAATTGTAGACATAATTCACATAAATACATTTGACCTTTATGATGTGAGATTTGACGTCTGACTAGACGCATTAGATTTTTTATCAAACAATAATGACCTTTGTTGTCGGTTTCAAAATACAGCAAGTTTACGTGGTCCATCCTCTTAGTACTAGTAACATATAGAGGACCAGTAACTTTATGGTGCCTGTCTAATCCATAAACATTTACACTTATTCCACAATTATTTTTTTCAAACAACTCAATATCTTTATATGAGGGTGGAAATGACATCCCCTCAATATTAAATATTGAGTTTAAATTCGGATATGAGCTTGGTCTACAGACATTATTTTTCTTGGGGAATAATGCTGCAGCTATACTCCACAAAAAACAATAATTATCATTATTCTGTATATTTATGCAACTTTTTGTATTCTTAATTTTCTCAGGTAAGTCGATATAAGATCCTCCCCGCATGGGAGAGTACTTATTAATATTTATTTCTAAGTGACAAAAAGACATCAATGACCATCCAGATTGACAATGCTCGAATTCCGTCAATTTCATTTTATATGTCTCCTTTACACGGGAAAACAATTCATCATAATCAGTATTTTGGTATACGGTTTCATATTTAGTATTAAATGACTTCAATTGCTTTTCACCTGTTGCGGGTAGCATAAAATAGGCAAACAACTCGAAGTTCACTTTAATACTGATATGTTTCAGTATAGTTAATTCAATTAGTTTTAATATATCGACTCGCTTTCCATCTAAGAACGCCTCTATAAAAAGGTACTCGTCTTCTTGAGATGGATGTAAGCGATATGTCATGATTCTGTTTTTGAATGCTGTGGCAACAATATCAACATTTTCAAACTTTGTCTTTATTAAACTATTTGATTTATGAATATTAGTTCTCTTATGATATCTGTATTCATGTTCTGGAATCTCAATATTGCATTTATCACAATTAATATAAGTGCTTGATTGTGAATTAGAAGACGGTTGAACTGCAAAGGAAAAATGCGATTGAATGGCTTTGAATATTTATTTAGAAAGATTAAACAATGGATAACATAAGTATATTAAATTATATAATGATTATAATTTTAATATTACCGATTAATAGAAATAAATTTTACAACTGTTTGTAGTATAATGACAGTTATAATAATATTTATTATTATTGATAGGAGCTAATAAATGTAGGAGGGCAGTTCAAAAACTCTTTTTTAACGCACTTAATATACGTATTTAAATGACTCCAAGACTCGGATTCTGTTTCACACTTATTTTTTATAGTAATAATCGAGTGCCGCCATCTATTAACCGGTGGCACTCGTTCAATATCTTTACAATTATAGATTTTCATCTCAACATAAAAACCGCCTTTCTTATTATCATAAACTTGTCTGGAAAAACCGTTCGCAAGTCTACGAGTAACATATGAAGAGATCGGGTGATGTTTTTTACCAGTTGCCTCCAGTTGTTCGTCTCCAGAGTCACTTCCAAACAAGTCACTGCACGTTGATCGCGTCGCTGACTTCAATCTTTTGCTGGTGGAGGGCTGACACTCAGTGCTTCTCTGCGGGGACTTGCGCTTCCTTTTTTCTGTCTTGGTTTTTATTGAAGTTTCTGGTCCTGATTCATCTTCAGACGGGAAAAGTTGGTCTGCATTATGTTTGGACCTAAAGACAAAAAAAAAACATATTTAGTATATTATCTTAAAAATTATTAGAAAACTGGATAGTTCCCAATTTATAATTATTAAAAACACATTAAAATAGCTACATAATATTCAATTCAATAATAAAAATAAAGTGAAAACTTTGATGGATTGAAATGAAAGATAGAAACGAATGAAACAGGTGAATTATCGAATAGTTTGAATAATAAATGGAAAGTGTAAACTTTGAACAGGTGAGTAATTAAAATGAATAATTGAAACGAATGATTAAATAATTGAATTATTCAATAGTCGAATAACAAAAAGAAAGTGAGAATTTTTAAACAGTTGAATGATTGAAATTAATGAAAAAAAATAAAAAAAACAAAAAAAAAACAAAAAAAAATCAAAAAAATTGGATATACTTACATTTTTATGTTTGTAGATTGCTGCTGTGAAGATCTGGTATACTTTTTGTGAACTTGTAGGATGATCTCGCTGGCTCTCCAAGAAGTGATTTGTGGTCGAACTTTCGCATCCCGGCTTTTAAATAGCTCAAAATACACGTCATATTATCCCGAATATGGAATAGGACATGTGTAAGATGTTAAAACGCTGAGTAGATTGCACCACACACACACACATAAATTGTACATTGTCAGCAATATTGAAATATGTATCTACATTGCACTAGTACATTATAATACGCGACTGTGTCAAACAAAAGAGGATAATGTGTTTTTTAACTTTATAGATGAAAGTTTTTTCGAAATATTCTGGTAGTATTATTTATTTTACAATCATGTCAATATTATAATAGTGAAAATTTGTATGTTTGTTACTCATGTACGCAAAACTGCGCAATATGAATGAAATTGAGCTCACACATAAGTTATCTATCTAATCTGTATTAACCTAGGGATACGTATTATCCCCCTCTTTAATAGACAGGCAAAGCCGTAGTAACTATTTTTTGTGTAATTACAAGTTTATATATGTCTATGTCTTTAGAAGTTAAGTGGATGGAAAGAAAAAAAAACATTATTTGAAATGAAGCATAAATAGCAGGCTAAAACCGGGTGCATAAACTAGTACGTTAATTCTGTCTATCTTAATGTCACTCCTAATAAAGAATTACTTGCGTTGCAGATTTATTCTCATACACTAGTTACATGCAATGACGTTGCTTGTTGAATATTTTTAATAATACACATACAATGAACAAATGAAGTAGTTTTAATTTTATGTAGCTAATATTATAAATATGAATGTTCGTATGTTTAGATGCTAGAATGTTTGTTATTAATCATAGCTGAAATAGTTTTGAATTAATTTGATCAATCAAATAATTAAAAACATGGCTTAGCATATAGGAATAAAAAAAAAAAAAAAAACACACACACACACACACACACACACACACACACACACACACACACACACACAGAGACTCACGAGACTCACACACAGATACATACAGATATATCATGCATAGACACATGTATAATTGAATAAAATCCATTATTTTAATAATTTTTAAATAATGCATAAATAGAAGGCTGAAGCCGGGTGTATAAACTAGTATGTCAATATACCTCTTTGTTTTGATTGTCTCCTTATAAAGAATTACTTAAGTTGCAAAAATATCCTCAATGATATACTAGTTACATACAATGACTTCACTTGTCAATCTTCTCAATAAAATGTATGAACAATTTTACAATGAACAAATGCACAGTAATATTTATTTTATTCATAATGATTATAGTAAACAATAAAGTCTTCGGCACCAGTCTGTCGCGATTATCAGGTTTCAATTTCTTTCACGCATACCTTACCATATTTGTTCTTAGCAACGTGTAACTAAAAAATATGTTTTGGATTTTGAACTCTATAGATTTAAAAAAAAATTATATAAAAGGGGAACAGTAATATCTAAAAATTCATTATTTTTCTTGCATTTGAGGCTCATACGAGGTAGATCGTTAATCACATTATGTCGGTAAGTCTTAACACCTTGTTATTAAAATACATTTTATTTAATAATTTTATATATTTATTTTAATTGATAATATAGGATATAATTTAGCAAGTAAATAACTGAATATCTGATGTTTCTATTTTATCTATTATACTTAATTATATGTTTTATCTAAAATATATAAATAGGAAAAAAAAAATGGTGTATTAATTTGTAATTATTTTACTTTTTCTAGGACGTGGAAGAACAACTATTTAATTTCATACCTATGGAAGACCCAATAGCTCAAAAAAAACCTGGACAGAAGTCGCTTGGTCTTTCTCGTAAGAGGCAGAGAACCGATCAAACATTTTTCCAATATATAAAGAAACCGGTCACCCGAGGAACAAAAATAATAAAAATCGAAATATATGATGCAGAAAATTTTCCCAAATCCGAACAGCCGATGTGTAATTGTGAAGCTGATGTCTGTGTTCAGCACGTTGTTAAAGCAATATTATTCGATGATATATACTCCACCACAAGAGAATTAATAGCAAAAATTCAAGATGACATCGAACCAAAAGCATAGGAATTATATTAAGCTTCGTGTGGTTATTTCAATTTTGTATTTTTGTTTTCCTTTATTTCTTTTTTGTTTTGTATGTATATATTTACCATAAGTTTTTTTTTATTTTTTATTTTCACTAATATAATATTTAAGTTAGTAGATATAGATATAGATAGTTTATGTGTACTGAGCTACTACATTCATTAATATTAATAAATTAAATAAATAATAATTCGATGAATTTCTTTTAATTCTGTAGAAGTAATTCTAACCTAAACAGCGTTATTCTGCCTGATAATAATGTACATTTTCGTTTACTACTGAAAAAAAATACACTTCGCATTGCTGTTCTAAGATTATCACCGTATTACCAGTAACGCCTCTACCTACACCATCGAGGTAAAAATGTGAGTTTGTGTATTTAATATTCATAGTTAGTACAGTGGACTCTCATTATAGCGCTCTTCATTTTATCAAAACTCCGATTCGATTGGTGTTACTGAAAATTGAATTTTATTATTATTATATCGAGTAACATTATATTACTTAAATATAGTTTTATAATAAATACATGACATTCAGTAAATAATGTTTATTTAGAAAATGTTACTATATCGGGCACTCACTGTATAATGTACGAAATCCCCTGCACTATAAATGTAACGCAGCGGTGAGCACAAATGCATTCCTTTATCATCAGGTTACCAGGTTGAATAGATTGTATCTAATTATATTCAATTGTACCTACTCATTAGTATTTGAATAGTTGAATGATAAAAATTACATGAGAGATGAAGATACTCATTTATACTGAACACTGAAATGAATAAGAAATAAATAAAAAGCTAAAGTTTGTGTGAAGATTCAATCCGATAATTCAATCATTCTAAGAAAAGGTTCAAATAATTAAAAACATGGCTTAGCATATAGTTTCATGTAATATAGTTAGTTTAATACAGAACAAGAATGTGAATAGGCTAAATAATGAGAGTAATTGAGTGTTTCTGGATCTACTTAGATCCTTTACCTTACATAAATATATAAGAAAGAAATGTTAGCAGCCAACTTCAGATTGTATGAAGGTACAGCACGACAATTCAATCACTCTAAGACAAACTTTAAAATATTTTAGAACATACATTTTGAATAGACTGAATAATGGGAGTAATTGGGTGTTTCTGGATCTCTTTTGATCCAGGAACCCCAATTACCACCTACTAGCGTGATTTGGTTTTCTATATAAAGCGCGCTTTATAGGTTTTTAAAACTATTTATCACTTACCTAAAGATATAATTTTTTACCTAAAGATATATTTAGTTGTCATTACTAGTAGTAGGAACATTACATTATCGTCCTATCTCAATCTTACCAGTGTTTTCTAAGCTTTTAGAATGCATTTTGAACAATAGGCTTATAAATTATCTAGAACATTGCAACCTTCTTTCTCAAGCTCAATATGGTTTTAGGTCTGGAAAATCATGTGCGGATGCTGTCCATGAACTTACTGACTATTTGGTTAACCAAATTGACTCGAAAAATAAAACAGTGGCTATATTTATAGATCTAGACAAGGCATTCGACATGGTTTCCATTCCACTCCTTTTAAATAAATTAAAACGAATGGGAGTTGAGATTCTATCAGACTACCTATCCGATCGCACCCAGCGTGTTAAAATAGCAAGCGTTCCTCAAGGAAGTGTGATAGGACCAACATTGTTTTTAAAGGCAAGCCAAAAGGTAAAATAATATCCTTTGCGGATGACACTGCGCTACTTTTTTCGGGAAAATCTTGGGATGAGGTGTATGGTTATGCGCAATCTGGTTTTAATACTGTTTTAACTTGGCTCAGAAACAATACACTAACGTTAAACACAGAAAAAACGAAAGTTATGACCTTTACAAATACTCACAATGGCTTCAATCAAATGTCTAACTACATAATTAAAGCTCACTCCTGCCTAAATCTAGACAACGATGAATGCGCTTGTCCAATTATCCTAAATACACCGACCATAAAATATCTTGGAATTATAATTGATAGAAAACTCTCGTTCCAACCTCATATAAACCTACTAACTTCTTGAACTCGTAAACTTATTTACCTATTCAAAAATCTTAGACATGTAGCGGATACTGATGTGCTAAAAATAGTATATTACTCCATGTGTCAGTCGATTCTTATTTACTGCATCACAACATGGGGAGGTGCAGTAAAGACATCCTTGCTCATTCTAGAGAGAGCCCAACGTGCTGTATTGAAAGTGCTTTCATTTCTTCCCTTCCGCTATCGAACTGTTGACCTATATAATCTGTGTAAAGTGCTAACTGTCAGGCAATTATTTATCCTACACACTATTACCAAAAAACATACTCAACTTTCCTATGACCCTTCTGTCACAAAAAATAAACTGAGAATGTACTCAGTTTGCCCACCTACGCGAGTTAATACAACCTTTGCGCAAAGATTCTACACATTTCTTGGTAACCATCTTTATAATAAAATTAATAAAGAAGTAAGGATTTATCATCTCACTAAAAAAACCTGCACCCTCATTCTAAAAAAATGGCTACTGACCCTAAACTATCATTCCACGGAAACACTCCTAACTCATCCAGTTTAGATTAAGTATAAATCGTTATCGCCTATTCCGTTCTTACAAGCCTTTTCATTCACACTCACAATCACATACGCAAATACGCACAACACACCCACTCACAATACACCCAATCACAACACTCACACTCAACACAACTCTTTCCAGACTATACAACTTTACTAATTTGACCGTTCTCTTTCAAAACATTTAGCTAAATTAACTTTTACATATATGTGTCAACGCCGTCAGGGGAGATCCTGGTGATCTGTAGTACAGGCTTGCCTAGTTCAGACACCAGTCTCTCGCAAACAAAATGTACCCACATGTTTATTATGTAACACCCTGTAATTATCACTGTTTTTGAAGAGAAATAAATAAATTTTGTATTGTATTTGTATTACAAAAAAGATCATAACCAAATCATGTTTTAAAATATTGGAATTTCAGTCTCCCAAAATGACCGCAGCAATTTTTGGAATAATTTTATTGTGCGTGTCGCTTATATATAACTTCTATTTATATGTATGAGTGAGAGAAAAAAACACCATTAAAAATCCATCATTGAACCATCTATGTCCGCGAGACTAGTTGTTTGACAGTGAGAGTATATGTATATGTGCGCCATCTACATTACTGAAAATTTGCGTGAAACATGCTTCTCCCACTACGAGAATGTGTTACCAATTTTATTTCGGACATAGTAACTTTTTCTGTATCGCACAGCTAGTGGTACCCTATGCGTTATCTCCCTCGACACATCATTTTCTTTTGTGTGGATAAAAATATAAGTAAAACTAGAACTAATTAATGTTAATGTAGCATAATGTCGAACAGCGTCGAGTAAGATCATCGCGCGAGGTGATCGTTCAGCGTGCAGAGGTGGAACGTCGAGAGGGTCGCACGCGTGAAGGCCGTGAGGGGCGGGAGATTCGCGAGGGTCGCGACGGGAGGGAGGGTCGTGACCCACGACACGAAGACTGGGCTGACCCTTGGATGCGGGCCGAACCCGCGGCTAGGCGACGCAAGCCACCCTCGTCTGATGAATCCTACTCCTCTTCTAGGTAACAAATCTTCTTTATTAAGTTTTTCGTTAATAGTAACGTTCAGACGTGAGATTTGGAACTAATGCAAAATTTTATAGCAGAATTTAAATGGCGCCACTTGAGGTTGTGCCTCGCGATATGGTCTCACACATAAGCATCTGACAGATGGAAATTGATAAGCAGCCTTGAACTTTTTAGTTATTATTTTTACATTATAACTAATTGAAAATGAAGTTAAAACGAAACACAATTATTCAATAGGAAAGTCCAAAAGATAAGCTAAAAAGGCTCAGATTATTTTCTCACTTGAAATTAATATGACCCTTTTGGCACTTAGTCAATAATAGAAATCCTTAGAACTTCGGAATATCCGTATGCGATATAAGAATTATATTTTTGTACTAATAGTTATATGGTATATAACTAACCTTCGATATATGACGGAACCAGATTGATTGTTCTATTAGTTCCATCTAAACTCGATTTGCTAATTCAATACCATTCAAGTATTAAATGGAAGGGAAAGAACAATGGCCAAATTTCTATAAGAGCTGGACTTGACTTTTATTATTCAAGTCCCAAAATAAACTATAGTTAGATTAGTTTGTCTGTATGTTGTAAATCTTTATTAGTCTTTGTTTCTTTCATAATAACGTAAACAAAACTTTAGAGGTTAGGCCTCCTACGCACTATGTGGTTAGCCGGAATGCGGTCAGCCGTCAGCAATTAATATTCCTGAACGGCTGCCGCATCACAGTCCGAATAAAAACTACTTTCTCGTACAAATATCTAAGTACAGTCAGCCGCACGGCTGGCCGCATTGCGGCTAGCCGCATAGTGCGTAGAAGGCCTTAGAATCCCGAGTCCGGCGTAGACTAAAAGTATGGTTCATTGAGTATAGCGATCTCGTTTCGTCTTATCAGGCTACTAGAGGTCGATATTAAATAGGACCGTCTGCGATGCCGTCTCGTGAAGTCTGATCCGCTTTAACAACAGACTGACAGGCCGACAAAGGATGCCACCTTTGTCGGCCTGTCAGTCTGTTGTTGTCAGCGCGTCTTTGTGCAAGGGTTTTTTTTTGGTGGTTTGACCACTTCTATTTTGGCTGAAGTGAGTTGGTTCGCAATACAGGTCTTCAATGCTCAAGTTGCGAATGATTGCCGGGTGTCAGTAAATAGTAAAAAAAATTATAACAATGCGGATCGATGACCACAGATAAGGTAACTTGTCGATGACGCTCCATTGTACGCAATTGAACAAAACTTGGGATACTTACTATGAACCTTCATAACTATTTTTGACATGTATCCAATATAATATAAAACAGCATAGTAATTGAGTTGATGCCTACATACTAATTGATCTGAATTACAGTTAACAACTACATAGAAAAACATGAATAATTATAGTCTGAATTATCTATTGACGATTCATTTCATACGCGAAATGAATCGTCAATAGGTGCGTTCAGAAACTATTATTCTAAATTATTTCGAATAATATACGGAAACAAAAATAAATTCAATAACTTATATTTGTGGCTACTATTTTCTGTTTTTACACATTTAAACATAAAATATCTTAACATTTTTTCTTAAATATGGCATTTTGGGACGCCATCGTTTCGTCGTTGGGTAAGATTTTTTGGTCATCATTCTTTGTCAACCATTTCATACTTTACAATAATCACTAATAAAATAGCTAGTATATATCAGCCAATGTTGCATTTTATTTATACTTTTTTGTTATGGAGCAAAAGAAAAAATTTAATTCTATTATTTTATTAAATTGGTGTTAATTAATTTTCAAAAACAGACAGGTCTTACGTAAAACGCAAATTAATTGTTAATTTTATTTGTCAATCAAATATTAATCTGATATTCTCCTCCCGCTTCGTCCTTCTTCCTCGGGCGACTGGTTTTGCTTTCTTAACTCATCTAATGTCGTGGTTTTTATGGTGTTATCCTTACATTTCATATTGATATCATTAACATGCATGTTCATTGATATCATAACTTCATAAACATTGGGAATCACTATCGGTCGTGTCGTGTGCGTGTGTGCGTTAACAATTGGCAAATGTACCCACGTACGTGGTTGTACGTGTTGGTATGTGGTGCATGCGTATGCGTCCGACCACTTCCCCACTCCTCTACTCCCGGCTGACCCCACAGCTCTTCAAATTCCAGCTCCCGAAGTTCGCGTTCGCCGAGTGCGCGACGCAAAAGACGGGCCTCTTCGTCTTCTAGGCAAAGGTGAGTTATGATTACGACTTTCAGAATGGCAGCGTTTGGATAGCGCCTCTGGAAATGTAGACCTATCAAAACTTGCCTCACGGCTATTATTTTGGCTACCTTAGTCTTACAGCGGACGGGTCGAGCCCATTTTTGCCCGGTGAAACAAAGAAAGCCTAACTGCAAAAGCCATGCAAAAAATATTGTCCCATATAGATTCCTACGGGACAGTATATCCTTCTTTTTTTTTTAAATTGATCACTACAATCTATTTGTTTGTATCGCCTATTTTGAATATAAACTTATATTATATAATGTATTGTAGCGATATTATAGCGATTTGGTGCGGCGCCTATTTGAAAGTCTAACGGCCAAATCATTTATGTCCTGGCATATTTTTCGGCACAAATGTACATGTTATAAAAAATCGACCAATAAGTCGGTTTGTGCCCAAAATATAATTGAACTATGTTCGGTCGATATAAGGATCTGTTTTGAACCGTACTTGTTATCTAATACCCCGTAAAAGCGTGTTTCAAACAACTATAGAATCAGCCTCTTAATATATGACAAGCACTTATTTAGAATTGTCTATAAATGAGTGCATGAACAGAATACTTCGACGGTCTACATTTCCAGAGAGTAACACTGTAGCTCAGTGGTTATCATTAACCTATTGTTTATATTTGTACATATATTCGCCTTCGCCGTTAGATAACTTTTTGCAAGAAACATGATTTTCCATTTCTGTTTGTACATATTTTTATTATAGTTTTCATTCAGTGTAGTGCATCGCTAAACAGCCGATATCTCTCGTTGGTCCATGTAGATTGTTTAGGTCGATTCTGCCCAAATTTCCGTTGTGTTTATTAGTAGGAATCTTATGTTTTTTAAGTGAACACTTTAGGCGTGTATTGCTGAGGAGTCTTGTGTACCGCCACCGGTCGGTGACGCTTACGTGAAACTATTCGACACCACTCGACATAAAGCGCGTTCGGGTCGATGAGGGACTTTATAGTGTATATTCGGCTCCAATAGCCATCAGCCGCAGTTATTGTCCGTCAAAAAATTAGAAGTTTTCATCTCCGTCGTGTCGTTCTTTATAAGCACACACCCATATTTTACTTATGATTTGTATGTTTAATTAACAATCATCAAGAAGTCTCATTCAAGACGCTATTATCTAGATTGGCAACTTCGTTTGGATTTTAATTTAGGTTTTAGTGATTTTGATACGTTAAAATGCCGAAAACTATTCATAACAGTACTATGCCGCGATAGTTGAGAATTTAAAAACATGTTCTATTCTCATATTACGCTTGCCTTGGGAAAGCCTGAGGGATTGGGTTTTATTTCTGTAATAACTGGTTTGATCAGAGAATATAACAAACTACGTTTGGATTTGATTGTCACGTGTCACAGTGTCAACCAAATCGGTTGTTTGTAAGCCGGTTTATTTTAGTTTGAATTAATTTATATTATATAAAGGCATCTTTTCTTCGTTCAATCTTGTTCAATGTTCATCTTAAGCTCAAATGTATTGTGGGATTCCGTTAAGTCTTGTTGGATCAACTATATAGAAAAAGTCGGTTCATTGTAAATTGTCCTTGTTTTCCTTAGCCGAAATCTTAAAAATTTATATTAGATATTCAAGGGTTTGGTGATAGTCAAAATTTAGATGGCTGTTAGCGATTTGTAATAGCATTTTTTTTTGCTGCCGACGGTATGATCATTTTTTCTATATTGTCAGTACGAGCATTTAGAGTAATAATTATGTGTGGTGCATATCGTGTGTAGATGTTAAGTGGATTAATTTAGAATAAATAGTTCGTAACACATATTTCATACGAGATAATTCTACACGCAAATTTTCAAAGGTGACAGCTTGATGCTTTGAAAAATAATATATTTTATTACGTTGAAATTTCTTTATAAATAAAGCTAATTTTATATACCTGTATAATTTAGCAGTAATTGACGTCAATCATGTGTTGTATATGGATATACTAAATACATGGTTAGACCAGGACTGGGCATTTTTGATCAGTGCCCATTAAGTAATTCAATTCGTAACTCTTGGTTCAGTATCTCTGGTGGTTAAGTTAAAGTGGTTAAGTTAAAGTTTAAATATTGTGATAATACAATTTTATTGACGCGTAATGTAACCGACATTACGCGTCAATAAAATTGTATTATCACAATATTTATACTTTAACTTAACCACGAATAGATATTTTAGAATGAATAGGCACGTTCGGTAGATCCATTTGTAAGACTAATTCTATCGTTGTACAATGAACGTGCCAGTTTAGTTTGGAACATATTTGGGATGATTAATGTCTATCAATCTATCCATGAAATTGAACATTATTAAGAGAATGATATATATTTTGTTATTATCATATTAACAGTATGGATAACAATAATGTAATTTTACGCATTTCGCGAGCTTATGTTCTACATGTTCGTCTGTAACGTGGTTAGATATTGCTGGTTATCTTTTGACTGTGACAGCCATGTATAGATGACAAAATTTTATTTGCCTAGCACGCCACAGTACGACTTCATAGTAGTACACACAGCTGCATATCAAGCTATACATTTCCAATATAAGCTGACCTCCTATGGCCGCTGACCTAGTATGGAAATCATATACAACGCGAGGTCAACTTATACTGGAAATGTATAGCAAGATGTGTAGCCGTGCGTACGTGCATGCTGGGCTTGGTCAAAAGGTTAAACCTGTAATTGGTAGTGGGCACTATAGTTACTATCATATTTTGAACATAATAATTTAACTTTATATTATGCTCTCGTGTCATGGATGCCCACGGCAATCGCTTTCGTTTCAGTGTCGTGAAATCTATCCCTCGTGCTTATTAAATAGGTTTGATTCTTACCACGTGGACAGCTGTGTCACTTAATTTGAACGGCCCTTGTAACGAGTAACAGAATTGACTATATAAAGAGCAAGAAGCTAATTTCGACCAAATTAGGTAGGTATTGGCGGGTTTATAGTCTACTTAATTTACCACTACTATAAAAGAGAATAAGCACTGCACGAAAAGCCAAATATGACGCCAGAATGTATACGGTTTATTGTATTTGTTTTAAAAACATATCAATTTGGACATTGAACTAAAACCTTGTATAGATAGTTGTATATTGCGGAATTGAGTGGCACTGTAAAATTATTATCTGCCTTTTAATTTGCCCTAATTAATACAGGGAGCCACAGGTTCTCCTTTGAAATTCTATCGGAAAATATATAAAAAGAAACACATCCATAAAAAGGTGCTAGTGAGTTGACGCACTTTAAAGTTTGAAAAATATTTAAATTGAAAGTTGCTTTATCTAATAGCTTGTGATCCATTACAAATAATGCAAAAGTTGTACGTATTAATTAATTTAGTTTATTAGTCAGCCGGGCCGTTCCCAGTTGACGCTACGCTGCGGTCAGAATCAAACCTTATTTCTCTCTTCCTGCATGATGGCAAATGTGAATAATCTATGGTCTATTTTCCTGGTTTATGGACTTGAGTGTGTATGTAGGTTGTCTCCTTCGGTGATCGTGCGCGAGCGGCGATTGGCTACGGCTCGCGCCACCGCTATGAACCCGCCCGCCCCGCGCCGGCGAGCGCCCTCCCCAGCCGCCGCGCGCCAGGGCGCCGCCAACCCGCCGCCGCCCGCCTCCTTGCGACACAAGGTATGTACATCACTGAAACACACACAGATATACATTCAGTCAAAAAAGTATCGGGAATGGATGATTTGTTTATGGTTCCAAATTGTTGTTTTTTTTTTGTTGTTGTTAGATTGGCACAACTGTTTTCCATTTTGGCGCGGAGTTTGAGTTGCATCTGTTATTTATATTAAATACAGTGCTGGTTTTAGTAATATCATATATTATAGTGTGTATTGCGAATTTCATAATGAACAAAAATATCGAACAAAGAGTTTGTCTTAAATTTTGCATCGCTAATGGAATTTCGTGTTCGGAGTCACTGAAAATGTTACAGAAGGCTTACGGTGAATCGACTTTATCAAAAACTCGTGCTTATGAGTGGTTCAAAGCGTTCAAAAGCGGTCGAGAGGTGATGAAAGATTTGCCTCGCTCTGGTAGGCCATCAACGTCTGCAACTGAAGTTAACATCGCAAATAGTGACTGAAAATCCTCATTCAACTCTGAGAGAGATAGCCGCCGAACTTTCTGTATCTCACGAGTTGATTCGAAGCATTTTAACTAATCATTTGGGTATGAAACATGTTGCCGCTCGGCTAGTCCCAAAAGATCTGAATTTTCTCCAAAAACTCAATCGCATGAAAGTCGCTGAGGACATGGTAGAACGAGTCAATTCCGACCCAACATTCATGAAACGCATTGTTACTGGTGACGAGACGTGGGTTTACGAGTTTGACATGCAAACTAGTCAACAAGCTTCGGAGTGGCGCCTTCCAACTGAACCGAAACCGAAAAAACCACGCCAAAGTCGATCAAAAGTCATGTGGACTGTTTTCTTTGACTATAGCGGTGTTGTGCACTCTGAATTCTTACCGGAAGGTCGAACGGTAAAGAATATTATTTTAACGTTATGCGGCATTTAAGAGAGCAAATTCGACGAAAAAGGCCAGATTTGTGGAAAGAAACCACGATAATGCGCCTTCGCACAAGGCAATCATTGTGAACGAATTTTTGACCAAACACTCAACAAATACCATCCAGCAACCACCATATTAACCAGATATGGCTCCAGCCGACTTCTTTCTTTTTCCTAAACTCAAATTACCACTTCGTGGTACCCGTTTTCAATCGGTAGAAGACATAAAGGAGAATTCGCGGCGAGAACTGAACTCAATTCCGAAAGCAGCGTTTAAAAAGGTTTTGATGAATGGATTATTCGTTGGCGTAAGTGTATCGTTTCTGAAGGAGCATACTTTGAAGGTAATAAAATAAATTTGGATGAATAACAAACATTTTGTATATTATTGATCTTTTCCCGGTACTTTCTTGACAGAATAGTACACTCGAGGAGCGTTGTAATTTATAATAGCGGTCATGTGAAAACAGTCTTAATCATCAAGCATTAAATGAAGAGTAAACGCTTTTCCGACTCTGCCATGCAGGGGGTTGCGACAGATTTCATCGCGTCAACTTTTTGCCTGTCTTAGTAAAGTATCGCATGCAACATGACTGCCGACACTCAGTTGGTGATGAACCTGCCTTCTGATCCAAAGTTTGTCGTTTGTAACATAATTAGTGGAGGAAACATTAGGAGCGCTAGCTACCCATGTAACTGAATAAACTAAACGTAACAGAAAATATTAAAATGCATCCACTGATCGTTATTCTTGTATGTTGTAAGTTGTTGTGTGCCACGTTGTTCCTTTTCATAGACAAGTTAAGCTAAGTCCACATCCACTTCTTGTATATTTACGACTAGTTTCGTATAGCTAATGTTTTGTTTGTTTCAGGATGAATTGGACCCCTATGGGCGCAACAAGGCGTCGAGTCGCAACAGAGACAGGAAGAAATACTCGAGGTCCTCGTCATCAGGCTCAGGTAATTAAGATGGAGCAACACTGCACACACGCTTCGTGTCACGGGTTCCAGTCCCGCGCCGGACAACTATTTGTGTGACCCATAAGTAGTTGTTCTGAGTCTGGATGTAATTTGTGTCCGTCTAATATATTGTTTGTAAAGTACTCCGCGACACAGGGATTAATTTCCCTAATTCGAGCGGTCTATAAAAAATATTGCATTTTGCACTATATCTTGCGATATATTGTTTCACCTCACACTGAGTGTTCAAGTATATGTTACATGTTTCAGAATCCTCGTCATCATCAAGCGAGTCCGAGAGCGAGTCACATTCTTCATCATCATCTGGTAGTTCAGGAGCTCGTCGTGCGAGGCATGCACGTCTATTGAATGCAGCTGCAAGGCCCAGGTCAGACTTACTTACTGAAGATAGTTTTACTTTGCTGTTTGTATCTACCAATTTCTAAATAAAACCACATACCAAGTGGATATGATAATACGACAATAAATGAAAACATTGACAATACTAGTTCATATGAACAATTGTAAGCTATCAAAAAAACCCTAACATCAAAATTAAAAAAAATAAAATTTCAAACAAAGTAAATGACATAAAAGTGGAAAGAAAATAGAACACCATTTATAAATGGTTCACTAACCTGTGATACAGTAGCAACAGCGCGGTCCTGTAGCGACTTGATCTTTTGGCGCCATTATTATTAATGCTCAGTAAGAATAATAACACTGAATCACAAATGTTTTAACGAAATAATTAGGCACCTTTCACCCGCATGTTATTTATTAATCAAATTATTAATCACTATCAGGATCACTGTTCAGTCACGTAGCTAGGTAGGTACCTATTAAAGTCACTAAATTTTTCGTGTTTCAATATGGCCACCATTAACTCGAATACACAAACTGCACCGCCGTAGGAGATTATTCCTAACGTTTGACAAGAGGTCCCCGTTTGCAGCCATATGTTTTAATTTATTAAAAGATAAGATAATTCTATCTTTTAAATCATCAACCGTATCAACAGCTGTTGAGTAGACCTCATTTTTGATGTGACCCCACAAGAAAAAATCTAATGGTGTGAGGTCGGGTGACCTCGCTGGCCACCGCGTTGGTCCATAACGGCCAATCCACTGCTGACCGAACACTTGAGACAAACGCTCTCTTGCTGACACCACTGAATGAGCTGGTGCTCCGTCTAGCTGGTACCACATCTGCCTGTACACATCAAGCGGAAGCTCATCCATGTACTCGGAAACGGGTCCGTTGAGGAGTTCTAAAACTTTTCACCATTTAAATTTCCATCAATAAAAACCGGACCTATTATGGTATTTCTATGAATGCCAGCCCAAACATTGACAGCAAATCTGTACTGGTGCGAAGTCTCTCGTCCTAGACGCGGATTCACGCGGCTCCAGTAACGTAAATTCTGTCTGTTCCATAACCCGTTTCTTGTAAATGTACTTTCATCAGTCCACATTACATTGTACAGGAAATCCGGATCCTCTAAATGTTTTGTTTCTATCCAGCGACAGAAGTTTTCCCTGACTGGTTTGTCTCGAGGCAACAACGCATGCAATTTCTTATACTTATACGGCTTCCGTTTGTCGCGTTTTAAAATTTTTAGTATAGTTGCATGGTTAACACGAAAATATCGACCTGCCCTACGCAAACTACACGTCGGATTGCGTTCAAAATAATTTAAAATTCGTTCCTCAAGAGCCACTCTCGCACGTGGAGGAGTACTATCAATATGCGGGATTAAGGATCTATTTTCTCGTATCCTCTGGACAGCTTGGACAATAGTGCGCCCGTTGGTTGGACAAACTCGAGTGTCCCCAAACCTCTGTCGGTACGTCCGTATAGCCATAGCGGCGTTTCCTAAACACTCTCCATAAATTAACACCATGTCCGTGTACTCAGGAGCTGTGTAATTGTGACGAGGCATAATTAAAACAAAAGAAAACACTAAAACAATAAAAACTAAACGTCTAACTTCGCACAATTCACTTACGAGTAACTATTAAACTAGATACCTATTAAAACGTTACGTGTCCTGTCACTAAAATAAGCGTCCAATATCGCACTAATTCGTCGTAGATAAGGAGTACAAAACAAACACACGAGCGACGGGCGGCGCCGGTACACAAAGGTGGTAGGTACTCGGCGGCGAATAACTCAAAGTATGTCCTGCGGCACTCGTGCGCTAAGAAAGCGATGACGCGTGAATCATCACAGGATTGTAGCGACACACTGACCGTGACCTAAATTTGTTGTTGCAATGTTTCAACAAGAAAGCGAAGTAACAAACGAAACTAGATTTATCTCTTTCGCACAAACCAATTTTTCTATTTCATGAGTGCTTACCGATGCGGGGGTCGTTAACCTGTCAGTACTTCCCTATTAATACATACATCGTGTAGCAAATTTTAAAAATGAAAAAAAAATTCCTGTGACTAAACTACTGGATATATTCAAATGATTTTTTGTATGTAGTCTGAGAATGTCTTGAGGTATCCGTAGTTAAATTTATTGTCGTATTATCATAACCACTTTGTATAATATAATAATAATAATATCTAGGGACAATGTCACACAGATCATCCTAGCCCCAAACTAAGCAAAGCTTGTACTATGGGTACCAGGCGACGATATACATACTTATATAGATAGATAAATACTTATATACATAGAAAACATCCATGACTCAGAAACAAATATTCGTGCTCATCATACAAATATTTGCACTTACCGGGATTCGAACCCAGGACCACCAGCTTCGTAGGCAGGAGCACTACCAACTAGGCTACGGTTACCGTCTACTTCCGGTATACTTTATTTAGAACCAAAACCGCTTTTTTTATGCAATTTGTAATGAATACAATATGGCTGTGAACTAACTTTTTATTTACTTTATTAAAATTAAACATAAAGTTAGTCAAGTAACGGTAAAATTGTACAAATTGCTTTAAGTCATCTCTATAAACATTTAAATAACACGTTTGATACAAAATGCACTTTACTAACATGGGGCTTGTAGGCGAGCGAAGATTTTCAATACCAATAGTAGTTTTGCGAGACGGGGACAAAGCATCCTCAATTTATCCACGCCAAAAAACTTAAAAGTTGTCTAAAAAGTATCAGCCGACTTTTAATATCATTTGCGTTTTGAATTATATATGGGTCCATTTTATAAGACAAACAGGTTAATCCTCTCCTGGTGGTTAAAATAAAGAGCTCTGTTAACTATGCTAGGAATATAATGAAATGTATGTGCTACGAAAATTTAAATTATTAGGCATTCTACTCCACAGGTGCCTATGTCCAAATCAGTTATAAAATCACCAATAATCATACATAGCTTTGAGTTCATAAGTGCTTTACATTAAGTACTGCTTATTAACCGAAAACATTTAAAATCACTGGAGTGCAAGCAGCAATGTTCCTACATAGCAGTGCAGCTTCATACGACGAAATTAGAACCATTTTTCGGCATTGTATTGTATGGCATGATTTGTCCATGTGTATAGAATGTCATTGATGGAAACTAGATATTACCTTATTATACTTTATGTAAATTAACACATAAAAGACCACCATATTCTTGTTGAATGTTTGTGTTCTAGCCAAAACAATATTTAGTCTAATCATCTATGTAAGCGGTTTACCTTTATTTTATTTTTATAACGTATCTATTTTTGTTTAGGTTAAACGCAAAATCAAATACCAGCCTAGCAGCGGTAGTGACAACAGTTACCAGCAAAAAGGAAGTCCCAAGTGACAAAGGTATGTGCATAATTTTGACATATATTATTATATATATTATAATTTTCATCGGAATACCAGGCGTCGGGAAGGTCTCCACCGCTTTGTTGTTGACATCCCATTATGCCGTAGGAAACGCATTGCTTCCTCTCTCATCATACGCACTGCTAAGCTGTGGAACACCCTCCCGAACGACGTGTTTCCAGACTCTAATAACATGGGTTTATACAAGGCTAGAGTGAACAGGCATCTTATGGTTACGTGCAGTGCATCTTCTACCACATCTTCACTTACCATCAGTTGAGATTGTGGTCAAGCGCAAACACATCCAACAAAATTCTCTGTAATGGATTCTACAACTTGAATTTAATTTCGAACCAATATAAGAAGCAGTAATAGGTTTATAATATTTTTGTAGCTAGTTCCCGAACGACGTGTTTCCATATAACATGAGTTTATTCAAGGCTAGAGTGAACAGGCATCTTATGGTTACGTGCGGTGCATCTTCGACCACATCTTCACTTACCATCAGTTGAGATTGTGGTCAAGCGCAAACACATCCAATAAAATTCTCTATAAATACAACAATTTGAATTTAATTTCGAACCAATATAAGAAGCAGTAATAGGTTTATAATATTTTTGTAGCTTGTTTTAAATATTTCCTAACATTTTCAGAGTCTGGCGGTAAGAAACGTTCGGCGACTTCACCAATAAATGCGGGGGCAGCTAAGAAATCAGTATCCCGAAGAGAAGAGTTGCTAAAACAATTAAAGGCTGTTGAAGACGCGATAGCTAGGAAGAGATCGAAAATATAAGGATGGCTTTACTCTAGGCATGTGTAACAGCCAGTTCGGAATAACGCGCTTTCAGTTCTGCCTGGTGTGTGACGGTATAAGCAAATGCAGTGTATCAACGATCCTATCCCACGCAGCTGCTCATAATGCTATGAAATTATTAATTTAGTAATCTAGGCAGAATTGAATTCGTACAAATCTAAGCATTTACATTTTGCTATGTAATATTATCGTGTTAATACATCAAAATCTCATAGAAGCATACATTATTGAGAAGTGTTTATCATATAATTTCTTAAATGTTGTAATGCTGACGGAAAAAGCGGGTGTCTTAATGAAATGTTGACGTTTGCTGAAATATAGTGAATTTATTTTTGCTATTCATCACAAACTAAAGTCGGAACCTAGATTAGGTTTTATGGTGACTTAGTTATTAACTATTATGTAATGAGTAAAAAAATAAATACATTATTTTGTATAATATCTATTTATTTCTTCATACAATTTTTATGACGCATATATTTGCTAGTCTATATTTTCTTGATGTGGTGTTTCTCACAAGAACTTGGTTTAGGTTATTATTCAGAAGAGTGACAAGTGCATTGTAGGCTATGTACCCTACACCACAACTGCTGGCTTCGGTGAAACTGAAAGCCCCTTGGGCAATGTAACCCATGACTTGTCTGGAAGCAATATTGCGAACACTGTCAATTTTAGAAGGAAGCCATAATTCCCTCATCGTATTTACATATTCAGATGGCTCCCGTCGTTTTGTTTTACAAGGTAGATTGACCTGAAAATTAAATATTATTAAGTAAATAAAAATAAAGTTTATGCCTAATTTTAATTAGGAATAAACTTAACAGACTAGAATCATATTATTCAGTCAAACCCCTTAAGTTTCTAGGACTTATAGCCTCCACTAGATCCCTACCTCAGGCAAGAATTTGGCTAGGCAAGCTTAATAATAATATCCTGGGACATTCTTCACACACAAACTAAGCAGAGCTTGTCAATGTGCTATGGACACCAGATAACTGTTATAGTACATATACTTCTTTTCTTTTTTAAATACTTCTATAGATAATTACACCCAGACTCAGCACAAACATACATGTTCATGAACACAAATAATTGTCCCGGGTGAGAATCGAACCCACGACATACGGCGGTAAAGGCAAGCAGATGCCAACCAGCCAGTGTGATTGTAACTATGGAAGAACCAATAAACCTAATATACCAAAAATAGTCAAAGGACTCTTGTAGTTTCTTCTATACACCTTTCTAATAAGGTCATGGGGTATTTGAGATTTCAAAATGATATTGATTTTTAAACAGATTTACAGAATAGTCAAGATTGGCCAAGTTTGTCTAATTGTACAGAACTTACAGATGTCCCTTTCTTTTTGATCTTCGACCTTTTTCTTTTATACTTCTTTAACATTTTGATATGTTGGGACCGTGTTTGCTTTCTCGTTTTTTCATTAGGATCTTCATGTTTAGGTTCGAACAATGTTTTCACGGTAACTACGTCACCCTGTTCTGGCAAACAAATTAGTGCATGTCGCTGCAGACTCCCTCTGTTTACCAGTTTTATATATACGGGAACTAAACATGAGCTGGCATTTTCCATATTGGATAACTTTTTCTTTGAAGAAATCGCCTCCTGGAAGAAATAACTAAATCAAATCAAATCAATCAAATCAATCGTTTATTTGCAAGAACATGGTACAAAATAGATGTTACATAATTTAATATATTCACATATTCTGCCACATAATTATGGCGTGCAAATTGTATTGTTCTTAATTATATTATTATTACATTATACAATTTAACAATTAACAAATTATTATCAGTCTTATTAACTTATTTATTATTCATAGTATATGTATAAGATAGTATATTTCAGGTATAAAAATATGGTATAGGTGTACTGGTAATTTACCTACATTAATACATTTACAACAACTTTCCCACTGCGAAAGTAGTAGTATTAATTATAATAATAAATGTCTTGGGACAACAAAGATTCAAAGATTCAAATTCATTTATTCCATAAAAATTTTACATTTATGTGAAATCGTCATATTTTTTTTACCCTACCGTGCAGTGCATGACGTGGCAGCTACTGAGAAACACTGCCAGAAAACTCAGTAGGAATCCTTTTTTTTTAATAAAATATACTTAAGATTAATTACAATCATGTGTGTTGACTCAGAACAACTCAATCCCAAGCACTTTTATCACTTAAATAATCAGAAATTTTGTAATATGCCCAACAAACACATTGGCAACCAGACAACTGATAACTTATACTTAATATAATTCTGAATACACACATACTATGGCCAATCAATTCTTAATTCATTGACCTTCTGACCCCTGGTCATGTATAGATGACAAACCTGGATGTGCCCAGCACTCCACGGTTATGACTCTGTAGTCATAGCTTTTGTGTGGTTGGCACATTTTGGCTAAAGAGGTTTTCATCACACTGACAATGCCATCTCTTAGTAATAGTAATCCAGTTATGATTTAGTATATTTCCAAAATCACTTGCTGTACTTACGTCTCTTACAGAGGGACCCAAGAATACTATTATAAATTCCAACATAACCATCCTCTGTAGAAAGTTGTCCTTTCTCCTCTCTATCCTCATTTTTGATACATTCCATTGAAATACGATAAAATTTACTTAAGTGTCAATGGAATGTTATATCCCAAATGTAGATTCAAAGCTATGTATGTGTATATCCAACCTGCTCTGACATTGGCTCTGTATATCCCAAATAACTGATATATTAGGTTGCATGTCTTGTACCAAATACCATTAGTTAATTAAAGCTCTCTGACCAAATTATTCCATCCACACAACACACTGTTGTGTGTTGTGTGGATGGAATAATTTGGTCTTAGGGTGCAAACTAACTTTTTTAGATTTATTATTATTCAGACTAGCAATAAATAATGCCTAGCAATATAAACAAAATTCAAATATCAGTTGTGCTGTGAGAAAGGAATAGAGCAACCCAAGTTTACCTTGCCAAGAACTGAAATAGCATATCTAAAACATTACTATATAAAATATTTATTATATTGATTAGACATTTCATATATGGGTCAAAAATCTTTTAAACACAAGATTTCTACTCTGTATCTTGAGTAGATTACACAGATTTATGGATGTTAAACCTAACTTAAGACATATCCCATTTCAGTTGTAGTTGGTAAAATTATGATAACTGACATACCTGTATATCATTTAATAAATTTCTATCTCTCAATACAAAGAAATCATTGACTTGACTGCCATTCCAATCTTTCAGTAATATGTTCCAAGAACATTTGAAAGGACTATTCATTGCTAATTTTGTATAATTTACTCTTTTACTTGGAGGTAGTCGAAAGTATTTATCTTTTAGCTCTGCTTCAATTCTATTGTCGTTATCTCTCCCAGATTGCGAGTCTGGGGGTAAGTAGCATTCACCCATTTCAAAGGCAACACTTTCTGTTTCCCGAAGACCGCCTGATCTTGCTCCAAACATGATGAATGTCATCCAGAACTGTAGAGCATATCCATTTGGCACAATGACATCCCAGCCACTACCATAACCTAAAAAAGTATTTTTTTGTTTAAGGTAAGGAATGACTTTTAACAGCATTAAAACAGATCAAAATAATTGAATCACCACCTAGGACAAATGCCAAAAGCACAATTATATTTTGTCTACACAATCTATAAAATGTACAAAGGAAATGAGAAATGGTGACTATGTATTCTAAAAAAAACAAGTTTATTTATTTGGTGTGACAGCACGACACAACTGTTGTTTTGATACTATTGATACTAGATATTGAATCAACATATTAAGTTAAGTTTCAAGCTTCTAGCTCCAAAAATGATGATACTTGCATACAACTTTTCATCCCCCCTTTCAACCTTTTTCTCACATTAAAAAGTATCCTATGTCCTTTTTCAAGCTTTAGTCTGTCTGGGTACCAAATTTCATTTAAATCGGTTCAGTAGTTTTGGTGTGACAGCCTGACAGACATACAGAGTTACTTTTGCATTTATAATATTAATAAGGATTACTATTGATGGTATATAACCTGTACAAAAGAAGAACTACACTTAAAGCACTTACCAACTTTTTTGAACTCTGAGTGTTGTGACCCAGGTCTCTGTATCAAAACAACAGGCACACTTTGAAATGCTGGATCATCACAATTTATTTCCCCTGGCACTATTTGTCTTTTAGTTATATGCTCTACGAACTGTCCGTTGGTCAATTTTTCCTCTTTTATGGTGTTATGGATTTCTGTATCCCATAGAGGAGAGTTTGAGAGAAAAGGTGGTATCCGTAGCAGTAACTCACTATTTATTTGTACATCATGAGTATGTTGTTTTGCTTTTGTGCGGTATGTTGGTCTACTTAATCTAGGATCCTTAACAACTAGGCCTATTACCATATTTGGAGGTAATTGAGATGGAGAACTAATAGTGCTTATTGCTCTCCAATATTCTTCTTTTTCTTTTAAAGTAATAGGTTTGTGGTGTGCTATCCATTTGTCATTTCTATTTAATATATCCTCTTCATTTAAGCATTTTAAGCTACGTGTTAGAATAGCATGGCTATTGGGTCCGGTCAATCGGAATCTATTGAATCCTGGTATCACTTTGATTTGCAAATTGCTGGTCTTGTTTATTAATTTTCTTCTTTTCTTTGCAATTTCATATTCCTCCATGTTGTTATTGCCGCAGGAAATATCTAACAACAGTGATTCTATTTGTTTAGCCTGAGACGGGTGTACAAACAGCCATAGAGTCTTCTTTTCATTGTCATTAGGGATCCAAATAAATTGTACTTTACCAATATATCCAAATGGGTAAGTTTTGAATTCATAGACATTTACTGCACCTTGTCTGCTCCCATTAACATAAGCTTTAGCAGTGATGCCTAGGCCACATGCAAAGCTTGTGATTTTAGAAAATAAGTCTTTGATATGTTCTACAGATCCTATAATTTGTATATTTGTATGGTAAGAGATGTCTTGCAGAAGGCAATGTGCGGAGCTGCCTCTATAACATGCTCGAAATGCTTTGTCGCAAGGGGCATAAGGCAAGCGATATCCCCACCGTTCAGTCATGTGAAATCTTTTAGCATGCCAGATGTGAGTTTCTAACCAAACATTTTTCTTTTGCCGACGGTTGTACTCTTCGAGTAGATTTTTCGGACGACGTCTATATTTTCTAGAAGGACGCTTTTGTTTAGGAGGCAACCCACTCTTTTTTAACTGTTCTAAATGTCCCTCTCGTAGCTTACGGGGTAATCTCTTGCAGTTGTGACTCATTACTCTGCGTCTCATATGTACAGGTAAACATTGGAAAATTAATTTCGTTTTACTTGGTCTGAGTATTGATTCAGTCATCGCAGCAATTTCTACACTTCTAGAAGCAGCAAATTTTAAACTATTTGCAGAATACGGTAGATGTACAGCACCACCTAAAGTGGCATCAAATTCAATTGCCTCCATAGTTCGATTTGGTTCCGTAAGATGTTTGTTTCAAATCACTTACAAATAAATCTTGTTAGAAATTTCTGTATAATTAATTATTAAAACTTAAATTATAAGGTTCTGTTATAACCTCAATCTTTTCACGATATTTTCCTGTCAAGTGTCAACTGTCACTCAGTTTCTGTGTTGTCAACAAACCCTTCCTTGTTTCCCGTGAGGATTTTTGGCGCCAACGCGGAAAAAGACGCATCGAGGCATTCATTGGATTCAAAAACTGGTGTAAATTCGAGTTTTATGTGTAAATATGGTGGATTTTTAGACATAACATCTTCGACAACGTACACAAGTGGAGTAAAGTGCGATATTGCCGTGAATTGTGATTTTCCGTGTTGAAACCAAAACTCCATAGAAGTCTCTAGTAAAGTCTCCACTGCTTTACTGGGGTTGGACAAGGACTATGTATGACTATGTACTTTGTTTTTCGTCATTTAGTCAAAGTCCCGTCAGACTTTGACTAAATGACGAAAAACAAAGTATTTCAACTGAAGACGAGGCGGTATGGTCTATGATCATAGCCAGTCCAAAGCGGCGAAAACAAAAAAAACTGTTTTCCTTTTTTTTTTATGTACTTATAACGTTAATTTGACAAGTAATTGAAACATAGAATAAAAACAACTATCTAATAATAATAAAAAAAAAACTTGAGTGATGTCAAGAGACACCCGGATGGAACGAAGTGCCTTTAGATTAATTAGTGAAGGTATTGTAAAAAAAAAATATTTTTGAAGTTCTAAATTTTTTTTATTATTAACAAATATACTGTAATATAAACTTAATCAGTAGGCTATTTTAGTAGTTTAAAAAAAAAGTTTCGTTATATCTTTTCGTTTTAATTTTTTCCGTCTAGCCAGTGAACGCATAGCCCCCTTTCGCAACGAGCTATAAGGAACTTCGTTCCAATTATCGTTTATTTCTGTCTTAAACCTTTAAGATCTTAAACGTGGTGTGCATAGGCCCTAAGAAGAAAACCTTTCATTTTCTGTTACATGCTGGCAATATTGGAAGTGTTAATTAAAAATTTCTTTGATTGTATTGTTGTATGGTGATCATAGGATCTGACTTCGATAAAATATTATGAAGTGGACGGTTTATTTCCAAGAACTATGGGGATTTATACACAACTAATAAAATTATTTAAAAGCTTTTTTCATACCCTTTCTTTTAATACCAAAATTTTAAAATTACACAGTATTGGATTATCCGAGGTTGTAGTTAAGCGACACACCGTGTAGCTCGCATTTAATGCATTTAATCCGAGTTCTCCCCTTACATACCACCATTTTGCACCGCATTCCAAGACCGTCATCGTGTGAAGGAAAAATCCCAACGCCGTGTCCAGCAATTTCAGCTGCAGGGCGAATCTCTCCTGGTCTTCTAGGTATAATCTGCGGAGTTGGGCTACTGCAACTTGGAAGGCCTCTTATAGTAATGGAAATTTTGTTCCGCAACACCAGACTTTCAGCCAGCCGACGACGAAAGTGAAACAACATATGTTGTTTGTTTTTTAGTATGCCCAGCGAGCCATTGTCAATTTAAGACTCCTGGCATCACGTGATTATACTTCCTGCAACTTCAGGGCGTTCAGCATGAACAAATTTCTGGCATTTTTTATATATGTAATAATTTTTATATTAGGTACTGTTAGGGGACGGAAATACGTCGAAAGTTTGGAGGGTCTGATGTGTCTCAGGCCACAGCTTTAAATAAAGGAATAATTCTACTAAGTAATCTTCATTAGTCTCCAATACCCACTAATAACAACCCTTTTTTTGTGTAAGATGTCTATGACAAGTTACTTCTCATCGAAATAGAATGTGTAAAAAGTGCGTGTGTGTGTGTGTATTTTAAGTATCCAATATTTACAACACATAAAAGGCTTGAACTATCAGAAAATCATTTTGCGAATACGCGTTACAAAAAACGCGTTGAAAAAATATCTTTATATATAAAAGGCAAATCTGACTCACTGACATATGTATCAACGCAGGGCCTAAACTATAAGGGTTAGAAACTTGAAATTTTGCACAGGAGTTCCTTTTATAACGTAGGGGAGCATAAAGAACGGATTTTTGGAAATTCTTCCCCTAAGAAGGTAAAATAGGGGATAAAAGTTTGTATGAAAAATGCGACATTTTTGAAGTTAAAAGCATGAAAATTGGTATTTGACCTTTCAGTTAAAATTAAAAAATATCTATTTCGGGATTTTTGGAAATTCTACCTTTAAAAGCGTGAAAATAGGGGATGACAGTTTGTATGAAAAATGTGACATTTTGTAAGTAAAACGCATGAAAATTAGTATTTGGTCTTTAGCTTAAAAATGATTAATATATATTTCAGGATTTTTGGGAATCCTACCCCTAAGGGCTTTAATAGGGGATGTAAGTTTGTATGAGAAATGCGACATCACGACCCATCAGTTAAAAATAAAAAATATGTATTTCAGGATTTTTTTGGTATTTACACCCCTAAGTGCGTATAATAGGGGTTATAAGTTTGTATGAAAAATAAGACATTTGTTATTTGGCCTTGAAGTTAAAACTTAAAATATATATTTCGGATTTTGGGAATTACACCCCTAAGGGCGTTAATTTTTTTTTCTGTTTGTGAACTTAAAACATAATTTGACACTATGAGCCTGTAGACTTTAGTACCACTATTCATTTTAATTGGACCATTATTCTCAAACCATTTCTGACAGAAACGGCATACAGAATTTTATTGAATGGCCTTTTTTTATTTGTTCACACTCATTTTACAGTTTCTAAAAGTGACTCTTTCACGTATGTTAGGTCTTTTTGTTGTAGGTTACATTGCTCATCATTCAAAAGTGTCGCGGGCGAAGTCGCGGGTAACAGCTAGTTAACCATAAAATTGTACCTAAACTTATAGACTACGCATTTTTGCGGCTTAATTAGTATAGGAGCTATAGTACCACTGCACTTGTATACTAATTTTTCTCTATACCGGCGTATATAAATATTGTCTTTTACACTCCTAAACTAAATTAAAATTTATGTCTGGTGTTCACCTGGAGTTGCTTGTTACTAAACATCTTAAGCATCTGTAATTTTCTGGCGATTTTCTTTTGAACCACTAAACTGATTTAATGGCTAATATTGATCTAACAAGAACAGGGCATACATAAAACTATGAAACTAAAACTGCTTGTAATATTCTCATGGCTCATTATCGGTCCACGGGTTCTAAAGTGTCACTTACGTCGCAGTATAAATATGGACAGTAAGGTAACTAAGCCTAGTTTTGTGTAATAATTACCTACACTCTATTGAAGCTTGTTATTGTTTTAGATACCTAATTAAATCTGCAGGCAGAACGGTTAAAATACGAAAGCTCCCGTTTGTTGTAGCCGAGTTCTAACTTCAAACAGCCGTAGTTTTTAAAAAGGATTGCGGAGATAAACTTATACACGACAACTCGTTTCGTCGCGGCACTCACTACTGACAGCACCGCGACAACCGCTTAGGGGTCTTGTCGATGCGCATGTTTGTATGAGTGTGCCGTTTCGACGGTTTGTAGGTAGTTTCCGTACTGTCTATTTTGATACAGAGCTTATGTCCTCAGTATTTCGCGCCAAAACTGAATTGATATGCCCTGTCCTTTTTATAAGAACTATGTTAGAAAGAAATAAAATGATATTAGTTTTGGCAGCTATGTCATTGGCGGCATTGTCTTGTTTTATTGCATTATTATTTAATTTGATTAATGTTATTATGTTTTAGTTGAATTACTACTAATTTAAAGCACATAATTTGTACGAAATTTTATAAACTTTAACTTAAAGTCCCTTTTCAGCAGACCTTCTTTCACCTCCTTCCTTTTACATATACAACGTGTAACAGAAAGTGTGAACGTAACTTAAGGGGGTTATAGGGTATCAGGACGGCTACCTATGGACGAAACTTCAAACAGAAATAATCATTTTTTATTCAACTAGTAATTTATTTTTCTATCGACAACCTAAATCAACAAGTAAGATTACCGACTTATGAACAACACTAACAAAACTCAATGAACCTTTCACAAACTCTTTGGGTACCTACTACTTAGACTGTAAATAAAAAGTGTGGTTCTGTACAGTCACATATTAATTTATTACACGTGTTTATTTTAGATTCAATCAAATAAACATTTGATTGAATCTAATCTTGAATTTTTGCCCTAATTTTTAAAGGTTCCCAGTAACGACATTTTAATCATTCATACAAATTTGATAACCAGGAAAAATCACTGAATTTAATTAAAATTGATATTCCGCAAGATGTTGGATTTAGGTGAAATAAATAATTTAATTGACTTATGTAACTGTAGATATTTTTTTGTGTGTTAAATAGTAAGAATATTAAGTTTTTCTTTCAGTATGTGAATTTAATCTGGCCGGAAACGAATAGGTACTTAATTTTTTATACAAACTAACCAGATAAACAAACGCGGTACGACTACTGATAAATTACGAAAAAATATGGATAATGTACTAGGCTCATATGAACATTAGGGGACATTTCGAATTCCGTCCTGATTTTGTCGCAAGGAACTCTAATACGGCGGCGAATACAAAGGATTGATGTAGGTAAATAATAAATGGTTAAATATTTTTTAATATTCATCAAAGCGGGCCCCGCGCGCGCGCCGCGCCATTTGAATGTATTCGTGTATAACTCATTGGTCTAGCGGTAGCGTGTTCAACTGCAGATAATAAAGTCCTGGGTTCAAATCCCGGGTCGGGCCAAAAAGTGATAATGGGAATAATGAAGTCCTGGGTTCAATTCCCGGGTCGGGCCAAAAAGTGATTATGGGATTTTTCCGTAAAAAGAAATTTCTCAGTATCAGCCCGAAGTCTGGGAGTTGACGATTTTACACCCCCATGCCTCGGAGAGCACGTAAAGCCGTCGTTCCTGTGCCTGACATCTTTCCGGTCGTATCGCTAGTCGTCCCATCAGATCATGAGAGTGATGGAATAGAAAGTGCAGCGGCACTTTCAATTCTATCATTAAAATTTAGAGTGATACACTCTAAATTTTAAGGTTCCCTGTATTAATCATTCATACAATACATAAAAATAAAAAAATATGAATAATGTACTAGGCTCATATGAACAGTAGGGGACATTTCAAATTCCGTCCTGATTATATCCAAAGTTACACTAATATGGCGGCAAAATCAAAGAGTTGATGTAGGTAAATAATAAACGGTTAAATATCTTTTAATATTCATGGAAGCGAGCCGCGCGCGTCGTAGATACCTAGGCGGCTCTTTTGAGTCTACTCAAAGACGCCGCCAAAGGGGCCGCGTTCGATGAAAGCCGCCAAATTCATCAAATATTGTGCAATTTCATTTATTTAATAAAAATATTAAAATCATCAGTTGTTCGTAAACTGTTGTCTATTTAGGTCGTGTTTAGTTACTAAATCGTCTAAAATGTCGTTTAGTAATGAGTAAAGTGTTCCGCGAAATCCTTAACTATGTCGTTTAGTGATCGTAATAATTTTGAACATTTCATGCATTCATCTATGAAAGAATAGCCTCAGACGTGCACTTTGTGATGATGAGGATTCATAGGTCACAGAATTTAAGGCTGTTTAATTACGAGGAACCTATGTCGTGAAGGGTACAGTGTCGCGATGGAGGCCACGCCTCTTTATAACTAAGAAACATGAAAGCTTTACGATTCTATGAATATGTTGTACATGAGAGAGACTTGTGTTAGTTGGCAAGTCTTAGAGTCAAGCTTTCGGTGTCGGTGCAGATTTTAGTGAACGTGAAATAATGAAATTCTTCCATCAGTACTGAAAACAACTTCAACTAGAAGTTAAACTATAAAAATATTCTCGTAATGTGTTTGTGTATCACGTACTTATACGATGTAAAGTATCCAATAGCTATTCAGCAGTGCTATAAATAAAAACATAACTCGAAAATAAACCAAATATGTGTAGTGAGTGCAATCGGAATCAAACTACCAGGCGTGCATAGAAACACAGAGGTATGTCAAACAATTTCTAGCGTACAAATCAGAATCAGCTGTGCTGTGTTAGTACGGATGTTCGTTATATCGATAAAAATACTTGTCGATATATTGAATGGTATATTATTTTACGATCAAGATTAAAATGATGGTATTTCGGTATGAGATTTTGTGTATAGGTAGGCTTAAGGAGACCGTATATGCCCCTTAAGTTACGTTCACTCTTTCTGTTACACGTTGTATATATATATCCTTTGCGTCTATTACAGACGATTTACGGCGCATTGTCTGAGAGACATTTCTTTTGGTGGCTAAACAAACCGATGCGGGAGCGACATAGCCTGCCGCAGGCCTGACAAGAGAAGTTTGTGGTGCCGAGCCGCTTACATGTCGCTTCTATCTCTTATCCGCAAGTACTCCGAACCAGGCTTCATAACAGATCTTTCCACTACACGTTTGTGCCATTCAACTCTATTTTCGAGATTTTCGCAGCTACAGTGGTCAATTTTAAATGCGGCCATATCCCGCTTGATGCTGTCTTTAAAGCGAAGCAGAGGTCTATCGACATCTCGCTTCGCATTAGCTACCGCACCCAACAGAACACATCGTGGTATTCGAGTGGTTTCCATTCTGTGCACATGCCCCAACCAACGTAAACGCTTCTGTTTAAGAAACGCTGTCAGGCTAGGTAGCTGTGCCATATCTAGAACTCTCTCGTTAGTAATAACTAGCTGTGCCCCGCGGTTTTACCCGCATTCAAGACACACAAGAACATGAAAAAGAGTGGATAGATCTGGAATCATGCAGACAGACAAAAGAATTTCTACCATCTCTGAACAAACGCCTGTCGCGTAATCTATTACACCTGAACAGGAAGGATCTACGCATGGTGATAGGCACAATTACCGGACACTGCACGCTAAACAAACACCTCTTCAAGATTGGCGTCACGGACAGCCCCCTGTGCAGAGGGTGCATTGAAAATGAAGAAACACCAGCACACGTACTGCTACACTGCAAGAGCGTCGCTTACCAACGGGCAAAGTTCCTGAATGATCCGAAGACACTGCAGGAGGCCCTCAAGCCAGGCTTTCGTGGTCTCCTGGACTTCTGGATGGAACTTAAATGGTTCGAGTAGCCAAACAAGTATCACGCACAATGGCCCAATTGGGAGGCTAAGTGCGGAAACCTATCGCCCAACTAACTAACTAACTAACCCGCATTCAATTATCACAGCTCCTCCCCCGTATGTGATAGCGTCATAATATGTAGCCTATATGTTGACCCGACCTCTTAGTAATATTCATGCAAAATTTGAAGTAAATCCATGCAGTACTTTTTGAGTTTAGCCCGGACATACATACAGACACACAGACAAAAATTCTAAAAACTATATTTTTGGCTTACATATCTACTGTAGATTACGCCCCAAACATGCTTTTTAAAAAATATTCAAGGTACAGTTTTGACTTTCCTACGATTTTATTATATGTATAGATAATAATAATAAATATCTAAGGACAATGTCACACAGATCATCCTAGCCCCAAACCAAGCAAAGCTTGTAGTATGGGTACCAGGAGACGATATACATACTTACTTAGATGAATACTTAAATACCTAGAAAACATCCATGACTCAGAAACAAATGTTCGTGCTCATCACACTAATATTTGCACTTACCGGGATTTGAACTCAGGATCACCAGCTTCGTAGGCAGGAGCACTACCAACTAGGCTACGGTGACCTTCAAGTGATCCTATCTTGCCATGTAATGCCCAAGATCTTACGGAGACAACGCATGTAAAAGGAACCTATTCGGCGTTCGACGTTCACGTCTCTGCTCCGTACAAGAGTATGCTTAAGATGGAGGCTTGGAAGACTATCATCTTGGTCTTAATATATTGTAAGCAGTTTATAGTGCCATACTTTCGTGCCAAGCTTCCCAAACATGGTCGCCGTTTTCCCGATGCGAGCATCTATCTCTGCGTTAAGTGAGAGATTATTCTCTACGGTTGATCCAAGTTAGCAGAACCGATCAACTTCCTCTAACTGCGTGCCATTCAGAGAAATCTCTGGAGCCACAGGAGTGCCTTGTGCTAGCACAACTGTCTTTTTTGTATTTATAGAAATGGCAAACAGAGAACAGGCCTGAGACAATTTATCCACCATTAACTGAAGCACGCCCGCAGAACTAGCCACAAAGGCTGCGTCGTCGGCAGAGAGAGACTGTCAACGAAAAGATCCTCACGGTTTCTTTTAGTTTTGATGAGAGAGATGTTCAACATCTTTCCGTCAGCCCTCGTGTGTAGATGAATACCCTGTCGGCGTTCGCCGAAAGCTGATTGTAATATTAGCGAAAAATATATTCCGAACAGAGTAGGTTCCAACACGTTTTATTCTATTGTCCCTCATTACGGATCAATTACTTTTCTTCCTTTGAAGCTATTCTTGAAAACTTTACTCCATCTTACGATCACACAATTATTATGGGTGATTTCAATACCTGCCTCCTTAAAAATGATTCTCGATCTTCTTTATTACGCTCCGTTGTACATTCTAGTAATTTGTCCATTCTTCCTCTAAATGCCACTCATCATTTTCCTAACTCAAATCCATCTCTTTTAGACTTAATTCTTGTATCTTCACATAATCTCGTCACTAAGCATGGTCAGTGCCCAGCCGACGCTTTTTCCTACCATTATTTAATATTTCTATCTTATAAAATCCGTCCTCCCAAGGCAAAGTCAAAAATACTTCTGCAGCGCAATTTTGCTGGTATGAACCATACTGCCCTCCGCAGTGATGCCAAAAATATAGATTGGGATCCTCTATTTTCAGCAGAGTCAATAGACGAAAAAATTGATATTTTCACATCAAAAATCATACATTTGTACGATGTTCATGCGCCTATACGTGCTATCAAGGTTAAACACCTGCCAGCACCGTGGATTAACAACGACTTACAGTCTATTATGCTTAAAAAGGTACAAGCGAAATCTAAGTACAAATGTCGTCCCTCGCCTGCAAACTGGGAGAGATACGTTTCCATCCGAAACCATTGCAGCAAGGTGTGTAGGAAAGCACAACGCCAACATGTCCATGACTCAATTGAACACGGTAATCCATCAAAAGTTTGGACATTTCTTAAATCAATGGGAGTTGGAAAAACAAGTTCTAACGTAACCTACAAGAATTTAGATATTAATTCTCTAAATCAACACTTCACGTCGTCATCAAATTATAATGTGACAACTAAAGATGTTACTATTAAATATCTTTCATCACTTCCAAAGCCCGATTATGCTCCCTTTGCTTTTAATCAAGTAACCACTTGTGACGTTAGGAGAAACATTTTGTCGATTTCATCGAAAGCTGTTGGTAGTGACAGTATTAGCCGTATTATGATCACCTCAATCCTTGAAGAAATCCGCCATGTCATCTGTCATATCCTTAACTTTTCTCTGTCCAACGGTTGCTTTCCATCATCATGGAAAGAAGCACCTGTAATCCCACTACCAAAGAAACCCAATCGTTCATCCTTCACAGAATTTCGTCCTATATCTATTCTTCCATTCCTTTCCAAAGTCCTGGAGCGCCTAGTTTTTAGCCAGCTCAATACATTCCTCTGCAGAAACCAACTGCTTAACCCCATGCAATCCGGTTTCCGTCAAGGTCAAAGTACGGCTACTGCTCTCGTTAAGATTACTGACGATATCAGACAAGGCATGGATAATGGACATCTCACTTTACTCTCCTTGCTTGATTTCTCAAATGCTTTCAATACCGTAGACTTTGATATCCTGCTCGGCATTATACACTCGCTTAACGTATCTCCATTGGTTACGGATTGAAATTACCTGTTCGGCCGTCAACAGCGCATCCGTATAGAAGACACACTCTCTTCATGGTGTAAACTGTCTGTTGGTATGCCACAGGGTGCCACAGGTCAAACGATCTCCGTTCTTCCTACCACCTCTATGCTGATGATTTACAAATATATACACAAGCTTCACTAGACAATTTGCCCGCCGCCATAGAAATCATAAATGCGGATATGACCCACATATGCGAGTGGAGCAAGTCGTATGGGTTAAATGTAAATCCAGCAAAGACACAGGCCGTGGTTGTAGGCAGCTCTAAATTAATAGCTAAAATAGACTGGCTCCAGCTACCTAAGGTCTATTTTGATCTAAATGTCATTCCTTATAGTGATAAGGTAAAAAACTTAGGTATTTTATAGATAATACTTTATCCTGGGGTCCTCAGCTGCAAGAAGTCAGCCGGAAATTATTATTTCGGCTGGTTCGTTACGGAGAATCCGTAACTTTCTACCCATACCCACAAACATTTGCGCTTGCACAATCTCTTCTCTTTCCTATTTTAGACTATGCCGGTGCCAGCTATCCTGATCTCACTATAGCCCAGCTTGTCAAACTTGAGCGCCTTCAAAATTATTGCATAAAGTTCATATTTGGATTACGTAAGTATGATCATGTTTCAGATTATCGCGCTAAGCTCAAGTGGCTGCCTATTCGCCTCCGCCGAGATACTCACTTTCTAACTTTTTTGTATAACATATTGTTCAATCCTACTACCCCATCATATCTCAAAGAACGTTTCGAGTTCCTAAATGACACACATTCTCTCTCTCTGAGGTCATCGGAGAACATGCGATTATATTATTAGGAGCGGAACATGCTACAAATCCTCTTTTTTATTTTTTATATGATTGATATATGTATTTATATATATATATATATATATATATATATATATATATATATATATATATATATATATATATATATATATATATATATATATATATATATATATATATATATATATATATATATATATATATATATATATATATATATATATAATATTATTTATTGTATCTATTTATTTTATTTAGTAGATATATATATTGCATGCCTTACAAATAAATCAAGTATACATAGTATTTTAGATAATTATATATTCACCTACAAAGTGTAGGTGTACTCCTACTTAATACTTGATACCTACTTTTTCTGTTTCTTTTAATCTTTGTCCTTTTACTGAACTTGCTACACCTTTTACCCGTTTTCATTTCATACAACTCTTGTCCATCCTAAGGTTGTCTGTAAGAAATCGCAGCTAGCGATAAGACCGCCCTTTGTACATTATCATACTACTATTCATGTTCTATTTTGTTATTTATTTGGTCTACAATGAAGAGTATTGTATTGTATTGTAAGTATTAAATAAATAAAGTGACTTGCATAGCCACGCAAATCACTTTACTATATTACTATAGATATATAGACTAGAGATATACACACAACTGAATAATTGTATCGAGTTGTAACATCCCAAAATAACTTGAGTATGTTTCACCGGATCGTGTTCAAACTGGTAGCAGATGAACCCGCTGTGCTCGTTTCGCTGGACCTTCTCACTTCGAGTGCGTTGGATCCTGTGGCAGCATTAATGCGGGTGAAGTATAGCAATAATAATATTTAAATTTTACCATATAGAATTAAATATTATTATTTATATATTATTATTAATTAATCAAGTTGAATATTTATAATTTAAGTACCGCAATTAACTAACTTTATGATTAACCATAAATAGAATAAATGTTAGGTATATACGTATGTATGTACATACCGCTAGGTATACTAACTTTATGGTACAACATACAATGTTTCGTAAATTCAACTTTTGTAACCTACTTACTAGGTATGGTCTAAAATAAAGCAGTTAATTTATTAATTTAGTCTTCTTCAATTTTTTTATATATTCCGACACTATTTGAGTATTTTTGTTAGTTAACTACATGTGATTTACCAACAAATTCTACTTATCTTATATTAAAGTATCAATACGATTGATTTATGTTAATTTGTTTATGTCATACGTTTTCAGCTATCGCCTACTTTATAATTTTAATCTTTATCTAAAAGATAACATTTTGTAAAAAATAATTGCACGTTCATACAAAATAAATAATTTAGTTTAATTTAATTTATTTTTCACAAATAAAATTTCATGTTACAGGGAATAACACAGATTAGAAAGAGCGAGAGCATATTGGAAAAAAACCAGCCAAGTGCGAGTTGGACTCGCCCATGAAGGGTTCCGTAGCAGCAAGTATTTCAGTTGATTAAATTGAAGGTAAATGGCTGTATACGCTTTATGACGTATTAAAAAAACTACTTACTAGATCTCTTTAAACCAATGTTCGTTGTTAGTTTGCATGGTAACATATGGTACATCATATATTTTTTTTAGTTTTATCATTTTCTTATTTTAGAAGTTACAGGGGAGGACACTCATTTTAGTACTTTGGAAGTGTCTCTCGCGCAAACTATTCAGTTTAGAAAAAAATGATATTAGAAACCCCAATATCATTTTTGAAGACCTATCCATAGATTTTTTCCAATCCAATTTTTTTTATCGTACTCAATGTGGGGTGCAATGTTTTTTATCGTACTCAATCGTACTCGTGTGGGGTGTTTGAGTACGATGAAAAACAAAATTTCGATTTTCAGTTCTATGTATAGGCAACCCCTAAAATTATTGTAATTTTTCTATTTTTGTGTGAAAATCTTAATGCGGTTCACAGAATACATCTTCTTACCAGTTTCAACAGTACAACTGTTATAGTTTCGGCAAAAAAGTGGCTGTGACATACGGACGGACTGACATGACGAATCTATAAGGGTTCCGTTTTTTGCCATTTGGCTACGGAACCCTAAAAATAAACTACCCTACTACCTACTTTTATTTGACCTGACGTAGTCGATCGTTTATCAATATACTTCATCAGGGGCTTTGTCTAGCGACATCTATTGATTGTCTTCAAAAATACTTCATAAATCACAATACTAAAGACTTAGGCGCATTGTTGGTTATGTTATTCGTTTATTAGTTCGTACTTCGTAATGATTCTAAAGATGGCGTTTGTTCATAAATAAAAGAGATCAAACAAGTAGAAATAAATGAAATGGTTTTAATTATATGTTAACATGGGTCATGTTAACTTGAAATGACCCATGTTTAGTTAAGACACCCATAAAACATTTAGATAAACTGTACGAATATTAATATTAGTGTGCATTTATATGAATTTTAAGATTTGATTTACTTATATTAATATTATGAGCACTCAATTTTAAAAGGAATCAACGTTATGGAAGCGGGGTTTTCTATAAAAAAATATATATAAAAGATGAGTAGTTAGGTATAAGTTAAAATAAAATAACACAATTTTATAGTTTTTATTATTTACTTTTTACTTATACTTAGTTAACTAGTTATTTCTTATAAAGGATACTTAATTCTATGTTGATATATATTTAATAATTTCAACACAATGTGTATGTCATGTAATTAAAAAAAAACATATAATAAAACACAGCGCCATCTAGCACAATCTACGCAAATCTGCTATGGATCACATGGACGCTATGGACAACGGATAGAAACGATACAAATAAAGATTTTTTTCAATATTAACATACAAAACATCCAGATCAATACAAATAGAAATGAACATGAACACTAATACTTCTCTTGTGCGAGGAACAGACCCGCAACTTTTGGATCAGAAGGCGGATTCACTATTGAGTCACGGCAACTGGTTTACTAGCGACATTTAACATTCCTACCAAGTTGCATTCCCTAATTTGATTTAACTTAATAGAATTATAATAATATACTTAGGTAAATGAGATTAGGTAAGGCATAAGGCATTATAATTATATTAAGTGATCGGTGAGGAAAAGCACCTAGGCGCGCGGTCAGTCCATAGATACCCATCTATGGACTGACCGCGTACTGTCAAATTGGTTTAATTTCTGAGCGTCTCCGTTCTTCGGAGGTCACGTTAAGCTGTCGGTCCCGGTTGCTCTTGTTAGAAGACAGTCGTTAAGCCATGTCATGGGCGTAATGGGCGGCTTGAAGAACTCTGACACCAGGGTAACCACTACCCGTATGATAAGATTATGTTATGTTATATAATATTATATATAATATTTCCAATATTACTATTAAGATTACAAAGTTCATTTACAACTATCAAACTCTCCGAAATAGTAATGTGTGGGAAATGTGACCAAGCTGAAAGTTCTTGACCGTAGAACCTCATCTGTATACACTTCTTTTGCAATCAAGAATTTAATTTGGTGATGACGATTTTTACGCTTTACAAACCCTTTGTTACCTTGGTTTACTCACTCAGATCGATGGCGAAATAAATTGAGCGGTGAAGCATAGGATCGAAACAATGCACGATATACCTAAGAAATGGCGAGGGCCCACGGGCATAAACTGTGACTCCCCCATTAACTAAATAGATATATTTTTAAGACCATATTAACGCCTTCTAACGCCGTCTAGTATGGATAAAAAGAGTATATTCTTTTTAAGCAATCTTTGCATCTTTGCGGGGCGTGCTCAACTTTTTTGAGCGTGTTTGGCGGAATGTGTCGGCAGGTATCACCATCATTTGTCGGTCACCGTAGCCTAGTTGGTAGTGCTCCTGCCTACGAAGCTGGTGGTGCTGGGTTCGAATCCCGGTAAGTGCAAATATTTGTGTGAAGAGCACGAATATTTGTTTCTGAGTCATGGATGTTTTCTATGTATATAAGTAGGTATTTATCTATCTATATAAGTAGGTATGTATATCGTCGCCTGGTACCCATAGTACAAGCTTTGCTTTGTTTGGGGCTAGGATGATCTGTGTGAATTTGTCCCTAAATCTCTACTATATAAAAATAAGTCGGGTTTTCCTTCCTGACGCTATAACTCCAGAACGCACGAACCGATTTCCACGGTGTTGCATTCGTTGGAAAGGTCTCGGGCTCCGTGAGGTTTATAGCAAAGAAAATTTATAAAATTTAACGCGGGTAACACCGCGGGGCACAGCTAGTATTATATATATTATCATCGTGTCAGCCAATTTACGTCCACTACTGGACAAAAGTCTCCCCAAAGAATGGGGAGATATGCCATAATCGCCACGCTTGGTAGACGGGTTGGCGATCGCAGTTTGATGGTCATAGTTCACAGAAAAACACTGCCCGTTCTCTGATAGGTATTCCCTTGGGTCGATTTCTATGCCCCTTGATGAGAATGGGTGAAGATATTCTTCGCCGTCAGCGCAGGTGTAAGCTCGAACAATTCCTATGATAAATGATAAATGCGGTAAAGAACACTCTGCAGGGCAAGAAGGTCAATCTAAATAGTTGCAATAGCGTCAAGATGAAATGAAGAAATGAAATTACATATAACACAGACCTCGGCAAAAATTGAGATACGAGCAGGGGCTCTACCGGCTAAGTCGGCGAACGTCATAAATAGTCCGGAATCGATTGTCATCGTTGAAGCCGATTTAACGATTGATTAAGTCTTTTTAACCTTTATTTATTTGAACGCTATTTAAGAAATCGATGTTCGGTGACTTTGCCGGTAGAGCCCCAGGACAATGTGTTGAATTTGATTGTTCTTGTTAATAACCAATGTAATAATTAACCATGTTTATTTGGTGTTACTTTAAATGAGCAAAAACCTAGACCATCAAATTTCATAGGCTATATTATATGGACTAGTTTTAAAATAAAGCAAATATATTATTTAGGAAGTGCCACCGTAGTTTAATTTTTGTTTGCCTTTGTGCCCTCACTAGGGAGTCCAATATCTGTGTTGGATACTTTACAAACATATAATAGACGGACACAAATTACATCCAGATTCAGACCAACTATTTATGGGTTACACAAATAGTTGTCCGGCGCGGGACTCGAACCCGCGATATGAAGAGGCGAGGCGACTGCCTTAGCCGCTCCGCCACACGAGCAGTCAATAAAGAGTAAATAATATAATATTTTACAGGATGCTTTTATTAAAGGTTATTTATTTTTTCGACAAGTTCACCTAAGAACTCTACTCTTAGGTGAACTTTTTTAAACTTTACTTCCTAAATATCACTTTATTATCTTGAGCGCCAAAACTGCTGTTAAATAAATAAAATAAAATAAAATAAAATAAAAAAGGTTTTTATTCACGTAGACTTTAAAAAAGCGCTTGGAAATAGTCAGAACATGTTTGTAGAATTATTGCCGAATTGTCGCTTAATCATATTGAAATAACTGTCCTGTCGGATACTTATTGAGTCACGGACATATAATTGACGGGCCTGTTGGCTTAGTTGGCAAACGTTTGCTTTTCACGCCGGAGGTCGTGGGTTCGATTCCCACCCAGGACAGATATTTGTGTGCATGAACATGTCTGTTTGTTGAGAGTCCGGGTGTAATTATCTATATAAGTACTCGTATGTATTTACAAAAGAAAAGTAGTATATCAGTTATTTGGGTTCCATAGTACAAGCTCTGCTTAGTTTGGGATCAGATGGCCGTGTGTTAATAATGTCCCAGGATATTATTATTATACATTAATATGTATAATAATAATATCCTTATATAATAAAAAGATCTAAGATCTGTGATGAAGCCTGGTTCGGAGTACTTGCAGATAAGAGACAGAAGCGACATGAAAGCGGCTCGGCACCAACCACCGCAAACTTCTCTTGTCAGGTCTGCGGCAGGCTATGTCGCTCTCGCATCGGTTTGTTTAGCCACCAAAATAAATGTCTGACACTACTTACTAAGACAATGCGCTAAACTATCACAATTCAACAAATAAGGCGGCTGTAGTACTGTACTGATAGAATATCAATTCAGGCTGTATAGACAAAAAGCTTGGGATGTGTACCGGCATAAGGACTCATCTAGAATTTCTTAGGTCTAGGTAGTCTTATTTAACTATTGAACTGTAATTTAGTTTCGGGTTTGCAGTGGTGGCAGTAGTGATAGCCAGGCCACATCCATTATTATTTAAAAACAAAAAACAGTTCCAAAGAACGTCGGCAAGTATTCAGACGGATACTTTTCCATCCTCAAGCGTTTATGTAACATATTATTTACACCATCGGTAGAATTTTACGTTTCTCCTGCAAAATGTACTGTAATGTGACGATTTGCTAAACTTCGAACCATTTCTTTTCATATACTGTTATAAGAAATGCTTATTCCGTAGGTTTGCTAGTAAATATTAAAAACTGCGTACACCTAATATTTTTTCAAATATCGTCAAAACACTACCACATACCTTTAACAAATAAGTTCCATATTTTAAAAACGAAAGAAGATCACTTAAATTGTGGCATTTAACAGATAAACCAGATTTGGAATGTATTTTTATAAAATTTCTTATAATTCAGTCAAATCTACAATACTTACTATTATAATAATTTACGCATAGATTTAAACATTTTATTTGATTAATATTTATTGCTTATTTTACATACTACTGTAAGCTAATAGCTCTTACAGCTTTTGTATCACATATTCACTCTATATTGAACGCTCCTTTTATTTGTAAATAGAAGACTATTTTAAAATAATCCCCAATAAGTCCCCTTTTTACTATCGCACCATGCGCACTCGTAGTAGGGTTCATCCGTACCACCTGGAAGCGACCTCGTCAAGCACGGTTCGCTTTCAGTGTTGATACGAGTACATCCTACGTACGTACAGGCTCTGGAAAAAATTACCTGCTGCGGTGTTTCCTGAACGCTACATTTCCTTCTTTAAACGAGGTTTAAAAAGAGTATTAATCTCACGGTAGGCAGCGGTTTGCTGTGCCCCCTGGCACTGCGAATGTCCATGAGTAGCGGTTACCACTTACCATCAGGTGGGCCGCTAGCTCGTCTGCCTCCAAAAGTAATAGAAAAAGAAAAATTCGGCCACGGTGGCCTGTCTTAATAATGACTAGCCAACTGCGCGGGACATATTATAGTGCACAAGTGTGTGGGAAAACACAGGGGCACTTTCTATTTCATCACTCGCATGATCCGATGGGAAGTCTAGCGCCACGAACGGAAAGAGGTCAGGTACAGGTCCGACCGTTTTACGTGCTATAATACCGCCAACTCCCAGACCTCGGGCTGATACTAAGAATTTTTTCTTTTTACAGAAAAATCACTAAATAACTTTTGGCCCGACCTGGAATATGAACCCAGGGCCCCGTTATCGGCGGTTGAACTCGCTACCGCTAGACCAACGAGTTTAGAGTTTACCAATACTAGGAGCGTTCAATATAAAGTGAGAATGAGATTCTTAAATAGTTTTATATAGGTATATGTTTTGGTGCCATTTCATATAAAATTATTACAATTTAGTAATTATTACGATCTAAGAATAAATGAATTAAATAGGCCAGTGTTTAGTAGTCAAGTCGAATATGCATAAACCGTATTATAATGACCATCGCAATTCAACTACTTGATCTAAATTCTAATGCAACCCTACTGTGAAGACCCAGCGGGGCAAACTCAGTGGATTCACTGCGAGAGTTAGCCAGCCAAATATGCTCAAGGTTTCACATAAAAATGTTCGATATATAATAAAAACAATCTAACATTCAACCTCTATAACCTAAAATATTAATTAGGATTGTATCTATGAAGTGTGATAGGACTATCACACTTCATAGATACAATCCTAATTAATATTTTAAAGGCGAAAGTAACTCGGAGTCGCTAGTCGGTCTGTCTGTCTGTCGTCCTTTCACACCAAAACTACAAAACCGATTTAAGTGTAATTTGGTACACAGCTGGTCTAGAGCCTGAGGAACGAAATAGGCTAATATTGCATGCAATAAAAAGGATTGTATAGGGTTGAAACGGGGGAATGAAAAGTTGTATCAAGTTTTTAGAGCTAGAAACTTGAAACTTATTTTTTAGGCTGTTGATTCGATAAGAATAAATATGGCATTAAAGTATGTACAAGTTCTATACTCAAGTGTGTAAAATAGGGTATAAGGGATGAAGGTTTGCATGGACATATGTTAGGTTTATGTGAATGTCTTATAACTTTGCTGCAAGAGACAAAATATTACAGATATTCTGATATAACATTTACGGAGTCATAAAATTTGCAGAAGAAGTTGCGGGCATAGCCTAAAAAAACATAATATTAGTAGAAGATAAAATAAAAATATTAGTATTATTATTTTACCATAATATTTATAATAATATTAATAATAAATATTTATTACAATTGGTAATTAATATCTGTAAATACATATTCTCAAATTAAATTCAATATTAAAACTAAATTAGAGTGCAGTAGCAATTAAATTATTAAATTTTAAAATATACACAATCCAAAAGAAAAATATACACAATTCATAATATTAACTTATTTAACAAAATATGAATAGTTCAATTCAAGACAGTACAAGTAGAGTCGACGCTGCGTCGGTGGCTACTCACTGACTATACTGAGACAGTAAGGGCGACTGCACTGAAGTAGTGCCGACTCTACAATAAAGATCAAAGTTATCTTCTCTTGATTACAAACCATTGAAGTGTCGACGAATTGATGATTGCTTGTAGAGAATCGTTGATTTTGGAACAAAATCAGCTTTCACAATGATCTCAGAATACGCAACAATCTGTCAAATCATTATGAAAACCAGTTTCGTAATTCCTTTGTCTTCTTGCTTCTATTAAGTTCTTCTTAGTGTTCCATTCTTGATGTTTAAACAAATACAGGGAAACAAATGAGTACAGTTAATATGATTACTTACCTAAACATTGAATCAGGAGAGGAAAACCGCAAAAGCTACGCTAGCTACGCACATATGAGCCATCGTTTTATAGGCTTTAATTACAATGGAATTACAAGCATTCAGTATTTAACACAACATATAGGCGTAATGGAAGAATATGAATGGATATGTCATCGCTCGATTGGGTGAAGTATGCCGGGAATGGGATGTGACGTGGTTGCCGGGACGTTCCCATTAGACGCATCACCGCGTGCTACATGACATCATGCTGACTCAGACGCAGCTCTCCGCCCGGCCACTGTACGGAACCTCTCTTCGCTAATTGTCAGTGACCATCTGGAACATACAGACGGCTCCTGTTAATAGAAATATTCAAAATCGAGTCAACAATAGAGTACAAATATGTTTCTTTCAGCCATTTTTCAAGAACTGAAAGGTTAACTTGATTTACCAGTATGGATCGTCCGTAACTTAACTCAAGTAAGACCTAGATTGGCAGAAGTTGCATATTATTATCCAATGGACGATTAAGTTAGGTTTAAGTTAGGCCTTACGTTGCGGAAAGTGTTAAATTATATAAATATAATTTCAGCTTTTTATGTTTTGAGGCGATTGTAATCGCGGAACTGTAATCTGGCATGTTCGACAGGCGTATTTGTACCCATTAACCAAAGGATCAGTATACGTCTGATGTACCTATGTATGTCCTCAACAGACACATTTAAAGCAGTATATGTTAATATAACTGTAAATAGACTAAAATAGTAATACACGAAGGCGGCGGGGGCTACAACCATGCGGGTTCACCCACACCGCCAGTCAGCACTAATTAGGCGAAGCACTTTCCGGCTTAGAGCCGCCGCCATGCTGCCACAAATGGTGCGGATAGCGGCGGCCTTGGTAGTTTGCGCGGGAGTCGCCACTGCAATTGTTTTACCAATTTATAGGCACCAATAGGTACGTGCTCAGCCGAGCTCTCATACTAGCAACCTACATGGGTACTAACCTAAGTGGTCACTTAATGTATTTCCAAAATTGTTTGACATGGATACCAAATCTTAATATTGTATTGGATTTGATACTTATGTAATTGAATGTATACGCGGATTTACATACAACAGACAGCTGGGGCCAGTGACATAGGAGCCCGTAATTGCCATTTTTGTAATTGTAAGCGATTCAATAAAAATCCATTTTTATTCGTCACTATTTACGTCAACAAACTACTCTATTTATGTAAACAAACTACTAACTCCTAGTATTTAATACCGGATATATACATATATAAGGTTCGAATTGAAGACACCGGTATAATTCGTGCAAACAAGATTTTTGTAGTGAATTTGTTGCATGTTTGTAATAATGGAAATAAAAAATATTTGTTCGATCATCATCTGGCACTAGATGAACCGGATGCGCAGTAGTGGGTAGTGGTGGTGTCGGGTGGTGGAGGCGCCCGCGCAGGTGCGTGATGTGAAGCTGATGTCACATCCGGTGGTGCGCGGGAGCTCAATGGGCGCGCACTATGTGGGCCACACGTGTCATGGCGCCCCCCGCGACCCTCGCGGACACCCGCACCCACTAACGTTGCTCTAATTGCTGGCAAGTATGGGAAATAGCGCAAATGTGTTACTTTTTATCGCGAAGTGTGTTTACACTTGTGATAATGATGAATGTCATTAGGCACTAATTTTATCGACATAATCGTGAACCCAGTTTTAGGAATGCGGACTGCTTGAGAAAGAAATACTTATAAAAGCCAATAAAAATAAATAAATACGAGCGCTAAAAGAGTCGGAAAACGCGGCAAGTGTTACGAGTCAGGCGCCCCAATAAGAATGTGAGTCGAATGAGAGGAAGTGTATAACGTTTTTGACAGAATTGGATCGTGTGAATAATAAACATCAGGTCCGTGGCATAACATTGTCGTATCGAATGGTTCGGTGTGGGACGATGAGAATCGCAGTTACGTCAGCGAACGCGGCGCGCCGAGCGGGCCACTCGCGCAGACGACGAACAATGGACTTAAAAATGGAATTTAGCGCATGAGGTGACGAAACGTGGTCCCGGCGACGGCGGCGCGGCGGCGCGCGGACGTCGCCGCGCCGCGGCTCTATGTAGGGCGGCGGCGCGCGCTATTGATAGTGCCGCGACACCACCACACGACTGCTATTATTCTCTTAACAATTCTCTGCTCTAGAATGCAGCGCGCTGAGCCTGCAAGCGGATCTATAGCGGCGTTCCATTTACAACCGAACTGTAGAACGTAACCAAAGAATATAGGTTTATTCCGCAAATACACGTTGATAGATAACGCCTATACTTACCTATTTAGCAGGAATATTACTATAGACAAATACATTTGTTAACAAGGCACATTATTCACAATACACAAATTTCCAACTAAACAATTTCCAACTACTTAATAATTATTAAAGGGACGAAAGACGAAAAAGGGACTTCATTAATTAAAATATTTCTAATAAATTACCATATTAATAATCAGGGTGATCTGCTATCAACTCCAAGAGAGCTTTTTGAGAATTATTCCATAATCATATATGAAAGAAGCAAGTCAACGAAATTAAAACTTTAATCTTATATTTTTTGAGCTGAACAAGGAATAAAAAGAGTAAACTGCCTTATGGATAACACTCAAGAATACAGTAAGACGTGTCGTAAAAGCCAATCAAAAGGAGCATGTATGGCAACAATGTGTACTGTGTCAGGTATAGAGATAGAGCGAGCATTCCGCGGCAGTAACGGTGAGTTATTTGGCGGGCAGCGTGTGGGGCGACGTGAATGGCCGCGAGATGCAGCGGAGGCTGCAGCGCTCCCCGCCCCGCGCCGCGCACATTCCGCTGAGCGCCGCGCGCCGCGAACCTAGTCGCTTGCGCAACCTCCGTCGCCGCATTCCATTCATAGCGACGCGCGACCCGATAAACGCCGCTCGTTGCTGCCGCGCCGCCGTTGCAACCGCTGCGGTCGCAATCACTGGTCCTCCACCGCCACCCTCTCCTTCCCTAAATGGAAAATCGACCGCGGTTTTTGAAATTTTAGAGCGTTACGCCACATTTCTTCGTGAACGTCACGGCAGCGGTCGGTCGGTGTGAATTCCGCCGGACGTTGACCCATACCGCCACTGCTTTCTCCGACTCGCTGTTTGCTATTGGAACGAATCTATTAATTGGAGAAACTCAGTTCACACATGAGCGTGGAAAGTAGACCGATGAGCTTTAGCTATACGAGTCACAGAAAGCCGAATGACACGCGAGCGCCCTTTTTGAATAATCACAGCCCGAAATTTCTGAGGCAATTAGGTTCTTAGATTTGGCTCAGCTGTTATATACGGCCGACAGAGATGTCCCGTTCGAAAGTCTCAAGTTATTTACCCATGCTAACATTGTATCGCATGTTTAAATGTGGTCGACTTAAGGGCTTTCTTAGATTTCCCTTTGACATGAAAGGAATATGACGGTGGGGGCAGTACGATGGCCAGGCTTTGGTGTATCACGTATGTCCTGTGCGGCTGGGTGCACGGCGCTCTAGCGCCGAGCGAGGCGTGCGGCCGAATGCTGCATTCCTCTCCCCTTCCACCCGCAGGTGAAATGTCACCAAACAGCATTCCGAAATATTTGAAACGACCTTTATGGCGCGAAAGAAAGTGTGAGGGGCGCGGGGCGCGGGGCCGCGCGACCGTGGGACAGCGGCGCGCGCGCCAGTCGCACGCCGCCCCCCGCGCGCGCCCGCCGCCTCCCGCATTCCAGCGCGCCTCCCTCCGAATTTATTCAGCCGCGACCCGCGGCGCGGCTGACACACCTGGACTCACACACACCCCTCGCGCTCGTACTGGAGCGAAGCCTTCGCTCATCCCTGGTAACATGCATATTAATAGATACGATACTTCGACCGTCCGTACTATCGCAATGTTCTCGACCGACGTCATCGAGCTGGCGCGCCGCTAACTAGGTATATCACGAGCAGATTCGTGATTCATCAATACCAAATCGGTTACAATCAATGTAAAGGTAATTATTGTATTTTATCTGATAATAATATCAATTTTCGATTGCCTGGGAGTCTGGAATTAAGTCACCGTAGTAGGTTCCAACAAAAGACATCAACGCACAAGAAGGTTGGCTAATGACAACCTGGTCAACCAGACAAGGGTACTTTTGCTGCATAGATTGGTTCAGGCAGGAGAGTTCGGTACTCGGTAGTCCGAACGTGCGCGAGGTGCGTGGTCGGCGTGTCGCAAATAGCCCGTGACGCGGCGGGCGCTGCACTTTCGCGCGGTCATGTGCCCGGCGCCGCAGCCAGACGCTCGTAATCGCTCCTCTATTTAAAAACGTCGTCGGCGACGCCGGCGGCGGGGAATGTGTCGGCGACAATGCACGGGCGTCAACGACCGTTCGCAGCGGAAGCGACACACTTCCAGCCCGGAAATGTGCGCCCGCGCCTTAAGGGACCGCCGCCTGGCTATTTATAACCGACGCAGGGCGCACGTCGCACCGCCTCGTGGGGAGCGTGATGTAATAAGCTTATTTCGGAACCGATCCCTTTACCCGCATGTGGACGCCGCCACTCAATCTACAGTTATAGTCGGATCTCGTTAAGCTAAAATTAAACAAATAATGATTTACTGATTTGACTCAAAATACATATAGAAATTCCCCGTCGCATTAAATCAATGACCGTCACGTCGATGTGTTAACAGAAGGTATTCGTGGTGTTTATTATTTCTTCAGCGGGCGAGTCGCTGAGTCTACATTTTTTAAACGCGTCACCGCGTCAAATCACTGTAATCAATGGTGCCGGTTTAATGGTTGTGACTTGTTTGGAAGCAGTGTGTAATAACTCAATCGGGGCGAGGGGGATGCGGGCTGTGGTTCCCAGCGCTCCGTTCCGGTGTCGCACACGCTCATTAACGAATAAGCAGGTAAAGAAAGCGAAGCCCTACCGGAGATAAGGTCAATAAATGCGCGGCTCTGTGGCTCATAATTAATAAGTGGGGCGCGATAAAATCTCGAGGCAATTACCGAAATACAACGGGTGTGCATATAGCATCAGAAACTCATTACAAGTTATGTATTCAATTACAACAATGTGCCTTAATAACTAAGTATACGCCGGTTCGCAGTGTCGCTCATAAACTTACCAGTCCAGGAAACGTTGCTCATCTACATACGGCTATAATATAGTCACGCGTCTATTGCGTTTCATTGAATGATCATTCCTGATTCAACATTTTTGATATGGGGGAATAATAATGTTGTTGAGTCTCTGCGAGTTATTCTGAACATATTTCGGTAAAAATGAGAAAAACCTTCACATCCTTTCATTACTCACGGAAAGAGGTGAAGTATATCATGGTTTATAATTTTATAGAAAGTACTCGTAAAGCGTTTCCACCGTTTCATATTTGTATGTCGGTATCTGTTACTATCCAAGTAAAACGTCACATTCCTCAATTAGTATTAATCATCGATTCAACGCCTCGCTCGCGTATCATCCTCATGACGGTCGTTTCACGATTTTCATGTCTCTGTATTTACGGGAGCTTCTATATATGTGTTGTGGGCCACCATGCGCCAACACGAGTTCCTCCTAGCTAATAACTCCGACGTGCTCATTGCGCCGCGTCCCGCATATTAATACACCGTAATTAAACCGAACATTTTACATTTTTAAACTGTTAATCACGACCACGAATTTGATGTAAATATGACATGATTTTTGGAGCTATTAAGTAATTGCTCACAGAATTCCTCGTGGGAAACGGTTATAATGTACCGTTACCGCGCCGCGCCAGGTCTAGCCCACACTTGAACACTACTACGAAAATGCTACGAAGCTGCTACGAAATAAGACACTGAACACGCAATCCTAATTAATTTCATATTTCATCTTAATTCAGATATAAACATAAATAATGTAAAGGCCTTTGGAACATTTATAATTATGTAGGTATAATATGTAATGCCTGGATTTTTCGCTGTAAAAATAGCAAACAACTCAAAATGCTTTCACAACAGCAATATGCAGACGCTTCGAATTCTTGGTGATTGCGTACTCCTGTAGTGAATTTATTTACACAGAATATACATTCTTGTAGCAGATCATATAACCGACGGAGTATCGTTTATACAAAATATTTTTATTGTCTGTATAGTCTAATTTCCCGGCGACGTTTGTTTGAGGAGACCGTCAGTAATATAGAGGTGTAAGCATTTTATAAGTGTCTATTACCTGTGCGTGTATAATAAATAATAATCATCAAATGATTCCTAAAATCGGTAATTTCTTTGACGATTGTGTTTAATTGTAGTTGTAAAGCAACGAGATAGTAATGGTAAAATGTTGAATATAAATTAAGCTTCTTTTATTTCTTTTTACGGTCATCATTACTATAATAAGTTTCGAAACATTAAAAAGAAATTATAAAATTCATATTATTTTCCAATGAGAAGGACGAATTTGCAATGCATGTCGTCACCCCAAAGGGCCTCTGCAATGAATATTGGCGAGCGAAAGTGTGTAGCATGTATGTATGCTGTATGTAACCGGCGCCAGACGCGCGTCATAGTGCTCGGCGCTAGTTGTGGTGACAGTTTTTACTGTTTTCAGGCTATCGGTGCGTGTGAGACGCGCCACCAAGGCCTAGATTCGTGCGGCGAGCCGGCGCCATCCGACATGTATTATTCAACGGAGCTCGCGACCCACCGCCCCCCGAATTTTGTTAGCCTCGCGCCCCGTACTCGGTTCTCTAATTACATACTATCATGACCGACTTTCCTGTCACTATTCCGATTACACTTAAAGTCAACAGTGTTGCGTTGCGACAGAACGTTCTACACATTAACGGCTTAGTAAACATTCACATGTGTTATAGTTATAGAACGTTTACTTGTATTTTGATAATTATATATTTGCATCTGCTGCCATAGTGGTTAGTTCCATTTGGATGTGTCTGTGTTACAATAGCCCCAAATAATGTTGATGGGTTTACATCTACGAATATCTACTCATATTGAATCCCAAATGTGAATGAAAAGCATATACAGCGATAGTTACTGATGTGTCAGTGTGTGGGGCAAGCGACGAGGGCGGCTGTCAGATGCCGGGTCCGATGTCGCGGAATAGTCCATTGTGCGCGCGCGCCGGTAAAGAGGTCAAGGCCTCACCGGCGCCTACCTGCCGCCGGGCCCGCAGCCCGCTGCCGCTGTCTATTGCCAGCCAACCACAGTCGATGAGTTCTATTCAATACCGCACATCTGTTACGAATTCATATTCTCTATTCCCCCAATATATTCACAAGCTCGAGATGGTGAACCCAATCCCGATCACTTTTTATGATTTACTGATTAATAATTCCGCGAACTACGGGTCTACGACGGAAGTCGCTGCGTCACATAACTTTATAATAATATATTGTAAAACGTTGGCGCGTTTGCGCGATGCTCCCTGAAAATTTGTTTAAGTACATGTAAACGCGCGCCGAGCGAGATGTGATGTGAGGCTCGGTTTAGGTGTGAAGGTCGATGACCGATAAGGTTTGCGTTACGTCGACCTCTCTTTCTCCCTTGCTACGGTCACTACCGCTGAGCGACCTATCGGAGAAGTCACGGAATACCTAACGGGTCATCAGGGCTCTCAGATCTAAACTAACAGTCACGCTGACTTCCAACATTCCATTCCTATTTTGTTTGTCGATCACTTTTTTAGTTAACTAGTGCTATATCTAGGTAACTAGTGATGTGACTGATGCCGAATTATATGGATACTTGGTATCGACTACTTTTACACAACCCTATGTGTCAAGATTATGATAATTGTCTAATAATATGCCAGGATTGGCTTTCAATTAGGCTTTGAATAGAAAATCTTTATTTTATACACAAGGAAGACTACTAATCATATAATTCAGAGCTAAGAAAGTGTCTTCACGAATATATCTAATAGTCGTGGTATATAATATACCTGTCAGACTTATAATCGTATGGCACTTTTTTAAACTCAATCGAAGTATTCAAATTTTTGTGAAAAATATTATGCTAAAACTGATTAGTGAGAAGAGTATTTAATATTCTCCTCACTATATTAGTTTTGTTTACAAATATGTCAAAATTAAATAATTATTAATTGTAATGTCTATTAAGTGAAATGTAGTACGACGAAAAATGTATTTATAATGTTGTCAAGCTATTAGTCATTTTGTATCCGGTGTGTCTCATTTGGCCGAAAATTTGTCCTATCAGTAAATCCGTAATTGGCTTAAATATCACTCTTTACTGCATGTTTACTAAAGATATTTACTGTTAACTTTCGGGTCATTAAAGTTATTTTGGCTGAAGTTCCTCCTACTCTCAATTATTTGTTTTAAATGTTATTAACAATAACAATATCATAATAATAATTTTATTTCGGGAAATTACTCCCATATCAAACACTACAAGTTATTAAATATAAATGTACATATTATTCATGAAAACTAATGGATAAAAATAGAATTATAAATACTAAAAATGAAATAAATTTAAGAGGTTATTAGATCAAGTTGATCCATATGCCTTAAGCTTCCATTATTGCATAACCGTGATTATAAACTAAAAACAGTCGAAAGCTGGTAATAGTTACTTATAACAGGGTTTGTAACAATATTTTTCGTTCTTCGTGGGCATATTCGCTTACGTTTGTTGGGCACTTAAGAGAGATAGTATGATCGTAATTTATTCAGTATGATTCTAAATATTGTTCACCGCTAGGAAGATATTTATATATGTTCCTGGGTTTTTTTATTACTATGTTATTGGATATTCTAAATTTGTATCATACATGACAGTTATTAAAGTTCTATTTTCGCATTCGATGTACGGAACCCTTAATATTAGCATTTTATAAAGAAATATTTGAAATAAGCGTCAGTTACACTGTCTCCATTTTCAATTAGTACAACGTTAATGTTCATTTTTCTATTCATTGGCTTATTTGAATAATAATATATCATTTTAATATTCAAATATACTAATAGGATTATATAAAGATTATTACTATTTTATTACTATTCGTAGTATTGTCATAATTTATCGGTATTAAATTTAATACAGGTATAGACTTTAACTAAATTAAAAAAGTCTTTAATTTAATTCAACTTTAATTTAAAGCTGCATTGAGTGAAAGAAATTCAATTAAGTTTAAATATACTCGCGCTATTAATTAAATGGTAAACTATTGACTGACGAACGAGATTTTTGTTGAACAAATCGTCTTAGTTTGCAAGTATGTATGTATGTTTATCCGTATCTATAAAATATTATAGTAATGTCATAAAACTTGGCAGGTGGGCAAAGAAGAAATCAAATTGTTAAGAAAGCAAATTTAGTATATTCCAATTAAATAACCATATCTGTAAATATCGAATGGATTTCCAGATTTACTTAGTCAACTTAAAAGCTCTGCACACTTTTGGTATATAGTGTACTTATGAAATAATATTTAATTAAGTAGTTGTGCCCAAAAAAATTTTTTTTTGCCTGGCTGTGTTTTATATATATATAGGTAAGGTTCCATAGTAGAACGACACCCAACTGGCTGACTTTTGCATCAATTTATCTATAGTAATATTATAATAAAGAAGTAAGTCTAGACTTACTATCTGATTAGAATATTAAAAACATTTTTTACATTTGGATATAGGTACGTTTTATGAAATAGCAAATTTAACCTTTAAATGTTTACTCCACCCATATTATATAAATATTATAATATATAAATTAATAATTATATAAATTATAGATGAGGATTGGTGGAATTAATATTGATAAATAAAAGTTACAATTTATGGAACCCTAACTCAATGCAATATAACTTAAGTTGAGAATTCATTGGAGATTGTTTTGTTACGAGATTGGAGCTTGAGATTGTTTTTTTAGGTATTAGTAAAGTTTAGTGTCATAAGAAAGGATTTTTGTAAATTTGACCCTTATTGGTGTAAAGAGGTGGAAAATAAAGTTCGTAAATTACAAAGTTTATAAAATCAAAATTAGATTCTAGAAATTTTTATTATAATATGGAGGCATGCAATTTTAATGTGTTTAAGTTGTAAATTCACACTTTTGGACACTAATTGCATTTAAGGGGGCAACAATATATTGTTGATATATTCAAGTCGTTACATCACTACTCAAGTAAGAAATAAGACATTTTACAGTAGATTCCTTTTATAACGTAGAAAAGTTTAAAAAAACACGTTCAGTGGTAATATAAGTGGTTGGAATTAAGATAAAAGCTCATGTATTTCAAAGTTTAGTGAAAGCTTAATTTCGGTTTGTTTAGCTACCGAATATGAATTTTGTCATTTATTATTGAATGAACTACCTTCACTCCATATCGGGACATAGATTGCCTGTACCTTTGATTGGATAACATTAAGCTTTAACTTAAACTGAATGTTGGAATAATCCAAATTGTACCTTAACAGTGTACACGAAGAGATACAAATTTGTAAGAAAGTTATAATCTACTGAAATTTTTGAGCATATTATTGTATTTATTTGCTATTTTATAAACATTCAATTATTCCAAAGTGAAGGTAAGCTATATATATAAGATGTCAAGATAGATATTATGCCATTTACATAAGAAAAAAATTAAAAATAAAATTTCCTAATAGAATAAGCAGCTAAGAAAACTTAGGTCCTCAGATACGGAAACTTTTAAGTTCTAACTAAGAATTTCATAAACCAAAAATAATATCGTAGATAAGTAAATATTCTTATATCGCTTAGACATAAGTAGGCAAATGGCATATTTCAAAGTCATCATGTCGATTGAATAATATCCACTTCTGGATAAAGGCCTCCCATTAAGATCTCCACATAATTGTGTCCATCATTTGGAGGGATCTGCCGTAACCGGCCGTTTGGCAGACAGCTTGTCGGTAATCAGTAAGATCATAGTACTAACAGAGATCCTGCTGTTCGTGCTCTGGTTAATATTCTGTCTCAAAGTAAACACAAGTAATGCCAAGTAGATTCCCAATGTTCCTCAGCATACTGCCAGAGAAGAAACAACAACACATTATAATATTTCTATGAAAATTGTATTTTCATATAGTGTAACCAATCAAAGTTTTATATCAAATAAAAATATCTTCGATTACCATTGCACTATTAACTGACGTCACTAAGGATATAGTATTATCACGAATGGAAATTATTAATATCCCAATAAAACACCATATTTTAGGAAGTATAGCAACAGTAAATGTACTCCTCAGGCTCATTAACGCAACATTAAAAAAGAAAAAGATAGATAAATTTACTAGGCACTCCTCTTCTTATTAGCAAATCTATAATTTGAACCCCACGCCGAAGCTTCACTTATTACAAACTATATTGTGTAGTACACTACACATAAATAGGTTGTATAATTATTAAGACCACCTCAAACCTCCTACCACCTGATGAATAAAAGAAAATCATCATCATAGTTATTCGAAAATGCTACTTCGAAAAATCTATTAAATACTTTAGTTAAACCCATCTAGATCAAGCTATTGCTATGTTTAAGCAAGATTTTTTCGTGAAAAATGAGAACTTTTGAAAGCACTCAAAAAACTATATCTACACAAAACGAATCACACAGAATCTTCCGAACGAGCATTCTTTCCAAAATATAGGAGCATTTCTCATTATTAATAATTTGGTACGGCTAGGGAGGGCTAAGGGGGGTGTTGTGGCACTTACTGCGCGGGCGCGGGCGCAAGGTGCACGTTATCGCACCATTGTTAGCGCCGACAGATTTATAACTTCCCTTTGGCCTCAATAAGGGTATGTGACCTGTAACTTACGCTCTTAAATAACGCACAGGTATGCCTACACTTACTGAGAAAATTAGCTAATTACTATTACCACCCCTCACGAATTCATTCAGTATCCACGGTTGATATCGAAAGAAGTTGTAAATATGAAATAATCCTTAAGGTTAATTGATTTCTGTTTTGACTTTTAGTGATTTGAAACACACTTGTTTGAAGTTAGTAACACACTTTAAATCAAAATCTAAGACCTACTACTGAATATAACTATTAACATCAACAAATAGACAATAATAATAAATATTGTAGAACAACTAACACCGCCATTTCTTCCAAACTAGGCAAAGCCTAAACATACTAAGCCTAAACATACTCATTTAGTTCTAAATACATACATATTGTAGATAAATATAACCCAGTCACAGAAAAAATAATCGTCATCACACAAAGATGTCCTGGTGGGGATCGCACCCACGACCTCCGGCTTAGTTGTCAGTTAGTGTCACCAACAAGCCAGTCAAAGAGCTCACGTGATTAACTTTCATATAGGGGAACAAAACCTTTAAATTTTAACTAGTAAATTGATGGCAGTAATTTTCTATAGACTCGGTATACAGACAGTAAAATAATAAAAGTATAAAATGTCTTTATAAAATATCTGATATTTGCATTGTCAGAAAAAGGCAATTAAACAAGGAAATCCATGTAATTAATTTTAGTGGTTTCGGTTCGGCTTTCATGAATCAGCCAGTTAGTCATTGAATCAGTTAGGAACCGTTATGTACTATAAGAACTACGTAAGTATAGATTTTGTAATTAATGGCAAAGCTAGTATGTTTAACGTACCATGTTGGAGACAGTGTTCACCTCGGTGTGCAGATGCCAGCGCCGAATGACGACAACTGCTCATTAGTCTCAGCGTTTTCTCCACAACTGAAAATACCACAAAATCTAATTGAAATATGTTATATTATACCATGTCTCACATGAAACAATGATAAAAACAAACAATATTTATTTCCTATTGAAAATATGATTTGTGTTTGAGCAATTAATTAGACAATCTGTGAGAAACTTCACTTAGCGCCATTTCGTCAAGTTTACGCTACGCCATTACCCACTGTAGCTTTTATGTCTTTCATATTGTATTAAGTTAATTGTCTTCTCTTCATGAGAAGACAAGAGTGTGAAATATGAAACAAAGTATGAACTTTATTTTATATTTCACACAGAATCTTTCGCAAATACAATTTAGTATGGACTGTGCTTATTAAAAATAATCCATTACACATTTGAGCTTTCAGTGATATGTACCGCGCTTTTGGTACTTTAGTAACAGCGTGTACTCTGCCCTGCTTAAATTTTACATTTATTTTTACTGTAAATTACTCAGCTTTACAGCTATATACTACGGTATGATGATGGTCTTCGCACATTCAACTAAACTCTGACTTTATTTACATCTAAGTAATTCTTTGTTGTCTTAAATGTTTTGACTGTTAAAACCAAACCTCAAAGTGAATTTCCGTTTTATTAGATAGTTGTTTAACAGATGTGTGTAAGTATTATTGGCAGTTAATAGTGGTAGAGTAATGTTAGTGCGTGGCGGACGTCACAAACGGTGATGTAGATGATGTCATGAGTCGGGTGCGCGCCCGGTATGCACATAACGGTACGACGTCTGCGCGTTCCCAGGGTCCGCGCTCTCGATCGACGCCCCGAGATAAGCCCCATTCTATACGAAACCCAATAAGCCATTTCCTCGAAACTCTCACAGGAGAACCGCTCCCGTCAAAAAAATGACCAAAACCATACAAAAAAAAGCCCGTGAATAAGGCGGGAGCGCAAAATAAGAATGGCCCCAGTTCTGGGAAGGCTCGGCGCCGGTGCAGTCTTTACATCCTTTATAATGATCTTTTTTGTTAGGCAACCCTTAATGGCTTATCTTGGGGCTGAGAATGGTGGCACAGTGCGAAGCGGCATGTACCATTCTACTCGCTGCAGATAGGCAAAGTGCCCGGTCGAATTTAACGATCATTTATTTATTTATTATATATTAGAATGAGAGTATAGAGACAGAAGGATCGTCGCGATCGATGCCTTGGATAGGAATGACGGAATGACAGTTATAACTGTAGATATAACAATGGGTGACCAATTTAGTAACATGACCTTTGCATATCGCACTCGGATTCATCCTACACGGTGTGGCATCGCAGCGCGTGTGATAATCGGCATCGACGGTTTTATGGACAGAAGATATCCATCAACGAGGTGTCAGGACGGCTCGGTGGGAGGAAGCGTGACGAAGGAAACGCTTATGAAAGTAGCGCCCACGCCGCCGAGTCGCCGGAAGCGGAGGCGCAGCGCACAGTGTGGTCGCGGGTAGGCGGCCAGAATTGCTCTCAAGCGAGCCGGCGCGCGGCGTGCACCCTCCGCCCGCCTCGACAATGTAATCAATGTGCGATAAAATAAGAGCAAAGGTGAGAGGACTGAAGGGCGTCATGTATGTGTCGGGGCTACGTCACCGAGAGATGCTGTGACTCAGCCGTGGACGAGCACACGTGTCGTTGACGTCACTTGCACCTGACTCATCATGTACTTAACTGATCTGGGAAAGACATGTTATAATATACGGCGCGCCGGCCATGGGCGTTCGCCGCCGGTGACGTCTCAATAGACCAAACTTAGTCCCATCGCGCTCAGTATCTGCTACACTAATTGATGCTGCTAATGGTGGGAGATACAGTGATAAAGAAACACTATTTGAATTAGATAAGTAGCAAGTATTTGTCTATCTCCAGTTGAAACTTTTCACTTGAAATTTTTGTACATAAGTAGTTCTATTATATAAAGTCTGTAGAAGTCAAAATATTCCAACGTTAAGTTTAAACTAGGGAGTAGTAAGCTGCCCTTAAAATAAAAACTATCGACTAAAGTTGGTAATGTATAATTTATCCGTATGCGGAAAATACACTCTGTAATTATTAATGAAACGACTTACATTATATTATGTGTCAGAAACAAGTTTCATTAATTTTATTACAGGATATTTAATGTTTATTTCAAATAGTAATTGATTTTTTAATTATTTCTATAATTACATGTACCTAAGGGATATCAGAAACAAAAAATATGAAGAATATTGTGACGGAAACTAAATGTCAATAGTTGAAATTTACTGTCAAAATATAATTCAATTAAAAAAATATTTTGTTTCGGAGAAGTCCGTTTATTACATGATTGCTAAAAGTAAAAACAGATGTAAGCACAGTGTCCAATTTGACACTATGTTTCGCCCAGAGTTAAGTAAACCTAGATGAAGAAATGCGAAGTAATGTAAATAGGGTATAGGAAGGGCTGGCCTATATAGTAGTGGAGGGCAATGAACAAGCGGGGGTGAAGCGCAACTAGAGGAGTGCGGCGCGCGGCCGACCGCGACGTGCTTCGCCGTGACGTGCGCGGAGCGCGGTGTGCGCTGCGGCCGCAGCCCGCGCTGCACCGCCACATAGTACTATCGCACACATCTTATCACATCCTAATAATTGAATCGAAATATATCTCTTAAAAACATACAACAATTTAGTTTCTAAAAAAACATCGGAACTGCCATATTCATATCTTATGTTATTCTGCCATATTCATATTCTACTACCCTCATTGGTAAAAAAAATCATTTCAATTACGGAATAATGCAAAATACCGGCATAAGTTTAAAGATAAAAGTTTGGTAGTTACTTGCATTTTAATGAGGGTTGCAAAGGTTAAATAAAATAAACAATTGTTGAAGTTTAAGGATTAGGAAAACCAAAAATATAGTTCTAATCTTACGCTACTGGGTGTAACATTCCATTGATACAGACGGAAAATCACTATTAGTTCACTATGCACTACATTTCACAGTTGATTCCGGTGTGTAACGATAGAACGGGCACTTGTTTCAAACACAACGCACGAAGTCCGGCCTCTGGTGCGGCGCTCACTGTACAACGTGATAATACAAAAAGAAGTCAGAGGTTATGATGTTATCGAGGAGACATGAATATTCGAAGACGCGAGGGTCACGAGTGAACGGTCGGCGTAGCATCGCGCCGCGGCGTGAATGGATCGACCGACATTTTATGAATCGAGAGCCGTCGCCCATTGAGCTGGGCGCGAGGCGAGCCCGACGGCAGCGGCGCCGCCGTAGGTCCTGGCCCGCACCGGTTCCGGCCCCGGCGGAAGTGACGCTCCGACCGAACATGGCGGCGCGCGCGCAGGAAGTGCGCAGCTTACCTATCGGGACGTCTCCGCCAGCCGAGCCCGACACCCGCCGCCAGCGGCGTACCGCGCGCGCAAGCCCGCATGCGCCGATACCGATATCCGCAAAAGTGCGCGCGATCACTAGCTTGCGAATAAATTATTCGCGCTGTTATCTAAAAATATTCGTGTGCGACGCAGAGCGGTCGCAGCGGGCGACGGGAGCCGACACGGAGTTGCACACGCGAACCGCTTCCCCGCCGCGGGGAGACTGATGAGGGCAGGCCGCGCCGGCGCCGGCGGAGGCTCCGACGCACGCGCACACCGCCGCCCGTCCCTCTCGGCGCGCGCGCTGGCGCCGAGGTGCGAGCGGGACCGCAACAACTCATTATCACAGCGCCGACTCGTGAACACCAATAGACCGAGGAGTAGGGACAAAATATTCGACCTTCACTTCACGACGCACACGAGCGTGCACGCTGATCGCGTCGCGACGAGCAGCACACACTTGCGCACTCTTCGCAAATTGCTCGCCGCCGTCGCGCCGCCGCCGCGCCGCCCGTGTGCTACATTTGACAATTTTTCCAGAAAACTGACATGCACCGTCACCGTGGCCGAGGCGCGGCCGCGCCACGTGGCGCCTGAACCACCACTCCACCAGGAGCACCGGTTCACAAAGCGATACCAAACCACATACAACAATTCATATCACATTGTCATTATACGCTTCAATTTAGGTTTAAAATTTCCACACCGATGACCTTAACATCAGAAATAAAACCTTTACATCAGTTAAATATGTGAAACTCAGTACCTATAACTTGTCAATGATTATTCTGTCGCTAATCTATTGCAGAATTTTATGAAAAAACATTGTGGAAATTGATACATTTCAGTTGTAACAATGTATTTGAGAATGTGCTATTAGAACATGCTACTACATTAAAGTTTACAGTTTAGATAATTTATTATCTTGGCGAATTTGTGGTACCCACTGAAAGAACATATCCCGAATTTCTTATTGAATTGTTAATTTTTCTAACATAGGCACCGTTAGAAGATTATAACTAACTGGGTACAATCAACAGCAGAAGGAAACTTAAATTCTGAAGGATTAAACTATTATGGCTAAGAGTAGCCGTAAGTTTTAATAACGAAGAGATAATAATTACTATTACGTGTCAAGTTACTTCTGTTGCTGACCGTACCGTCAGCCGTTTAACAAAGAAACTATTTTAATTTTAAATACTGAATATCCAACACATATATTATTTTTATATATTTACATAAGTGTATATTGTGAGTTATTACATCAAAGTTATTTCGGAGTTTAGTTCTTACACGAATTACTAAAATAACTTAATGTACATATACATGTTCATATGTGTGATATTAATTGTTTATATTGCCCATACAAATATAAACATATTCGAATAGGAAAAAGATTTACTCTAGATTTTAATATAAATAATATAATAATATTTTCCAAACCATAATCACATTAATAATACTGTTTTAATATAACTATATTTTAAAACTGCGTTACTGAAACTGATGCTATAGGTCCATGGCATCTCATGGTAGGCGATGTAATTTTATATTGAAATCTTCTTGGTAATTTTTAAAACTAAATCTCCTAGAACTTTAAAGCTTAAACGATCAGCCTCTGTTCGAAGAAGGCTGCTATCGACATGAAGAACTGCCATAGAGCTCACCGAAATATTTTACCTGAAATTACATACAAAACAAACAGGTTTATTTAATAAAAATAAACGTGTTTGTTTTGTGAAAATGAAAATATTGGTTCGTTTAAATTGGTGAAATGAAAAATTATGAAAACAGTTATAAAATTCATGCAATTACCTATTTTGTGCACTAGAACTATGTGATCAACAGCTACTATCTGCTTTCGTTAATTAAATACCTTATTTATACAATCAAATTGATCATCAGATTGATTGAAAGATATGTGAAAAAATGTCTTAAAAATATTTAAATAATTTTTAACACTATTAAAAATTATATAGCAGTGATATAACGATATTCATTCTTGACATATTTCTAAAATCATTACAAAACTAGTAATTTAAAAGACTCTTTGAAAATGTACAAAAGTAATTCATGGATTACCTTATAATTAATAAAAATAATGGCTCAATAGCCGCTATAATATTTCATTTACATTTTTTATAATGATTTAACTAATAATGATAATAAATAGTATAAATTTATTTTTATATTGTGACACATTGTATTGTATTGAATTTAGTAATTTTAATGAACTTCTAATTGTGAAAAGGAATCGTTCAGATGTCTACATTAGCACTTAATGTTGTATTTAATATTATAATTATATCTAGATGTTAATTGATGAACACTTTCCAAATGGCAGAGTGATTAGGATCAATTAAGGAAAGTAAAACTGGTATGAATTCTTTGTCTTTTTTATATTACTAATAAGATAACAGCCGTACTAGGGATATACATATTTGTATCACGGAAGACCTTAGACAATGATTGAATATCATTGGATACAAAAGTCATCTAGGCTCAGAAGAAACATTATTCTTTTACATTATTAATTTTTACATTATTATATAATGTTATATTGTTTCAAGTTTGTAACATTAAAAATATATTTCATTATTTAGTTAATCCAAATTCACCTTTAACAAAACATATCATAAAACAAATAAAATCAATTTGGTTAGTTAAATCTTTGTCAATCAATTGTGACTCAAGATCTCTATTTCAAGAATTGAATTATATTTATTAAGCCTAAATTAGAGTCCTGTGTCAAAAATATCAACACATCCAAATTGCAAAGTTCTACAAGAATAGAGTTCCTACCCCATGTTGCAGACACTGATCCGTAATCAACAACCGAGTGGCAAGTAACTATGGAAACGGTCCTGGGTTGAGCGGAATGGAATGCGCTACCGCTGGTACCACCTTTTATTACCCTTTTAGCTTTATTCCTTATTAAGAACTGACTTACCTTAGACTACCCTACTTATTTTAATTAATCAAAAATAATGTTTATTGTTGATTATAAAAATAAGTTATTTATTTATTTATAGCTTGAACATGCCATATGTAGATATATACATTAAATTTATTATGTATATAATATGTACTTTGATTATATATATATATATATATATATATATATATATATATATATTTATATTTGATAATCCTTTGAAGTTTCTAATATTACAGTGGGTACATGGTCGATTTTACAGAATTTTGCTTATATTTAAATGTTGTTTACTGTCCAAAATAATCTTATAGAAAACAATCGATGAAACTCTAAACAGCTCAGGACGTCTTCGATTGTAGTCTATTACAAACCTCTCTCTGTTTTCTACTGTTGATATATTAATACGATTCTTTGATAATTATTTGAAGGGATTGTGTACAAAATACTATATATTAACTTGAATTTTATTGCTTTACTAAAATGTAATTTAATAAAAGAAATAACATTCTTGATTTTGTTCTAAAATTAACAAAATATTCATTTTTTATTATTTTAATGTGCTTCGCAGTTCCACTTACTCCGTATCGGATATAATAAATAAAAATTATTTAACCCATTAATAAATGTATTTAATAACTAAGTCTATAAAGACTCAATTTTACTATAAAGAAGAATGGCATAGCAATATTATATTTAAAAATATATCGGTTATCTTAATTTATAATATATTACTTTATTTATAACACTTATAAATTGCATAAATTGATGGCCACTTAATTTTTCAAATAAATTAAAACATAAGAAATCTTTTAACGGTTGAGTGATGACTCTAAAATAGTAAGAAGTATGTGAGTACAGGTTAACCAAAACATTATGTTTAAAAATCCTGTTGTTAAAATTTATTATTTTTATTTTTGCAAAAATTACTTTATTCCCGTCAGTAAATATTTATTTATTTTATTTGTTAGTAAATTTGAATTTAAATCACTACTTCAATAAAATCTATTGACCCTAGTACACAATTTTTAACAAAATAAGCTCTTAAATATTTACCTAATAATATATTTCACTCCTTTTTTGTTCATTATTGTGTGAAAAGTATCTAGTGACATGATTTAATAAATATAAGTTAAAATAATTCATCTCAAATTAGAGAAAATAACAACAATGTGCAAAAAACTGTGTATTCGATTTGATTACACTAGGGCAAAATAAAATGGGTTTATTGGATAAAAATGTTGTAAAAGTGTCAAGTTTTTTGACAATTTCTAATAGGCGCTGAGTTAAAGTGCGGGTAGGAGTGTTAAAAGTGCGCAGGAAGTGCGTGGCAGTGTTGCCATACGCAGCGGTAAGTGTGCGCGGTCGCAGCCGGTGCGCGCGCATGCTGTGGTCTACTAGCGCGCACTTAATTCAAACGATATCTATATTACATCTAATTAATTATAAATATTTTTATTAATATTGAGCTGTTTACTATAAGCATTTATTCAGCTCAATAAATAAGTATTTCCTAACATATTTATTATTTCTATATAGGTGGTACTTAATCTAAACCAATGTTTCTTAATCAGATACTGAAATTCATCATACAGTTATTCATAATATAATCCAATACAATGATAAATAAAATCGAATAAATTGTTAAAATTATAAATTATTATTTTTGTTAATTTATTTATAAAAATGCAATTGGTTAAATTAAATTTTTCAATACTTTTTTATACCGGTATTTCTTTTAGATATAACAAAATGTGGCCTGTTATATGGTATCGGTATTTGAGACTTATTTGTATTCACGTTGAACCTATATTACTACTGATACTATTCATAGTTTCTGCCGAGCAAAATGTTAAGGTTGTAAAATATAATAGATACCTACCATTACTTGTCTAAGCATTAGTAGGATCATAATATTATATCTTTACAAATGTGTGTAATGCATGTACCTACATTTGTAAATCGCATTGGAATCCGGTCTCTTATCACCACGTAGGGTTGAGCCTATCTAATCTTGCTCCCACTTTAGCTTTTAGATAAAATTCACTTCTTTTAAACATTTTCAACAATTTACCATACCAAGGTAGTTCAAAAAATACAACTATCCTGCTATCTCTTTAGTTATGATAAAAAATCGTTTATTTTCTACCTTAAACCATTTCAGGGAATAAAAATAATATAATAATAGGAAAGGAAATGATTAATATATATGGTTAGGTATCAACAAATAATTTAAATACATTTCTAGTCCAAAGAGTAAGAAAAATATCGTAATAAATACCCATTCAAGTATCTAAATATCATACAAAATGAAATATTCTATACCATAACCTATTAAATTATAGAATAAAGTTATAGAATTATAAGTATTTATCATAATATTATACTCTAAAACCACATTAATGATGGATTATCAAAAATATAAATGCTTCATATTCATATATAAAACTACTATCTTTCTTAATATTTTAGATGGCAACATTAAAGTCATGCATAATTTTACCAAATGTCACTCTCTATGCGTAATAAAGTATAATATATAACCTACAATATACCTAATTGTTAAAATCTGTACAGTTAAAAATAAAAAAATCTGTATTTTTTTATTATATTCTAACTGGCAACACAAGCAATAAGTAGGTATTACTTAATATACGAACAAAAATATATTTTTTTGAGAATAAGATCTTTCCAATGTTTCGACTGAGCGCGCAATATATACAAAAGCTGAAAACATCACTGCGCCTAAAATTTTAATTAACTGTACCTCACAAATTTTTGATTAACCCATAGGCTGCAATCATGCCATCAAAAGGCAAGCGCTATTGTTGAATGTGTAGCGCTCAACGTGTGTTAAATCATAAGTTTGGTTTATTGGCATTTTACTGAATCTTTTAAATCATAGTAAAATAAATTATATTATATTATTAGGAGTATAATTAGTAAATATATTTCATACGGATGATAACTAATCTGGAGAATGATAACTAAGAACTATTATTTATTGATTTTTAAAAGTATTATATGATAAAAGGCAAAAAAATATAGTTATGAATGAAGCTGATTGATGTATTTATAATTATAATTTCATCTAAAACAGATTAAGTTAGCTAAAATATATTTAAATTATTACACAAAATACATATTACACATCTCGAAAGGAAGGAACATCTAAGTATATATTTTTGAAACCCTAAGTGATACCTACCTATTCATAAGTATTTTAAAGGTTCCATTTGGATTTAATAATGTATTATTGATATATATTACAAAAAGACAATTTTATTGGAGTGTTTATTACCTACTAATATTACGTAGGGTATATTAATAAACAGCTTGGTAATTTGGTATATTTACTCCTGCTCTTTAGTAGAATTTTGCAAACTGGAATGGCAACACTGCATCTCGGGGAATCCCTTTGCGGAAATTATGTAACTGTATATACAGAAGTATCGACTAACCACATTTCCTACAAACATGAAGTGTGCTTCTTAAACTACCTACCTACCATATTTTGTTAATTGCTACTACAACCTATAACTCAATGATCCTTATGCTATATAACTCTTATAATTTCCTTTTAAGATAGCACTAAGTCCTTTATATCAATATTTTGATTTTATTTAAAGATGAAACTACATTTTTTTATTACAATTTATACTTGTTATGTGTAATGGAGAATATCCTATCTTTGAAATTACTGAATACATACTAATGTATCTAATACTTTTAGGGATTAGTGGTTATTATTTATTAAACGATACAAGTTTTTGATTAATTGTTGATTTTTCAAAGATTTTCTTAATAACATTCTAATTGCCCTATTCAAATTATTCTATTTTTAATCCAGTCTATTAATAAAAAATATTCTAATTTTGACTTATATACATAATTTTGAAATGAGCTGCTACTTAAAATCGAAAAAAACGGTTTAAAATAGAAAAATATTAATTAATATGAATGTATAATATTTGAGTAGTAACTACCTATTTTATTTACCCTAATTACGGTAATTATCTGTAAGTCTAAATAAATAAAGCTTACCTTAACTGCACTCTCTACATAGTAATTTTGGATAATATTCTTTGATAATTTAGTTCAAATAGTTGAACGGCATTTTTAAATATGAATAGTTTCATTTGTTTAAATAAAAAGTCGCCAATTAAGAGACTTTAATAGTGTTTACTTTTTATTTTTGATTTAGATATTATTCCCATTAAGTTTCAAGTACCCACCTCTAAAATCTCCTTCGCTACTTATGGGTAGAAAAATCCATAGGAAAACATCAACGCAACAAATAGTAAAAAGTGTTAAAATCTCACTGGTAAATAATGGTACGTCGTTTGTTGTAATGGCCAGCGTTCCTAAAGAGTCAAGAAAGTAACATTAACTTACATATTTTCTAAATTATATTCCTAATGTTTTTGTTGTCACAAATACTCGCGCACTGAACGGATGGTCACCCCTCGTATTTCATCATTTCTTTCGAGTCTCAGCAGCCTCGCGTTGTACAATGGCTTCGTATTAGGCTCTATTAAGGATGATTTGATTGCATGATTTATAAGAATTTATTTGAATGTGATCCGGGTTAGTGAGATGGTATGCAAGCGGGAGCAGTAGACTCGGCGCGGAGGGCAGTCGGGCGGGCGCGGCGTGCTGCGCTCGTCTTCTCTCAGGCGTGACGTCCGGCCGGGGTCAGCGAACGCAGGGCCGCCGATAGCTTTCTTGTGCCCGACAAACGACCCTCCGAGATGTCACTCACGTGTTCTCTGTCGCCCCTTTCCGGAGCGCCACTTCCCGCACTCTCTTGCTCGCCGTACTACGACTCGTGCATAGAACCGGTGCACCCCCTAGTGTTTCCTATCGCCTACATATAAATATCCGTCACAGGAGGAAGCATTCGAAACGTAAACGTCACTCGTCACATTCCGTAGCACTGTTATTTATTTGTACACAAACACACGTTACGCGGAACCCTCGGCCTCTGGATTCGATATCGTTAAATAAAAGGACCGTGTCTCGTTAATAGATAATTCTTGTGCGATATCATCGTTTGTTCGGCGCGGGCGCAGCCATCAGCGCTAACAGATTAATCGTGGCAATGTATCACACGTGCAGTCCGCGCTAGCGGCCCTTCTATTTGTAAACCGGCGCCGAGGGCCGCGCATTCCTAGCGTGCCTCGTGCCCTGCGCTCCGCCACCCGAACGCTTTCCACCGCGTACCTACCACTTTCCGACACCAATCTACGCACTATCTCTAATACTGCCAACGTTCAATACTGCATTTTATTTTTGTTACACTTGCAGCAGTGTATGCCGTCCATAGCGATACACACGCAGCCCTATTCGTCGACTGATTCTGAACTCTGTTGCCAAATAAAAGAAATCCTAATGTAACTGTCAAATGCTGCATATTATTGAAATTTCATCAAATGGTTTCGATTAAAGGTTAAAATCATTTCTAAAAGTAATGTCGATTTTTATAAAAATTGGGCAGATCTGATATGCCAAATGTGGGTAGATAGATAAAAAGTATTTTTGTTACAGGTACTAGGTTTAATTCGAATTAGTGAGTGATATTGCCGGAATACTTCTAGAATAGTACTAGATATCGGATGATAATAAAAAAATATATAAATATTTTATTCAGTTCCGTGACTTTTTAACATAGACCAGAAAAAACCTAATATTTTTTTTGATAATTCAATTGGCAAGTCTACGAAATAATATTGCTAATATAAACACTTGTTTTACGATAATTACTTTAAAATGTCTAGGTATCTAATTGAACAAGCTAATCCTAATAAATTTTAAAGTAGGTGGGCATATCATAACCGAGAGAAAAGTTTATAAGTAAAGACAAGAAGTTTAATAAACTATAACCCAAATACGGTTAAATAGCGACTATTCATAATGAGATGTACCGCAGTCCCTGCATTCCGATGAATGGTGAACGGGCGCCGCGAGGGGGGCGTCGGAGAGGGGAGGGTTCACGTACGCATGCCTGCGCGTGCGCCTGCGACGAATAGCTGCTACACTACCACTACAACTAATTCTAACAGGTGTCCACTTCAGACCATTTGGGCTACGTTAACAATCGCACGTAACGTAAAAGCCCTTAGGATTACCCACATTTATTTTAAAAGGGCCTCATTACCGGGTTTCGTCTAAATGTTAGAGAAACCGCTACTGAAGCCACTGTTTTTTTTCTATGATAAGAAAACTGGGAATCGATTAACTGTTTAGTTATCCTATAACTTACATAAACATCACATTAAATTACTTTTATCTCCAATCCTTAAACTATCCATCACGAAGTTTCAACATTTTGCACAAACAGTACCAAATATGGATATATCTCGACTCATCCGGATATAAGAATGCAAAGCTCTACATTTTCTAAGAATGAACGCTCTAGAATGTCAACTATTTCCGAATTAAGAACTATTAAAAATTTGATGAATCAGAAAATATGTATATCAATCTGAATTGCTCATTAAATAGTTGATGGAATAACCCGAATGGAGGCAATCAGTGGTCAAGCGGTAACCGATTGAAGAGGTAATGATTATGGTGCAGTGTCGCAAATGACTCATGTCCATGTTTACGTACAACACTATTAAGAACATGTTCTAAAGGAATGCGGATCAGTACTTCCTTTAACATAATAGAGCTTCGTCTATGAATTTGTCCTTTACCTACTTTAATGTATATTGAGATTACTTACCAAGAAGCAGTTAAGTTTGTGCCGGGCATGACAGCAGTTCCCTCTGTATTTTTTATGGAATTTTCATGAAATATATCTCCTCCCATGGTGGACATTTTTCGCATATCCAAATAGAAATGTTGGGTCTAATGCTTTCGCTCTAGATACCTTAACATGACCTCTGGGTACAATCAGTAGCAATATTTATGTGAGTTAGAGCATAGCGTTCATATGTTCTATGAGAACCTTACTATTTTCTAGGTAATAGCATTATAATGGTACTGTTGTGGTCCTTGGTCACTGGAGAAAATTGGGGAGGAGAAAAAGGTCGGCAACACCACGCCATGGGTGTCGCAAGCGTCATAGGCTACGGTAGCCGCTCGCAATCAGGTGGGTCGTATGCTTCTTTGTTAACTTGAGAATAAATATAATTTTTTATATTTTACTTATCATAAACCCGAATGGAAGAATGTTCGTTACCATATTATATGCTTAATTTTTTTGAAACACCAAAGTAATAAGACCCTACACAATAGAATAGGCAAGTAACACTTAATAAAGATTAAGTTTTTGCAACACTATTGTAGCCAGATAAATCGGAACTTCATTCTAAAACAACTAAATCGTGGTAAAAGTCAACCGATCGTCCGTTACGATAAAAATTTAAGAGACACCTCGATGGCAAGTTTTATGATTTTCTACGAGAATTTTATTAATTCGGAATTTGTCTTCAAATCAACAAAATTTAGTAAAAGTACACTCGCTACTTGTCATAAAGCCATAAACAAGACAAATAGCTGCCCGCTATAAATTAAGTGAGAATCGTTAAAGTTGATATAGAATCTTTGGGTTAGCTTTTATGTGCATGTAGATTTGTTATTAGAAATAGCTGATGGAGATGTTCTTTGATAGGACTGGTTGTTTTTATCCCAAGCCTTTAGATATTTTAAACACAAGATTACTAAATTATATATCCACAAGATGGACTCATAATCCTGTGTAGGTATGGTTGTCTAGGCTGGAAGACGTAAGCGCCACCTGGCGCGGGATCGGCAGTTGTTGATATCTATAGAAGCGCATTATGGCCAGCAGAACGTCTTTTGGCTGACATGATGATAAATAAATAAAATTAAATATTTTGGGACTAACGACGTGTGGTCAATGAGTGGAATAAACTTCCTGAAACTGTCATAAAGGCACCCAATTTAAACTGCTTCAAAAACAGACTTGACAAATTTTCCAAATTGCAAACAAAAACACACGCATCAGCTTACTAGCTGCTAGTGTGATAAACACTTAATAATAATAATAAACAACACACTGCCATCTGATCGGCATAGACAAGAGTCTTTACTTTGGTAACCAGACAACTGAGAAATATACTTATATAAATAATATAGATAAATTATCTATATAGAAGATAATATATAGAACAAATAATCATTCCCATATCACAAAGATTTATCCTGCGTGGGAATTGAACCCACGACCTCTGGCTTAGCAGTCAGGGTAACTATCCACTAGATATCTTACCTGTCACAAGAGGCAACTAAAAGGTTCAAAGAGATATTTAAGGGAGGGGAACGTTATGCTTATAATTATCACTTACACACGGCTACATATCAAGCTATACATATCCATTATAAGCTGATCCCGCGTTGTGTAGGATTTCCATACAATGAGAGGTCAGCTTATATTGGAATTGTATAACTTGATATGTAGCCGTGTGTACATTTGTTAACCCTTAAATAGGCCGTGGACTCTACAAGACCACAATTTTACTTTTCAATTTCAACCTTATTACTGCCTAGAATAAGGTTCGCAAACAATAAAAATATAAGTATTAAATCTTATTTAAGGGTTAACCTCGAGAGGGACGGCAGTATATTGTGCTATATGCTACCATTGTGGTGGTGGTCCTGTAAACGTATTCCATCGCAGAGGAGCTGTGATGTATAAGGTCCATGTATGCTACCGAAGAGACTAATTACGATTTTGAAAGTACCCGTCATTATCCCCAGCTGACAGATACTCTTGGCGATGGCGATAAGATTTGAAGTTCACTTTTAGACCAGCTTTGATGCTACTCAACTCTAATTTTTTTATTCATTGTTAAGTACAAAATACCTAGATGTGAAATAACGCCACTGGGGTTTATGTAACGAAATACTAAAGTTATTAAATATTTCGAGCCAGTAGAAAAACGAAATCATTTGTACTGCAGTAGCTTCATTTAATAAGGCTCTAGCTATCCTGTTGTCCCCCATTTAATCGAACATGTCAGATCTACTCCGTAATGAGCCCAGGTGGTAGGATAGCATGTGCTTGGTAAAGAGTATATGTGCACGCGCAAGATATTAATGCGTTCAATTATATAAGAGCGTATGTTTAGAGCACTAAATGGGCACTGCCAAGTGGAGAAACGCTAAGAACATTGTATACGGTGCGCAGCTTGCGCAGACTACCGGCGCAGCGCGTGCGCACTCAGCAGGTGCATCGCGCAGCCGGCCACCTTGTTACACGTAAGAATACCCTGCGGTGTAATTACAAACCCTATAGGGTTCACTCCGAAAATATAAACCTAAACGTTTTGTCCCATTGCTTTTAAAATAAATTGAGTGCATTGACTGTTTCTCCATTCAAATTGGCCCGATTTAAAGCTCGTTTGATATAAATGCGCTGTGTTTATTTTGTTTGTATGTGTCATTGCACAGAGGACAGGTGGCAAAAACACTGACCTTTGCAGCTCAACCGCGTACCAGTTGCCAGACCTGTGAGTCAATACTCTTATGGAAACCGTTTAACTTAAAGATAAATTCAGTTTTGTTCATACTTGCTTAACAATTATTTGCTCGGATCGCACAATCTGAAATTATTTCTTTATAGATGTTATAACACCAAACTTCTGTTTAAATCTGTGAGATTAGATTACCCGAAATTCTTACCAAACTACCAAAGTTTCTTCTCATAGGTTGGTAGAACATAAGTAGATGATTCCATACAAGTTTATAGATAATTCTTGGACCCAGGAAGGGTGAAGGATCTATCTACACATGAAAGTGGTTGGAGACTGAATCCTCCACTTAATAGGATCTTTGATTCATCATTTTGTTAAATGTATCCACGGATATTTGATACTACTTTAATAATATTATAATATAATATATATTGCTACTAATAATAATATCCTGACTGAATTTCAGTATGGCAGTTGGTCTCAAAGGGGTCTAAAAGTTCTCCAGGCTAAGAGCTAGCCAAAAATCCTATTTCAGGTATTCGCCCGATTGCGAAATCGATGTCAGGACCTTATTACGTGCGGTTAAACTAATTACCATTATAGTTACGAAGCAAGGTCTTAATTAGGTCTCTACCTACTATACCTGAGTATTACTTACTTATTTATCGTATGGGCAGTGGTTACCCTGGTATCACAGTTGTTCAAGATGCCCAGTAAGTCTATGCCGACATGGGTTAACGACTGTACCTAATGATTATATTTAAATTTAATAGAAACTTCATAATAAGTTCGATACTAAGTTCATTATCGCGTGACTCTACATAAGTGAATTCATATCAAATTGAATCATAAAATCGTAAAAGGCTTCCGAATGAACATAAGTCCTATTTATTGCTAAAATTCGATTATATACGAATGATGATTGATATTTAATACTTGGAGAATATCTAGTTTTAATACGGTTACATCGACATTAATGTCTTATTCGAGGCTTTATTGGGAAGATCTAGATAGTCAGCAAACATCAGTGTCAAGAAATTCTAACTTAAGTGCTCAGTTGAGCGACGAGCAGGGCAACATCATATATACAAAATTGAACCCCCAAAAATCTAAATATACAAAAGTTGTTGTTCCTAAATGTGGAGGTAAGTGTTGTACATTGCTTCTAAAGGCAATAGCGGTTTACCCCAAGATATTCTTAGTAAATTCGTTAAAACTTTTCAGGCTTTTCTTAGGCGGAAAGCATCCAAGATTACGCCCACATATGATACTTAACGAGCTAAATCCAACTTGTAAAACATCAGTTTGCTAAATATATTATCTTTGAACTGTGAAAATTATTTTCTGTGAATTTTGCAATAATGTTCTAAATGTTGTTTAGTGTCATGGGTCGATTGAGATTTTAATTTACTAGCTTGTTGCTCGGTCGCTGTTTAAGGAACAGATGCTGGTACAGAACTGTTGAATCTATATAGTACCGGGATCAAATAATATTATAACGGTTGCCAGTATTAGGATCATAATCCGATATATCACACTCGCCGGCCGAGACTACAACCACCATCTTCCTCTATTACCCTCAATTTGCATTCGTATTGATGAAATGCCCCTCTACCTAATCCTCAATCAGACGAGTGCTGAGAACGGTTGTTACCGAAGATCGCTACCTTCGGTAACAACCGTTCGGTAACACTTTTGCCTACTAACGAAATATAGTTGCATATAAAAAAAAAAAAAATAAAAAAGCCTTTTATTTCTTACAGATTTAAACAAAATTAAAACTTACTATCTTAATGGTAAATTTAGTCTGCAAGAAGCCCTCTGCAGGTAAAGGCCTCCTCCAGTGTGATCCAGTCTTCTCTGGATTTTGCAGAATGCATCCAGCTGGGACCCGCTATGCGTTTAATCTCGTCCTCCCATCTGTTCCGGGGTCTCCCTTTCTTTCATATAACGTTCCTTTCTTTCATTTAACATTCAGTTGCATATAACGTTTCTAAAAACCCGATTAGGACTATAGTTGCTTATAACGTTTTTAAAAACCTGGCTCTCTCATGCATCTCTACGTTATTAACCGCCCTGAGCCGAGGTTGGAACCCCAAAGGGGGTAACTGGGTTACTACTTATGTGGTCTGATGTGTTAGATGGCTTATTATGTTAATGTTGTCGTCCTGCATGATAGTAATATTCTCAGAGCTTATCGGCAAGGTGCCACTGAAGAGCACTGCAAGCGATAGAAGCTACAGTAACTCCTTGCCGGGTGCTTATACGAAGGCCAATGTTTGTTTTACCTTGAGGGTTGCTTTGTAAAATTAGTATGCTATTAATTTCACAAACTTTTGGACTTCATACCAGATTAGTATGAAGTTATTCATATATTCGTTTTTAAGTTTAACTTAGTTTTGTGAGAGAAACTTAGTCTACTAAGGAGTTTATTAGAACTCTACTTTTGTTGTTGTTTACACAGACAAGACCCGCTCTAAGGAAACCAATTCCTATGTCGCGGGATTTATACAAACATACCTATATAAATGACGGACACGGGTCCACAGAACCAAACCCGAGACACGAAGTGTCGAGGCGACTGTCTTATCCACTGCGCCACACGTGCAGTCTATTTTTAAACTCTGAGAAATCATAAATATAATCGCCCGGAGTGAAACCATACACCCTTTATCAATCCAAGATAGGAATTCTACAGCTAAGCCACATACGATATACACTGGTAGATCAAATTTACGAATTCTCTTGCTAACCCTCTAACATTTGTAAGTGCCGCTGTTATTGTATAAGCTTTATTGAATAAGGAACAGACATTATTATTGTCGGTAGCTTGTAATGGACCCATCGTATTCCCATTAAATGATAGTAGGTACTCTACAGAAATTCCCTTCCCCTAGTTTATATGTCAGTTGCATCAGTAAAATGTATGCCATAGCCACACATAATGGATTTAATGTGAATTAAAGATGCTTGAGTAATGGATGTTAGTAAAGGGGTATAGTAACACTATATTGTTTTACCACTAAACTAAGTTGTCATCTTGAGAATATACTTTAGGAGCTCGCTTCCGTACATCGGTGTGTGTCAGCGTCTATTATTTGTGAAAATCTTCTAATGATCATTATTATTGTTAAATGTTGAATAGTGCTTATTCAAAAACCATTTCTGGGAATGAGGTTGCTCATCAAATTTACTCAGTTAACATGTCAAAATACCGAGTCTTAATTCATAATTTAACCTTAAATGACTTCATTAGAAGTTTTTTTTATAATATTTGCCAATAAAGGGACAAATAGTGTGATCATTTTCACTTTTGGATAACAAGGTTCAATTATTTTCACATTAGAAATCTACATGAGCCACCATATTCGAAAATATTTGACTTGGTAACTTATTTTTAACTTAGGTTATGAATTTTGGATTTCTGCATAATTTAAATAACTCGCACGTGAGGATCCTTTTTGGAATTAAAACCTCGGCACAGTGCTGTTACTGATGCGCTGATGTATGAGAGGGTCAGAATGTAGAGACGTTTTGTGCAACTGTCGATGAATTGAGGATCAGAGGGACCATTTTATCGATACGGCCGGTTCTATTATGAAAGGAGATTTGGCAAAAGAAGAAAAGAAAGGGAGTGGCAATGTACCTCTAAGCATTATAACGTTCACTCAAAACATCATCGCTGTGAACAAATTATTCGAAAATAAATATCAGTCTGTCTAATTCCATTGCAATTTATTGAATACACGATTCATTTTAGAACATATAATTTAAAGAGACTAAATAAAAGAGAAGTTCTGACTTACTCGCTGAATTACTCGTCGACACCCAGTCTCGTTAAACCATTGCAACATGCATGCGCATACACACGGCTGCACATATTTATTTATATCATGTTCCAATATTTTAACTCTCACCATCATTATCATGATATCAGCCGAACAACGTCCACTGCTGGATAAAGGCCTGCCCAAAGATCTCCACAATTGCCGGTTTTGCGCTATCTTCATTCAGCGGTTTCCAGTAGCCCTCACAAGGGTATTATAGAAGGGGCCCTGTCCATGCTGCGTCGTCTGGTTCGTCGCCGCCATAAAGTAACTTAACTCTTATATCAATTGTAGGGTAGTTGTTAGGGCCTACTAACAGCTTTTACATTCGCGGGCCAGTTGCCGTAGTTGGCAGATCGTGGGTTCAATTCCCACCCAGGACAGATATTTGTGTGCATGAAAATGTCTGTTTGTCCTGGGTTTAATTATCTATATAAGTATGTATTTACAAAAGAAAAGTAGTATATGAATATCAGTTATCTTGTTTCCTCTGCTTAGATTGGGATCATATGGCTGTGCGTGAATCATATCACCGAATTTTATTATTATCATGTTATGGACCATCGATATTTTTTTTATAAATATATGTTAACAGCCAATGTTTAGTAATTTCCGAGAAAAATGTATCAATGTATCAATCTGAGTCATTTGCTCTTCAGGGTAGATATGAGTTTGAGTGACAGTTACCAAATAAGTGACTACTTAACTATTGAATCACTATGTTTATAAAAACAAGTGGTGCAATCAGGCTGAATGACGTCCGTCCTAATTTACAATTAACGGGCGCGCGGAAGTGGTGGCACCCAACGTGGTACTGATAAAACATGTACTTTGAAACATTTGTACCTATTTACACCAAAACAAAGATTTGACGTATTTGACGTAAATGCGTCAAATTGTTATAATGCTAAAAACCTGATGATTATAAACACATGCTTTTTTTGTTTTTTTTTTTAAAGACAACGCTCGCACTAGGGAATTTAATCCCTGTGTCGCGGAGTACTTTACAAACATATAATAAACGGACCAGACTCAGAACAACTATTTATGGGTCACACAAATAGTGGTCCAGCGCGGGACTCAAACCCGCGACACGAAGTGGCGAGGCGACTGTCTTAGCCGCTACGCCACACGAGCAGTCGCTATCCTTTTGATGACGATTATTAAAAAAAAAAATAAGTGTGTTCACTTTGCCATTCATATGTAATTTTATTTTCGTACAAATGAGACAATACCGTTCTCTAGTTAATCTCTGTCAAGTATTTTGGTAATTATGGGGGTTTTTATTTTAAGTCGATTTAAGGGTTAAAAGCTTATTTTATTAATGAAATACTGTGATAAATTGTCACTAATTACCTTCATCTTTGCTGTGTGGCTCACAGCAAATAGTATCACCACCATATCTCATCCCGTGGAGGCGTAGAATTCGTCCTGAGAGAAACCGTCTGCCAAGCGTGGCGAAGATGCCATATCCTTCCAAATGATAGACACAATTCCATGGTGAAGATATTATGGCGAGGCTTTTGTTCAGTAGTGGGCTTCATTTGGCTGTCATGAAGATGATGATGCATATTCGCCGCTGGCAATTGGGATTTGACATTGGTGAAAGTGGCATTAAAGGACATTCAGAGTTTTCTTCTGGGAGTAATTACTTATATACTTTAAGGAAGAGAGTGTGTAAGAAAAAGCAGATTGTGAAAGAAACGGCAACTAAGAAACAGGGATAGCTAGATTGTGAATACCATTTCTTCAGCCCTTACGGAAATCTTAATACATGGGAATACTAAACGATAAGTTACTTGTTTTTAAATGTGGACGTTTCGTCTCTATATTAGCAAAATACTGTAGCGTTTCTTGAGCTTTTTGTACAATGTATAATTCACTACGCACGCTCTTGGACTTCCTTTCCGACTTCAAAAGGTTATCGGTTCTACTGTTTGGGTATATTTTTAATTTATATTACGCGATTTCGCAGTTGTTTGTGAATCTATTTTGATAATATTTTTTTTATTCGACAGGAAATACATTCAAGAAGGTCTCATAAATGCTTTTTATAATCGGTTTTAACAAAGAATATTTGAAGCCGGTGGTATGTTTGTAATGTAGATTAGTTAACTGACGACGGATTGTATGAAACACCTACATCAGCTTTACATAAAACCCAAAAATGTGGGAACTACTTATAACACATCATATTTCATGATCATATTATTTTCATTGAAAGAGGTTTCAATACAACGATTAATATTTTGTTGTCATTATCGATAGAACTTAAACTCTATCGAAAACGCCAATAATTTTTCATGGTTGTTTTAATATATCTAAAGGAAACTAAAATAAACGACACTATTTCTCAAAGGGTATCTGATATCAAGGAATACAGTTTTCATGCAAGAATTTGTATTTGTTGTTGCAATGTTTTACTATAAAACAAGCTGAGTTGACTGAGTCCAAATGAATCATAAGCAATATAAAACGAAATATAGCTTTACATTACTTTTATAATACAGAAATATTAATTCACAGGAGATCAAGTCAACGAAGGAGCACATCCCATATCGCAGAAACTGGCCTCTGCTATTTTGGTTACCTTCTTGGATATCTGAGTAAAAGTTACGCTTAGCCACCCTTTCTTTAAGCATTCTACGTAGTTGACTTCGCATCGAATAACTTTCAAGACTGCACACATTCCTTCTAGTAAAAAAATCATGTAATCTCACAGGGTTGCTCTAAATAGAAGTGTAGCGATTGAGTGAAGTTTTCATATAGATCTAGTAATTTAGTGCTAGAATTCAAGTTGCACATAATTAGCACGAGACAGTTTTCAGGGAGCCATAACGATCCGTCGAAAGATTTAGAAATCACTAAAGTTTATTTTAGTTATTGGATTATTATTATTATACAATTACAAGAACAGTAAAATTTGGCTATCGTCCACTGTTCCTAATCTTCTAAACCTAATGACCCGAAATGCAAATTCTTTTGCTTTTAAACGTTTTATTTCTCCGATCGATTAGAAAAGAATTTCTCAAAGTTGTTATTAAAAGAAATATAAAAGAAGATGAGGTAGGTAGGTACATTTTGTATGCAATGTACAATATGGACAGTGACTGCTTCTTCGATGTAGCAGTAGTGTGTTTAACTACAGGTTATGAGATCCCGGGTTTGATCCGCTGGTCGGGTCTATGAAGGCTTTATTTGGCAAGAGAGATTCTTAGTCGTAGCTCGTGTGTGTGCCTTGCAGAGCACCTAGAGCAGTTAACCTGTGTAAAGGGCTCAAGATACAATTGTATTAAATGAGAAAAAAAGATAAATAGAGAGTGCAGCTGTCCATACACCTGTCTGGGACTGGTTGCATGACGGCCATAAGGACTTTGTATAAGTTGTAAATAAGGTCTCCTACTTAGAAAACGGCACGTTGGTCAAGATGCATGTTGAAGTGCAGATAATGAGGTCCTGAATTCAGAACCCAGGTTGGGCCTAGAAGTTATGTTGGGATTATTCTGCTAAGAAAAATTCTTAGTATTAGCTCGAAATCAGAGAGTTGGCGGTGTTACAGCCCCGTACCTCGGGGAGCACGTAAACAGTCAGTCCTGCACATGACCTCTTTCCGGTTGTGTTGGTCGACCTATATTTGAGCATATTTTTAGGCACTATTATATGTTCCGCGCAGACGGCTAGTTGCTATTAAGTGGTATCTAATATTCTATTGCACACATGAATTTAATCTTGGTTAAATTTCAGCCATATCGATAAGCCTTAACGTAGAAAAAAACTTGTGTGTACTTATGTACACGCGTTAGAAGTTATACTTCTTAATATACAACTTGAACATAGTTATCAATTTTCATACCACCTAGAACTAACTTCATGCTGTTAAATTTTTTGGTGTCGGTGTGCGCGCGCATCGTAAAAATTCACTCTCATCATTTTTCTCCATCGCGCCAAAAGAAGTATAACTTCAAAAACACATATAATTCCTTTTTGATTTTGAGCTCGACTACTATTGTCGAGAAATAATGTCACAAGTTTTTGTTTGACAGCGTTAATGTTTATTTTTGTTTATATAACAAATATAATAACATGTTGCGCATGTAGAGTGTGTCACAGGGGCAAGTATGCGATCCGTAGATCCGCAACATCGACATTTTACTTGCCCCGAGGCTGATAATGAAACAATAACGTTGCCGATTGTGTTCATTTCTGGGTACTTCAAGTATATTAGCACTCATAGCTAGCTATAACTATATAATAACAACATTTAAACATTAAAACGTTATTTTGCATAAACAAACAGGAATCTCCACGTTTGCAGGTAAACGGACAATGTGCAGGAAGTTCCCTAAACCGCTTTTTTGTTTTCAATCGGCAATTTGTAGGTAAGCCTATTATAATAATGTCATTCCCATGACATTACATGAACTAGATATACATTTTTTTAAATATCAATGTATATCTCAGCTATCGTTGTGTAATTGTCCTTCTGGCGGAAATAACGAAGACTAGCCATGTAGACTACCGCAGAAGTGTGTGAGCAAACACCTGTGCACTCTCTATACGCTCATCCTCCTAATCCGATAGTCTGGCTATCTGATAATATGGCGTATAACAACCATTGCCACATTTCAATAACACTTTTTGGCCCGATCTGAGGCTTAAACCCATTCCTTAATTATCTGTGGTTGAACACGCTATCGCTAAACCAACGAGATAGTTATGGATTCGTTTCTAAATATTAGTTTAGAGCAATCGGCCCGTTTTGATGGATCTCTACATAGAGCTCGGCCATAGAAAACAAAAATTGAATTCCTCGAAACGAACAACGACATTAATTCGATTGATAAACCTAAGTCGACTCGGGCAACGAAAGTGGAACAGGGTTTGTCAACATGGACCGTCAGCTGGCCCCGACGATAGTGCTTATCGGCTGCGGGACATAGTCCGCTCATTCACAAGCCTGTCCATTCATGCGCTGCTCCCACTGCACCCCGCGAGTGATTCTCGTACTTAAGCCGTCTAATAAAGGGCTCAGATTCGAGTGTTGGATAGTCAGGGGTGGTGGGGCGAGGGGTAATGTAGATCGAGGATATCGCGGGGTCAGCGCGGATTGCAGGCGCCCGATAAACGTCGATGGCGTCCAACGACTCGACTAACAATACACACATGGACACGCTCTACAAAATGTAACGCACATAGAATTGAATTATCACCCCATTAAATATTTTCAACATAAATTCTTACTCTTGTGTCGTCGATAAAGAAAATATGTCACGAATAAAAGTTGAACCGTCTCATTCAGTTGTTGCGTGCGTGATAGTAAACTCGATAAGGATTTAATGTAGTGTCGAAAATAATTTAATCTTATTGTTATTTCTGAGAAAGTTGTCCAAGTATATGCGGCGAGTTACAAAATAGTTGTAACGATGTGAATTTCAAACTGCCTGCGAATTGCTGTATTAACGTACAGCGATAGTTGCGTAAAATGTCCCTAAGAACTGAATATCTCATGCATCTCCACGCCAGTAACTGCCTGGAGTCGAGGTTGATAGTAGTTTGAATAGGGAGGTCAGCTTGATCCCCCAGTCAAATCTAGTCTGTTAAACCTCGTAGAAATACAGTAAACGTCATATCTAAAGTGCTTTTGTTTCTTTTTGTCTTAATGACGGTTGAAAGCTTGAGCTAACAACATTTTTATCCATTGACGGAAAAATACTTTGATAGTTTTAATCTTACGTCTGTGTGTCTGTCTGTTTGCGGCGTTAAAACTCTTAGCAGACCAATTTCAATGTTAGTTTGTTTCTTCTGAAAACCAGTTTTATCAGGATGGTTCTTATCTATGTTTCATAAAACTCGTTTAGCTGATAAACAGTTACAGCGATTTTTAGCAATTTTGGATGATAGATTATTTTGTTTTCTTTTGACTATTTTAACATACTATCGTTGAGATTATTGTGATATTTATAAGTCTATTTCATGACTTTATATAATTTATAGACGTCTTCTTTAGTCTTAATTCTTGTATCATTCTGGATTAAAAAATTTGGATCTTGGAGTTCTTAAGCTAACTCTTTAGAGCCCGAGGTTGAAACTACGCAATGAATCAGTTATGTTGGAATGTTTATAATGTAGTCAGGACAACGGAGTATTGTGTGTCTCTGATTGTAACATATTATAAACGTGGTTTAAATGAGTAATCATGTAGTGACATAGGTCCAAAGGTTCATCCTAACCGCCTCGTTTCAATACTGTATTAGTCATTCATTACACTTTTATATGCAACATTGATTCATCGATCATGTAAAATCATGAGAATGACACATTTAGATGATATGGTAACGATTTCCGTTAAACTTACAGGACGCGGCCCTATTGACTTTTGACATCTTCGTTCTTGAATCATCTAACTAATGATGTATAATATCAAAACTTTGTAAATGACCTTATTCCGTGACTTTTATTCATTCATATGAGTGCGTCATCACATCATGATATGTTTGAAACGATTTTATTGTGCTTTGCAAAATACCACTACATTTATCTACGCAATTGATAAAATGGATTACAGACTTGGATGTCCCCGCTTTGCGCGCAATCTGTAGCATTCTTCGCAATGCACGCGCCACGGTTGATGTAATATATACTTTACGTTATGTACTGTAAGGTTTTGTTTGTGTTGCACGGTCAGTAATTAATCAGTGCGCAGAGTACTGTATAAATGATTGTTTTGATCTGCCGATGCCACTGCGTAATAACATGCCTACTTACGTACGTACAACAAAAGTCCAAACTGCCATTGCAAGTTATTAGCATCCAACTAAAATCTAATTTATGCAAAAAAGGACCCACTCTTATGTACCATTTACAAGGATTTAAGGTCACATATAAGCTTAGGTTGTAATTAAATTAACATCGTAATCGCCCTTAACATATATAATTGGAAGGATATTTTAAAACTAGGACAAGATGAAGTCTTCTGAATAAATTCTACGTTTATAACAGAAGGTAGGTACCTACCTGATAAAGTTACCTAAATTGGTATTCAGCTGATAGTAAAGTTAATTATTAGTTCTGTTTAGACAAACTCAGATTTATTGTATTACAAAAAGAGAAAGATTGAGATATTCTTAATTTAATTTAGCCATGCACTTTGTTTTGCGGCGTCGCGGCGTTTCCATAAAAATAAAAATTGTTTTAAATCTGATCGATCGACCAGGATATCGATGATAAGATAATGTCGTGAGCTTCCGTTAGAAAGCCAGGTTGATTGTAGTTCGCGAAATCGGACCGGACGTCTCGTCAATGGTATCAACTTGACCTGGCGTGAAGGGTTCCATTCATGAAACCGCTTATCGGTACGGTGATGTTTTCGACGAGGGTGCTTATCGATCCACCAAAATCAATCGATTGTGGCACGTCACAGGCGCCATCGCAGAAATGCTAACGAGTTATCAATGTAAACGGTGTGTTTACACAGTTAACCGTAATCTTATCCGGTGACCTCCTTAGACTCTCCCGTTTCGAAATTGTATCGTCGGTATCGCGTGGTGTCCTTATTACACCGGCGGAAGTGCGCGCTCGACTCGACTCGAGCAAACGTTCATTCATGTGCTACGTATTTATTTAGTGGCCGCCCATACCTACAGCGCTCCTCAAGATAATGACTTCAGACAGTTAAAGCACCTACTTTATTTTTATTGCTTTATCTACAAGTGATGGTACTTAGTGAATGAACGGGTGACAGATTCTACAAAGCGTCCACGTGCCTACTTTATGATCACAAACTAAACAAAGAAAGTTCAAAGCCCTTTTCATCAATTATTGTATCTCAATATTTTAAAGAAGCTGCTTTATATGCTCAAATGTGGCAACAATTTTCTGATACAATTTCTTAACTAATCGCTTGCAGTTTTTGATGACATCTTACTATGGATAATGTGTCAGTCGGGCAGGTTGCGATTTCTATCACTCATCCTACTACGGTGGTACAATCAACATAAGAGAAGTTTGTTATTTTTACAACAACTCTGAAGGTGTCGGTTGAGCGGAAATGGCCAGGACGGGACCAAAGGGCCGCGCAAGCTAATTGCCGGGAATTTCGGAGGTCGCCCGATAACCCGCGTCTGCACCGGATGCCGATAGCTTTGATGGCGCTGCCGTCCGCTCCCCTATGTAATGTACTCACTAATAAATAAACGGCCACCTAGTCGAGTGGCTTTCCGTAAGCTAGTCTCGTCGGTGGATTGTCGTACAAGCAGGAAGTATGGATACTACTGTTTAATCCTGTCTAAATAGTTAGTTACATATATTTCTTTATCTTCCTTCAGCGTTGTTTGGAAAGGTTGCGTTTTAATATTACCTACCAATAACTAAGAAAACCGGAAGTTGTGCAATGACCCCTGTGTCTAAGAGACCATTTGAAATAAGAAAAAAATATTTGAAAAAATATTTTTACTTACACTTAGATTAAAATAAACGTACACAAATATATTGTATTTAGAATAATGCGAGGTTTGAAATTAACGATTCTTAGGCAAAATTTACACTATATGTATAATTTATTTATAGCCTATGTGTTATTCGGATATATAACTTATATTACTACATATTTTCATCAAAATCCATTCGGTAGTTTTTGAGTGTAATAGTAACAAACATACATCCATACTCACAAAGTTTCGCATTAATAATATTAGTAGGATGTGTTTGTCTTAGGGATCCAGGCAACCACGAGTTACCACAAAGCCTATAACTAGTCCACTATTATCTAAGACCGTATTTCTGCGTAACACAAAATCATTTTAACCGTAAGGTTGAGATTGTACAGACGCCAGCACATCCAGCTACGCCAATCTGTCAAATTTCTTTTATAGATTTTCAACTTTATCACATAAGCTTATGGTTCACTTTCAATTGGGGAAATTTGACAGATTGGAGAAGCTTGATATGCTGGCGTTTGAAAGTTTATTCAATCACAACACGTCAAAATATGTTAATTTGAAAATTTTGTATGGGAATTCGAATATCCTTAAGTTCATATTTTGGAAACTACGTAATTGACATATTCATCACCGCACAGCCGAGGTACTGAAGTTTAATACCAATATTTAAAAGTATTCTAACTATTATATTTACAAACAGCACCATAAATAAAATAAACAAATAAAAACGGTTTTTATTCACATATGTATACTTTAAAAAAGCACTTGTAAATAGTCGGAACATAAATAATAATTGTAATATTACAAATTAACTATTTATTAATTCTAATTATAAATAGATTATTAGATCGTGACTTATATTTGATCACACGGAATTATAATTTAATACTATTGTACTTGGCTATTGAGTGTCTTTTCATGATTTATAAGACAATACTTATAATTATTCAACGTCAGTTCAGGAATACTTAATAATAATATCTCGGGACATTATACACACACGGTCATCTGATCCCAAAAGATAACTGATATATTACATATACTACTAGCTGTGCCCCGCGGTTTTACCCGCGTTTAATTTTATAAATTATTACAGCTCTTCCCCCGTAGGTTATAGCGTGATAATATGTAGCCTATTTTATTACATGTATAGATTGTTCTTTTGTAACTATATACTTATATAGTTAATTACACCTAGGTTAAGGACAAACAGACATGTTCATACACACAAAAATCTGTCCGAAGTGGCAATCGAACCCACGACCTGCGGCGTGTAAGGTAAGCATTTATCAACCACGCCAACCGGCTCGTCAAGATATATAATCTCTTTGTCAATATAACAAGTATGAGACATATACTAATATACTTGTTGTGTAGTTACTATAAGGAAACTACTGGTATTCCTTTCGAGGAAGTAGGTCCACTTGAAGCTGATGCCTAAGTGATGAGTAATGAAACAGTTTCCGCATTTCATGTTTTCGAAAATACTTTTTACTACATGTGAATCATACTATGACTACTTGTATTAGGACTGAAGTTCATGTTAAACTTGCGAATTCATATTGTGATGGGGGCTAAGTAGGATGGAATGATTCATATTTTGACTGGCCTGTTGGCGTGGTTGGTAAATGCTGGTACACGCCGCAGGAGATCTACCGGCCAAGTCGCCGAACATCGATTTCCTAAATGGCGTTCAAATAAATAAAGGTTTACTTACTTAATCAATCGTTAAATCGGCTTCAACGTTGACAAGTCGAAATCTATTGAAGTGTCCTACGTGACCAAACGCGCGTGCGGTGCGGTGCGGAGCGGCGCGACATGAAGCGAACGCGATCAGTTGGCTTGATATTTTCGCGCGAACAGGATGCGGTGCCGTTGTGTTTTTGCGGCGTGCGTCGGTGGCGGCTTCGCGAGATGATTCGCGTGCACGTAGGACGCCGCCACCGCGTCGCACCGCATCGCATTGAATTCGCGTGTCACCGCTTCATAATCGCGTTCGCTTTGAATCGCCTACGTAGGACGTAGCGTTATGCTGTATGCAGCTGTGGAACTCTTTCGGTTGATATGATGAAGTTTTCAGTGAGAACCAATTAGTAAAGTAGAGTAAATCTAAAATCCTCTTTATTATACACATAATTAGAAATTAATTTAATTAATAAAAATAATTAACGAAATTAATTTATTGATTTTGTGTAAATGATAATGTAACCGAAAGCCAATTAGTGAGTAGAAACAATAAAAATAAACCGTAATATATAAATCCACTGATCCTGTCCTTAATTCTGTTTAGTTGCTGTCCAATTATTCTTCTTCCAAATGTGAACCTTTGCCATAATTATTATACTGAGCCTGTGTCTTTGGAAACAGTTTAATTAAAAATATATGCTAGAATTCCTTACATTTTAATAATAACAGTATGTAATCCGCAATATATCGGTTCAAGGAAAACCGTTCGTTTCGGGAGGTAAAGGTCTCATTGGGGAATCCCATTGACGTCGGACTGGATTTTTCCTGATGTAGTTTCCGGGATTAAAATATTTCTTAATTTAGTTAACTATGTTCTTAATAAGACCATTGTAATAAGCTATAATTGCTGTTCATTTGCCACGTGCATGTTTGTTAGATTGACACGTGGTCATCTCTGTCTCTATTTTTTATTCTGAAGTCAATTAGCGTCTTACGTATCTGTGCCGTAATTAGTTTACGCCGTTTTATTGCATTTCAAGAATTACCCTGCCTTCCCCTAACGTACGACCGTTAGTCCCTGTAGCACCCAACCAAAATTTCCTATTGCAGTCTACCAATCACATCAAGGTATCACGTGACCAAGGCGCTCATTGCTACATGCTGTAAGTGATCGGCGAGGTTAAACCACAAGGCTCGCAGTCACTCCATAGATGGGTGACCACCAAAATGGTTTGGTTCTATTAGGCAACAGTCGTTAAGCCTTTTCAGATGCCTATTAGACGGCTTGAACAACTCTGACACCAGGGTTATCACTGCCCATACGATAAATAAATGAATATGAGACCAATTATATTCCTTTCTAGGCGTTCATTGGTTAATTGCGTCCTCTCTCTCCTAAGTCAGAAAGATAGGTAAATAAGCAGCCTAACGATCGGTAGTCACCCAAATAAATTATCGGTTGCTACACTATGAATTGTTGTTGTTAAGCCATGTTGTTTCTATCTTTACCCAAATTTTTTGTATATCATTGATCTTTCCTAGGTACCTCATAATGTTAGCTACAAGGACTTTTTCTATGTAAATGTTTTGATGTGTGATTGAGCGTTATGTAATACTATCTCCAACCTTAATAGTAAATAACAGTTCGTTCAAAATGTTAAATTGTATCTACTTTTAAATACACAAGTTAATGAGTTTTTTTTTTTTTACAAATAGAACTATTTATTGCGATCATGAGTGATACATAGGTGTTACAAAATGTAGAGGTACATACATGATACCCTGTTAGGGCGCAGCAATACAATTTTAATATAAAATGACTTACAAACTATTTAATTAATCTTAGGTTATATATTTATTTATATATATTATTATATTTATATATACCTTTATTATTATGTTAGTATTCGATTTACTTGTTTAGTAATTTTGGAATGGACTGTGAAATTACTCAGTCCAATATATTTGTACTCTTAGAAATTTGTTTTTTAATATATATGTTTATATCATTTGTTCCGAACTTTAAATATCAGCAAATAGAGTTCATAATGTAGTGTCCACAGCACCATATAAGCTTTATAATAGTTTCAATAAAACTATTGAAATTTAGCGTAGCGTTTTGGACGTAATTTCTATAAGCTTTGGTTTAAAATAGAATATAACTTATTAAAACTTAAATGCGTGAGACTTTAATAAAATGTTTTTCTAAATTATAGCTCATGTAGACTTAAAAATATAGACCTGTAATATAGTCACGATTCACTATGGCCAATAACATCGCAGAGAATTCATACCAATAAGCTTTTCTGCATTTCATTTGTTGATTGCAAAGAGACTCGAATGAGAGATTTGGTGATATATATATAGTGATGGTCTAGAGGTTAGTGTTCTTGACAGCTAAGTGATCCTGACTGTTTAGTATATTTATCAGTTGTGTGGTTGCTATTGTTAGTTACCTAAGATATTAATTTATTTATTATCCCTATACATTAGCACTGTTTTAACCATAATTTGACGTTGCCGATTTAAGGTTGAGTTTGGTTCAAATCTACTTAAAGTAAAAAAAACAACCATTCTTGCACTACAACCTACTTTAAATGGCTTTCGAAAAGTGATACTGAACTTTAAGCAATGCTTTTTAAGGGGTTCGTAACTTTCGTCTAGCTGACTACATTAGGCTAGACTGAGAGCCAAGTCCAATAAAAGTAGGAAAAAGGAAAGAGAAATTATGTTGAATGAACAACATGTTCCAAAAATGTTCCATGTCAGCCGAGACCATAACATGAAGCAGCAGAGAATAATTCTTTATAAAGATTATCTAATCTAAGGTCCAAGGTTTATATTACAAGTGAGTGTTCATTACAGACGTGGGTGGTCCTGTACTACTGTATATAGCAGTGGCGACGCGTGCTACATGTCATAGGTAAGCCGATCCGAATCAAGTACAAGTACATCCAATAGAGATACATAGATTACACTTTATTGGACTAAAATTCAGCATCACTATCTGCAGTCTTGTCTTATAGAGCTGTCTCTTGCAGACAACCGTTGGATGGGTCAAAAGACTGAGGATGTGATTGTGATTGAAATAGACAGAAAGTGACTTAGGTGGCGTGGGTTCATAAGAGTGAACACATTGGGTATAAACAGATAAGTTAACAGTAATATAGATTAAATTTATAACCAGCGCTAGTACAGGTTTTGATTTTTTACTTATGTGTATTATCTGTGCCAGTTTTCTGAGAAAATAAAACGCTTTTTAATGTTAAGTTGTCGAGAAAAATAATGTTATATGGGCCTTTTGCCACTGGTACGATAGTATTACTGGTATTAGTAAAATCTGCCGAATGTTTTGTTCTGCCGTCATAATTGACGTTAATGTCAAAGATAACAACACTACGAGCAACGGACTTATAAAATTTCATCACATTTTTATGATAAAAAATCAATTTGTGTCAGTCTGGGTAACCTTTGTTATCTACGGTCGCTATATATTTGCTCTATACTGATTTAGCTGGCAGTGCATCCTCTTCAGGACTTAGACACCAATTAAGTTAAAAACTACACCACCTCATAGTAGCCTGTAGGTATTTGGAGATTTTGTTCATATACAGACGCCAGCACATCAAGCTACCCCAATCTCTCAAATTTCCCCAATTGAAAGTGAACCTTATGCTTTTATGATAAAGTTGAAAATCTATAAAAGAAATTTGACAGATTTGGGTCTGTACATTTTTTTCTTATAAGCATTTCATCAAATAATCCTACAGCCTGCCTGATAAAAAATAATAATAATAAAAGTATTGATTTTGATTTGTATCCATTTTAAAACGTATTTAATAAGAAAAAAAAGTTTAAATATATGATAATACTAATAAAAGTTACGGCCCGCTTGATGGAAAGCATTTACCGTAGCTGATGGACACAGGACCTGCATGTATTCTCTTTAGAATACAATAATTCTTCATTCTCCACTGGCAATGAAACATGACAGGGTCATGATCTGCTTGGCTTGTGCCTAACTGCTATCGTCATGACATGTATACATCTCCTCCTCATTGGTCTAATATTAGAGTATCCCGTCAATACCTCCTCTGGCTCGTTTTTTATATAGGACCAGCTCGGTCGTAAAGATGCCTATAATTGAGATTTTTTCTGGCATGAGTTAAATTCTACGTTTAAATCTTAAGGGATTTAATATCTTCCTGAATTCGGGCTTCAGGACCAAGGGCTTTAATTACGCACATAGAGCCATCCCGCGTCTAACTTATTTACGATTGGGTTGGTTTGGCCTGTTCCATTGAGTAGGAGAGAGGAGACTAAGGGGATAAAAGATTTACGTTTGTTTGCTTTAGGTTTCTGTTCTTTATTATTAAGTCGCTTCTTATTCTTAGTGTGTTGAGAGCAATCTAATTAAATTTTTGTGGCCCAGAAAGTGGCCACACTGATTATGCAGGAGCTTAAGATTTGGCACAAGCAGGGCAATCTTAAGATCCTGCCATGAACATGTCGTAGGGCAGGCATTAAGTCGCTTGGATGACTAGTCTTGTTAGAATGGACGTGAAAGCTACCAGGAGGATTTTATTGTTGTTATGAAGTCCAAAACCAAGCTTTAGATACTCTATTGTGGGTGAAAGCCAAACCCTTAAATTGTGTTTGAGTAATTCACCTCACCCCTGTCTGTGCTTACTTAAGTCAAAGATATTTAACTCTTTTAAAAAAAACTTGACATGACGCAGACTCAGTAGACGGCCATTGTGTTTAATTACCTTAACTTGTAAAGCATTGAAAAATCTGTAATCCAAATGACAATGTCATTATCCGGTTAGAGAACATTCGTATCATTATGCTGATTTCTTAAAATTATATGAAGTTTTGTGATTCAGAACTTAGCTATTCCGATAAGCTTGTAATTGTCAGAAGCACAATGTAAAAATTGACTCTAAGCAATAGAAATAAATGGGTAGTTTGGACTTTTCTTAGCTGTAGCCACCTGTCGGAGTCGCAGTATAGATATTTTGGTTAATCACTTTTATTAGATTTAGATGATATAAAATATACAGAAAGATCTAGTGGCAAGAATCTAGCTTACCTGCAGTTTTCTCTATAGCTACCTTAGCGAACGACCCGGGGAAATATATTATTAAGGTGATAGAGCCATGGCGTAGATAGTAGCTTCGAATTTGGGCTCAGAACATACCTTTCCGTATTAAAAAAACCTGCCCTATAAAAGGATTTGGGCCTGCTTAACTAGAGGTTGGGGAGTCGATCTTCCACCCTAGACAAATCTTTGTGTGATGAGCAGAATTATTTGTTCTTAAACTGGGCGTAAATTATCCATATTACCTATGTATTAAAATTGTTTAGTTAGTCAGTTGTCTGGTTGCCATAGTACATTGGGATCAGGTGACAGTGTTTTTATAGTCCTAAGATATTCATTTATTAGACTTCTAAATTCCATACAAAGGCAGTGGATGTAACTCAAGGGGCTTTATTTTCCTAAGAAATTAAACAACACCCAAACATATACTATTCCAATAATATTAACTTCCCATAGAAGAATAACGATTGTATGGGGGAGAAAAAGTATTTATCATATTTTACAAACTCGTTTTGTTTATTTTTTTTTTCAGTTTATGGGTAAAGCATTTCACTGTTTATATTATTTAACGAACCCTCCTCCTAGTCCTTCTAGTCCAATTTCAGCCACGGCGGTCACCCTCAATGGAGAGCCATCTGCGCGGGACACATTATAGTCCACAAGTGTGTGCCCAAATACAGAGGCACTTTCTGTACCATCACTCTCATGATCCGATGGGACAACTAACGACACAACTGCAAAGAGCCTTTTATTTATAAATAAAATGTAACTCAAATTTGAAAAAAAATGGACTCATTCCAAGTTTTGTCTAAAGAGCTTCACTTAAAAGTAGATACAGACGGCACATCAATCTGCCACAATCTGTCAAATTTCCCCAATTGAAAGAGAACCTTATGCTTCTGTAATAAAGTCGAAAATCTATAAAAGAAATTTGACAGATTGGGGTAGCTGGATGTGCTGGCGTCTGTACATATATCGTAAGTATCTATATCTCCGAACCTACTTGTTACGGTAAGTCCGGTAAGTGACATGAATAAACATTATCGAAGTGGCTACCAACAGATACGGGTACCGAAATCTCTGTTCTATCCAATATTTTGGCGTTATCTTTGAGTTGTTACATTTTATACAAATATGATAAGGGCATTGGTACCTAGTTACAGTGTAACAGAAATACGGGTCAAGAATATTGTTGCAACCGGATGTAAGGCTGTGTTCTTGGTGAAAATGGTTTTTAATCACACTAATATTATAAAGGTTGTGAGTGTGTGAGTTTGTTACTTCTTCACGTCTAAACGGCTGGAGCGATTTCAATAAAATTTGGTATGGGGTTAGCTGACATCCTAGATAAACACATAGGGTATAATTTACAAAGTTTGACGCGGGTAAAACCGCGGGGCGCAGCTAGTGGAAAATAAAGCCTAAAAATAAATCTTAATTGGCCAGTTCGTGAATAGGAATTTACTTAGGACACTCTCGCTTTGATGTATTTCTTTTTACTAAAACCAGTCTCTGTCAAATATTTAAGAACTACCTACATCTTTATGTCTCTGGCTATGTCAAAGCTACCAAATGACTAGACCAACATAAAATATTAGGTTTTTCTTTATAGTTAAGATCCATTACAAAAATGTATCAAGATAATCATTTGGGGCATTCAATAATGACTGAATATTTTTGGCAGTTTTTATTAGAGGTGTTTTTACGATGTCTCACTGGACAGGCAGACTGCATTCAACACATTTCTATAGTTCGGGCTCTGGCTAGTTTGACTGCCTCATTGGTCTAGCGGTAGCGTGTTCACCCGCAGAGAACGACGTCCTGGGTTCAACTCCCGGGTCGGACCAAAAAGTGATTTTGGGACTTTTCTGTAAAAGAAAAATTTCTCAGCATCAGCCCGAAGTCTGGGAGTTGGCGGTATTATACCCCCGTGCCTCGGAGAGCACGTAAAGCCGTCGGTCCTGTACCTGACCTCTTTCCGGTCGTGTCGCTAGGCGTCCCATCGGATCATGAGAGTGATGGAATAGAAAGTGCTCCTGTGTTTGCGCACACACTTGAGCACTATAATATGTCCCGCGCAGATGGCTAATCTCTGTTGAGCCTGGCCGCCGTGGCCGAAATTCTGCTAGGAGGACATTAGTTTGAGATCATACGGCAGTGCGTCGGTTGTACCAAGATATTTATTTATAATTGTTATTGTCATTATCAACTACAGTAAAGTTTGTTTATTTTCTAAATATTTACCGTTTACTGTTTACCGTTACCGTTCATATGGGGCCCTGTGTCCTTTGTGATACCGATACCGTGATACCCATGCTCCATGCACTAGCAATCTATGTTAATGAAACTTGAATCTCCTTTATTGAGGAGATGTGATGCGTTGATCCACTTTTACTAGCAGAAGGATAAACGCATCTTGTTAATGTCAACAAAACCTGGTAAGGGTGTTGGTAGGATCACCTACATGTAAGTCCAAGGCTATGGACCGTCAGGAAAAGTGTTATTTAGTTTATGCTTGTTTGTTGATTTAGTTGTATAAAAACAAGAATGTCTGTCGCTTGGATAGAACCGATGTCATTGTTATGTGCTTGACCTCTCTGTGGTACGTGACTTTATACAATTGTTTGGTCGCCGCTACTTTCGTGACTAAATGATGTAGTCAGTGTCAGTAATTTAACACTTGTTACATTTCTGAAATACCCTGACTTCTTTGTCTAGCGGTAACGTTAGCGTGTTTGTCGTTAATAATGCGTTTCTCAATTTGATTCCTGGCTAAAGAAGGAAATTTTTGTGAACCCGGGGTTTAAGAAATTAAAGGTTCTAAATCCTCGTCACCTTGATACCACAGAAATTTTTTTTTTGACTACGCTATATAAAATTCCCATTGTTCGTTGGTCGATACACAGGCAACCAGGCCTGGGCTTGTGTGATCTTAGCCCAGTCCCGTAGGATTACTCTACCAGTAAAGTGACGCCTATCGTAAAAGAGTGGAAGGACCAGAAAAAGTCCACACTTTTTACAGGTATTATTATTATTATTTGTTTATTTCACCAACTTACATCTACTTTTACAGGGTTAGAACTCCAATTCAGTAGTGTCGACTTAATATTAACTATAAACATATATTTTATTTATATTTCCAATATTATTTTACTTTTGGCTGATTTCCATTGAGCATTAGAACCATTACTATTTTACTTAAATAGTTTGTAGCTCGTCAGTACTTACGTAATACGCCTGATTGGACCTGAAAATTCGCTCGTGAATGTCTTCATGACTCACAATGCCGAGTGTCACGAAAACGTACCCGGATGCTGATAATTTCCATGAGAATTTGTTTCAACATGATAAATGTAACTCGTGGAAAGTGGGATAACAAGGTAGGTCACCGCATTATTCATGGACATGGAAATTTTTAGATGGGTCCATAATAGGGGGACAGGGGATATGACGTTTTTAAAGTGTAGTGACGAGGATTCTAGTTACAGACAGCAAAGACGATAACTATACCAAACAAATGTATAAATTGCTTTCTATTGTTTTTTTATACGAACATAATTTGTTTGTGTGCGTGTCGCTTTGGTAAAAGTAGTTAATTTCCTACTACTTCGACGCCATCGTGTTCCGTATATGCATGTGTGGCGCAGCAGTAAAGACAGTCGCCTCGCCACGTCGTGTTCCGGGTTTGAATCCCGCGCAGGACAACTATATGTCTCATAAATAGATGTCCTGAGTCTTGTGTGTCCGTCAATCCATATGTTTGTAAAGTACCACGCGGCACAGGGATTAATATACATAGTGCGGGCGTAGTTTAAAAAAACAAACCTAAGTACGTCGCTCTTATTAGTAGCCAGTTGGAGTTTAACGCTATGTTATGGGTTCCACATGAGTGCGAAATATAGTCTCATGTTAGAGCGTATACAATATTTCATATACCGGTAGACCGGAGATGCATCCATTTAATTAAGTAGTTGTGGAAGCTTGTTATTGGCATTTACTTACCAAAATTTGTAACCAATGGTATGTAGCTGTCAGCTTCCCTAAAAAAAAAAAAAAAAACAAGCGAATATCAACATAAAAGTATACGGCTTTATTGGCAGTAAGCGGCTACAGAAACTAATGAAGACACACTATGCGCTACGGACCCTTCCTCTGTCTCTGCTGAGCTCTCGCGACTTTCATCACCCCCAGGACTACATTATTATGGAGCTATACAAGCCGTGCGTAGTGCGAATTTAGCGGCACCCAGGAGTCATACTAGGCTTTATAGAGCCAATGCCTACGGCCGCGGTGGAATTCAATGTCCTATTTTGCTAAGACTATTATGTTCTACGGGAAAGAGTGTAATTAATAGAACGAAATGCATTCTATTAATTACACTGCATGCATCAATACTCGAAACCTCATCACATAGAATGCATTATCCGTCGAAAGCATTTGAGTCAAATTGATAATTTCTTTCTTCTGTAATCGATAATAATTAGTTGTAAAAATGTACGTGCGAGACTCATTTAATAGTGTTTGTTCTTGGTTAAGTTGTATAAAATTGACATTTCTTTTTATAGCAGAAATGCTTTAAAAAGAAATGCTTAAAAAGAAATGCTTTTCACGCCGGAGGTCGTGGGTTCGATTTCCACCCAGGACAGATATATGTGTGTATGAACATGCGGCTTGATGGATAGATGTCTGTTTGTCCTGAGTCTGGGTGTAATCTACTATATAAAAATAAGTCGGGTTTTCCTTCCTGACGCTATAACTCCAGAACGCACGAACCGATATCCACGGTTTTGCATTCGTTGGAAAGGTCTCGGGTTCCGTGAGGTTTATAGCAAAGAAAATTTATTAAATTTAACGCGGGTGACACCGCGGGGCACAGCTAGTTATCTATATAAGTATGTATTTGCAAAAGAAAAGTAGTATATGTAGTATATCAGTTATTTGGTTTCCATAGTACAAGCTCTGCTTAGTTTGGGATCAGATAGCCGTGTGGAAATAATGACCCTGGATATTATTTATCCAGTGTTTCAGTGATGAGGTACCTAAATTAGGTTTTCCATATGGTTGCTAATTTAAGCCGCTTGATGGATTTTAATAAACGAGGTGGTGTTTGAATGATTTTGAACGTTTTTTAATACTCGGTATAAATGCCGACACAAAAAAAGGAAACACCCCTTGTTGACTCTTCACCAGCTTTGTAGATGATATCATTATAAATAAATAAAATTTATTCCACCAAGTTTTACTTTGGTATTGGCTTCCGTCTGAAGCTTCAATTGCGTAGAAATGATTGCTGGAATATAGAAACTTCTTCTCTCGACTAGATCCTATCTACATTCCAAACTTCCGGTCAATAGATTAGGTGTTTGAAATGAAAATATGTGACAAACAAGCACACTATCTCGGAATTATAACATTGATTGTGTAACTTCATCGAAATCTTGTTTATGTATTATCGAAGTCTTTGAAGCGCTTCCTAGCTTAATTGCAGTAGAGCGTAGCGTTCATTTGGTCTATGAGGCGTTATGCTCCCTTAGAGCAGTTCACTTAGAGAATTTACTTCAGGTACCTTTTTTACATAGAGACTCATATTGTCTAGCAGATAACACTAGGAACTAAGTAACCTACGTCAGAACGTACCCCCTTGGGGAGTTAAACCTCCATACAGTGTCATTTATATTGTCATACATACGCAAACACACATAAACACACACACACACATATAAACACACACACCCGTTTGTTATCCCGTTGACATCATATTTATAATGTATCACTTTAAGTTTTGGGGGGCCTGGAGTGCTAAAATACAGGCCTAGGCTTAGCTTTGACTCCAGATCTCCCACAGGTTACAAATTTTGTCAAACCTTTTGTCAACTGTATTTGCTAATACCTAAGAATGTAATTTGTGGAGATGCAATAAACCATTTTTATTATTATATTCAGGGCGGTTACTGACATAGAAATTAATTAGAAATGACTGCCCGATACGCAGTTACTCGTCTGATTAAGCATCGGAGTGAACAGATAACTGAGTGTGGGTAAGATCGCCAGAAGCGGAGAATGGGGGAAGGGTTGGTAACGTGCTAGTAAAGGCAAGTGTGCTTCAAGGATCATAGGTGCAATGACCTACTTCATAGTATTTAAAACGGCCAAGTGCGAGTCGGACTAGCGCTCGAAGGGTTCCGTACCATTATCTATAAAAACGAGCAAAAAATTCAGGTTTGTTGTATGGGAGCCAGCTTTAATATTTATTTTATTTTGTTTTTTAGTATTTGTTGTTATAGCGGCAATAGAAATACATCATCTGTGAAAAATTCCACTGTCTAACTATCACGGTTCATGAGATACAGCCTGGTGACAGACGAACAGACAGACAGACAGCGAAGTCTTAGTAATAGGGTCCCGTTTTACCGTTAAGATACGGAATCCTAAAAAGACTTGATGGAGATTCATTGACATGGTGTCGTTTGAATGGTTTATTAGCGCAAATCAAACGATGTTTACTCAATTTCAGTAGTAGATCACATATATTCATTTTAGTTTACTCTGAAATAGGCGTTTTCCAAATAATGTGCGTTTTGACCGAACGTTGACGGTTAATTTCGCGTTCGCGATGTTTGCGCGCGCGCACACAATATTATCAGTGACCTATTTCGGGTGCGCATAATTAGTGAATAATTCGCACGTTAAAACTGATCAGCTAATCGTACCAATACGAATACATCTAACAAAACGAAGTTAAATAATAATAACCTAGTTTCATTGTTTAGTCTGTTTGTTTAGACTGGTTTTGAAATAAAGTCTTAACATTTTAGTAATAAAAGTCATTATCAAACTCATTGCGTGTATACATTCTCAATGAGTTTGATAATGATTTTTGTTAGTGAAACCGAATCACGTATTAAAAATACTGCGCTTACTAAACATACTTTTACTAAACGCACGTTTTTTCATACATACATAGACTCACGCCTGTTTCACAGAGGGGTAGGCAGAGACAACGGACTTCCATTAGTCACGATCCTTGTACACCTCTTTCGCCTCGTTTACTGACATTATGTTCTTCATACATCCTCTCCGGTTTAGGGTACTTCAGACTTGGCCTTTCTTGAGAACATCTCCGATTTGGTCAGGGTATAGTCACGTTTTTTAATACTCGGTATAAATGCCGACACAAAAAAAGGGAACACCCCTTGTTGGCTCTTCACCAGCTTAGAAGATGATATCATAATAAATAAGTAACTAAGCAAAGCTTGTACTATGGGTACCAGGCGACGATATACATACGTATATAGATAGATAAATACTTATATACATAGAAGACATCCATGACTCAGAACTTACCGGGATTCGAACCCAGGACCATAGAATAAAATTTATTCCAAATTATATTTACAACTCTAAATAAAGTTACAAATACCAAGTTTTAGTTTGGTATTAGCTTCCGTCTGCAGCTTCAATTGCGTAGAAATGATTGCTGGAAAATAGAAACTTCTTGTCTCGAGTAGATCCTATCTACATTCCAAACTTCAGGCCAATAGGTTAGGTGATTGAAATGAAAATATGTGACAAACAAGCATACAATCTCGGAATTATAACATTATGATAAATTTTTCCCTCTTTTTGCCAAGAGACACTGATTTAATACAAAATGTGTACATAAGAATGAAGCTAAGTTGCGATACAGTTGTCTACTACTATATATACTACTACTATATACTTGTAATGGTAGTTTAACTTACCCTCTTTGGGCGGAACACTGCATTGGAGCAGATCCATCTAAACATTAACAGTACTAAGGCTATTACATTGCGTTGAACTATAATATATTGGAAAAGTATAAGCATAAGCAGGTAATTCTTATCGATAAATGATGAGAGTTTTACTCACCGTGTAGCTATATATTTTCCAGCAGATATACGACACCTGAAACAAAATTATTAATTTCAGTAAAAAATTCAGACGAAACAAAGTAAAACCTTGGATGTCACAGATGTAGATAAACAAATGCCCGCGAGATGTTTGCGAAACTGTAGCAAGGATATACACTGTAGACATCGCACTGTCTGCAACAACGCGATGGCGCAGTGTGTGTCGAGGCTGGGCCCCCGTTCCGTGCTCCAGAAACAAGAAGCGGGCCGTCGGGCAGACAGTTTGCAATTAATCGATTACAATAATTGAATTACGTGATGACGTAGTGACAGCTGCGCAAGCGCCGGTGTGTGCGCAGGTGTCATGCGTGACGCGCTCTTAGAGAAAATCAAAGGAAAACCCACGCGTGCGTCTCGCACCGCAATCGACACGTTTTCATTTGCAAAATATTGGTGTTACCACCTGTAATCCGGTTACTGTGTTCTATACGCGGCTCACCACTTCGCCATTTTCGTAATTATAAGGAACACGTGATCGAAAAAGTAAACAAAGAAAGCACCTAAACTATACTTTCTCATAACAACACAAACATAACACTCGACATTCCGTATATTGACATTCTGATGAGGTGGTGAGTGATTTATTAACCTTCTTATATAAAATAATACTTTCATAAGTGACTTTTCATAAGAGGTTCAAAGATATTTTGAGTTTAAAACTAAAGAAATACAATGGAAGAATCTTATTTCAACATAAACATAAGCAAACAAAATTAATAGGTTATGGAGAGCACAAATTGAGACCAAAAATACTACTCTGCCTGATTTGTAGAAAAACAACAAATTTTCTTTTAATTTGGATTTCAAGCAAGAAATTACCCAGTTCCGTATCCGCATCAAAAACGGTAAAAGTAAACTAAATAAAAAGTGTTTAAAAGTGTCTCCCTATTAAGAAGGCTCTATTCATACAAAAACAGCTTCGACGACGATAACACTTTTACGCTCGATTTAGGCAAATAATTGTTTACATTGTTGCTGGAACCAAGGTATATTTGCTTGCCTATGATGCTTATTTGTCTAATGAAGGTTTAAAATATATTCTTAATTTTCTTAAGGGTCTCTTGTTGTTGATATTTTCTAGATGACATCAGTTTAAATGTTTATTAGAGGTGTTTCAATATTCTAACAAATCATGCTAATGCTAATGCTATAATATCCCTCCTTTAGTAAGATTAGTTATCGATAGGTATGTTTCTAATGTTCTTTTTACATCTTTCTCCAAAACAAAGGACATCGCAAGTGCTTCACCTATAATTACTTTCAGTTTCCTTTAATCTACTCCCTTGATGTAGTTTTTTTATAAATAGCAGTCTCCCATTTATTGAACCTTTAATGCCAATTAAACACCCACCACTAATAATGATAATAATATCTTGCATATTGCATATTAGTCACACACGGCCATCTGATCCCAGAGAAACAGAGCTTGTACACACGGCTACATATCAAGCTACACATTTCCAATATAAGCTGACCTTTCATTGTATGGAAATCCTATACAACGCGGAATGCTTGATGTGTAGCCGTGCGTACTAAAGAAATCAGATTTATGATATCCTACTGTTATTTTATAAATACATACTTGTATAGATAATTACACCCAGACTCAGGACAAACAGACATGTACATGCACAAAAATATCTATCCTGGGTGGGAATCGATCCCACAACCTGCGGCTTGAAAGACAAGTATCTACCTTCCACGCCAACCGGCCCAATCAACTGTCTTTTGTTTAGTATTTGTGAAGTAATATAAAATTAAGGGCGGATTTGTATGACAAACTATTAGTGCATAAAGCGCTGTAGTAATTTCAGCTAAAGTTAGTTCGATTCCTTATGTTAACACTTATGGTCACTTTTAAGGTTGATAATGACTCGTATATTAGTCGAATAGTAGGCTCGAGCAAGTTTATTTTGCGGACGTCTATATGTCTTAAATCCAACAGAGGTGAGTATCAGAAAGTAGGGGTTGCAACTAGTATGTTGAGCAATACATGTATAATAAATAACTATTAAACAAGGGCAACTTTAAAATTTGCCCTTATTTAATAGCCACTTGACTTGTATAATTGCCACTTCGGTTTGGCAAAGAATTGCCAAACTGAAGTGGCAGTGGGTAGGGCACATAGCTCGTAGAACGAACGGCCGATGGGGCAGAAAGGTTCTCGAGTGGTGATCACGAACCGGAAGACGCAGTGTGGGCAGGCCCCTACAAGGTGGACTGACGATCTTGCAAGGGTTGCCGGGAAGCCGCTGAATGCGGGTAGCGCAGGACCGGCTTTTGTGGAGATCCTTAGGGGGGGCCTTTGTCCAGCAGTGGACGTCTTTCGGCTGATATGATGAAACTTAATATTCATTCAACACATTTTGATAAACATGGAATCCTCTTTGTTAAGGTCTATCTGGTTGTCGCATTTTATCTTCCACAAGGATAGACTGATTTAATTATTTGTGTATTATATTGTGTATATTTGCCGTTTTTAGGGTTCTAAATCCCTGTAGATCCTATAGTTTGGTAATGATTCCTTTTCGGTCAGAGTTTAAACGCTATCACGTAGAAGTTTTAAAGTTTATATAATTGGATGCTACAACAAAATTGAATCTGTTAATAAATATTTTTATGATATACCTACCCTCAGGGGGATGGGCCCAAGGGGGTTATTCTACATCAAATTAAATGGTTGAGATGTCTTTTTGGATTGTCGTTTAGATGATTTCTATCTTCGAATCACAAATTTTTCTTAGAATTCAATATCCTCCCTTCTTCTTCCATAATGCCTTCAAAGTATTTTATATGATTTATAGTCGTTAACGTTTTTTTCACCAAAGACAATACCCGCACTTTGAAATGAATCCCTGTGTCGCACGGTACAAACATATAATTGACGTAGACAAAGTACATCCAGACAATAGTTGGCCTGGGCCTCTACCGGCTAAGTCGCCGAACATCGATTTCTTAAATGGCGTTCAAATAAATAAAGGTTAAAAATTACTTAATCAATCGTTAAATCGGCTTCAACGTTGACAATCCATTCCGTACCATTTATGACGTCACATGTGGAAGCCAATTTAACTATTGATTAAGTAATTTTTAACCTTCATTTATTTAAACGCCATTTAAAAAATCGATGTTCGTCGACTTAGCCGGTAGAGCCCCTGTGCGGGAATGGAACCCGGGGCACTAAGTGGTTAAGCGACTGCTTTATCCACTGCTTTTATAATACGTTAAATGAGAGTCTTATGATGTCTAATAAAAGTCTGATAGTCTCAAATTAATAACGAACGATAACTATATAATCGTTGTTAGGCTACTACTTATATATGAATTTCATTTAAAGACATGTTACATCTTTTTTCCATCTCTAATGACTCTTTTCTAACTGGCGTCCACAGCTCTCATCCCCAGCGTAGGTAGCATCTGTCAAACACTCGTACCTATATGCCTACAGTTCGACCAATTAAATCACAGAAAATTGTATCGCTGCGACCATGGTGATTGGTCGAAAGCTGTAGAGAGACATGATTTTTCCATGAGTTGTCTATCTTGGTTGTTTTAATTTGCCATATTCCTATCCTTTTCTAGGAAATTTTTGTGTAACAATTGTAGACCACGTATGAATTTTGACAAATGTTAGTAAACTACGAGGTGTTTAGTAGCGTAGGGTTACTTGATTACATATCCTAACACCTTTTAACCAACAACCAAATATATGTCTTAATTTAATCTTCTATACATATAATAAAATCGTAGGAAATTCAAAACTGTACATTGAATATTTTTTTAAAAGGATACTTAGGGCGTGATCTACAATAGATATCGAAGCCAAAAATATAGTTTTTAGAATTTTTGTCTGTTTGTCTGTACGTATGTCCGGGCTAAACTCAAAAAGTACTGCATGCATTTACTTAAAATTTTGCATGAATATTACTAAGAGGTCGGGTCAACATATAGGCTACATATTATCACGCTATCACCTACGGGGGAGGAGCTGTGATAATTTATAAAATTTACGCGGGTAAAACCGCGGGGCACAGCTAGTTACATATATTTTTGCAGATTAATACATAAAGAAAAACTAATCAATTAAAAACTAAGGTAACGTAAGGTTTTTAATTTAGGCGTACAATACCACAAAATTACTATATAAGGCTTGCATTATGTTAGTATTCATATGCTACATTTAACACACTGTCTTGATAAAATCTAGGCATCTCCACCAGCAAAAAGTCTCCCTAGTTTGGGATCAGACGACAGTGTGTTAGTTGTACCAAGATATTTATTTATTTTATTATTTATTATAGTTATCCCTACTAGTATAGTTGTGTGGTTTTCTGGTTAGTTGTTACCGCTGTGCACTGTCTACTGTCTTACTAAGGGAGGCATAACATTGGTTTAGTTTGTATTTTATAAACTAGCCGTGCCCCGCGTCACACTCTATACACTAGCCTATGTGTTATTCGGAACTATAAGCCATATTACTAAAAGTTTCATCAAAATCGTTCCGTACTTTTTGAGTGAAAGAGTAAGAAATATCCATACACACAAACTTTCGGCTTGATAATATTAGTGTGATAGTAGGATTGGTTTATTTCGCTATATACCTACTACGCTTTACCTCGCAATGATGAAGGAGGCAAAATTTTTGATGTTTATGAGCAGCTCAACCGTTAACCTTGTTTTTATTATATTTTGGTGTAAATAATCGTATCTACGATGACAAAGCTGTAGGTATATGCTAAATATCAGTTTGAACTGGTCTGGCTATGGATATCGGCAATAATATGCAGTGGAATTTATTGGTATCTAGGGCGTCCCACAGGGGTCAATTCTCGGCCCATTCTTGTTTCTAATATATTTAAATGACATACATTACTTTATATTTCCAAATAATACTCCATTGCCGTTCAATGTAAACTAACAATTACTTAACATTGACGAAGAAAACCTTCGCCAATCTCTTACATTTGTCATTGGTTTAATGCTAATAATCTTTTGCTGATTGATAAGAGTGCTAATATGTAATTTTCTACACTAAATGTAATCAGGGGTTGACCCAGCCCCATAATGATGTATTTTGGTTTAGTACTTAATTGAAATGAGCTAGCCCTTAATAGAGATGACTTAACACTACAATGGGGTCCGCAAATAAAGTTCTACTGCACAAGAAAGATACTATTAAAAGGGCTACTGACGTTGACACTACTAGAATGTTTTATTTATTCTACTTTCATAATATAATATCTTATGGAATTCTGCTCTGGAGTAGCTTTACGGACATTAATATTGCATAAAAAAGAGCTATTCATAAAACTATACTATCAGTCTACACACAATATGTTACTCTTTGATGGAGGATGTATAAGATTCTATAACATACTTCTGAATAATATATGAAAAAATTGTAGCAGAGCCAATTATACATTTTACGATTTTTAAATAAAGTCTTCCATATAAACAGTATGTAATTAATCAAATGTATGTACCTGACCTTACTGCTGTGTGGTGACGGCGACAAATATCGGAATCAGAATATCATCACCCCATCTCATCCCGTGGGGGGCGTAGAAGTCGACCCGAGGGAATATCTACCAGAGGATGGGCAGCAGCTTCCTTCTGAGTACTATGACCATCTTACTGCGATCGCCAACCCGCCTGCCAAGCGTGGCGATTATGGCATCTCCCCCCAAGACGATTCTTGAGGGAGGCTTGTCCAGCAGTGGACTCATTTAGCTGTAATGATGATGATGATGTACCTGACCTTACTCCGGTCGTGACGCTAGGCGTTTCATCGGATCATGAGAGTGATGAATAGAAAGTGCTCCTATGTGTGCGCACACAATTGTGCACTATAATATGTCCCGCGCAGATGGAATCTCTATTGAGACTGTCCGCCGTGGCCGAAATTCTGCTATCAGGACATTATTAATTAATCAATAATTTATTTTAAAAATGATTTTACTGTGTTTTCTGCCAGTAGTTCTCAGTAACAGCAACAGCAGGGTATAAAAATTGAATTCGAGACAGTTATGGGAGACTGGCTCCTTTGGTGGTTTTTAAGAAATACATGGGGGTTGAATTCTACCTCATCCAAAGGCTTCAGGTTTAGTAACTCATCTCGAAACCCATGGACAGCCCTAAACGGAATAAACCATTGAGTGAGATAGATCCTTCATTCGCTCTATGAGTAACTCTACGAAACAGCTCCATCGTAAAGACTACACTAGAGGAAGTAGTAATATATTAAGGTTGTGGTTATAGGTGCGAACAGAATCGCTAGAGGGAAGAAGGGTAAAGACGGCAAAGGATATAGCATGTTTATGGCAATAATTAAAGGCGATGGCTCCATCAGTTAGGCTGTATGCAAAGTTTGCTAACTTCGTATTGTGATAGAAGGATATTTATTTATTACTTAGAGATAAAGAATAGAAGTAAAGATGTATGTGATCTACATTAATACGCCAAAAGGCTGGGCTGTCGCCCAATTGGAGATTGGAGAGGGCATTTCATCGATATGGATCCTATCTAAGGGTCATAGGGGGCGCTGGTGGTCGCGATCGTACTCTCGGCCGGGGAGTACGATACATCGGATCGTGTATAGTGCAACGAGAGTTTCTAATAGTCTTGACTTACTTTAAGTAATTAAGTAATGATCTCGTTGTGTCAAGCTGTATATGCAAAGTATATATCATTGTTAATAATAAGTATGTAATAATTATTATGTACAAGTCGACATTCAAAACTACAAATACTCTTTATTGTACACCAAAATTCACATGTGAGAGTAAACAGTAAAATTAGATAAAGTACAGACGCCAGCACATCCAGCTACCTCAATCTGTCAAATTTCTTCTATAGTTTTTCAACGTTATCACATAAGCATAAGGTTCACTTTCAATTGGGGATATTTCACAGATTGGGGTAGCTTGATATGCTGGCGTCTGTACAATAGGCGATGTTATCGCTAACTGCCTTTTCAGATAACCTTAGGACAAGATCAGCAAGAAGAATAAAATAATTTGGGATGGGGTGTTACAAATAAGGACTCTTTTCTTTGGACCACCCCATCCCAAATTATTTACATTCGCACATAGAAATAGACTAGTCCAGTAAATTTAAACATTCTCTCTTTACTATTGTTATATATAGCGACAGACCGTTTGGCGTAGTTGGTAGATGTTGGACATTCCTTTGACGCCACAGGTCATGGGTTCGATTCCCACTCAGAACTGATATTTGTGTGCATGAACATCCGCGTTTGTCCTGAGTCTGGATGTAATTATCTATATAAGTTTGTGTTTACAAAAGAAAAATGTAGATGTAGTATATCATTTATATGGATTCCATAGTACAAGCTCTGCTTAGTTTGGGATCAGAAGACCGTGTGTCAATAATGTCCCAGAATATATATTGAAGGAATTTATCATAAACAATCTCATGTACAGTCGTTCTTTATCGTATGGGTAGGGGTTACCCTGATAGTTAGTTTGCGCCATTGTTAATCGGATTACCCTTGTGTCAGAGTTATTAAAGCCGCCTCTGACATGGCTTAACGACTGTTGCCTACAGGCTAAGACCGAGACAGACATGTTAACGTGCCCTCCGAAGTACGGAGACGGCCAGAAATTAAATCACTTTGGCGGTAGCCCATCTATAAACAGACCGCGAACATAGGTGCTTAACCAAGCCGATCACTCACGGACCAACGAGTACGAATAGCTATAAGCATCTTCTAGAAATCCTGTTCAGTATCGTTATTTGAGGTTATTTGTTTGTATTGAACAGTTATCAGTACATTATTTACTGTCTTGCCTTTTGTTTAATGAGGTTTATATTAAAATATATTTTAAGTCTAACCTGCTGTGGACAGCTACCAGAAACAAACGAGCAACTACCATCTTACTCCAAAACCCATGGGGAACCAGCAACCAAGGTAATTAGACAAAGGGTTCAGATTCTATTAGACGTTTGACTACCTCTCTAGTACATATCGGGCCTGTTGGCGTGGTTGGTAAAAAGCTTGCTTTTCACGCCGCAGGTCGTGGGTTTGATTCCCACCCGGGACAGATATTGGTGTGCATGAACATGTCTGTTTGTCCTGAGTTTGGATATAATTATCTATATAAGTATGTATTTACAAAAGAAAAGTAGTATATCAGTTATCTGGTTTATAGTACAAGCTCTGCTTAGTTTATGGGATCAGATGGCCGTGTGTGAATAATGTCCCAGGATATTATAATTTAACATGCATAATAAAAGAACTGCATATATATTGATTTGTTTACAGTAGATTATCGTCTGAAACTTCTTACAATCTAGAAATCAAGCAGTTATTTAGATTTTAAGCATAATATTGAAAATTACTAGCTATAATATTAAAGATCAAATAATTAATATATTGATCCATTTAGCTATAACTATGTTTTTAATTTTATTTACACCATTTAGTTTACACCGCATTACCAGTTTTACTTAACCAAATTAAAGAATAAAACAAAATATACTTCAACGAATTAATTTTATACCTATATATCTAGATTTATATATAGATAATAATATTTACTTAATATATAATTTATTTTGTACTTATCACCGACATGAAATGAATATTTATGCATAATATTTGTAATAACTTATAATTTATGACACGGTAGGATATAGTTATTAATAGTAAATTACAAAATTATATATTTAAGCATTAAAAAATATTATTTCCATTTCAGTAATTCAGTCGTTTCTTTTAGCTATCGAAGCATACTCAAGAGTATTTATTAAGCGAAAAATAATTTCATCAAATTTAAATAAATTAAATTATATAAATATATGTGGCAGGTTGTATGTGTCGGCGGCGAGGTATATACATGTGTGCGTGCGCGCAGTGCGCAGGCGGCGGCGCGCGGTAGGTATGGTGAGAGGCCGAGCGGGGGCGCGCACACACACAGGCGCGCTCCGGCCAATCGCCGCGCCTCCTGCACGCACACTACAATGCTACCGCGCCGCCATAAACCTAGTTTTCTTACGAAAAACGTATTCATTTTGTGCAAGTTTAGGGTTTGAGCGCCCCCGCGCACCCCATCTGCCCACATACCGAACACCCTTGTCACTTCCACACCGCTGGGGGTCATGGAAAAAAAAACACAAAAATTCGCACTACGAGTCATGCCCTCCACACTTCGACAAATTTTCAGGATTTTTCTAGCGAATCTATTTTGAAATATTTTTTATTAATAAAACGCTTAAAAAACGCGCTATTTGATAAATTTAAATAGACTGAGAAAACATTATCCGTTTAAGATATATTGGCATCCGAACTCTACAACTCTTCCTAATTATTTAATTCAGATTAAGTAAAAAAATATTGGGTTTTTGAAAATTATTGTGTTAGAGCATATCCTGTAGGACACTTATAAATAGTAAAATTTAAAGTTATTGTATTTGTTTGAGCGTGGTAGAGCGCTGGAGCGGGGCCCGCCCAGGCGCCAGCACGCAGGCGCGGGGCGGTGGCTTCACTGCGCCCTCGCACTCATACATAAGTGTTAAAAAAAAACTTTCACATCCTAAATCTTTCACTACCGATGCATAGGCGCAAGTCTATACATTACTTTTATATAATAAAAGCTTTCAAATATTATCGTATATGGCGAGGAAAATTAATGAAAATTTTCCGACCTCACAGTATCTTTGACGTCGATGCAGCGGCTCCTATGATAATCATATTTACAAAAACCAATTAGAATCAAAGTAGATAATTGATTTTTTGTGCTGAGTATATAAAAGTCTGAGTTACGTAACGGGAAAGCGAAATAAAATAAATTAAAAAAAAAAGGTGGATTCGCGGCGTCGCGCTGCTAGAATGGTCACACATTGGCAGCTATTTATAAATTATTGATATAGTATAATTATATAAATCGTGCATTAAACGATGGTTATACTTATTTATAAATGTAATAGTGCATAAAAGTGCAACTCATAATGCGCGTATCCCAAGCGCAGCAGGTGAAACGTCCGAAAAGATTATTTTGTTGTGAATTGCCATATTTATACTAATTTTATTATTTATTTAATAATTACTGGGTTTTTCTTACTGATAAAATACGCTATATAATATAATACTATTTAATAGCTGGAGATTAATTAATTTTATTGGGTATTGAGTATATTTATCCCCTTAATTAATGTGACTACTAGTAACCTTATTAGAAGATTCGTTCTGAGATATTGACAGTGATTGCGAATAAGTAATATTTATTTCAATTCATGAAAGTAGGTAGTGAGTGAGTGATTTATAAATAATTTTGAATTATTTCTATAAATAATTTTTTATTTGCTTTAAATGATAATATTATTAATATTAACACAGTATCGATAAAATAAATTTCGGGTTAAAAATTAGAGCATCAAAAAAAATTTAATTACTTTTAAATTAATAATTCATTTCACTAACTTATACCTTTTCATCACACAAAGATAAATTTATAAATAATATTTTTACTAGATCTTCATTCTATGTAAAAAACATTCCTGTTTCGTTTTCTAAATTAATATTCTTAGATAACTCAAATTCCTACTCCCAAGTTCACATGTCAGAAGTTATAAAAAAGTCAATATAATATAAAAGAGGAACAGATGAAAGATTTGTAAATGCGTGTGAGTGTATTATGAGAAGGGCAAAGAATGTTATCAGTGGCGTCGACAGCCCGGTCGGGCACGAATTCCGGGAATTCCGAGAAGTGGGAACTAATCCTAGAGGCGCGAAAGCCACACACCGCCTAGCGCCTCGTCGACGCCTGCGCCGGTCTTAATACACCGATAGCTTTACTTTGTGTTTTACTCCAAATGTAAAATATTAAATTCTCATGTCAAGTTGAACAAAGTAAGATGTTTTAGAAGAGCTGTTTTTGAGATAGAATAATTTGTTATTTTTTTTTTCACATACGTATATCAGCAGTTTTAATAAATTTATATCTGGTGTTTTTAATGTTCAATAGATCGGTATTTGATACATAAAAATTACCTAAGCATTAACTATTTCATTGGTGCGTAGAATATTAGGTGAAAAAAAATTTCTTTAAATAATATATTATCAATTAGCATTCCTGCGAAGTTCCGTTTAAGTATATGTAATTAAAGTAACAGAACTTGAAACTACATGCATTTTATTTGCGGTCAATTACGTATTCGACTCATTGCGTCTTGCAAAAAGTACAAAACTTATATACGCATGCGCAGGACCTTATAGTTTATGGTTTTCGTACCTAAAATGCAGTATGGAGGTCTAATACTAATCTAAATTCTTGATATTTATTGTTTAGTATTGTGTATTATTCAACTTTCTTATTTTTAGATATTATTCCATGCATGAAATGGGGTCGATATTTTCTTTACCCATCAGCCTGAGTAGTGTAGAAATATATACCTATATATGTTCATAATATAAAGGAAAGAGAAAATTGAGCAGCCAAAATAGGCAATTACTTATATTGGATTTGTTACGAGTTACATGTGCAAGAAATAACAAATTACAATTTTATGTGTGTGTAGGTAAATACGAAATTACACTATGTATATATAAATAAAAAATACTATTTCGTAAATGTATTTCATCTAGTTCACACACTTGCTTGGCTGGCAATAAATACAAGCAAATCTTATTTCCAAGATTGCGCAGTCGTCGGCAAAAGTAGATGATAAAAATTGGACAAAAGGTTTGGGTTTATGAATGGTCATCACCCAATAGGGCGGCAGTATCATAAGCTATTATTTATTAAACTTTTAACTATAGAACATTTCATCTCCATATAATTTTGACGCAATTAACTAGATATGATTAGTAATGAATATTTTTTAAATACATTTTTATCATCTACTTTTGACCTTGACTGTACCGGTGTCATAATTGTGTACTGAACCCTAACAGAACGAGGTACAGCGTGTCTAAGTTAAGTATAATGTCCGATATTAGGTAAGTATGAGTGTCTCAAGATTATTATTCTATTGCACTAAAGGAATGCGCTAGAAGAGACATTTTTCAATATCACATAAACAATTTTCTGGGACTGATCATGATATACATGGAATATATTAAAGAAATTCACACGGTTTCTATCGATAACGAAACGAATCAGTTAACTTATAGATGATGCCAACTTATTTCTTTGAGAACAATATTTAAATATTGAGAACACATCGTGCATACTGAACATAGAATACAGCTGTATGTTTTTTTAATTAATGTTATAAAAAAGCAGTTATTATTGAGAAAAAGTTAACATTACAAAGAAAAAAACAACTAACTGACATTACATTTTTTCTTACAGAATTACAGAAATTAACATACTTTGCAAAACATATAGCTTCGCACAATGGATTAGCCTGCGCTTAAAGAAACGCCGTGCGATGCAGATTACTTATATATATATGTGTCTTACAAGTGCCTATTTATACGATGTGGATAAAATTAATTATCATACTGTGGGTAGAGGGATAGGGTGGCGGGGCATTGACCCCGGAACGAGAGCCCCGCACTGTCTTAGTAATTGTTATTTTTTAAATTATTATATGCAGGTGCCGAACGGAATTTTGAAGGCATTAACAGTAAGAATAAAAAGTATGTATTAAGGGATGAGTGGCCAGGTGCAGTTTTTTTATGTTTGAGTCAAGAATTAAATGTAGCGAAGATTGGAGGAGCGTGCACGCGCTGGTATTCTGTTTATAAAGTATGTAAACGTTGCACCTTTACGACACGTGGCGAGGTAACAAGGTGTCGTGTGGAGCTGACTAGAGTGATGTCAAGCTGCTTAACGCTATATTCGTATCACTTGCTTTATAATAGCAAGTGATACGAATATAGCATATTTTAAACTTCACGCGAATGAAATAAAACATTCCGCAAACTATTCTGCGTTAATAAGTAAGTGGGGTTGATATATATAAATTTCAATAACCATAATTATGTTCGAATAAAAAATATAGGTACAAGCACTGTGTCCCAATTGAAATAATATTTCTATGTGATTTTCATGATAATCCATAGTTAGATATCTTTGTTAGAATAGGTCCAATCTGAATGTAGAGTAGTAAGTATTTATTTCGCTTAAAAACATGGTACATAAAGGATGTTCACATAAGGTTTAAGTTCACACATTTTGTCTACAGAGACATGCGAATATATATTTTTTTACATGTAGTCTTAATAACTATAAATTAATTATTGTAATATTATCTAATACATAATAATAAGAAAAGACCATCATAGTAATATAAAAATAAATAATCAATAATCAGAATATGTCAATAATTATAATCATGAGTTCACTCCTTATGGTCAAAGAATTCAGTAAGGTTGTAGAAGACCTTATCTATAAGCCACTGTTTTAAAGAATTGTCTTTTTATTTGGTACTTTTGTAACTGCAATATTGTAAACTCGTTAGAACGATATTAGAGAATAATATCCAATTAAAAAAGCATACAGCGCTTCTGTGTATCTGTTGCTTGTATGTGTTTACCTTAGCTTATAATATGTACTTGAAAAACACATGATACTCATGCGTCGCCAGTTAGCTCGACACACTCTTTGGGGCGAGAGAAAAGTCCCCCTCCCGAAGATTTTTTTTTAAATTCCGTTTTACGGCTCTGGCTTCTTTGGCCTTAAGAGCCTTCAGTAAATATATTTTTATATCATTTATTTCCGTCATTTTCAAGTAAAGTCCGTCACAGTCAAGTCATACATAGTCCTTGTCCAACCCCAGTAAAGCAGTGGAGACTTTACTAGAGGCTTTTATGGAGTTTTGGTTACAACACGGAAAATCACAATTCATGGCAATATCGCACTTTCCTCCACTTGTGTACGTTGTCGAAGATGTTATGTCTAAAAATCCACCATATTTACACATAAAAACTCGAATTTACAGTTTTTGAAAATAAAACATAGTCTCGATGCGTCTTTTTCCGCGTTGGCGCCAAAACTCCCCCCTCCCGAAGAGCTCTGACGAACTTACCCACACTCAAAATCTATACACAACATGACGTAATAATAACCTGTAGTGTATGATATTTTCAGAGGATCAGCAAATACCAGATATAAATGCATTTGTAGTGCACATTCTTAAGCACTTAGGTAATAGCATATTTCATCAAGAATTTATGTGTAGGTAAAAATATTTTTTTATTAATTTCACAGGTTTGCACTTTTCTGTGTGAGTTTACGTAGCTGTAGGTTCACTCGGCATAAGGAACAAAGGTCATGTTTGGGTAATTAAAACGTTGCTTCTAACTTTATAATCATTGTTATTTGAAGTGTTCTACTTAAGGAAAAATGTTTCAAAATTTCCGGGCACTTTTGTTAAGTTTAGGGAAACTAATTCTGAGAGAATGAAACTGTTTGCAATCACAAAATAAGGTCCAAAATCAATTACTAATTAACAAAAGCAAATAGGAGTCGTTCGTTAATTATAAAGTGAGTAATTAAGTAAGACTTTTATTACTGTCCTTGGGTTACCCGAGGGAAGCGAAGGGCGGAAATAGAGTTAGACACACGTGTTCCACATGCGACGATAACGATGCTTTGTACTAGTGCTGCCAAATATTTTACAAATGACAATATAAAAGAAACTTTACAAGCGAATAGACAAGGTTTCTAATGCGTTACCGTAAATTTAGGTACAACCGATAACGAAATGTAAGTTCGGTGACAAAGGAAAAATATATTGTCATTGTAAGCGGGTAAGTAGAGGAAAATGATACCATAGAGTAGAGAATTCAGTATATAGGTAGTTGTTGCACGTGGAGCGGTTCCAAGTAACAGATGTAACTACGTGTACATATTGTAGTGCGGCAATTGCTGACGCGGAGTTGCTAGGTATTATATTAATCCTGCAAACAATACTATCATGTTTTCCTCCTTGTATTCGTAACGATTTTATTTGATGAAGTAACGGGTAAAAACGTTATGTTTGTAATTTGTAACGGTACATTGTTGGCACTTTTAGAAATACTGTTACCTGCTACATACCTGCCAATTTGAATTTATAATTTTTAGGGTTCCGTACTCCAAAAAGGTAAAAGGGATTCTAATGAAATCACTTCGTTGTTTGTCTTTCCAGACCCTTTTTCTCAAGAGCGCACGAATGTCGTACTCCCCAATTTTCTGATGGAATTAGGGGAGTATGACCTTCGTGCGTCTGATGGAATTATTTGCATCATTTGGGGGGATATGCCTTAATATCCACGCTTGGCTTATCGTACGCAGTATGGTGCGCATTCTACATAGAGAGACGCTGCTGCCTATTCTGTCGTAAGAATTCCCTATGGATGACTTCTAGGTCCTCAAATAAATCTTTTATCCACACAAAACTTTTAACAAAATACTCCTTCTCAACTTTAGTGATATTTTCCAAGTACAGATAAATAAAAATAGAATACGAATTAAAATTGGAAGGAATATCTAACTTGAATTTTATATATGTATATATATTCTGTTCCATATAACAATGCTATCTATTAATACACAAGTACTTTTTACTATTTAGCTATCAACATGAAAATCTTTACATATGTGAATGTGTCTACCTACTCGATTGTTAATCTAAAATGAGCAGAGATTAGTTCCTCACAAGGAACAAAATTTATGTCCATTATTGATTGGCCAAGATTCTCTTATCTTTGTTCAGATATAAATCGGTACCTACTCAGGATACCAATTTTCTGTAGTATCGCTTACTAGGCGATAAAAACATAGATAGTAAGTAACTATGTATTTATATCATCGTAAACAAGAATATATCTACATAATCGGGTAATCATCTCTCCACCAACCAGTTGTATCGGTTATATATTTACTTGCCTACTGTTAAGCACATAATAATATTGATAAAAGTTTTTATCAAGCCATTATGTAGGCAAATTCTGGGTATTGGTGATGATTACCTACAAAAAACAAGAACAAATCTTCAACTCGGTAATCAGATAAAATATATCTAATAAATGGGCATTAGATATGTACTGCAAGCAGCGTAAACGGCAACAACAATGAAGTTCACAGATCTATTATAATTTCTCTAACAGCGCCATCTATTAATTAGAACGGTTATCATTTAAACTAAATGTGATAAAGCACAACCCGAACATTTAAATTCTAATAATTTCTCTTGTCCTTATCGTAATTTATTTGAAACTAGCTGTTTTACCCGCGTTTAATTTTGTATATTATCACAGCTCCTCCCCCATAGGATGTTCACCCGACCTCTTAGTAATATTCATACAAAATTTTAAAAGTCCGGGCAAAACTCAAAAAGTACTGCATGGATTGCAGTACTTCTTGAGTTTAGTCCGGACATACATACAGACAAACAGACAAAAATTCAATAAACTATATTTTTGGCTTCGATATCGATTGTAAATCACGCCCCAAGTATCCTTTAAAAAATATATTCAATGTACAGTTTTGACTTTCCTACGATTTTATTATATGTATAGATAGATGTATAGATTGGTGCAATATGCTATCTATCTATCGTTGATCTGCTTTTGTCATACCATAGCATGGCCTACGTCTTTCCTACCCACATTCGATTCACTTAATCGAAGACTTTCTTTCTGCTTATAATGCTACATTTATTCACATTTAACTATTTACGCTTAACTCTCGTCTCATTTAAAAAATATACTTAAAATAAACATTTTTATTATCTAAAATATAATTTAGTTTTGCAGGGAATCGTCATATTGGTTATGATACTGATTTGAAAATTTAATGTTAATAATGTTTTGAGCTCCCCAAAACTTCCTTATGCTATTTTAGTGTTGTTTTAACTTGTCTCTACCTTATATTCTAAAACAAAACGGTCATTGGACAATACTATGGACTAGACTAGATCAAATTGACGATATTCCAACCTGTACCCAAGCGAAAATACGAGCAAATCTAGACAATCCGTACCCGAACTTAAGCACTGTGAGGTTGTTATTATCTAAAGCTCATTTATATCTGTCTACTGGGATTAGTGACTCTGTGAAGTTCTATTTTGACCGACTTGGCAGGAACCTTTCGAAATTAGGGTTTTGTAGTTGATCAATTGAGTGATCAAAGAGAGTGCCTCTTTTAGGAAAATATGTTGATGTAATGGAAAACCATATGAACTTAGGATTGCTGTAGACTCAATGGATGCTACTGATAATGCTATACTTATAGCCAGGCAGTGTGATCGACTAGAGGCGCTAGGGGCTTCATTAGGTTATTATGTTCTAACACATGAGATATGAGGGTAATTTTAAGAGAGTCTGAAATATTGCTTTACATTTGTGAACACCTTTAGATTTCAGCTATTTTCCATATTGCCAATCAAGCTATTAACTATTACTCTCCTATTCTGAGGCACTTTGTGAGGAGGATAGTCAATTAGAAATAATCCCCTATTTGATCGTTTTCTGCTCAACGTGCTACCGGACACTAAAATGTAGCCATTTTGTGTTAGTAACACTAGTTTTAAGGTATTGTTACTAACTCAGATGGATCCTTGTTGTCAGTAATAAAGATATCATTATTATTATAAGTAAGACCTGGGTGGCACTAGCCAGAATGGGACTGGAATGGCTTAGTGAATTAAAAGTAGAAACTACATCATCACCACAACCGAAAGACGTTCGCTACTCCACAATGAAATTGTGTGCATTATTTGGAGGGATATGCCATATATCACCACGCTAGGAAGATGGTTTGAGGGTCACATTATCGGTCATAGGCCACAGAGAGACTCTGTAACCGCATTCTCTGGAAGACATTCCCTCGAGACTACTTCTACGCCCCCCACGGCTTGAGATTTTGTTGTTATAGTCGTAGCTGACAACCACACAGCTTCAGATGGAGCTACACATTGTGAGTAAACCTGACCAGAGAACGTAAAGCAAACTTCTTCCTACCATTTTTCTATATCTGGAGCCGTCATTCATCTGCGACTGATATGGAAAGATATGTCAAGCTGTCAACGGATAAATTATTCACAAGAAAAGGTGCACAAAATATCTAAGTATCTACTGTCACCAACCAGAAGCAATAACATAAGATGCAGTGGCCAACGATGATGGGATACTGAAGGAGCTTTATTTGCATGAGACTTAATAAATAGTAGTAGTGGTGATCTGCCATTCGTTCTCTCTTCGTCTGTTCTGTTGCTGCACTTTATATGAAGATCCAGAAATGTTTGTAAGTGCATTTGACAACGTTATGTTTTACAAATTGACTGAGGTTTCTTGAGTAGATTTAGAAACCCGGCTGTCGTTAACTACAGGCCTTTCACGTAACACAACACAACACTTTAACATTTAATCAAAATATGAATGTTACACCTTGCATTTGCGAATCATTGTTTTTTCTTATACATCTAGAGTCACGTGGGTGTCTCTAGTTGGAATAATCATTGATATTAAGGCTCTTGTAGCCGAATATAAAAGCTTTGATACCCTAACTAGTTTTGTCACTCTTCGGAAATTAAAATATACCTACTTATCCGTAAAGAAACAATTAGTGTGAAATCGAAATTAGCCACACTCGTTAGTTCACTTAGTTTATTGGTCTATATTAGATTGATTAATATAAATCTCCATATTTAATCTGTGTTTAAATATATTTATTTGTAATTGATGGCAGACATGACAGTTCAAATTTCTATTAGAAAGTAATTATGTAGTTAGGTAAGTAAATACGGCTAGAATAATAATTTGACAGATATTTCGTTGTACACATGGTATTAAATTTAGTGACATTTGATTTATAAGAGTTTTTGATGGAGCAAGAACAAGAATAAAACTCTTAAATGAAGGTTAAATACTTAATGTATTTAGTTTCCTGGTTATGTTTAGTTATAGTTTACGTATCGATATAATATGTGCGGAAAATGAGATCGGTAACTCATTAAAATAAAACTCTTTACATTCGCGTGGTGGTTCCAATTAAAACAATAGATTGCGAGTAGGTGCGTAGTCAATTTCCCTAATCGGTCGGCGTCGGTGCGCGTGCGCTGGCTACCTACTTGGGGCCGCGAGGGTGCCGTCACACACAGACACGCCTCCTAATACACTACACATTTATCAATCCTAAATGTATTAATTTAAGCTATTAGTCATGTATTCTAGATCGACAATGACGCAACGTTCAAAACCCTATCCAATTTTATAAAAGCCGACCATCAAGCTGCCATAGTTTCAGCAACTTACGGCTACTGTCGCTGAAAACTTTTATCGGAAAGTTCGGCCTCCTTACGCACACGCCGCTGTATTAACCAATGGTTGTACATATATAAAATATACACACATGTATATCTACAGTAACACTCACATGAGTACACACATGTGCCCCGTAGTTATGATTTTGCCATTACTAGGATCGCGCAGAGACCTCAATATAAATACGTTAGGTACATTGCGTGGAATGTTCTAGTCTCGGTCACAACGTGCCTTCACAACCGTTCGTGTATAAATCGTAAAATTATTGCAGAAAATATGGATGATAGCAGTGACCAGCGCAGCGCATGTTTGGACACTGGTGTGTGTGGGATCTATTAGAGCGTAGAAATGCGTCAGTGTGCGTGAGGCCCGCCAACTGCCACCGCCGAGGTTATCAATTTATGAATCGTGAAGTAAAAAAAATGCGCATAAATGCGTACTGCGATCATGAATTCTTTGTGATCACGATCATCTAAGTATTATTTACAACCCATGACGTAAGAGTCAGCGTTTGAACCTTGTTTGAACTCAACCGATATCAACGAATGACGCGAGGTTCAATATAAACTTAGCAATTTGTTCACACGGTTACTAACTTATATTTAGACATTATTTTATATAATATATTGTTTTTAAAAGATTTATAAAATACTATGCAAGTTTCTAAGTAAGTTATTTATATTGCGTTTGAACATTACAAATGGATATTTTAGTGTAAAAGGTCTATTACTATACACTTAAATATAATACGTACCTACTTAAAATAGAAATAAAAAGTGATTCTACATTTTAATGCTATTAAACAAATAGGTAGGTACCAAATGAGGAGGATAAAAAAAACTATCGAAAACCAGTCCATATTTTTGCAAGAATTTATAACGGGCAGAGAGCCAGACGGTTGGCTTGGACACATGGCAGTGTGGTAACCAAGTTTGTTTTCAATAACGAGGTAGACATTATTTACATGACATTGGTCATGTAAATAATGTCAAAATAGTAAGAGATTTTCTAAAATGGGCACCAATACTAAATTAAATAAAAAATACATATTTAAAAAAATATATATCATCGAATTATTTGTTTCTTTCTAATTTAAACGTAATATTCCGACCTGAATTATGCGCGGCTAAAAAGCTATAGAAGTGGTGGAACTATCTGTGTTACTCACAGTGAAAAGACTTTATATTTATCAAAAAGCCTCTCACTAAACAGTGATTAGTTTCTCCAGTGCGGGAGATAGCTTTTTTAGGTATGTTTTTCTATTTAATGTTTGCGCAGCAGTTTCCCTAGAGTTGCCAAGCACCTAGTAGGCTTCTAAAATTGTTTGACCACCGTTGTCTTACGATAAAAATCGGGATCGAGAGATTAGAAAAGCCAGGAGACGCTCATAAATTAAACTAACAGCTAGGTGACCAGACCACTATGGTCTGGTCACCTAGCTGTAGACTGACCCTATACCTAGGTGCTTCCCCAACCACTTACGAAGTGGTTTAGAGCACCTGGCTATGAGCACCTTTAAAAATGAACAAATAATAATCTACTATTTACATTTTACATTTCTATAAAGATTAGCTCAATTATTCAATTAAAACTGTTTTAAGACCCTAAATTTATCCTATGATAAGATTATAGCGAACTTAACGGTACATATCTTACGTTTATATCGTACCGAAAAACTGCAAATTTATCGACATTAGCTATTTTTCGTGTCTATAAGGGCTAGATAGACAAGGTTTAGAAAATCTTATCGTTCGAACAATTGTTTTTTTTATTATTATTTATATAATCACTATCACCAGTCATAAAAAACTTTAACGGTGCGGTGATATGAAAGTAGGTTACAGGCTACAAAAGGAAATAATATCATAGTAACTTAAGGAGATCAATTATTTTGAATTTCTATTATTTCTAATTAGACAAAACATACAGACTATTATATATTCAACTAATAAAGTGAGAATTTTATCTTTCATATATATCCAACTCACACTTCAAATTATAAAAGCCATTCAATTTGGTTTGCTCACACCTTCTTCTTTCTCACAAAAGTAGACAATTATATCCAACGTAAAATAAATATAGGATAAAATAAAGCACTCTTCTCATTCTTAAGTACAATTTGTTTTATTTATATAACGTCAGAAAAAGTACTATAAGGATATACCTTATAGTACTTAATTATTAATAAAAATATTTAAAAAATGTAATTGGAATTAATAAATCACTCATATTATAATTCTTATCCAGTTTTATTAATGATTATAAATTATTTATTTATTTATTTCTCAATATTCAAAAGAGATTATTGAATAAACTTTATATATCTAGATCTAGATTTATCTAATGGAATTTATCTATGTAGCTATAAATGCTAAAAATTATTTTGTAATACATCTATGAGACATTTTTAGCTTGTCATCCTAGTGGAGTGAGTTGTATAATAGTAAAGTAGTAAGTAGTAAAGCATTGTAATAATATAATCTGAATTAAATATTAACATATTAAATTTATAATATTAACATATTTTCATTTATTTTTTAATTTTTAATATGATGTTGATGATATTATATTTTAAATTTTAATATAACTTTAATTAATTATTCTTCAAAGCACACAACTTGGCTTCTTTTATACACATACATGTTTTCAATGGAACATAGAAGTAGCCAGAATTTGTTAAAAATTTGATTACAAAGTGAAAACTTGAATAAAGTTTACGTTTTCAAGTACTGTAACTTTAATGGTTTTGAAATTAATGCCAAGCTCTTTTCTGAAAGATACTTATATTAGTGGGTACAGTACCCACAATTAAGTATGTTCAATGACAATATTTACTCGACAACTTCGATTATTGTTCCAGGTAATAATGATTGAATGATAAGGAACGCGAATGCCAGGTTGTATGCTATTGCGCGCAGTAGTGTAGCATCTTGCAGGAACGCGAGCACGTTAGAGGTTGCATCGCTATGCAGGCGGGCGGGGCGGTGCGGGGCGCGGGCAGCCGTGCGCCTGCGACGACCGCCGGAGGAATGCGACAGGTAACCAATTCCAGGAAGGCCGCGGCCCGTTACCGCGCCGAATATCTCCGGCAGTCAAACGCGCCGACAAGTGCGGCGGCCACTTGCGACAACACCGTCCGATGCGGCCGCCGCCCGCTCCTCCACCCCCCTCCAGCTGCATTCCACACGACATTGAGTTAGAAACCAGTCGAACGGACTCAGCGCATTCTATCTGCAGTACCTGCTGCACGCACCCGGACCTCCTCTACCTAATATCGCTTTACTATCTGCGTGACTCGCGAACCCGCCGCGTGCACGAGCTCTGGATCTGACTCGAGGCTATGACTTACATTCTAAGACCTACAGGGACGCATCGGTCGGTAACCGATATCAAAATAAGTTCAACTCGCTCGTTCCGGACGGAAACAGATGTCTATTATCTCTTGCTGTTTAAATAGTAAGACTAACAATAAACTATTGTGTATTTGTATAGAGCAACCGATGTCACTAATGAAGACATTGATACCAATTAACGTATAGGTAACAAGAAGTGTTTATATCTTCTTGTAGAAAACACGTCGGGAATGTTTGCCACGGATTTAATACCTGTGTAATGCACTTAACATTACTTACAATTACGCGACGTCAACTTCAAACTTCTAGTTATAAAGAAACTCTGCAAACCTTTCAGTTTCCTGAAAACGGTTACTAATATCAAAATTGAAAATGTTCAAACATAACGCAGCAAGCCACGAGTGAGAAAAGAAACAAGATAAAAAAAAAACTGTCTAAGTGAACCCGAACAAATTCATTCAAACAAAATCATTCACAACTTACAAGGAATCGTCCAAGGGCTGTGTTCATTCATAACAACCTACGATTTCTATTTTGATAAAAACTAAAAAACGGTACTTAACGAAGTTTGTGAGTCAAATTAGTGATGCCAACTCTCTTTCTGTCAAGGGAGAACTCCTTTTTTCACCGTTAAATTATCAGTCGGCCATGTTTCTAGAAAACAAACCCGATAGATAACACCTACATCCTCCGAAAGAGTTTAAGCAAGGGATCTCAATTCGATCGACCTGTAACGTTCCTAGCTTAACAGCACAGCGTCTACCCAGGATTGTTAGAGAGTGGTGGTTTGAAACCAACTATGCGATTCATTTATGATTTCCCATTTATGTGATTAGATTTACGCTTTGCATTAGGAATAATGCTATAAAAGTGAAATTTTAAATAGAAATAGATAACATGAAAATCTTCTCTTTCTTACTATATAGATGTAAATAAGCATATGTCCCATTTGCTGGTATGGTTACTGTAGCTTATAATGTTCCCATCTTCAGTCCAATATTCTGAACGATAAATACTTTCTCAGTGATAAATCCTAGAATAATAAAATGGCGAGGACTCTATCTCTCTTAATATATATATATATAGACTTTTACTCAACAAATATTTAAGCATATAATTAATAGCAATCAAATACTACAAGTTTTTGTGGCCATATTTATTTGGTACTTGTCCTTCTTTTACTCATAAGAGTCGGCAACACTGCCACCAAATGTGTTTCTTAATAGTGTTGAGATGTCGCTGGGAGCTAGATGTTGGGCTCTGACAGATGTGCGCGTAGTTCCGAGTTCCCAGATGTGTAATATGCGTTACTTGATAGGGTTGCTACCAACACATGTGGCGTCAACGCAGGAAACGTCAATTTGTTTCCTGATTACATTATCACATTGTAATTAGGTATGTGAAAGGAAACTGGAGAGCCACGATTGACTCACCTAAGACAATTAAATGGAAATACATTTTAAAGGTAAAACCGGTTTTGAGGATTGGGATTTGAAGAGATATCAAATTGACTTATTACTAAATTTGGTGTATCAAGTTGATTTGGTTTCATATCGAGTCAACTCTACGAGTATAATGTACTTTCTGCTATATAATATTAAATGTATAAGTTTAGAAGTTGCTACAGATCATTGCTTATTTTTTAAACACGTGGTAGAAAAAGAGAGATGTTATAAATAATAATACTAAAAATAATATTATAATCGTTTATTTCTCTCAAAAAGGTACAAATAAAAGTACGTTCCATGTAAGATTAAGAGTACAAAACGAACATTAATATTAAAACATTAATAATTAGGTATAAGTTAGTCTGTCTGATTAGCCCGGTCTGGTAGCCCCCAATTTCACGGTGGTTTTATTTAGGTACCTGAATTAATCTTGTTTTTAGCTATTTTTGTGTGTTCGAGTGATGTCGATGATTTAGTACGGTCCGCCGAGCCGTTAATCCCAGTAGGTCGAATTCAGTTCCCTCTCCTAACAATTTTGTGTAAAAACAGATTGCACAGTCATAGCCAGACGCCTAACAGGATCAAAAGCCTACTCTTACCCTGTTAGTTACCACAAAAGTAAGTCTGGGAACCTACTAAACGAAAAGAGTGGGAAAAGGTAAAGACGAGAAAGAAGATGATCTCATTGATTCCGTTTTATCTCCAAGATCAGAAAAGTATTGACAATGTATTCACAAAACCTGGACAAGCCAAGATGCGATGAGTACCAGCAACTGTTCCACCAAAATAGTTTGCGAAAGGGGAGTATATTTGGTTAATAAATAACGTTACATAGTACAGAATTAATAAAATAGACACAAAAGTGCACGCAAAATGGACTATATAAACAATGCCCCCGATATGTGAAAAGCTTCTTGAAATGTAGTAAGTAATGATAAACTTAATACCATTAACTAGAACATTCAACATATACATGTGTGTTGAGGATAATATCATTGCCAATTAAAGAATTTGCAAATTGCTTAAATAAATCATTAATATAATCAAATAACCTAATCTTTTACAAAATAGAAACTAGATGTGATGAAATATCAACAATTATCTTTTAAAAGCATGTTAATAAAACTTTCATACCTGCGTAGCTTTTTAATATAATTATACATAGTTTAGCGGTGTATTACCAGGAAAAATATATTGACAACAATCAAACGATAATGGACGCCTATGTACCCTTCTGTCTCAAATTTATTTAAAAATCGTAGAAATTAACTTTTTATACCCATCTCACCAATTTGGACTAAAAAAGGTATGTATTTTATATTTTTATTAAAATTTATTATTAGATGGCAATAGTACAGTTTTCTACACACAATAGCGTTGCATCATGTTCATAATAGTAAAAAGAGACAAGTTATTTGCGTATAGAGTTCAAGGAAATATTTTTGGTTTAGTACAGCTTTACCTAAATAATTGATTCCAAACAAAAAAAATTGTTTAAATTAGTTCTATAATAATAAAAAGTGTATCTAACCCTCTGAATACAGAAACTAGTCGTTGGAGTACTTCAGTGGCGCATGTTAGGACCTCTTTTGTTTATTATATATACAAAGAATCTAACGCAAATAAAAACATCATGTAACTATTCAATTCGCTGATTACAGTACGGTTATATTCACTGAAGATGAGAATTTACAAAAAGACAAGGACATAAATGATACTTTGAGTAATATTTACAACATTACTTCATTTACTTTCAGTAACAAACAAGACTACAAACTAGATTACTTGCGCCACGGTGTACATCCTTCGGGGTGTGGATCACGACTCAGGGCTGTTACTGACGTGGATAAGATTTTAGGGACGTTGGGACGTTCTGTGCTACTGTCGCTCTACGTTAATAGCCGAAGACGCGGGCTTCTCGTCCGACTGAAGTTTGGAGGGGCATTTTATCCATTGAAAAGCAAACTAAGATTTATACAGGTTGATGGTGGTAGCGGCGCTTACACTGGCATGCTCACGGCCGATGTGTGTGCGATATATCGCATTGTGTGCAGTGTAGAGAGTTTCTAGCCTTGAACAAATCAAAGCTACTAGAAACTCTCTACAATGAATACTAAAATACTAAGAATTGTGATGTCATCATACGGATCGTCTTAGTCATTCCTGGGTAAACGGTGCTTATGGGAAATGACGATCGGAAATATGGTGAAATGGTAACTACCTTGTAAATCAAAATAAAACGTTAAATTTAGATGACATAGATTCAAACTACTATTTTATTCAAAAATTATAAATAATGTATGGCAATAATAATGTATGGCAAATTATTAATAATGTATGGCCATTATGAATGAAAACTGATATCTGATAAATGTCCACCACGACCACAGTTACACATATCGACAATTAATGTGTCCGAAGGACGGAGACGATATAAAGTTAAACTATTTTGCTGGTCACCCATCCATAAATAGTCCATGAGTTTTCACGGTTACGAGCGCTGGCCAGCCGGCCAGCGCTCGTAACCGTGCGAAGTAAGCGCTGGCCGGTGCTCTTCGTGGACGATATTTCAATATTAATAAAATGTGAAAATAATGAGGACCCTATCCCACTTATAAAAGAAACATTGGACACTGCCACTACCTGGTTAGAAGAACACAACCTGGAAATAAACTACAGTAAAACGAAAACTATGCAATTCCGATCTTACAAGAAACCACCCCTCAACACAAACATAACCTACCAAAACACACCTTTAGAAACCGTTGAAACATTTAACCTACTAGGATTACACATCGACACACATATAAACTGGAAAACACATATAACAGAAATGAAATCCAAAATATCGAAATTTACTTACGCACTCTTCCAAATTAATGAAAACACTAATACAAACACCGCCCTGTCTGCTTACTATGCTTACGCATATTCTTGGTTAAGGTATGGCATTATGTTTTGGGGAAATAGTGTGGTGGTGAATCAGCTGTTTATAATGCAGAAGAAGTGTGTAAGAATCATAAGTCACATAGACAACACCCAAAGCTGTAAGCCTTACTTTATCAAATACAATATATTGACTCTACCATCAATATACATCCGAGACATATGCCTCTTTGTACGTAAAAACATGGACAAATTTACAAAAGACGAAGACACCCATACGAGAAACACACGTCACAAAAAAAGACTATATCTTCCATCATCTAGAATAAAATAAATTATGGGAAAGTACTATTTAAAACTACGCACGCAATAATTAAATACGTCACCTGGGATAAACATACAAATTTTGGTATTTTTATAACTAAAGTAAGCGTTTGAAACTAAATTTTGCTACTGGACTATGTCAAGCTATACAATGCTACAGACTGCTACGTATTACTACGTTCACTACGCGATTGCTCGTAACGCTACGCCCTCTACATGATAATCAATAACGCTACACCTGCTTCACGATTATCCATAACCCCACACATGCTACGCGATTATCCACAATGCTTAGTCTACCACGCGATTATCCGTAATGCCACGTTTGCTACGCAATGCATGCTATTCCATTATTATGTAAACCTAGGAATGCACTCTAACTTGTGTTTCTTAAAATATTTAGTACATTTTGTTTAGTAACTTACTGTAAAATTTTACCTCATGAATTTCGTGTACAGTGAAAACCCCACAGCCCCACAGTCTTAATTGAGTCATATGCAGAATACATTATAGTACACAAGGGTGGATTGAAACACTTGTGCACTCTCTATGATCCTTCTTTTTTATTTTTGATAGGACGGTAATCTGCCCCTCTGCTTAGAAGAATGATTCCTGAACTTGCACAGCATTAATAATTTTATGTGCTCTTCAAGTCAAGAAGTGAGATGTTTGCTACATTGAAATATCATTGATCGCGATGTGTTAGCGAGCATACTCTCGGCTGGTGAGTACGATTAGTAGTATTTTGAGTTGAACACTAAATTAATAATACAATTAATGAGGCAATAATAGTTTATACTATTATTTTTCGATGAAATTACTATAAAAATGATGTCAAAACATTCAAATGTGCTAATTTTTTCAGCACCAGAAGTATTTCCACTTATCAGGGCGTTCCATTCATCCCAACCGCCCGCAAGCGCTTCAACTTCCTGATATAGACTCATTTTCACTTTTATTAGATTAATAGTTTTCCCCGCCTTCCGTCATTCCCTGTAGTTTTTCAACCATCGTATGGAAGTGTCATAACGTGTCAAGTGCCCCGATATATTTTCTCTACTATTCTTTAATGTATTTAGTTTATATCTCTTCTCAACACATTCGAACACTTCTTCAGTGTGCCTGGACATTGAATAGGTTATCCGATCTTTTTATTTTCATTTTTTATAAGTAATTCATGCATAAAATGCAGCATTCGGACATATTCAAGGCGGCAAGTCTGGCATTCTGTCTGGATTTTGAGTTTTGGGATTAAAGGTTGGATGGGTAGTGGTATTATTACATGATTGTACATTCGCTCTGGTATAAGTTTACCAATGCGATGAAGTTCAATTATTTTGATTCGAATTCGGACATGAAGCTGTATATATATACTAAGCTGAAGTATGAAATTGCACAACAAAGCTGGTTGGGTTTAGTTAAGGATAGCTGAGTTGTTAAAATAAGTTTAGGACGCTTTCGCCCTTTTAACGCTAGAATGTTCCAACACTTATAGATATAACCAGAAATTGTATTAGGGATGTGCCGGTGACCTTACGGTTCCTTTCCTTGGAGTGGATGTAAGGCTGTCTGGTGTCTGCCGAAAGTCAAAATCGGGCCAAATTGCAGAAATGTCATAGCTGTCCATTGATGACACAGAGACAGATTGCGCTTACCGCAAATACGGTTGGAGCTTTTTAAAAGAAATGTCTACTGCATGTCCGTAATAATATACAATCATCTGCCTAAATGTTTAAAAGAATTGCCATTACCAAAATTTAAAAAACAATTGACTGACATGCTACGTATTAAAAATTATTACAAATTAAAAGATTACCTAGAAGATAAGTTGACATAGTATTAATAAGAATTTAATTTAATTCCAATTTATAAATATTTTTTATTATAAAACATGTATTAAAATTTGCACGTCATATATTGATGACAGAATATGTAGGGCATAATTATGTAACACCAATATTACCATGTTCTAGCAAATAAATAATCCTGATTCTGATAACCGCCACCGCTGCTGAAATTCAGCCAGGACCATGTACATTCAATGACATATGTTTGAATACCTATAGGTACTATGAAAACCGTCTTTACGGGCTACATAATAAATACGATGCCAAGGTAAAAGTATATCCATTGTCAAAATGGTGCCTGTACTTGTGAGTGAAAGCATTTTCAACATGTAAATAAGAACCATCTCTTTTCATTGATGATTGCCCACAAACATGGACATGTGTTAATGAAAAAACAATCATATGACCATGTTTGACTTATTAGAAAACACATTATACGCATCGGCTAATTACTCTCAACGGATGTCGATTAATTCAGATTGTTAGAAATTTTAATTACGTTTGACGACTCTGTTAAAGTATAGTGGTTTAATAAGTAACACGGTATGTGAAGATTATTTCTAATTCAACCGCTGCGCAAAAAACGTATTATTCTCATTGTAACAAGGTTGAAAATAGTATACCATCGTTGATGATGTTCATTAATGTTATGGGTTTTCTTTAAATCGTACAAAATATTGCAATTATACATTTTGAATTTGTATTTGAATTATAAATATTTTAAGGTCTGCATCCGTAGGCTTTAGTTACGTGAGATATAGTAGGTATAGCGTTGTTTCTCTCTACATATGTACCGCAGGACTAGGCAAGTACACCGTAGAGCATACATACACGCAGTAGGATTTCGACATTTTTAGATGGAATTGTATAAATTTGAGTGCGGGTGGGAAATAAACTAAAAAGCCATGGGCTATCCGACCCCTTGTGTTAACCGTTCCGTTAACGCATCATGGCGTCGTTTTTGAACTCTTATTATATGATATAGTATTATATATATATGATTTAGTATTTAGGTAAATGTGTAAATTAGAGTTGTTCTTTTACATGTATTAACAGACGGACATTCGTGAAGTGCGTTCATATTACAGGTTAACTGTAGCGGTAGTTCTTCAAGCGTTTGGGTTGCGCACACGCAACGCTCACGTTTATGCATTGTACCTGTTACTCGTTGGGCATTTTCTTATAAATAAATGACCAGGATATTAAGATATCAATTCTGACATACGGATTTAAAAAAAAAATGGATGTCTGAGAGGATTTGTCAAATCACTCTTCGCTCATTTGTATGGCCAGTGGTTACCCGAGTATCAGAGTTATTAAAACCGTCTCATAGTCTTCTATGGACCTATATCGTCATCTATCTGTTTTTAGTAGGGGATAATAGCTTACCATGATCTCCAAAACATGTAGATCCTCAGAAATTAAACCACTTTTGCGGTCACCCACCTAGAGACTGCCCGTGCGCACAAACAAAGGATAAAAGATAACCGACTCACTGTATGAATGTGTACTTGCCTGACGCGTTGTGATAATTGCATGTTCGTTTGCCAAACGTTCGCCTAACGCGCATACTCGTCCGTTGTCGAAAGGGAGTCTTAATACCAATATTGCCCTGGCCTTTAATCTCAATACATGTGTGAGTACATATGGTGTGTCAGGAGCTAAGTTTAAAACTGAAATCTATTTTAATATGAGGGAAAAAGGAACCACCCCTGGTTTATAAATATAATAATGACAAAAGCGAGCAACGACATCGGTGTCACGTGGTGGCAGTATGAGACACCGGAAATATCATCGCGATATATTTAAGCAGAGCGCCCCCTGCGACGCATCTCAATCATCCACTAATAAGCAGACGGAAGGAAAGTAATATAGACAAAAGTTTAAAAATAACACAGCCAGGAATAGATGGAAAGGTGAGCTTGAGCGCGGCGGCCCCACGAGTTAAAAATACGTGCGTAAGCCGATGGCGAGCCGCGCGCCGGGCTGCCTACGCGGCCCTATCGCCGGCGCCCGCCGTCTCCACACACTATTATTCTACATTACATACAATATACATTATATATCTTCTTTCATAAATCAGTCTAAACGTTAACAGACTTAGCGACTTAATCTGATTTTATTAAAGAATCGCTCGCTGTTCAAGCCGCCTACTCGGAAGTTGGCGGCTTATTGGCTCTCACACATTTAAAACCATTTAAGAAGTGACGTTTATGACAATGTCTACTTTGTATTCCACTTTAATGTTTGGTGGTTCTTCAGTCTGATTTAGTGAATATTCATGAACATGAAGTATAAAACCAATTTACTAATGATAGTGAGTTAACTATCTTATCAAGATCTCTTTTATCTTATAATTTATTGATAATTTTAAATAACACTTTAGCTCAAGTGTGCGGCGTCTATGTAAAGTTTAAGTTAGGAATTAAAGTATACCTTAAATATTGTCGATATTAAGTATGGATAGTATTTAAGTTATCGGAATTGTATTAAATTACCTATTACGATGACCGAAAGCGAATATAGCTTAATTAAAAAGAACAGTTCCTTGTTTGTGGCTTAGCGGAAATTAAAATCATCATCATCATCAACATCATATCAACCGAAGACGCTCACTGCTGGACAAAGGCCTCCCCAAAAGATCTCCATAATTGCCAGCCTTGTGCTACCCGCATCACAAAAATTAACAATAGGATGCAAAATTGTTGTTGTTAGATGGCTATCACCGATTATAACCTAAATAGGGTTTGAAATAATATAAGTTTTAGTTTGATTTAAAGAAATGAGTAAGTTCATGGTTCAAAATACTGCAAATTTTCAGCGACCACATGCTAATTTAATTTAATTATATTATTCAATTAAATAGTTAACCAATGTGATATCGTAAAATTTAAAGAAAAGCCACAAAGTTTACTAATATTTTCAAGTTTTGAACTTTATTTCAATGAGAAATTGGCCATCCTTTCAAAGCGCCTTAAATGCAGTTTTTTCCACTAGAGGAATTCTAGCCTGACACTCACAGAAAATATACTATGTATTTGATGGTAGTGTAGTAGATAGTATCGATCATAATATTCGAAAAAAAAATGTTTTTACCCGACCTCACAGGGACGGAAGATATGAATTTAACTGTAAATATTTTTTGAGAACCCTTTTTTGATATACCTTTGTTTATTTGATATAAACTTTAAAACATATTATTGTATGTGGCAACCAATTCATCAAAATCTTGGTGGCCACCAAGGTTCACGAAAATTAATGCGTGATACACTTTAACACGTCACTTCATTATAAGTTCCTGTTTGTCTCAAATGCAATGGTGCAATTAGATGCAATTATTAAACAGGACACGACGTCAGAATACGATTGTTTTCATTCCATATTGCTATCAAATACTCCATCATTTTTATGATGATAGTCTTATTCGGACGCTGCTGTATCTTATCAAAAGTGCATATTTTATTTTATTTAGAAGGTACATTTACAGATATCAGATTTATATAATATAAAGTATACAACTCTATTAATACATTATGAGTGAATCTGAAATATATAAGTTAAGTTTGTGAGCGAAGAAGGATTCGAAATTCAACCAAAAGCACACCTGGGAAAATTTCGGCTATGGGGGTCAATATCAAAGGCACCAACTACCAACTACATGGGATATGGCACAACTATGGCAAGAGTGTATATACGCAAACAGGGGTATCCTCTCTAGTACTTCAATTTCATTATCCGCCTGCTGGATGGCTATCCGATACACACACACACACAGCTTTATGGGGCACGTTTGTGTAAGCCGCCAATTTCCAATCCTCAAGTTACACTGTTTGTCTTGCCAGAAAATAATAACTTTTGTCCGATTAGAAACTCAGGATATCCAGCGCTAGTGCAACTAGGTACACGAATGCCATCAAATAAAAAAAAACTTTTTTCATATTGTTTTCAGGAAATTGCCACCGTACTCTATATACATATATAAATCGGGCTCATGACTTTATAATCTATGTACAGACGCCAGCACATCAAGCTACCCAAATCTGTCAAATTTCCCCAATTGAAAGTGAACCTTATGCTTTTGTGATAAAGTTGAAAATCTATAAAAAAATTGATAGATTGGGGTAGCTGGATGTGCTGGCGTCTGTACCTACATCAACTGTGTATTATTACATTTCAGTATTTTTTATAATAAAAGAAATTAGATTAACAATACTAAACTGAATACATAAATCCGGCGCATTAATGGCAACGCGACGGAAACATTATTGTCATTAGAAATTAGGCGACAATATTAACAGACCGGTGCCAATACATGAAAGACGGTATATTAGAATATAAAACCTACATAAATCACAATGCGTTAATTATAATTTACGACTTGAAATTGCTTTTTTTATTAATTACTTTTATCTATAAAAAATTTATATTTATAAAATGATATTGAATTAAAACATAAATATATTTTATCATAGAAGAATAACTGTTCACTTGTAAGTCACAGTACTACAACTGTACGAAAAATGTACCTATCATCGGACCCGTAAGCAATGGTAGTACGTAATACCTACCGTATCTACGTGGTCTCATTTGTGTGGAATTAGGACAACAGCGCGTACCGAACGCACTGAGATAGTTCATTTAATAGGTCGAGTTTCATTTTGTATTTATAAATGGATAATAATATTTATATATGTGTATGTGAATATTTCAAAGTTAGCAGTTGAGCTTATATTAAAGCACTGGACTGCGTCGCAATTCTATTTGTTGCTGTTTCAAGTAACGTTAAGAAAGAGATAATTTAGATTTTTCCCTTACAAGAAAAATGGTTAGTAGAAGACTGGTATTGAAAAGTTGGCGGTATTGCACTGTGCCTCGGACAGCCTATGATGTAGTCTGTTCTGAGTCATACATTTGAAAGAATGAGGGGATAGAGAGTGCTCAAGAGTGAGAGTGCGCACACGCACACTGATGTCACGCTGTAAGTCGCCGTTGAGTTAGTCCTCCATAACCGAGATCACCCAGTAGGACATTGAAATATTGGTACACAATTTCACCGCGTTCCCAAATTGATCCAAAAATAAAATCTGTATACAAAAAAATTTAATTTCAAATGAAGCTTTATCATTGTTCTTGTTTCAGACTGTTTAGAAGTTTACGACGTGATATTATACAGAATGTTGATATTAAACCCTTGACTTTGACACGGAATAGAAATATTTGTATCGGAGCATTCATATCTGACCTGAAAACATGGAAACTGGGTTTAATTTTAGGTATGGACGCTTATAGCTTTGAATAAATGAAAAAGAATCACGAAAATCGTTTAACACGTGCGGAAGGCTTATGTAGATAAACGCCCGATATAAATTGTTCTTTGGGAATAATCCATTTAAAATATCTATGTTTTTACTTCACGTGTCGGTTTCAATAGATAATAATATGTACGTCTAATATCGGGGTTTTTGGAAATATTCCATGTGACTGTCTACCCATATTGGGAAGTGTCATCCTCAAATCTCAATAGTTTAAGTGGCACTATATTTAAATAAATTTTGTGAAATATATTTATTTTTTATAAATTAATTAATAAATAAAAAAAACTTCGTTTAAAAAAACCGACTTCAAAAACTAAAAAGTAAAAAAAAAATATCTTAATAAAGATTTAATTTAATACATCACTTATAATATAGTATTAATTAAATAATATAATTTGTATGTGCTACGTATTGATAGGTTTGAAGTCGGTGCCAAGCCCTAAGCACGCTTGGGTTGTTTGTCTAGAAATACGAAGCTATCCCGCTGAAAGTAACGCGCGCGCGGCGTGTGTGATACCTACCTACTATTACATTTGGCTTGGCACCGACTTCAAACCTATCAATAGGTAGCACATACAAATTATATTATTTAATTAATACAATATTATAAGTGATATATTAAATTAAATCTTTATTAAGATATTTTTTTTTACTTTTTAGTTTTTGAAGTCGGTTTTTTTAAACGAAGTTTTTTTTATTTGTTACTTTTTAGTGTCTAGCTATGGTTAGGACTTCGAAAGGTGCCGCGCGCCTCAAAACTATAGATCCCAACAAACGAGAACGGTAAAAAGAAACATCTTCCGAAAAAATGTTGTTCGAAACTCTTTTTCACGTTCTTGTGAGACTGTGAATGATCGAAAAGACTGTTTGTAAAGTAAGAAAAACTACATAAAATTACGTTCACTCTAAGAAAATTTGCACAGTACGAGTCTAGACTCGCTAAGATTTATGAAAGTCTGAACAGCAAGCGCATAGGTTAGGCCGTATGACCATCTAGCTAACGTGTCTGTGTGCTGAGGGCTTATACACTAGATCTTATTAATCATTGAATAGCCATCAAGTCAGCTGAAAAGAGGGTATGAGTCTATGAAGACTAGGTCTTATTAATGATCGATTAGCCAACGAGTCTACTGAGCAGAGGGCTGTTAGAGTAGGTCTTATCCATGATCGATTAGCCATCGAGTGTACTGAGCAGAAGGCTCATAGACTAGGTTGTATTGATGATCAAGACAACGAGTCGAGAAAGTTCGAGTCGGACTCGCCCGTGAAAGGCGAAATGTTTCTTTCCGTAGCAGCAAGTATTTGAGTTGATAGAATGGAGGGTAAATTACGCGGCTTACGATATATGATGCATTAAAAAAACTACTTACTAGATCTCGTTCAAACTAATTTTCAGTGGAAGTTTGCATGGTAATGTACATCATCTATTTGTTTTAGTTTTATGATTCTCTTATTTTAAAAGTTACAGGGGGGGGGGGGGAGACATTTTACGCCTTTGGAAGTGTCTCTCGCGCAAACTATACAGTTAAGAAAAAAATCTATTATAAACTTCAATATCATTTTCGAAGTCCTATCCATAGATACCCCATTAATAGTTTAATGATTTTTTTTAATTCAGTTCTAAGTTTAGGGAACCTCTCAAATTTTATTGTTTGTTTTTCTATTTTTGTGTGAAAATCTTAATGCGGTTCACGGAATACACCTGCTGACCAAGATTCGACAGAATAGTTGTTATAGTTTCGGAAAAACGTGGCTGTGACATACGGACGGACAGACATACAGACATGATAAATCCATAAGGTTTCCTTTTTTGCCATTTGGCTACAGAACCCTAAAAATGGCAGCTATTCCGCACCAAACTAAAGAAGAATCACGTAAATCGGTTCATAAATCTCAGCGTAATCGGTGTACGTACATAAAAAAATACGCTTGTACTAAAAGGTGCGCCTACATGCGCTTCCAAAAAAAAACTTATACGTGCGTATTAAACGCTAGTCGTCTGAAATTGTTGTTTATGTTCATGCCAAGACACACTTGAACAGGATGGGTCTAGCCTGACTAGCTAAGATTTACAAACGTCTGTGCCAAAGACAATTACATCGTCCACTTAAACAAAAAAATTTGTACAAAAATGTCCATAAAATGAAAACTACTCGGCCAATCTATATAAAATTTTTATGGGACCAAATGGCAACTATTACGCATCAAACTAAAAAAGAATCACGTAAATCGGATCAAAAATCTCCGAGTAATCGGTGTACATATATATAAAAAAAAAAAAAAATACCGGTGAACTTGAGAACCTTTAAAAAGAGTACTTGTTCAGACATTTATAAATTTATCATCATCAGTATGTTAGCCAAATAACGTCCACTGCTGGGCAAAAGCCGCCCCCAAAAATTATGAATTGAATATGTAACTGATCATCGCGCTTGGTAGATGGGTTGGAGTTCACAGAGAGACACTACTGCTTAGATATGTATTATCTCGGGTCGACTACTACGCCCCCCTCCCCCTACCCGAGTTGGGGTAGTAATCCTGGCGTATGATTTGAGTTCAAATCAAAAATTCACGGAGAAATATGTAGGAGGAGAAAAACAATACACTTTTTATTGTATTAGTACTAAGTATTAAGTTAATAGTAAGTAGGGTAAGGGGGAACTCGTGTTATTAATAAAGTATCGCATATCAGTTGTCACCGCTCATCATCGAACATATACTTAACCGAATTGAAATGACAACTATAAAGTATTTCACAGTTTTCATAATCCAAGAAATAATAGCCAAAAGTGTTAAATAAAAAAATAAATTTGGACAACTTAAACACTCTATATGATCTAAACTAGCCAGTGCCTGTACTATAGCAACCAGACGACTGATAATCATACTCATATATTTCTAAATACATGAATATTATAGGTAAATTTACACCCAGACACAGAACAAATAATCGTGCTCACGACCTCTGGCTTAGCAGTCAGGAATTCTACAGTATAATAATATAATATAATAATATCTGGGGACAATGTCACACAGATCATCCTAGCCCCAAACTAAGCAAAGCTTGTACTATGGGTACCAGGCGACGATATACATACTTATATAGATAGATAAATACATATATACATAGAAAACATCCATGACTCAGAAACAAATATTCGTGCTCATCACACAAATATTTGCACTTACCGGGATTCGAACCCAGGACCACCAGCTTCGTAGGCAGGAGCACTACCAACTAGGCTATGGTGACCGTCACGCCATAACGAAATGGTTGTGGATTTTTCCAAGATTAATGTGAAACAAGTATGTGAACGTCACCCGTCTATCGCAGTAGAGTCCATCTAATGGATGCAAGGAGGCATCATCAGGTATGTATAGAATTTACTACACGTTATTTGCGTGTTTCAGGATCGTATATGAATATTTATTGCTGCAGCAGGGATTTAAGTGTTACCTGAAAATGGAAATGCTATACTTTAGCATTTGTTAAACACGGTGTTCATATTTAGCCCTGGAGGCTTTCACTGTTACACCTGACGATAGCAGCGAGCGAGAGCTGAAATTATCTACATATCTGCCTGTCTCATTAAAAAATTGTTTCACACATACTCTGATATGTGTGAAACAATTTGGTGAATTCGGTTTTGAAGAATATAAGACGGTGGAGGTCGTTCATAAAGGTTTAAAATATAATTGGTTCAATAGAGCCACCTTGTGGAAAGCCCTGTTTTGTAAAGTGGATTCGGCGCTTACATGGTTTATGTATTGCTATTTCATGTTGATTAATCAAATATGGACATCTACATATATATTTACGTTATTTTTAGAATATTTTTATGATTACAGAGTCAAATGCTTTTAGATGAACACAAATATAATTATAACGTGCATATTAATCTCGATAGTCCTAATAAATTTAGTTCGCAGTTAGAGAATAGTCAAAGTCAAAGTCAAAAATCATTTATTCCGTAAAAAAATTACATTTATGTGGAATCGTAATTTTTTTTACCCTACCGTGCATGAGTGGCAGCTACTGAGAAACACTGTCAGAAAACTCAGTAGGAAACCTTTTTTTTAAATAAAATATACTTAAGATTAATTAAAATCATGTGTGTACTCAGAACAACACAATCCCAAGCACATTTGTCACTTAAATAATCAGAAATTTTGTAATATACCCTGCTACATCATCATCATCAAATCAACCGAAAGACGTCCACTGCTGGACAAAGGCCTCCCCCAAAGATACCCTGCTACACAATAAGGATATAGTGTCCCATTAGTTGGATAATGGGTGCAAGTATAAGTACCAGCATGCAAATTGTATTTGGATATATTTTAATAGACTTACTAATTTCTCTTTTTTGCCAAACATGGAAATAGATGAAAACAAGCCATTTGCCTTTGAACTTGTATCAGGCCTGAGTTACTCCCTACTTTAGGTATAATGTTACGAGTACATTGGTGCTCCAGCCCCGGCAGTCGCAATTAACGGGCTGCCACGCGTGGCGCCCAGAATTCTCCTACACCTGCCACGAATAAGAAAGCTCATCAGTCGAAATAAATAATTTAAAATAATTTCCTGAATTCATATTAGGTGCTTACTGACTGACAAGTTTTTTGACTGGCAACTTTTAAAGCGCGAAGAAGTGCACTTTCTGTTACGTTTACCCTGCTGCATGCTGGGCGAAAGAAAGACAGATTCTGAAATAGCCTGAAGAAAAGAAAGTTCGTAGTACTTAATTTGATACATACTAGCGCATACCATCACAGTGTGTTAACGTTAGGCACAACAAATTATAGATTAGCAGCGTTAGATCGAGCTAGAATGAACTTCATACTTGAAAACAAGAGTGACGTTGGTTAAAATGTCTTAAGTAAGTAAGTTATGAATGCAGAACTATTAATTATTACTTCTATGTTGCTGAAAAAGTATTATTTCAAGACGAATAAAATGTAGTTCATACAATTCTTAATATGTTTAAAGTTGGCGCGAAGCACTCGTTAACAGCCCGACAAAGTTGTATTAGATCTAGATTACACTTTGTTAATTTACGAGTGCCAGTTCGTATTGTAAGTATTAAGTGATTAGTTAAATCAACATGTATACAGTCACGCTGTTAAAGGTAGTTAAGTGCAAGTAATAGATAAACTCATTATTGTATACCAAAGGAATAACAAATAAAAAACACTTAAAACCCTAAAAGTATACAATGGGTGGTTCTCTTCCAGACAACCAAAGTAAAGATCGGAGAATGGAGTTATTTAGAGGGGCAGTTGTGGGTGTACAGACGCCAGCACATCCAGCCACCCCAATCTATCAAATTTCTTTTATAGATTTTCAACTTTATCACATAAGTATAAGGTTCACTTTAAATTGGGGAAATTTGATAGATTGGGGTAGCTTGATGTGCTGGCGTCTGTACATATACATTACAAATAGTACCTATGGGTACACATATTAAAATTGTACATAGATACACAGTTAATGCCATACTGACAATTCAAACTAAATGCACTAACATACATAGTTGGACTCCATATATGTACATACATATCTCTTGGTCCATCCAATCGTTATCTGGAAGAGATACCTAGAATGCAAATGTACTTTTACTTACTGATTATTTTATTTTTGGTAGAACATAATTGAGTATACTCTGCTCGTTATCGAATTTGATACAAGGATATTTGTTAAAATCAGCTGTGGCATAAGGGCAATGAGCAATAATATTGAAAAACTACTGTGGTTGCACAAGGACCAATAAGTTAAATTACCGAATAATAGCTAAACCATGGTTTGGTATCTATCTGTACATGGTTCAATTGACTGTCACGTTGTTCTACCGAGTTTTGTATTAGGATCATCATATTGGCAACAACATCTTGGTAGATGTTGAAAAAACATTCTTATTAAAAAACTGCTTTTACTCAAACAAAGAATATTTAGAAAAACGATATACCTAATTCCAATATAATTATTTCTATAAAAATGTATGAACCAATTTAAATTCTATATTTACTTCAAAATTATCTTGACATTTTACTTGGTGCTATGAGAAAATACAAATTAATGAACATCCTATTTAATTTATTTTAGATTTAGTTTTATTATTTTAGATTCAGTTTTAGATTTAGTACCTATAATTAATGCTGAATTATGCCCTAGACGTATATTTAGATTATTTAGACAATTGTTAATTATAGTGATTATCGTTGCATTATATAGAGACAAACTTTAAATTACTAATATTTATATCACTAAAAAAATAGAATTATATAATCAAATAACGTAACTGAGATAAAGGACATTTATTCCTAATTTTAATAATTAAAATTAGGACATTTATTCCTAATTTTAATAATTAAACTTGCAATGCCTGCAAAAGGCCACTAAGAGCGAAATTTGTACCTAATATTATTATTAGATAAGGTCTGTACAACACTTTGTCGCAAATAAACTTTTGACTTTGACTTAGATGATTGTTGCAGCGCTGCTGTTGCTATATTTGGTTAATATTGCATCGTCTTTGTGACTTATCAGTCCAATAGCCGCTCGGCATATCTTGCCACACTTGTCGCAAATAAATTGCGAATCCATGGGATGGGGAGGGGCGACGCGGAGCCTTTTCTGCTTCAGTTTGACCAGCCAGGCTTCGTCATGTTTTATAGGTCCGTGGTGAATATTATGGCGCCAGTCCAATCTTACACTAGCACGTGCCTCCCAGGTCTTGGTGTCACGCTTGCAGGAATCTTTACATCGGAGTTTTGGTCGACCAACAGGTCTTTTCGCTTCGGCAATCTGTCCAAGCATGACTTCACGCGGCAATCTGTCGGGGTCCATCCGAGGAATGTGTCCCAGCCAACGAAGTCGTCTCTGTTTCAGTAGTGTTTTTCAATAGTGATATCTGGCAAGTAAACACTCAATAACAGGCCGGAGTGTATAAATGGGCGGTGTTACATGCTCGTGTCCCGTACAGTACGCAAAACTGATCAGTCCCCGGTCATCCCGGTTATCAGTCCCATTGAATTGTAAGAGTAAAGAAATAGAGAGTGCACTTGTGCATCGTAATTAGGCATCGTAGCAAGAGATTTTATATGTAATGGTAGTCGAATTTTAGATGGCGTATGTAAAATTCGACTACCATTTAATTTGTAAAATAAAATATTGTGGTCGCATAAATCCGTTTTTTTGGACTTGGATACAAATTTTATAAAATATCTTGCTACCACTTATAATAGTTATTTGTTATACAAGAGTGCAATGTTGCTTTTTAACCGCGTGCTCAATATTGATAACCGGGGAAGCGAAGGATTCTAATATTAATTATTTTTTTATTCAAAAATTAGAATCCTGAGCATTAGCGAGGAAATGGAAATAGCACAAGGTAAAAAATCTTTGCACTCGAGTGCAACACGCAACTTTTCATCACACCTCAGCGAGGAAATGACTAAATGCGAAAAAAATCGTATCATAAATACTTTTATCTCAGTTTAGGTATTAATTACTATATAGTGATGTGTAAGTATTACAGGACCATTTTTAAATTATAACGAATAATACTTACTAGGTATAATTAAGAAAAACTAAAAGTACCTTACGTTGCTACGGTATGAATGTAATAGAATATTAATATTCCGTAAAACAATAAAAAAAAACCGGTCAAGTGCGAGTCGGACTCGCCCATGAAGGGTTCCGTAGCAGCAAGTATTTCAGTTGATTAATTACAAGGTAAATTTTGGTTTACGATTTATGACGTATTAAAAAAAACTACTTACTAGATCTCGTTCAAACCAATTTTTGTTGTTAGTTTTCATGGTAATGTACATCATATATTTTTTTAGTTTTATCATTCTCTTATTTTAGAAGTTACAGGGGGGGGGGGGGAGACACTCGCGCAAACTATTCAGTTTAGAAAAAATAGATATTAGATACCTCAATATCACTTTTGAAGACCTATCCATAGATACACCACATGTATTAGAACGATGAAAAAAATGTTTTTGAGGTTCAGTTCTATGTATGGGGAAGGGGCACCCCCAAAATTACAGACAGACAGACATGACGAATCTATAAGGGTTCCGTTTTTTGCCATTTGGCAACGGAACACTTAGTTTTTAATAAATAAAAAAAAGTTGTATGATAAATTCGGCACCATAGAGGTATTAGTGAATAGATTTACTGATATTTTGCATTCGTAAACTTCGTGCACACGATGTTCTAAAATCAAATTTACTTTAACCAGGACTTTAAAAAGGATAAAAACGACTTTTCCACTCAGATATCGAAGAGTAAAAACGCTCTTTACGAGATGGGGTGTAGAAAAATATATTATGTATGTATATTTAGCGCAGTTAAAATTAAATCCGCAAACTTTGTAAACATTGTCAAATAATATGTTATACTATTTTAAACCATATTTCAACGAAAAAAAACGTCCTTGTGTCTTTAACAAAGTGTAAACCAGCCATTAAGCATGCATAGATCATTGTGCATGTGGTGCATACAAGTCGGTCATATTTAGTGTCACACGGCGATGATGCTTGCTCCGTTTCGCGGAAGGCGCGGTGTCGGCTGTCGGCCGCCACGCGTTTGACACAAACTCACGAGTGCATTAAGTGCATATTACCTACTGATACATACTGCTTACGTCACGCACTCACGACTCTACATAGTACAGACGCCAGCACATCCAGCTACTTCAATCTGTCAAATTTCTTTTGTAGATTTTCAACTTTATCACAAAAGCATAAGGTTCACTTTCAATTGGGGAAATTTGATAGATTGGGGTAGCTTGATGTGCTGGCGTCTGTACAATCAGCTGCGTAAATATTTGTTAGCAAACCTATATATAAGAACTTCTCGGGAATTCGATTTCCGTGGAGACCCACTGTGAAACATACCACCTCTAGCAGAAGTGGGATTGTCTGCGTTTCACATCTATATAATAAAATTAAGATACTACCCAGCGAAGTATCTTAATTTATTATTTCCCTTGTTATTTCCAAAGTTTTGCTTAGTCTTACTATTTGGTAAGTTACCTAGCATATTATCATTCCTCATAAAATTTTCACAATAATGAAATCAAGAAATGTACTATAAAAGTCATTAACTGGTGTGCGCCGCAAAAATAATGTAGTATAAATGTTACTCATCATTACCCACAAAAATCTATAATGTTACGAAAAATGTCTATTACAATAATTAAGTAACGATAATCAATTGCGTTCAAATTATCTCTGTATCCACCGCGAACGAGCTAGTCCTGGTCGCTAGCATAGCTACAAAAAACACACAAAACCATTAGACTCGAGACGTGATGCAAATTGTAGCAAATGTGGACTCCTTGGGTAAGTTTCGATGGCTTCTGATAAAATGTAATTGTTACTGAAGCCCTGTGCTTGGCTATGGACGCTATGATAAGCATTTATTATTTAGATTTTGTTTCATCATCATATCAGCCGAAAAACGTCCACTGCTGGACAAAGGCCTCCCCCAAGGACCTACACAATAGCCGGTCTTATGCTTTACGCATCCAGCGGCTTCCCGCGACCCTTGTAAGATTTTTGTCTATGTGTAGTCTAATATGGATATCACGTATATTTTCTACTCCATACCAAATTTTATTAAAATCGCTCCAGTCTCTTATACGTGAAGAAGTAACAAACATACACACTAACAAACTTTCACCTGTATAATATTAGTGTGATACACTTCTTCGCAAAAAAAGAACGGGTACCTTACAGTCATTGGCATTTCTATGGATAATATTAATATTTACTATGTCATTAGCATAAATGACTAGAAATATCTTATTATCAATGAGAATATAGTTTTGAACACATGAATCCTGGAATCGTTATTTTAGTCAATGTAAACAGAGAGCGGTGTTAAAATGGAAATTTCTATGACTATAATGAAATTAAGACTATTTAAATGTTAATTGAATAAAAATGTTATTAAAAGTAAAAAATATAGACTAATTAATATAGACTTCCCCTTGCAGCGATTACGGCATGTAATTGTTTTGGCATGCTTTCTACCAGGCTTTTGATGGTGTCCTGTGGAATGATGTTTTGTGGAAGTGGTTGGATAGATCGTACTCACCGTTTTTGGAGGTCGCAGACGGGTCCAATGGGTTAAGGTTAAAGCTCCACACTGGGCAATCCAAACGACGAATATAGACTTCTTGCCAGAACGGTGGGTCCAAGCATTATCGTTCATGTAAATGGCATCTTCGCCAGTATGGGTTTTTAATCGGGACTAGTCCTTCCCTCTTACCCACACTGCAACTCCTGTAAGCCAGGATCAACATTGGCACACAATAAAATGACACTGAGTGGTGAGGCTCAGGCATGTCCCGGGGAATCGCTTTAACTGTCTTGGATCCCGCAAGAAAAAGGAGGAGTTAGAAAATGAATAGTTCCACTTCCCTCCAGAGCAATCAGATAGATCAGTGCGGGTTGTGTATGTTGACAAAAGATTTGTATCTTTGCGCATTTAGTGAGCCAATTTCAATTAATCTCTTTACGATAGCTGAAAGTTACGCCCGCCCAAAACACAACGAACCCTCCACCATAAAGGGAGATTGATAAGCGTTCCCCTAGTCTTCTTAACACTCCCGATGTCGATCCTCACTGTTCAGATAAATTCGAGTCTCATCTGAGAAGAGGTATACTACTGCAGTTGCCTTGTGTCCAAGATAGGCAATTTCTAGCGAACCTCAATGGAGCAATCTGGTGCTCACGGAGTAACTTGGGGCCCGCGCTGATCGTCGACTGCGTATATCAGCCGCTAAAAGCCTCCTCCTTTTCATAGGCTAAGTTATGATCCTCGTACCTCTTCAAAGTTTCTTTTGAGGTCTATGTGATTGCACTTGCGGTTCTTCAGCGCTTCAGAGTCACTAAAAAGCGTCGTCTCCTGGTTTATGTGTATTTTTTTGTTCCTGAACCTTGCTTTCTCTGAACGGAACCTGCCTCTTGGTTTCCAGTCCAAGTTCTTTGGACAGTTGAACGACTCACATCCAACCACTGTGAGACCTAACATTGGCTACATCCCTCTTCCAGCAACGTTATAATGAACTCTTATAGCTTTTTCGACCGGTACAATCGACACAAAGATATTTATATATTTGATACATTTGTGTTTATATATTTTAAGGTATAATAAGGCAGGATTAAACGAGAAACATAAATTATTCTACTAAAAATAACGATCAGTTAGTTTAAGTTGCCTGATAACCTTTTAACCGCAAACCCGCCAAAAGTAAGTTAAAGTCACAAACTGAAAAAGGGATTATTATTTTAAAAAACAAAAGTTTCCAATTTAGAATAAACTAATTTTCATACCCAGATTATTTATTAAGCGCCAGTAGCATTTTGCCCGGTTTAGCTATTAAAACCTTTTTAGAACTAAATGATTACCAATAATATCAAAAAATCTTTGTTTTTTATTTGATAATGTCTGATTTTTTATTTTTGAAATTATTGACTGTTTTTGTTGTCGAGTAGTTTCACTCACCGATTTAATTTTACCCTATCTTCTATATATGGAGAATATATTTCTCCGCAACAAGTGAGGCACAGAGGTCACTAGACTGATTTACATTACAGTATTATTTATACCTGTCTGAATTTTAGGATCCTGTTAAATTGGCCTAAATTCAGAAAATATCAACTAATATATGATCATGTTCAGTTGGTATAAATTAGTACATTTAGAAAATATCTATTACTAGTAATGCGAATGTGAGTTTGTTTATTACGCTTTCACGCCTTAACTTATAAACCGATCATGAAACATTGTACAACCCGCTTCCAATTTAATAAATTAGGGGAATAATATATAAAATAAAAATAAAATGAAATAATATAAATAATAAAAATAAAGTAATATAAAAAAGGAAAGAATTACTGTTCCCTCGGTAAAAGCTAGATATAATTGGTGAATCTACAGACTGACAAATATGATCCTTCGAGTTTATTTTGTGGATCACCAATTTCAACTTTTTAGGTACCCACTGACGTAGGTATAGTTATTGTTTCAGCGAAAATCTAGGAAAGTTCAAAAAAATAATAACAAATAATAACTAAACAAAAACATGTCAGGTGTAAAATTTTTCGCACGCCTTTTTCCTTTTTATACAGGACACAGTATCGTAGGATTAGATTGTACATACATATTGTTTACTAATTGTTGATCGTGCGATTATGGTCGCCACTCGTAGTTCTCGTGGGAGCTAAAATTTTCCCATATTTTTATATCGCTGTGAGACAAAACAACTATTCGGATTTTGACGGAAGAAGATGAATTCCCTAGCCTTGCAATTAAGTAATACTTTAATAAAACAAACAATGTGAGACGTGAAACATTTAGCGTAATTGCGTTTGACCGAACGACAATACGGCTTGGCACTGAAATGTCAGTGATACTATTTTGGTCTTGTGCTTTGGCTTAACTAACTCTCTTGGTGGTGGCGGAAGTCAAATATCTTCCTGTTTATTAAGCACCTATGTCTCAGGATCGTGTTAGATGATCGTAATGACAATACCACGAATTACGTAAAACAAGTCTAGGTTATAATATCCTCCGATATATTGTTCTTACTGTCCGAGAGTAAGTACGACCGCCGCGTCGCGTGAACGTGTCTCGAGCACCATCACCATTTGCATTCATATAGGTGAAATATCACCTGCGATTCTCAATCGGATGAGCGCTCCGCGTCCTCAAGTATTTACTAAAAACCGACAGACGCATATCCACGTAAGTTTCTACTGCCAGTAGAGGTTTAAATCCCACTAGCCAGGGTAACTTAGTTTGTAATGTTATTTACTAGACGGCTCTAGCCCCTTCTTGACCTTTTGTCTGGTAATGCAGTAAAAGCCTGGTGCAAACTAGGAACGTTAGGTTAAAAAGAACTACGCAAAAAGACATAACTATTTTGTCTATAGTGATTGTTGTTTGATGCAGTCACGCCCTTAACCTTAAGCTTTTAGCACAGACTAAAAAGTACTGTTTTAGAGTCTTTTTATTAAAGAGTAGGTTGTATTCGGTGTTGTGGTAACAAGCCCTCTATGGCGCTAAGATGAATAATGACTATTAGCGCTAGAGTTAGTATCATCATAATATTAATACATACGTGAAGCAAAAACATTGTACCTCTTTTCACGAAAATTCCGGGGACGGAGGAGTATGAAATTTGGAACAATTAAAGTTCATATCAATAAGCAGAGCAGAAAGCTAATATTTTAATATAAGAGGCATTAGAAGTAAATTATTTTAATAAAAAAACATTGCACACACTACCATGCTTTTGAAACACGACAAACTGAAAAGAGATAAACACGAAGAGGAGAGACAAACTGAGTGGCAAAACTGAGAACAGATTCATATTATCCGTATTTAATGTCTATAGTCTTTGGAAATAGAACCTAAATGGTCGAATTACAAACAAGTGGGATCTCTAGTAGAAATAAATAATCAAAGTTTAATGGAGTACCTTCTCCGCAGGGCGGCATATTGCGAGTCGACGCGACGCACTACGGTAGTCGGCATTACCATGCACCTTTTTTTTTTTTTGACATGGTGGAAATGCATTAAACTTACGCATACCCGTACCCGCGACGGGTTATGTGGGACTCGCCGGGCTAGTCCCGGGATACGCACTAAAACCACCATGGTAGCCAGCCTCACAATGCCTGTAGCGGGGGGTCTGGGTACTCGTGAACGATCTCGCCAGTACCCCCGCCGTACACTGAGCGTCTGAGACTCTCCCTGGGGACGGGAGGGGTCTGAATGCCTCCTCCCCTCCCCATTACGCACAAACACGTTTAGGCAACCTGAGCTACAGCAGGTTACCTCTTCCCTGCTAGCTCAACAAGGGGTTCTTCCTTTGTATCATTTCTCAATCTATGGAGGTAGCACTTTTTCCACTATGAGAGACTCAATTGGTACCATAGACCTTCCAAATACCGTGGTGGTTGTAGTATAAATTGAATTTTCTTTAGACCACGTCCGCGTTAGTGATTTATTCTCGTGTAGCGGGGGACTTCGCAAACATGTAATTTACAGACTCAAGGTACATCGTCACTTAGGACTATAATTTATAGGTCACACAATTGTTGTCCTGAGCGCGACTCGAACCCGAAGCACAAGGTTGCCGAGATAGTAACGAGATGACCACCTCGACCACTGCATCACACGTGCACGCGCACGTGTTACGCTTGCGGTGTTATGCGTTAATACGTTATGTTACGTTACATTACGTTGGTACGAAGCCAAGAGTAGATTTTTAACATGAACGATACTATAGAACCTAGAAAGATTTGGGGGCTTTGACTGCTGTATCACAAAAGAGATTATTTTTATTAAAAGTACAAAGTACCCTGGATTTAATTTTGAGGCGGCTTGAAAATCTTGAATATGTTTGTTCCTCTCTCGTATGACGATAAGCATGTTTAAGACCACGTGAATGTATGGTTTGATTGCTGCCGTTACTGTAGGTTTAACCCTACACGTCAACCCTGGGTGTCAAATGGTAGCAATAGTTAGGTATCCCTCGATTTTTATTATGGGTAGTAGTCACAGTCCTCCGGAGCATATAAACGTTTGTGACTGCTTCACAGCCTTGGTCTAGTAGAAGTCTGTATAATATCAATTATAAAGTTCTGAGTTAAATCCTGGTCGGGCCTTATTAATTTGTTATTGAGTTGCTGTTTAGCTGATGGCATAGAATATCGCCACCACATCTCAACTCGTGGGGGTGTAAAAGTCGACCTGGGGAACGGGCAGCAGCGTCTCTCCTCTATCGCCAACCCGTCTGCCAAGCGTGGCGATTATGGTTTTCAAATGAAAGACACACATCCATTGTGGAAATCTTTTGGGAAGGCTTGTGCCTGTCCAGCAGTGGATGACATTTAGCTGACATGATGATATTTTTCGTGCTAGAAAAGTTCCAAGGGCAGACTGGGCTGCCTGGAGGATGGCGGTATTACCCCTCACCGCTTCAGAGACCACATAAGCTGTGTAGATGGACAGCTTATGTGGTCCGCGATGGTTTTAGGCTGTTATCCAATCGTATTATGAGAGTGAAACAATATAGAATGCAACTGTGTTGCCGCATACGCTTGTGTTACCGTTCTATTCTCTACCACACAATTGAGGGAAATAAATAAATGAGATTTATTCAGCACTATGGGCTCACAATCGCACTATACTTTTTCACTTCTTATCAAAGACGTCCACAGCTGGACAAAGGCCTCCCCAAGAATCTGCATTATGGAATTGTGTCCATCATTTGGGGGTCATAAGCTAATTTGAATTTATTGAGTTTATAATTGTAAAATCTTTTGGCGATGCAATAAAGTTCTGTCTCACACGAAATAAAAATAAGTGATTCAATAAGTTTAAAGTCCATATCCCTGTTCGTGGGTCTGTCTCTCTGTGACATTGAAGCTCCTAAACGAATTAACGGATTTCAAAGAAATCAACCGAAAATGAATAAAATCGAAGTGAACTTTCTGAACGTATATTGATGAAGGTTACAATCATTGTGAAGGTACCCAGGAAATTGTAAACGGAAGTAATAGCTTTATAAAACTTGCCTTAGGGAGGTGTGGGAAGTATTACTGCTTATTAAAATGCATATGTAACAGTTAGTAACCGTAGCGTCTGATTATTCTGACGATAACGTGTTTAATTGTGTTTGGATGCAAAGATAAAAGATACAATATTAGTTAAGTGTTTTGTAATTTCTATGTTAGTAGTTGTAGACTGACATTAAAATGTAGTTAAGAACTACAATTTTCTCATACGAACTTATACATATGTCATTTCCCTCCCTGGATTTTAAGTCTAAACCAATACCTTTTTACGCACGTGTGGCGCAGTGGTTAAGACCACCGCCTCGCCACTTCGTGTTTCGGGTTCGATTTCCGCACAGGACTACTATTTATGTGACCAAATAGGTAGTTATTCTGAATATATATATATATATATATATATATATATAATATATAGGGACAATGTCACACAGATCATCCTAGCCCCAAACTAAGCAAAGCTTGTACTATGGGTACCAGGCGACGATATTCATACTTATATAGATAAATAAATACTTAAATACATAGAAAACATCCATGACTCAGAAACAAATATTCGTCCTCATCACACAAATATTTGCACTTACCGGGATTCGAACCCAGGACCACCAGCTTCGTAGGCAGGGGCACTAACAACTAGGCTACGGTGACCGTCGTGAATCTGAGTATGGTTTTGAATGCCTTTAATATTCAGCTCCTTTCCATCCTAAGGTTTACTGGAAAAGATCGCTTATGCTATAAGACCGCCCACTGTAGAACTTACATAGAAAACGTGTATTTCTATGGTATAAGTACACTCGGCTACATATCAAGCTATACATTTCCAATATAAGTTGACCTCTCATTGTATGGAAATCCTATACAACGCGAGATAAGCTTATACTGGAAATGTATAGCTTGATATGCAGCCGTGTGTACAATAAACTAGACTGAGAAAATCAAATGACTTGGAACAAGAAGTTTAAACGATCAGACAGCTTATTTCTTGCCGTATCATTACTGAACAAGAAAAAGTCGGTCCATTTTTAAATGGGGTAATAGGAGCCATATTTCAGTATTGTTTTCTTTTTCACACGTATACGTGAGGAGTGAGACAGTATCGGCAGAAAGGAATTTATTTTAAACAAATTGTCGCTCTTATTGCTTAAGTCAGTCCTGGGTTAACACCGCACATGTCAATTAAACCCAGTACCTGCGTTAGGTGGTAGGATCTGTTGATCCACAGGGTTCGCTTGTAATCTTTAGCGTATCTATCTGAACCAGGGCGTTGAGCGGAAAAGCAATATATCGTTTTTCCGCTCAAATAACAACCCAGATGAAAAAGTACGGAGGATACTTCCCATCTCCACTATCATAATGCCTTATGTACCTCATATAATATAAGATTACCTTACAGAATACATGCAATTGTTGCGAGTGTGCTAGATCCCAACCAGAAGGTGGGATAGGTTAACAACGCGAGAGTAATGAACACGGTGTTGGGAACCTTAAAAGACTACGGCTTCCCCTTATCATCAGTGGGCTATATGGTTATTTGCTGACTCAGTTTCCCAGAGGGGTAGGCAGAGACAACGGATTTCCATCTGTTGTGATCTTTACACACCTCTTTTGCTTCGTTAACAGTCATTATATTCTTCGGTTCGGTTTCGGTTTAGTTCTGACCTGGCCTTTCTTAAGAACGTCTCCGATTCGGTCAGAGAATGTTCTACTGATGACGGACTTAGGTAGAGTATATCAGCAGCTTGGTTGGGGAATACGCTGTAGGGATATAGTATAATGATGTATTGTGGTCGTAGTCCTGCGCATGAGACAGCTGGCGAGCATATCGGTGGGAAAATATTGGCATCGTGTTATTCATAAAAAAGGAACTAGAGAAATGGAGCAAAACCATTGCGAATTGATAGTCATGTAACAAACAAAAACGACGAAGAGGGCAATTTATGAGATTGGATGACGAAAATAAAAGAACTGCAGAGGAAACATGGACATGAACAGCAAGTGACACGGATATGATTAAAATTTGAAGGAATCCTTTATCAAAGCAGCGCAAACTGACAAAATTTTCGATGTCTCGTAATTTTCTTTTGCTTAAAAGGACACTAGAAAAATTAACCCCTGTATCGCAGGGACTCTCATCATATCAGCCGAAAGACGTCCACTGCTGGACAAAGGCCTCCCCCAAAGATCTCCACAATTGCCGGTATTGCGCTATCCGCATCCAGTGATTTCCAGCGACCCGCACAAGATCATCGGTCCATCTTGTAGGGGGCCTGCCCACGCTGCGTCTTCCGGTTCGTGGTCGCCACTCGAGGACTCTATTAACATGTAATCGTAAATACCGAAGACACCAAGCCGTCTGGTTTCCGGCCTGGACAGAATACAGGGCCACCCCAAATCTCATCTCGTGGGTATCGTAAGAGGCGACTAGGGGATACAGCGCCACTTGTGTACTATTATAGCTACCACCTAACTACGGTCACCAACGGTGACGGTCACCGTAGCCTAGTTGGTAGTGCTCCTGCCTACGAAGCTGGTGGTCCTGGGTTCGAATCCCGGTAAGAGTAAATATTTGTGTGATGTGCACGAATATTTGTTTCTGAGTCATGGATGTTTTCTACGTATATAAGTATTTATCTATCTATATAAGTATGTATATCGTCGCCTGGTACCCATAGTACGAACTTTGCTTAGTTTGGGGCTAGGTAGATCTGTGTGACATATTCCCTAGAAAAAAAAAAACACTCGCATGCCAAGCGCGGTGAGTACGGCAAATCCCTCCAAATGGCAACGTTATAGAAATCTTTGGGAGAAGCCTATGTCCAGCAATTGAAGATATATGGCTGATGATGATGATGATGAAGACACGAAGACTCAAAACAATCAATTATGGGTCCTATAAATAGTTGTCCCGCGCCAGGATCGAAAATGTTCAATCACTACTATATATACGATTCACTACTAATTTACTACTAAAACGGCGCAACATGTTGCTTGCAACACGAGAGTGCCGTGTTAGTAGTGACGTGAATACTTTAACCACTGCGTCTCTATTTCCAACATTAATTCTGTAATAACTAGTTTAAGTGTCCGAATAAAGGCTTATTTCAGTTATTTATTATATATCATAAGCGTTATAGTCCACGGTAATTGCTTACCATCAGGTGGGCTGTATGCTTGCTTGCCGAATAGGTTGTATAAAAATAGTTACCGGATTTCTCCTAAAATAGTAGAATATAGTTATCCTTTTGTTCTAAGTTGAACATTAATCTTTCGAAGCTGCCGCGTGAAATTTAAACTATTCAGTTCTCACGGAAACTCACTCCCACACAAAAGGTACGATTTTCAAAATGTAAGTCAAGGATGATTAGTGTTACGATGTGTCTAAGAACCGTGGGATAGTTAGTCATCTCGCGCGCCACCGTACATGACTAATACCTACTCAATCTGTTACTAAAACTCTTGTCGATAATAATTGTGACCTTTGAAAAGGAAGAAAAATAATGAACAGTTTAAATGAAGCATGGGAAAGCTACGTCTAGCCCCTCTTACTACTATTATACGCAATTCATTCAAATCTCTTTACATAACAACATTGCCGGAGTCTCTTTTTGTTCATACTCTTTACATTTTGATGTAGTTCTATTTAGTTTTCATAAGTAATATTCCGTTATAGTTATAAGTATTAGATAAATACAATTCCTGAACAAGTTTAAGCGTAGAGTAATTAGTTTTGAACTTATAGGCATAGATACTAAAGCAAGTAGCAGATATAGAGCATTGTTATACTATTATTTTCAAAGTGGCATAGATAAGAAAATGAACAATTATCATCTATAAGTTTTCCTATCTATAACATTCAGAATCAGTTTTTTGTTAAACTCGATCGAAGTAATTTATACGCTGAGCGCAATGAGACGTCGTTCAATATGTCCAGCGGTGTGGAGCGCAGTAAGTGTGGCCGAAGGAGAGCGGCACGGATGTAAATAGACTTGTGAGGTTCATTCAATTAGAGCCAGGACACTAGGAGTGGGAGTCAGGACGTCATTGAAGGGCCGATGGTAGCGAGGGGCGGGGGCCGCGGAGGCCGGGGGGCGCCGGGAGCAGGAATATTCAAAGCGTGAGAACGCCGCGCGACCCGCATGCCGCGACTTCACATATCTCACGCGCAACCTCCACGCCGTCGGCTCCTTCGGAAACCGACTCTAAGTCTGCGATGTTATGGTTGCGATTCATTTTAGGCTTGGTTGCGGTTATCGCTCAGAACATCGAGGACAATACTTTTCTAGTTTAGGTACGCCGGTGTCGGCTGGCATTGGCCTGGATACTGTCGATGAGCGCGCACGTCCACATACAGCTACGAGAAGGATTCTGTATTCATTGGAATGTCTTAAAGACAGGCGTCACATTCGTTAACCTACCTAGTAGTAGACTAAAGCGCTTCGAGAGTTATAATTATTAGTCACGGTAAACGTAACTGAGTATAGTTGGGTATATTATATATTAAAATAAAACCTTCAAAATGCCTGATCTACAACATAGTAGAAACATTGTTATAACAATCTATTAAGAGAAATCTTATAGGCAATATACAATGACCTAAACTTCACAATCCAGTCAGCAATAACGATCCCTTAATTTGATGAAATTTTGATCCAGCACTGACGGGGTACCGTGATGAAACAATTTCGCAACCACACATTCCTGCAAATTACAAAACTGGCGTAGACCCTTTAAGTTAGCTGGCTGTAGTGCGACTAATCTTTCTAGCGCATCGTCTCGTCTCCTTAGTCAGCACGTTGGATGCGATGGAAACGGCAGCAGCTGCTGCGGCACCCGTGCCTAGTGAAAATTGCTGGGCGTGAGGGTAGTGGCGCGGCGCGGGGCCCGGGGTCAGTTTCGGCGGGCCCCCGGCGGGCGTCGACCTCGTGAAAGGCGCGCGGCGGATCCGCGCGCGCGCCGACCGCTCGCCTTTTTACGCGCTCTTTCCCGCGCCGCGCGCGCGCCGCCGCCGCCAACCCCGCGGGCCCCCGGCGCGGTCGCCGCCCGCAGATAGCAAGCCAGCCGCTACCAACCGATTTACTGTCTGCACCGCTACTAATATTACGCGCAGTTTTTATTGTCTGCTAAACAGATTTTGCTTCAAGTGGTTTCTGCCCTTACATTTATATTTGCCCGCGGCTCCACGTACGTTTTAGTACTAAAAACTTGTACTTCATTATGAATTATTCCCTGTACACAACATGGGTTTCGTATGAGTAGAGAGAGGACAATAATTGATCAGTTTATTAATCTATCTTTAACATGAAGCAAGGATATATTAAAATTTTACGCCGATATGCTATGATTGTTATTAGTAAAAAAAAATATGTCTAATTAAATTTTAAGTTAATATTTATCGCAGAAAGTTACAACCATAAGCAAATCATCTTGTAAGTATTAACTTTACTCATACATATAAGTTTACTTAAAACCCATAAATATCATTTTAATGGCCTTTTGGTCTAGTCAGACCTTGCTAAGACCGAGGTCGTGGGTGCTATCCCTACCCAGAACATATCTTTGTGTGATGAACACGATTATTTGTTCTGTTTCATTTGGTCACCAAACACTAAGCCAACAGGCCAGTCAATACTCACTTGCACATAAAGGGCACTTTACAGTCATTAGCTTTTATATCGATAATATAAATTTTTTTACTATGTCATCGGCATAAATGACTAGATATTTTTTATTATCAATGTGAATATAGTATTTAACACGGTGTTTTAGTCAATGTAAACAGAGAGCCGTGTTAAAATGGATGTTTTTATAGGTACAATGAAATTAAAACTTCGAGCATTTTTATGGTAAAATAATAAAAAATTACATTAATAAATAAAACTCATTAAGATAATAAACATAATGACCTCCCTGGCAATGATTACAGCATGTAATTGTCTTCGCATTCTGTCCACCAGGCTTTTGATATCCTGTGAAATGTCAGTAACACATTCAGCCGAAATCCCACGTTTAAGTTTTCTGATGTTTTGTGTAAGTATTTGGACCAAACGTAAGCGCTTTTAAAAGAGGTCCCAGACGGGTGATCTATCCAGTTAAGGTCTGTGTTTCGCGCTGGCCAATCTAAACGACGAATACCAACTTCTCGAATACAAGCATTTACGCCACCAGAACGGTGGGTCCAAGCATTATCATCCATGTAAATACCTTTTTCGTCAGTGCGGGTAGTACATTTATTTACATGTTGCCAAAGGATTCCTATTATGTATCATTGTGCATTTAAGTGAACCATTTTCAATATATTGCTATCTTTGTATGATAGTTGGATGTTTGCCCACCGAATATACTCTCTCTCCCTGTAAAACGTCCTCACCATTTCGAGATATTCGAGCTTCGTCGGAGATGAGTATGCTATTCCAGTATGTGGTGTCTAAAATTGTCAATTTCTGACAACAACTGCATTTGCGGTTCATCAGCGCCTGAGGCACTAAAAAGCGGTTATATCGTGGTTGTATGCAACGTTCTCTACAAGAACTTTGTCTTCTCGGAATGGTACTCTTGGTATTGAGTCCAGGTTTGTTGGACGGTTGAACGACTCTCGGTTAACGCCCGTGAGACGTGACATTGGCTTCACCCCTCTTCCAGCAGCGGTATAATTAGCCCTCATTGCTTTTCTGCCATTACAATCGACACAAAGATTTTGTCACAGGTTTAAACCACAATAAGGCAGGATTACGGGACAAACAAAACATATTCTACGAAAAATAACAAGACGTTAGCTTTAGTTCTCTGATAACCTTTTAGCCGCAAACTCGCGAAAAGTGAGTAAAATGTCAAAACTGAAGAGGGATTATTATTTTTAAATACTAACTTTTCGAATTTCGAATAACATTTTTTCATACGCAGACATTTCATAACAGTATTTATTTAGTGCCAGTAACATAGTTTGACTATCAAAAGCTCTTTAGAACTGATTAACTGACTAAAATGATAACCAATAATAAAGAATATTTTTGTTTACATAGAAGTATATATATTTCAGTTTTTAGCACTTTTAATCCATTATTGGGCACTCCGCTGGGTTTACTTGTCTGACTAAGCGTGTTTAATTTATTGCTAATAACCTTTAATTTGCTAATTATCAGTGCTTAAGTTTTATGCCGAAACTAGAAATAAATAAATAAACATAAATAGTACGGTTCTGGTGTTGAATCTCCATAAGCCGTATATTTGGGAAAGCGATCTGATACTCAATATAATAGCCGTAGGTTCTCATACCTACTAATCCAATTACTATTGTTTCATCAAATATCTATTCATTTTAACTCAAGTTAACATAAACAAATACAACAGTTGCAATATTTACATGAAGTCGAGCCGTCACATCGCGTCGCTCGGCAGCGTGAAGCCGTTGCGGGCTGCGGTTGGTTGCCCCTGGCCGTCGCTCCGCCGCCGCTTCGCCCTAATTAAACAATAATCGAAAAACTACAATGAACGGGCGCATGGCTCCGTCCTCGCCTCAGTGTCCCGCGCTGTTCCCCCCGCGCGCCCGCGCCCCCGCCGCCGCCCCCTGCGACCGCACTCCCGCCTGACGTCACCATTGCACTCCTCATTATCGCCTCTCGACTCGAAGACACACTCACTAATAGATCCGACCGAAATATTCAGACTGGTTTTTTGTCAGATTTGTCTGCGAATTCGCGATGTCCATATCAACGAGAACGCCTGCTCTATGCGCCCGCGCCGCAGCCCGCGCAGTCTATAGTCGCGGCCGAAGATTGCACGCCGATAAAAACATAGCTGTACTCGCTAAGTGGTTTAGATTGATACACCCTGCCGCGCATACTGGAGCAGGCATCTATTAACTGCATAATATTATATAGTCTGCTTAACTATTGTTTATCTTTATTTGTTCTTACTAAAATTATTTATTTAGACAAGCATTTTCTCTCAACTAATTCGTCTGATTTATTGGTTTTCTCTATTTGTCATTATACCTAATTGAAATAAATGAAAAACCGATTTCATGATTTGGCTAAATTGATTGATTGACAATAGATTGGATCTCTGCGCAACAAAATCAATCAGAACGATTTAAAGACGTATGAGATAATCATTTTGATAAAGTGATTAAAATTCCAACGATGCGCAGACACTTTGCTATCTCCAAAACTAAACAAAGAATTAAATTAACGGTGATGGAAATGGGCAATAGACACAAAGATTTGCGTGAATAAGAAGACTGGTACAATTTGACTTTTTATACTAAGAGCCGATCCATTAAAATTTGAAGGGATCAGTTGACGTTTAACTCAGTTCAAGCGTTTAACCAATTTTAGAGCGCAAGTATGCATTACATTTACAAAACCTGAACAAAGTTGAAGCTAAATGTTGTATTGTTTCTAAACGCTCGATTTTCGACGTTTAGCTTGTATTATTATGTTCAAGTTTTACCTTTTTAAATAGGTTGTACCCAAAGTGACAAAGTTATTTACTTGATTGTGACGAGATTTACGGCAAAAGTGCAGGCAAAAGCGTACCTAGTTGGCAGAATCAGGGTGCCATGACCTGAGTCCAAAATCAACATTTAAACTCGATAAAGCAAAACTTAGTTGATTTAAACTCAATTTAGAATTTTAACAAATGAAATTAGTATTATTTAGGTTCGTGGTAGCAAATCAGTCGTCATTCCAAGCCTTTGCTGAATTTCAAACAAGACAGTCTGATTTAAGAATCAGTTCCTTAAGCTTGCTGTACTTAAGGAAAATTCTGTAACTATAGACCTAAGTCTAAGACATTATAGTGACAAGACAAGTGATATTGGCGGCAAATTTCTTTTTGACACGTAAACTAATTTAAATGTCATACATAATATTCTTTGACAGTTGTAAAGCATTTTATATCTGTCAAATTAATAAATATATTAATCGCTGACATAATAGAAACATTAAATTAAATTGATATCCGGTAAAGTGCCCTTTCACAAGAACTGTGTTTAGAAAGTATTGGAGTAATATTACTCTAAAATTTAAAAGAGTTTAGTTGTATTGGTTAAGATTCGCGACATTATCAGATGGGTACACAATGCAAGTAAATCGAGTGAGTTAGACGGAATAGGTAGACAGGGCCGAAGGTGACATCACGAGCGTGGTAGGTACTTAACTTAGGTAGTCCCCACTGCCGCGACCGCGCTCGCTGCAATGAATGGACTCTGCGAGCGTCTTGGCTGGCTGCTTATGGATATTGTGTAGCGGACTGAGCGCCACTGACCGACGCGACGCGACGATTTGACTTCGTAAATCATTTCGTTACATCATTATTTATTTAGGGGTTTCATTAAAATCGCAGTTCAGTAGACTATTAATATTAATATCATGCTTATGTGAACACTTTACATGCTAATTTATAAGTGGGTATGTACAGAGATTATTAGAAAAGCGGCAATTTTGTAAATGTCGGGATTTACGTGGTGTCGTCACAGACATAACGATGACGCAATCTGACTCTGTAATAAAACAACAACGTGTAACCTAAATATATAGATGGCGTAGTTGGAAAATGCTTGCTTTTCACGCCGCAGGTCGTGGGTTCGATTCACACTCAAGACAGATATTTGTCTGCATTAACAGGACTGTTTGTTCTGTGTCTGGGTGTAATTATGTATATAAGTACGTATCTACAAAAGTATGCCAGTTATCTGGTTTCCATAGTACAGGCCCTGCCTAGTTTAGTTTCAGAAGGATAGTTATCATAGAAGTGATATTTTCTTATTTATTAGACTGCCTCGTTCGTCAAACGGTAGCGTATTCAACCGCGGATAATGAGGTCCTACGTTCAAATTCAAAAAGTAATTTTGAGATTTTTCTGTAAAAAAAAATTTCTTAGTTTCAGCCCGAAGTCTGGGAGTTGGCGGTATTACACCCCCGTGCCTCGGAGAGCCCATAAAGCCTTCGTTCCCGTACCTGACCTCTTTCCGGTCGTGTCGTTAGTCGTCCCTCGGATCATGAGAGGGATGGAACAGAAAGTGCCCTTGTGTTTGCCCACACACTTTTGCACTGTAATATGTTCTGCGTAATTGGCTAGTCTCCATTGAGCCTAGTCGCCATGGCCGAAATCCGGCCGGAAGGACATTTTTATTATTTTCATATTATTTTTTTATATCTTAAAGTATATTAAGCTATTTATTTCATGTTGTATATTTATATCTAGATATGTTATAGCTACTGTTGTAGTTAGTAGTTAGTAGTAGCTAGTAGATTATATGTGCTGTGCAAGTGGGCATTACGAAATAGATTGTCTGTGATAGAGATTACGGGTTAGAATTCAGCTCACTGTTTTCTTGCTCGCACATTTACATATTTTACATGGTACTGACCTGAATACTCCACACCCGGCCTTCTGCGGATAGCTGATGGTACCGTGCAGATGTGGTAGAGGATCAGAATGCCCTGAACTGGTTGACTGAGAACATCCCAAAAATCAAAATGACCAACTCGAATATGACACTGACGGTAATGAAGCAGTCCGACATACCTACCCGTGTCCGAACCGCGCTCTTTGTACCTACGTACAACGGAGACATAACGAGGCTACAGAGTGTTCTGAGGCATCAGAACCTCTGGTACAGAACCTCTGGTAGAGAATATAATATATCTTCAATAGTTTATGCTTACCGGTTCATTTTATCACGCCTTCCACCTGGACATCAATTGCCGTGGCCGATCAGAAAGTCCCTAAATGGACTCCAGACTGGTGCCGAAACAAAGGAAACATGTCTAGGTGGGGACTGTCGACAAACCTCAAAATGGACTGTATTTGTAGAGCATCGGTCCAATCGATGGCCCACCTAACATCGTTCCCAGCCTGCCTTGCCACATGGTAGGATCTTGGGAATGCCATAAACAGGGCAATCAGTTTCTTGGCCACAATTTTTTTCTAATGAAGAAGAATGGTTTTCGCAGTGCTAGACAATTTTGATACCTGGGGTTATATTATTGTAATAATGTCCTCCTAGCCGAAGATCGGCCATTCAAGCCATCTGTGCGGGACATATTATAGTGCTCAAGTGTGTGCGCAAACACAGGAGCACTTTCTATTCCATCACTCTCATGATCCGATGGGACGCCTATGCGACACGACCGGGAAGAGGTCAGGTTATTCAGTAGTCAGGACCGACAGCTTTACGTGCTCTCCGAGGCACGGGGGTATAGCACCGCCAACTCCCAGACTTCGGGCTGATGCTGGGAATTTTTTCTTTTTACAGAAAAGTCCCAAAATCACTTTCTGGCCCGACCTGGGATTTGAACCCAGGACCTCGTTTTCTGCGGGTGAACACGCTACCGCTAGACCAACGAGGCAGTCAAATTATTTATTACTAGCTGCGCCCCGCGGTTTTACTCGCGTTAAACTTTACAAATTATAGCCTATAATAAAAATAATATAAAATACACTTTGTTGTACACAAAAAAAGAACATTAACAATGAAACATTAATTATAATGTACAAGGGGCGGTCTTATCGCATAAAGCGATTTCTTCCAGAAAACCTTTGGATGGATAGAAATTAAATGTGTAAAAATGCAGGGGATGGTGCAACAAAGTGTGGTACATAAATAAAAATAGAGAGAAAAGAGATAATTAACAAGGTATACTAAAAACTAAAATATGTAATGATCATATTATTATTACACATACATATACGTAAATAAAATACTATATTATAAATATAATACTATATTAAGATACTATATTCATATAAAATAAATTAATAATTATTATGATAGAAACAGTGGTCTTTCACAAGTTTTTTGAAGCTAAATATATTCTGAGAGCATTTAATAGAAAATGGTAACTCATTCCACAAACGAGCTGCTTGGACTGCAAATGATTTGTCAATAAAGGTGGAAGAGTGCGCTGGAATGTGCAATTTAAGGTTTTCTGATGATCTTAAAAGCCTCGAATGTGTGTCACAAAGGAATACAAAACGTTCTTTAAGATATAAAGGAGTAGTGGGGTTGAAAAGTATATTGAATAATAAAGTCAGAATACCATTCCGACGAAAGCGAATAGGCAACCACTCGAGCTTGGCACTAAAGCCTATGTGTACCAAATTTTATTAAAATTCCTCCAGCCGTTTAGACATGAAGAAGTAACAAACATACACACTCACAAACTTTCACCTTTATAATATTAGTGTGATTTGTATTTTGATAAAAAAATCTTGGTAAATGTTTCAGGGTTCTAAAGTCGAACTACAATGGAGATGAATGGGCTGATAATGGACCTGGGGTGATCACCAGCATCCTGAAGAAAATATGTCGCACCAAATACCTTCCCAGTATGTCTGCAGAGCTGTGTAAAGGTATAATTAAATAATGGAGACTGCCTCGTTTGTCTAGCGGTAGCTTGTTCAACCGCAGATAATGAGGTCCTGAGTTCAAATCCCTGGTCGAGCTAAAAAGTGATTATGGGATTTTACCACATAAATAAATTTCTCAGTATCAGCCCGACGACGTCTGGAAGTTGGCGGTATTACACCCCCGTGCCTTGCAGAGCACGTAAAGCCGTCGGTTCTGTACCTGAACTCTTTTCGGTGGTGTCGCTAGGCGTCCCATCGGATCATGAGAGTGATGGAATAGAAAGTGCCGTTGTGTTTGCGCACACACTTGTGCACTTTAATATGTCCTGCGCAACTGGCCAGTCTCCATTGAGACTGACCGCCGTGGGCGAAATTCGGTCGGGAGGACATTATTATTATTGAATAATCGAGGTAATAAGTGCAACAGCGTTTTTCTGTGTTCTATTACATCATACTGCGATTGCCCACCCATTTCCCAAGCGTTGCAATTATAGCAACTACTAATTAACAATTCTATGATTTAGGCCTTTTGCGGAGACATTTGTCCAGCAGCGGACGTAATTGAGCTGACATTATACAACAAACTGAAAGGAAATAAATAAATAATATCCTGGGACATTAATCACATCCATCTGATCCCACACTCTGCAGAGTTTGTACTTTGGTAACCAGATAACCGACATACTAATTTTCTTTTGTAAAGACATTTTTTTTTTGGTTTTTTAGTAAAATAAATGACTTTTTCTAAAATAAAAGTAGCCTAAGTTACTCCTTATTATATCAGCTACCTGCCAATAAAAGCCCCGTCAACATCGGTCCAGCCGTTTCAGAGATTAGCCGGAACAAACAGACAGACAAAAATTGTAAAAAAAAATATTTTGGTGTATGTACCGTATATATATTCATATTTATGTAGTAAAAACCGGTTATTTCAATATTACAAACAGACACTCCAATTTTATTTATTTGTAAGATTGTAATTTTCGCAAGGATCTCTAATATTCATCATCATCATATCAGCCGAAAGGCGCCCACTGCTGGTCGTGCGCTACCCACATCCAGTGGCTTCCAGCGACCTTCATAAGATCATCGGTCCATCTTGTAGAGGGCCTACCCAGGCAGCGTCTTCCGGGTCGCGGTCGCCACTCGACAACCTGTCTGCCCCAGCGGCCGTTGGTTCTACGAGCTATGTAAGCAATTCTTCGGGCTATGTCAGTTATTTTGGTTCGCCTGTGGATGTATTGTCAGTATTTCTGATAGGATCTCGCAGGGAAACTCCAAGCATAACCCTCTACATTGCTTTTACTTTCATTTTCATTATTATACCATGAGCCGTCTGATATTGTTGAAATACCAGAGAATTTGTATCAGCGCTAGATAAGAAATCAATTATCGCAAAAAGAGATCCATCTGGTATTTTATTGCCACCCTGTAGAACAACGTTATACCAAAAGAACTGCTCTGTAATGTGCATTAAGGTGTTGAATAGGGTACCCAAGAGGATCAGAGAACTGTCACTGATACGTATGAAAACAGTTTTAAAACAGTGGCTTATAGATAAGGTCTTCTACAACCTTACTGAATTCTTTGACCATTAGGAGTGAATTCATGATTATAATTATTGACATATTCTGATTATTGATTATTTATTTTTATATTAGATACTATGATGGTCTTTTCTTATTATTATGTATTAAATTATATTACAATAATTAATTATTTAGTTATTAAGACAACATGTAAAAAAAATATTCGCATGTCGCTGTAGACAAAATGTGTGAACTTAAACCTTATGTAAACATCCTGTATGTACCACGTTTTTAAGCGAAATAAATACTTACTTACTTACAAAGGATCTCCAGAAGATCTAGAGAAATTCGAATGCTGAATATATATTTTTTTGTTTTCTACGTCATCTTAATTTTATGTGTTTATTAGAATAACAGATACACGATATTTAATCTGCTTATGCATTAACGAACGCTTACACTTCTAATATGATATAAATAAACTTAAGAAATATATTTGACATAAATACATACCTAATTACATACAATATCTAGAGCCGTGATGTCACCGCGCTCTGAATAGATGCTAATGAATCGACTGAGGTATGTTTTATAATTAAATAATTAATGGAAACCATGGCTAAGCTGATTTATTTTGCGGTTACTGATATAAATTTATAAAATAATTATCCAATAACGTTTGCCAGTGTTGATTTGAGAAATCAATTTGATATTTAACTATTACATACATAGACTCACGCCTGTTTCCCAGAGGTGTAGGCAGAGAAAACGGACTTCCATTTGTCACGATCCTTGCACACCTCTTTCGCCGCATTTACTGTCATTATATTCTTTATACATGCTCACCGGTTTAGGGTACTTCTGACCTGGCCTTTTTTGAGAACGTCTCCGATTTGGTCAGAGAATGTTCTACAAGGTCTTCCCCTTCCGGTTGTACCATTCACACAGGCCAGGTATACTTCTTTTGTCACTCTTCTTTCATTCATACTTTCTAAATGCCCAAACCATCTTAGCATACCTTTTTCAATCTTTGTGACTATATCCTCTTTCACACCACAACGCTCTCTTATTTAACTATTAACTTATATAACTTGTAACTACGGATAGACCGCTACTGCTGTCTCTGGTGGATTAGTAGCATGTTAATCATAAGACGTCTTCTGCTGCACAAAGGTCTCCCCCCTAGTTTAGCATGTTCAACCGTGGATAATGGGCTCCGGAGTTCAAATGGCGGATCGGGCCGAAAAGATTGATAGATAGATACATAAACTCTTCATTGTACACCTTAAGAAACATCACAAAGCGAGAAGAAACATACAAATTATAATAGTACAATTGGCGGCCTTATCACAAAGTGCATCTTCCAGGCAACCAAGGTCGTGAAAGGAGACAGGAGTTACAGAGATGGGGCAGTAGCTAGTCTACAAATTTCTATACTCATCATCATATCAGCCGAAAGACGTCCACTGCTGGACAAAGGCCTCCCCAAGGATTTCCACAATAACCGGTCCTGCGCTGCCCGTATCCAACGGCTTCCCGCGACCCTTGCGAGATCGTCGGTCCACCTTGTAGGGGGCCTGCCCACGCTGCGTCTTGCGGTTCGTCGTCCATTTCTATATTATAAGGTACTATTTGTACATGCCTATAACCATTAAGCTCCTGGGTATTTCCCGTCAAGAAACCTTCACAGTATCAACCTGATGTCAGTTAGTGGGGCTACACGCCCGTACCTCGGAAAGCAAGTAAGGCTTTCGGTAGTGCCGCCGGTCCGGCACTAGACCATTCTTCGGTCGTATCGGTTAACCCATCCCATCGGATCATGAGAGTGTGGGAATGGAGAGTTAATTTGTACAGTTATTGAACTATACTATCCTCTGCACGTATCGCTATCTCCGTTGATATGGCTGCCTAGGCTGAAATTGATCTAAGAGGACATTATTAATAATAATAAATCTGACTGATGATCTTGTGTGGGTCGCTGGAAACTGCTGGATGCGAATAGCGCAAGACCGGCAATTCTGGAGATCTTTGAGGGAGGTCTTTGTCCAGCTGTGGACGTCTTTCGGCTGATATGATGATTATGATGATGACATCTCCCTCTTATATACGATGAGGCTTATTCTTTTCTGTTGGGTTAAAGATCCACGAGTGAGTAAGGCTCGGGCTAGTAAAATAAAATAAAAAAGTTTTTATTCACGTAGACTTTAAAAAAGCGCTTGTAAATAGTCAGAACATGTTTGTAGTAATATAGTTGTATACATTAGATATTATTTCTAGTAACATAGATATTTAGGTACATCTTGTATGAAAACATTTATAAAATTTATTTTATTACAGAAATGATATTTAGCTAGCTCGTATCAAGTTATTGTCAAGAGATTATGTTTAATTATCTAGTTTAAGTCTAATATTTTTACTACATATTGTCAATGGTTCTGTCTATATTAAAGGTATTATTATTATGACGGACCTTGTGTTAATAACGACGGTCGCGCTTTAATGCTACCACCGGATCCAATGCGCCCCAACTGAGAAGACCCAGCGAAACAAACTCAGTGGGTTCATCTACTACCGGTTTCAACACGACCCAGTTGAGACGGTCCGGCGAAACATACTCAAGCGGGCATGAACACGGGATTTGGTCCAATTAGAGTAATTATTTAGTAGGCAAACACAATATATGCTCGATCGGTTGTCTGAATGCTTATTATTTTAGATTATATTTAGGTATACAAAAGAAAAACTTCGAAACAATAACATTATTCATTTTGAGACAGAGTCAATAATTTTAAATTAAGTATATGATAGCAATCATTTACAGATAGTTCACGTAACACAGCAGATCAGTCATGTCTATATGGCTACAAGATCTCCAGCGAGCAATGTGCAGGTAGGAAGTGAGAGCCAGACGTCTTTGTCATCGATGTACTCTTTAGTGGTGTAATAACCCCTAGCCATAAGTACACGTTTAATATGTGTTTTAAAACTTGTGTCAGGCAGATCAGTAATTTGAGTAGGAAGCTTGTTATAAAACCTAATACAATTTCCTAAAAATGATTTATTAGTTTTGCTTACTCTAAAGCCTGGCATGGCTAGTTTGTTTTTATTCCTAGTATTAATATTATGCAGTTCACTTTTCTTTTTATAATTATGAATATTTTTTCTAACAAACATTAGATTCTGATATATATATTCCGAGGGCACAGTAAGTATATTTATTTCTTTAAACAAATTTCGCAAAGAATCGCGACTGCCTAAACCATAAATGGCTCTGACTGCTCTTTTCTGCAATACAAAAATAGTACCTATGTCAGCCGCCGAACCCCACAGCAGAATGCCATACGACATAATGCTATGAAAGTACGCGAAATACACTAATCTAGCAGTTTGTTCATCTGACAATTGCCTTATTTTCCAGACAGCATAGGAAGCCGAGCTTAATTTACTTGCTAACTTTTCAATCTGAGGACCCCATTGCAATTTTGAATCAAGTGTCAATCCTAAAAATACGGTCGATGGGACTAAATCTAATATTTTCGCATTAAGAGCAACTGTTGGTACAATTTGAGTCACATTCGGCAATGAGAACCTGATGCATTTAGTTTTCCCTGCATTTAACAAGAGATTATTTGCCGAAAACCATTATGATATAAAGCTGAGTGTTTTATTATGCTCAATAAGATCTTTATCCTTTCTATTTACTTTAAATATGAGCGACGCATCATCAGCGAACAAAACTATCTCTGATACTTTCTCTACCAGATAAGGGAGATCATTTATATAAACTAGAAATAAAAATGGGCCCAATATAGACCCCTGGGGCACCCCCATTTTCACAGGATGACGTGCCGAAGTGACACCGCCTATCGAAACCATCTGTTGTCGCCACGATAAATAGGACATCACAAGATCAAGAGATGTGCCAGATATTCCATAGTACTTCAGTTTAACAACGAGCGTACGATGATCAACGCAATCGAAAGCCTTAGAGAGATCACAGAAAACTCCCAGCGCATCCTGTGATCCCTCCCAAGCCTCCAATATTGACCTAATTAATGTGCAACCTGCATCCTGAGTAGAGCGGCCCCTTGTAAACCCGAACTGCCTGCTATGCAATATCTCATTCACGTTAAAGTGCGACAACATTTGGCTGAGCATCAGCTTTTCAAATATTTTACTTAAAGCTGGCAGTATTGAGATAGGCCTATAATTCGTGGCATTTTTTGAACAACCTGCCTTGAAAATGGGTATTATCTTACTTATTTTCATTAAATCGGGAAAGACACCATCACTTATACAGCCATTGAAGATGGCTGCAAGGATTGTAGCAATATTTAGTATGATTGATTCAATTGCTTTAACAGACAGTAAAAGGCTAAGTACGGTAAAATGGTGGATTAGTTACTAAACTAACCAGCACATTACTGCAGCACTTTGTAAAGCACCATACCCAATGACGTTCTGATGCTCTTCACAGATGTGAAGAGCATCAGAACGTCACTGATCAGTAAACCAGATGGTTGAAGTCAAATAGGATTTAATCAATACGATGATGGATGGTCGATCGTTATATGACATTTAGGTTGACCTACTTGTTACTACAACACTTTATAAAGGACAACTGAATAGCGAGAGGTGACGTTCTGATGATCCTGACAACTAGTTTAAGTAAGATGAGAGTGAGATTAAAATGACGATGGATGGTCGATCGTTATATGACATTTCAGTTGACCTACTTGTTACTACAACACTTTATAAAGGACAACAGAATAGCGAGAGGTGACGTTCCGATGATCCTGACATCTAGTTTAAGTAAGATGAGAGTGAGATTAAAATGACGATGGATGGTCGCTCGTTATATGACATTTAGGATAATCTGCTTGTTACTACAGCACTTTATAATGGACAACAGAATAGCGACTGATACACCTTACTGTGAACAAGAAATTGCATTTAATGACCAGATTAAAGAGTATTGCTGTATTGCCAGGCAAAATTTACAAGTTTCAGGGGTTTCAGAAGGTTTATAAAAGTTTAGTAACAGTGACAAAGGTTTTGAATAATTTTGATGTAAAGGAAAAAGACAAAATTCATTAATTAAATTTATTACATAGATCTGAAGTTAAGGTAACGCATTAAAGATATTGACAGCGGGGAATTATTATGGAACACGCGGCATAGATTTTTGCAGGTAGTGATTTCGAATCCCACCCAGGGGCTCTACCGGTTAAGTCGCCGAACATCGATTTCTTAAATGGCTTTCAAATAACTAATGGTTAAAAAAGACTTAATCAATCGTTAAATCGGCTTCCATGAGCACATGTGACGTCATAAATGGTCCGGAATCAATTGTCAACGTTGAAGCCGATTTAACGATGGATTTAGTCATTTTTAACCATTATTTATTTGAACTTCATTGAAGAAATCGATGTTCGGCGACTTAGCCGGTACAGCACGTAGGGCTCTACCGGCTAAGTCGCCGAACATCGATTTCTTAAATGGCGTTCAAATAAATTAAGGTTAAATATGACTTAGTCAATCGTTAAATCGGCTTCCATGAGCACATGTGAAGTCATAAATGGTCCAGAATCGATTGTCAACGTTGAAGCCGATTTAACGATTGATTAAGTCATTTTTAACATTTATTTATTTGAACTTCATTGAAGAAATCGATGTTCGGCGACTTAGCCGGTAGAGCCCCTGGACAGGTATTTGTGTGCATGAAAATCTCTTTGGGTGTTAGTAATTATCTATATAAGTATGTATTTGCAAAAGAAAATTAGTATAATAGTTTCCATAGTGTAAGTTATGTTAAGTTTGGGATCAGATGGCCGTGTGTATGTTATTATTATTTATATCTAGATTATAAAGTAATAAAGTATAGAATTAATAAATCTTTCGGTGACTTAGCTTAAAGGAATTAAAAATTGTAAGTGTTGAGTCATAATGACGTAGGGTGATTTGTTAATGTGACGCAATCATGACGCTTTTAATTAGTATCATACCGCCATATTGTGACGTACGCAGCGAGATGCTGAGGAAATGTACAAACGCCAGCACAGTAAGCTACCCAACTCTGTCAAATTTCTTCAATTGAAAGTGAACCTTATGCTTAAGTGATAAAGTTGAATATCTATAAAAGAAATTTGACGGATTTGGGTAGCTGGATGTGCTTACTTTCGAGCACTATCTGTCACTACAAGGTACACAATGAATAATGGAAAACTTAGTTTAATCTTTACTCTTTACATACAGATAAATAAAACTAGTGTCTGTATTGTAACACTTGCAGTAGAAAAGGTTTCGTATCAGGGATCTAGGGAGCGAGCTTCAGAATAACAACAACATGGTTTTATAATATCATTAAAATAACGGGTATTTACTAAAACACATGGAAGTGGAATATAAACAAGAAAAAAACATAAAAAATTGTCTATTTGTTCTGGCCAATGATTTTTTTTTGTTTTAAGACGGGCGCATAATATATGCGGCTAGTATATCATAAAATCATTATGATGTATTCTATTATAAGAACCTCTGCGTCGCCTAGTTAGAAAGAACGTCCTTGCTAATAATACCCACTATGGACAAGGAAATATCCCTTCTCTCGTACGTTTTTAAGCGAAAATGAAACTTTTAAGTGCTACAAATGTAGAACAATTGATATAAAATAATACGTTAAGCAGAATACATTACTAAAACTATGGCGTCTTTCGTTGTCATCATCGCAGCAAAATAAATAGTACAACTATTATTTCATATTTGTCGTGTCGCCAGTGGCAGTGTCGCCAGTGGCTTTTCAGACTTATTCAACCCCTTACGCCTTTGATGCCCGACATGACTGAACTCAACAACTTACGCAATAGATATGGGCGGCACGGCATATGGCCGCTTTTAAAATTGACCACTGTAGCTGGGAAAAGCTCGCTGAAAAAAGAGTTGAATGGCGCAAACGTGTAGTGGAGGGTCGTAAGATCTGTGATGAAGCCTGGTTTGGAGTACTTGCTGATAAGAGACAGAAGCGACATGAAAGCAGCTCGGCACCAACCACCGCAAACTTCTCTTATCAGGCCTGCGGCAGGCTATGTCGCTCTCGCATTGGTTTGTTTAGCCACCATAAGAAATGTCTCTCAGACAATGCGCCGTAAATCGTCTGTAACAGACGCAAAGGCCATATATATCCTCCAAGGCACAGGTACGCTCACAAATAAGCACACCCAAGTGCTTCACCGAGACGGTCACATTTTTCAGATTAGTGAGGGCAGCAACTGGAAGAGGCAGCGTGGTCAGGCCCCCTACAAGATGGACCGATACCGAAACCGCTGAATTCGAATAGCGCAAGACCGGCGATTGTGGAGATCTTGGGGGAGGCCTTTGTCCAGCATTAGACGTCTTTCGGCTGATATAATGATGATGAGGGCAGCTCTAACTTGGTCTCTGGTTTTAAAAGACAACGCACGTTATAAGGAAATGAATCCCTGTGTCGCAAGGAACTTAACAAATATATAATTGACGGATACAAAATACATCCAGAACAACTATTTACGTGTCATACAAACAGTCCAGTGGGGGAATCGAACCAAGTACTTGAAGTGGTGAGGCGGCTGTATTAACCGCTGCGTCGCACATACAGTCCGCTAGCTATAAGTTTTTTCAAGCAGTCTAAAAGTAAGTTTCTCACTGTTAGTCTTTTTAAAACTGACTAGGAATATCAAAGACAATAGCTAAGGCCTTATCCTCCAAGGCACAGATACGCTCAGAAATTAGCGCGCCAAAGTGCCTCACCACGACGATAACATATTTTAGATTAGTAAGGGCAGCTGACGATGTGCATCACCAATCAGTCTAAAAGAAAGTTTCTTTCTCTTAGTCTTTTTAAAACTGACTAGGAATAAGAAGACAATAGCTAAGGCCGTATCCTCCGAGGCACAGATACGCTCAGAAATTAGCGCGCCCAAGTGCTTCACCAGGACGATAACATATTTTAGATTAGTAAGGGCAGCTGACGATGTGCATCACCAATCAGTCTAAAAGAAAGTTTCTCTCTCTTAGTCTTTTTAAAACCGACTACAAATAACAAAAAATTGTATTCATAACATAAGAAAGTTATGGAGCACGTAATTACAATATATCACAAGACAGCTGATGGTAAGCTGGGTAGGTCCAAGTAGAGTTAGCGGAATTATCAACATTCGCAAAAAGCATATCATGGAATGTAAAATATAGTTGCATTAGCATAAGGTAAAACATAGAGCCATAAAACACATATAAAAACGACTAAATTAGTGTACTTGTACACACGGCTACATATCAAGCTATGCATTTCCAGTATAAGCTGAGCTCTCATTGTATGGAAATCCTATACGACGCGAGATCACCTAATACTGGAAATGTATATCTTGATGTATAGCCGTGCGTATACTTATTAAAAAATTATTACTGAAATCTGTTTAATCCAAATAAACAAGTTCGATTTGGTAAAGTCAAATTATAAACTTTGTTAAAAATATATAGACGGTGGCGTGGTTGGCAAAATGCTTGCTTTTCACTTGATATTTGTGTGCATGAACATGTCTGTTTGTCCTGAGTCGGTGTAATTAAGATAATTAGACCCAGACTCAGGACAAACAGACATATAAGTATGTATTTACAAAATAAAAGTAGTATGTGTAGTATATCAGTTATCTGGTTTCCAGAGTACAAGCTCTGCTTAGTTTGGGATCAGATGGCCGTGTGTAAATAATGTCCCAGGGTATTATATTATTATTATTATTATATAAGTACTAGATCAATTTCGTCACGTTAATTGTATATATATTTTTGCTCGTGACTGTACCTAGTTGTCACTGAATTTCCATTTGTTAATAGTCCGCATTGTGTGTTAAACATTTTTATTCGGTGTCTGTGAGTTTTTTACGTAAAGTAATTTACAAAAGTCTAACGACCTACTTTATAAAATTGTTCACATTTTAAGAGTATCAAGGCTATATGTTTTTTTAATCACACTACGATGCACAGAGTGCAAAGTACATTCAATGAAGGTTATTTAGTCTTATGTCCAAACACCAATAGGAAAAACATAAAATCAACCTTCCTCCCGTACACATTAGTTAATTTTTTGATAATTTTAGGTAAAATAATATTGATATAATATTATTTTAGGCCGGCTGACGATGTGCATCACCGATTAGTCTAAAAGCAAGTTTCTCTCTCTTAGTATTTTTAAAACTGACTAGGAATATCAAAAACAATAGCTAAGGCCGTATCCTCTGAGGCACAGATACGCTCAGAAATTAGCGCGCCCAAGAGCTTCACCAAGACGATAAGATATTTTAGATTAGCAAGGGTCGGCTGACGATGTGCATCACCAATTAGTCTAAAAGCAAGTTTCTCTCTCTCTTAGTCTTTTTAAAACTGACTAGGAATATCAAAAACAATAGCTAAGGCCGTATCCTCCGAGGCTCAGATACGCTCAGAAATTAGCACGCCCAATAGCTTTTTAACTATTTTTTTTAACCACACTGTGATGCACAGAGTGCAAAGTACATTCAATGAAGGTTATTTATAACATAATTAGACACCGCTTCTCAAGTCCAAACACCAATAGGAAAAAGATAAAATCAACCTTCCTCCCGTAGAGATAAATAAATTTTTTGATCATATTAGGTAAAAATAATATTGATATAATATTAGGTCTTTACCTATGAAATTGCCGTTCTGCAGTACTGGCCATTTCAAATCAAAATAATTTTTGTTTGGCTAAGAATTCTAATTTCAAATTAATTTTATTTTAAAAACATGGATTCTTTTTTCCAAAAGTAGTCATTTCTTTATTGATTAGTGTTACATTTTCATCGCATTTCAATCTTTTTCGTCATCATGGATACGTTAAAAATTCGAGTAATTATGGAATATGAGTACCGTCGTGGCAGCAACGCGGCACAAGCGGCACGCAACATCAACGACGTTTACGGAGCTAACACTACAAACCAACGCACCACCTGTTATTGGTTTGCTCGCTTCCGTTCTGGAAATTTCGACCTGAAAAATGAACCTCGCGGTCGTCCGAAGACTTTGGTCGACAATGACGAATTAAAGGCGGTTGTGGAAGCTGATGATACACAATCTACGGCTGAATTAGCAGCAGCTTTCGACGTTAGCGTCAAAACAATATTGGTCCATTTGCGTCAAATTGGCAAGGTAAAAAAGCTTGACAAATGGGTGCCCCACGAACTCAATGATCGCCAGCCCGAAGTACGCGTCGAGACGTGCCTTGCACTGCTCAACAGACACACAAATGAAGGAATTTTGAACCGCATTGTTACCTGCGATGAAAAATGGATTCTGTTTGATAACCGCAAGCGCTCAGCAAGTTGGTTGGATCCTGGTTCAGCACCTAAACAATGCCCTAAACGAAAACTTACCCCTAGAAAAGTGATGGTCACTGTTTGGTGGTCTAGCGCCGGTGTGATTCATCACAGCTTCTTACCAAACGGGGTGAGCATTACTGCAGATGTGTACTGTGAAGAACTGAGCACAATGATGGAGAAGCTGGCGCATCTCCAACCAGCATTGGTCAATCGCTCGTCTCCGCTGCTCCTGCACGACAACGCGCGACCTCATACTGCACAGCAGACGGTCTCCAAGTTGCAAGAACTGGGGTTGGAAGCTCTCCGTCATCCGCCCTACTCACCAGACCTTGCGCCTACAGACTACTACTTTTTCCAGAATTTGGATAACTTCTTGGCGGGAAAAAAATTCAATACCCGAGAGGCAGTACAAAATGCCTTTGAAGAATTTGTTGCCTCCCGTCCAGCTGATTTCTTTAAGAAGGGCATCAATAAACTGCCACTGCGATGGCAAAGATGCATTGATTGCATGGGTGATTACTTCGATTAATACAAATAAAAAAATTCATGAAAAAAATTCGTTTAAATTTTTTCATACAAAACGGCAATTTCATAGGTAAAGACCTATTATTATTTTAAGACGTGGTGATATACGCCGCTAGGATGACGTCACAAGATTTATTGTTCGTTGTACATAACCTCGCATAGGCCGTTGATCTACATCTAATACGTAAGTATCGAGACAGTAGTTAAGCACCTTATGTACCTACCTATAATCAGCGGGGGTATGTACTATGTATGTGTGACGCACGAGTGTATGCGCACTAACGCTAGTTCTTAGATCATTAAGCGGTGCAAACTCTTTGCTTTGTTTGATAATGTACATCTATGATTTTTAAGTGCGGAATTTTGATATATTCGAATCAATATTCAATCTAATATAATTTACAATAATGTATAGAATGAATCTCTAATCCTCTAAATCCTAATTCTATCAACGATTGCCTGCAAGAGATTGCTCCTAGCAGTATGTACCTTGAAATGTGGATTCTTCATTAAACTTCACTTTTTTGTATTATATCTGTCAATTATATATGTTCTGCCTATCCCTTTAGGAAATTGAAGTGAGATAGACTGTAAGAGCTATCTATAATCTTGGCCCGAGAGTGTCTCTAAGAGAAAAGTTCAAAGAGGTTAACATTCTAACTGTACCATCTCAGTATATATATGAAAACTTACTAAGTATATGTGCATAAAAATATCGATTCCTTCTGTAAAAGGAGCGATACACATAATGTAAATACTAGATATAAGAATAATCTCATATTGCATACTACCCGTCTCCACAATAAGTAACTCTTTTATGGGGCAATGTATAAGATTCTATAACAAACTTCCCAATGACATTAGAGAATTGTCTACGAATAAGTTTAAAAGAATTATTAAAGCCGAATTGTGTAGCAGGGCATATTACAAAATTTCTGATTATTTAAATGATAAAAGTTCTTGGGATTGAGTTGTTCTGAGTCAACACACATGATTGTAATTAATCTTAAGTATATTTTATTTTTGAAAAGGATTCCTACTGAGTTTTCTGGCAGTGTTTCTCAGTAGCTGCCACGTCATACACTGCACGGTAGGGTAAAAAATATGACGATTCCACATAAATGTAATTTTTTTACGGAATAAATGATTTTTGACTTTGACTTTGAGTCTATGTACGTACGTATGTTCATTTAACAAACGTAAAAGTGCACTTTTTGTTATATAACTTGGAAATAATAGAAAAGGATATTTTTTCGGATTATAGCAAGACCAACACTGTGGAGACCTTTTGGGGAGTCCACCAGTGGGCGTCTTTCGGCTGATAATAATATGATGATGATGATGTGTAGCAAAAATTTTATGTGCCTTTATAATATGCGCAAAAATTAACGCGACAGAACATATTCGTGTTGTCAAAAGCTGAAATAATTATAAGGGTTTAAAAAAATGTTGTAGTGATTATAACAGTGGTGAACCCATGTGAAAGGTTTAATGGGCGGCTTGAACAACTCTGACACCGTTGTCTATACTATAAGTAAATACTAACCATGACTATAGATTTCACTCCAATGGCTTAGGTATGCTTATTCTAGCAGAAGCTAGAATTGTTTAAGGAAAGTAGTTAGCTACTTAACCGTATATTTCTCAGTTAAATGTGAACACTATTCTAAAACTGTAAGCTGTACGGTAGTTCACAGTGACTCTTGTAAGATGCTATTTAGTATGCATGTTAGTAGCATAAGTCTTGCCTTTATACAGCAATCATCATATTTTACAAACACAAAGACACTACTACTAATGCTTAAGACAATGCAATAAAATGCTAGAGGCTCTAAGAAGAAATTTTTTGCCATCTGCACTACCTATCGGACGGATCCCATAATAATAGTATCCGTCCCTGATTTTGATACCTTTTTTTACGACATCAATCGAAAACAATCAAATTTACAGACTACGCCCGCATTATAGAAATTAATCCTTACAAACATATAAATGACCGACATAAAGTACATCCATACTCAGAACAACAACAACACAAATAATTGGCCTGTGCAGGAATGGAACCAGGGACGCGAGGCGTTCGTCTTAATTGCTGCCACACGTGCAGTAAATTCAATGAAGGAAAGCACACGCAGACAGAAATTCCGCGGATCGAGCCCAAAACACGAGGAGGCAAGTACCTTAACCAGTTCGCCATACGCAGTCTAGTGGTATTATAAAGACTGAAGTGCAGCTTTAAGTTTCCGATTGAGCCCTATTGAATACTTGTAATTTTTTTTACACATTTTTACATTTTTTCAAGTTACACCAAAAGTGTTCACTTATATTGTTTCTTGTGCTCTTCAGAAGGAACATTACAAAAGTGAGTTTAACGTATCGTACAAGTTCGCGTAATTGGGAAAATGTAATACGCACCTTTTATTTGTTATGGTTATAAAACCATAACAAATAGTTATGCGGGTATTAAGAATATAGATTTTATAATATAAAATATTCTTAATACGCACGATTGTGGGGGTGTATCAGGAGGAATGAGAGATACCCCGAGCGTCCTCTCCTGTAAGACGTCTTCCTTGAACGATCTGAATGATCCGGACGATGAGATGAGATACAAGTTTATTTAAAACTAAATATCTTATTTTTGGTCCTGTGAGGAGAAGAAAAACGTTATTACATGATACCTTGCACCTTCACCCGACACGAGGACGCAGCGACGCGACGGCTAGCTACGCCGCGGCGTAGAATTCAACAGCATGCGTAGTAGAGTAATAAGACAGTGACATTAATATAAATTTTAATATAGTTTTCATCATTATGTATTTTGTTTTACTATGGATAAACCATGTAAGTGTCTCTTCATAACTATCATGTTACATTAACAAAAATAAACATAGTAAAAATAGAAGAATATCGATTTAAATAATAATAATACATGGGGACAATGTCACACAGATCATCCTAGCCCCAAACTAAGCAAAGCTTGTACTATGGGTACCAGGCGACGATATACATACTTATACAGATAGATACATACTTAAATAAATAGAAAACATCCATCACTCAGTATCAAATATTCGTGCTCATCACACAAATAATTTCACTTACCGGGATTCGAACTCAGGACCACCAGCTTCGTAAGCAGGAGCACTACCAACTAGGCTACGGTGATCGTCAACATCTACATACTATCAAGACAGTTTGATTATATCAACATTTCTGCACAAGAATTGAGATTCTCTAAAATTTATTAAATATAATGAATACAATTGGGATTTATATATAGAATTGGATTTAGATTTGATGCATCCTAACGTACCCTATTAGTATAGTATTGAATCTACATTAAATGAGCATTGCCATCCATCGCATCGTGGCGGCCAGCCTAATATAGGCACTTTGCTTTTAGCAATTTTTGCATGGTCGCATGGTCAGTGGTCTATGTCTAGAGGTTTTAACTTGTTTGAGTATCATTCTAATATTTTTTTAGTTTCTTTTATCATTTGTAATTTGTAGTAATATTGTAAAATCGATATAAAAATTTATGTTATTAACTTTAAAAAAAAATCCCTAATTAATATGTATGACTCGTTTTAATAATTAAAAAGTATTGAAGTAAGATTAAACGATTTACATAAATTATCAGTACCTAGGAAAACGGTTTTTCTGAGCACACCATAGGTAGGTTGAACCTATGATGTGCTCAGAAAAACCGTTTTCCAAGACTTAATTTGCTCTCCAAGGTATGAAGGTAAGGTCATCTACGAATCCGACTCAACTATATTATTTTGAATATCTTTATTAAAATACGTAATATAATCTTCGACTTAACTCAAGTGAACTACTTTTTTGTATTAATCAAATTAAAAATCAATAATATCACAATAAACCTAGAGGCCATCGTACGGCAAATAATAAATTTGAAATATTTATTTCGTATCAGCGTATCCCTCGAAAGCTTTGATTCAAAATAGTCACAGATCATCAATAAAACGTTCAAATCTTCTGCTAGCGTCTTTATTAATGTTTGAAAACACCTTTTCAGAAATTTCGGTATGACCAACATCACAATTTTCTTTTCAGACGATGATAATGACTGAAAATGACCGTCTCGACATTTGTTATCGCGTGCCTACACGAATCGATGGAGAGTTATTCTGCCGTAGCCACTCTCGCCTATGTGTTGCGTATTTCATTATCACCTCCGATAGTTTTTAGCACGGAGGCCTCGGAAATCTGTACGGATACGTCAAAGTATAGCTACTTATACGACCTAGTTACAAACATATGTCAATTTCATCACGATGCCGTCTAGAAATAGCTGGCTTCCAATTTTTTTAAGGAACTTATTCAACTGACGCTGTCGCAACAGCAAACCGTCTTCACTAAGATCAACAATACCGCAATAAAGCGATGTGGTATTGTATAGTCTTGGGGAAAGACTAAAATGCTTTGGGACTCGTAACAAATTTAATCGGGACTAGTTCCTCCCTCTTATCCACCACTGCAACTCCTGCAAGCCAGTATCAACAGTGGCACACAATGGAATGACACTGAGCGGTGAGGCTCAGGCATGTCCCGGGGAATCGCTTTAACTGTCTTAGATCCAATTCGAACAAATTACTCATGTAAAAAATTTATCAGAAATAACATATAATAATAATAATATCTATATCTAAGCACAATGTCACACAGATCATCCTAGCCCCAAACTAAGCAAAGCTTTGTACTATGGGTACTAGGCGACGATATACATACTTATATAAATAGATAAATGCTTAAATACATAGAAAACATCCATGACTCAGAAACAAATATTCGTGCTCATCACACAAATATTTGCGCTTTGCAATATTTGCACGGGATTCGAACCCAGGCCCACCAGCTTCGTAGGCAGGAGCACTACCAACTAGGCTACGGTGACCGTCAAATACAGAAGGAGTTGCAAAACAAGCTTTGTCCGTCTACCCTCTACAGTACAGAAAATAGACATAAATGCTTCCACCCGTTGATTCACCTGCTTCGAAATTCCTACTGAGACCGAACCGAACAATTTATCAAGTTGAAATGGTCAAGGTGGCATTTTGGTGTAGTGGATAGTGACCGTGACTGCTAAGCCAGGGATCGTACGTTATTAATTATGTTAGGCCATACAGACCTATTTCCGTTCCAAATTACAGCCTGATATAACAATTATATATTCCTATCTGCATATCAGCCGAAAGGCATCTACTGTCTCTGTGAAAGGCCTCGCCAAATATCTGCACAATGTACGGCCCTTGAGCTTTTCAGCAGTCTCCGCTACAGCACCACCCTTAAACTAATTTGTAAGGTAACGAGGATATTCACTAAAATTGCGTCCCACACTACGACGACGAGGGACCAACGTCATCTTACCCGCAGACAGCTATTTTCAAGCTTTTCTTTATTTGTAGGCAGTTCAGTTTGTTTGTTTCATTTTAAGTCTTTAATCTAACACAAGTAAAGCAAAGGTGAGTATTTTAAATAATTGTATATTTCATCATCATCATCATATCAGCCGATTGAAATTGTATATTTATTTGTTATCAGTTTGACAGTAAATTTGTGTCCCATGTATACATATGTATAGGTAAAGCGATTGCTCAGTTGTTAATCAACCGATTGATAGTTTTAATTTTATATCATATTATTATATCTATATTATTAACACAGAAATTGATATAATAATTTTACCATAAACAATACATTTTACCATATTTATATGAACCCACACACTTAGTAGAGGTAGGGCACAGCGTTCATTCTCTCAAAGAGCAGCCTGACTGGGGAAGTACCTCCACCTTAGTGAGGACATGCCTTATTAATAACATTAATTAGTTAATATTGTGGTTCTGAGTGTGAGTAAGGTCGCCAGAGCTCATAGGGGTGGGGGTGGGGAGGGTCAGCAACAATTGTTCGCGGACTCTTTTCAAGGCTGGCAATGCACCCACAACTCCTCAGTGGTGCAAGTGTCCACCGCTGATCACATACCATCAGGTGAACCGCTAGCTCGTTTGCCGCGCCCCCTTATATAAAAAAAAAAACATCTTTATAGGCCCACTGAATAAGCAACCAAGTTTTGTCAGATGTTTCTTTTTATAAGATACTTAATTTAGTCGAGGTGGTCTGTATATGTTACATGGCAATCGATCAATTTGACGGCGATTTAACTATTAATAGAAGGACATGCGATAGACATATGAATTAAATAGGTCGAGTAGTAGTATATCTAAAATTATATTAAAATATGTCTCGGATGGCTGTATATTTTAAAAAACCAGCCAAGTGCGTGTCGGACCCGTGCACTGAGGGTTCCGTACAAACCTGTATTACAGCTTAAAGGTATTATAGGCCTGATTATTTGAGATGAATTTCAATTTAATACCTCTACGCGTTCATGAGGAAAGGGGTACAGAGTAAAATTATTAAAAATAGTTTTATTATATCTTGCAACTAAAAATTTACGGCTTGCGCAATTTTTCCTTTATCTGTTGACGTTGACGTTGAGACGTTGCTTCGAACCAAATTTCAAGAATCTAAGTTCACGGGAAGTACCCTGTAGGTTTTGATTCCCTTGCGCATGTCGAAAATTTGCGGCATAAATGGCTGTGTCTTTTGATTGCGTTGGCTTAGAAGTTTGATTTTTCCACAGCAATGACACCACAGGGACAAACAGGGACAGACAACAAAATGATAGGATCATTTTGTTGTCTGTCCTATTTTATTATTCCCCAAGGCAATACAGTACTACATCGATACAGTGCGGTACCTATTGTTGATCTTGGTGAAGACGGTTTGCTCTTGCGACAGCGTCAGTTGAATAAGTTCCTTCAAAAAATTGGAAGCCAGCTATTTCTAGACGGCATCGTCATGTAATTGACATATGTTTCTAACTAGGTCGTATAAGTAGCTATACTTTGATGTATCCGTGCTAAAAACGTAGGTGATAATGAAATAAGGGTTCCGTTTTTCCTTGTGGGGTACGAAACCCTAAAAGAGTGAATCCAAATAAAAGGAACAAGGTTATGCTACTCCGGTGCCCCATTACCTAGCAACCATACCATACCATTCATAAAAAAGTAAGTACTCTGTATCGTTGTAAAAAAAACTACATACATATCTTTACCATGAATAAAAAAACACAAGATATTCAAATTTAACATACGTACTTTCGTATAAATGCGTTCGAAGATTTGCGCGCTTCAATTGTAAAAATATTTGAGCAAAATATTAAGGAAGAATAACTAATATTTTTCTTGTCATACGCAGTCAAATTAGATTAGATTCTCATCTTTTATTCAAATAAAACCGATGAATGAAGGTATATCATATGGTATATTATATTGATGTAAATGCTTTCATAATATTTAGTTTGATAGGTTTACGTAGGTAGCAGGCAGCGACGCGTACAAATGTTAAGACCGAGACCCTCAGTTTTGCCAATAAGGCAGGTAAATGATATTTGATAGACGTGTGACGTAGCTAAATCGTTTTTTTTTTGCTTCGGACAATTTCAAACTGTTTAATGTGAGTCTTACATTTATCACCATTATTTGTGTGATGAGCACGAATATTTGTTTCTGAGTCATGGATGTTTTCTATGTATTTAAGTTTTTATCTATATATATATATATATATATATATATATATATAAATCAATGCCACTTTTCGTTGTAATGTTATAACTCAACAACGCCTTTACCGACTTGGATAATTTTGGTCTTGAATTATTCGTGGAAGTCCAGGGAAGGTTTGTACGTAGAGAGAATTAAAAAAAAGTCTTGAAAAAGTATAAAATCAACATCTTTTAGCAATTTAAAATATTTTTTTGTTTGAATAAATGAACTTAATAATCATTTTTTTATTACTATGCCTTATACGTAGCGAAGCACGTACCGGGCCGCCTAGATATTATTATTATTTATTTTATCAATATTACTAAAATTGGAAACAGACGGCAGCACATCAAGCTACCCCAAGCACATCAAATTTCCCCAATTGAAAGTGAACCTTATGCTTTTGTGATAAAGTTGAAAATATATAAAAGAAATTTGACAGATCCCCAATCTGTAGCCGGATGTGCTACAAATGTGTCTGTGCAAATTAAAACTGTCATTATAAACTGATTTTTTAAAAAACGTTCACTCGAATATTATTGAAAAAATAGAGATATGTTTCTAACTAGCACAGTTTTAATTAAATCATCCTTAACTCTTACAGTAGGCCTCCGATATGGCTTAAAGACTGTTGCCTAATGGCTATAACCGGGATCGTGCCCTCTGAAGCATGGAGACGCTCAGAAAAGAATACACTTAGTCGGCGGTCGCCCATCTTTGGACTGACCGTGAGCCTACTTACTTAACCTCACCGATCACTTACGGACCGGTGAGAGGATTTAGCTATTAAGCGCCTCTAGGTATTTGATTAAGTTATTTTTTTACGTCGAAGGAACCATCAGCGCGCGAGTCTAACATACACTTTAACAGCTTTTCGATCAGGGTTTCATCATCATCATCATAATATCAGCCGAAAGACGTCCACTGCTGGACAAAGGTCTCCCCCAAGGACATCCACAAAAGCCGGTCCTGCACTGCCCGCATCCAACGGCTTCCCTCGCCCTTGCAAGATCGTCGGTCCACCTTGTAGGGGGCCTGCCCACGCTGCGTCTTCCGGTTCGCGGTCGCCACTCGAGAACCTTAAAAAGGATCAGTTTATTCGTAACGTAATCTTTGGTTTATATAGGGGGAACTTGCTTGTTCATCTTTATTATCTTTTCTATTGGGGTGGTATGTCAAACTCGTTACGACTAGATTTTAAAATTAAAATATTGACCTCAAAACGACAGGAAACCAGTAACCGCGATGGAAAGACCAGTCTCAAATACTATTGTGCTACTGTCCTTGACCTGTAACGACTTCGTATGACCACCGGGACCGATAGCTTAAGAGGAATCCCAGAACTACGGAGACTTTTCAACTCCCAAATCTCCATACCTCTCGAGAAAACAATCTCCTACAAAACTACACCAGTTCTTAACTACTTTCTACTGCGTTACTGTTTCTGTTTCAAGATTTGTTTACAAGATTATTATTTTCGCTAGTTTGAAAAAGTTTCTATTTCTAAGCTTCTTTAACAATAATTTGTTTTCCTTCGTTTGTTGCCTATCATAACTTGACATTAGCGAAATTGTGGTGAAGATCCCACAAGTGCCACAAATAAGAGTTGAAGTTGAATAATTTGTTTTAGTCTAGCCTAAAAATATAGAGTGAAAATTGAGGAATAAGTGACGGGAGCTCAAAATAGTTCGACAGCTTAAGTTCAAATTTTGGCTTCAGATGCGTGCTTATAGTGCTGGAGTGTGAGCGCAGCAAGTACACCCTCTATTTCCTCACTCTCATTATCCTATGAGACAACTATTGAACACCGAGCCAGGGGTGTATAACACCGCCAATTGTTTTACAAACAAATCTCATTATCTACGGTTGTAAATGTTACCGCTGGACCAATATGGCGGCACTTCATACCCTGGACGAGGCATAATATTAGAAGTAGCTTGACGACCGAACGCCGCGCCGCTTGTTTGGCTGGTATCGGAAAGTCAAATTTTCCGAAACATGATATCGATTCGTATCACCAAGAACTCCTATCTAATGAATGTCATTTAAATCGATTAGGTTTTAGACCATTTATGTATACCGTCCAGATTTGTTAAACGGAATCGTTATTAATGTGGACGTGACCCGGAGGGGGTATGATGGAAAATGAATAGAATTTGGGGATCTATTGTTTTATTGCTATGATTTACCTACTATAAATAATGGAATGATTATGAATGAATGCTCGCAGTTCGCTGCTAATGCATTGAGGTCGCGGCGTCATGCGCGACCTAAGTCATTCCTTGATTTGCTAGATCAGCATATCGGTGTTCGGTCATATTAACTCGATTAGATCACGCGGCAAACAAAATAAATAAATATATTAAATGCTTATCAACATTTTTAAAAACTCGCATAGTCACGTGTACTTCAAGATATGCGAGATTTAGAATTACCTTTGGGCCGTAAGCACTAAGTACCTAAAACACTGTCTAGAAAGTGCTCTTTTAATTGTAGAGTACACATTATATGATCACAGGAAGAAGAAGAAGCACACTTTATTGCATAAGGAATATACACAGTACAATATGCACAGAACATTATTTTGCAATTGGCGGCCTTATCGCTACAAGCGATCTCTTCCAGGTAACCTATTTGCGTTGGATGGACCTGAATTTAATATCAATGGATAATGGTAGCAAAAGGTGTACGAATATACTGGAAATAAAAAAAGATAACTTACGTATATATATATACGTAAGAATAATACTTATATACAGTACTTGCCAATTACTATCAGTGCTCAAACTCTTACCACGTTCAATAAAACAGTTAAAGAGCACTACCTACGTTTGTAAAGTCACCTATTGTCTAATATAATATTTATGTATTTTTAAGTTGTATAGTATGTACTGTATTCTATTTATACATAGTATTATTATATCTATGTTTATTTATTTATATATTTATGTATATGTTTATATTTATTCATGTTTTTATACTTTTTCATTTGTTGCATACCTACTATTTTTAAAATAATTACAGCTCCTATCCATCCAAAGGTTGTCTGGAAGAAATCGCTTGGTGCGATAAGACCGCCCATTGTACATGATTGTGTTATTAGTGTCCTATGAATTTGTCGTGTGTGAGTGTGTACAATAAAGAGTATTCTATTCTTTTCTATATATATATGACCATAATTTAGTTGCGTTGTGTTGACTGTCTTGTTCTTACTATGTAGTTGCGCTCTCAGTAGTTGCGCTTTTGTCCAGTATATTTCTTTAGCCAACAGCGATAGTCTATGTGACTTTCGAAGTACGTACCTAGGTCCTAGTAATGACTCCGTGTGGTGTGTAAACTTCAACAAATCCAGCTCTGAGGTACAATATATTAGCCGGTACAAATATTTAGTTTGTAGTTAGTCTCAAATCAGCACCCTCTACTAATCTGGCGTATAGCTACGATCGATACACAACGGCGGGTCCAATTTATGATTTCCATTTAGGAGTTTAGATTTTTGTTTTACTTTGCAACTAAGCTATTAAAGTTCCATAATATTTTAAAAATTTCGGCGGTTTTAGGTTAGATTCCCACGCAGGACCACTATTTTTTTTTAAAGACATCTCCCGCATTAGTGATTCTAATCTCTGTGTCGCGGGGTAGGTACTTTACAAACATATAATAGGCGGTTACAAATTACATCCAGACTCAGAACAACTATTTATGGGTCACACAAATAGTTGTCAGGCGCGGGACTCGAACCCGCGACACGAAGCGGCGAGGCAATTGTCTTAGCCGCTGCGCCACACTATATGTGTGACCCCTAAATAGTTCTTCTGAGCTGTACTTTGTGATGTACTTTGTGTCCGTGAGTTAAATGTTCGTAAAGTACTCCCCATGCAAGTAAGTACGGATTAATTTTACTAGTGCGCGCGTTCTCTTTTTTTTAATAGTTGTATCATGTCTTTTTGTTGTGAGAGGCAGTAAGGTTACGGATTTGTCCGATCTAAGTATTGGCATTCCAGGCGTTGTTAGCCGTGTAGGTTTCGGTAAGATGGCGCTAAAAGCGCCTAAGCTAAATGCGTTATGAAATATCGAATGGATTGGATAAATTCGAGTCACAGGACCACGGTGCGGTGGCGGAGCGGTTAACGCACATGGCCTGATACCCAGTGGTTTTGGGTTCCATTCCCACCCGCACTTAAATTTATACAATTCAACTAATTCTTTCCATCCTACACTTACATCAAGAAGGCTAGGGCACAGTGTTGGTTCACTCGAAGAGCAGTCCGACTGGGGAAGTACCTCCACCTTACAGGATACATTCCTTAATAATAACAATAATAACTTAATGTTGCGTTTCTGCGTGTGATTACGGTTGCAAGAGCTCATCGGGGTAGTGGGAAGGGAACACTTGATTACTGACCTTTTCAAAGGCCAGCAACGCACCTGCAACCCCTCTGGTGTTACAAGTGTACAGACGCCAGCTCATCCAGCTACCCCACATTCTTTTATAGATTTTCAACTTTATTACGTAAGCATAAGGTTCACTTTCAATTGGGGAAATGTGACTTGATGTGCTGGCGTCTGTACATGGGCGGCGGTGATTACTTACCATCAGGTGGCCCAACTACTGTTCTGTCTCGCTCTTATATAAAATATAAAACATAATTATATACGAAAAGAATCACGGGAGATGCGCGTGCTACTTGCTCTGTACTCTTTCACGCTCGTACATTTTTCATTCTCTGTACTGTTTATTGTAATGAAGAAAAAATATATTGATACACACTTAATGATAATGTAGGTACAATTGACGGTCTTATCATTAGACGTGATCTGTTCCAGACAACCGTTGTGTGAACGAGGAAAACGTAAATTAAATAAAGCGGTAGGTAGTTGCTAGTGTAAATACTAATAAAATAATACTTAGTGTATGTACAGCTTATAAAAACATACATACAAAAGCTCACGCTGGTGTCTTAGAAGGGTAACAGAGTGGAAAAATTATTACGACAAGATCATCATTTTTCTTTCTATATCTGTTATAACACTGTCAAAGAAAATGCGATCCCATTGGCTAAAACTCCCATTATCTACCGTCCAAACCTTATTTATATGTTTTGTCATTGTTTAGTATCAGGATAGACTGGAATCTAACACATTTAAGAAGCCATATAAGATATTTTTTTAAATATAGCGCCCGCTCTACATACAAAATTATCCCTGTATCGTGGAACTTCACAAACATCAACAAATATACACCAAATACCCCTTGACTCAATCATTATATATTATTATGTATATGAATCTCATAAATAGTTAGCATGCACTGAGATCATACTAATAGTAACGTGTTTCCCGTTGACTACCTTAACCACTGGGCCACAGGCATGTCAACAACTAAAGTCCTATATAATGGTCTTGGATTCTAGTCTTGGTTTTTATATTGTTTAGTATCAGGATAGACTGGAATCTAACACATTTAAGAAGCCATTTAAGAATTTATTTTTAAATATAGCGCCCGCTCTACATACAAAATAATCCCTGTATCGTGGAACTTCACAAACATCAACTACCATACACCAAATACCCCTTGACTCAATAAATATATTTTATTATGTATATGAATCACATAAATAGTTAGCATGCACTGAGATCAAACTAATAATAACGTGTTTCCTGTTGACTACCTTAACCACTGGGCCACAACGTGTCAACAACTAAAGTCCTATATAATGGTCTTGGATTCTGTGTGTATTAATTACCTACGTAGAGAACTAAATAGTAAAATAATTATTTCAGCTTCGAATGTTTCTTCGTCATATATCTACTATCCGCTTTCTCCGTTTTCGCATCTGACAAATAAACTAAAAAAAATATATATCACAATGTTCTGTAATGAAAGGAATCGACCCAAGTACAACCCATCCAGAAAGTAGTATAACAGAAAGTAGTGCAACAATGTTACACGAATCATTTCGAGTAGCTTTTAATAAAACAAATACCTTGCTGCCACATCAATTACACTCACTTAAACGTAATTGAAATACTTTTGATTTCGATTTTTTAATATTTACTTGGTAGTGTATAGTTGTCTACACACGGTACCTAGGTATGGTCTTTTTCTGATTAGTTTCTCCTCTCGCGGGTCTGCTGGAAGAGATTTCTATTGAAATAAGCAGTACCTTTGTGCAAAGTTCTCCTTTTTTTGTAATTTATTGTTATTTTGATTTTTTTTCTGTGTGTACATAAATTATAATATAAATAAAATAAAATTTACTGAACTCAGTTTATTTTGGGTAAGGTAATAAAAATATTGAATTTAATTCAACTAATAAATTCACCCAATATTTACCGATTCCGAGATAGAAGGATGTTTACCGGATCAGCTAGTATTGAGTAATATTAAATAGAAGCAAAGAACTTGCTTCAGCCAGCCTAGTCTTAACGTGCTATCTAAGGCACGGGCTCTTTGCAAAAGATTTCTTAAGGTAATATAAAAAATCTTTTATTTTTGTTCATATAGTAACGAGAACAAATATAGATATCAAAATTTTCGGTATAGTTAATTCTAAATGAATACCTGAATCCATTTATAAGATTCTATTAAATTTGTAAGTCTTCCCTTCATAGAAGTAAAATTGTTTGCGCGAACGATCCAAGGATTCAAATTAGTTCGCGCGCGTATTTGTAAATTCAGATAGCTTCTGTCACCAGCCCCTTAAGTGATTGACGAGGTTATATATTAGGTCTTTACCTATGAAATTGCCGTTCTGCAGTACTGGCCATTTCAAATCAAAATAATTTTTGTTTGGCTAAGAATTCTAATTTCAAATTAATTTTATTTTAAAAACATGGATTCTTTTTTCCAAAAGTAGTCATTTCTTTATTGATTAGTGTTACATTTTCATCGCATTTCAATCTTTTTCGTCATCATGGATACGTTAAAAATTCGAGTAATTATGGAATATGAGTACCGTCGTGGCAGCAACGCGGCACAAGCGGCACGCAACATCAACGACGTTTACGGAGCTAACACTACAAACCAACGCACCACCTGTTATTGGTTTGCTCGCTTCCGTTCTGGAAATTTCGACCTGAAAAATGAACCTCGCGGTCGTCCGAAGACTTTGGTCGGCAATGACGAATTAAAGGCGGTTGTGGAAGCTGATGATACACAATCTACGGCTGAATTAGCAGCAGCTTTCGACGTTAGCGTCAAAACAATATTGGTCCATTTGCGTCAAATTGGCAAGGTAAAAAAGCTTGACAAATGGGTGCCCCACGAACTCAATGATCGCCAGCGCGAAGTACGCGTCGAGACGTGCCTTGCACTGCTCAACAGACACACAAATGAAGGAATTTTGAACCGCATTGTTACCTGCGATGAAAAATGGATTCTGTTTGATAACCGCAAGCGCTCAGCAAGTTGGTTGGATCCTGGTTCAGCACCTAAACAATGCCCTAAACGAAAACTTACCCCTAGAAAAGTGATGGTCACTGTTTGGTGGTCTAGCGCCGGTGTGATTCATCACAGCTTCTTACCAAACGGGGTGAGCATTACTGCAGATGTGTACTGTGAAGAACTGAGCACAATGATGGAGAAGCTGGCGCATCTCCAACCAGCATTGGTCAATCGCTCGTCTCCGCTGCTCCTGCACGACAACGCGCGACCTCATACTGCACAGCAGACGGTCTCCAAGTTGCAAGAACTGGGGTTGGAAGCTCTCCGTCATCCGCCCTACTCACCAGACCTTGCGCCTACAGACTACTACTTTTTCCAGAATTTGGATAACTTCTTGGCGGGAAAAAAATTCAATACCCGAGAGGCAGTACAAAATGCCTTTGAAGAATTTGTTGCCTCCCGTCCAGCTGATTTCTTTAAGAAGGGCATCAATAAACTGCCACTGCGATGGCAAAGATGCATTGATTGCATGGGTGATTACTTCGATTAATACAAATAAAAAAATTCATGAAAAAAATTCGTTTAAATTTTTTCATACAAAACGGCAATTTCATAGGTAAAGACCTATTATTAGCAGCGCGGTCAGTCCATAGATGGGTAACCATCGAATTGGTTTAATTTCTGGGCTGTCGCTGTTAAGCTGTCGGTCCCGAGTCCTACTGTGCGGCTTGAAGAACTCTGTCACTAGGGTAACCACTACCCATATGATGGTAATTCAATTAAATTTACACTTGTACTGAGATAATTATTATCTAATTATTACAATTATTATATATCGATGGATTATAATGACGGTCACCGTAGCCTAGTTGGTAGTGATCCTGCCTACGAGGCTGGTGGTCCCGGGTTCCAATCCCGGTAAGTACAAATATTTGTGTGATGAGCACGAATATTTGTTTCTGAGTCATGGATGTTTTTTTATGTATTTAAGTATTATCTATATATATAAGTATGTATATCGTCGCCTGGTACCCATAGTACAAGTTTTGCTTAGTTTGGGGCTAGGATGATCTGTGCGACATTGTCCCTAGATATTATTATCATTTATTCATATATATTTCTTATTAAATACATTTTAAAATATATAAAAAACAGAAATATACATTTTAAAATATAAAAAATAGGATTTGCAACCGGCAGCAGGAACAGGGTCTATGCTACCGGAGGTTACGACTCTAGAGACAGGAACCTCCTGACAATGCGAGCCGTGTCCAAAAGCACCGCTTTTTGGATTTTGTTCTTGACCCAACCGCCTAGCGTCAGCCTCTTTAGGTGTTTTTCGAGGCTCTTTGCTATTAATCCATTAGCAGAAACGACTATCGGTACAATGATAGCTGAGTCAACATCCCACATGCTGACAATCTCCCGCGCAAGATCCAAATATTTAATTTCTTTTTCTTTTTCAGCCTTCAGAAGATTTTCATCATGCGGGATGGTAACATCAACCATCACTGTGCAGCGTTTTTGTCGATCTATCATTACAATATCAGGTTTGTTGGCAATCACAGTCCTGTCTGTAATGATATTATTATTATTATTATGATGTCTCTTTTCATTAAAAAGTGCCAATTACATCAGAAGTATGTAGCTAGTTGTCTTCTAGACTAACGTTATCGTGTGAAGACTACGGATGCATCTGTGACCATTGCTCTGCAATTAGCTTACATTGCATGTTTATGAGTTATAATATCGCTATAAATTGCGCAAAATGCGTAATATAAACTATACAATCCGAGTTGTAACTCAAACATGGCGGGACAGGCAGGTGTGTGCGCAGCCCCTCTGCTACCCTGTATCGTCAGGCAACCACTTCCGACGACTGTAGCGGGAATTGCGACTCACAAACTACCACAACAAACGACGGAATACTCAACCCTGATACTTTCACTTAGAGTCCACTATCCTTGGAAACTTTATTAACCGCGTGTATTAACGGTTTTAGATTTACTTTTAATGATGCTACTAACGTTTATTAATAACAAAACAGGCGGAATATAATAATTACAATATATATTATTAATATACTATTGCCATTATATCTATATATAATGCCAATAACATTATGATCATGGAACACGAAATATTATTAGGTACTTGAGTCATAAATTGATGCGACGACGAGACGTTAAGCGATGCGACTCAGTGTGTAAACAAACAAACAAGTCACGCATCGAATCAGGCGCATTGTGAAATGCATACACGGGACATGTAACACATGCATAACTTACGTGTTTATGCGCAGGCGACGGTACGTAAACAAAGCTGTAATAGTCCATCGATCGTTGAGTGCAGGGAACCTAGTGATCGATGGTGGCGCTGTGCCGATGCAGTTAGTCAAACTCAACGGTGCGATGTTGGCGTTCTCTACGGCGCATTCCTTAAGGGTTATTTTGTCTGGTACCGGCTGGCTGCTTGAGGTCGGTCGGAATATAAACGAGTCGAGAACGCGTGCGCACAATGCGCAGCAGTGCATAGGCGAGCAGTGCAGCGTGCGCGGGGCGCGGGCGCGCGAGGCTGACTGCAGCGCGCGGGGCACCCCGCCGGCTGCGGGCCCTCTGACCGCGCCACCACACGATGCATTGTCAACAAATGAATGAAAATCATTCTGATGCCATGCCCATCCAAACATTTACTATTTACTACCTATGGTTCTACATTGACATCTTACGCTGCTCGTCTACACTTTTATCTTGCCTACACGAAATAACTTGATTGACGGATAGAAATACTGGATTGCATTTTTTTATAAATATAATACTTCTGTAACTATAAAAAGCTATTATAGGGAACTACCGAAAACAATGATTAATATTAATTTAAAAATACACGAACGTGTTTAATTGAACGCGAAAGATGTGTGCGTATATTCAATTTGAGTTATGAGTACAATTCAGAACGATGCGGGCGCAAGTGCAGTGTATTGTGTGCATGTTCGATGTGCCTAAGCAAGTGAGTGGGAGCGCGTGCGGCGGGCACATGCGTCGGATTCCATTGAGAGGGTTTATCGGTGGCAGCGCTGCAACGCAACACTCGTACGCGCAAGAATTCGGGTGTTTGGGTGCGCGGGCGCGGGGTCGATGACCGCGTAGCGCCGCGCGCCCTTTGAGCAATTTTTCTAATGCGTAGCCGACGTCATCGCGTCGCCATCACTAACGGGGTTGTAGACTACCACAGCGAAATTGCCTTAGAGAAGCTACGACTTTTGGTTTTTTATTTTCGTAGTTTTGGGTAGGTACTCGAATATACGCAGGTATGGTAGGTTGGTTAGGTTAGATACTTAACTCTTTGGTATACACCTATATTAGTTACTTAATGCGAGATTTACATTTTACGAATTATCTTACTTCAATTGACGATCTTTGTGAAAGGAGTTTTAGAGATGGGTGTAGTTAGTAGCGTATAATCATAAACTATTGTTCAGTGAAATTCTGAAAAAAAAAATTGGAATACGTAAAAAATTAGTAGTAATCCTTTTTCCAAAGCCGAAAGTTTATTTTAACATTTTTTTATTGAGAACCACTCAATCCGCATCGGAGTGAGTTGCTTTAAATTAAAGAAATTATGTATATATAATAATCAATGTTTATCTTTTGTTGCTTTATATTTAATAGTATGCCCTGCTACATAATTCGGTTTATTAAGTGTTTTACATTTGTTTGCTAACAATTGTTTGATATCATCGGGAAGATTGTACACTGCGCCATATAAGATTTACTGATGAGTTTGTGGAGAGCACATTAAACATGATTTTGCTTTTGTGTTATATTAATGCTGTGTGTGTGTGTTTATTTTTAAATTTATCCTGATAATATATCATTAGAATCTACACTGTACATATAGTGTAGATTCTAATATACATATTGTGAGGCAACAGAGAAAGTTTATTCCTTTGAACTTTTCTTCATAGAATCGCTGCCCCTCTTTTCTTTTCAACATTGCCAATGAAGAATGCCATATCGATGGCCCCACAGAATAAACGTGCAAGTGCTCTTACACAAATATTTTTTTATTGCATTTTTCGTTTCTTTGACCTATGCAGCACCTTCTCAATTGTTTGTATTAATTTTTGACTAAAATATACGCCTATTATATCATTTGATTCCTTTATTCTAGGGAAAAATCATGCAATTATATCACAAGAATAAAAGTATATGCTATTGTTAAACGCGTTTTAGGTCCCTGAGTTCACACGAATAAACGTGTTAAAACAAGCAAACGTTTGAGAGGACTTGTGCACCTCTTCGAGTTTGTATAATAGCAGCTTACACGTTTATTCGTGTACCTAATGACGCACTCAATTTTTATTCCTAATGTGTCATTTTGTGGAATGAAGGTTTTAAAATATATTATTATTTAAAATAAAAGTATTGCATTGCCTCCTACGTTAATTAGTCGGATTGTTAATAGCATTAAGTGTTCAAATACTAGTGTTTTGGTCTGAATAGTTAAAGTTTATGCATGGTAACCATTTACCTAATGTTTTCTACTAGACGCGCAATCCCATATTAAGAATTTTCTCACTGAGTTGCAGCGCGGGCTCAGTGAGCAAATTGAAATTTGTGAAACATTGAATATATCTAAAATGCATAGACTGTACTTAGAATGGAAGGGTACGAATGAGCGGTATAATGTTGCATGTAAAGCAACTAAACGGCAATATGAAACCACATTTAATAGTAAATTTAACCTTTCCTTCCACAAACCTTTTTTTTTTTTTTGATAAGGCAGGGGGAATGCTAATGCATGCCACCCGCAAAAAGTGTCTGCGGGTGGGTATGTCGGACTCGCACCGACTAAACCTAACCTGCCGTTGACTTCTTCTGGCGCCTGATACCTGGAGCCCCGGGAACGCGGTTATGCTGCTCCGGTGCTCCCCTTTTGCGCCGTGTCCCAGATAAAAAAGATTTATGTGAAGTGTGTCCAATATATAAAACAGCTGACAATGTAAGACTAAGAAAAACAGTTGAAAGTTGACTATGAAAAACATTTAAGAGAAAAGGAACTAGTAAGGCAGCAAAAAGAAGAAGAACAAAATAATTTTGATAAAATGCATATAATGTTGTGGCATGTTTTGATCTCGAAAAAGTATTGAGTATCCCTCAAAGTGAAGTAGGAATATATACAAACGAAAATATCCCGTATATAACTTTACAGTTTATAATATTCTAGATAAAAAAGGATACCTTTGCTACCTTTGCAGATTGCGGAGAAGGGAGCCATAGAAATAGCAAGTTGCCTGTGGTCATTTATTCAATTTCACGTTGAGTTAGGGATAAAAAATATATCTTCTTATTCCGATTCATATGCCGGGCAAAATCGCAATCGATTTGTGCTTGCCATCGATTTTTTGAAAAAGGTCATAGTCAATCGGAGGGCGACTCTATGCATGCTACAATCAAGCGTTCCAACTTCCAAGAAAAGGCATACTATATACACGCCCGATCAAATGTATAGCTTGATAGAGAATGCCAAAGTTACTTAGCCTAAATACCAAGTAAAACAAATGACACAGAATAATTTTATAGATTTCATGGAGCTGATTTTTTGAAGACGTATTACGGCAGATGCAAATCATTGTAAGAACCAATTCAAGAAGGCGGCGGGGAGAACCTACTGACGATCCTGAAAACTTAAGACTTGCATACGCTGAACTGCTGCCCATACCTCTCCCTTTACATAAGGATTTGATAAGTTTGTGTGATTCAGGAGCCATACCAGACCATTACCAATTTTTTTTATAGAAACTTAGTTCCTTTGGACAATTCGATCTGTGTCACCAATGATAGTGACAGAGATTAGAAGATTAAGTATTTCAGATTATGATATGATTAGTTTTTTTTTTGTTATCAGTTCAAGCTAATAGGTAGCTATTTCCTAATCATGAAAGAGATTTAAGTTGTTTACTTTGTGATTATTATTTAGTTTTTATGCAAGTTGATAGTTACTTTATTATATTCTTATTTTATTAAACCTTTTTCTTTTATTTCAACCTTTCACTTAATTGATGGAGTTTACACTATAACACCATGCAATAACAAAAGTATATTACATAAATGAGATACGATCTTATGAACATTGATATAAATGCATTTTATCTTTACAATAATCAAACAATACAGTAAGTTACTGTAAACAATCGTGCTTACGCTTGTAACTAGGTATTAAAGAAACTTGATTACTGTCGAATAATAGTGTAATATAATATTATTAGTTTTGTTTTTTGACAATTTACACGAATAACCGTGTAATGAAAGTTTACTGTTATCTAGTCATAGAAATTAACATGAATAAAAAATAAAATTCTTTTTCATAAATTGTCGGAAAACCGTTTAAATTTAAAATAAATAAAAAATCTAATGTAATAATATATTATTTTATCTTTAATTTGATATTATTTGTTTAACCCTATGTACTTCCAAACAACAGTTATTCAAGTTTAATCGCTTTTATTTTTTCCTGAAAAGTTGTGGTTTTTGACTTACACGTTTATTCTGTGGGGCCATCGATATGACAAAATACTGTAGACACAAACAGTTCTAGCCGCATCCACATCAGTCAGCCATCCAATTGTAATGTCTGAATAAGCCTCACAACTTAATTTAATGGACAATTTTTCAATTTGCAATATCTATAGATTGAAGTAAGTTATATTATCAAGTGGACTCAGTATTTTATTGTGTTTTTCGATTGTGTATGTTACTTATTACTCCGTTACTTGTGAATCGATTTTGATAATTTCCATATCAATTTTGGTCCAGTCGGTTGTATAGAAGAATAGTTGAAGTCAGTTTTATTGTTATATGTTTTTTTAATAGTTGTTTATTATTTTCAAGAATGTGCTACTGACTAAAACATCTAGAAGACCTGGAGCACTAGACATACATACATATGAGGTATATATTGTTTCTAGCTCATTAAGAATTAAATACTTTTGATGTGAAACATCTATAGCCGCACGTAAAACAGATTTCTGGCGTGGCGACGCATGCCGTGACGCATGCGCAATCGACTTTTTATTTTATCATTATGACATATTTAGTTCCTATCACAATATTTTCTTTTCTGTATTTTACTTTTACAAAATAATGTCGATGTTTCACATCTGCCAGGCGTCCCGTGACGGCTCACATTTTTTTTTCAAAGACATTTAATTTTTCCAAAATCACACCATTTAAACTAATAAAGTACAATTGTAAATGTTATTTTATTGTTGCTATTGATCCTCGGCAGTCGCCAGTGCTTGGCTCGGCCACAGTGATGCGCGGGCGGCCAAACGGAAGGGCCTTCGCGCGGTTAAATCGCAAGCATTGTATGAGGCATTCTTCATTTGAGTCTCGTACACATTTTTAAGCTTTGCCTGCGCGCCTTTAAGACGAACATTCAGTGTAACTAAGGCGGATGGACTTTGGAAAGCCAAACAACAAACAGATACCCAGTTATTAATTCCTTAATTTACTGGATAAATGAAATAAACAAATTATTAAGTAATTTGAGTTTTATTAAACTCTTCCAAAGGCTCAAGTAAAAATAAACAATTAATCTTTGCATAGAAATGAATAATTGTTTTGGGATTTATTTGATTAGGTGGCTGCCTCACCTTACCTCAGGGAGCACGTCAAGTCGGTTGACGTTGTGATGAGAACATTTATCACAACACACTGAGCTATGGTTAGTATAGAAGCACGTAGGACCCAACTCGACCACAATAAAATTGTCTGATCTGGAACTGCTGGAATTGGTCAATATTAAATATATACAATTATTTTAAACGTAAGATTCATAAATCAGAAAATGGATTAAGTTATATACATAGGTATATACGTAATACTAAGTACAAATAGATTACTATACTTTAATTTATTATATTAATGGTTTAGTTAATGAGTTAATTAATTGAAGTTATTGTCAAAATGGTAATTAAAGGTTTTTAATAATAACAGTCAATATTTATGGTTCTGTCTATATTGAGGTACTTACTTACGTATATTATATTATGACTAGAAATGGCATTTACTATTCTCAAAGGCTACAGACATAAATATAAATTATATTAAATTATTATTCTCAGTTTTGACACTCAGGTTGTCAGTGTGTCTAAATAATGGTAGTACGCGTAATGTTCTTTATATTAAAAAAAATACTTCTAATGTCTATTATATAAAACTATTAACATTTTGCACTCCGTCTTCATATGAACTTTTGAAATAAGGTTTTACGTCACGTTTAGTACGACGAAACATGGAACATTTATAATTCATATGAAGATGGAATGCAAAATGTTAATATTTTTATATTATTCTATGTGATTACAGGCATTTATTATGATTATGACGGGTTTTGTGCCAATAATGACGGTCGCTTTCACAGGTCGTCTTTAACGCTACTATACCGGGTCCATGCGTCCGTTCAGAAATGCCCCGGCAAATAAATCTCTGCGGGTTCCTTTCTACAGGTTTCAACACAGACGCTCCGCTGAAACACACTGAAACATACTCGCTAATGCCTCTGGCCAAATCCGAGTCATCGTAATGCATTACTGCTATTACGCATGTGAGTAACTATTCAAATGCTTTTAACAGGCTTCTTGGATTCTATTAGATTTAAACATCAAAGGCACAAAACACTTAACCTAAATATAAAATGTTTACGATGCGACAAAAATAATATCTAACAAGAAAATAGCATTATGGGTTTTTAAACGGCTATATATCTAAACATGCAAAATAACAATAAAAGGATATTCACACAAACAATATTGAGTAGGTAAAATTCATTCATTATGTAGGTTTCTATCCTTTAAATATCCTGTGGTTCGACGCATGAACCGTGAGTGAGGTAGGGCACAGCGTTATTTGCTCTTTGAGCTGCTATACTGGGTCAAGGTTATTAGAAACCCTCGTGACACTTTACACAATCCAATAGCACCGCGAGCGTCCCGACTATCATCCCCATTCATGATTCTTCATGGATGGGGATGATAGTCGGTACGCTCGCATTTTAATTTAGTAATTCTTTATTAACTTAACTTTTGTATTTTTTTATTTTGTGACCTATTTTAGGTTGTAATTTTGAATTCAATATTAATTTTATTCTTTTCTTCTGTTTGAATACTCTTCGCATGTCGTGATTTTATTAGAAAATATCGATTATTTATTAGAAAATATCAATTTAGTGTAATCTTTGTAGCAAATCCTAATAAATAAAAATTATATTTGCCAGAGAGCACAAGAGAGTGGGAATCGGCCACGTAGACTAAGTACAAAAACAAAATTATTTAGGGCTATTCGTCTGTTATATTTTACCGTTTGTCATTGTAGTAGAAATAAAGAAATTATTCTCAAATTCAAATTACGTTTATTCCGTAAAAAATTACATTTATGTGAAATAAACTACCAAAAAACTCAGTAAAATTATTCTTAAGATCAATTACTTCTTTTATGTGTGTTGACTTAGAATAACTGATTCATAAGTAATTTTGCCACTTAAATACTATATTTATATATTGCAAAAGAGCGATTTTGAAATGTTACAATTACTTAAATATTATTTTATGATGTATGCTTTGGTGTTACCGTATTAAAGTTGAGCAGTCGGGTTGCGCCGTGTGAGAACAGGATTCAGTTCAGATTCAGTACCTAAACACACGCGTGTCGTGTGGATTACAGAGCAGACTCCTGTGCAGAGCTTGCATTGAAGTTGAGGAATCACCAGCCCACAAGCTACTTCATTATCCATTACCATCAACAATAGGAAGATATGTGAGGATCACTCTTCAAACCTTATATCACCCACAGACCCTAAACAAAGTGTAGATCTAGTCAATAACTACTTCTCAAGCTTAGGTATAAAACTTGCTGAAAGACTAGCTAATTCAAACGGTCCCCACTTCCACAATCTAGGAAATGACTCTGCTATTGTGGCACCTTGCAAGTCTCTTGTTCTACTCCCTACCAATGATGCGGAAGTGGCTCAGCTCATTATGGATCTAAAAGACAATAACACAGCTGGTCTTGATATGATTTCTGGAAAAATAGTAAAAAGATATATCTCTTTCCTCACTAAACCTTTAAGTCACATATGCAACCTTACTCTGTCGACGGGTGTGTTTCCAGAAGCCTTTAAGATGGCACTCATTAGACCGGTTCACAAGGGGGGGGATAGGGGCAGTGTCGACAACTTCAGGCCAATCTCAATATTACCAACCTTATCAAAAGTAACTGAACGAATTATAAACAAACGCCTAGTTAATTACCTTGAGTCTAACAACATTCTTTCACCTGCTCAGTATGGCTTTCGCACAGGTAAGTCTACCAGTGATGCAGTTGATAATTTAACAAATTCAGTTATTTCTAATATTGATAAAGGTAAGAAGAATCTGGTTATTTTCCTTGATTTGGCCAAGGCTTTCGACACGGTCTCTATTCCGCTCCTACTGTCTAAACTAGAGCGGATAGGGGTTCGCGGTGTTCCACTTAATTTACTAAAAAATTATCTATCAAATAGAAAACAACGCGTAAAGATAGAACATCACGTTAGTGATGAACAGAGAGTAGAATTCGGGGTTCCGCAAGGAAGTATACTCGGTCCTACTCTGTTTTTAAGCTACGTACTCAGATTCAGCACTAGAGAGTGCTACTGTCGTTTGCTAACGACTTTCCCACGCTATGGGACAACCTCCAAGTGTGAACACAAAACCAGTGTACGATTTTCTATCACACACATCACCTGCGTGATCTGCATCCACGTAACCAACCAGCCTATTCCCTGTCTTCTTGAATACTAGCCCGAGTTCTTTGGTACCATTCAAATATTTGAATGGTACCAAAGAACTCGGGCTAGTATTCAAGAAGACAGGGAATAGGGAGGGAGTTCTTTGGTACCATTCAAATGGAGGTTGTCCCATAGCGTGGGAAAGTCGTAAGCAAACGACAGTAGCACTCTCTAGTGCTGAATCTGAGTACGTAGCTCTTTCGGAGGGATGCAGAGAATCAGCATTTTTAACTACACTTCTGGGCGAGCTAACTGATAGTAATGAAGTTATAGAACTATTTAGTGATAGTCAGTCTGCGATTCAGATGGCTGAAAATCCGATACATCATCGGAGAACAAAACATATAGATGTGAGGCATCACTACATTCGAGAAATGGTGCGAATGGGTAAGGTAAAGCTGAGTTATTTGCCTACGACCGAGATGCCTGCAGATGTTTTTACGAAAGGACTGAGTAGAGAAAGACATGAAAGATGTATGAAGGGAATGCAAGTTTGAGGAGTTGAACTGGCTCTAGGATCTCATTTAAGGAGGAGTGTTGAAAAAGTATTTTATAAATGAGCAGTGAAACTCTTTTGATCATTGTATTTCTTTTAAATACGTTTTGATTGTTTTTTACTGTCTTGTCAAACTTCCTTAGCAACAGTCTTGTTACCGAAAAACTACATGAAAATTAAAACTATATTTTCCTTTTTACCATATTTATTTGTTGATAAAATTGTGCCCCGGACTCTCCCTAATTTCTAACACTATTTTATACAAATATACTAACAAAAAAAGTACCTTTATGTTTTGTCATGTACAATTTTTTTACAATATTTAATACTGAAAATACCTCAAAGAAATACTTACAACTTGTGAAAGTCAGGGTTTCTTGTGACAATGATGGTTAACTTGCAGTTTCTAAGAGTTGTGTGTGCTGACTATAGTCCTCGCTGTGTTCTACAAACTCCAAAACTTTTTCGGGCAATTGCGACTGTTTAAAGTTTGGTAGTTGCCTTCCAATTGCTTGACTACTGACATTTCAAACTGAAAAGATGTTACGAATGCTTATTATTACGAATAGGCCGTAGTTTTAGTATAAAATAAATATTTATGTGTATTTTAGATGTTTACTTACGAATTGTATTAATCGAAACCACAACTATTGGTCATTTGTGGAGAACATACAGTAGGTACTCCTTGTAACTTTGCGGTTGCGAAAAATGTAAAAAGCACCTAAAAACGTAATTATTAACACAAGACTATTAATTTATCAAAGAATCCAAATAAAAAATCCTTCAATCAAAATTTGACCAAAGAGAATGTAACAAACTATGTTGCTATGGCGTTTGATGACATTCCGTGAATATACGGATGTTTTTTAATGTCGCATATTCTACCGATCGTTTATATGAAATAGTACTCTTCACATTAGCCGGTTTATAACGTCAGTAAAAGGGTTATTTATATAATCGCGGTTGATATCGTTGGAAATATATTTTAAATTTCTGTATTTATAATTTCTGCATTAATATAACAATAAATGCTTAAAAAACTACAAGATTAATTTAAAATTAAAATACAAAGCCAATTCATTTAATTATTTAAAAAAATGTGCAAACCGTAGTTTACCAAAATGAGAAACTAAAATCCCCACACTATATAGTTCAAAACAATCGTTCACGTAAAATAGTCTATGGAAGCGAACTACAAGTGTGAATCCGAAAATGAAATAGAGTAGGGTCACTTGCAAAACTTCGTTTCAATATAGTTCGTTAACGAAGTTTCGATTCGGAGAAAGAGAGTAGGCCCCCGGGTTCTGTCGTAGACTGAATGCTAAAAAGAATTAGATTTTTGTTTGAATTATTTTCAAACGATTTCTTTTTAAAACGTTTTCTTGGACGAACGAAGGTGTATAACCAAGAAGGTCGTCACAGTACTGAGAGATAAAATGGTTTGTTGCTTACATAGCCATACTCATTGTGTTGCCCAGTCAAGTGCGCCGAAACTTATCCAAAATGTCACGTCGGTAGAGTGAAAACGAGTCGTATGTTTAATTTCAAATAAAGAGGTAATCTTAGGCTCCGGGTAGGCCAACGTGTTCATGGGATATTAGAAAAAATCACAGATGCATCTCGAGTTTAGTAAGTGGGCGCTGTATCTATAGGTATATCTATTTAGACCTACAAACACTTGACCACCCACCGTTCTTGATGGGTAGTTTTGATCATCTTATCTCTCATCTTTTCCACGTGCTTATTTTTGAGAGTAGAATATTCTATTAAGGCCTAGACTGCAGCGTGCAGCCATCTCGCTCGTATATTTTGATGTGTTCTCGGTCTAAGAATGTGCTTTGATATTTAAAAAAACATGACTGGCCTGTTAGTCTCTTTGTTAGGGACCTAGACTCCTAAGCCAAAGGTTGTGACTTCGATCCCCACTCAGAACAAATCTTTGTGCGATAAGCACGATTATTTTTTGACTGGCTATAATTTTTATTCTATAAATGACAACTGGGAGTCTAATCCCTGTTTCGCGGGGTACTTTTCAAACATATAATAGACGGACACAAATTACATCCAGACTCGGAACAACTATTTATGAGTAACGTGGTTGTCCGGCGCGGGACTCGAACCCGCGACACGAAGCAGCGAGGCGACTGTCTTAGCCGCTGCGCCACACGTGTATGATATACATATGTATTTAGAAATAGACAAGTATGATTATCAGTTGTTTGGATGCGTAGTACAGTCTCTGCCTAGCTGGGAATCAGATGGCAGTGAGTTATATATTTATTTATATTAATATCCCTTTGTAAATATTAGTCGTGCCTGTTTTTTTCATCACAAAAGATCGCTTGTTCTGAATATTTTGGAGTATTAATCTCGCAAAATCACCGATGAAAATTCTTCTAAAAAGCCGACATTAATTTTATACCGTATAACTACACTGAACTCTTCCGCTATTCTAAAAATCTTCGCTCTTCCCACAACCGGCATCTTGAATGCCCACCTCATCGATCTGATTTCATTTATTCTTCCTTTTTCGTTCAATCCATTCTTCTCTGGTACTCTCTTCCTGTTGAAATCAGGATGACAAAGAGTCGCAATTCTTTTAAAAAGAAAATCTGTGAACATATTTTGAAAAATATGGCAGAATCAGCCCAATAGCTCTTTTCTAGAGAATGCCTCCGGCATTAAGTCCGCCTCTGTACATACATGGATGGATGGCAAAAGTTTTAAATAAATAAAAAATAACTCGGGGCCTTAACATGTTGTCGGTATATTAGATACTAGCTGTGCCCCGCGGTTTTACCCGGGTTAAATTTTATTAAGTAATTATCATAGCTCCTCCCCCGTAAGTGATAGCGTGATAATATGGTGACCCGAACTCTTAGTAATATTCATGCAAAATTTTAATTAAATTTTGCATAAATATTACTAAGAGTTTTTGAGTTTAGCCCGGTCATACATATCGACAAACAGAGACACAGACAAAAAATTTAAAAACTATATTTTTGGCTTCGATATCGATTGTAGACCACGCACCAAGTAACCTTTTTTAAAAATATTTAATGTACAGTTTTGACTTTCCTACGATTTTATTTTATGTAAAGATTTTGTTTTTAGTGTGCAACTAAATGCAACATACGCAATAATACTTATCAGTTTATCACCTCGCGCGAATCCTTGATTTCTTGACTTGGAAGTATAGTTCAAAGTCTATAAAGCACGTCAGCAAGTGCTAATGCGTAGAATTCCACTAGTCCGTGTAGGTACTGACATCTGACATATGAGAGGGGAAGTGGCGTCGGTCGGTAGTATATATAATAATTATTTCATAATAAATATATAAATTAGTTAAATGATTATGCCCCGATATTTGTAAATCGATTCACTTTTGAAGAACAAACTGAACCTTCGATTGGACTCGGTTTTGTTATCCGAAAATAAATCATTTTTTTTTCGAAAATAAAATAGATTTAGGCTCAATACACTACTATACCTTCTGGTAAGGCACTTAGTTCGAAGATTGACTAAATAATTGTGCATATACTGCAGTAAAAGGAAACAATTATAGTAGTTGATTTGGTACACATAAAAAATTAAATATACTTTATTGTACACAAGAGGACACGTTCAACATTCAAACAATGAAGCTGCAATTTTGAGAATAAAATTTGGAAATGTTTAACAATCCATGCTAGGCGCTCTGCCATTAAGCTGCGAATGGTACAGACGCCAGCACATCCAGCTACCCCGATCTGTAAAATTACTTAGATAGATTTTCAACTTTATCGCAAAAGTATAAGGTTCATTTTCAATTGAGAAAGTTTGACAGATTAGGGTAGCTTGATGTGCTGGCGTCTGTACATACCTACTGGTAAATGAAATTTAGTTTTCCCTTGCTGAGGATATAGAAAAATATTCATCGGCATTGTTTTCTAGAAATAAGGCCGACAGATATGTTCACACTTGCATATGTTTACGCTTTGAATTGCGAATAATGCTATAATATTATTTTCTAATGATCTATGAGATTTTTTTTAATAAAAAGTTTGAGCACTATTTATTGAGATGGGTAACTCGATCCACCACCAAGCTAATTAGACTCAATGAATTATCATTAGAGATGGAAGAGATTTTTTTAAAAGTGTAGCTTAAGGTTTTCTGATGATCATTATAAGCCTAGAAGGTGTGTCACAGAGAGTAGGTAGCAAGTTTGAAGAGTATATTATGAGTATAGCTTGAAGAGATAATTGTGGAGATCTTTGGGGGAGGCCTTTGTCCAGCAGTACACGTCTTTCGGCTGATATGATGATGATGATAGCTTGAAGAGTATAGGTATGTTAACAATAGTTCTCCTAGTAAAATTTTGGCTACGGTGGCCAATCTCATCGAAGCCTAGCCGACGCAGTATATATCATAGTGCAGGAGTGAGAGCGCGAATATGGTTGTACTGACGTCTCTCTCACTCACACTATATAATGGGACAGGCATGTAACACCTAGCAGACACCGGGCAGATATTAGCTTTTTAATTGCTACAAAAATCCCAATAACACCTCTTGACCCGATTCGGGATTTGAACCCAGGCCCTCATTATCTGCGGTTGAACATGCAACTACTAGACAAACAGGGCAGTATAATAATATAGATATATCCTTGGTTGAGTGTACATATCTACGTTCAGGTTATTAGCGACCCAACTGGGCCCCGTTTATCGCTGCTCCCGTTCCATTTAAATAAAGTCGATAAGGAAAACTTTTGTTACGAGGTAAATCACATTCCGGTAATGGCCCCATGAAGTACTTACGTTGGGTTGTTATCGGAGTATTAATTTGTACCAAGTACTTAAAATTATGGGTAGTACTTACCTATGCTGTCACATTCAATTACCAACTTTTATAGCCAATTTGTACCAAGTCAAAACTTGTCTAATTTAGGGTTATTAAAAAAGTTTAATTTTTAATATTTTTATTAAATAACGGCCTGAATTCAGAGTGCTACTATTTGTCCTGGGTATTTTAATGGTTTAAATCAATTTAAATGATACATTTATTTTTAATTTTATTTCAAGGTGATCTGCATTCAGGTCAAAGTAGCATACATCACCATAGTCGATTATAGGAAAAATTAAAGCTTGCACGAGCGTTACTTTTTTTCCACTGCAAGAAATGTGAAAGTCGATAAAGAGATCGTAGGATTCCGGTGACCCTCTGTCTTACTGGAATACCCAAATACTCCGAAATATTTTATTCCGAATTTCAATGTTCCGATTTTCAAAATTCCGAATTTCATAATACCTAAGAATTGTAATGTCTATTATTAAAAATCACGAAATTAATTTTACCGAAAGTCGTAAATACGATTTGTTAGTTTCCCGATTTTCAAACGTTCGAAGAGTCAAATGTTCGAAGGGTTCTCAGTCCGAAAAACGACATTCCGATTTTCAATACTTCGAATAAACTAAAATTCAACATGTTATGCTACAAAATTTGGTGACAGAAACGAATCGCTGCAAAACCGACTTTACGTAGTCTTGTCTGCCCTACCCTAGAGTGTAATTTAAGCCCGCGTAGGCGCGGAGGGGTGGGGCGGCTCGCGAGCTGAGGAGCAGGTGGCTTGAAGGCCCCCCGAAGGCGAAGCCGGCCAGCAAGCCGAAGCTGCGGTGGTGAGCGTTAAAACCTTCTGCGACGATAAGCTCGCGTGGGCCCGCCCAAACCCCACAGCGCCGGAGCCGTTACAGAAACAATGCCTGCTGCATGTTGCATGCCTGCTTGCTTGTTGCATGCCTGCTTGCATGTTGCATGCCTGCTTGCATGCTGCATGCCTGCTTGCTTGTTGCATGCCTGCTTGCATGTTGCATGCCTGCTTGCATGCTGCATGCCTGCTTGCATGCTGCATGCCTGCTTGTATGCTGCATGCCTGCTTGCATGTTGCATGCCTGCTTGCATGCTGCATGCCTGCTTGCATGCTGCATGCCTGCTTGCATGTTGCATGCCTGCTTGCATGTTGCATGCCTGCTTGCATGCTCCATACTGCATGCCTGCTCGCATGTTGCATGCCTGCTTGCATGTTGCATTCCTACTTGCATGTTGCATGTCTGCTTGCATGTTTCCTGCCTGCTTGCATGCTGCATGCAGCCGCCGAGTTTCTGATCCCTTCTACTGTTGATTAATCATTAGGGTTAGGTTAGGTTAAAATTGTGACCAGGGAAACAAAATATTTTTATTCGTTTTGTTGATATTTCGAATTATCATTAAGTCGGACTTTTTGTCAGTCGATCTATTAAAGCTCGATGTTTGAGAAGAGTAATTATAATCGTAAGGAAAATTGAAATATAGGAATTATAAAAATAGGAGTAATGACAAATCGGAGCTGTAATATTCGAAATTTTGAACCATTCGGAATTATGGAAATCGGTATTTTGAAATTCGTATTTATGACTGTCGGAATAAAGTTTTTCGTATTAATGTAGTGTAACCCTGTCTTACACATCCGATTTGTTTTTGCCAGCTAAGTGTTGTGTCAATTAAAATTCCCAGGTCTTTAATATTAGGGCTTATACAAAGCGTAGTACTGTCGTATACAACTGGTGCGAAGCTGTCAAAGTCAACTCTGCTGATCATGTGGGAACTTCCTAGTATAGTGGCTTGGCATATTGAAGGGTTAACACTAAGACCAAACCTATCAGACCAATGTTTTATCAATGCCAAGTCACTATTAATTTGGTCGTTCGAGGTTCCCCAGGCTTGCTTGAGCACAAAATTCAAAATTCAAAATTCAAAAGTCGTTTATTCCGTTAAAATATTACATTTGTGTGGAATCGTCAATTTTTTTTACCCTACCGTGCAGTGCATGACGTGGCAGCTACTGAGAAACACTGCCAGAAAACTCAGTAGGAATCCTTTTTTAAAATATATATTTCTTAAATAAATTTACATTGTATTTAAATGTGTTAATTTAGAGCGACTCAATCCCAAGCTGTTTTGTCACTTAAATAATCAGAAGTTTTGTAATAAGCCCTGCTACACAATTTGGCTTTTATAATTCTTTTAAACTTATTCATAGACATTTCTCGGATATCACTGGGAAGTTTGTTATAGAATCTTATACATTGCCCCATAAAAGAGTTACTTACTTTGTGGAGACGGGTGGTATGTAACACAAAGTTATGCTTATATCGAGTATTTATATTATGAGTATCACTCCTTTTACAGAAGGAGTCTTTATATTTATGCATATAAATTAGATTCTCATATATATACTGACATGCTACAGTCAGAATGTTAATCTCTTTAAACTTCTCTCTCAAAGATTCTCGCGGACCAAGTTTATATATTGCTCTTACAGCTCTTTTTTGCAATACAAATATGGTGTTAATGTCCGCAGCGCTACCCCAGAGAAGAATTCCATAGGACATTATACTATGAAAATAACTGAAATAAACCATTCTAGCTGTATCCACATCAGTAAGCCGTCTTATAGTTTTAACAGCATATGCAGCAGAACTTAATTTGCCTGATAGTTTTTCTATTTGTGGGCCCCATTGTAGTTTTGAATCAATTGTGATACCCAAAAACACAGTTGACTCAACAGGGGTCAATCCAGCTCCATTAAGCTGTACATTGGTAGCCACCTGTTTCACATTAGGTGTAGAGAATTTTATGACTTTAGTTTTCTTGTCATTTAGCAAAAGATTATTAGCATTAAACCAATGAACAACTTTAGAGATTGCGTCATTTACTTCGTCAAAATTGCGTAATTGTCGATTTATTTTAAACGTCAATGAAGTATCATCCGCAAACAAAACAATCTCATGTTTATCCCTTACATAGTAGGGTAAGTCATTTATATAGATTAAAAATAAGAATGGGCCGAGAATCGATCCCTGTGGAACGCCCATTACCACTGGGGATCCCGCAGATTTTTTACCATTTATATCGACCTTCTGAATTCTATTGCCCAAGTAAGAAGTCAAAAGTTCGAGAGCCTTGTTCCTGATACCGTAGTGGTGTAGTTTCCTGACAAGAGTGTCATGATGAACACAATCAAATGCTTTGGACAAATCGCAAAAGATACCTAATGCATCCTGCGAGTCCTCCCAAGCCGCGAATATACTTTTTAACAGATTGACTCCTGCATCTATAGTTGAACAACCCTTCGTGAATCCAAACTGTTTCCGATGAAGTAAATTATGTATATTAAAGTGACTGAGCAACTGGCTAAGCATTAGCTTTTCAAATATTTTACTTAGAGTGGGCAATACGGAAATAGGTCGGAAATTTGAAGGATCTGAAGTATCACCAGCTTTAAACAATGGAATAATTTTACTATACTTCATCAAGTCAGGAAATACGCCAGATGCGACACAGCAATTGAACACAGCAGCTAGATGTGGGGCGATTATAGTTATAATTGATGAAATAGTCTTAACAGATAAACCCCACAGATCCCTAGTGGTTTTCATATTAATACTTTTGAAAGCATTCAAAATATCTTTAGGGTTAACCACCGAGAATTCAAAATCTGTGTCACACTTCTCTACGCTTTGCTGGAGTATTAGCTCAGCAGATACAGAAGAAGACGCAAGAGATTTGGTAACATCGATTGGAACATTAGAAAAATATTTTTCAAACTCAGTCGCCACTTCTAAATCGCTTTTAATGTCAACATTATTTATTCTTAAATTAAAATCACGACTACGTATTTTTTTCCTACCTGTCTCAGTATTAATAATCTTCCAGGTGGTTTTAATAATATTTGTCGAATTTTTTATAATATTTTTTAAGTACATCGATTTAGCAATGGAACAGGCTCTTCGAAAGGTTTTGGCATATTGTTTTACATGTTCTAGAAAAGTCGTATTTTGATTATAGGATCTTTCTTCATACAATTTATATAATTGATTGCGACTTTTATAAATTCCTGGAGTTGCCCAATCACAGAACATCAGACGGTTACTTACAGACAACTGTTTGGGTGTGAATATTGAGCAGAACTCACCATTAATCAAGTTGAATAAAGAGTTGTACAAGTGATCCGGATCACTATGATAGGGCAACAGTGCCAGTTTTCTTGCTATATTATATTTAAATATTCCTAAACGGCTTTCACTATATGGTATGTAACTTATTTGTGTACTTTGAACCTTTGGAGAATTTGAAAAAGTGACCAACTGACCAGAATGATCTGACTGAATCTTATTCATTATTAATTTATTTAAAGGTTTTGCCGAGCTAAATATATTGTCAATGCATGTAGCACTTGTGGCAGTAACTCTAGTTGGTTCTGTAAAGTTGTGATGTAAATTATAGGACATAAACAAATTTAAAAAATTACAACTTGTTGAGTTTTTCTCCAAAATATTTACATTAAAATCTCCACAAATGATAACAGTTTTATGGGTATTAGTTAACTTATTTAAGGCATCCTCCATAATGTCTGAAAAGGTATCAAATGGTGCACAAGGAGGTTTGTAAAGACTCACAACAATAAATCGCTCCAACTCAACACATGAAATCTCTACTACTCGCTCAACAGAGAGGCTCACAACGTCACTTCTTTCTTTAAACTTCAACAAATTATTTATTAATATTAGAGAGCCACCATGAATATACTTTTCTCTGATGAACGAGCTTGCAACCTGGTGATTATTGAAGCTGGAAATGAGTTGATGGCGTTGTAGCCAGTGCTCAGTTAAACATAAAATATCAATATTGCTACAATTCAAAAACAACTCCAATTCTAACTCTTTCCCCATCAAACCTTGAATATTTTGATGCACCAGGTTGATACAATTTTTTTGGTTTTTCTTATTGTAGGCATTTATGTTTGATGGGTTCACATTATTTTCCATTACAAGATCTGAACATTCCTTATCATGCTTGACAGTACAATTAATATTTGAATTTGCTATTACGCAAGAGTGATTCTCTATTGTCATATCAGTTAATTTAAATTATCCTGTATACAGATGTCACCATTCAAGCTGGATATGTCATTGTCAGTAGGAAAAGTACTGACATTATCTATAGCATCAGTACATTGCTCAAATATGTTCTTGGCTGAAATATGAAAACAATAACATAGCGACAAAGCTATTTGTCTGGTATAAAAACTAGGCAGATAACAATAGTTATCTTTTGTCATATAAAAGGGTTTCTTAACATATGAGTTAATGTCAATTACATGTAGTTTTTCTCTCATGTAGGTAGATATTGTATGTAATGTCAAATTCAAATTATACCTTATCCTATTTTCCTCCTGTGACAAACTATGGCTATAAGGAAATGTAAACATAACAATTTTACTTATATTTAAACGATCTAAACAATCAATATACTGTATTAGGGTTTTTTTATTTAAATTACCCCTATTTCCCATAAAAAGAATTAGATTTTCATCATTATTAAATTTATAATTAAAGACCTTTTTAAAAATGTGGTGACAAGAGGCACCCGGCATACAAAAATTGATGTTTGAATGTCCTTCTGTTGACAGTAGGCGCCCTAAGTTTTTACCTATTTCATCACTGAATATTGTTATTTCAGGTTTAAAAATATTTATTTCATTCCTTGTGTATGACTTAACTGCTAATGTTTTGTTCATTACAGATTGAGATTGACTAATGAAACTAGTGTTATTCTTATCATTACTAATTTGCAATAAAGCAGAAGTATCCTTTGGTGGTGAGGAACGGCTAAGTGACCGTTGACACATACAAGAATAATTATTGCTGAGCGATTCTAATCTTTCATTATTATAATTGCCAAGGTCAATCAGCTCATTCATAGCCAGAATGTAATGTTGTGTCTGTTTTTCAGATAGTTCATACTTTATTGATAATGTATGGACTTCATCTTTAAGGGAGTCCATTTTCTTCTGTTGAGCTTCTAAATCACAAGAGTATTTTAAACTAACATTTTTTAATTTCATGGTATACATATTCAATTTTTCTATTAATTCTAATCGTTCCCTATTTTGGCTATCATATTTAAAGAAGAATTTATGTTTTTTTATCAAGTTTTGGGACTTTCTAATAAATTTATTTATTTTTAGGTATTTTTTAAATTTATTTTTGCTACAGCCATCAACCATTGAATTCATTTTAATACAATCATCATCCCTTGTGGGCAGTTTTGTGCTACAGGACTGGTTATTGGCACCAACAAAAACCATGGAAGGATCTTTGACTACCAACTCATCATATAGTGTTTGGTTCTGTGAAGCAATTAAATTATGTTTTAATGATTGTAGTTCAGATCTCAGTAACGATATTTCATTATTAGCCTGTTCAAGTTGTTGTTCTAGGCTATGGGATTTGTTCAATGCATAGTCATATTCAATGCGACATTGATCAAAGCCGTCTATGATGATTTGGAGTCTATCCCGTGAGTCAATGGCATCTGTGTATTGGACATGTAATTGTGACAATTGACTTTTTAACAGTTTCACTTGGACTGATGACTCTAATAGTACTCTTTCATTTTCATCCCGTTCTTTGTCGAACCGATCACACAACTGCTTTGAGGCTTGGAGTTCTTTCAAAGCCTTTTGAAGTTTTTCTTCAGCTTGGCGAGCTATGACACCACGAGTCAGAATACCAGACATAGTTTCTGGATTGTTTACCGATCGATTGAACAAAGAATCGTGTCACCGGTCGACTCGAATGGGGTTATGTTCACGTATTTAATATCTAGACTAAGAAGTAATAACTTTGATTATAAAATAACTTAGTCTATGCTAACTTAGTATATAAAGTTGAAGATCATCGGCATAATGATGGTACGCACTCTGAAGGTTATGACAATGCCATTCCTAAACTATCCTTTGGTCATCTTGTGAGTTGAATATAGGTTACATTAATACGAAAAACTTTATTCCGAAAGTCATAAATACGAATTTCAAAATACCGATTTTCATAATTCCGAATGGTTCAACATTCCGAATATTACATCTCCAATTTATCATTACTCCTAGTTTTATAATTCCAATATTTAAATATTCCTAACGTTTACAATTACTATTCTCAAAATACCGAGCTTAAATAGATCGAATAACAAAAAATTCCGACTGAATGATAATTCGAAACATCTACGATAGGAATAAAAATATTTTGTTTCCCTGGTCACATTTGTAACCTAACCTAACCCAAATGATTCACCAACAATAGAGGGCGATGTGGCACTCGGCGGCTGCATACAACATGCAAGCAGGCAGGCATGCAACATGCAAGCAGGCATGCAGCATGCAAGCAGGCATGCAGCATGCAAGCAGGCATGCAACATGCAAGCAGGCATGCAGCATACAAGCAGGCATGCAGCATGCAAGCAGGCATGCAGCATGCAAGCAGGCATGCAACATGCAAGCAGGCATGCAACAAGCAAGCAGGCATGCAACATGCAGCAGGCATTGTTTCTGTAATGGCTCCGGCGCTGTGGGGTTTGGGCGGGCCCACGCGAGCTTATCGTCGCAGATGGTTTTAACGCTCACCACCGCCTTCAAGTCACCTGCTCCTCAGCTCGCGGGCCGCCCCACCCCTCCGCGCCTACGCGGGCTTAAATTACACTCTAGGGTAGGGCAGACAAGACTGCGTGAAGTCGGTTTTGCAGCAATTCGTTTCTGTCACTAAATTTTGTAGCACAACATGTTGACTTTTAGTTTATTCGGAGTATTGAAAATAGGAAAGTCATTTTTCGGACCGACAACCCTTTGAGCATTTGACTCTTCGAACGTATGAAAATCGGAAAACTAACAAATCGCATTTACGACTTTCGGTAAAATAAATTTCGTGATTTTTAATAATAGACATTACAAATCTTAGGTATTATGAAATTCGGACTTTTTAAAATCGGAACATCGAAATTCGGAATAAAGTATTTCGGAGTATTTAGGTGTTCCCGTTGAATATTCCGTAACTACTGTTTTAAAAAGTTATACAACGACTTTGAAGTTTTGTTTCCGACAACCAATTTGAACAAAATATATATGGAGCCATTTCGTAAGCCTTCTCTATAAAAATAATGAACAAAATCCGTTCAGAAACAACGGAGAAATAATATTATATACATAGAAAAAAGACCGCACAGACGAATTGATAAATTTCTCATTTTTAAGTCTGTTAAAAATAATAAGAACATGTACTCAATTAGATATTAATAGATTATAATGATTACTTAAATAAAAAAAACACTGTTTTACCGCTTATGTTGGTGCATCATGTCAGCTGAAGACCTCCACAATTGCCGGTCTTGCCATCTTGGTTAGTATGAAAAATTAAAAACTTGTTCTCAATTTCTTGGAATATTAGCTTCAAAAGATCACCGAAAAATATATTAGCAAAGCGCATACAGTAATTTGATATCATGCGAAACATCTAAATGCGAGAGCGAGATAGCAGCACTTTGAATTCTGGGCCTTAAGAGGCTGGCAACAACGAATTTAATCGTACAGAGAGTGAACAAACTGTCCAAACAAGATAAAAACTGGGTTCATTAAACAAAATCACCAATTGTGGGAAAAGTATAATATTTTGATAAATCTAGGCCAATAAAGGATTTTTAAACAAAATACACTACATGTGAAATAACCATAAACTTGTCATTTTCCCAGATCCTTTTGTTTCAAGGTCAGAGGTGGTGTTGCCCGTTCCCTGGTATTCCTCTGCTTCCTATGTCTCGACTTCTACACCCCCTATGTGGAGATGGGGTGGTAATATTCGTTGTGATAATCTTTGTCGTAACAACACAGCACAGCAATTTTATTAAGATATTAATAAAATTATAAGTTTATGTTCTTTCTTATGTTTTCAGAATCATACATGAAAGGGTTACTTTTATGTATGATTCTGAACACGGCATCATCAAGCCAGCCAAATTACGTCCACTGTTGGATAAAAGTCTCCCCAAAGAATGGGGGTAAATGTCATATTTGCCACGCTTGGCAGACGGGTTGGCGATCGCAGTTGGATGGTCATAGTTCGCATAAAGACGTTGTTGCAAGCGTCTTAGATTACGGTAAGCGAAGACAAACAGGTGACCCATATCTCATAACAGGCAATATATGGCTAGTAGGTTCGTTTCGTTACTTTAGCTACAATGGGTCCAACTAATATCTCGTATTGTGCTGTCATGATTAAAGTATGATCTATTGCCTATTTGCCCGTTTTAGGCAATGTAATGTCAGAGTCCATACATTTTACTACAATTATTATGATGCCTCATGCTGACTTTATTAGGTAGTATATATTCTATAAAAGTTATTATTATTCCACTTTATTTGTTTTCCTATTTTATACAGACGCCAGCACATCAAGCTAGCCCAATCTGTAAAATTTCCCCAATTAAAAGTGAGCCTTATACTGTTATGATAAAGTCGAAAATCTATAAAAGTAATTTGACAGATTGGGGTAGCTGGATGTGCTAGCGTCTGCACATATTTACTCTTATAGAATTAAAACATAAAACAATTAATACAAATAAATACGTAAAATATTTATAATGATTATTATTATCTATATAAATAAAAAGACAAGTCCTGACTGACTGACTGACTCATCAACGCCCAGCCCAAACCCTTGGACCTAGAAAGCTGAAATTTTGCACAAATGTTTGCTTTATAATGTAGACAAGGAATAAGGAAGGATTTTTCGAAATTCAACCCCTAAGGGGGTAAAACAGGGGCGCTAAGTTAGTATGAAACTTTGCCGTTTTTGAAGTTTAAGGCATAAAAATTGGGATTTGGCCTTCCAGTTAAAAATAAAAAAGTACGTATTTCAGGGTTTTTGGAAATTCCGCCCCCAAGGGGGAAAAATAGGGGATGTAAGTTTGTATGGAAAATGTGACAATTTTTAAGTTAAACGCATGAAAATTGGTATTTGGCCTTTTAGTTAAAAATAAAAAATTACGTATTTCAGGGTTTTTGGAAATTCCGCCCCCAAGGGCGAAAAATAGGGGATGTAAGTTTGTATGGAAAATGTTACAATTTTTAAGTTAAACGCATGAAAATTGGTATTTGGCCTTTTAGTTAAAAATAAAAAATATATACTTCAGCATTTTTGGAAATTCCAGCCCCAAGAGCGAAAAATAGGGGATGTAAGTTTGTATGGAAAATGTGACAATTTTTAAGTTAAACGCATGAAAATTGGTATTTGCCCTTTTAGTTAAAAATAAAACATATATATTTTGGATATTCCAGCACCAAGAGCGTAAAATAGGGGGTGTAAGTTTGTATGAAAAATGTAACAATTTTTAAGTTAAACGCATGAAAATTGGTATTAGGCATTTCAGTTAAAAAAATATAAATATATATTTCAAGATTTTTGGGAATTCCACCCCTTAGGGCGTAAAATAGGGCATGTAAGTTTGTATGAAAAATGCGACTTTTTTGAAGTTAAACCCATGAAAATTGGTATTTGGCCTGTCAGTTAAAAATGAAAATATGTATTCCAGGATTTTTGCAAATTCCACCCCGAAGGGCATAAAATAGGTGATGTAAGTTTATACTGACTGACGGACTGACATATCAACGCACAGCCTAAACGGCTGGAGTTAAAGACTTGAAATTTTTACAGAAGGTACCTTTTATGACGAAGGCATCCACAAAAGAAGGGTTTTTGAAAATTTCACCCCCAAGGGCGTAAAATTGGGGATGTAAGTTTGTATGAAAAATGTGAAAAGTTTTAAGTTAAACGCATGAAAATTGTTATTGGCATATCAGTTAAAAATTAAAAATATATATTTCAATATATTTGAGAATTCCCCCCCCCCCCCCCCCTAAGGGCGTAAAGTAGGGTACATAAGTGTCTATGTAAACTGCATTTGAAGTTAAACGCATGAAAAAATATATATTTCATGATTTTTGGGAATTCCACCCCTTAGGGCGTAAAATAGGGGATGTAAGTTTGTACGAAATATGCGACATTTAAGTTAAACCCATGAAAATTGGTATTTGGCCTTTCAGTTAAAAATAAAAAATATATATTTCAGGATTTTTTAAATTCCATCCCGAAGGGCATACAATAGGGGATGCAAGTTAAAAATTAAAAAATATTTATTTCAGGATTTCCGAGAATTCCACCCCTAAGGGTGACAAATAGGGGATGTAAGTTTGTATGAAAAATGTTACATATTTGAGGTAAACGCATGAAAATTGGTATGTGGCCTTTCATTTAAAAATTATAAATATATACGTCAGGATTTTTGGAAATTCCACCCCTAAGGACGACTAGAATAGCCGATGTAAGTTTGTATGAAAGTCTGTATTTTTTTAAGTTAAACGCATGTAAATTGGTATTTGGTCTTTCAGTTAAAAATAAAGCAGCCCAGGGAATAATTGGTTATTAAAAAAAGGTAATCCAAAACTGATACAATAGATCGCCACCAACAATTTAAGCAAACTCAAATTTAAAAAAATAATTTATTTATTCCAAGTAGCTTAAAATGTCGTGGTCGTTGTCGTCTAAGTATATATTTAGCGTTTTATAAGATTTGTAACTTCTTTTTTTGGTAAATTTTATAACAAATAAAAAAAAACGACATTTTTATCAAATTGGGATAAAAAACGAATTTATCTAAAAATCGAGTTAGCGTAGTATAAATTTATGGTGTCGAGATGATCGCACCCAAAAAACATCATCTTAATTTTACTGATCTACAAGTTCACAATTTTGTAACCAGATGGGGTTAATATCGTTTCAGATCGCGGAACTTAATTGGCATATCGGTTAAAATAAATAAATGCTTGAAATAAAAGGTAGTCCAAAACTGAATCAATAGATGATCGCCTAAATCTCACCCAAAATATATGCACACATCTTAATTTTACCGCTTTACAAGTTTATATTTTTGTTAGTAGATGGCGTAATCATCGTTTTAGATTGCGCTATGGTTTCGTTCACAAAATGTCGCAACCTAATCTAATGGGAGTTACCTTTGCGATTAATGCATCGTTGATTATTATTTTACTTTATTTGACATACTGATTATACTTAAGGACAATTGATATGTATTCTTTGATTTTTGCTTGATGATATCGGGTCCTTTTTGTAAATAACAGTAGCAAAGTAGTCTTTCATTTATTTCTTAGTAAGGTTATTTATAAGTTAGGTTTTATTCAATTTATATTGCTTATTTGTTTTAAAAGTGTTATTTTTTAGATTAAGCTAGGAGTAAGTAGTTACATTGGTCATCATTCAAAATTGTCGCGGACAAAGTCGCGGGCACCAGCTAGTTATAAATAATAACGGCATGCATCGTGAGGTTTCTCAGTTCTCACTCTGTTGCCCTGACCACCGGCGCCTTAGGGTGACAGCGTGAGAAACCTCCTTACGATGCGTGCCATTATTATTTATAATTATTATTATTATAGTCAATATTTTACTATATTTTTCAAATACCTTTTACAAAATGTTATGAAATAAAATAAAATCTTGTAAAATATAATTTAGATAGTGCATAAAATGTGTTTAAGTTATGGCACCAATGTAGATATATATAATTATTCTTAGGCTCATAAACAAAATTGTACCTACCTGGTAAGACTCGGGGCGCAGCATGCCAGCAAATTCTATCTGTATAGTTTAAATAAATATACTTCAATCAATTATTTTTTTTCATTAACACAATTGATGAAACAAGAATAGGTGACAAAAATAGATCCTATAGCCATAGAAATAAAACTCAATTTAAATTAGACAATCTTTATTTATGACATCAAAGGCGCTATTAGTATATAGTCAACTTATCAGCTACAGACGTGACCACGTTCGCTATGATCTTTTCAGTGATCGGCTCTTTAAGCATTTCATGCTCAAATACTTGCCTTTTTATTGTTGTGACCCATTACTAAATAGACAGATTTTTTGTGTTGCGATAAGTTGTTGGATATTGTATTGCATCAAAATGAAAATAAATTAGGTGTGATTTCGTTGCTCCTGGCCAACACGAGTGTTATTTATTTGTAAGGTATAGGTAACTTATGTTTATGTATTGCGTGTGCCAGGAGGCAACATGGGGTCGAATGTTATCGTTTCAAAATTATTTGTAACATTTTTGGTGATTGTTTACTTAAAAAGTATGATTTTGCTTTGCATTTAAACTTAATAAGGATACAATTTGACTAAAAGAGGTGAATAAGCGGGATGGTAAGTGCATTCGGTTCATTCCCGTTCATGATTTTGGGAGTAGCCGCCTAGTTGGGCAGTACTTACCGAGCGCTGGAACCGAAATGTTTTTAACAAGTGTTGTTTGTTGTATGTATCTTCATTTATTATAATAAACAAGTAAATTAATTTACTTTGCTAAGTGTTTTAATGGTGCATCCCTGAAGATTTGAATGTAGATTAGCTGAAAAAGCCGTGTTTTCTTATCACGAGTTCCTGTTGCGGATTTATAGCATCAAACTAGGTATATATATACTCCGTCTTTTTAGCGGTATAGTACCAAGTCAGCAAACATCTGCACCGTACTCTTGCGACAATCGAGACCACACTCACGTTGAAGACTTCTCCCTCTTCAATGAACTTTGGCAACTTTACTACCTCAACAGCTATTATCTGCATTCATAATTAAATAAGGCTATTTATGTAATAGAATGACGATACCACATTATTAAGCAAAATACGCAAAGAAGTAAAAACTACTTACAATAGTTTCGTTGCAACAAATCGAAAGAAACCTTATTTAATAAAATTCTTCAAGTTGGAGGTAGCGGTTTTGCATCGCTCGAATGTACGATAGTATGTAGAGAAATGGATAAGTTATCGATAATATGTAAGAGACTTATTGTTTTGCGTATTTTGAAAGTTGATATCCAGTTATTATGCCACACAATCAAAGTATTAAGTTTATGTAGAATAATAGGCAGTGAAATATAAAACTATTAGTAGTTACTATGACTAGTTAGCAGTACGGAAAAGTGTAGCTAACTAATTTATGTACCCAAATGTTTCGCTTTACAGTCTGAAAGATCTATTATATATCTACGATTTCAATATACATGTAAGGGAGGTGACCCAAAGTGTAGTAGTTATACTTACATTTATTTATTCGTATGGGCAATGGTTGCTGCGTGGTGATGGCATAGAATATCATCATCCCATCTCATCCCGTGGGGGGCGTAGAAATCAACCGAGGGAATGAATACCTACCGGAGAACGGGCAGCAGCGTTTTTCTGTGAAGTATGACCATCAAACTGCGATCGCCAACCCGTTTGCCAAGCGTGGCGATTATGGCATATGCCCCCTTCTTTGGGGAGGCTTCTGTCCAGCAGTGGACGTACTTTAGCTGACATGATGATGGGCAATGGTTAGGATAGGTGGTTAGTACTTTTGCATAAGAACTATATTTAAGACTACGTTTGAGTGCCATAAGCCATTACTGGCAACAAACAATGATTAAATACTTTAGTCTTCAGACATTGAGGTATTTTTGGTTATAAGATGTCACTCAGCTTTCCGAACGCCGCCCAGCCGAGTTGGATTCTTTGTGTAACATTTTTGTCGAAGTTCGACTTACCTAATTGTACTATTTTTCCTAAGTAAATTTATTCGTCAACAACTTCGGAGTTACCAGCAACTACCAGCAACGGCGTTACATGGATGCTCTCCAGTACTTACTTACTTAGTTTGCTTACTTCGCAACACCCTCCCGGGGGCGGAGGATTCCGTTGCGGGGTACCAAACTCCTTGTCAAAAGTGTCAAATCAGGACTCTCTAAATAACGGGTCTCTAAATAACGGGTTAATTTCAGGGAGGGAAATACAAAAATACCAAACGGGGCCCGGTCATAGCCGGCGGTTGTCGTGTACTTTGTTGTAGAGACGTCTATCGCGTCTCTTTTTTCGTTTTTCTTGATGTCGGGCGGTCTAGCCACACTGGGTGAAACACCTAAGGGAGAAAAGTTGAATAGCTTCCCACAGCGGCTGCAGTTAGGAAGGATGTGTTTTACCCCCTGATCTGATGGGTATGTAGAAAGTTCTTTAGAACGTTGCCATATTTATTTGTAGGCAGTCATGTTTGACAATGTATTGAGGTCTTTGAACATGATGCTGAGCCCATCCAACGGTTCTGCCATGATTACGATATCGCCTCCGAATTGCAGGTGAGTAATGTACCCGGCATTGATGTTGATACCATCTTCCAATGCAGCTGTGTAAAGTTATGGACAAATCATAACATCTCCTTGCTCTCCTATTTGTTATACCTTGTCCAATTGGATAGAATTTGTGCTTCGATTTTGAAATAAATACTCTAGAACTACGAAGGAAGAGTCATACAATACAAATCGCGCTTTAGCTACATTTAAAGCACGTTGTTGATCCGAAGATATCGACCAGGAATTATTGGGGTACTGGTAGGATTAAGAAAGTAAAATAACACAAAATAGTTTGCATTTTGTATAATACAAATCAATAAACCTAGTCTTAAGTAACAATGTAACCGGAAATAATGTGCCATTGTGACAAACTCACACAGTCCCATTAAATGCAGCATCATATTAACATTTTAGATTCTATTAACTACTTATAAACAATGTAAAATCATTATAAATACATTATATATACATAAAATTTTCATAAATTATAAAATAACTTTTTGCATAATCTATGGCCAATTAATTATAAACTGTTTCTTTCTACTTTGCAATTACATAAAAATAGTGTAGTGTGGACTTAAGAGTGAGGAATTTTATTAATTTTCCAGGTGAAACGTACTCTTCATTAAAATATAACATTCTACAGCTGAAGATACAGTGTAAATCTTAGCTGAAGAAAATCATTGATTTATTGATATACCATTCTTTTAAATTAGGAATTTAAAAGAATGGTGTAAGGATAGCTCTATATAAAAATCTCGTATGTCCACAGCACACTTACTTACGTATATAGACTACAAAATTATGACGTCACCAACCGGTTGTTATCCACAATATTGTCAATTCTATAATTATGTGACAATATTGCAAAAAAATTACCGCCAAGTCTGCGACTATGTTTTTAAAAATACACTGTATGTTTTTTGTATGTATTTTACGCGATTTCTTCTTTGTCGCCGTTAATTTGCAAATCGCTAATAGGTATAGACCTATTATCGACTGTCAAGCATATCCCATTGGGTAAAAAATATCAAAATAGATTCACAGACAAAGGAATTATTTAGAACAGTAATTATTTAGTTACTTTACTTCTATAATAAATTACTTTATTTTCACCGACTTGGATATTTAATTCATGTCGTAATGGAGGAAGGAACGTCCGGTCATGATGTCGCCATTATTTTAGAAAGTTACATTTTTACTCAGAAATAAATACGAGTACAATGCGTTATATGCGTAATTTTTGCCTCCCACCATAATCGCTTATGTCTATCTTTCTAATAAAGTTTATTGCATATCGATTTCGCTAATTTAATTGGCTAACATATTCCAAAATAGGTTTTAAGAATTACTTATCAAGTAAATATGAACGTAACATAAGACTTGTGCTAGACGCAAGTAATTTTAAATTAGGTAGTTAATAATGTTCACACATCATTATGTCAAATAAGCAATAATTTTATTTTTTATACTAAGTGTATCAACTGCTCGCTATATAAGTAGTATGCAAGATACGTGAAATATTATTTATATTATTTCGTGTAACTTGCATGGCTTCTAGCGAGAGTTTGCAAAAACCAAACATATGAAATTGCATTTTGTGTAGACTGGAAGATACCTAGGTAAATTGAGCCCATAATTATCCCGCAGGTGATCTTTTATTTGTATGGGTCCGTACGCAATCATAAAATACCAAGTAATACTCAAATAAATAGGTCGCGCCGTACCAAGTGTCAAATAAAAGCAAAGCACCAACGTTCCCATTTATCTTAAACTTGGTATATTTTACAAACACAAGCCCTTAAATAACCTAAAATCAATCAAAGGTATCATAATTGCTTCCGCTACATAAAATTATATCTAAAATTATTAATATTTTTGCTAACGATTGTACTCAGTGAGCAAATAGGAAAACGTTAAATTCGGAATTATTGATTTTAATAATCAATTTATTAAAACTAATAAAATACCGGAATACTATAGAAAATATCTTATGGAGACTTATAATACTTTAATGCGTAAGACATTGGGAAATAAGGCCAACTCATGGAATATACTTATATATTTTTTTAGCAACTGAAAGCTGTAGCCACAAGTGGTGATGAAGTATTTCATCACCACTTGTGGCTACAGCTTTCAGTTGCTAAAAAAATATATAATAAAATGGGTTAAAGTACGAGTTCGGTGGTGCCGTTGTTTTGCGGACTTGGCTTTGCCACACTGCCGAGTCTACATCACCGTCAACGTGTCGCGACCAAACAACAGCGCGGATGTTTCAAACAAACGAAATTATATTTTATATTTACCGCTGTCCTATATAATATTAAAGAATATTTAACCTGCGGTAACCTGCGTTGGCCATGAGATTGTTGGTTGCTTCTTTAATTAATAAACTTAAAAAAATATTTGAAATTATATTCATTTTTTAACGGTCAACTGTAAAAACAAAGTTTGTGTGAAGAGCACGGAGCTTGCTCCATGGTCAGTCTTGTTTAGTAAAAAGACGAATCTATGTAGTAATAAAAGCACTAATTGACAAAGGTTATGAGTTCTTAAACTTTATTATACTTATTTCTATTTGAAAGCATTATAAGCTATTGCGATAGTGATCGTAATTTATATAAGGAAATTAAGTTGTCTATTCTATGTAGAGGATGTATTTGTAAAGTATGGTCAGAGCAATGGTTACCTATCTCCAAATTGATCCGAAACTACTGACAAAATTTTAATTGAAAGAACTGTACCCTATAGTAACTCTAAATGATAGGTAACGAATTAATTTACGTAATAAAATAATAGAACTTTATTTTATTTAAATCCATTAAAGACGCTCTTTTTTAATCTTCATGTAAGGTCCACCTTATAACCTGTAGATAGGTCCACTTAGCCTTTATTTATGGGTTACTCTTACCCATAAAAAAAACATTACTTTACTTAACGAAATGACAGATTTTGGCATGCAAGTAGAAGTTCCAAGTGTCGTGGTTTTAAAAATGGAAATTTATTAATTGATATATTCAATATCATGAAATCATTGTCTGCACACACTTAACGATTACACTCTATAAAACCTACGACGTAAATTAGGCAGTAACACTTTAACTAACAAAAATATTTAATCTTTGATAAGCTTTATATTTGATGTATGTGAAAATAAATGTTACTATACATTATTAAGTTGATCAATGCATAAATATATTAACAAGTTCTACAGAGTATGAAGTACCACAGAGTTATTTGTAAGCTTGAACACATAATTTCAGCAGACTAAAATAAACCTACATGAGACGAGTACATAAAATGTACAGGATACTCGATTCACCTTACTCGGTAGCTTTTAGAAAGAATAAGCAATACTCAATACAAATTTAAGATATTAGAAAATGTTAAACAAATTCTACTTTAAATCGAAACAACGCTATATAATACACTTTACATATTTACATACAATTTCAATCGTTTGGCTACGCTTCTTATAACCACTTAGCTCCTTATTTGTAAAAATATTGAGACAGATGAACTTGAGATATTTTTTAATTTTTTTTAATAACACGATGTTACAGTGACACTCGAAGGCTTTCAATGTTTTTCGGGACGATAAAGGCTCAAATGAATAAGCACAATAAAATTATATACTAAATAAGCCCGCGCCTTCGATCAGGGCACTTACCGAGAGGGTCGGCCTATCGTACTCGGCCGGCGAGTAGATGTAAAATGACACTTGTAAGACAAATACAATATAGTCTCAAAGTTTTTACAAGTAAGTGGCTTAGAATATATTACTTTGGAATAAATTGGGGTATTTTCACATAACTAATTATTGTATTAAGAAGTTTCCCATGAAACTGGAATTTAGCAATACCATAGTTTAAAGTTACACATATATATATATATATATATACCAACTGGGTTAAATTATAGTAACTTGGCTATCGAGTTTTGCTTGTGTTGAGTTAACTTTACGAGTACGAGTTATCCCAGACATGAGACCTAACTTGGCAAATTATTCTGTAATTAAATACACTATATGCTGTAACCTTCGTCTAAGTCATTAGAGCCATTTCCCCGAATGTAATGTCGTATATAAACTATGGAAAATAAATAGTAGACGTAATTTAAAAATCCTAATTTAGCTATGAAACTGTACAAAGAGTAGGACTTCATCTTTGAAAATATTTACACAAAAGAATATGTATGAGGAATAATTTTTTTTCCTTATTTTATAAATTGGTAGTTTTTATTTGTTCAGTTTCATGGGTAGAGCCTTAAACTACCTCCACTATTAATCTAAGTTCCTTTAAAAGTACAGAATATTTTGGTGAATCTTCGCAGAAATTCATGGCACGATCGATAATAAGTTGCGTAACACTATAAAAATAAGATTTTCATTTCATCCAGCACCCGAATCTAATGCGACACAAATTAACAAAACAAGAAAAAGTATTTTACTTTATCTATTACTGCGAAGTTACGGTAACTTATTTGTTTTAACCCAGTACAGCAGACGCGCGGCGCCACCGCGGTGTTAACACTTTGACCTTGTCAGCGTTTTTATTATGAAGGCTGTAAGATCGATGTTCGTAGTGCAATTGTACGACCGACGTCGCGTCCGTCGACTGCATATGCTGAGAAATTCTCTCATGTTCACAGGTACAAAAATGATTTTCGATACAATTGATAAGATATCGACAGAACATTCACACGGGAAATTTGCTTTAGACATACAAACTATGGTAGTTTATTGTATCATCGCCGCGTCATCAGGCCACAACCGCTACCCGTCGCGAGCCAATTACAGTACTGAATACAACCAATTACAGAAAACTTGCTAAATTTGAGACACGTACGTTATACACACTCTTTAAGAAGCCGTGCACCTAATTAAACCGATTGATATCTACTTTGAGTCACGTCATTATGCACCACTCACTTTTGACCAATACAATAAATTTTATGTAATTAGTGTCTACCCTCCAAATGGGATGATTTGAGCTCAATTGAACAAACTGAAATAATAATCGCTTTTGTTTGTAAAATCGTCGATTGTAACATTGTTAGTACAAATGAACATTTTTTGTCAATATTTATGTTTTTATGTATTGCCGCGCTTTCTGCATAGAACTCGACTCATATGCCGTGACATGTTTGCCGTAACGGCAATACGGGTTGAGTCGTTCCCGAGAAATTCTGATGATCTGTGAACGCAAAGGCATGATGCTTACTGATTGGCATCAAAACCTAGGTTAGTTTCTGAAGTCCTGAAGTGCTGAAAGCTGAATTTAAGTATGCAGATAAAATTAATAACATTTTTTTTAAGGAATGTTTTGGTTTTTACTTAGTTCCTTCGATGTTTACTTATTTTTATTCATTTTGAATTATTTCAATTACCATTGATTCTTGTTGTTGGCCATTCCGTAAGAACCAAAATTATATATTAAGCGACTTCTTAAGAAAGAGGTTATCAATTCGCCTGTGTGTTTTTCTCTATGGCCGTTACGCGATTTCTCCATGGTCTATGGTCCGATTTTAAAATAGGATTTATTAAAAAAAAAAATTGAAATAGCTTTTTGTCTTGGCCTATATATATTTTGTTCAAATCGATAGAAATGTAGAAACGTTCAAAATGGTTCTATATTTTTTAAACAGTTTTTTTTTCTTCATCGAATAAGGATTCTTATAGCCAATTTGGAGCGTAAACTATTTATTATATCATATACATATTTTATTTAACGACCAGTGTCAGTGTGAGGTGCATAGCTGGCATGAATATATCTATATATGTGACATTATACTTGCAATTAACAGCATGACCGGTGTTTTCACAAATCATCACCTTATAGATACACTTTGACCATACATTTGCAGCTTCTCAGAGTGTTAAACAAGCATTACTTAAAATCCTGTATAGAAAGGAACACTTAGGTATTTCGGTATCACATCTTGGGAATTCATTGATTTCAGTCCTTTTATGATCCAATTTAATGTATCTAATATCTAGAAGTCTAATGATCACATAGGTAATTGTTTTTATACAATTTAAAAATTTCGCGTATTTACTATACTACCGGTCTTTTCGGGTATTATCGTGACGGTCAAGATCAATTCAACTTGATCAAAACGTCGGGAAATTTAAGTAAAATTTCTCGCGTTAATACTCCCAAATAATAATACACCATTATTTGCGAACGTGATTAGGATAAACGTAAGTCGCGTTATACCCGAAAATAACCTCGTTTATTTATACCATATATATATACAGTAACTTACAAAATATAGTTAGTAGTTAGACCGTGTGGTAGTCAGCGAGTAGTTGGCGGAGTGGAGACACGATGAGAGCAACGCGCGAGCCGATTACCCGAGCCCTACGTCCAAGCACATCATAACTACGAAGCCGATGATGCAGCCCCATGTCGCCAACTTGCCGTTGCCACTGCCGACAAACGATATGAATTAACATGGAAAACTTAAATCACAGTAGGTCGCTCTAGAAATGTATCATCATCATATCAGCCGAAAGACACCCACTGCGGAAAAAAAAAATCTACATAGTTGCCGGTCTTGCGCTCTCCGCATTCAGCGATCCTCGCAAAATTATCGGTCCATCGTAAGATGCCTCCGCACGCTGCGTCTTCTGGCTCTAGAAATTGTTTTGTTTTAATTCTACCAAGTCCGCATGTGCCAGCGACCCACCTGATGGTAAATAACATACACGACATATAGCCGATCTCCCTTTCCTCTTACTACCAGGAACTACAAGATTAACATAATAAAGCTACTAACTAATATGTCAGTCGAATTGCTCATAAAGCGGATTAACGCCATGCTCTACCTAACATAAATGTTACTACCGATAATCGCTACTCCGGGATCTCTTGTAGAATCACTAGAGCTGAAGCTTACGCACGCGGTAACATTCAACCCCTACATATTTGAAACCTCTATTTACACTATACGTCCAATATATCCCATGCCCAGGTACCAGGTAGCTAGGTTTGGTCCTAGCATACTACTACATATAGTTATTAAAGGTTAGTCCCGTTAATCTCGGGTGTGGTAAACACTCACTAAAATACAAAAATGATTCGATCACCTTTCATGGGATTCCATGAATCTAAGATACCTAAAATATAAATTGTTATCATATATAAGACAATAGTATGCAATACAAAATTGTGCAGACGCCAGCACATCCAGCTACCCCAATCTGTCAAATTTCTTTTATAGATTTCAATAATGGAAATATGACAGATTATGTGCTGGCGTCTGTACAATTGGTGACCTTATCACAAAATGAGACTATTTCTAGACAAACATACTGACATAAAACGACAAAGAAAGCTCTTGGCCAGTTCCACTTAGCGGTCTGTAAGTGATCGGGGAGGTAAATTAAACCACTTTAACGGTCTCCCATCTATGGACTAACCGCGTGCCTAGGTGCAAGCGGTCAGTCCATAGATGGGTGACCGTTGAAGTGGTTTAATTTATGAGAGCTTGTCCGTGCTTCATAGGGCACGTTAATCTGTCGGCTCCGGTTGTTATCATTAGACTACAGTTGGTAAGCCATGGCAGAGGCCACATGGGCCGCTTGAACAACTTTGACACCAGGGTAACCACTGCCCATACAATAAAGAAAAATAACGACAAAGAGTAGTTTTAATTTAATAACAAACAACAATATTTGCGTTAAACTCAGTCCTTAAATTCTTGTATGAGACTCCTATTCAGTATATTGTTTCTATGTTGGCATACAAAGAAGTATACTACTAACCGAAAAACAATCTAAAACCCAAATTCGGGGCAGCCAGAAGACATTTACAGATGATACCATCAAAATACGAACACAATTCTGTAGCACTAGAAATCAGTACTAACTTCTTTTTGTTTGTACAGCATCAACCAATAATAAATGCTCAAAAGAATATCTGATTCGCGTAGACAATCAAGATCTGGCTCCTATTTTGCTCTCGCATCGCTAAAGTTTTAAATAAATACAATTTCTTTCAATAGTTTCAGTTCGCCAACTATTCATAAATACATACAAATAAATACACCTAGTCCCTGCTAATTCTAATTGCATGCACGAGTCCTTTTTATATTCGTAGCCTAAACGTGAAGGATCGACGCTGTTAATTTCGACAGCCGGAAACGTTACTTTTCAATGTAAACGGACACATCATAAACACATTAATATGTATGTCTCGTGTTAAAGAGGCAGTAATATGTTTACTGACGCACTTTGTCAGTGATATACATAATGCTATGTACATATAATAACATATATAGGGGTCCGTTATAAAATGCTGTCGTCATACAACCATAGAATCATTGAGAAATAACGAGTAAACGATATTTGAATGTCAAATAGGTAGCAAAATTACGATATCGGAAAGGCCGGTGATGGCGCTTGCGGCTCACGCATTCGGATTTAGAGAATTGGCCGTCCGGAATACTCTAGCTGGAATTACGACCCATTACAATAAAACGATTCTTAGTACTTAGCAACGTTACCTATGAACGTAATGCTCTATACATACGAAATTTTACAATTAACCTGAAAAGTAAGTTGGATTTACTGTTATAAGTTATTAGGGTTCCGTAGCCAAATGGCAAAAAACGGAACCCTTATAGATTCGTCATGTCTGTCTGTCTGTCCGTCCGTATGTCACAGCCACTTTTTTCCGAAACTATAAGAGCTGTGCTGCTGAAACTTGGTAAGTAAGTGTATTCTGTGAACCGCATTAACATTTTGATCGTACCCATACATGTGGGGTGTCTATGGATAGGTCTTCAAAAATGATATTGAGGTTCCTAATATCATTTTTGTCTAAACTGAATAGTTTACGCGAGAGACACTTCCAAAGTGGTAAAATGAGTGTCCCCCCCCCCCATGTAACTTCCAAAATAAGAGAAAGATAAAACAAAAAAAATATATGATGTACATTACCATAGAAACTAACAACGAAAATTGGTTTGAACGAGATCTAGCAAGTAGTTTCTTTTTAATACGTTATAAATCGCAATTTGCTTTCATTTAATCAACTGAAATAATTGCTGCTACGGAACCCTTCAAGTGCAACCGGCCAAGTGCGAGTCCGACTCGCACTTGGCCGGTTTTTTTAAACTAGGTTATCCGATAGTATAAGTTAGTCTATGACACTGCTAATTGCCATCAAACACGCACTGACAACTATCCTTTTATGATGAACTTTGGCAAGCTTTCTCACGCGCATGCTGTACACAATAACACTAATTTTCATATTCTGTAATGACACAGTGAATCACTTTAACGGAATAATGCTATTTCCTACATCAAATATATGAAAAACTTTAGTATTAAAGTATCACAAAATAGTATCTTTCATTATTTCCGTCTCCATTAGACGACGTCTCCCAGACTAACCCATTACGGATAACTATCAGAATTATTGGAGTTACTATCATCTGTCTAACATCAAAATCCAAAGGGCTTAACAGATAAGGCTAGATCAGAGGTGTAAGATATTTACCTGTAACGGTTGTCAAGGATGTTCTCACAAGAAGCCCTTTGACCAACGGGTTATTGTACGGAGAGTAATCCTTCAAACAATTAGACTCCGAAACTAATCTTCGTTTCCATGAAAAGTACTGTTTTTACTGTATTTAATACGAACCCGTGACCTTCAGCCACAGCAACCCGGCCGAGGCTTGCACTGCTCAGACACAGAGGTCGTCTATCACGGAATACAAATTTCCCAATAAATACATTTAGTAAGAAACGAGAGGTACTTTATGCAAAACGTAAGAAGTATGCATGATGTAACGCATGAATACGTAAATCAATAAATTTGTTTTATGTCTAAATCTTCTGGATATATTCGACTAATATATGTTGTTGACATTGCGTCGCTTCGATGCATTCATTTTAATTCATAACATTCTGGCGACCGCCAGAATGTTAAGCTGTGTTACGTTTATTCGATGGTTGTAGGAAAGAATATAAACAACACTTACCTAAGCCGGGTAATTCCATATTATCGACTCTCTATTCTTTAACGCGTCCTTACCTAAATGGGAATACACATTACCTAACAATACGAGACGCAACGGCACTAATTTTATGCTCATGGGTTTTGTAAATAATACGTCTAACGACACACGACCCAGCAACAATAGATAAACAATCGTAAAATGCATTTTTATATTGTTACTAGCTGTGCCCCGCGGTTTTACCCGCGTTATATTTTATAAATTATTGTAGCTCCTCCCCCGTAGGTGATAGCGTGATAATATGTAACCTATTTGTTGACCCGACCTTTTAATAATATCCATGCAAAATTTGAAGTAAATCCATGCAGTACTTTTTGAGTTTAGCCCGGACATACATACAGACAAACAAACAAAAATTCTAAAAATTATATTTTTGTATTCGGTATCTATTGTAGACCACGCCCCAAGTATCCTTTAAAAAAATTTATTATATATATGTATAGATAATAAGTGTAATATGTAAACATGGCTACACCTACTATAATATGGTTGTAAGTACTGTTTATTAAAATTGTGTTGATTTATGTGTTCTGTGCGGAAAACCTAATACATCAAGAAGTTATATTAATAAATAAACTATATCAAAATATTTAAAAAAGCGCGTAAATTGTATTTTGGGAAATGAAAATATCTTTTCCTAATCATCATAAAAGTCAAATTAATAATAATCATCATTATCATATCAGCCGAAAGACGTCCACTGCTTGGCAAAATCCTTCCCCAAAGATCTTCACAATTGCCGGTCTTGCGCTATCCGCATCCAGCGGTCTCCAGCGGCAATGGACATCAAATCAATAATGTTAGAACACAATTGAAGATGTTGCGGCTATATTTTTACTAATAAACCGGCACAAAGATATTGATCACATTATAATGAAGTTCATCAGATATGAGTGGGATAATTGTGTCTCAGGATCTCTTACTACAAGTGTCCAACAAATAAATTGGCTGAGGCACAGTTTTGATATCCGGCTAGTGACAAGAAGTGGCATATTGTGTTTTTTTTACATAATTATGCTCGTAGTAGTTTGTTAACGAGGATGCTAACGCGGCACGTATGCGAAGCACGCATCATGGGGAACCCCGACGGACACACGACATGCACCTAAATACCAAATATTACATCACGCTCAAACCGTAAAGAATTTTGAACACTTCATCGAACCAACATGAACATTTATTAATACTCAGAAATCATTGAATTTATACACAACTAGATGTGCCCCGCCATTTTACCCGCGTTAAACTTTATAAATTAAAGTCCATACCAAATGTTATTAAAATCGCTCCAGTTGTTTAGACGTGAATAAGAACATACACACACACAAACTTTCGCCTCTATAATATTAGTTCACAATAAGTTATGGTTAAAATAAGGATTGCAACTGAAGGATTTTCAAGTAATTTTATTTTCTTAGTACAGACGCCAGCACATCTAGCTACCCCAATCTGTCAAATTTCCTTTACAGATTTTCAACTTTATTACAAAAACGTAAGGTTCACTTTCAATAGGGGAAATTTGACAGATTGGGGTAGCTTGATGTGCTGGCGTCTGTCCATATTTTATTATGTACAGCCGAGCTTGTAGCTAGCTGAACAAGGCTCCCTATAGATAAATAACTTGGAATTACTAATTATTTAACAGTAAAATTGCCGTTTACATTTCACCAATGGTCTATTGTTAGGCCGTCATGGTGTACAATTTTTGAATGGGTAATATTACCCTTATTTATTTTATCTGAATTCACAACATTGCATATTTTTAACTGGCATGACCTAGATAAGGCAGACCAACAACCAATAAGCAATGTAAAAATTTCGTAAATTCCATATTAGAACGAGTATCCAAAGCGGCATTACTAGGGTCATGCATACATTTGGCTAGGAAGAGGGGGGAACACTAAGAGACAGAGAAGGTGAGCGTTGATGCATCACAGGGGGCCCCCTTAAACCTACTTCTGAGTCGCAAGTCTCAGACTTTGTCGAGTGTACCTTCCTCTACCAAGCAATGTCAAATTTCCTCAATTGAAAGTGAACCTTATGCTTTTGTGATAAAGTTGAAAATCTATAAAATAAATTTGACGGATTGGGGTAGCTGGATGTACTGGCGTCTGTACAAAAGTGAGCTTAGATTATTGATGTGTTTTGTAAATATACTTGTTTTAATTGTATCTTTTCTGCGTGCAATCAAATGACTGAATGACTGACTGATATATCACCGCACAGACTAAACGGCTGGGGTTAGAGATCATCCACCAAGGAAGGTTTTAATTTTTTTTTTCATCCAGCTCTTTTATTATTTTGGTTTTATGATACGATCTCTTAGCAGTACTTAATTGTTATGAATCTAGATAGATTTATTAAAATTTTCTTCATACGCCTTGCCAGTAAATTCAATTTTGATAACATATTCGTCCTTTTAGTGGTTTTAAAACTACTTTTTGGATATTTTGGATAACTACTTCAATTTGAGGAGGTCAAGTAGCTTGATTGCTTCCCTGACTGCATATTGCCTGGGCCTATGCAACCCGGCGGCCATATGCAACACGATATCTGGAGGTAGGTCAGGGAGTGTCAGACGGCGGCGCACTGGATTCCCAGACGATGACGTCATCGCATAGACAAACTAGAGCGTCGTCACCAGCTTTATCCCAGCAACAAACGCGTTATTTCTTATATTTATTGTTATTGACAGTGGCGAGACGGTGACAAGCCCACGCGCGCGACGCACCGAATTTACTTCAAAATGTGCGAGGCTGCGACGCGCCGCCCTCTAGCCGCCCGCTGCAAATAGATGCGCACCCGACGACGCGTCGCACCCGGCGCCCGACCGACCACTCGCCTCGACCCGTGCCATACAGAGCAACCCACTAGTACACTGAAGCTCAATTGCAGAAATTGCATAAACCATTCCCATGTCAACAAGATTTTAACGTTCCGTTCCTAAGCCGATCGCAAGAGTACGTACGTCATTGGGGAAAGATCAATAACGAGTCACTGACGCCACGTGTGTTGCAAGCGTCATAGAAAACAGTTACCATTTTAAACAGAAGGGCCGTAAGCCTGTTTGTCAGCTTGGTTGTATGATATAAATTACTTACATAAAACTATTAGCACTTTGTTTAAATTATAAAATCACCAATATTCTTAGTATATATTTTATTGTTATAACTGTTGAATTGACTCAATTCATTTGAAACTCATTAAAATGTAAATTATACATAAATAACAATAAACTGCTTTAATCCTAAACTACTATTTAAATAAATTTTATGCTCCTTTTGTTAGGAACTCTCACAAGAAATCTGGCATATTCCGAAACGAATTTTTATCAAATTGTGAAGTGTTATATTTAAATTATGATTAAACAAAGCAAAATATTCCCTCTAATCAAAGAATGACAGAAAACAGTACTGCAAAAATAATCTGAATTAATATCAGTTGATGACAGTATTGTAATAAATAGAACTATGGTTTCGCTTAAATAATTAATATGCTTCACAAAGGAACTTACTTATAGGATCTTACTATATTTACTAAATAACTTTAAAACGCATAGGAACGGTTGATGACAATATTGTAATAAATATAACGATAGTTTCGCTTAAATAATTAATATGCTTCGCAAAAGAACTTACTTATACGATCTTGCTATATTTACTAAATAACTTTAAATCGCATAAGGAAGCTAAATAACCATCAGTATGCGCGTGCTACTCACACTTGGCCGGTTTTTGGTATTGCCGATGTTTAGCACCCAGAAAAATGTTAACGATTCATATGAATAATATCCGGTCTTACTTAGACAAAACATTATCAAATTGAATATGTATCATGTTTTTTAAACATTAAGCTATATTGTTTAAACTATATAGAAAATAAATGAGGATTTAGTCAAAACAAAAATCTAATTTAGCCAGGTGTACTTGTACCGTTAGCTTTGTATTATGTATATTTAACCAGTACTTAAAAGGCTAGCCTACCACCATATCTTTCAAACAAGGCCTAAACTAATTTAGCTGTCAGACATGCCAAAAACTACAGGAAACTGACTACAGCAGAAAGGAATATTTTTAATTTAGAATAAAAGAGCTAAGTGATTTATTGCTATTTTATTCTAAATTTGGTTGCATGTTGCATTCAAATGTATTGAAATTGCAGCACACACGGATTTAATGAACAAGTAGACTGGTACTTCTTTCGTTGCTATTACTTTTATAGCTAACCCATTAAACAGCCTTGTCACAATATATTTAATTTTCTGTGAGTTGTTGTTATTGTTAAAATAACGATTCACTGATTGTCGGACTCATAAAAGTCTATCGCAAACCTGGACAGGCAGAGGTTCTCTTCATGATTAAGATAAGAAATTAGGTCAGATAATAATAATAATAACAATATCTAGGGAAAATGTTACACAGATCAGCCCCAAACTAAGCAAAGCTTGTACTATGGGTACCAGGCGACGATATACATACTTATATAGATAGATAAATACTTAAATACATAGAAAACATCCATGACTCAGAAACAAATATTCGTGCTCATCACACAAATATTTGCACTTACTGGGATTCGAACCCAGGACCACCGGCTTCGTAGGCAGGAGCACTACCAACTACGCTACGGTGACCGTCTGTGTGACAGATATGTCGTACAGTTTAGCTTTTCGGAAAATAAAGAAGCCGCACTACTAAACTTGTACGGAGTTCGTTACACAATAGAATGTTAATAATTTTGTCATTTAAATTGACCCAATGACAGTATACTCGACACGTAACAACAAGTGCAACTCATAGACAACAGTAAAAATCGGTCGTCTGGCGATATAAATGTTGTACTTAATTTTATTTTATTACGTGGAGTAACAAATTGTGGCACACGGTGGGCAATAAATGTCGCTGTGTTGTCGGCGGCACCGTCCGGGGAGTTAGACGGCGCGCCGCTATTTTGGGCAGAGTATTTGCGTCCCGACGAGTCGCCTACACTTCACGTGCCGGTTGCAATCTGCAAAACTATTGTCTCACTTGCAACTGTCTTTAGATATGTTCTTTTTCATCGGTTCATCTATATCTATAATACAAAGCAGGGTGGTTTATTGTAAACCGACGGTGAGTGCCCTCACTACGGCCTTCCAACTCAAGTATTTTCACTATATGCACAGCGTAATAGTGTCTTCCCGTGCGAGAGTACATTAGGGAGTCGTAGGGCTAAAGGAACCATAGCACCCCTCGTGGTTAACCTTTTATAAATCCTGTCTACGATTTTTCATACAATTATGCGGCCATTTTAACAAACGTTTTAAGAAATTTTACATTGTTAGATCTGTTTTATGTCAAGGGCAAGCCGCTTAAATCTACTACAAGGTTATTTACAACATCAAGCGCTTGGTTAAAATAATTGGTTTATCAAAATGAAATACAGCATCCCTACGCACCTAGGGAGTAGGGAATCTGGTAGATACTTTAGATATGCTAATGTTTGTCTAAAGTATCTATGGGCATGGCAGAATAGTATATAATAAAATCTCAGAAAATATCACCAATGACGATATGTTCAATGACGGCGCAACAATAAAGAACCAAGGCCTTCACACTCTGAATCTTTATTTCGGTCAATTTCTCCAGAGGCTTATGCCATATGGTCAAAAATACAGTACAGTCAATTTAAAACTGCCAAGTTATTTCATTTGGCAGGATTAAGTTGACCAAGGGCTGGAACAAAACAAATGCAATGTATGTTGCATGACGATGTCATCATTGTACAGTAATCTATCAAATATAAATCTATAATCGGAGGAAGTCTCTGTTTCTTGAATTAGAAGCATGGTTAGGTGCACTTCTTGCACATGTAGGATCGCCGCGTCTACTGAAATGCCATATGGTCAAAAATACAGTACTGTCAATTTAACACTGCCAAGTTATTTCATTTGACAGAATTAAGTTGACCAAGGGCCGGAACAAAACAAATACAATTTATGTTGCATGCCGATGTCATCATTATACAGTATCTATCAAATATAAATCTATAATCGGAGGAAGTCTCTGTTTCTTGAATTAGAAGTATGGTTACGTGCACTTTTGCACATGCAGGATCGCCGCACCTACTGAACCTGTAAGAGGCACTAATCACAGTGTGAACGTGATTACTGCATAGTTACATTTTACAATCCACGTTATAAAAATGTATAATCAAATATCAGACACTGGTGTACTAAGAACTAGAAATACAATAAAATGTAACAAGACATATAGAAATGTCGAAAATAGAAATTATGGACATGAAACGAATGCTATGCTCGAGTTTTAGAAAGAGATGCAACTTAATAAAATCCACCGATCCATCCGTCGTATTCAATATGAAGCGTGATTTTGAGAAGAATATCAAAAATAAACATAACAGCCGAATGTAGCCTCAAAAGAACCAATCACATACATTAACAGAATATGTCCACTAGACAGCATAACCCACGTAACCACGTAACATAAGAACAAGCAGGATGTAGCCTGAGCTTTGTCATCTAGGTGGTCTGATCGAAATCAGACTACTTGGATACATTTGTGTCAAATGGGCTGTTGTCGCGGACCCTAGTCAACCATCGAACCGAAACACCGATATGGACCAGAAAAATTACCTAAGAAAAACTATGAACGTATTGGACTAGTTATCTAGAAATAAAATACCATAATATTCAAATAGAAAAACAATTTCAAAATATAAGAGGCAGTGAAATGCACTTGTAGAGAGCAAACATTATGATGTTCTATGGTAATGCTAATCAGACAGAGAGATGCGCACGCGCGTGCTCTCCGGGGAGTGTCAGGTGCGCGCACGCTCTGCACACATACTTTTACTATTAACTCCCACATATATTATTAAGGTGATAAGTGATATTTTAGAATGGACCAAATCGGCGCTTACATTTTCTGATCAAGCTTTCTTTAATCCTAATTACGTATAGTATCACAAAATCATGAATTATAGGGCAAGAATGCAGCCTAACATTCGACTACAACTTCAAACATGCATTTAGAATGCAGCAATACGTACTATCGTAGCCGCCCTATATATTTGACGAACGCAATTAGGTATTAAACGTCTAGTTATTAAACACCCTAACCGAAACGTATAGGTCCAGGCATTTGCTCTTCGGTTTTACCGAAGAGCAAATGCTACTTTTATGACCTTAAGTATCAACAGCTTGTAGATGAAGCTTGACTCTATGTAAATAAAAAGCTATCCTGGAAGAACGTTCATCAGATTTGGATTCCTCAGATGAAAAACTTAATACTTAGATTACAAAGGTAGGTAAGTTCCGGGATATGGTAAGTTTATGGTGTACCGTGTCTTAGTTACTGGTAGTCAGAAACTGAATTGTTACTTCATCTAACCATATCTCTTACTGGTTCCCTGTGATGTTTCTGAATGTCATTGAACAGTCATTCACACCCGCCCCATTACAAAAGGGAAGAGGCAACCTAGTAAACACAGTTGCTACAGAGATGAAGAGATTAATGCTTGGTGTAATTTAGTTATGTACATGGTACATGATTATGTACAAGGTACAAATCATGTAATTATCCTGGGATATTATTCATAAAAAGCCATCTGATCCCAAACTAAGCAGAACTTGTACTATGAAAATCTGGTAACTGATATACTACATATACTTCTTTTATTTTGTGAAACAGACATGTTCATGCACACGTATGTCCTGTCCTGGGTGGGAATCGAACCCACGACCTGCGGCGTGAAAGACAAGCATCTACCAACCACCTCTATAAAAAAAAATTATGTGATGAGCGTTTGCCATTATAATGCGGCAAGGCATTGCAACACTATGATAAATAAAAATAAGCGGACGAAGCGACAGTGAGCGCTGCAAGATTGCACACAAAGCCACGTGTAATCAAGCTTGTGTCGACGGGTCGTTCGCGCCAAAAAGTTATATTTTTATCAAGTGATGACTTTCAAACTTTATAAAATTTTACAAACAGAGTTAAGTATCGGTGACGTATTTCGTTCTTGTATAGCATAAAACAAGCATTTTTAAAGAGCAGATTTAGATATATTTTTATCTGTCACATTTCCGACAAGTTAACCAATCGTTTTAACCAATTGTATGTCAAAGAGTTGAAAAATAAAATACCGTAATATTAGTCCCGATTATTTTACATTGCTACAAAAAAAAGTAAGCACCGCCGCATCGTATGGGTAAGTGCAGGTGATCCTTGCTGGGAAGGATGATGGTGAGATTAAGCTTAGATAGCCCGAAATAAACTGTTAAGTCGATGATATATGAAACTTTGAACTTTAACTTGCAGCCGTGTAAACACACAGACAACTAAAAACTGCAACCAAGTTGACCAACCAAACAAAGTTAAACCGACATTCAGATTGTTTACTCTTGACGTATTATTATAAAACTATTGTCAGTGAACGCTTCCGTCTTGCTCGTACTCGGATCAAACTATACATTAACAAAGCGTTTCAAGTCGTTACCACGATTCGGAAAATACTGTTCCCACTTATCCCAAGACATTGGGAACATGCCGGTGAAACGAACGTAGTCCGGAAGGGCCAGGACCGGTCCACACAATACTCGATTTCCACAATAGGGTTACTGTCTCTAAGGGGAAGTGTCTTCGGCCTTCGCTCTCACCCTAACGAGCCTCTATGTATTGACGGTTAACAATATGTTTCGGCCGTAATACTGACATGGATCAGAACAATCAGAATATAACAGACGCGACCCTCGTCAATCCAATTATGTCAAGAGCCCGGTGGCTTCTTTGTACACCTAGTTACATATTTCTTTAAAGTGACGTCACCTAATATCACCTACGGCAATTTATTTATATTGCGCGCAATACTGATTCACCTGAACTGGTAAGAAAACCATATACTTCAATGAGTACCAATACGTGTAACATAACTAGTAGGAGGGCATCGGAGACTGTAGAGTGTGTAGGTTCTGCAATAACGCGGACGAAACACGTCTACACCTGCTCTGACACTGTAAACCACCGATGCATAAACGTAACACCGTCCTGGGCCAACACTTCTAGCACCAGGACGATGTTATCGATACTCCTGCTAAAAAGATTCCGCAGTTTATCTATGTTGCAGCGTTGGACAGGGAAGTTTCGTTGGAACAGCGAGTACAATAGTCCATCACTGAATGCAGTGTTACCAGGACCTCTGGGGACTGGAAATGGCCGCCACCAGAAGAATGAATGAATAGAGCATACATAATGCATATAAACATGAACATCAAAATACAAATTGAAATTTTACGAAGAACCGCGTATTTTTGTTCAGTTTCTCCAGCTTTATCACGAGACACTGTTCGTGTGTACTTAAAGCATCCTTAAACGAAGATCCTCTTAATCTATTTCTCATGGTATTAAAAAATCCAGCTTATGTATATATGATGGACAGATGATTTTGCCAGACGACCGATAATTTACTTTTCATAATGAGCTGATCCCAATGATACGCCACGGGGTACATCCCATTAGTCATTACGTCAATTTACACGCCAAATGTTTATTACTATATGTCTACTAGGATTTAGTAGCTTAACGCGAGGTCTCTATTACCGATACCTGCCTAGATCATAAAGAGATTCTCACTGTGCGATTGTCAGCTGATCAGCAGCGACGAGTCATTCAGCTAGTGACTCTGGAGTTATTTATATGTATAGATTCAGACCCTTAAGTAACCCACGATACTTAGGTGAGACATTCTAGAAATAGCAAACATTTATGTAAAACAAGTTTCTACAAATATAACACGAATCTTCACCATACTGTACTTTCTTACATATTTTGAAGGGCAGTTTATCTTCGACAATAATCTTTTAACTGATATAACAATCATACGGCAATTTGAATGTACGAAGCATTTAATCATCTATTAGCAGTATATCAGTGGCTTGAATCGGAGTATTGCTGTGAATGTCGGAAGAATAAAGGGATGTGAAACACCGGGGCATGTCTCGAGGGTTCTCAACAAAGAGCAACTCGTCTTTAGCATGTTTATGGGTCATTTCCAAGGCCAAACATTCGATTTTTAAAGGGGGAAAATCTGAGATGGACGCCTAACAATGGAGTGTACAAATATTCAGACATGGTTTAGCTTTGGTTAGTTTATTTTGATTTCATATCACGTCCGGTTAAATAAAATATCTTTTCTTTAGCTTGCAAGTACTAACAAATTCAGGAGACTTGATTTGTTACTTAACTGTTTTCCGTATATGTAAGTGGAATCTTAGATTCTTAGTGAGATCGACTGTCTTTTTTATTCTAGCAGCAGGGTATTCAGCCGAACATAATAATATGTAATACTACTCTAGGTTCAAATCAAAATTTGGGCGAAGAGTTAGAATTCTTGGAAAGAAAAGCACCTATAAACATCCCATAGTTTGGAAGATGACGCACGCATATCTGTTGGTCCTACGCCTGATGTCTGGGTACTGCCATCTTCCCAACGATTATTGTTTATGAGAAAGAAGGAATATAGATATTGTGTTTGCGCATACACATGCATACTGCGCTGAAGGCTAGTCGTTAAATTGTCAGTTGTTAAATACTTACGAAGCATTGGCCTCAGGTATAATGTCATCGGCCACGACGTAGATCATGGCACCAGCTGCGAAGGCGAGTGCGTACGGTAGCGCAGGCTGTGCTGCCGCTACAGCTACGGCACCCAGCACTCCGAACACCGGCTCCACCATGCCAGATAATTGACCATACCTGTTAACAAACATTTTACAAAAAAATAATGTATAAAAGTGCATTCTTACTTATCGTATGGGCAGTGGTTACTCTAGTATCAGAGTTGTTCAAGCCGCCCAGTAGGCCTCTGATATGGCTTAGCGTTACTGTTATATAATGACTACAACCGGGACCGACGGCTTAACGTGCCCTCCGAAGCACTGAAACACTCAGAAATGAAACCACTATGGTGATCACACACCTATGGGCTGACCGTGAGCATAGATGCTTCACCTAGCCGATTACTTGCGGACCGGTGAGACCATGTAGCTATGTGCGCCTCTTTAAAAACTTTAAAAGTGCTGTAAGTCGTCGTTAAATAATATTTTACACTGCCTGCACAAGCAACAATACTTGCTTGCTAACTTGCAAACTAACTTAATCGTGCTTTGAAATTGATGCGTAATTGCCTGCAGACTTAGCACGTACGTTTGAGCATAGTGCACCTACAAGTTTACACAAGCTCTATGTCCGGTTTACATTCCCGTATATATAAATAGGTGCACCTAGTCATGTCTAACAAATAAAAGGGCTGCAATCGCGACGTAAAATACGTGTCGCTATATTAATAGTATATGATTTAACCCGACAGATGTGTCTGTGAACGTTCATGAATTCGTAAAAATCGCATGTACATATTTCTAAGTGCACTTATCTGCAAACGGTCCTGGATATTCAATTTGAGGAGTTATTCCTCCGCTATACTCCGCCAATGAGCAATATAGAATAAAATACAGGGAAGATGGAGCTTGAAACCATGCATTTTTGTTATATTTCGATTTGTATGTAACATTGATATTTTATTCTGGAATGCCTCCTTTAAATAAGAACGTCCTTTCCCAACCGGAAGCATAATAAACAAAACAAACGATATTGAGAGACATTTTTAAATTTATTAGAAAAGGAATTTTCCATCACACTAATATTATAGAGGCGAAAGTTTGTGAGTGTGTATGTTTGTTACTTTTTCACGGCTAAACGGCTGGAGCGATTTTAATAAAATTTGGTATGGAGTTAGCCGATACCCTGGATTTACACATAGGTAGCTAGATTTATACCTATACTTTATGAAGCTTCAAGCGGGTAAAACCGCGGGGCACAGCTAGTAAAGAATAATTTTACTTAATATATAGTTCAACCTGGAGTCCGATTCACTACAATTAAGTACCAACGTAAAATACACGTTTTCTTCAACTGCGAAAGAAAAAATGCTGTAAACGCATACTTGTAATCAAAAACCTTTATAATTCAAACGTAAACGAGTTTCAGTACATATTTTCCCACAAAACTGGTATCGACTACGAGCTATGAGTGTTAAAGTACATACCTACGTGAAACTACGTCGTACTTTTAGTGCCCACAGTACTAACGAACTGAACTGTTAATTCGTATTCAGTTACGTACATATGTACATCGTTGCTTGCCGAAGTCGAATGCCTTACATTCTTCATTACAGCTTTCGATCGATCGTACATGGGTGTCGAATGTTTGCTACGGTTCAATAAAATATCGATTTTAAATATCAATCTCTCGTATTGTTATCGATTCGATATTGTGCCGGACTGCACGTAATATTAGGCTTCTGCGTGACATGACGTGTTAGCGGATCAGGCAATCTCTTCCAGACAACAGTTGATGATATGTACAGACGACAGCACATAAAGCTTGCCCAAATTGAAAGTGAACCTTATATTTATGTGATTAAGTTGAATTGGGGTAGCTGGATGTGCTGGTGCCTATACCTACTCGTACGTCTATCTTGTTCTAAAAACAATCTGTATTAGCGTAATCTTTTATTGTTAAGCCATGTAGGATTGTAATGGCTTACCAATATAATTGGCTATCTAAATGCTCTCATCAAAGGAGAACAATCGAAGACAAATAAAAAATATAAGCCCGTTCATATTTTTCTAAAGAATTAAACAGCTGCATGAATCGAGGCAAACAATAAGATATTGGTATCACTCTCTCTAACACGAACTCGGGAAAGTGAAGTGTCATACGATGACATTTTTTCTAAAAACTTTTCTTTAAGTTTATTAATTGATGCTTTAAAATAAGCTCGTGGATGGTATTCTGATGTATTCGGGTGCGTATATCATTTCAAGATCAAGATTGACTAATGTAGCTTGGGGCACACGGCGGGCCTTAACCCTAATATAATTTTGACCGAACTGTGATTGGAACCGGGACCTCGTAATATGTGATTGATGACGATATCGATGGATCAACAAGACAGTCACCATATCATATAAAAACATATCATAGAGGGAGCCGAAACATCAAAAGGGCCGTATATCCAAAATGGTGATCAGAACGTCATGTATCAGTATGTTGTTAATTTTCACGTGTGCGGGTTGCGGGGGGCGGTGCGATGCCGAAAGAGGCCGCTAACGAATTGTTTTGGTGAAAGTGCGGGCCAGTGCCGCGACCACATTCCGACGAACTGGTCGAGGAGCCGCTGTTGTGGGAAACGCCGCCAGGGCCACCCCACACGACGACCAGCTTTATCTGACTGCCACCGATGTTGCTACCACTTCGTCCATCCTTATAATAGACGAAGAGCTATGAAGCGTCAATCACTAACATTGACGTTGGTATACCCCCAAATTTCATTTAACAATTCTGTTGATACAAGGATTTAGGTTAATCATTCGGAATCATTTAAAGATCACAGTTCACGAAAAATATTGGAAACCTCAAAATGAAAAGATTACCTATATTTGTGCGTAAAAACTAAGACCGCGAGCTTTTTAACATGAATAAACCTTAAAAAATTGTGTTCATAATCATGATCTATTTAGAAAAGTCAATCACAATTAATAACACAAATTACCTCAAATCCTATTTACAACCCATTTATAGAAAGTTGATATTTCATGAAAAAGGTGTATAGCGACGTGATATATTATCACCCCAGTTAAAAGAATATAGATTTTGCCGCTGCCTTTAGTAAGTTTCATCAAACTTACATAGAAACAACCCTCATTCGATTTCTAAGACAACTGATAGTATAACCAGATATCCAAAGAACGTTGACATACGCTACTTAAAGAAAACTTAAAATTAATACAATATGAAAGTAATATCTTCTGGTATCCAACCCCAGTAAAAACAGTTCACAAATTATTTTTTTATTATTTTTCATTCCTAATTTTCATTAAATCTATGTGTACTAAATTGATAAGAATTTTCCCATAAATATGCCATTATATCTGTCCGCAGCGCTTTCGTGGCTTTGTCGAGATTGTTACGACTCGGCACTGTTTGATCATTAAATTGACGGAACTCTAGCAGAAAACGTTCGCAATTGAATAGAAAGCCAGCCAAAGAAATATGTTGAACATTTGAAAGTTCGACCGGTATTATGCAAGGATATGATAACTGGTACGTAGGGAAATTAATTACTGTTAGATAAGAAATGAGCACATTGTACGAAACTGAACTGGAGATAAGGACCTGACTACCTTGGTGGTGTAATCAAATTACTATCCATACAGATTTTTTTTATTTTGTTGGGCAACTTAATGCAAAATTAAAATCAGTGTGAACTTAGTTTCGTTACTTTGTTGCTCATTAAGGGCAGTTACTCGTGAAAATACGGTCCGAAGTAGTCGTAGAACTATTTGTAGTTACGCGCTCAATCCGATCAGAATTCGTGAACATGGGTCCGATGTAGTCTTAGAACTAATTGTATGGTAATACGGTCCAAGTTATCTTGATTTGTATTTTCATGGATTTCGATCGGATGTATTGCGAATCCACCCTAGCACTAGAAAACGCTTCGAGGAGAACTTCAGTGTGAACGCATCGTAATGAACAAAATATCAATCGGAAATCGGTGACTTCCTAGCTTGAGTTAGTACTCAAGCTAGGAAGCCTAGTGGGCGATACAGACGACGGGCATTATTGTATTTTTAAACCTTAACTTGTAAAAAAAGATGTTGTGATTTATTACTATTATTTAGGTTCTAGAGCTTTATAAGAGTTTGGTAGTAGTATAGCTAGTTAGAATTTTCTATTTCTTTGACTTTCTTCTTTATTAAGTATAGGGTCCATAAAAGTGGTTCTCTCGTTAATCAGACAACAGCAGCTAAACAATTGTCGCACACCGCACGTCTCCCACTGCACACACAAGTGATTAGTAAGTGCTCTGCTCTCAGCACCTTGAGATGAGGACTAGCTTCCATTTTTTTTAATAGGAAGGCAATCGATCAGTCTGTTATTGCCTCCAGCGTATACAATTTCACTATCGAGTTCCACCCAATAATAACAAATATGCAGGAATTTTGGCAGTTAATGTTCATGCAGTCACATTAAAACAAATAGAAAGGTTATCAAAAAGATTCTGAACTTCCTTATTATTTTGGTAATTAGTTGGCTCGCACCACATTGTTGCTGCTGTTTGATAATATTTATCCGCCGAAGCAGTGAAAGCGTTTTAAGCGTTGTTTAGTGATAAACAACATGATAAAAATATCCTTCATAATGTAGTATTTAGGCTAGCTATTTCATGGGACCTAACCATAACATAGCAGTCTAACGTGACCTCGATTTACCCCCTCAGGGACAAAGGCGTGATGCTATGTTACGTTAAGGAAAGAACGGGTTTGATGAAATAGTGAGGTGTGGTCGTGTGGCGGGAGCGGGGGACGCGTCGGGTGCGCGACGTGATGCTATGCTATCGTATGCATTATTCAGCGGGTGGCGAAAGCGGCAATTTGCGACAATATCCACTGATTCGCAGAATCGCCGACTGTTGAGCCGCCGACGAGCCATAAAACAGGATACCCGTCACTCAATAACTACGTTGAATTTAAATAAAAGCTTGCGAATAAAAGATATACGCTGTACATTTTTTTGGAAATTGTCCATTATTATGGCATCGAAGCCTTTCAAGGCGCTGCAGGGCTTAAAATTATCAATTTCAGATTAATTCAACCTTAAAAGTGGCGTTGTGATAATAAATAAAATAACACAAAAGATACTGTAACAAACAAAAATAATTACATACCTACTCGTAGTAGCTGATCAGAACATCAGAGCACCTACCGCGGAAAGTTCGATCAGTATTATTTTACCAAGCGGAAAATATACAGAAAAATCCTGCAATGGTCACAGCTAAAGAAGCTCTTGCGAATAATGTCACAAGCAAAAATAATTCTAGTCCACACGCGCACTTACGGTAAATAAAATCAAACTTAATTGCGCCACAGCGTGAGTAATTATTTATCTATGACTAGCTGTGCCCCGCGGTGTTACCCGCGTTAAATTTTGTAAATTTTCTTTGCTATAAACCTCACGGAGCCCGAGACCTTTCCAACGAATGCAAAACCGTGGAAATCGGTTCGTGCGTTCTGGAGTTATAGCGTCAGGAAGGAAAACCCGACTTATTTTTATATAGTAGATTACTAAGTGGATCTTCTGTGTTTAGTTATCTATATAATTTTTTACAGTAGTTTAGTATAATTAAAATAAAATCGTTAACATATCATAATCGACACACGTCAACGATTTAATTATAACTTTTCGTGATTGAACATTTCACCTTCTTGGTGATGAAATTATTTATATTCAAAAAAATCGCCATTTTGACCTTATAATAAGGAATCAGATAATAATATCAATGGGAACAAAGTTTTGAACTACACTCGCGAGCAACCAAATCGACTCAAGCCTTGTCGGCGCACACATACATTGATACAACTAAAATCATGAATGGAAATTATTAAAATGATATGTCATTCGAAAGCTTAAGATGTCAGCTTTAATTTGATATCATTATCATTGAAATCCATCCATCATTTTTGAAATAAATGATGTCTGAATGCAAGAGTAGGAAAAACGGGAATTTAGGAAAAAGGGTATGTGTCTCGTATTTGACAAATTAAACAAAAAAAATTAAAAATAAAATTATTTTATTTAAATCAGTATTTCGTATTGCCCCCTCTAGCCCTAATTACATCCCGCAGTCTGTTTTTCATGGACCTTATCAATTTTTTGACATTTTCTTGAGGAATGCCGTCCCACTCCTCTAATAATGCTGTCTTTAGCTCGTCTACGCTTGAAGGGACTGGATTTCTGGCCCGAACTCTTCTTTTAAGCTCGTCCCATAAGTGCTCGATGGGATTCATGTCAGGACTGAGCGCAGGCCAGTCCATCGTGCGTAATTCGACCTCTTGCAGAAACTGTCGAGTGACTCGTGCCGTGTGGCAGCGGGCATTGTCGTGCATTAACACGAAGTCTTCACCGACAAACCCTGCGTAGGGCACAACATGATCCAGTAGAATGTCGGTGATGTACCGATCAGCTGTTAGCCCGCCTCCTCGGCCGCCCCCAGGTACGAAAACAAGTTCGGTTTTTCCCTCTAAAGAGATACCAGCCCACATCATGCAGGAACCGCCGCCATATGCCACTGTTTCAGCGAAACAACATTGGGCAAATCGTTCTCCCGGACGCCTGTAGACTCGGCCTCTCCTGTCACTGCCATGCAGACACATTCTGCACTCATCAGTAAACAGGACCGATCGCCATTGCGCAACGCTCCAATTGAGATGCTCTCGAGCAAATTGAAGGCGCGCTTGTCGGTGGCCTGCAGTCAACTTAGGGCCCGTCGCAGGTCTTTTTGGCGTCAAGTTGGCTTCCTTCAAGCGTCTTCTCACTGTCCACTCGCTGACAGCCACTTGTCGTACACGTCTCAGTTCTTGCTGCACATCAACGCCCGTAAGGTGTCGATTGCGCAGCGAGGTTGAGACAATGAAGCGGTCGTCTCTCTCTGAAGTGCACCGGTGGCGGCTCGTTCTTGGTCTCCGATTGAAGGCACCAGTCTCTTGGAACCGTCTGTATACTCGGGATACAGAAGACTGGCTCAAGTGGAGCTGGGCAGCGATTGCTCGCTGACTTAACCCTTGTTGCAACAAGGCAACAACTTGAGCGGCTTCTTCTGGTGTGGTATCCATGGGTTAGCGAAAACAAGGAATGCAATTTACGGAGATGTGTACCGGTCAACCTGTAACAAGCAACTGATAAGATAAACCGGAAGTGGGGGGTTTTATAGCGGGAGCAGGTAGCGCAAGTCGTGGATTCCTAAAGAGGTAATTTACGCTGACGGCCAATTAAAATGTGTCAATAAATCAGCGCTTAGTTTTTTTTAAGGTATTGATGTTAATTGAAAGCCTAATTCTTCAGCTTTCGAATGACATATCACTTTTGTAATTACCATTTATCGTTTTAGGAAAATCAATGTATATGTGCGCCGTCTAGGCTTGAGTCGATTTGGTTGCTCGCGAGTGTATTTACAGAAGAACCACAAAATTGATGTATGTATTTTCAACCACTAAACAGTGATAATTAAATCCTTACATATTAAATATTAGTTGTGCGTCATAAGTAATAAGTTTTGAGTGATAAATATTGAGTGAAGACGGAGTGTTTATTAACTTTTGTTACCAACTACATTTCGTAAACATTCTGTCATTTGCGTTCACTTTTAGAGTAGGTGGACTTTGTAGACAATTACGTACGTTTTGTTTTTGTACCTACCCACGAAATGGACATCTAAAAATTGCTGAAAGTAAGAAAATTCGCGTAAAAATTCAACGTTGGGAAGGTCAACAGCGTTAAACTGTTGACCTTCCCAACGTTGAATTTTTACGCGAATTTTGAAAGATTTAACTTGGAAGCAAGTTAATCAACCGGTTGTTTTTGAAGTGATTTTGTTAATGTTGATTTATGTACAACGCCAGCACATCCAGCTACTTCTATTTGTTCTACTGTCAAAATTCTTTTATAGATTTTCAACTTTATCACAAAAGCATAAGATTCACTTTCAATTGGAGAAATTTGACAGATTAGGGTAGCTTGATGTGCTGGCGTCTGTACTTAAATATTTTCTGTATGGTCTCATACACATCGTGTTCAATTCGGTTATTATAATGAAAATTAAAGTTAAGTTGTTTAAGTTAAGTTCTTCAAACAATAATTATCGTAAATCCACATAAGATCAGGTCTTTTGAAGGAGGGTAAATTTGTTCACAAGTCCAAACCAAATCCAAAACTATTTATGTTACTTACTTATCGTATGGGCAGTGATTACCCCAGTGTCACAGTTGTTCAAGCCCACCAGTAGGTTTCTGACATGGCTTAACGAGTCGGTGCACTATATATCGAATACTTTATTCCAATGTTCAATAATCTTATATCAAGGGGATCTATCAAGGGAGATTAGACTATAAATAATTTGTAAAAGATTCGACGTAAACATCTGTGTGTGACGGGCCTGTTGGCGTGGTTGGCAAATGGCTTGCTTTTCAAGCCGGAGGTCGTGGGTTCGATTGCCACCCAGGACAGATATTTGTGTGCATGAACATGTTTGTTTGTCCTGAGTCTGGGTGTAACTATCTATATAAGTATGTATTTACAAAAGTTAAGTAGTATATCAGTTATCTGGTTTCCATAGTACAAGTTCTGCTTAGTTTGGGATCAGATGGCCGTGTGTAAATAATGTCCCAGGATATTATTATTCAAGCGATTGCTTTGCTTTCTATGGTTTTCTTCAGCCACGTAGAGATTTCGATTGATTAGTCCGGAACTTATACAACGATCTTATTAAAATATAACTTAGAACTATCTAGACTTATCTATCTTTCTGATAACAATAAACTCAAAAGATCAGACAGACAGATTTAACTGGGCTTCAACCTATAATATCCTTTTTGGGAAAATTAAGTTAGACCCGATATTATCTATACTAATATTATAAAGAGGTAACTTTTGTGAGTTTGTGACGTTGTAAGGGGTAATCTATGGATCTACTGAACCGATTTTCAAAATTATTGCACGAATAGAAAGCTACGTTATTGTGGAGTGTCATAGGCTGAAAAATTCTATAATTAATAACGCATCTTTACTTAAACTTGAATAATGTAATCCACGTTGCGGGACGGGGAAAATATTTATAACGCGGAACGAAGTCCGCGGGCACTGCTAGTCTTGAATATATTTTTTATTACATTAATTCCTTTGTACATTTTCACATGTACATAGGTACGTATTTCCCATTTTGTTCCTTGATTACTAGACCAAAACCATTATTTGTTTACGCCAGATTGTAAAACTGCCACTACTCTGCCCTAAACGTATTTATGTGGTTAAACCCATTTTCGTTCATGTTACGACCCACCAAAAAGCAATTTACAATTTACACAATAAGTGCGTGGTAAACGAATCTCGAAACAGGAAACAAAAACACTAAACGTTACCCATATACTTGTCTATTTTCTTGTCGTTTCAATGCTGAAAAATATATCATTCAGTTTAGGTTTACATACATAGAGTCACGCCTGTTTCCCAGAGGGGTAGGTAGAGACAACGGATTTCCATTTGTCACGATCTTTGCACACGTCTTTTGCCTCGATTACTGTCATTATATTCTTCATACATGCTCGCCGGTTTAGGGTACTTCTGACCTGGCCTTTCTTGAGAACGTCGCGTTTAGGTTTAGACAATATGAAACTCGAATTTGTCGATTTTAGTGTTATTGTCTTTTCCACATTTATGCGTGGGGATCGAGAAATTCTTACGGTGATGACATTAGGTATTCTAATTAAATTAAATTGGAGTGAAAGTAAACTCGTAACTACCTGCAGTGAGCTGGAAAACCACAATTAAGCTATTTTTCCTCCATTCATAATTTGTACGAAAAAAAAGCAACAATTGCCGATGGATGAATGGTATGCGAGTCTCAATATAACCAGGCGCTCATTTCTTGATGCTCTCACCGGTCCGTAAGTGATCGTCGAGGTTAAGCAACTAGGCTCGCGGTCAGTCCATAGATGGGTGACCGCCAAAGTGGTTTAATTTCTGAGCATCTCCGTGCTTCGGAGATAACATTAGACAACAGTCGTTAAGTCATGTCAAGGGCCTACTGGGCGGCTTCAACAACTCTGACACTAAGATAACCACTGCCCATACGATAAGTAGGTAATATAACCACGTTATCGAATTCCGCTATCTGTAAACCAAACTCATTAAAATCTATCGATAATAGAATGAGCCTGATCTTTGTCTTGACATGGTGAAAATTATAAATTTCCTTGTACCGGATCTGAGGGTTGTTACCAGCCCGGAGGACCGATATCTTACCACTTTTGGTGCTAGCTTTTGATGACATAAACAACACGCGTATTGATCCTAGCGTGCGACGAGAAAGTACGCTCTTTTATTATACTTTATAAAATTTCTAATAATATTGGATTTATATAATTTAGTTTATATTTAATTATAATTTAGAGTATGCTGCAATTTGTTCCTCACTTTTTTTAACCAACGCAGGTTTTGTAGTTGGCGTTTACTTTTTAAAACAGTTTTTATTCTACTATTTTTAGGAAATCATAAATTTAATCGTCCGGCGATTCTCGAACCAGCACTCTCTACGAAATCTTAAATTTGGGGAAAGGGAATCCTTAATTTGATCTACCAGTGTGCATCGTTCGTAGCTTAATGCAGAGCGCCTACCCCGGATTCGTTAGAGTGTGCTGGTTCTAGAACCGCCAGACGATTACAGATATGATTTACGATTTTTGATATTAGATTTATGCTTTGAATTTATCCCATCATTTATAGAAAAATAACCCATTGAAAAAAATTGTTCATTCCAAGGATCGATATTATTATATTAATCGCTATTAACAAAATTTCTTATATTCATAAGACGAGAACGCAAACATGACCATTCTAATAGAAAAATATTAAATCTACTAAATCTGTTAATAAACACCAGATTAATCGATGTTCCTACACGAAAACAAAATACATTTGCTTACCTATCTAGCGCACGTTTCTACAGGGTTTTAGGTAATTAGTGCTCAGCGTCCAATTCCCTTGTTCTGAATGATTGCGATAAACAAAAATTTTAGTCTACATCTAAAGTATCGAAGATTTCTTTCTGTTTCCCTTGATCTAATAATGATTTTGAGGTATCCTTTAATAAATTTCACAGGTAACATATTTACCATAATCCCAATATCGAACGATATGTTAAAAGGAAGAGTTCTATCCATTTTCACATTATCTATTATATGTATGATATTATAAACTCACGCCATCCCACCAAGTGTGTGAAATGTGATTGTTTGCTGTGCTATAAAACTTATTTCTTTTACTTCAGTACATACTCGTATAACGAAAACGTATAACTGCAACATACAACGATGTCTACTTACCTACATTTCTAAAAGATTTAGATTTATTACTTTTAAAGCAGATACGATGAATTATTAAGTACCTACATAGTATGCATTATCATTATTAGGCTTTTTGCCATAAATAAGTATTTATTGATCACCTGAGTCGTTCATAAAATAAACGCTCGTAAAATAATTAGTAGGGGTTATTGAAGAAACAATCATCCCATGAAACTAAGCTGAACAACATCTGTCTGCAGAATACATAAAGGAAAGTCTATAACTTCATATACAAATGTCTTAATCAACCAAAGCGCATTGTATGAAAAGCTTAAATTTTTCCGCGTATTCTGGACAGGTGTTGGTTAAGTTATTTAGTTTCATGAATACAATTAAACTAGTTTTTATCTAATCTAGTTTATGCTGCACGTTGTATAAGTATTTTACATTCAAATATATCATCTTGTGCAGCGGTGTGTGGGTACGTTTAAAGAGACAGATTGATAGCCTAATTTATTATGCCAGGTAGTTATCACGTAAAAAGCTTGGTCGATCGATTGCGAAGCATGTTATTGAATGTGTCCAGGAAGGTGTTTGTGTTGTTTAGGCGCGGTAACAACGCAATATGCGCACGGCAAACCGGCCGCGATTGCGCAGAACAGCGCCATCAAGGCTGGCAGCGCCTTCCGCGACGACTTCTTCGGGGCGGGCGCGGCGGCGGCTGCGGCCGGCGTCGCTCTCTCGATTTAATTATTTAACTGTGAAGGCCGATCGCCCGAGGCGGGCAGCGGGCGGTGCGCTGCGACTGGTCCGACGGGTGCGCTCCGGAAGAACGCGCAGACAGCGCGCCGCCGCGCCCGTGCCGGCCTGCAGACTCCGCGGCACCGCAACGACACCGACCACACCGACCTCACGCAACACTCAAATTTCGAAATAGACGACTTTCTCGGGTCCAGTTAGCAATGACCATCTGACCAAGCGACGTCGCCCGGCCTCCAGACACACGGACGCGCGCCGCCGCCGCCGCCGCCAGCGCGTCCGACATGGACGCTCGCCACCCGCTCACATTGCTCAGTGCTCACCCCACTTTACTAAACCATACATAAATCTATCCATCTAAGTAACTTTAAATAATTATATGTAAATCGATTTCGTCTTGATTGCATGCTCGTTAATGCTCATAATAGAATTTCTTGCTTCAGAAAAACTAAAGTAATTATGAGCGATTTAATTGATTAGGTTGTCTAACGGATGAGGCATGGTGCGTAAGCATAACGTTTGCTACGTCATTATGAGTCATATGCGCATGCGGTGAGAAACATTGGCTAGACGCATTGTCTACAACAATGGATCACAACACTACTTGGACTTATTATAACATGTCGCAAAAAACGAATACCAAAGTGACTTTGACAAAACGACAAGAAAAAACCTACTAAGTGTGAGTCGGGCTCATGCACTAAGGGTTCTGTGGCGTTGTTTGATATACTAAAAGTTTTTTTTAGTTATATCACACTGAATGTCAGTATCATAAAAGGATTTTGATGATTCCACAAAATACATGCATAGTTATAAAAAATATGCACTCTTTTATTTTTGATACTTTCGGCACCGTTATTCCACACCTTTTTCCATTTTCCATTAAGTTATCAATATTACAAAAGCTATTAATGTTTTCCAATGGACAGACAAACTCGCACTATAACAATTCATTTTTACCATTTTGGTACTAGACCGCGATAAAATATACAGTAAAAGTTATGACCAAAACTCAACCAGGAGGCTTAGCTGCCAATCTTAACGGAAACTACACAACCCAAACGATATTAAGAACTTATGGTGTAAAAATATGTGCAAATACACCCAATATATTTCCACAAAACTATGACTTAGTTTTACAGGATGCCAACTAACATATCCGGTGGAAAGTCAAGCGCAGTATCTGAAGTTGTTAAGAGAGAGAGAGAGATAATGTTTCAGAAGAAATACTGTCCATGCCACTTGGTATTGACAGTGTACATATTTATAACGTAGACCATAAGGGCGATTTTATCAATGTAAGTGTATCCACTGATGACGAGTGTATTTTACAATCTATCGCCGAACACCCGCCAGATTTCCTTAATTTGTATACTTAGTTGGAAAACTGAAAATGACCGACGAATCTGTGCTGGACCACCCATTACGATTTAGAAGTTCCTATAATTACGAAACAACAAATTTGTCGTTATATTTACTCCCGTCATAAACATTATTTTTGGTTTAGGACGCTGCCAAGAAACGCATGCTGTAAAATGTTGTTAGGTATGTAGGTAGTCCTGGTCGAATTTTGCCAATTTTGCACAACGGAATCTAGTAATCTTAACTAGTCGAAAGCAAAATGTTGGGAACTCTCTATTTACTTACACTCAAGTCTTTTCTTGACTACCATCTTAGCAATAAAAAAAAGGGTTGGCTTGTGAGCCACATAGGTTTAATTACTATAAAGTTTAAAAGTGTATAAATTTATGTAAATAAACTTGAAACTTATTGTATGCTTCTTTTTACCATCTATATCGGCAAACAAGCATACGGCTCATAGAAAGTACCTACCGTAGCCTATGAGGCTTGAAAGACTCAAGTCAACCGATGCCGACCTCTTTCGCTCCCTAATATGATCTGCAGAATTTTAATATGCACACAATTACAAAAATTTATAATTACGATAGGTAAGGTACATTATACTTTTCCTTAGCGCATGCGTTGTCGCTATTTTTAAGAAGCAAATAAACACACATTGTGTTTCGTTAATACGGATACTACATATTTAAGTTTCTTATAACTGGCATACTGAATTTGAACTTCCTAGAATTTGAAGCAGTACCCAGAGGTTTTAAGAGCGACCGTTATGCCGTTTGTGCTCTGAATATACGAAGCCGCCGCTTGCCCAAAGCGCGGTAATATACCTAGCTATAATTTAGCGGTGTGGAGTTCAACAGTGCCACCCCGTACCGTAGGGGTCGTAAAAGGCTACTAAGGGATATAGCAGGTAGTCGGGCAGCAGCGCCACCTGTGTACTTACTAGCCACCACCTAACTGCGGTCGCCAACTCGCATGTCAAGCGCAGTGACTATGGCAAACCCCTCCAAATAGCAATGTTACTTTCGTAACATTGCTATTTGGGGGAGCCTTACGTCCAGCAGTGGACGAAATGGAAGTGGCTAAAATGATGATAATTCAGTTTTATTCTGAAATTTCTTTTTTTGTACGCTCCATATTTTTCTCTTCTTATTTTTCTCCATATTATCACGTGGAAACAGTCATCCAATCTAAGCAAGAGGGGTTCAACTTGTCTCACAAATAAAACCCCACGTGGGGTTCGTAACTCGGCTCAGGGCGTTACTGAAATGTATAGATGCATGAGAGGGTGCAAATAATCCGATAAGGACCCGGTGGTAGCATTAAAGCGTGACCGTCATTTTAAACACAAGATCCGACATAATATGATATTGAATTCTTACCTCAATATAGACAGAACTATTCAGACACGATTTAATAAAATAGGTATAACTAAAACAATAAATTTCGATAGTTAAACCAATAAATTATCTTATTGACAATTACCTAAATAATTTAGGTATTTACCACTCAATACTATGTTATTTTTAAATGTTTTCATCCAAGCCGCATATCCAAATATCAGATGTACCTAGATTTAATTATCTATATTTCACTAGACAATTAAAACAAGCATTTTTTAATGTCTACGTGAATAAAAACAATTATTTTAATTAGGAAAGAAAAAACAAATATTGAGCTTCCCGCATGGGCGCCGCGCCGGGAGGGCGACCATGCAGGGAGCTCAAAATTTGTACGGAAAATAATGACAAAAGAAGGATTTGTACCAGATAGAAATGTTTTGATTTACCCGGGTAAACAGTCGCCCACGCTCCACTGTGGGCAACAAAACCTGTGGTTACAAACTCGTGTAAAAACATTGATATGACTTATAGTAGAAATGTATAGGAATTTTGCACATCGAGAATTTAAGACCTTGCGGATATTTGAACGATAAATTTTATATTTTTTAACTATATAATTAAAAATAATGTTCAATAGACATGTGTGCCTCTCACAAGACTTTATATGTGTCATATATTCATTCATGCGTATGGGCAGGAGCTACCCTAGAGTGTCAAGAGTTATTCTATTCAACCCGACCTGTATATGGCTTATCGACTTATCTAATGACTACAGCTAAGGCCGACCACTTAACTCGAAAGCACTTAAACCCTCAGAAATGCAACTTTTGCTTTTTTCCATCTATAGACTGATCGCACACCCTCAATGGGATCCATGAGGGCAACTGGATATGTCACATATGAAATGATGTTAGATATGTCAAATCATGTGCATCACCCCCTCTCATCCCACGGTGGGCGTAGAAGTCGACCCGAGGCAATATCTACCAGAGGATGGGCAGCAGCTTCCTTCTGAGTGCTATAACCATCTTACTGCGATTGCCAACCCGTCTGCCAAGCGAGATGATTATGGCATATCCCTCCAAGATAATGATGTCAAATCGATCACACTGAAGTCCCCAGATATTGGAATTCTCATGCATCTCTCATCAGATCAGATCTTTTATGATCCCTTACGTTCAGCACATCTACTACACATCCGTGTAGTTTAATTGCGCTATCCCTGTTTTTTTTTTATCCTACTAATATTATAAACGCGAAAGTTTGTAAGTATGGATGGATGGATGTTTGTTACTCTTTCACGTAATAACTGCTGAATGGATTGTAATGAAACTTTACAATATTATAGCTTATACATCAGAATAACACAAAGGCTACAATTTATAAAGATATTGTGTCAATTGTTCAAAATATGACGATAAGTGTCAAGTAAGTAGGAAAAAATCTACCATCTGCGACCTATTTCGGCGTGCACTGCCAAAACCGCTAGAGTTAGGTACACATTCTAATTTTGTGAGTATGGATGTATGGATGTATGTATGTTTGTTACTCTAATACGACAATACTACCAAACGAATTTTGATGAAACTTTGTAATAATATAGATTAGATATCCGAATAACGCATAATTTATAAAGTTTAACGCTGGTGAAACCGCGGGTGTAGTTTACTCATATATATATATTAGCCGAGTCCTTAGCGGTAATTTCAATGATGTAAGAGAATTTTTAAGAAAACTATGCGTAGTCGTGGTAAATATCCCTGAGAGATGTACAGACGGTGAATGTCGACATTATGTATTGTTAAGATCGATTTGGATTAGTCAACGTGAGGGAAACGGGTGCAAGTGTGAGTGCAATCCCGTATGTATCGGACAAACGCAAGCCGCACGAGTTGGTCAGAGCACTTCTTGCTCAGGCCGCATTCTTTGGCCATTGGATTCCTCGCCCGTCCCTATCCTATACCTCTCACAATACAACAACTGTACTTATAGGAATGCTTGCGAGATACAGTTTTAGCGCATACTTTACTTTTTTTACTTTATCTGTTAACAATGTTATATAATTATGATACGTAAAAGTTTAAGTGTATAATAAGTTATTGGCGTGGTTAAGCGGCTAGGACGCCGTCAGTCCATAGATGGGTAACCATCAAAGTGGTTAAAGTGGTTACGTTAAGCTGTCGGTATTGGTTGGAGCCACTAAGCAACAGTCGTCAAGCCATGTCAGAGGCGTACTAGGCGGCTTGAACAACTCAGACACGAGGGTAACCACTGCCCATAGACTAAATTTTAGGTCTATGTAGACTTAAAACTTATTGTATGCCTTTTTTTACCATCTCGGCTAACAAGGATACGGCTCACCGATAGTACCGTAACCTATGGGGGTTGTGAGAATTAAGTCAAGCGTTGCCGACCTCTCCTGCTTCCTTGGTTATTGTAAGCAAGTTTGAGCCTAGCTTGCCCGAGAGTATGGCCATCCTAACTATTAGTAAAAATGTGAATATGATCTTGTTTGATACGCTTTCAAACTTTATGTACTTAACCATACATTATGAAATTTTACACACGCGCTTTCAAGGACATACTTTTCATCCAAAAAAGGGTACTTTAGACCACACGATTGAAGTAAAACATAGATATACGAAACGTAAGGCTATGAGAGAAAGAGAAAAAATGTGTGCTCGCAACACAACTTGCCCCAACACTCATATACTAAGCGTCACTCTCAAGTCTCAACTTCCGGTCGCCTTGCCTGATCAAGCTCTCGTTTTCGTAACGCTCTCATCATGCATTCACCAGCTTACTCCCCAAGTCAAGCGTACGTAAAGAAGTTTTAATTAAAAAAGTATTGTTCCAGAGGGAAATATAAAGTAAACAAAGGAAAGGATAGAAAACTGCTTTTAGTAAATACTTTGGAACAAGCTTTTGGCAAAAGGGCGTTAGTATTTCCATATGGCGGTAGTACTTACGTAGCAAAACTGTTTCTGTGACTGTCTACGTGTCGTATTACGTCATTGAATGATAGGCTCGGTATTCCGTGAAGTAATTCTCACTATATTCACGTCAACTTCAAGGAGTTAACGGGAAATATTAGGCTATATTCACACCAGGTTTGCATTACTCTATACTTATCAGTCAACAACTGAACTATTATGCATTTCGTGTTTAATATTACGTTTAGTTTCACAAAACTTATAATCACAATATTTTGTGAAACTAATGTTTTACAGGTATCTTATTGTTCAATTATTGACATCGTAAGTATTCCGGTAATCATGCAAAGTGGAGTTCACCTTTCCATGTGGTCAATCTGTGCAGACTATAGTATATTCATTGTAAGTATTATAGGAAATATTAATATTATACTTTGGGATTTTTGTGAATTAATTTTTGTATGGCTGTTTGTTCTGCAATTATGGCCAGTGAAAGATGACCTCCCATTGAGCAACATTCTAAGCATCGTTACGAATGTTAATTAAGTTGAACCCCGTTCTAAGTTTCGCTGAATACATTTCTCTATAAGTTTCGCTAGGCATTTTAATTCCCAATGTGCATGGCGTGTCAGTCTAAGGTTAGGGTACATGGTGGCACGAGCGAGGGCCCGGGGTCGTCGCTCGGCGCACATTCCCGGCCTACTCCGCGGGCCAGGATTCCCACTCGAGCACATTCTTACCGTCTCCGCCAGTTACAAAATTCGGAGAAGGTATTATTGGTGTCAAGTGTATTTTATACTAACTGTGCTCTGAGGTTTACACCGCGTTAAAATTTTATAAATGTGTTATGTGTTATTCGGATGTATAAGCTATATTACTACAAAGCTTCATCTAAATCAGTCCGGTATTTTTTGCGTGACAGAGTTACAAACATACACACTCCCAGTGTGTATGTTTCTTACTCTAAAAACTACCGGACGGATTTCGATGAAACTTTCGACATTATAGTAATAGTGCTCTAACACAGCAATATCAACGGACACTAGCCAACTACGGAGGACATATTATAGTTTTGGAGTATTTGCGCAAATACAGGTGAGCTTTTTTCCTTCACTCTAATCAGATAGGACGGCTATTCGACGCTACCGGCCACTTCATGACTCCGGAGTCAGCCCGGACTGATGATAATGGATGATTTTCTTGCCTGAAATCTTAAAAACGCTTTTTGACCTAACCGGGCCGTTTAACCCAAGGCCTCATTAATTGCGGTTGAACGAGCAATGACTAGATCAACAATGCCAACGTAGTTTCATTTTACTATGCAATCAACACTTCACAATAGTAAACAACTTTGGCTGAACAATATTTAGCCAAGTTTGGCAGTCTACTGGCATTCGTCACCAGTTTAGTCCGATATTGAAACGTTTTATGAAATCCATCTTCAGCAAGTTGTGCTTCGTAGGTCTAAAAGCTCCATATCAGGGTTCTAGCTATAAATCATGAAAAGGCACAGAAACAGGAAGTTGTCAGAAGAGCACACTTGTACCTAAGTAAGCCTGTAAAGCTCGGTCTTTCGGGGTGCCTCGTCGTATAGATATATAATGGAGGAGTAAAAAGTGCACCTGAGTCAAGTGTAATTTAGCAACTGAATGGCGCTAAAAAAGAAATGACATAAAACAAACTTATTTTCAGTCAGTAAAACTTGAAACATAAATGCCGCATCCAAACGTTAGCTTAGCTACTATGTTTCGTTGTTGGTGGTGAGCGGCGAGGCGGCGCCAGGCAGCGGTTCCGAGAACACGGCGGAATGCGACTATTTACAACTTTTACCTATTTGGTAACGTTTACAATACGTGCACGTACCACAATGCCTAAGTAACCTTTTGCTCTGACAATTTAAATTTATTTAGGGTAAGCTCACTTAATGGCATTGTAGTCTTATATTGCTTGGTTTATTACGTAACTAGGTAGTTTAGAAAATGTATTATTTATGTTTATATAAATCGAAGACTAAATACGTTTTTTGGAATAAAATACTTCAAAAGTTAGCTGATAGTTCAGTGAGTATATAATAATTGGTGTAACAGAATAGAGTTGAGCGCAAGTATTCATTGGAGGAACATCACAAATCTGAGCATGTTCGTGGTCGAGCCGGCAACAGTCGCTAAATGAATTAGCCTGAACAGGAATGGGGTCGGGTAGTCTGGCTGCGTTGGCATCCGGCCTAACGACGAGCGGGCGCATTCTCTGCCGCGCGCCGCGCTCGCTCTAACTGCCGACTGGCAACTTGCTACCACCGACTGAACCCCATTCCTAGAATTATTTCATACGTGGAATATTCCACGATTATATTCTTAAGAATTCACGACACACCTCCCGAAACAATACCTGTATTAAAATTGAAGATAGAACCGTGATAACAAATATTAAAATACTATCGAAAGTCGTATTTTTTCTTTGTAGGTATACTGAAATAATTTATGCAAATCGCGTCTACACAATGTGAAACATTCTTCTTGTTGATGTTTTAGACACGTCAAAATTCAAAGTTTACCATTTAAAGAAAATGAGTTTTTCATATGCGATAAGCTTCTTACCAGAATGCTCTCCAGACGGAGAACCCGGCGGCTTGCAATGGTAAACTGACCGCCAAACCTTCCGGGAAGTTCTGGATGCCGATCCCCAAAGCCAGATTTCTGTGGACAAAACAAATTAGGAGTATAAAATACTTGATCACACTACATAGTTACATGGACATTCAGATATATTACTGTTCACTTTCGAGTGATATCTCTACAAGGAAAATACCTAAATTAATTCAAATAATTCGCTCACTTTCGAGAGCTGACAGCTATGTCCATTATAGCCAATTGTATTAAAGAGGTTGTAAAAAGATGTGTCTTTTTAATCGTTTTAAGTTATGATTTAGTTACACAAAAATTATATCAATTACTACGAAATAATTATGTAGAAAAATGTTTCGTTTTTTTGACATGACGTTTACCCGCGCTAGACGGCAGTCCCTTTCGGGTTTAAACCTTGGCTCAGTGCACTTATTGACGTGGAGATGCACGAGAGAATCAGTTTTAAGGGCTTTTAGTGCTCTATGTTAATACGCGAGGAATCAAAGAACCATTCTTATTAATACGAAAGCAAACTATGGGTTATGGAAGGCGATGGTGGTCGCGAGAGTTCCTAATAACCTTGTCATGTTTTATGTAAGTCCTGATCTCATCTTCCAATATAATACATCAATCCATTAAACCTTCCTGTGCCGATGGCGCTTACAGGAGAGGATGATTCACAGCCGCAACCACCAAGTGCTTGGATGGTGCATGGCCAATCCGAAAAAGCGTATAGACGCTACAGGCGTAATTAAGTACATGTTAGATTTCAATAACCTTATTGGACATCAATGTCACAGTGATAAATGTAACATTTTGAGAAGACCTTTAATAAAGGTGAGTGGACGGATAAAGTGGTTTATGATCAACAATATTTTTAACATGAATTATTATATATTGGCGACCCCGGTCCATGTTATCATAGATTAACTATACAACGACATTAACATCAGACCAGGGGCTCTACCGGCTAAGTCGCCGAACATCGATTTCTTAAATGGCATTCAAATAAACAAAGGTTAAAAATGACTTAATCAATCGTTAAATCGGCTTCCATGAGCACATGTGACGTCATAAATGGTCCAGAATCGAATGTCAACGTTGAAGCCGATTTAACGATTGGTTAAGTCATTTTTAACCTTTATTTATTTGAACGCGATTCACGAAAACCATGTTCGGCGACTTAGCCGGTAGAGCCCCAGGTAAAACGTGTGGTAACAACTTTGGACTAGAGTTATTCGGTCATCCTCGTACTCTCGAGCTTTTTTACGCTTGGGAATTCAAGGCATGATGGCAATAATAATATCTTTTGTCAAAACCTCACCGTAAGGAATATTTGAATATTTAATTATATAGATAGAAAATAATATTGGTTAATAGTTAGCTAGCTTAGCTAAGTAGAGTGGAAAAGTGTCACAAATGTAAACTTAAAAAAATTGTTAATAGAGGAGCTACGTCTGCCAACAAACTGCTTTGTAGTTTGGCAGAGGTAAAAATGGACTATAAAATATTCTTTCGCAGAATAAACACTTTTTCATTTTTGTTTTTTTTTTTTAACAGAAGCGTATAAACATTGCCATTCGAAACAATATCCTACTTGCATATGAAAACCTGGATATCTTTAAATAGATTTCTTTCTTTAAAGAGATTTTCTGTATTATATTTAAACAGATGTGCATTAATTAACGATTTTCTCCTAGAGTGCAAATGAAGTGCATTCCTACAAACAATTATCTTGTCTTGCACGAAAAAATAATAATATTTGGCATCGACTTGCTAAGAAAATCTTCATACCCCGAGCTAGCTTCCATTACACTCGGCGTATGCGACATTAATTCTCTTGTGAGTGGACACACTGTCAAATCGTCGGTTGGAAGATTATCTACTATATGTCATTGTATTATTATGATACACGCTTTTATTTTGTTACGCCACATGGCATGCTGGAAGAAAATATATTTTTAATGTAAACATTAGACACTGCTACCACTCATCATATACGTATGATGAGTGGTAGCAGTGTCTAGTACGGTTTCAACATACAGTTAAAACGTTTATTCATTAAGCATTTGCTGGAAATTTATATAACTAGGTGAGGAACTTGCCCTCCATGTCATAATAAGTACTTCTGTAATTACATGGACATGGTCTTAACATGGTCCAAACACATTTTCACTAGGCATCTAGCTATGAGCCAACCATCGCGAAAAATGAACTATCTTATTGATTAGCAATCAAGACTATCATTTGAAAAGCAATTGCTTCTGTATATAGTGTCATCAAACCGAAATGTTGTATGGGAAACCTCTGGAGAAAGGCTCAGGATGATAGGGGATGCCCCTTGGTATGCTACTAATGAGACTCCCCGAGACTTCGGCATCTGAACAGTTCTGGAGGAAATATTGGAAAGAGAAAAAGTATATAAAGAAATAATACTGAACGCTCTCACACTAAACGACTCTTCGGAAAAAATCTAATGAACCTACAGATAAACTTCAATAGACTTAAAAGAAATATACCTGAAGACCTTATAGAACAAACAAAAATTACACACTAAATGGTTTTTATAAGGCAAATTGCAATAAAATTGTTTTATCAAATATATTTACTGGAATTGCATGTTCTATCCCATACATCGCCTGTGCCTACAACCAAAGGCTAGACTAGAGTCAAAAGGAAAAGAATGCTACTAAATTGAAAAGTCCGTACATTTGGAAAGCCTTTTGTTATATTAAAGTTCAGTTATGTATAGTCACTACTTCAAATTATAGAAAGTGGTTTACCACATACCATAACTCTTTGCAATAATACATAGATAGAGAGTATTTCGAGTTCATTGAAAATTGCAAATTATTTCGCTACTTCTATATTTTTCGCATCAATGTCAATAGTACAATACAAATAAGAAGTAAGTACGTACATAATAATAATAATAGATAGGCCTTGTAACAAATCGAGTGTATAGCGGATATGTGGTGACAGTGGCACATTCCTCGCCGTCCCCCCCTGCACCTGCCACCCTGGCCCGCGCTCTAGGAATGCGACTAACTGTACTCCACAGCCTCGGTCACCGTTAAACTCAACTGTTCCCGCGATGCAGCTTAAACTTACTTCTCGTAATGTATTACGTAATCGAGTAATGCTACACTATTCGCTGATTCCGATCGACTTACTTAGACCGACCGTTAACAATGTACGACCAATCAAACGTTTCTTTGTATTTAAAGACACAACCGTATTACAGTAACGATTTCAGAATGTATTGTCTGGATATTCAGTCAGACGATATTATATGGAAAATAGTTGAAAGCGCTTTTATTAACAGAACTAGTGATGAGTTCAGCACTTTTAAAATTGAATTCAACATATCAGTCTATCTGTACAACATTCTATCAAGTCAATCACTTCAAAGGAGGAAGAATGAGAAGGCGATAAAAGTTTTCATTTACTAACTGACATCGTGACTTTAACGGGATACATTCAAGTACCATGACAACTAAGAGTACTAATAGCGACGTAAACGGAAGCCTCGGGAATTCCTGTTAAAATGGTTAACTTAATAAACATGCATGGCGGCGCAGCCTTTGAGCTCGGTGAAAGCTGTCCACAACGAGCGCACTGCGCCGGCGCACCGCGCATCAATTGAGTTTAAACTTGCGAAGTACCAACCAGGGATAGCTCGACTATCTACAATCATATTAACGTTTTATAATAAAGCTAAATACTAACATAAGCCTCATTTCTTATTAGAGTTTGTGGTTTTATGGCAAAATATTCGTTGTCTATGCATATTCTACCCTATGGGTCAATGAAGTACCTACGCACGACAGTTAAAAGGCAATGTAAAACAGAAACCAAGCAGTGAAAGTACGTGCTATAACAATAGGTATATAAAAACTATTTAAATTCTAAAGTGCCACCCTTCAAGTTCGCAGAAAAATTTAACTACTATGATACGACATTACAAATGAAGCTGTGTTTTTGAAACAATTGGGTACTCAAAATTATGCGCAAATATTTCTTTCCCTCCCTAACCTGTATTTCCTTTCAAATAGCGATTAAAGGTTTCCTAAGAATGTTAAACGGTCGTAACTTGAACAATTTTTGCTTGAATCGGCAAAGAATTATACGTATTGCTTGGTTAAGAACCTCAAAATTTATTTGAGTCTTCTTTCATCCAGCGCATAAAATGGTTCGAACTCCAGGAGATTTATCTTTAAAGTATAGCTTAAACATAGAGCGCATGTATTTAAGTTAGCTCCTAAATATATAAATTAATTAATGAACAGAGATGGGCTAAATTACATAGTAGGAGTAGTGAAAGGCACAATTATATCTTTGCTTTTTCGTTTTAGAACTTCAGTCTGCAAATAACATTTATGGAGCTAATCTGAATAAATTGTTAAGTATAAGCTACCCAAGGTTGTGGGTTATACATATGTTTATTTATATTAAATGGAGGTGAGAGACTAATTAATAATTATATACTCAGCAAATTAAGTTAATATATATACGTATGTATATAGATATGTGTAGCCTAGTAAATAACTTAAAGTGACAACTTCCTCTACATAGAGCATGTAGTTGTGTAGGGAAAAGGCTGAAATGTCTACACCTAATAAGTTGAGAGAAGAAACTTAAGCTTTTGCTTCAGTACAAATATGATGAATAAATTGAAATAATTAAATAAACCATGGTATGTCGTCTAGCTACGAGGTTACAACCAACTGGTAGCAATTAAATTGTAAATTCAAATCGACTTTGAAACGTTAGCGACGGTCAACTTAAACCAATCAATGTGGTATGTAAAATAAAAGTTATAACTTATGCAGTGGCCACAGAAAAAAGTCATGTTACGCTTCATCGCTTCAACTGTTTAGTGTGTCACGGAAACGGCTGCGGTGCGCGGCCTATTATGTCAACCAATACCTATACAATTTTATAAGTGAATGGAGTAACGCTAACTCCGGATACATCCGAATTCCAATTACATCATAGACGAGTCCATTTCACTTTCCGACCTACCCGGAAGTGAATTCCTAAGCATGAGCATACGGCGCGGCCAAATTTTCAGATACCCAAGCGAATATCAACCGTATGTGAAGTGCGCAGAGTTCTTGAAACGTACTGATGCAGAAACTCTTCGAGGCACGCACGAAACGCCGAAGCGGATGTGAACGTTGCATAGCAGCGCTCCAAAAGTGACTTAATCGTCTCGCATTAGAGTGCAAAATGTGGCGATGGTAAAGGTGAGTGTCGCGAAAGTAGTGGCAACTTTCACAGCACGATGGGGGCGCATGAGGCGGCTGCGCGGGGCCCTGCCGACGGCCCATTGACGACACCGTGACCTACATACCGCAGCTCCATTCATACCGTGGCCTCGCCGAGCGCTGCGCACGCACAGGACTCTAAGCCCGCACACTTGCCGCTGTTACGGCGACGCCGGAATTTCCATCGGCCACTTACACAACTCGTGTCAGTCGTTGTCGCAATCGGACCTACACTCTGTGGGCCGAGGTCGTACCACCATCACCACACTTGTTCAATTAGAGCCTGTAATAATATACGTTTCGATCAACCAAAAAATAGACCATTCCGAGATGTAAATATTAAATTAGGTAATCGATATTAAGTTGGCGTCTAGTCGAGTACTATTCTTGACTAATAATAATTAGGTAAACTGTGCTACCAAAGATCGAAAAATGTAACATCTGGCAAGCTACAATCGTCTAATGAGCGAGTAACGACTATGAGAGGATGCTACATACGAAGGATTAACGTGTCTCTCACGTTCTAATTGTATCCGATCTCTGTATTATAATTCACACGTCTATACATACATGATTCTTAATTAAACAACATTCACCGACCTAATATCCGACCCGTTTTTTTAGGCAGATCGTTCGTTGGTATTTCAATCATCTCGTATTGGCTGAGATTTGTATTAGGTAAGGTTTACTTAAAGAAACAGGGTCCCAACGAGGCTCACATAGAGAGTCGTCTGTTAGTAAACTAAGCGTAAAATTAGTAGGTAAATCATATTAAACGGCATGACGGTATCAGCGCGAGTTCAACGCACCTAAACTAGATTGTCACACATGAATTCCTTTGAAAGCTTTCTGAGACCAAATGATCGAGAAAAGCATTCGTGGCAGCTTAATAATGTAACCAAGTAGTGAGTAGGTTAGTCGCAAGACGAAATATTTCGATTTTAAAATAATATTATGATGTACCTATCTAGTCAACCTTGGGAAGTGGCAATGAGAGAATTGTCGACGAGTGTTGAGTGTAGCCAGCAAATATGCGGTGGAAGATGAATTGGCAATAGTCGGTGGTTGCGCTAGGCACGGCGGCGCGCGCGCGGGCGGGGAGCGCCGCCAGACAGCGGGGCTCCGCTTGGGAGGCTAGCACCAGCCTCTTGCATCGAGAATGCTCACCGTCGCCGCGCCGCGACACCTCCACGAGAACACTGCTCTACTTTGCTTAAAATTGCATATTAAGACACGTTTACACGCCGCTTAGATAACTTGTTAAATGCCTTGACTTAATACCGTTTTCTGTTCGCTGAGGTCGATTAGGAAATATTCTAATGTAGATACAGGATCTAGTTAAAATGTAAAAGACACCACATCTTCTAAAGCAGGTAATATAAATTATATTACAAGTAAGCCATATATGTGTCTCTATAAAGTAGAAGAAGAGGCACTGAACCACAGTTCGTTGAAAGAGGTCACCCTTCCTTTTAATGAGTGCATGCTCTCAGCAAAAGGAAAGGTCACCTCATTCAACTAACTTTCTTGATAGGCTTTCCTAATATTCTTCTAAAATTTAATATATATTTTTTCTTGAAGATGGATAACTATCTTCGTTGTGTGTAAAACGATAATATATCAGAAATTTCTAAAGACTAAAATATTAATAAGATATCAGGTAAACTTTAACATGTAACCCTGTAAAAGAGAAAAGTAAACAATATGTTGCACAGCGGCGACACGAAGGCCTCATCACGGGTGGTCCTAACGAGGGCCTTGAAATTCACATACAAACTGCTGAGTTCGTTCTGATATTGTACTTATAAATAACTAAATAAAACAGATTTTAAGTTACGAGTTCTACTGAAAACTCTTCTCTGCCCATACGGTAAGTAGTAAGTAGTGATTACTTTTGCATCTGAGTTATTAAAACAGCACAGTAGACTTGTGATATGCTTAACGACTGTTGTCTTTAGGACTGTTTCTGTTGTAATTATTACAACCGGGAACGACAGCACAACAGTATCGTACCCGTTGAAATTCAGAGACGCAATTAAACCACGCTGGCGGGAACCCATCTATATACTAACCACTGATCGTCTACGGGCCGATAAGGGCAACTTGTTATGAGTGCCTCATAGATAGTGGTAGCAAAAGTTATAGTAGTTGAAGAAACCGTGAAGTAGTAGGAATAGTGGTTGTGGTAGTAGAAGGTGAAGTAGTAATAGTGGCAGAAGAATATGCAGCTGATAGTGGAAGTAGGTGTAGAAGCATTATTACATATACGGCGGTACCTACTGTTGTTTCTGAGACCGTTTTAAGTATCAGAAAAATCACTAACAAGTTAAGAATTAAACGTGAATTCTGAGTTATATTCACAAGATACTATTTACATTCATACGTAAACTGATCAATCATTTTATATGCACATATATAAATGAAATATCATTTAATTAATGCTATATTCTGTTTATTTCTCAATGGCAGCGTTATTTAGTAATAGCCAACCAGTTATGAAAACGAAGCTCGAGAAAGAGCAATCGATTCGATCGCTTTAGAAATAAATCAGTAGTAATGACGTTTAGAGGAGTCTCTCGAATTCTCTAGATCCTAATATATACCTACCGCGCTTACAACTATTTCGTTCTATGGTCATGTGCTGAGCTTTTTATTTTAAAGTCTTCTGTCTAATTTACATGGACCTTTGTGTCCAGTTTATTTAGAATATGTAATTTTACGATAATATTTTTGTAATTAGAAATATATAAGTATGTTTATCAGTTGCCTGGATGCCATAGTTCAGGCTCCGCCTGGTTTGGAATCAGATGTCAGTATGTTAGTTGTTCCAAGATATTTAAAAGTACATTCCTACAAAGGATAAATTAAGTTGGTGAGCGAAGCTTTCTTATGAATTATAGGCACCGATAAAGACTAAATATTAAAAAATCTTACTTCCTCCACTACTTTTCAAAATTTTTAAACTAAACTCCCTATATTACTTCAATAAAATCAAATGTTTTTGTACATCATAGATTAAATAAGCGTTGCAAGGAGGGAGAAGAGTGGGGGCTGCCTGTGAACAGCTTGCCCGCCGCAGCGGTTGCTCTACTTCCTTACGTATTGACATCATAACTCTTTTAATATAAAAACTAAGTGCACGAATACCTCGCGCATGAAGCTCAGATTTTAGAATCGATACAAAAGAAGATTCACATCAATAAACTTTTAAACCTTACATCTGGACAGGGTATCTACATGTGTTTGAGTGGATATCATGCGGTAACAAGCACTCATGCTATACACTCGTGCCGAACGAAACGAAACCTGCCTACTTAAACTGTGCCTACCATTTCCATATGAAGGTATGCGAGGAATGGTAGGAATGTAATATCTATTGAATGAGAGAGCAATTAATAATCAACATTCGAAAGCGTAAAAGATTACACGAGAGCCGACGAATTCCTTCGCCGCGCGCGTTCACTTGCGGCGACCATCAATAGCAGGACATTAACAACTTCACCGCGGGACAGATGAGAAGCATCAATAACCACAAACCGATTGCCAAACAAAATTTACACCGCATTCAGATCACTAACTGTAAAAAGGCATCATTAAATTGACTAATCAAACGATCGACGCTTAAGAATCTAGTAAATGTTAATTATATGTCGGAATTTATTGAAATTATTCGAAATAAAATTAATTCTTGTTGGGATATTTACTAGAAGAGAGGTTCGGTTGCCGTTGAGAAGTGGAAGGCTTTCACGGACCGGTCGGTAAGTGGTCCATCAACCTCGGCGGCGTTTCGCGATCGCTCTGCTCATAGAGGTTGCCACCGCTCAAATATTTTCAGGGAGAAGAAGCTTTTCTCTAAATGGTCTACACTGTTATTGTCACGTACGCACCTTAGAATAGACAATACATTTTTACGCATATTTAAATAAAAGCCCATGTCTCTTTAGTATTGTACTTCGAAAGTTCATTTCAGTAAGTACCTACATAAGTTAGATCAGAAAAATGTTAGGCAAATGACATTACTTAGATCTCATAGCCATTGTTTAAGGTCTATTCACATGGTCCTCTACGTTATTTATGATACTAGACTCCAAAAGACACCGGTACACCGGTTGAGAGAGTTCATCTCAGACCAAAATTTTGGTAAGTAAATCTCTACTAAGGCATTTGCACGGGATATTATGCTCTGTATATATCCTCACTTGCATAAACTGAAAGAACAAGTAAGATGGAGACGTCAGTCGCTGGAGCGTAAGGCTTACGTTCTCTCCGAGTCACTGAGGGTTTATACCCGATATCGGGGTATAACCAAGAATTTATCTTCCTCGGATTCTATATCCGATGTGGGAATAGAACTCAGGATTGCAATATCTGGGTTTGAACACGATACTCTAGATCCATAAAGTATGATATATACCTATATGATTATCACGGCCTAGGTTATTCCCCGGCCGTTCTACGGGATATGTAGAGTTTATCGATATCTTAACGGACCGACCGAGTGGTCGCCTTTGTTAGCGAATTAATCTTAATCTGTTATAAAGAGGCGTGTGATTAGTTTTAAACTTAAATCTATCGGTCTATAGGTTTTCGTCGTATCGATGCTGATTTTTAATAGTATAGTTTCAAGTGGACTTATTTTAGTATAGTTTTGTTTCTACTCGATTAATAATATGGGTCAGTACTATGACACTAACGATCGGTGTAGTTGACCCGATATACGAGAAACCTTGTCAACTTGTACCTATATAATGTTTTGTCGATTAGATCAAGTTAGAACATACTTTCTGGTTTAGTTTATAGTACTCCGAACTTTTACATTGGTATATCAGTCAGTTGATTATGCGCACAAAGTTCTGAGACGCTTTGAGTGTGGTGATGGGAGCGCCAAAACACCGAAGCGCTTCTACAATTTTCTCCAATGGATTGAACCTGGGTAAGCCCTGTGTTTCTAACATCCACATGTCTGAAGGAAGTCTCAAAATACTCTTGAGTAAGTTGCAAACTGGTAGGACACACTCATTGGATGCGATTAGCTACATACCACTCTGATTATGTATATTTAGTAACATTAATTTTCAGTTCAAAGTTTGTATCTTCAAACAATGTTTTAAAAATTATTATTTAGTAATTGGACCCCCAAAGCATTTCAGCTTTAAATGTAGGATATAAGGAGTCTATAATTGAATAAATTTAGCAATAAATATTGTAAAAGAACAGCTACAAACAAAACAGTATTTTGTATGTGGCTTATTTTCAGAGAGTTGTGTCGGTGCATTTGAAAGTCCTTATGCGTCTTCCTTGGCTTAACGATCTCCTTCTAATGTTTACAGGAGGGTAGGCGCAGGTTGGTAGAATTTATCTAAATCACCCTCAAGTTGTTAAAGTAACGTAGAGACTCAACAAAATATAAAATGTTTGTCTGCCTGCTCGTAACTCCTAATTTATGTGTTTCTGTGTTAATAATTATAATTATTGGTTTTAGGATGGTGTAAATCTTCAATTCTTTTTTTTTGTATATAGATAATTACCCATTTCTTAATTATCCAAATTGTTGATTTTGCGTATATTAATAGGTTTTTTACATGGAATGATTGTGACTGGGTGAATAATACGTTAAAAAAATACGTTTATTTATTAATGGTACGAGGGGAAATTTAAGAAAATATTTGAAAATTAAATGATACAGCCAAACAAATGGTAGTATGTACAGACGCCAGCACTTCAAGCTATCCCAATCTGTCAAATTTCCCTAATTGAAAGTGAAGCTTATGCTTATGCGATAAAGTTACAAATCTATAAAAGAAATTTGACAGATTGGGATAGCTGGATGTGCTGGAGTCTGTAGCATTTATGGGTAGGTATATCATGTATAATATAAAATCTTTCCAGGGTCCTGATTCACAAATATCTCTAATTCGTCGTTAACGACCGATAACGGGTTTAGATTTAGGGTACTAAGTAATATGACAACAGCGTCTCTCTGAGTTTTAGTCCGAACTCTATTCGGATACCTCAGGTATTTGTCGCTTAATTTAACGAACTACTGGATGAGAGCCTTTCGCGCTCGGTACTTGCACGGTGTCACCATATTTATAACATACATAGTATTTGTTTTAAAATAGTATGTAGTAGCAAATTATCTTTTTATTAAGAATTTGACAACATTTATGTGGTTTAACTGCTCGCACGGACATACCAGATCATCTGCTTATATCTAGTTATTAATAGTCTTATAATAAAGGTTAATATTGTATTAGACTTTAAATTCAGTTATATAAGTATAAATAAGCTTTGTGTTCGTGTATTAAAGTTTAAAAAATCCTGGCAAAAGAGATTCGGTTCGATAATGAGGGCGATGCTTTTTAACTTAAGAATACATCTTTACTGTTATTATTTAAAGGCAATACATATCTATTTAATCATCAACTACATGATATTTTACACTCTATGTTCAAAAGCCATATGTTACAAGAACTCTTGATCTAGTGATTGCAAAAAGGACCTCGCAAGACTGAGTCAACTTATTTATTATACAGATATGTAGGCAGGCAAATCGTAAAATTACGATGACGTGATAGCCATAGGCATTTAACATACCTAAAGGTATGAAAATGGAAATACCTACATAATGTCTAATGTTTATTACCTTCCTATTACGTTTATCGCTACTTAAGAAGAAAACTTTTATAGAATTCCTCTGCAAGGATTGAAAGTTTAATTTAAACGGTAATTTAAAGTACGGTAGGCTCCTTAGTTTAGGGCCTTCCATGATCATGTTGCAGACGTATTCGAAGAAAGTCTGCGTACGCGTACATGTATAGTCTTCTGTGCATAGTAATTTCTTATTAAGTAAAGGGAACTTTCAAGACAACTGACAGGTCTAAATTTGTTAAAAATTCAATTGTGTTTTTAATCAACAAAAATATTTACTTTACTTTGTAGGGGAAATTGTTTCCCTTGTGTCTGAATAGTTGAAGCAGGCTAGTAGCTAGCTAGGTATGACATAGCTAAACGACTGTTGCCTAATAAATACATACAGAATAGAGAGCTTAAAGTATTCTCCATCAGTGGTACCTATAACCCAACTATAGACACAAGCTTTATTCAAGGCTAGAGTGAACAGGCATCTTATGGGTACGCGCGGTCCATCTTCGACTACATCTTCACTTACCATCAGGTGAGATCGTGGTCAAGCGCAAACCCATTCAGCATAAAAAAAGCACGTAAAGCCATCCCTGTGCCTAATGATATCAGGCACGGGGCTAGCTTTACATAGATGGGGCTAGATTATATAGATCTAAATATGGTACAGATATTGCGGAGATAGTCACGGTATTCCGTAAATTATGAACATCATATACCTATATACGCAATGATGTAATGAGCTACGAAAGGGGGTATTGGCAAGAACTTTTAAAAATCTTATTTAAGATGTATAAGATATTAAAATTAAATTAAATGCAGAAATATTTAGTTTTTTGAATAGGATGTCCGTCGGAACTAGTTAAGGATTATAGTTTATATAAATAGGATAATATAAAAAAAATTACTTTTAAAGCAACATCATCTAAGATGTAGTTGAATGCAAAAATCCAAAACATTTGATCAAACGTGTCTCTCCTAGGACAGGTCAACAACCCTAATAATATCTAACCTAATCGAACTAAGTAAAATTTCAACATAGTATCTATAAGAATTAAGAATATTCCCGAAATAGTACTAATTGCAATTATTCTCAGTGATTATAGCTATGGTGCACACTAGAAGTTGTTAAAAATTAAAACTAACCCTTTGGAAATGCATCGCGATCGGAGTCGGCGCCGTGTGCGTCACGCGACCGCATTCCATGGTGGCCTTCATTCATGTCGTGCGACTAGAGGTGCCGAACCTCTAACTTGAATCCCGGTCAATAGATACCAGTTACTTCATTTGAAAAGATTACTCTAAAAGTAATCAGAATGAAGCCGGGACAGTGGGAAGTCGAAGATGTCAATTAGTCGCTAGGTTTTAGGTACTATCTTAATATGCCGCAGATTTTAATTTCCACCTACACTGAAATGTATACAACTACCTTTAAAATATTTCATAAACGTTGCTCTTAATGTGTCTTTTTAGAGCGCAGACCTCTAGGATTCTTTCAGGTTTTGATTTCAGGATTTTTACAACTATGCTATTGCTATGTCATGTAATATCACTGCCAAAGTTAAATTCCTAAATAATCATTTATCCCCGTCCTACCTGCCTGCTGGAGAGCGTCCTTTTATTTATTTAGTAGGACGATTGGTTTGCGCACTTAACCTCTTGATTGGACTATTGAGCGCAACCTTATATGGCGACATAAAGTATTTGAAGACTGAAATACTCTGCTCTACTACATTTACTCCAAGGTGATTAAGTGCCTCCTACAACGTCTTCGTATAATTCAGGAATTTGTCCGTTGGCAGTCCACACAAGTGCTGAAGTTACCTCAACTTCAATGTAAACTCTTGTCAAAACGCTGTGTATCATTGGTTTTGGTCTTATTGGCTCTTGTACCAGTTTTAGTTTCCAATACATTCGTGCACAGTCGTACTTCATGTATTCCAGAACTGTCTTTGGCTTCTTCGAAGTTAAGTTGAATGATGTAGTTTTATCAAAAAAGTATTTGGAATAATATGACACGTCGCCTCCATTAACGGAAGCGTCTTTTTTATGCACTCTATTCCTGTGGTTTTCCTCATGTTCTAATTTCGTAGCCCAGATTTACTTAGTCTCTGCCCGCTGCTGTCGCTTCTTGCCGTATGCCGTCGGTGCAGTGGTATGACGTTTGTGGTAGGGTTTCTAGGGCACCGATAGAAATCGTTCTCAAGCGACCTGTGGTAGCTAAGCAGGCTAGTCATTGGATGCTGGGAAATTTATGTTTTGAGTGAGTGGCCAGCCTTGCAGATCTCACTTTAAATCCCTACTAAAATCCCATCCGGTAAAACGGATTGCTACTTCCATTCCTGTACTGTCTGCGCGGCAGGCTGTTGAACTCTCGTCCGCATGGCATAAATGTAAACACTGTATCTGTATTCAAAAACGCGTGAAAATGCATGATGTTTTCATATGCTAATAACGATATATATTTGTTAGCATTACTTATGGTTTTATTTAGATATTTGTTTTGTAAGTTCAATAATATTCCTCTGGCAATTAAATTTAGAATTACCTAAACAGTTTTCCACTTTCATACAATGTTTTCTCTTGCGGGTCAATGAAATGTATCAACTATATATTTTGCTTATAAAAATCTCTTACAAATTAAGTATAAGATACCCAAAGTCACCTGAGGTTTTTTTATGCGTTAAGGAGAATACCCTATCTTTTGTCATATATACAAATTTTTGCAAGAGGTACGGGATAAGACTAATCTTGAGATCGCAAATTCTATGCACGAGCGAGAGATCACAACAAGACCTTTTGACAACAGAACGAGAAAGGCGACGGTGAGCCATTACCCAGTATGGGAACGTAATTCGTAGACGCACGCGCACGTATTTGATACCGGACTTGGTGCGTTCCGTCTCGCGCCCGTTTCCCGGCATAGCTACGTCCCTTTCACTCACTAGGAGAACGTCCTTTCGGCAGAGTATATCTATCCATGTGTCTGTTTGCATACTAGCGGTTTGATTTGATCGATCGCCGGTTTCCTGTGAGAAAAACAGTTGGTTGGTCAAGTCAGGTGGCGCGGTGCGATACCGTTATTTCTTTGTGTCTATGTCCGGACCGCACGCAATGCATGTATCCTACAAGGACTTTTCTAATATTTGTTTCTTGTGTATGAAAACAGAATATTAGGTATAAATTTGAGATTATATGGTCTACTAGTTCAAGTTGAATGTAGTTTTATCAAAGAAGTATCTCTAATATTTGTTTCTTTTGTATGAATACAGAATATTAGGTATACATTTTAGATTATTTTATGGTCCACTACTACTATAGAGTCCCAGTCCCATTATATAGTGCACGAGTGTGTGAATAAACACTGATGCACTTTCTATTTCATACCTTTCATCCAGTCGGACGGCTATCATACCCGGCCGGGGACACATGAGGCGTAGCATTGAAAGCTTTATATTCTCTCCGAGTGATAGGTGTATAAGCCATGAACTCCCAGATTTCGGGCTCTTAGCTCAGTAGATAGTCAGTCACGCAGTAGTGATTAACCCAAAATTTGAGCCCAGGACCTCATAATGTACGATTGAACAAGTAGTCAAAATATTTATAGATGGACTAAGAATTTTGACTAACTAACACTATTTCTTCTATTTGTTTTTGATGTCTACATTGCCTGGGCTATGTATTAGGATTTGGAGTGACCATTGACTTAAAATAGCTCTAGTCCTAATATAACCATTTAATATAATCAAACCTTATAATCATACCTAATCAATATATCAACCATTTAAATTAAACACCTAAGGTCAACAGTTTCGAAGCAGCGCTAACTTTACAATGAATCTTGTATCCAGTAGGTAATTGACTAATGCTTGCTTTCCACGCCGGAGGTTGTGGGTTCGATATTTGTGTGCATGAACATTTCTGTTTGTCGTGGGTCTGGGTGTAATTTATATATATAAGTATGTATTTACAAAAGAAAATAGTATATGTAGTAAATCAATTATCTGGTTTCCATAGTACAAGTTCTGCTTAGTTTGGGAAATAATGTCAAAGGATGTTATTATTACATACATACATAGACTCACGCCTGTTTCCCAGAGGGGTAGGCAGAGACAACGGATTTCCATTTGTCACGATCTTTGCATACGTCTTTTGCCTCAATTACTGTCATTATATTCTTCATACATGCTCACCGGTTTAGGGTACTTCTGACCTGTCCTTTCTTGGGAACGTCTCCGATTTGGTCAGAGAATGTTCGACGAGGTCTTCCCCTTCCGGTTGTTCCATTCACACAGGCCAGGTATACTTCTTTCATTCATCCTTTCTAAATGGCCAAACCATCTCAGCATTCCTTTTTCAATCTTTGTGACTACATCCTCTTTCACACCACAACGCTCTCTTACATCAGTATTTCGAATTCTGTGTCTCAATATCACACCACACATACTTCTCGGAGCTCTCATTTCCACTGCATTTATTTTACTTTCATTCTTTTTCTGCCATACCCAACTTTTACTTCCATACATTATTATATTTATACAGGATGCTTTATAGTTGTATAAAATCTTTAAGTAAATAGCCCAGTACCCCTATTAATAAATATAAATATAGTCGGTATCAAAACGATAGCACTTAAAAATCTTGAACATTAAAACTATCGAAATAAAGTTATATATAATTTGTTGCGTTATCGTTTGAAGGGTTGTGTGGTATCGCGGCTTTTACTTTAGAAAACTACATATGAGCCCTGGTAGCGCTAAACGGTAGCAATGTTTAAGCGACGTAGAGCATAGCACCTGCACCTTACAGAACACCCTCGAGATATTATACTTGTAATGTTATCGATCTAGGTGTTAGTAAGGTATATTCTATTCTAGGTAGTTTAATTACAATTATAATTTTACAGGTTGTTTGAAAACCTACAACAGGCTCTGGTCTCTCACAATGTTATGTCACATAGTATATATTTCAAGTGTAATACCACATAATAACCAACATATAACTATTGTGAAGAGAAAATAAAATTTATTTTGATTTTTAATTGATCGATTGAATTAAAGAAGAACTTGGCTTAAGGCGAGGTTTTCCAAGTACAGTATCATAGCGTCAGTGTAAAAGCAGCACGACTAGAACAGCAGTATAGACATTTCTCTTTCCAAATTGTTACCATTTAAATCGCTACACTAAGCAATTTAATTGAATTTCAGCTAATTTAATTCTATTATATTAATATAATGGAATTAAATTAGTTCCCTTATCATAGACCAAGTTTCATTTGTTTCCTATGTTACATACATTCAATTGCAATTATTTAAAATCGAAGCTCTTTAAGCCGAAATAAACACACATTGAGCATGTGTGTTTATTTCGGCTTAAAGAGCTTCGATTTTAAATAATTGCAATTGAATGTATGTTTTCTTATTATAAAATCGATACTGAAAAAAGCTCTATGCATTTAAGGGTTAACACAGTATTTTTTCCGCTCGGAAATACATATCTAATCCGCAATGCTCGAGGAACTCGGTCATAATGTTTGACGTGTATTAAAACTGTTACAAAAAGTCATGACGTACATTTTTAGGCAAAGTTCTACGTGCAGACCTATCTAGAAACTTGAAACTACCCACAAGGACTACAAGAATAGAGCGTTGTCGCCCCGATACAGTTTCGCTTAGTCACATCCGCCTATACCATAGGTACACATTACAATAGCGACAATTCTAAATATAGGAACTAAATGAACGGTGACTTTCTTCTAAGAACTGTTTCCGTGTTACATACTTGGGTCATACTCAAAGTTTCTGGAACGGGCCACTTACGTTAAAGGTATTATATTAAAAAGTACACCCGGGCTTGGTGGTCATACTGGCATGTTATACTAATATGACCAGTGAGAATGGCTTGTATTGGGTCGTACTTGTCACTGTCCCTCTGAATATAATAGTTTTGTTTTCCCCTGTATATACGTTTAATTGGTACGTATAAAAATACCGAAAATACAATACCTAATGGTTGAAATGCATACATTTATTATACATATATATAAAATTTAAACTCATACGGCACATATTACATAATGTAGCTTAAGAGGCCTATTACAGTCCACTAGCGCCGCCAATCGAAAAAATGTCATAACTCGTAAATAGAATCAAAAATACAAAATATGTTCTATTATTACTGTGGAAAAGGCAATAACGTAATTGTATAACACCTTATCAACACTTGAAATATAGCTGTTTAGCTAAATCGTGCATTCAAAACATAAACGGCCGCTTTTGTTACAAATGCACGATTTAGCTAAACAGCTATATTTCAAGTGTTGACAATGTGTTATAAAATTACGTTATTGCCTTTTCTACAGTAATAATAGACCACATTTTGTATTTTTGATTCTATTTACGAGTTATGACATTTTTTCGATTGGCGGCGCTAGTGGACTGTAAAAGGCCTCTTAAGGTTAGAAATAATGCATTAAAAAACGAAGGAACACAAAATCTCAGGTACAGATGCATAGGTTAGGTTAGGCTTGAACTGAACAGGCGCGAGCCGAGCGAGCGAAGCGAGCGTGTCGCGGTAGCGCCGGACGAGCGGTTCATCAAATTATTTTTGTTGTAAATAATATGGCCACCAATCCAAGCGATTCTCACTGGTCCTATTAGTATAACATGCCAGTATCACCACCAAGAAACGGGGACGCAGTTTATTGAAAGCGCCGTTTACCTAAATTTTTATTTGGCGCCAATTCAAATATTGCTCTATTTGCTATTTCTTGAGGGTAGATTGAGATGAAGAAAGCGGATGTATGATTACGTAGTTTGTTGTAGTTAGAGTCTCCAATAGACTAGCCAAAGAGTTCTTATTTAGACACATTTGCAACACAGAAAATCCTAACGAATATCGTACATGACTCAGTTTATCGTATTTTAGTGTTATATATTATACACTGTATTGTATTTATAATATGTATAAATATCGTATTCATTCATTCATTTATGTTTATCATATTATATGTAAACATGCCAAGTATTTTAGTATGCCCTTTTATGTTATTATAAACTTTATTTTTTCTGATCTGTTTACGGATTGTATTTTTATTTTTCATTTGTTGCACACTTACTATTTAAAAATAAATAGATCTCTTATCCATCCAAAGGATGTTTGGAAAAAATCGATTAATGCGAAAATACCGCCTATTGTACATGACTATGTTATTTGTGTTTCTACTACTATTCTATGACCTAGAAGCAGTGATAGCGTTTTGAGAGGCTACAGAGGAAACCTCTAAAGACAAACCAACTGATTTTCCAATTAGTATATAGGACCAAAATACAATGAAGATGCCAATTGTCACAACATGCAACACTCAGAAAAGCAAGTAAAGGCAATATATATTAAAATCAAATGTACAGACTCCAGCACATCCAGCTATACCAATCTGTCAAATTTCATTTATAGATTTTAAACTTTATCACAAAATCATAAGGTTCACTTTTAATTGGGGAAATTTGACAGATTGGAGTATCTTGATGTGCTGGCCCTGTGCATACTTTACCAACCAGTTAAAAATAATAGGTCAGTAGTATCTGCCACTTATTTGGAACCAGAAAGAACCGCCCAACTCGCACGCTTAGTGCGACTCGGACCGTCCATCCTTCGCAGCGATACAGGCTATGTATTGTTCAGTACATGCTAAATATTTCCATCTTATAAAGAATTACATAACTCTTATTTGTTTTGTTTAGTTTTATACATTTATGAGTCGCTTTAAAACAACACTAAATCAATTCCGACGGTCACCGTAGCCTAGTTGGTAGTGCTCCTGCCTACGAAGCTGGTGGTCCTGGGTTCGAATCCCGGTAAGTGCAAATATTTGTGTGATGAGCACGAATATTTGTTTCTGAGTCATGGATGTTTTCTATGTATTTAAGTATTTATCTATCTATATAAGTATGTATATCGTCGCCTGGTACCCATAGTACAAGCTTTGCTTAGTTTGGGGCTAGGATGATCTGTGTGACATTGTCCCGAGATATTATTATTATAATTCCGGCCCTGATATGCCATCCGAATTCGATGACCAATTCAGCTCTTTGGTTATATTAACTGGGAATTCTACCATGACATTTAAGCTACTTTCTTCCATTTCTGAGTCGCAATTACAAAAGGAAGGAAATTTAATTTCAAAACAGTGTAGATATTGAGCGAAACCTCAGTGGCCCGTGAACTCTTGAGAAAGTATAATTTTCTTTAAAAGCCGGTACGCATTTAAAAGATAAGGGAAGAACGCCGAACTTCAAAATTTCACTAAGAGTTTTAATCCCAAAAAGGTCCTCGATTTTATATGCGCCAGAGTAACAAGTTTAAATGTACACATATTTTAGATGTGAAAAGACTAAGATGGCACTTACTTAGTACCCAAATGTAACACACACGATGTGGATTCGTGCCCCACCGTAGTACTGAGGACGCTTTCTACGAATAATGTAATCTAATATAAAGAAATAGTATCGAATAAAAATATATATTGCTGTGTGGTGACGGCGACAAATATCAGAATCAGAATATCATCACCCCATCTCATCCCGTGGGGGGCGTAGAAGTCGACCCGAGGGAATATCTACCAGAGGACGGGCAGCAGCTTCCTTCTGATTACTATGACCATCTTACTGCGATCGCCAACCCGCCTGCCAAGCGTGGCGATTATGGCATATCCCCCCAAGACGATTCTTGAGGGAGGCTTGTCCAGCAGTGGACTTATTTAGCTGTAATGATGATCGAATAAAAATAGCCTTTTTGGTTTGACTTGACGTACATGCACCTTAGATAGGGCCTCGTGGCCATCAAATCGGGATATCCTAAAATTGGTTTGCAGCTATTGCAAAGAATGATTGGTAGAGGAGAGATAATTCATATTTTTGAGGTACGTAGTCAACGACTAAAGGGTGTGTGTAAGGATCAATTGTAGGACCCACTATAGGAATATCTTTTTGAACTCACTATAAAACCTATTGATGTCATTCTCCGTGTACTGTCAACTGTTTGCCAATGATGCAGCTCTGGTGTTTTCAGGAGAGTCATTGAGTGAGCACCAACAAAAAATTTATTGAGTACCAGTTAATATCAATAATTGAGGCGTCGATAACAAACAAAATAATATCGGTAAATAAAGCGTAAACCCAGTAAAAAGAGGCTTCGCACTTAAGATATGCAGGGCACACGAATAACAAAATGAACCAAAAATTTAGCGAATCCAGATCATTCTTAGAGATAATACAAGACGTAAACAAGTTTCATCCACTCGCATTTGCCATAAAAAATAATTTTACCATTCTTCGTTATCAATGAAAACAGGTAGAATAATTTTGGGTTAAAGCTCATCTTGCTGTAGAGGACAATGAGGACAACAAATGAGAAGAAGCTGTCGAAAAACTAACAACTGTATACACCACAATATGATTAATGCCCAATATCATAAATAAAAAGAACGAATAAGAATTAAGACCATAACAGAATAACAACAAAGATATTGTTGTTGGAGTGAGGAGCTTGGACAGTGGGTAGGACACAAAATTACATTCCCATCAAAAGCAATTTCTAATATCTATATTAGAAATTGTTTGCATTCGAGTTCTTTATTCGGTCTAAGGTTGGTACCAAGCGGTATCTGTAACTGTTATTTCACAAGGAAATACCCGAAAGAATAGCACGAAAAAGCATGTATAATTCTAATAGATTTTCAAATAATATTAAGGATGTAAACAACTGGTATGATGTACTAAGATAAATAATACTACAACATAATCGTTCGATACACAACGGCATAATTTCCAAATCCATTCGTGTTTTTATGTATTTTCTAAGTATTTGTTATCAGAGGATAAAGTTGCTGCCAGGTTGCCCATAAAAATAAAACCGCGACCACTGTCAATTAAAATTAAGCAGATAAATTTGTTTTGCGCTTACCTACACACACTGATAAAATTCATATCGGATAAAAGCTTTTGAAAAAAGCATCGATGCCACTAATACTGTCTCGGACTATCAAATTCAATCCGTACTCACAACACATACAATTTAAAATTAGTAGTTTGCAAGTGCTGTACACATTTATATTTTAGATATACTATTTCTCTATTCTTGCTTTTCTAAAGAAGAACCTACTCATCACCTGAGTTAAACCTAAAGGTGTCTGGCAAGATCGCCAAGAACAATAACGCCAGTTGCAAGTTTTGATAGAAATTCTAATGCCTTGTATCTTTGACCTTTTGAGTTCAACAAGTATTTATCTTTTGTCATTTTTACCAGCAATTGGATTACAAGCGAAATAAAGCAACTTTAAAAGTAAAACCACCTTACTCCTTATCCTGTAGTACTTGTGAGAGATTACTATCTTTTGTCTATACTATAAAGGGAAAATCTATATGCAATTTCACTTTTCTAGGTCAAAGACCTTTAATGTGACACAAAAGTCAGCGCTTTTCATTTTACATGTATAGTTAAAAGATACGAGCAATGTGAAAGTACATCGGTAAACTGTAACAATAGCTGTTACAAATTCAAACGCGTCACATACCGAATAAACCGACTATCAGTTGCACTTCCAACTATGCGATGGGCAGTTTATTTTATATCTCAACCTGGTTTGTTGCCAAAAATGTCACAATAAGCACAGAAAAATGTAAACACAGCCGCATTCTTATACAAAAATAAGGTCGTCTCGTCGCCCTGTCCGTGAACGAGTTGAGATGTCTCGCCAAAACAAAACTTGTGTTACCTACGAGTGCACGGATTATTTCTGCGCGGACCAATTTATAAATACTTTAATGCTCACAGACGACAAGACTAATACTCTACAATATATCGAGACTAGTGCATACCGCGACATACTAGTCATTAATTTATTAAAAGCTTTCTTTCCCAACTTCTGAAAAGACGCCACAGATAAATATCACGTCTGCGCTGCTGAATACAATAATCTCCACGTTTTGATGTGAGTAAATTGCGAAGTTTCAAATAAAAGGCCATGGACCGGAAATCACTTACGGTGATGGTTTTATTGGAATTCGGCAATACTTTTAAGTCAGTTCATGTAGACATCCTATTTGGTATCCTATCTTCGCTGAGTATCAAATCTTCAGTAATAGTCTGGTTAAAGTCTTATTTCCTAATCACCATATCATGGTCTGTCCGCTGCGAAGGGACTTCATCTGAGGGATGTGATCATGGTGAGAAGAGTTAAGAAGAAATTACCCCACCTGAGGTAAGTCCACCTCAGGATAGCGTGCTTTCTTCTATACATTTGTCGGTGTTTATCAATGTTATTACCAAAATAGATTTTTCACACTTCGATCTTTATACAGACGACTTGCAAACTTACTGATAGTTTGAAGTCTACTAAGAAATCTCTACCTCCAGTTATTGATGACCATGTTCCTATATACTACACTATTTTTTTTTATTTAAAATTAAAAAAAATATTGACTGCAACCTGTCATGGACTAATCGCGGTACGGAGGTAAGTAGGAGAGTATACTGATCGTTTCAGCAAGCTTAAAAGTGCAGTATTTTTGGACGAAGATTTGCTGGAATGAAACTCATACAAACTTAAGGTAAAAGCATATTTAGTTTGTTGATTTAATTTATTAATGTGATTTCTGTGTACAATAAAGAAATAAAAATAAAAAGGGAAACTTCCGTCGTCACAATTATCTCGAATAAAAATTTTAAAGTCTACATTTAGCAGCAACAAATGATGTTTCATATTAACATCATTTGTTCCATAAGTAAAACGGATTCGAAGCGATTGTTTGCCAGCCCTAATTAGAAAAGTCCACTTGTATTTATGCAACTATCTTAGAAAATGAGACGGACATATCTGTAACATATAAAACAGATGTAGATGTCACAAACATACCAGGAAGGCATTTTATAACATTACCAAGGAATTATCTATCAAAATTTATAAAACGCTCATTCGTCTATTACTTGAACATGCTTTTCATATTTGGAGTCCATACAGAAAGTTCATAGGAGAGCAACAAAAATGTTTGCATCTCTAAAAGACAAATCCTTCGAAAGAGGGAATTGAGAAGACCTTATAGAAACATTTAAGATAATCAGTGACCACTACAACGTGCGAAAAATAAAGGATTTGTACATGATGAATCATAATAAAAATCTAAGAGGACATTCTTTGAAGTTAACCAAAGGTCTCAGAAGTCACTTCTTATCATTTCGCGTGAAGATATTGTGAAACACTACCAGAAACAGTGATAATTGCTCAAACAGTAAACAGTTTAAAATCGGACTTAGCAAACATTTTTCTAAGTACTGAAAATACACAAATGTAGCGATATAAGTCATCTATATAGTTAGGGTTTTTTTTTTAAAATTAACATAACGGTTCTAGAACCAGTAGGTACTCCAGTTGAACCATTGAATAACCAACAGCCTAATATTAAACGCCATTTTACCATTGACTATAACTTTTAAGTATGAACATTCTCAGGAATTAATCAAGTTAGGGGGACTCTATGTATAAAGGCTGACCGCAAATCGTTGTCGGTTATTTCCTTATTCCATAACAGACGAACCGAGGCGCTTACAATTAGGTGTCTTAATCGGTTCGTTAACTATTAGCGAGATTAAGCACATAGGAGTGCGGTCAGACCATAAATAGGGTCACCCTAAATGGATTAAATCCTGAGAGTGTCAGATTCCATTGCAGGTACTTGACGAAACGTCAGTAACGACGGTTTTTGTTCAAGAGTATCTTGCACGCACACCATGCTCCTTACTGCATGTGTAATAAAGGTGTTGTCAGTTTCCATCAATGTCTACTGTAGTTAGGTAGGTAAATTATTATGACGTCATAATAATGTATGTGTGCCTGGTTGGTCTAGCGGTAGCATGTCCTGGGTTCAAATCCCGGATCAAACTCAAAAGTCATTTATTCCGTTAAACTATTACATTTGTTTGGAATCGTCAATTTATTTTACCCTACCGTGCAGTGCATGACGTCGCAGCTACTGAGAAACACTGCCAGAAAACTCAGTAGGACTCCCTTTTTAAAATATTTATTTCTTAATATAAAATTACATTGTATATACTTAAATGTGTTAATCTAAAGAGACTCAATCCCATGCCGTTTTGTCACTTAAATAATCAGAGGTTTTGTAGTAAGCCCTGCTTTTATAGTCCTTTTAAACTTATTCGTAGACATTTCACTGTCGGGACGAAAGTTATTTTGGGACCTTTCCGTAAAAAGAAAAATATCTCAGCATCAGCCCGAAGTCTGGGACTTGGTGGTATTTAGCCCCGTGCCTCGGAGAGCACGTAAAGCCGTTGGTCCGGTAGCTGACCTCTTTCTGGTCGTGTCGCTAGGCGTCCCATTGGATCATGAGAGTGATGGAATAGAAAGTGCTCCTGTGTTTGCGCACACATTTGTGCACTATAATATGTCCCGCGCAGATGGCTAATCTCTATTGAGACAGGCCGCCGTGGCCAAAATTCGGCTAGGAGGACATTATTTATTTATTATATGATGTCATGAAAGAGCAAAATGAATAAGAATAGTTAACTGACAAGTCAGCGTAGTGATGTGATTATGTAGGTACGGGTGAAGGCGCCATGGCGGATTTCCTTCGGCGGTGCAACATTCCTCGCGAGCCTGCGTGGTTAGTCAGCGTTCGCGTTTTACCGATAATCGCGCGAAGGTAATCGCAGTTGAGCAGGTGAATTATGAATGGGACACGTCATTACACCCACGTGCGTGTCCGAGGCGTCGTGGGACCCGCGACCTTAGCGCCATCTACTGCTGATTCATTACTTAACTATACATGTAGCTATATATACATGAGGCTCTATATTTATATATATTTTGGCATTTTATTTTATATAAAAATAGTAAACTAGCTTTTCGTATGTATCACAGCGATTATTGTATATAGTATTAATTTCGTGGATCATATTATATAAAAAACGACGGTCATCATAAACACGTAGCCTGCTTGCTACTACAGTCCTTTATAAGGTATAGCATACTCGTGAGGTTATATGATACTCCTAGTATCTGGTACACAAGTCAGTTTGGCAGCAGCACCACCTGTAGGTATACTATAGCTACCACCTAACTACGGTCGCTAACTCGCATGCCAAGCGCTACGGCAAACCCCTCAAAATGCTTATAGAAATCTTTGGGGAGGCCTATGTCCAGCAGTGGACGATATCAGGCTGATGATGAGACTCACATTGGTGTTCACTATCGTAATCATGATATTTCGACGTAATCTTTTATGGAAATGTATAATTACATAACTAACCTACGGTACCTATCAAACTTCCTTAAAATAGGGAAAAGTAAAGGATAGTGGCGAGTGCTAATTATAGCTGGGTCTGGTTTAACTAATTTTTACGAATATAGTCCAAAACGAGCGGAGCTTCATTACCAAATCAGTAGAAAAACTGCCCTTAACGTATGCTTAATTAAAGGCCATAAAGGTCAAGAAGGTCAAAGTGTCTCCACCCATGTGACTTCAAGTGTAGATAGTATATTCCACGCCAAGCCCAAGATACCGCAATTTAGTTATGCTACTGAGTAAGGCACTGCAGTTATAGAATATTGATGACACATAGTATAATATTCGCGAACTGAGTCATCCATTCATCACCAAAGATGGTAAGTGACAACATTTGTATCCACATATAGGTAGATTTACTCACCCGACTCTGAATAATCGTGCATCTTATTCATACTATACTTGGGAACCCGTGCAATATGAAATAACCGGTCCCGTTGGTAAACAATCATGACTCATAGATATCTGCACAAAATAATTACTTATTCATGTAGTAAAAATTGATGCGGATTTTCCTGTTGCAGTGCAATATAACCTGCATAATACATAATAATATATGCTGAGAGATGACAAAGACGTTTGATCTCCCTGTACAAGTGACATTATAACTGAACAAATTGGAAGAGCAGATATAGGCTCAACGAAAACAAACAATTAGGAAATTGGAAGCTTACAGAAGAAGCTGCATTACGCTGCCTATTTTACAGGGCCTGATATTGTTTATATATGCAATATTTATATACCTGTAAGATAAAAAAAAATTGCCTGACCACGAATACCATACAACGTCTTTACTTTTTCTAAATCACCCAATAAATATTGATTCTAAATTAAAAGTAGAGATAGCCTCGGGTTAACGACCACAGATTCCACAGTCCAATGGTCTGAAAATTGGACTGTGGAGTCGAGTCCAGTCCAAGTCAAAGTCCAAGCCCAAGGCGTGTACCAATGACTTTACGTATTCATGTTCGCATAAGAAATAAATTATCTGGTATTTACAACGGTCCACGAAAACATCGTGAGGAAACCTACATGTAAATCAGTGCGGGCCTAGAGGTATGGGGTAATAAATATACTCAATCTTATATGCCTATATAAACTTTGAAAGCTTAAAACTCATTTTATGACACCGTCGGATAAAACCATTGTAAAAAAAACAACCCTCTTTATGGCACAGTCAGATAAAATTGAGCTTAAAATAGGTCTCCTTATCGTGTATTATAGGTATTAAATCAGAAATTCCCTTATGGCAGAATCAAACACTGAACTCAAAAATAGCCCTCCCAAAAGTAAGATCGGATAAAATAAAATAAATGCTCTAATAAACCACTTTACATCGCAATACGGAAAAATTTACTGTAATTTTAACTATCACTGCACTGCAGTGAAAGTTAACTCAAAATAACCCTCCATAAGCAGGTGACGAAGAAAAAGAAATGTCTTATATCTTATAAGTCACAATTACCAATTAGTACAATGTTTAAGGCAGTAAAATATACCTAGTATTCGGTACATTTACTTGTTTCAACTTCAATTGCCGATGTAATTAAGTGAACTCTGTATATGTAACTGGTTCAATATAGTAAAAACGGTGAATTAAATTCCCGCGCCTAAAACCTAGATCCCTGTATCTACCTGTATCTACAGAGCCAAGAGAGCTTAGGGGTGACTTTTAGTAGCTCTAAACGAAAAATATTATAAACAACGCCCCAATTAGCAATGAGAGTATGGCCTCAAGGGTTTTCTTTTTATATACTTGCAAGGCAATATAGAAAGAGATAATTCATTATCAATTCATCACGCATGATAATGAATGATATCGGTTTTATGATAGTTACATTACGGCAACTGATATATTTTAGCAGGAGCACTACTGAAAGGTTTACCCTATTTTTTCATTACCGCTTAAAATACGCAATTATGACCCTTAGTTTACTTTCGTATCGATGAAATGCCCTCTACCATATAAGTACTAAAGAGAGGCCTGCCTTTTCGCGTATTAAGTAAGAGCGACAATTGCACAAAACGTCCCAAAAACAACCGCTCAGAATAGAGGTCCGAACCCAATGAGGTGCACTCCGGCACGGTAGGTTAGTTTATAGTTTTATATGGCTAGACGGCTCGAGCCCACGCTCGCCTCTATTGTCGGGTGAAGCAGAGAAAGCCTCCCAGGCTAGCTGTAAAGGTCTTGTAGAAAAGCATAAAACATTACTTTTTAAGCAGAATGGTTGAGTATAGAAAAATAAAAAGTAAAGCAATTATTTGTTTACGTCATCTCGGAAATGCTATTGTTTAAATTGTTCGTTACAACGTATTTAATAGGCAATCAGGCATTGCTATGACGCGGGTGGCATATGCTTACACGTCTCCTACTCAACTATTGGCTAATTGATTAACAAAGACGTGTATAATAGAGGTAACTACAAACTGCAATGCATTTATGCAACTCTAGATATAAGGCTGAACCATACCAGACTTTCTTGCCATACCTGCAACAGTTACACGGCTAATCTCTCCATGATGTGAAGATATAGATTATGGGAGGCAAATGGGTACAAAACTGGAATATTATAATGATATCGGCGATAAAGATTTACTTTATGATGAGATGAAAGAAAGATTAGTTCACGCATCTTTATCGGCGAAGCCATTATAATACCCAATCCAACATTTATCTTATTAGGTTTATTGCGGACCAAGGTGAGCAGCGCTACCACAGGTCCTATAGGTAGAGCACACCTTGTTTGCGTGGAAGATTGCTAAGACCTTACAGAATAAGATGCAGGTTATATGTTAAGGCTATGCAGAGTTGTTTATATAATTTCAATACCAACGCGACCTAAAGGATCCTTAGTTATAGTTGGGAACACCTGAGTGATACTACGTGTATTGTAAGCGATCATAGATATCTAGTAACTGCTTCCCATCAGATGAGCTGTTTGCTTGTGGATCATCATCAGCCTGATATCGTCCACTGCTGGACATAGGCCTCCCCCAAAGGTTTCTATAATGCCGATTGCCATTTAGAGGGGCTTGACTTAGTCATCGCGATTGGCATGCGAGTTGGTGACCACAGTTAGGTGGTAGCTACTAGCTAGTACACAGGGGGCGCTGCTGCCTGACTACCTTACTTTCCCTTGGTCGCCTTTTACGCCACCCACGGGATGGTATGGGATGGCCCTGTTATTCTTTATAGGTAGGAATAGCAATGGTACCTTGTTCAATAATTTTGATAGGTTTTCATCGTTTTAAAATTGTTATTTTAATTGTTAATTCACGCCTAAAATCGCGGTAAATTATTCTTGAAATACAGATAGTTCAGTAGTTAAGACGCTCGTCATTTTTAAATTATTATTCATATTGTGCTTTTCAATAAGTAGCATAGTGCTTGGAAAATGCTATATAACGTTTAGTTTATTGCCTTACGTTATTACATATCGGAGATATTAAAAATATGTTTGAATGTAAAAACAATCAATTATAGGAATTAGGAAGGACCATTAGTTATGTTAATGTAGTGAATCGGAGGAAAGAAGCAACAATAGGCGGTGATTGAGTGAACAGTTTAGGAGGCGAGTGTCGGGCGGCGGGCCCGCAGGAAATCGTAAAAGCTCATATGGAGCACCATCGAGCGCATCTTCCGGTACCGCGCGGGCGCCTTCCGACGTGCCACGCTTCCGCCTAACTTCACTTTACGATTGGGGTCAACGTTTACTCAACTCCTCTATTTTAGGAAAACAACACAACACGCAACATGAATAGTGTGAGATACTTAAGGAGATCAATCTAACTATGCAACTGAACATCTTTTAGAACATCAGTTTAAGAAATACATAAAGAGAATTTGAGTATTCTGTATGGCCACTCCATACAGAATACTCAAATTCTCCCTATTGAGAATTTGAGTATTCTGTATGGCCACTTCATACAGAATACTCAAATTCTCTTTGTGTATTTTCCATACGGAATTCACAACCTAAACACTTTACAGATAAGCATTTCAGATTACGGCTTCTGAAAGAAAAAAAATGCCAATTTTTCTGCTCCTTATATTGGGAGCTATTAACTAACCAACTAATGGTGAAGTTACAGTGTCTTACGATGTCACTGTATCTTCAAAATTTAATGGATGTCAAATTGTATTAATAGGTTTTGTAAACCTGGTGTATTTCACATCCATTAAAATTCGTTTCGCCGCATTTCGAGAATCTTTTTTTAAGTAGTATTATTAATTAATTTATTTAATTAATCATTTATTTCAGACTATTTTAAGTCCATAAGATGTCGCAATGTGTTTTCAATATGCTGTTTCAAAATACTGTGAGCAACTTCTTGAGAAAAGAATACGAATAGTTTAACATAACTCGCAATATCCGTATTGATACACAAAACTTATTGCATTTCAGATCCATTACTTCTCACGCCGCGCGCCGCCGCAATTTGGGAATCATGTTCCAGGTAACGCTTATTCAGGGATTCTAAATGCCTATAATAATAATATTAACATCAATGTATACCATGTTTTACGCAAATAAATAATTTACTTACTTACTTACTTAAAAGGCGCAAATTTTGCTTAATGAAATGTATTTTAGTACGCCCTTCCAAAACTTTATTTGAAATTATACTGGAAGCAACTTAGTGGTAAACGAGTGGGTAAAAATATATTCACATTGTTCGTATTGATATAAAAACTTATTGCATTTCACATCCATTACGATTCTCACCGCCGCATTTCGGGAATCGTGTTCCAGATTACGATTTTACGGTGGATTCTTAGCGCCATAAAGAGCGCCAATTTTACAAGATGAAATATTTTAACTGCAAGTCGAAACTAACCGCGACCGATCAATATAATTTTACGTGCAGATTCCTGAGTTTCAACAGTTATTAGTGTGTAAAAAATAACAATTCATCGCGGGTAGTGGGTACCAAGCCGAAAGAATTTCGATTAATAAAATGTAACGCGTTTTCGTCTAGACATAACCTACTTAGATTAATAACGTTTACGGAGATGACTTCAGCGTATTAGTAAGAGATCTGTAGACACAATTTCTACGCTCATGTGTATTTATTTTTGTTTGAAACATATGTCAAGATAATTATATTTTGCTAAACGGATATGACAAATAGGTGACACAATTTTCAGTGTGTATGATAGAAAACAGAAATTTTCTATCATAGGTAATGCATGAACTTGTATGTATTACATGAAGTACTTTCTAACAGACTTCGGGTTAAAATCATGTAACTTTCTTATGTTGTATGTCAAGAGCTTTCGTATGGTAAACGTGTTAGAATATTTAAGGACAAAACATTTGTCAACACAATTTTAATAAAAAGTACTTTCAGTTATATTTTGATGAGAAAACAGATACAAACGTGTTCCTCTGAAAATAAATAACGCAGAAAAAATATTTTACCCATGAACATAGAAGTAATGTCATAGTTTCCTTTATTACATATTACTTCAGTCAAAACATTTTAGTATGTATAGGAAACATGGATAGACAAAATAGTAATAACATCTTTTCTTTTATTTTTAGCAAGTGATTGAGAATATATTTTATGACTGGGTTATCGAGGTAGAACTTTAAATGACTGTTAGATAGAGGCATCCACAAAGTAGGGGGTAGGCCAAGACCAATAATCGTGGAGATCTTTGGGCGCCTTTGTCCAGCAACGGACGTCTATCAGCTGATATAATGATCCATAAGTATGTATATGATATGACATATGTAAATAACAGTATAAAATCTTAATTCTAAAGGACATAGTTATAATATCACCAACTCTAATCAATATTATATCTGAGATTTAAAATTCGTAGTATTTTTAGTAGTGTAATAGAGTAGAATACTCTGTACTGCATCATAGTAATACATGTTTTGACATATTACATGCACAAGTTGAACGATAGGAAGTCTTATCGCATAAAGCAATATCTACCAGGCGATCTGCAGATATATATAAGCTGAATATTAACTTAAAGCAACAAGATGCACACAAAGGTTTTGGTATATCTTTAAATCTGTATATGATTGTATGTATTGGTGTTTAAGAAAATAAAACTAAATCTTTGAGCGATCGCTACTATTCAATGGTTTTCTATATATAATTTTTATTACTGTCTCTTTCCACGTGCAACTATTCAAAACTATTTACGTTGATGCATATATGTATAGGTAATTAATTTCATCATCATCATATCACCCGAAAGATGCCCATAGAATGCCTTAATCCAGAAGGATTAAGGCCTCCCCTAAAGATCTCCACAATTGCCAGTCTTGCGCTACCCACATCCAGCGGATTCCAGAGACCCTCAAAAGTTCATCGGAAATATATTGCATAAAAATATATTTTATTATTTCTGAAAATTTGTCAAAATTAACATGTATCAGTTCAGAGAATTGAAAGCCAAACCAAGCCAAGCTACCATTCTTAAAGCACATTTCGAACAAAGAAAAAAATGTCAATACGTATAAGCGAACAGTAGTTTAGAAAGTATCGCGTTAGTAAAGAATTCGTTATGAAATAGTATGAAAAGGTATTGTTTGTGGCGGCAAAGAAAAAATGAAAAAGCAAACAGTTGCGCATTCCATTGGCTAGTGCCGTAGTGCACGTGGCACATTCCAATGGGGTCATGCACCACACGGAGCGCGCGTGCGTAAAACAAGTGCAACGTTCTCAACGGATCCGCCCCTGTCTTGCACATCTTACTGAAACGATACCAGCCTCTATGAAACCTATACAATCCATTAGAATGTAAACCTAAATAATAATCTTAATATCCTTTTAACATATAGCTAGTATGGGTCTACGTGTACCTCCTCAAGCTATTCAGTTATAATTTTATATGGGCGTACGACTAGTACTCCCATAGAAAATTATTTATAGTCGAGATTGCTTAGTTGTTAGACCTTTGGGCTGTGAATTCGGTGATCACGAGTTCAAACCCGACGCCCCACCACTGACATTTCTTATTCATGTGAGTACCTATTATAAATTAAATACCCCGTTCTTTAAACGGAGAAGGAAGACATCATAAGGAAAACTGAATTTTCCAAAAATGTTAATTAAATGGCATATGAAATTTGCCAACCTGCACTAAGCCAGCGGGGTGGACGATGACCTATAATACCATCTCATCTTGAAAGAAGACCTTTGCAATGGCTAAGTAATGTGCTCCATCATCACAAAATGTATAAGTGGCAAAGTAACTTGTGCTGTGTTTATGACACTCGACTGAATAATTTTTACGAATATTTCTATAGATATATAAAGCTTGATGCCTGGCGAAAGTCTTAGGTTAGTAGGTACTATAGACAATGCAAAAGGTTATTATTAGTATGCATACCAAATAATAATGCAAATTTCCTGTTAGCAGTACACTTGTACTTTGCGAAGCATATAATATTAAATTATAAGTGCGAAAGAAACTCAGCATTTTAGCGAATAAGTTGGTACAATTTTTTACCAAAATTCGTATATCCAAAACTAGGGATAAAATTAGTCTACTGATTAGCCTCACTGTAATCAAAAACAAACTAATGAGCTCTCGGTTGACCAATGAATATTTAAGGTGTTAATTTAGACTTTGCGTTATTGACGGGCCTGTTAGTAACCCAGACCCAGTCGTTAGTAACCCAGACTAAGCCAGAGGTTGTGGGTTCGATCCCTAGACGTAATTAATCTTTGTAAAATCTGTACAATTATTTGTTCTTTGTCTGGGTGTAGTTTATCTCTAATATGTATTTATTTAGAAATATATAAGTATGTTTATCATTTGTCTGTTTGCCAAAGCACAGGCTCAGCCTTGTTTGATATCAGATTGCAGCGTGGTAGTTGTTCCAAGATATTTACTTATTATTTATTAATAAGGGGTGTAAAATTTGACATACACCTTTTTAGGCATCCAGACAATACTGAGGTAATGCATGTGAATTAGCACTCCCATACAAAATATGTTTTTTATACTTTTGTTCAAAATGATAAGTAAAAGCAGGATCAGGTTCAGTCTATCTGCCCGTCTTTTATGTTTTCGGCTTGATCCCAGAGAATTGCTTTTATACTTTTTGTATGGTCAACATTTTAGACCTCCGGACAACCTTAATCTTATTAAAACCATACCTTTCCATACCTTTAAAACTGAATTGTGTGTTGGGAAACTACACAATATATTAAAAATAATATATATTTAAGACGCATTTTTCATAAACTCTATTTCAAAATTGATAAACTAATAAACCTATTATTAATGAATATTTAATGAATAATCAGTATGTACGTACGCATCAGACTATGACGCAAGAAAAAAGTATAATTGCAATACTGGCAGTGACATATAAGCCCGTAGAAAGGTTTAATCGAGATGGTACGTAGCAATGTTTCATAAAAATCGGTTGAGCAGTTTATAAGCTCTTTTCTTACTTGCTCTTAACCGGCCCGTAAGTTATCAGAGCCTCCAAAATTTCTTTAGAACTAAGTGATTACCAATAATAATGTCATTTTTACTTATATATTTCTAAATAAATATGCACATGTCATAGATAAATTACGACCAGAACAATAAATCGGGCTCATAAAACAAAAATTTGTCCTGGTTGGGGATTTAACTCACGAGCTCTGACTTTGCGGTCAGAGTCATTAACCGTAAGCGTTATAGAATACCCCGGGAGCCGCCTATATACAGGATTCAGACTAAACCCAGTGTACATCAGACAAGACCTCTATTCGTCATCCTATCGCCGTAGGGCATTTAAATTTTTGTGGCCATATTACGGAAGTGGTCAATTTCGCAGGAGATATTAAGTGCATAAGCGTACGCGCAACCGCAGGTGCACTCACTCCTCCTACCCCTCCGTCATCTAGTGAAATGGAAAACCGCTACGACTAGCAGAGAATTCAGATGATATGTCTAGCCGACGCAACGGTAGTAGCTGTGCTGACCACCGCCGCCCTTTAGGACAACCACCTTGCCTACTTCGCCGGGTCCACTATTACCAACCGTACGCGCAAACGCAGGTGCACTCACTCCTCCTACCCCTCCGTCATCTAGTGAAATGGAAAACCGCTACGACTAGCAGAGAATTCAGATGATATGTCTAGCCGACGCAACGGTAGTAGCTGTGCTGACCACCGCCGCCCTTTAGGACAACCACCTTGCCTACTTCGCCGGGTCCACTATTACCAACCGTACGCGCAAACGCAGTTGCACTCACTCCTCCTACCCCTCCGTCATCTAGTGAAATGGAAAACCGCTACGACTAGCAGAGAATTCAGATGATATGTCTAGCCGACGCAACGGTAGTAGCTGTGCTGACCACCGCCGCCCTTTAGGACAACCACCTTGCCTACTTCGCCGGGTCCACTATTACCAACCGTACGCGCAAACGCAGGTGCACTCACTCCTCCTACCCCTCCGTCATCTAGTGAAATGGAAAACCGCTACGACTAGCAGAGAATTCAGATATGTCTAGCTGACGCACCAGTAGTAGCTGTGCTGACCACCGCCGCCCTTTAGGACAACCACCTTGCCTACTTCGCCGGGTCCACTATTGCATTTCTGCTGTGGGATGCTTTCACCGCTGAAGCCTACTTTTAATCGTCTCTTACGATAGGCAGGAGTTACCTTAACCCTAGACTACAAAATATAACAAAATGAACCGCAGATACACATAATTCCTATGGCAAATTGGCCTTATGATTAGCGAAAATTTAGTTAATTATTCGCACTTATTTGGTGGAAGCATTCTTAGTGTGAATCTAGCGAGCGAAAGTTGTTGAATCGGTTATTAGCGTCAATGATATTCTTCAAAATATAGTCAAAGGCGTATATTTAAGTCCACTGCAGGACATAGGTCTCCAAAAGATTCTATAATATTGCCTTTGGAGGAGCTTGCCTTCACCGCGATTAACATGCGAGTTGTTGACCGCAGTTAGGGGGTAGCTGGTACACAGGTGACGCTGCTGCCCGACTACCTGGTGCATCCCTTAGTCATCTTTTACGACGTCAAAGGAATGATATGGTGTGGTTATGGCACTGTTATTCTTTCTGGGCCAGAAACCACACGGCCAACGAGGCAACGTACCGGGCGACACCATGGGCTAACACAGCGCTTGTACATTTGTATCGGTCACTGACATTTGCAATGGCACACCCACTTGTGCATAGCTTTTTGCAAATACATTATTAGAAACTGCACGGCAATGAGTAAATGACAGATAAGAGAAACAACACCTTGACCACACGAGCTCTTGGCACGAAAACATATATATATACAGTACGAGATTGACAAATAAACCCCCAAATACAATTGAATTGTCTATCTATACGTACTAGAGATAGGCTGTCGGAAGAAATCAGATGTGACCACGCCACTTAGGCGATTTTGTCTAACTTCTTAGTTTATATTTGAAATTATAGCAAAAAGTATAAATTTATCTTCATTGTTTAGTTGTTAAATGTACAATAAAGTATAGGTTTTTTACCTATTTTAATATTCGTACATATTGATTTTTAAATCTTATACGAATGTTTGGCTTTCCATTTTCCTCTCTTTACAATTACAACACCTTTGTTACAGAATACAGGACCTGAGTTTAAATTTAGATAAAAAATATAAAACATGCGGGGCAGTCTTTGGGGACTGCCGATAGAAGTGAAAACTATATATTCATTTCTCATACTCGGAAAGTAGTGTTTATTTGATCCGAGTAGCGAGTGGAAGATACTACTTGCCCCCTTTGGGCGGTAAAGACTCAGTAATAGCTTCCCTCCCTATAGTGTGAGTAAATTTCAAAACCAGAACTAAATTTGGTAAGACAGTAAGCTGTAAAAAATCTTACTACCGCTAAAGAAGCTTTCACTTCAAAAATGCTGCGATCATGCGAGTGTATAAACGGCCAGTACGAATTTAAAAACAAGACCCCGTCTTACGAATATTCGATCAGGTCACATGTCCTGATGCGAGATTAACATTTTTTACCCATCCCAAAAAGTGCACAATGCCGCTAAAGAAGTTTTGAATTCAAAAATTAAATAGACCTTCCAAGTTTAAGATCCCCCTGCGAACAGTTGATCATTAAAAATTAAACCATTCCCAGCTATTACGTACCCGATTACTAGTAGAGCACCTTTGCACTCCCACCTCCCACCACTTTTAAGACATGAAGGAACAACATCCAATGTTATCTTTCTTTAACATAACAGCTATTATTCGTTATTGTTTTTATTTACAACACTCGGACATTTTAAGTATTGTTTTCTCTCATTATTAGTATAGTTTCATAAACTAATATAAATATTTGATACTGGCGCTATATTCTACACATAATAAAGCTCTTGGCCGGTTTTTGCTTTTTGGTGTTAAGTGGGGTTTTTTGAACCCCACTTTACATGTGTTACATGTCTGCTAGTAAGCTTATAAAATTTACTTATAAGTGAAATCTGTTATATATGCCTACTGCCTTTAAAATCAACACTTTTAGAACAAGTATATCGAAAATATAACTTTTTCTAATAGCTATGGCGTAATAGTAAAGCAATACTCCCTGTTTGCATTACCATTAAGAGAAACCGAGAATGGTTGAAAGGTGTCTCGAGGCCGATTTTCATGCCAACTTAAACTGCAACTTCGGTGAATAGATTGGTACCTAAATCCGTCAGGACAAGACTAGAAGTCAGAGGACTAGCATACACCGGTTGGTTTACAAATGACGCACTATGGTATCAGCATTCAAGTAAAGAAGAGCACAGCGTTAATTTGCTCGACTAGACCTTGCAAAATACTCTCCAGGTATAATTTGATTTTGTGGTCCTGGTTGTCAGGAAAGTCACCACAGATCTTATCGGGCGGGAATAATGGTCGGCATCGCTTGAGTAACTATGGTGACCGCTTACTATCAGGTAGGTGGAACCCATTTTGTATACCTACTCATATACCGTTGCTGCATTATAAAAAAAAAAAACAAATGGTTCGATAGAGGCGCTACTAAATAATATTATCAACTGTGAAACTTTTAACTATCTCAACTATGTATGTACACATTGACCACGTAGATAGAGTATGTTTATGCCAGTGCATACTCTAAGATTAAAAAAAAGTCAGCGTAAGATAAAACAACAAGTAAAAATATTATTTCCTGTAGGTAGTATTTCAAGAAGCAGGACATATATCAATTTCTATTTGCGGGTATGTTTTGGATAGCATTATCATAGGGAAAGCGGCAGTAGTTGAGCGCAGGGCGGTAGGTCGGACGCTCGCAGGAATGCGGCCGGACGCACCCCCCGCACCCCCACGTGCCCGCCCGCGCGCCGAACCCAATTTGAGTTCGCAAACTTTAATCAGAACTTTCAGATTATTTTTGAAAGTTATTGAAAAGGTATTTTTAAAGTATGTTCACTTTTGAAAGTTTGATGTATTTACATTCTCTTTGGTCGTGATCGAGTATTTATTTATTGGTTTAAACATTTGTAGTCGACAACACTCCAACTAATAAAAGTTAATCGACAATAGATGCTACTAAATTAACAGACTGAAAACTGCCTTATACGTAAACTTAGGAACTTTTTATCATATCAATAATCATTGTGTTTTTGGGTGTCTTTGGGTGTTTTTAGGTTCTTTAAAATATTTCTGATAAATACTTTTCCACGCGAGGATACATTTGTGACATAAATTTTGTTAAGTGAAAATCGACGTATATGTACAGACGCCAGCACATCCAGCTATCCCAATCTGTCAAATTTATTTCATAGATTTTCAACTTTATCACAAAAGCATAAGGTTCACTTTCAATTGGGGAAATTTGACAGATTAGGTAAGCTTGAAGTTCTGGCGTCTGTACTTTGAATTAGGTGCAAAGTTTGTTCCGTTGAGTAGTCAGTTATTCAACAAAATCATAGCCAGTGTATATTATATTTAGTCATATACCTCTTGTGGTTGTGGTTACCATGTTGATAGAATTGTTCTACTATGGTTTGCCTACTGTTGTATAATTACTACAGTTCTTTAACTAAAGCTTGCATAAACAAATATTTATGCAAATGGAACCTCTTGACGTCATATTTGTAATTGGTTCAAGCTTTAATCAGTTGTGTAGTTCACGCTTTTTGTATAACTAAGCTTACGCAACATGCACGAACAAACAACAATGTATGCAAACAGAACGTGTTAACGTCGATTTTGAAATTGATACAAACTTTAATAAGCAGCGACATTAAGACTTTTGCCGTACAACTTAAGCTTGCGCAGTGTTTATTTATACAAACAAAAGGTTGAGTGAACGTCAGCAGTTAGACGTCAACTACGTCAAGTTTGAAATTGATGAAAGTTCTGATCCGTAATATAGATCATACTAGTTGTCAAAGTAATCCTTACTCAACATGTTCGTACACACAAAAATGTTTTAAAAGAAACATATTAATCTCATTTTTTTTATTTATAAGGCTTCGATCAACCCTAACGTTCAGACTTTTGCTGTGCAACTGAAGCTTGAAACATTTAAACGTCAAGTTTGAAACTGGTGCAAGGTTTTAACAGTAGTGTAGTTCAATATTGACTACGGCTTAGGCGACATGAGACAAATATATGCTAACGGAACGTGTCGACGTCAACTTTGAATTAGGTACAGATACCAGAACATCCAGCTACCCCAATCTGTCAAATTTCATTTATAGATTTTCAACTTTATCACATAAGCGTAAGGTTCACTTTCATTTGGGGGAATTTGACAGATTGTGGTAGCTTGATGTGCCGACGTTTGTACAAGCTATAGTCAGAAGTGTTGTTAGAAATTATATTATTTAAGTAAAGTTAGGCAATGTGCACTTAATTAATGTAAACGGAACGAGTAGACGTCAAGTTCAAATTAGGTGCAAACCATAATCAGAACAACTAAAGCTTTTTCAACGCGAATTCATCAAATTATTATGCGTACGGAAAATACATATGTCAAGTTTGAAATAAGTACAGTCAGTTTAATCTGTCATAAACTTCGTTTGTGCAACACTTTCCGCAATAAGTACGGTCAGCAAATAAAATATCTATATATGGCCATGCCAATAACAATATTGTATTAGCGAAAATTGTTATTCAGCATCATTCATCATTTTTCACCGAACTATTGCTTTCCAAAGAGAAAATAGATCCCGTATATAAATGTATATATTATATCTATATCAGTAATCTCTTTTATTGACTGTACAGGACTGATTAAAGCATTACAACTGCAAACTTTATAGTCGCCTTACAGAAATTATATTTACATACATATTTACATGGAGAAAATTACTAGCAGAGACGGGCCTGTTGGCGTGGTTGGCAAATGCTTGCTTTTCACGCCGGAGGTCGTGGGTTCGATTCCCACCCAGGACAGATATCTGTGTGCATGAACATGTCTGATTGTCCTGAGTCTGGGTGTATTCTACATAAGTATGTACTTACAAAAGAAAAATAGTATATGTAGTATATCAGTTATCTGGTTTCCATAGCACAAGCTCTGCTTAGTTAGGGATCAGATGGCCGTGTGTAAATAATGTCCCACGATATTATTATTATTATTATACACCATAAAATCACCCTATGAAACAAATGATAACGAACACGAGAGCTGCAGAGATATATCACTTTGAAGGGGCGGGAAACTAATAATAGATGACTGCCAATCTTCATTCATTGGTGAAGCATTTTAAATTACAAGCGAAGCGGTTATCAGCAGTGGTTGTATTGTTGGGTACTTAAAGCTTGCGTTTTATTGAAGACTTAAATGCATTTGACCCTAGTCTTGCCTAATTGTAAGCACAGACAGTGTGCCATGGAGTCACATTTGGCAATGTCTCTTTAGGCACTGGTTTTTCACATATTAAACACGGAACACGTTAAAACTGAATCAACTTAATACCATTACCATATACACCAAAAATATTCTGCCAAGAATCATACGGGTTGTGATGACTTTTGAAAGAGGGAGTTTTAAATATACTAGTTTATGGCGCGAATATGTGTCCATTTTTATTCGGTACAATTAAACAAAGTATTTATAATATAAAAGACTAGTGACGAAGTGCCAGTAACAATCTCCGAAGGCCATCATCAGTCGCAGCCAGGCAGTTCAGTGGTTCATACCACAATGTAGAGAAAATCGAGGATGTAATTAATTTTTGATCAATGAAATGTCCTCTGGATCCGCAATCGGACGAGCGTGCGGGCGTTGTATTAAGTATATATAATTCGTAGTAGTCGTATTAGGTTGTAGATATGCGTTTTCTCTATATGAAGTAACGGACGTTTTGTTATTCTGTCTTATTTTCACACTGATCAACATACCTATAACATGTAAACAGAGGCAAATAGACTTCTAATCTAGGATTTGACAGAGTGCTTGCTTCAGGAACGCACATAACGGCTATCCCTGTGAGAGATAAGTTGATTATTATAATAAAGTTCCTGGCGTTGTATAATTATTACCTGTTTATGTAAATCACACCCAGTATGACAGTGCAATTTTAAAATGAGATAGTGGAAAGGAAAAACACCGCATAAAAAAGAATAAAAGCGTTAATCATAATCAGATATATTGCATGTTAAGGTTGTGTTTTCTGGTAAGGCATCGGCTATATAAAATGGACAAAACGGGTGTGGGTGAGTGGAAGGAACGAACGCCGACACATTCCCGAGGCTCAAATCGTAAATTACAGCAGGCGAGCGGCGCCGGCGCCGGGAGGAGCGCTTGTTACGATATTTGAACAAATTCCCGGCGGTGTTAATCTGCATAATAACAGCGGCGGATACAAAGCGCTTGCCGACTCCCATTATGCGCGGGCGCCACCCGCGCAGGGTTATCAGGTCGAAAAATTTAAACCCCTGACAAAACCAATGATAATCCTGATTTGAATAAATATAAAATATCAGATAGTTATGATCAATTTTCACGCCAGCCATAAAAATAATGCTTCAAGCACGCCGGTAATAAAAAAAGTACTAAGTTAATTGCATCTGATGACCCCAGTCTAACTTAATGGTACCTAAATACAGGATCTAAGATAAAGTATTTACTTTAATGTAGCTAGCCAGGCGCATAACACCAAGCGTTTGATGTTTTCTTTAGAATGATTAACTGTTTGTTTAGGATGTACTACCTCATATTATTTAACTCTAAGCATAGATAATTCACATTTATCAGGTCAAAAATTAATAACTATAAAATACATTGAAACCAAGTTCAAAGAACCATAACAGAACAGACAGTCAAAAGAAACATGCAAGACCAGCCAGTCCAATTTCTAAAACTTGGCATATGCCGAAAACAACAAATCTTGAGGTCTGATAACCCTGCGCCCGCGCCACCCGCCCGCTACTCCGCAGCCAATACCTACTAGTGATTACCGACACTGGTGTTAAATCCACCGCCGTATCGACCCACATCGTAATGAACGACCAACACCCGCACCGGGTTTTCATAAGGATTATTTATGAAAAATATCCAGTGATGGATAACAGGATTTTTTAAAGTTGAAGTATGAGTAGGGTTTAATCATACACGAAATATTTAAATTGTTCTTGCAAATATCAATTAAATATGATACTAGGCTGTAGAAGAAGAAGAAATACTCATTATTGGAAAAATAAGAACAACAAAACAATGGTTACACACAAGCCTTATTGCTAAAAGCGTTCTCTTCCAGGCAACCTTCCAGGTAAATCATACCGCGAGACGGGACAATTTACTAGATGCAGTGACAAAATAGTTTAAGCATTCCGTTCCAGGCCGCCTTCCATACGCATAGTGATTTTACACCCTTGATCCTGATCTTAGGTGGAACCGCGAGAGGGAACAACTTACTAGATACAGTGACAAAATAGTTTAAGTCACTTTTACATCATATATTCAAAGTGCAGCGCACGAAGGATAACAGCCACTTAACTTTCCCCGAAGCATTTAATTTAAGTAGCATCACTTGACACAGGGAATGTATGCAGGGACAATCTTGTTACGTCACATACTCAACTATTACCTGGACTAGAATAATGTCCACGGTAACCTGAAATGACAGCCACGACGGGCGCAGGGCGCTAAAGATCCGTTAGAGGAATAAATTGCGTAATACCAATTACATATTATAGTAATGGTGTTTGAAAGTCTAATGTCAAACGTGATCGACGCGCATTAGAGCAGATACAGTAATGTCATAAACTCGATTTCCCAAAAAGACGATTTTGTTTTCAGAGTTTATGTATGATCAATGACATAGGCTAGGTCACATTATAGTAAAATATTTGGCAGTTTTTAACCTTAAGATTAGGTTATTAAATGAAAATGTCAACACTTTCTCCGACATTTCAGGTTTCTTCACCACTCCGATTAGTTTCAACTGGCCTTTCCTGTTGAAACGTTTATCAATTGGAAGGATGATTCGGAATCGCTTATATATATTTTTATTAATTCACTTTAAGTCGCTATCTAACCTCCGCTAATCTGTTCCGTCCGAATATATGTATATAAATTTGCTTACAATTAACATAGTTGGTAGCAATCCTTTTTAGTTCAATCATGTTAAAATCTTCTGTCAGTTATACCTTCTCTAATTGCTAGCTGTTGTTATTAGTATAGGATATTTAAGCAAAGTCAAAAAAGGGTGCATGGTATTTTAAGCGCACTTTTTGTTTCACAATTGATCATTCTAGGGGTAGACATTCTGTAAAGGTGTGTCACATTTTAAATAGACCAATTCTAATAGAATGTACTAATAGCCATGACGTAATACAAAAGATTATGCTATAATTATATGTGATTTACAATTAACCCAGACTAGAGAATTTCTAAAACTTGGCATATGCCGAAAACAACAAATCGTGAAGTCTGGTAACCCTGCGCCCGCGCCACCCGCTCTCTTCTCCGCGCCCAATACCAACTAGTGATTACAGACACTGGCACTATTTTATTTATTTGCTGAGTGTAATGTGTTAGTTTTTAACGTCATTTTGATTTGGATCCTAAACTGATATTTGTATAAAACTTTTCATCAATGTGACAAAAAAGAAAAGAATCGAAATAAAAAAAATAGAAGAAAGGTGTAAATCTTGCTGCAAATTCCTCTGAATTCGGCTGATGAAGTCTAGTCTCTGTCTTGGGCGAACCTGAATACTTCGCTGCCCTGGAGATTCTAGTCTGACTCTAAAAGTGCCTACACGCGTTACGAGGGTTGCCCTTATATTTCCTAGTTACGTCTAGGATTGAAAATTGGGACGAAAGAGACTGCTCTCAATCTTAATATTCAATGAAAAAATATGGTATAAAAGATATTCATCAATAACAACTTATTAGAAGACTCTCACATATTCTTTATGGAGTTACATCGTGTATTTTGAATCTTAGATTAATTGTTGGCGTCACAACGTGACTAGCCAAGATAGTAACAGTGACCGTAATAGAAACAACGACGGTGAATTTCGCAAACATTCTGGGAAACCGTAACAAATGAGAACAGTCGGATTCTTCGGAAAAGGTCGCTACCGTCTCGGACATCAGTGAGAGGTGCCAATATTGAACAGTTATGAATATGGTCGGGAGGCACCCACGCGTCTGTATAGACGACGCGACAAATCGCCAAGGTTGTCTTCAATGATACGGCGCGCGCCGCCGAATTTTTCAGTGAAATAGTTTCATCGGGCGGTTTCGGCGGCGGTGACGGCAACGTCTGCGCCGGCGCGCCGGTCGATGCCCCCGCGGCCACGCGATTTGGCTCCACTCGACACAACTACTAATGAAACGTCGTTGCCAATACGATCGCTCGGCGACTCTTGCCGCCGCCGAGACCACCTTCACCGATATACCACGATTGTAACACCGTCTACATACATGCATATTAGCGGCTCATTATTCGCCGAGCTGTAAGTACTTACCTCTCTAGCCGGCTGCTCACTCGGTGATAAAAACGAAAGTATGAAACGCATTTCTAAACAGTTGGGTATCTAATATGTTGCAATAATCGTACTTTTGGCAATAGAGGAAGCATTTAACTAAACGTTTCGTAATGATATTGGCTAAATGTGCTTTATAAGCATCACAATCTATGCCAAAAGCCAAGTAGGCGTGTGACAACTCATGCCAAACATTCGATGAGACGAAACGAGACAATTCTCGACGGTGTATCTCTTTAACAAAATTATACGTAAGTATATTTATAGTTTGAGAAAACTAAAAACGAATCGGTGACAAGCATGACAAATGTAGCCACCCGTCTGTATGCTTAATATGTTTTAATATCGATATAAATGAGAGTCAAGTCGACGCAAGCGGCTATTGTTAACCTCGAATAGCGGGTCCGATGCATGAAGGCATAGTGCAGCCGTAGACGGGTAGCTGCATCCCGCTCGCGCCCACAACTTATCAATGAAATGCCTGCGCAGCCGCCGCCGCAACGGTGCCTCGCGTTCCTTCTTCTGACGTAACAAAATGGCGGACAACACATTTACGTATGTACCTACTTATCCTATTTAAGTATTTATAGAAAATTTGCTCAGAATTAGCTATGCTGACGACATACGACATTAAATAAACATAATTCCTAAGAAACACCGAATTTGAGGTGTCAAGACTACTAAATTATGTTGAAAACTACAGTTATTCAACACAATAGATTTTTAGGAAATGATGATTTACAAAGTTGGGCACTTACTACTCATACAAAGGAATTATATAAGACTACCAAAATACATTTATAAAAGCAAATAATATATTGTTGTAGAAAATACTAATATAATTTCTTCATCAAGTGACTTTGTGACCTATAAACGTGATAAGAGTATTTTTTTAAATTAAAGAATTCGATACAAGTGGCGACATCTAAGCGCACATAACAAAAAGCCATAAGTACCGCAGTGTAATAGCTAGCTCATTCAATCATGAGTTCATATTAAAACCACTACAGTATTTGGAAACGCGTATCGACCCCGCTAGATGGCAATACTCGCAAAAATAACATAGTAAAGGCACTACAGTAGTTGGAAACGCGTATTAACCCCGCTAGATGGCGGTATTCGCAAAAATAAATTTGCTAACATTGCTACGCGTATAAACGAATGTTTGAAATACTACCGGAGTTACGTCCTAGATGGCTCTACCAGCAATGGCCATAGTTTTGGTCACACCGACCGACCCAACTCAGATTGTTAACTATAAATGAACCCAATTATATTCATAAACAGAAAAGGGTCTCATTTTCATAGTTATTATTTTCGTAATTCGTAACGCGGGAGTAATCGCAGAGATTTCTCCCGCGTTTGTGAACTGATTCTGATATTTCCCTATTCTCTTTTGAGATGATCCTATGTGATTGTCGTAATCGGATTATAAACTTAAGAATTCTTTAAAAATAATAATAAAGTGTCAACCTGTCCCAGGTCAAGTGTCATTGTAATATGAAAGGATTTCATATGATATAAGGGTGTTTTGTTTTTGTGGGTATCAAAAATAATACCCATATTTATATATTTAGGCAAAAGGGAAAAGTTTTTGATATTAATTTCTCCCATGATCCCATGTGAATGTCGTGATCGGATTATAAACTTAGGGCTTATATAGGAAATTAAGGGTATAGAACCCTAAATTTCCTATATATTAAAAATAACTAACTATGCATTATCAGACCCTGAAACGATTCATACTTTCACAGATAGCAAGTGGTACAACAACGGTAATTAAATTACCAATATGCATAGCATTATTCAGGTTTAATTATCTATGAAATGGATATGGAAAATCATAAATTTTCAATATAACATAAAATATGTGACATGCGAAAGGTAACACCACAAAAATGTATTAGGAAAATTCAGTCGAGTGATGCGAGCAAACATTGGTAATTAGTACTATCCCGTCAGTTGCTTGTAAGTCATGCCGTTAAACGTATCGACAGCTCTCTGAAATCTCATGATGTTCTACAGCGTCCTACCTATCTCTGTTATCTATATGTTATTAATACGGTATTTGGAAATCGAACATAAATAGATGTTAACACGCTTATAACTTGTTCTAGACGGGACGCGACATCGTGAGGATCGCATTCGCCCTGAAAATAATCTCCTGAAGAGATTAGTCAAATCCGGACTAATATTATAAATGCGAAAGTAACTCTGTCTGTCTGTTACTCTTTCACGCCAAAACTACTGAACGGATTTGAATGAAATTTGGTATGCAGATGGTCTAGACCCTGAGAAAGCACATAGGCTACTTTTTATTGCGAAAAGGGGGTTGTAATTAATAATAATACTTCTTAACGCGAGCGAAGCCGCGGGCAAAAGCTAGTTAAACATAAAATTCATTCATCACTCAACTCACTTACCGGCAGTTGCTTGTAAGTTATGCCGTTAAACTTACTGAAATTTGATGTTATTCTACAGCATCCTATCTCTATTATCGATATGTTATTAACAATGTGTTTGAAAATTGAACATAAATAGATGTTAGAGCGCTTGTAACATAGAAGTGCGCGGCGGGACGCGACATGTGATCGTATTCGTCCTTAACATAATCTCCTGAAGAAATTAGTCAAATGAAACAGTCAATTGAAAACATATCGGAGTTTTAATTTGCAAAACCTACGAGTGCGTAATAGTTTCAGAAGTGTATTTTTTATGCAAAATGAGTTTGCGCTTGACCACAATGTCACCTGGTGGTACGTGCAGATGTGGTTGAAGGTGGATTGCGCGTACCCATAAGATGCCTGTTCATGTTTCGGCATAATGGGATGTCAACAACATAGCGGTGGAGAACCTCCCCACACCTTGTAGTCCGATGAAAAAAGGGAGATGGATGGATAAGTTCATGGAGGTCTGGCGTGAAAGTGGACCATATTTCGCCGGTTTGGGGAAACGTAAACGGAAACACAACGAATTAAATAGCTCTGAAGACCCAAATAGCGATATTTTTTTTTCAGACATCGGTCGCATGAACAATGTTTACAACAAAAACAAAACGTCTCACGGCTTCACAAAATAGACCAGCTCGGCGACGTCTACGGTTGGGATGTCACAAATTGATTGAGAGAATGACGCGTAAGAGGCTACATTTTTAATAGAACTTACCTGGCTGCGTGGAAGGACGTGTGGTTTGAAGAGCTGGCTGCCCCGAACGACACGCCAACGGCCAGCCCCTCGGGGATGTTGTGCACGGTGATAGCCACTACGAGGAGCATGATGCGCTTCCACTGCGACTGCCGCGCTTCCAACGCCCTCGCGATGCTGTCGTGGCGATCACCGTCACCATTCTCACCGTTTTTCTGAAATTAATAAGGATTTTTAGTAACTGTTCAAAATTGTCAATCCCACTAACACTGCACATGTGGCGTAGTGGTTAAGACAGCCGCCTCGCTACTCCGTGGTCCGGGTTTGAACCCCCACATTGTTTTTTTTTTTTTTTTAGCATGACGCTACAGTTAGCCTAGGAGGCTTTCACTGCTTCACCGGACTATAGAGGCGAGCAGAGGGCTCGAGCCGTCTAGAAATTAAGTAACCCGCGCCGGAGGGCACCCCCTGTGGGGTTCGAACCTCGACTCTGGGCGATTACTGGCGGGGAGAGGGCAGAGATCATCATTTTAGGGAGTTTTGTGCAACTTTCGCTCTACGTTAATGACATGACGCGGCCCCCCGTCCGCGTTGAGGGGGGCTTTTTATCGGTACGATATGCAAACTAAGGGTCATGGAGGGCGTTGGAGGTCGCGACGCGATCGCGGTCGTACTCTCGTCCGACGAGTACGAATTATCGGTCTGTGTGAATCCCCCACAGGACAACTATTTGTGTGTATGGTTGTAAAGTACCCCGCGACAAAGGGGTTCAATTACCTAGTGCGCGATTGTCTTAAAAAAAATATAAATATGAAAGTTTGGATGTTTATAAGTCAATCTCACAATAACGGCTTATCGGATTTTGTTAAACTAGGGAATAAATAAATATACTAGGGCATTATTAACACACGACCATCTGATCCCAAACTAAGCAGAGCATGCACTATGGAAATCAGATAACTGATATAAGTACCTACTACATATACCAATTTACTTTGGTAAATACATACTTATATAGATAATTACACTGAGACTCATAACATGTTCATTCACACAAATATCTGTCCTGTGGTGGGAATCGAACCCACGACCGAGGCGAAAGGCAAGTATCTGCCAACTACGCCAACCGGCCCGTCAAATATATATAAAAACAATACTGAAGATATGTAAAATAGTCTATATTTGACGGCCGTATCTCTAGATATAATCTCTTCGCAATAACCAAAGAACGAACTTGAGAAAGAGTAGTAATAAACTCAAAAATCATTTATTCCGTAAAAAAATTACGGTTATGTGGAATCGTCATTTTTTTACCCTACCGTGCAGTGCATGACGTGGCAGCTACTGAGAAACACTTTCTGGCAACTCGGTAGGAATCCTTTTTTTTAATAAAAGAATCTTAAGATTAATTACAAACATGTGTGTTGATTCAGAACAACTGTACTAGTTGTTGATGTACTTGCTATGTAAGATATTGCTAATGTTATTGTATGTTCTTATGAGAAAATAGATTAATATTAAACCTAATAATTTGTAGACTCTTGGACTGTGTTCTATTCACAAGGCGCAAGTACATCAACAACTGGTACAGTTGCTCTGAGTCAACACACATGATTGGAATTAATCTAAGAACTATTTTATTTAAAAAAAACCGGCCAAGTGCGTGTCGGTCGCGCACATGAAGGGTTCCGTAGCAGCAAGTATTTCAGTTGATTAAATGAAAGGTAAATTGCGGTTTACGATTTATGACGTATTAAAAAAAACTACTTACTAGATCTCGTCCAAACCAATTTTTGTTGTTAGTTTTTATGGTAATGTAACATCATGTATTTTTTTTTGTTTTTTCATTCCCTCGTTTTAGAAGTTACAGGGGGGAGGGGGACACTCATTTTACCAGTGGAAGTGTCTCTCGCGCAAACTATTCAGTTTAGAAAAAAATTATATTAGAAACCCCAATATCATTTTTGAAGACCTATCCATAGATACCCCACGTGTATGGGTAAGACGAAAAAAATTTTTTTGAGTTTCAGTTCTATGTATGGGGAACCCCCAAAATTATTGTTATTTTTCTATTTTTGTGTAAAAATCTTAATGCGGTTCACTGAATACATCTACGTACCAAGTTTCAACAGTACAGCTCTTATAGTTCCGGAAAAAAGTGGCTGTGACATACGGACGGACAGACAGACAGACAAACATGACGAATCTATAAGGGTTCCGTTTTTTTGCCATGTGGCTACGGAACCCTAAAAAGGAATCCTACTGAGTTGCCACAAAGTGTCTCTTCGTTGGTTGGAAAAATGTAGGTATACGGGATTAAATTGATTGTACATATTTTTTTATTTGTTTTTTAATGTATTGATATTGTTTTTTTAGTTCGGTTAAACAGCTGTGTAATTACCATGAAAGTCAATGAATTAACATAACATGTCGCTGGAAGTAGGTAGATATAATTGAATCGAACTGCTTTTCGATCGAACCAAATTCATTTACAGTTATATCATCATCATCATCATATCAGCCGAAAGACGTCCACTGCTGGACAAAGGCCTCCCCCAAAGATCTCCACAATTGCCGGTCTTGCGCTATCCGCATCCAGCGATTTCCAGCGACCCGCACAAGATCATCGGTCCATCTTGTAGGGGGCCTGCCCACGCTGCGTCTTCCGGTTCGTGGTCGCCACTCGAGAACCTTTCTGCCCCAACGGCCGTCGGCTCTACGAGCTATGTGCCCTGCCCACTGCCACTTCAGCTTGGCAATTCTTCGGGCTATGTCGGTGACTTTGGTTCGCCTGCGGATTTCGTCATTTCTGATGCGATCCCGCAGGGAAACTCCGAGCATAGCCCTCTCCATTGCTCTTTGGGTGACCTTGAGCCTTCGAATAAGGCCCATAGTGAGCGACCACGTCTCTGTTCCGTATGTCATCACTGGCAACACACACTGGTCGAAGACTTTCGACTTGAGACACTGCGGTATTTTGGACGAGAAGATGTTACGTAGCTTCCCGAACGCTGCCCATCCGAGTTGGATTCTACGATTGACCTCCTTCTCGAAGTTGGACCTACCTAGTTGGATGGTCTGTCCTAGGTAAATATAGTTCTCTACAACTTCGAGTGCAGAGTCACCAACTTTCAATTGAGTGGGTGCAACATGGACGTTTGACATGATTTTCGTCTTATCCATGTTCATTTTCAGACCCACTTGTTGAGAGACTCTGCTGAGGTCATCGAGCATTGTACCGAGGTCTTCCATGGTCTCAGCCATGACTACGATATCATCGGCAAATCGAAGGTGAGTGATGTACTCGCCATTGACATTGATGCCAAAGCCTTTCCAGTCCAGAAGCTTGAAGACGTCTTCCAATGCAGCGGTGAACAGTTTCGGAGATATAACATCTCCCTGTCTCACGCCTCGCTGCAAGTGGATAGGTTTCGAGATCTGGTCTTGGAGTCGCACTGACATAGTGGCGTTTTCATACAAACACTTTATCACCTCGATATACCGGTAGTCAATTTGGCACCTTATGAGAGACCTCAGCACGGCCCATGTTTCGATAGAATCAAAGGCTTTCTCATAGTCCACAAACGCTAAGCACAGTGGCTTGTTATACTCTTCGGTCTTCTGTATAACTTGCCGCAGCGTATGTATGTGGTCTATGGTGCTAAAGCCTTTTCGGAAACCGGCTTGTTCGGGAGGCTGGTAGTCGTCAAACCTGCGCGCGAGACGGTTCGTAACGACCCTCGAAAACAACTTGTAAACATGGCTCAGCAGTGTGATGGGTCTATAATTCTTCAATAGGGTTATATAGCTCTTATAAAAGTTGTAGTAGAGGTTTTTTGACGGTAAAGTTATGTAATTTAACTAATCAAACCAACAACATTTGATATTGTTATACAGTCATAGTCCACAATAATTATTTACGGGTTCCATCATGCCGAAAAGAAAAAGAATGCGGTATGTTATTTAAAACGTTAGCTATCCTAATCCTAACTAATATTATAAATGCGAAAGTAACTCTGTCTGTCTGTATGTTACTCTTTCACGCCAAAACTACTGAACGGATTTGAATGAAATTTGGTATACAGATGGTCTAGATCCTGAGAAAGAACATAGGCAAATTTTTATAGTTAGGATAACACATAGGCCATATTTTAGAAAGTTTAACGACGGTAAAACCGCGGGGCACAGCTATTAGATTTATAAGGTTTAAAAAAAAGAAAAGTTACATTTTATACTACTTACTTTTCTTTTGTATATTCATACTTATTAAATAATGGGTGTTTAGCTTAGTATTGGTATTTTTGTGAGCAGAAATAGCTAATTGTTCATCAACTCATGGCCAGCAAATATTTCAAAATCTGTATTTTTTTTGTACAGCATATTAAGCTGAATTTGAGCTGCAAGTTAAGCATTTGTCCAAATGTCATACGTCCTAAAGTCGCTTCTGGCACGCGCCGGCCGCTGCCGCGGCACGCTCACTTCGCTCTGTTCTACGGGATAACTGGCGCGGCTCGTGCGCTGTGCTTGTATAAGCTTGACCCGCTCTCATCGCTTCGCTCCTCGCTAACCTAAGCTGTATGGGTACGACCCTTTGCCTAACACTTGCCACTTAATACATTTTATCAAACGTTTTTATACCAATAGTAGTTTTATTTGACTTGATAACTCATTTGCTAAATGTTCGTTGTGTAAAATAATTATTTATAAAATGTAAATTTAAGTGCTGATAATTTGGAAAAGTGAGTAATTTGAAAAATGGTTAGTAGTAAAATGATCAATCGGCGAAACCATTGTTTTACCAAACGTTGTTTGTCATGTGTAATTTTGCCAAACGAGTTTTGGTCAAACAGCAGGACTGCTTTAAATATGCATACCAATCAAATACACTGCTTATAGACATGTATTTTCTGCTGATCAATCATGAAATCTTGCTGATCAAGTAGTTATTTTGCGGACTGAATGTTTTTTACGCAAATTCATGTTATGCTTCTACCTATACCTATTTATGATTTAATTTTCGAACCATTATCAAAATTATTTGCATTTGCCAACCACGCAAACTGTCATAATTCACGTATATAACTATGGGTAATAGTTTATAAGATTTTCAAAATTTCACTCATTACAAATCAAATTAGGAAAATATTTTAATGAAATTTGGATTAAGTGCCGAAATATAGGTCAAATTTTATAGTATGGCCAGTTCAAGGACAAAAATAAAGTAATCCAGTCAACCTGTCCCAGGTCAATGACATGACAAAATATCGAGAACATTCTCAAACAAACTATTATGAGGTCCAGTTGTAAGCGTTATATTTTTGTAAATTTCAATGTAAAAATATCAAATTTGTTATTGTAATATTGCTGGGGCATATACCTAGACTGACTGTTAGGCCAAGAAAGGTCGTCGCGAGTTCGAATTAGGCAGAGAAAATAATTTTAACATCACCCAACTGAATTTGTTGGTAAAGATTCAGTTGGGTATCTGTATGTTGTCCGTGATTGAAGATAAGAAAAATATAATAATATTATAATTTTGGGGTATTTTATGCTTTGAAAGTTGGTCTTAGAAATTAATTATTACAGTATATGTCTAGAAGGTTGTTAACAAATACAAAAAAGCACTCAAGTTTCAAGGGACACCCGGATGGAACGAAGTTCCTTTCGATTAATTAGTGAAGGAATTCTAATATATTTTTTTATGTTATAATAATATTGTTTTTATTATTAACAAATATAATGTAATATAAACTTAATCAGTAGGCTCAATTTTAGTAATAAAAGAAGCAAAAATGTCATTACCACTTTTCGGCTTAATTTTTTCCGTCTAGCCCCCTCTACATTGGCAACGCGCGATAAGGACTTCGTTCCAATAATAAAAGAATACAGATATACCTTAACCCTTTCTGGAGCAGTGGGTATATAGTTGCTCGTGGCAACAATATCCATACTACTATATATTTTGAAATCTATTTGGCTTGTGATAATCCAAAACCAATAAAGCACACCTACCTACTGCTTTATCAGGCATATGCTCCGCTTTTCATTATGCTTTTTAAGTTAAATTAATAATATGTAGGATGCATAAACTCATACAATCTAAATAGAAATTATCTTATCTAACGTTCGCGTCACAGAAGTATTGAAATAAATGTCAATGTTAAAAGTATCTACGTACCTTATATCAATCATATAATTATATCATTTACTTCGAAACTACAAGTACCTACGTACGTACACCATGAAAATTGTGTTTGAAGCATTATTCGAATAATACGCCACAGGACATTGCCCTGTTTATTTTGCAACACAAATAAAAATTTACCTTTGCTAAATCTAGTTGTAATAGTTCAACATTATATTACACCCTACATTAGAATGAATCCTTGCCCAGCAAAAATGTTATTTTAAATTCGTGTCAATCATGTATTTTCATCACCATCATGTCAGCCAAAGTTCGTCCACTGCTACAGACTACAGTCTCCCCAAATAATGGGGGAATATGCCATAATAGCCACGCTCAGCAGACGGGTTGGTCAGTTTGATGTTCATAATTCACAGAAAAACGCTGCTGCCCGTTCTCTGGTAGGTATTCCCTCGGACGATTTCTACGCCCCCCACGGGATGAGATGGGGTGATTATATTCCATACCGACACCACACAGCAATTTTTAATCAATCTCTTTTTTTATTAAAATACCTTATAAATACTCATAGTCTTAACGTCATTATACCCATAGAAATGTCAATTTTAACACGGCTCTCTTTTTACATTGGCTAAAACATCGATTACAAAATTTAAGTGTTAAAAACTATATTCTCATTGATAAAAGAAATATCTCGTCATTAATGCTAATGACATACTAAAAATATTAATATTATCCATAGAAAAGCCAATGACTGTAAGGTGCCCGTTTTGTGCCAAGGAATGTATAGAGTGTCAACGAATCGTTCGCAGGTAAAAGGTTATGTCGTTGAAAAACTTATATACGAAATATTCTTTCGACAGCTCGTTTGGCAGAGAAATGTCTGTCGGAGACATGTTTCGGCCCCACATCGACATGGTGGCGACAGTACATATTTATTTATTTATTTCTCATAATTATGGGAAGTGGTTACCCTAGTGTCAAGAGTTGTTCAAGCCGCCTAGTAGGCCTCCGATATGGATTAATGACTGTTGTCTAATGACTACAACCGGGACCGACAGCTTAACGTGCCCTGCAAAGCACGGAGACTCTCACAAATTAAAAGTCTTTGATGGTCACCCATCTATGGACAGACCGCGAGCCTAGTTGCTTTACCTCGACAATCACTTACGGACCGATGAGAGCAAATAGCTATGAGCGCCTCGAGAATATATATGCATGAAATTGTAACTTATTATTATTATCAATGAAATTAAAAAATACTCATTATAAGGTGACTTCAATAAAAATAAACACGATTTTACTCCCGATAGTAAATTTGAAATGTAAATCAGAGGAATGCATGAAACAGTTTGCCGTGCAATGAGCAAAAGCGATAATGTGCAATCAGCATCTAATACGCCTGGTTTAGAACCGACTAGTTCATCACTTTTGGATTCAATTATAAATAATGTGATAAAATTACCTTTGAAACGATTTTATTGCATTTGAAGTATACTTTTTGGGCAACTGTACTAAACTACTATATTCAAACAAAAGCGGAGATACGTTATTAAAGTAATAAATAATATAAGATAGTGATAACTACAAACTTGAACCTGAACCGACTATTGGGGATTTTTATTTTTCACTAGCTGTGCCCGCGACTTCATCCGCGTGTTAATTAGTTTATTTAGTTTTTCTTGTAAAATAAAAGACTTTTTCTGAAAATAAAAGTAGCCTAAGTTACTCCTTATTACATCAGCTACCTGCCAATAAAAGTCCCGTCAAAATCGGTCCAGCCATTTCAGAGATTAGCCGGAACAAACAGACAGACAGACAGACAAAAATTGTAAAAAATGTCATTTTGGTGTATGTACCGTATAAATATATTCATATTAATGTAGTAAAAACCAAGTATTTCAATATTACAAACAGACACTCCAATTTTATTTATTTGTATAGAGTATAGATTTAATGAATTAAACAAAGTGGCTTTACTTAGTTATTAAATCATTCGTAGTTCAAAAACTAATATAACATCTTTCTTCTCTATTACTGTGTATTTTTTGTGGGAGTGGTTTTGGAAAATTAACGGAAATGTATTACAGGAAACCGGGGAAGCGCGCGTGCGCGCGGTATTGATTTGTCCAATGAGCGCGCGCGGTGGCGGAGAGATAACAGTCAGATGGTGTCAATCCATTTTGCGTATGGTTGGTACCACGATGACCGCGCCATAAGCAAATTAATAAATGTAGTTATAGAGGCAACGCAACGCAGGGACGATATCCGAATATAAGACGACTGCCAAACAATACAGCATATTCTTAGTTAGTCTTGCTCAGTGTGCCTCACTGCCTGCACTATCAGCGAACATAACACTGTATCCCAAAGACAGTGAACATAGCCAGATGGTATTCTTGACCACGTTCATCATCACTGACAAACTCAAATTTAAAGTGTTTTGTCGACTTGAAGAAGGTGAAAGAAATAACGTAATGTAATAAATAAATTTGCGTGGCAACGAACAAATTCATAAAATATTTCGAGACACCTAACACACTGCTATTTGATCCAAAACTAGGCAGAACCTGTACTATACCAACCAAACGACTGATAAACATACATATTAGAGATATGTAAATTACACACAAATACAAAACAGGTAATCGTGCTCACAAAGATTTGTCATGAGTGGGGATCGAAACCCACGAGCTCTGGCTTTGTAGTCAGGGCCTAACCTAACCACCAGATCCACGGGTCAACCGAAATAACGGATTAAATAGAAACAAACCAGTGAGTGGTTTGAATGGTGGTGTCCCCTTCTCCGCTGTGCGGTGTGCTGGTTGCTGATGCAGTCGGCGAAGTCAACCGGCTGCTGGGGTTCCATTGTCACTACAGCTTGATTTGACGGCCGTCGGTTTAGTGCCGTCATCATTTCTAAGTCTTCAAGCTTCTCTTTGGATTCTTTATTTTTCGTTATGGCTGAAACGTAACAATAAGGTTTTATTCGTCATCATTTCTATTGTAGTACCTATACATATAGCGCAGCGATGTTTTTGCATTACTCGGGAGTTATGGAATTACGACATTTCACCAGGTAGTATTTGTAAGGATTATGTAGGTAATACACTTTTTACTAAACCGCTGAAATATATAGCGGTACAAGCCCAAGTCTTAAAGTTGTATGTAGGTATAATATCCTACTAATATTATAAATGCGAAGTTTGTTAGTAAGAGCTGGTTCACATTAGGTCGGAACGACAGTTTTACCGGCCCGACAAACGTGTCGGATCCATATTGGCGTATGTATGTCAATAGCGCCGTTCACATTAGGGCGACCCGACCAAACTGTCGGAGCCGACACTTTTACCGTACGTCCAGCCACGATTTCTGCCGGATCGAACATAATATTGGCGTACTAGCAAGTATGGCGCCGTTCACATTTGTCGGCGCGAAGCGGCGGCGACACCCGCCTGCCATACTCCCCCCCCCCCCCCCCCCTCCCGCTCCCATACTCCGCTCTCGGCACTCGCGCAAGCAGTTTCGTCGACGTGTATGCAGAGAAGACACGTTTCAATATGGAGGGGGAAATTAATGTATAAGTTTTGATTTCTCTTGTGGAAGACAGGAGTTTACTGTGGGACAAAACGTGTGATTGAACAGTACAAAAATAAAAGTTTTAAACTAGCGGCATGGCGTGAAATTTGTTGCATATTTTATGGAATTAAATGAGAGACAATTTTTTATGAATTAAGTAATTATAAAACTTTAGCTCGTCACTTCTTAATTCGCTTATTAAAGTTTGAAAAGTTCCAACTTCATTTCGCTCGGCAATTATTAGATGCACCCAATATTTCCTTTCTTTTTTTATACCTTTTTTTTAGAAACCACATTGCAATGAAAACGTCGTCGTCGTCCATCCTATACGAAAGCCAACTCACAACTGTTTTGTGACGACCCAGGACGGGCAGTAAAACGACCGTACCGACAGTTATATTCACATTAGGTCGGGTCGGCGGCGTCTAGTGTGAACAGCAACACCCGGCAGTCGGTGAACGACAAACTGTCGGTCCGACCGAATGTGAACCAGCTCTAAGGGTGTATGTAAATATACGAATGGATGTTTGTTACTCTTTGACGCAAATATTCTGAACGGATTTTGATCAAACTTTCTGGTAAATTGCAGATATATCCGCAATAAAATGATATATTACATAGGCTATAATTTATAAAATTTAACGCGGGTAAGACCGCGGGGCTCATTTAGTAGGTATAATAAGAGGGTACAATATTATTGCCCACAAATAGTTGTTCTGAGTCTGGATGTAATTTGAGTCCGTCTATTGTATGTTTGTATCCCGCGACACAGGCATTAGATTACCTAATGCGGGCGTTGTCATTTATAAATATATATATATATATATAATGAGCTAATTTTAATATACGTTCGTTCTTCGTTAAAAATCAATGAGAGTTTTCAACGCTAGCGACATGCTGTCGATAAGAAATCAAAGAAAATTAGTTTTATAGCATTTACCGCAATGCATAGTGCAAATATTAGGTATTTACCTATGAAATTGCCGTTCTGCAGTACTGGCCATTTCAAATCAAAATAATTTTTGTTTGGCTAAGAATTCTAATTTCAAATTAATTTTATTTTAAAAACATGGATTCTTTTTTCCAAAAGTAGTCATTTCTTTATTGATTAGTGTTACATTTTCATCGCATTTCAATCTTTTTCGTCATCATGGATACGTTAAAAATTCGAGTAATTATGGAATATGAGTACCGTCGTGGCAGCAACGCGGCACAAGCGGCACGCAACATCAACGACGTTTACGGAGCTAACACTACAAACCAACGCACCACCTGTTATTGGTTTGCTCGCTTCCGTTCTGGAAATTTCGACCTGAAAAATGAACCTCGCGGTCGTCCGAAGACTTTGGTCGACAATGACGAATTAAAGGCGGTTGTGGAAGCTGATGATACACAATCTACGGCTGAATTAGCAGCAGCTTTCGACGTTAGCGTCAAAACAATATTGGTCCATTTGCGTCAAATTGGCAAGGTAAAAAAGCTTGACAAATGGGTGCCCCACGAACTCAATGATCGCCAGCGCGAAGTACGCGTCGAGACGTGCCTTGCACTGCTCAACAGACACACAAATGAAGGAATTTTGAACCGCATTGTTACCTGCGATGAAAAATGGATTCTGTTTGATAACCGCAAGCGCTCAGCAAGTTGGTTGGATCCTGGTTCAGCACCTAAACAATGCCCTAAACGAAAACTTACCCCTAGAAAAGTGATGGTCACTGTTTGGTGGTCTAGCGCCGGTGTGATTCATCACAGCTTCTTACCAAACGGGGTGAGCATTACTGCAGATGTGTACTGTGAAGAACTGAGCACAATGATGGAGAAGCTGGCGCATCTCCAACCACCATTGGTCAATCGCTCGTCTCCGCTGCTCCTGCACGACAACGCGCGACCTCATACTGCACAGCAGACGGTCTCCAAGTTGCAAGAACTGGGGTTGGAAGCTCTCCGTCATCCGCCCTACTCACCAGACCTTGCGCCTACAGACTACTACTTTTTCCAGAATTTGGATAACTTCTTGGCGGGAAAAAAATTCAATACCCGAGAGGCAGTACAAAATGCCTTTGAAGAATTTGTTGCCTCCCGTCCAGCTGATTTCTTTAAGAAGGGCATCAATAAACTGCCACTGCGATGGCAAAGATGCATTGATTGCATGGGTGATTACTTCGATTAATACAAATAAAAAAATTCATGAAAAAAATTCGTTTAAATTTTTTCATACAAAACGGCAATTTCATAGGTAAAGACCTATTATAAACTGGGAAATCTTACATTTTATCGTTCGGTGAAAATCGAACCTGCTGGTTCGACCAACTTAGGTTATATACTTTAATCGATAAGTCACGAATGTAGAAGAAATCTATTAAAGTTAGTTTTTGCTCACAAAAACTAAAATTGTTTTCAGCGAAAACGAACGAACGGCACTTTTTACTTCGTAAGTTTCAAAGAAACCTTACAAAATTAAAGAACATTCTTCATTATTTAATTACTTTACGCTATCTCCAGCCTTATTTCTATGTTAAAGGTTCGCGTTTGACTTTAACATTACTAATTTATTACCTAAATAGTTGAAACCATGTCATTAAAAAGAATTAAATAATGCAAATAAATTTAAGTAATCTAGCAGCAGTATTATCATCTTTTCCATGAGTTTTATAGTCGTACGTAATTACTGTTGTTTTAAACAAGTTTTAAATGTATGTATTATAATTAATTTACTCAAGTTAATCCATGTCTTGATATTTATCCGTGTGCACATAGCAAGGCACTTTCAAGTAGGTAAAGATATTAATGCTTACTCCCGTAACATAATAACATAATTAAAATGTGTTAGTTTGTATAGGATGATAACACCAAGCCAGTTTCAGTCGACATTAATAGCAGGTAGACAAACATATCTGATAAAAGGAGAATCCTTAAATACAGATCATAAAATCGAAAAGGTACGCTCAGATTACTAGATAAGAGCTAGGACTGATGTTTAATTGTTTTCTATACATAAACACACAGTCGACTTCCCTATTCACAGTCTAAGACTCTATGAGCAAAATCACATCATACTTATATTATAAACGCGAAAGTCCCTAGATATTATTATTATTGTCCAAAATATGACGATAAGTGTCAAGTAAGTAGGAAAATGTCTACCATCTGTGAGCTATTTCTATTATTGTACTGGCATAACTGCTAGAGGTGCACATCCTACTAATATTATAAATTTAGTAAACGTAAGTTTGTGAGTATAAATGTATGGATGTAGGTTTGTTACTCTTCTATGCCTAAACTACTTTAACGCTAGTCATTACATATAGAGAGCATATTACAGCAAGACTGCCTCTTGCCTGATTTATGTTCAATACATTTACAACACTTTTGATAAGTTCAGATAAAACAACTAAAGCCTCCACTTGGTTGCAAATTGTAACCTTATTCTTTAGTAAATCTAAATCTTTTGGACTACATTTTATGTTTTACATTATTAATCAATTTTGCCGATTTCAGTGCAGTTAACGGCAAACGTAAATGATCAAAATTGGACGAATGATTTTGGGTTTATGGATAATCATGGATATTGGGCGGCATATCACTATTTTTTTTACAATTGACACGCGAGCACTTTGGAACCCTTCAACATTTACGATAATTAGTATACACTGGTGCCGTGTGGCTGACGGCAAAAAATATCACCTCCCCATCTCATCCCGTGAGGGTATTAGAAGTCGTCTCGAGACGACGATACGATATCTCTCAGAGAACGGGCTGCAGCGTCCTTCTGCGTACTATGACCATCATAATGCGATCGCCAACCCGCCTGCCAAGCGTGACGATTATTGCATATCCCTCCAAATGATTTATATTTGGTATTATTTTAAATCCCGGACTTTGACTAGAAAGAGAGCTATTTATTTTAAAAGGCTTAACGAATTATGTTTTAACTTAGCTAAGGACAATCTCAACTTAGCTAATAACAGTATTAAAATCCATCCATCCGTTTGAGATCTATGATTAAATAGAGACATTAGAAGAAAAATCATTAAGTTCACCACACTAAATATGGCAGGATATTTTACTAAAATGCAGTTCCAATTCACATTAGTAGCAAGGTGACCAACATCTAAAATGCCCCGCAAGTACCTACTGATATCAAAACTACGAGAACCCTCTTTTATGTCGAGGGTTAAAATGAGTTAGAAAGTCGAGCACTTGCACTTTGATCGCGACCTACATTTGAGAGTGCAATGGCCATTGACACGCGGCAGAGTGTACAAGCGATGCATTTTTCTGCACCAGTGACTGGTCTGTTGGTCTAGTGGTTCGTGACCGTGAGCGAGTGAACCGTGACTACTACGCCAGAATCGTGGGTTCGATCCGTACCCAGGACAAATCTTGTGAGATGAGCATTTGTTCTGTCCTGGGTGTAATTTATCTATAATACGTTTGTATTTTGAAATTTGTTTATCAGTTGTCTGGTCGCCAAAGTACATTCTCTGCCTGGTTTGGGATGGGATACCAGTGTGTGTTAGTTGTCCCAAGATATTTATATAATTTATTTTGAATCTGGTTCGATCCGTAGTTTCCTTTTGTTGATGTTGTCAGAGATCTGGGTATAAACTATATTTTTATATACCGACAAAGGACTTGAACACACTGACTCATAGTATAAACGATTGACTACTATGTTAGGTGTTGTTTAACGTCTCAACAGGGTGTCGTTCGCCATGAAGAGGAAGCACCATGCAGGTCGACTGTTTGGAGCCATTAGCACAATTCCAACGCGGTCAAATGAATCTCAGTGACGAAATTCGTTAGGGTCCGTGGACAACGAAAACAACCATGATGTGACCTACACTGTGAGATTCGAGCATTCATAGGCATAGGCCTGAATCAGATACAATCAATCCTGCACTCAGGTGTGAAGAAATTGTGTTTCCGACGCATCCCTCACAAATTGACTCAACATTGTGACTTTGACAAGTACAAGTGTATGTTAATACCCAAGTGCTGAATAAAATTTTATTTCATTTCATTTCAAATTCTTATAAATATTCTTTACAAGTAGAATACAATTTCAAGTTCCATAGAATTGCGGCCGAACAGTTACGTTCTTAATAATAACAAAGCCCAACATTTCCTATGTGAAAATAGGATTTTATTCTCAACATGAAGTTTGCTCCGACTGTGATTAACTCACACCATTGGTTTCCGTTACAAAACTTATACTACTAGTTATATACTGTACTACGAAACCACCCTTACTGCTTGTATAATGAAGGTAATAAAGTATGCGCCACATATGCGTAACGTACAGTAGACTGTGCTACACAACAGAAATGACTATGGTGGGATACAATGTACTGTTATGTACTTTAGCAAATTAATGGCATGTTTACAAATTGAAATAAATGTAATTTCAATCAATTCCTACTATGTACACATTAATTTACTTTATTTTCAATCGACAAACAACAATCATAAAGAAAAAATTATTATTGTTTGACCTTTAATCACCGACCTATACGTCTCACAGACCTGACTACTTTTATTTCTTTTAATACTTTGTAATGAGCGGCGGGCTTAAGCGCATCCCTTGCGCTACCTTGCCCACCAGCACACTGGATTGTAAATCGAGTTTCATAGGCATAGCGTATGAAAAAATAAACGGTCTTTAGTACAACCTTGTGAGATTTTAGGAATTAAGTAGAAAGCTAAGTAATACAATTAATGTGACAAATACACAAGTGTTGTCATTGTTTTAACGCAGGTTTATCCAACACTGAGATAAAAACCGTCATTCGGCGTCGCGAGCACCAAGAATGCATAGATATCCATAGAGGAGTCGTTGCCATCCCACAGATGTAAGTACGGTGTTTATGTCCAAAACTTATTACGTCTCTTGACAGACACCTTGGTATTTGTGCAGATACGCTCATAGAGTCTAACTGATGTAACATCGGTTTGTATTTTATAGAATGTCTAACCAAAACAATCGAACATCTTCGGCGCGAAAACGACCCGCTATTGACGAAGCTTGTGCTTCCACATAGTGTTCAAGGCAACGAAAGGGGAATACACTTTTACAAGATACATGTATCTTTGAAACTATTATGGATTAGAGTGACGGCAACTGCAGTGAATTCGATGATAATTTTGGCGAACCTAATTATGTTTTAGAAAGTAATCACAATACAGATAATCAGAAGATGACGGCGATGAGGGTAATCAAGTTGAAGTTGATCAAGATCAAACAACGAAATTAATTTGTCTAGGGATTGATTTTAGCATACGTTGGATAAATATAACTAATGTTTCTTATTTGCAGATCAAAACTATGAAGGAAAGAGGTGATGGTTTCTCTATATAGAAATCCAGCTAGAAAAATCGGTGAACAATAGAACGGAGAAACGGAGGAAAAAAATTGAAATGAACAAATTCGAGAAAAATCGGAAGAAGAAGTGAGGCGTAAATAAATTGGAGAACAGTTTAAGGCGGAAGAGTGGACAAAAAATCAATTTATTCTAGCCGACAAAGAAAGATATTGTTTATATTTCATAGAATGATAGATTTCAGTGTTGTAAACGATTTTGTACTATATAGTAACTGCACACATGAACGTAACATCGAATGTGGTTGTAATCTGTTGTACGGGAATCAGTGTTAACTGAAATGAAATTACGCGTTTACAATGATAGGCTTTCACACAAAATGTTACTAGTCCATCTGAAATGACTGAAACACCTCCACAAAAAATACATAAATACAGATGAAAATGTTAGGAAGACCTGTAATATCTGCCCTAGCCATTTGAAGAGACAACAAGAGCCATTTCTAGGGTTCCGTAGCCAAATGGCAAAAAACGGAACCCTTATACATTCGTCATGTCTGTCTGTCTGTCCGTCCGTATGTCACAGCCACTTTTTTCCGAAACTATAAGAGCTGTATTCTGTGAACCGCATTAAGATTTTTACACAAAAATAGAAAAAGAACAATAATTTTGGGGGTTCGCCATACATAGAACGGAAACTCAATTTTTTTTTTTAAATCTCTTTTTTAAAGGTCTTCAAAAATCATATTGAGGTTTCTAATATCATTTTTGTCTAAACTGAATAGTTTGCGCGAAAGACACTTCCAAAGTGGTAAAATGAGTGTCCTGCCCCTGTAACTTCTAAACTAAGAGAATAATAAAACTAAAAAATAATATGATTTACATTACCATAGAAACTAACAACGAAAATTGGCAAAAAATCTAGCAAGTAGTTTTTTTTAATACGTTATAAACCACAATTTGCTTTCATTTAATCAACTGAAATACTTGCTGCTACGGAACCCTTCATGTGCGAGTCCGACTCGCACTTGGCCGGTTTTTTTAATAATCAATGTAAGGAGCCAATGTGCCTTACATGCTGCAACCAAGTATGCAGTGACTGCCTATATATGTGCTACCTACATATATATACCGGTAGTATTTTTTTTGAATATATATATATATATATATATATATATACGAATTTACCTATCTGCAAGACATTAGCTTGGCAATAGTGGTATATTTAGACCAGGTCAGTGTTTAAAATTTAATCATAATCCACATGTTTTTTAAGTTTATTAAACTAACCCAAATAGCTAGAGAAATAACATTCTGAATATCAATCCGCACTGGATGTTGGTAACAATATAGATTAGAATTAGAAAAGTGTGCATAGTATTCATATTATTATAATAGTCTATATTGTTATAGTAACCTAGTTGGCAAACACACGCATCCTGCCTAATGATTAAGTAATATGCCTAATGATAATTATAAAGCTTGCCCTTCTGTGATGCGGGCTACATTATATAGAGTGTTGTAGAGACACTTAACTTGGGAGATAGAGGTGGTTATTTTCTATCCTTCTCACATAGATCCAACATTATAAAGGACACACAATTAAAAATATATATTTCAAAGTTCTTATTTAGCAATATATGAGTAAGCCTTGAAATTTGAAGTTAAATTTGGCCTGAAAATTATTAGACATTGCTATTTATACTAGGGGCCAAAGTCATCCCATGGATCAAAATTACAAAAACTGAATTCAATGGCTTAAAAATTCTGGTTCATTCTGTCACTAAACTAACAGATATGCGATAAATCATTGACTAAAATAGAGAACTATATTTGTAGTGACACAGTGTGAAGATGGTACTGTCATGCAATAATTTTAGTAAGAAAATTACTGTAATAACTAAACACAGTCATATTCTGATGTTATTATCTTTAGGAGAGTAATATTCCTTCATATTTAATAAAGATGATAGTTCTACAGGGTAATAAATCCCTGTTTCATGGGGACAATAAAAAATACAATTCACAGACACAAACACACTCAGACTCAGACCAACTATATATATATGGGTCACACAAAGAGTTGTAGAGTGGCAATTATGATAAATACTGTACCATAAATGCATGTTATGTCTAGACAACAAACGAATTTATGCAATATTAGTACAAAAAATATTGTCTTCTAACATGTTCTTCATATTCTATGTATATGCTGATGAATTTCAATGTCACATCGAGGCTAAATTTATATAAATTCATGACAAATGCATACCTTCATGGTCATTCTTAAAGTAAGACAAGTGCTTATTCTCAAGACATGATATTCCTATTGTCACACATACCTAATTCAATACAACATGTTATTTATGGTCAGCCATAAATAATAGAACACATTCTAATTCTAATTTCAATCAATGGAAACCCACAAGGTTAATGCATGATGATTGATGATTACAAAATTTGTTTGAATGTTTTAATAAGAAAATGTTATAAATCATGAATAGGTAGGAGTGAGCATTATGTTGCATGTAAATGCACTAAGAAGAGTCTTGAAAGAGGTTTTATTTCATTGAGTTTACTCTATTTTCCAATATCAAAAAAAAATATTTAAAAATTTCACAGCACTAAATAATGTCTACAATGACCCAATCAATGCAAAACTTCATATTTATCTACACCATAGTGTTTTAAAGAGATAAGTCCTATAAACAGAAGACGAGAGTTCCTCTTAATGTGTAACCTACCTAAACACCATCTGGTTTTCCCCCTGATAAATTTGAGGTAGAACTTTTTTCTAGAAAATCTATCCATAAGGAAAAACAAGGCTTAGTTGTTTTTTGCAACCAAGGCTTGATTTATAAGAAATTCTATGTGATCTTACTTAAGTATATCTACTTAACTTTTTAAAAAAGTTCCTCTTAATGTGTAACCTACCTAAACACCATCTGGTTTTCCCCCTGATAAATTTGAGGTAGAACTTTTTTCTACAAAATCTTTCCATAACAAAGCTTAGTAATAAACAAGGCTTAGTTGTTTTTTGCAACCAAGGCTTGATTTATAAGAAATTCTATGTGATCCTACTTAAGTATATCTACTTAACTTTTTAAAACTAAGAGAAAAATACTTACTCATCATCATATTTGTGGAACTGATCCCTAGATAGTCCAGAAATTTATCAGTGGCAAATACACATATTTATCTACACCATAGTGTTTTAAAGAGATAAGTCCTATAAACAGAAGACAGTTCCTCTTAATGTGTAACCTACCTAAACACCACCTGGTTTTCCCCCTGATAAATTTGAGGTAGAACTTTTTTGTACAAAATCTTTCCATAAGGAAAAACAAGGCTTAGTTGTTTTTTGCAACCAAGGCTTGATTTATAAGAAATTCTATGTGATCCTACTTAAGTTTATCTACTTTACTTTTAAAAAATAAGAGAAAAATACTTACTCATCATCATATTTGTGGAACTGATCCCTAGATAGTCCAGAAATTTATCAGTGGCAAATACAAACACAGCTCCAAACAAAAATCCACATGCCACAGGTACAAAGGCATACTGTCCATAGGTTTCACACATTTTTATAGCTGGCTCCAAGAGAGACCAGTAGGACGCTGCGGTCATTACCCCCGCAGCAAAACCCAATGACACGTCAAGAACCTTCCTCTACAAAAAAAAAACAAAAACAAATAAATCTACTAAGTAACTTCAACATCAAATATTTAGTAAGTAATTACAAGGTTTTCTCAAAATTAAGTCTTGTATCAATAACTTACATGTTTTCCCCTTATAAAGAACACACAAGCGGCTCCAACGGCAGTTAACCCCCACGTCAGGAGAGTCCCCAGGAGAGCCTGGGTCACGGCACCATACCCATCAATCATTTTGTTTGTTTTATTATCTATATAAATAACTTCAACTTAAGTACTCTTTATAATATACACATTATAAATATACGAATGTTTCTAGTAAAATTCGAACTTAACCATCTTATTATCGTCAAGAGTCACGACTTAAATCTTTTTATACATTGCACATGTTTTTATCGCCGTCGTGACCTTGCCATGTGTCAAACTTCGCTATTCTTTGCACAGATAAAAACACTGGATGTGTTGCCAGTAGCAACTTATTATAAAACCCTAAACTCTGTTCATTTGATTATATTAATAACTGTGATTAGTGATTACTTACTTACATATTTCCTTCGAGCATAATGATCGAAGAAGTATTTCAAGGTTTTGTTATATTATGGAAATCAATGCAAAAATCTATTTTTTTTGCTAAAGAACAGAAAGGCGTTAGTGCATTTAGCATAAAGTAGTATTAGTATACCTACGGAATAGAGCAACAAACAAGAGCTTTCAAACGAAACCGAAATACGATGACATTTGTGGGTGCACAAATGTTTATGTGTGCGTGGCAATGAAGTATGTCATGTCGATTTTCACATTAATATTATCGATATCGATAATATTAATCAGTAACGGTAATAGTACTAAAATAGGATCGGATGCGATTTTGCTGTGCTGAAACTATGAATCGTAAAGTAAAGTTAGAATATTTAAGAGCTTTTCTAGGCTTTATATTGACCTGTGAAATAGAAATAAATTACTGGCTATCGATATCATAGTACTATTACAGTACGATCTAATCCCAAACTTAGGGAACTGTGTAATATGGGTAGGATAAGTACTCGTAGTAGATAAGTTATTTACATATAGGTAGGTACATATATATACTTAATTGATTATGACACAATATAAATAAAATATCCACAAAAAGTTCATAATTATACACAATGTTGGATGTAATATGTTGATGTTTAAGTAGATACTCTTCAATTAAATATCAGTAGAATAATAGTACTACTTTGTTTATGCTTACCGGAATAAAATTAGTTGGAATTGCAGATTTCAGCAAAAATCGTTTTGCTCCTCGCGTTTAGAAATATCTTTCCTTAAAAAGCTTACTGCGTATACATAAATTTATCATGGGAATCCAGTTTGGACGACCAATTAATTTACGCCATGCATTTCTCGAATCCAAGTTAGATGGAAATCTGAAAATTACTTTAATTACTAATGTTTTCTATTCTAACACTCGAAAACTACCTACCTATACTATACTACCTATGATTCGGCTTTGTGTCTTAAATGGGAATTTGGGATTACTTCCATTTCCAGGTGATTTACATCTAATCGTCACATAGGTACTTTAATATCAGTAATACATATTTGCCGCGTGGTAGACAGTGGACACGAAATATAGATAACTTGATTCAGCCCTAGTGTAAACAGAAAATGATTTCTTAACACAAAATATTCGTAAATTCTGCATTAAGTGTATTAGATCTTTGCTTCTTACATTAATAAATGTTTATAGAAGACAATGAACACACTTAGTGCCTAAAATTCGAAGTTGTCGCATTGACAAAAATAAATCCTAAATTAGGAGGTGTCGATTTGCAATAATTTACCTGTGAAATGAACATTTTTCAGGGTTATTTCTCTGTGTTGTACAACAATCAGTCACTGAACAAGTCAACATGTTTCTGAAAAACTGTTTTTCAAAAATATCCACGATTTCGCGTAAAATCAGAAAAATCTCAGGAGTCAAATTCGCAGCGTGCCGATAAGTGCCGAATAACTGTCAAACAGATGCCAAAAAGAGTTCTGTTGCGTCGCATCACATTTCGCTCCTTCAGTCCTTTGATGCTCTATTCCGTATACTATCTTTTTATGACTTTTAGCTTTTAGTAGTCCACTACTTTTATTCTGTGGTTTTAGGAAAGATAATAAATCTAGAATATATTATATTAAGCAATAAAGTAATAAGTTTATCAGTTGTCTAATTGCCATAGAACAAGATCTGCCTAGGTTGGGATCAAATGGCAGTGTTTTTGTAAATTTATTAACTTGGCAATTTATACAAATTTAGGTAAGTAGTTACATTTTAAACTTTTAGAATTCAGACAATTATACGATTACTTTTTAATAAACACAATAAAGTAATGAAATTAGAATTTATTATAGTCTTAGTTTTGGATAGCTGCCAAATGCTTCGAGCATTTAGCTAAATGCTCGAAGGCCAAAAGTGACAGCTTAAAGTACGTACAGTTAGGGTTTCTACCACAAACACCAATTCCCCAGCCCTTATAGGGATTGTTTTCGGATAATATGCCCCCAATACCTATGCACAAATGACGTTATTATATACAACGTTATGTTAAAAAAAGTTCTGCAAGGTATTCTGCTGCCTGCATATTAAGCTGAGGTGTTTATAGATAGATAGGTACCTACTATTAAATTGATTTCAATGGGACAATTGCTTTTTCCGTGACTATTCCGTACATATCCGTGGCGTGTTTGTCTTTTATGAATTCAGATGTTCACGAGTATGGTAACTACCGTTGTGTTGATTTTCAAGATCGGTTCAGTCGGTCGGAAAGAGTACGATCAGGGAATGAACTACATGAGTAGTCTCAGAAAGAGCTTTGTTTACATGTTAGGACACTCAGCTCAATCTCGAAAAAAAACGCGAAGATTAAAAACATTTTTTATTATTTAATTATGTATAATGTTAATGTTTTATTTTTATTGTAATAGTAGAATCTCGATATAGGTATTACCTACGTCACGAAGTTTTATAAAAATGGATGACATTGTTGCTCGGTGACCTTGGTTTATAATTTTACTTTGTTTTACTTGCAATATAAGCTTCTACATGATAATGCGTGACGTAGATTCTCATATAAGTAGGTAGATAGATTTACATGTTTGATGTATATGTTACCGGCCAAACCCGGTATGTATATGTTTCAGGACAAACTAGTTTTGCCTAGGATAAACTAGTTCTTCCTATACGCGATAGGATTAACTAGTATAGCCTACTTAGTCCAAACTAATTTGTCCTAAACCCGATAGGATAAACCAGTTTAACCTAGGCCAAACTACTATATACTACTATATAATATACTACTATATATACTATATACGGTACATACACCAAAATAACATTTTTAAAATTTTTTGTCTGTCTGTCTGATTGTTCCGGCTAATCTTTGAAATTGCTGGACCGATTTTGATGAGACTTTTATTGGCAGGTAGCTGTTGTAAAAAGGAGTAACTTAAGCTTCGTTTGTTTTAGAAAAAAATCTTTTATTTTATAAATAAAACCAAAACAAAAACTAAATGAACTAATTAACACGCGGATGAAGGGTGGTTACAGCTATTGTCAATGCTTGCTTATTATATGGGTAGTGGTAACCCTAGTGTAGTGTGTAGTAATTGAACCACTTTGGCGGTCACCCATCTATAGACTGACCGCGAGCCTAGTTGCATAACCTCGCCGATCGCTTACAGCCCGGGGTGAGCATCTAGCTATGAGCATATTAAGTAGGTATCATAATAAAAAAAACTAATAAATTAATTAATCGACTGTTAGGCGGAACGAAGTTCGCCGGGTCAGCTAGTACAGAATAATATACTCTCACTGCATGCTATATTTTGTAAATCTGCCTCGTTGGTCTAGCGGTAGCGTGTTCAACCGCAGATAATAAGGTCCTGGGTTCAAATCCCGGGTAGGGCCAAAAAGTGATTTTGGGATTTATCCGTAAAAAGAAATTTCTCAGTATCAGCCCGAAGTCTGGAAGTTGGCGGTATTATACCCCCGTGCCTCGGAGAGCACGTAAAGCCGTCGGTCCTGTCCCTGAACTCTTTCCGGTCGTGTCGCTAGGCGTCCCATCGGATCATAAGAGTGATGGAATATAAAGTGCCCCTGTGTTTTCGCACACACTAGTGCACTATAATATGACCTGCGCAATTGGCTAGTCTCCATTAAGACTGGCCGCCGTGGCCGAAATTCGGTCGGGAGGACATCATTTGTAAATTAACAAAACTTAGCACGTTCCAAAAAATGTTGCGCAGAGTAGGACACACTGAATTTATTCCTACCTACAGCTAAGGTAATCTACAAGCGCCTAGCAGAATCTGTCTAGCAGTGTTTAATATCTGTTAGAGAAACGACTCTTTGCTTTTTGCCTTGAATTATGCCATCTTAGCACCAACGTAGCCGATATATGACCAAAAACAACGTGCCCCCAGTGGGTAATATATTGTAAGTATACCTTACGTGATGAAGAGCGCTCATATTCCTTAACTAAAAACACTTAGTATAATTTAGACTTTACTGCGTTTAGAAGTATCTCAGAACGGTAGGTACCTACTAGAAAATTAACATAATTTATTGCTAATGTGGGCAACACACGACCAGCCATTGTGGAGATCATCGGGAGAGGTATTTTTCCTGCAGTGGACGTCTTTTGGATGATATGATACTGATGATGGTGTCCAATACCTTCTCTCTCCCCTTTTTTCCAGTTCTTACGTTGACACAAGCGACTGCTGTCACATTTCTTTTAATTTTAAAGGTACTAAAATCATTTTTCTTGTTTGTAACTTAAGCTATATATAGCTTAAGTTAACAGATTCCACCTTATTTGCATTTGTGAAGTTTTGCATTATTATCACTATTATAACCATTCAAGGTAACTCTACTGACAAGGCACAAAGCCAATTAATGTTTGGACACAATTTAGCTGGCATTCTGAACAATAATACATGTTAGTCGCTGTGACTTATAAAATATATCTCTGTGTCGATTGTAATGACAGAAAAAGCAATAAAAGCTAATTATAGCGTTGCTGGAAGAGGGGTGTATCAATATTAAGTCTCACAGCGGTTAACCGTGAGTCGTTCAACCGTCCAAAGAACCTGGACTCTATACAAAGAATCAGATTCCGTTCAGAGAAAGCAACAATTTGGGAGAAATTGGACCGCTTTTTAGTGACTCAGTCCGTGAGAAATCGCAATTGCAGTTACAGAGACCCAAAAGAAACCATGAAGAGGTACGAATGGCGCAAGCTAGTCTATGGCCAGTGAGGTAGAAGCTTTTAGCAGCAGACGACGACCAGCGCTGGTCCCCAAGTTACTCAGTGAGCTCGACTGAGGTTCGCTAAAAACTGCTTATCTTGGACAGCAGGTAACTGTACTTCAGTTACCTGTATACATATATGCTATGCTATATATAAACTCTTCTCCGATGAGGCTCGAATGGTTATAATGGTGAGGACCAAAGTTGGTCAGTGTTACGAAGACCGAAGGAACGCTATCCCGACCTATGTTTAGTAGAAATCACCCCTTATAGTGGAGGGTACCTACGTTATTTTTTAGCGGGCGTAACTGCAATCCATAGTCTAATTATATAGCCTAGGCAAACATAAACTCTCTCAGCCCAAATTACCGAACCAATTTCAATGTCCAAAGGCAAACCGTTAAATATGGTTGGAACTTACTAACTGAAATCATGGCTGTGTGAGAAAACCGTGGATAGATCTGGAATCATGCAGTCAGACAAAAGAATTTCTACCATCTCTGAACAAACGCCTATCGCGTAATCTATTACACCTGAACAGGAAGGATCTACGCATGGTGATAGGCACAATTACCGGACACTGCACACTAAACCAACACCTCTTCAAGATTGGCGTCACAGACAGCCCCCTGAATTGATTATGACACAATATAAATAAAATATCCACAAAAAGTTCATAATTATACACAATGTTGGATGTAATATGTTGATGTTTAAGTAGATACTCTTCAATTAAATATCAGTAGAATAATAGTACTATTTTGTTTATGCTTACCGGAATAAAATTAGTTGGAATTGCAGATTTCAGCAAAAATCGTTTTGCTCCTCGCGTTTAGAAATATCTTTCCTTAAAAAGCTTACTGCGTATACATAAATTTATCATGGGAATCCAGTTTGGACGACCAATTAATTTACGCCATGCATTTCTCGAATCCAAGTTAGATGAAAATCTTAAAATTACTTTAATTACTAATGTTTTCTATTCTAACACTCGAAAACTACCTACCTATACTATACTACCTATGATTCGGCTTTGTGTCTTAAATGGGAATTTGGGATTACTTCCATTTCCAGGTGATTTACATCTAATCGTCACATAGGTACTTTAATATCAGTAATACATATTTGCCGCGTGGTAGACAGTGGACACGAAATATAGATAACTTGATTCAGCCCTAGTGTAAACAGAAAATGATTTCTTAACACAAAATATTCGTAAATTCTGCATTAAGTGTATTAGATCTTTGCTTCTTACATTAATAAATGTTTATAGAAGACAATGAACACACTTAGTGCCTAAAATTCGAAGTTGTCGCATTGACAAAAATAAATCCTAAATTAGGAGGTGTCGATTTGCAATAATTTACCTGTGAAATGAACCAATTTCAGGGTTATTTCTCTGTGTTGTACAACAATCAGTCACTGAACAAGTCAACATGTTTCAGAAAAACTGTTTTTCAAAAATATCCACGATTTCACGTAAAATCAGAAAAATCTCAGGAGTCAAATTCGCAGCGTGCCGATAAGTGCCGAATAACTGTCAAACAGATGCCAAAAAGAGTTCTGTTGCGTCGCATCACATTTCGCTCCTTCAGTCCTTTGATGCTCTATTCCGTATACTATCTTTTTATGACTTTTAGCTTTTAGTAGTCCACTACTTTTATTCTGTGGTTTTAGGAAAGATAATAAATCTAGAATATATTATATTAAGCAATAAAGTAATAAGTTTATCAGTTGTCTAATTGCCATAGAACAAGATCTGCCTAGGTTGGGATCAAATGGCAGTGTTTTTGTAAATTTATTAACTTGGCAATTTATACAAATTTAGGTAAGTAGTTACATTTTAAACTTTTAGAATTCAGACAATTATACGATTACTTTTTAATAAACACAATAAAGTAATGAAATTAGAATTTATTATAGTCTTAGTTTTGGATAGTTGCCAAATGCTTCGAGCATTTAGCTAAATGCTCGAAGGCCAAAAGTTACAGCTTAAAGTACGTAAAGTTAGGGTTTCTACCACAAACACCAATTCCCCAGCCCTTATAGGGATTGTTTTCGGATAATATGCCCCCAATACCTATGCACAAATGACGTTATTATATACAACGTTATGTTAAAAAAAGTTCTGCAAGGTATTCTGCTGCCTGCATATATTAAGCTGAGGTGTTTATAGATAGATAGGTACCTACTATTAAATTGATTTCAATGGGACAATTGCTTTTTCCGTGACTATTCCGTACATATCCGTGGCGTGTCTGTCTTTTAAGAATTCAGATGCTCACGCACGAGTATGGTAACTACCGTTGTGTTGAATTTCAAGATCGGTTCAGTCGGTTGGAAAGAGTACGATCAGGGAATGAACTACATGAGTAGTCTCAGAAAGAGCTTTGTTTAGGTACATGTAATGACACTCAGCTCAATCTCGAAAAAAAAACGCGAAGATTAAAAACAATTTTTATTATTTAATTATGTATAATGTTAATGTTTTATTTTTATTGTAATAGCAGAATCTCGATATACCTAGGTATTACCTACGTCACGAAGTTTTATAAAAATGGATGACATTGTTGCTCGGTGACCTTGGTTTACAATTTTACTTTGTTTTACTTGCAATATAAGCTTCTACATGATAATGCGTGACGTAGATTCTCATATAAGTAGGTAGATAGATTTACATGTTTGATGTATATGTTACCGGCCAAACCCGGTATGTATATGTTTCAGGACAAACTAGTTTTGCCTAGGATAAACTAGTTCTTCCTATACGCGATAGGATTAACTAGTATAGCCTACTTAGTCCAAACTAATTTGTCCTAAACCCGATAGGATAAACCAGTTTAACCTAGGCCAAACTACTATATACTACTATATATACTATATACGGTACATACACCAAAATAACATTTTTAAAATTTTTTGTCTGTCTGTCTGATTGTTCCGACTAATCTTTGAAATTGCTGGACCGATTTTGATGAGACTTTTATTGGCAGGTAGCTGTTGTAAAAAGGAGTAACTTAAGCTTCGTTTGTTTTAGAAAAAATCTTTTATTTTATAAATAAAACCAAAACAAAAACTAAATGAACTAATTAACACGCGGATGAAGGGTGGTTACAGCTATTGTCAATGCTTGCTTATTATATGGGTAGTGGTAACCCTAGTGTAGTGTGTAGTAATCGAACCACTTTGGCGGTCACCCATCTATAGACTGACCGCGAGCCTAGTTGCATAACCTCGCCGATCGCTTACAGCCCGGGGTGAGCATCTAGCTATGAGCATATTAAGTAGGTATCATAATAAAAAAAACTAATAAATTAATTAATCGACTGTTAGGCGGAACGAAGTTCGCCGGGTCAGCTAGTACAGAATAATATACTCTCACTGCATGCTATATTTTGTAAATCTGCCTCGTTGGTCTAGCGGTAGTGTGTTCAACCGCAGATAATGAGGTCCTGGGTTCAAATCCCGGGTAGGGCCAAAAAGTGATTTTGGGATTTATCCGTAAAAAGAAATTTCTCAGTATCAGCCCGAAGTCTGGAAGTTGGCGGTATTATACCCCCGTGCCTCGGAGAGCACGTAAAGCCGTCGGTCCTGTCCCTGAACTCTTTCCGGCCGTGTCGCTAGGCGTCCCATCGGATCATAAGAGCGATGGAATATAAAGTGCCCCTGTGTTTTCGCACACACTAGTGCACTATAATATGACCTGCGCAATTGGCTAGTCTCCATTAAGACTGGCCGCCATCATTTGTAAATTAACAAAACTTAGCACGTTCCAAAAAATGTTGCGCAGAGTAGGCCACACTGAATTTATTCCTACCTACAGCTAAGGTAATCTACAAGCGCCTAGCAGAATCTGTCTAGCAGTGTTTAATATGTGTTAGAGAAACGACTCTTTGCTTTTTGCCTTGAATTATGCCATCTTAGCACCAACGTAGCCGATATATGACCAAAAACAACGTGCCCCCAGTGGGTAATATATTGTAAGTATACCTTACGTGATGAAGAGCGCTCATATTCCTCAACTAAAAACACTTAGTATAATTTAGACGTTACTGCGTTTAGAAGTATCTCAGAACGGTAGGTACCTACTAGAAAATTAACATAATTTATTGCTAATGTGGGCAGCACACGACCAGCCATTGTGGAGATCATCGGGAGAGGTATTTTTCCTGCAGTGGACGTCTTTTGGATGATATGATACTGATGATGGTGTCCAATACCTTCTCTCTCCCCTTTTTTCCAGTACTTACGTTGACACAAGCGACTGCTGTCACATTTCTTTTAATTTTAAAGGTACTAAAATCATTTTTCTTGTTTGTAACTTAAGCTATATATAGCTTAAGTTAACAGATTCCACCTTACTTGCATTTGTGAAGTTTTGCATTATTATCACTATTATAACCATTCAAGGTAACTCTACTGACAAGGCACAAAGCCAATTAATGTTTGGACACAATTTAGCTGGCATTCTGAACAATAATACATGTTAGTCGCTGTGACTTATAAAATATATCTCTGTGTCGATTGTAATGACAGAAAAAGCAATAAAAGCTAATTATAGCGTTGCTGGAAGAGGGGTGTATCAATATTAAGTCTCACAGCGGTTAACCGTGAGTCGTTCAACCGTCCAAAGAACCTGGACTCTATACAAAGAATCAGATTCCGTTCAGAGAAAGCAACAATTTGGGAGAAATTGGACCGCTTTTTAGTGACTCAGTCCGTGAGAAATCGCAATTGCAGTTACAGAGACCCAAAAGAAACCTTGAAGAGGTACGAATAGCGCAAGTTAGCCTATGGCCAGTGAGGTAGAAGCTTTTAGCAGCAGTCGACGACCAGCGCTGGTCCCCAAGTTACTCAGTGAGCTCGACTGAGGTTCGCTAGAAATTGCTTATCTTGGACAGCAGGTAACTGTACTTCAGTTACCTGTACCTATACATATATGCTATGCTATATATAAACTCTTCTCCGATGAGGCTCGAATGGTTATAATGGTGAGGACCAAAGTTGATCAGTGTTACGAAGACCAGAGGAACGCTATCCCGACCTGTGTTTAGTAGAAATCACCCCTTATAGTGGAGGGTACCTACGTTATTTTTTAGCGGGCGTAACTACAATCCATAGTCTATAGCCTAGGCAAACAAACTCTCTCAGCCCAAATTACCGAACCAATTTCAATGTCCAAAGGCAAACCGTTGAATATGGTAATAATTGCTCCAAGTGGCCACCTCAAATATTTTATATTTCTTTACCATTCGCGGTGCGTTGTTCTAAGCTTGTATTCATTACGACCTTAATGTTCCAATGCTACCTACTACTAGTAATACTCTCTCGTGTACTGATAGAATCTTACACTCAACAAAAACAATTCTTCATTATCAGTACCTTTACGTACCAATTTTATTTCATTGTCTCAAATAATTTCATTAATCTTATTAGAAATTTGTCTTTTGAATTTGTCTAAGTACCTATGTTTTAAACTCCATAGGAGAGCAGTGAATCTACTAGCGCAAAATACACAACAATCAAGGTGGCCTATCTACTGGATAGGCCATCTTGATTGTTGTATATTATGCGCTGGTAGATTCACTGACAGATGACAGCACGGAGGTGGTGGTATTTTGTAAGAACAAAGCGTAATTTATCAGACAGTTGTGTGTATTTTCCACGAGAAATCATTTAATTCAATCAATCAGCTACAGACACTAAGCTACTAGAGGACACGGCATTAGGCTTGACCGGCCCCGCGTCTGCCGGGGAGCGGTATTTTTGTTGCACTGAAGATGGTACAGTTAAATCATCTCCAGAAAAAATTGAAGTCGTATGGAAATTCCCTGAACCTTGTACAATAAAACAAGTAAAAAGTTTTGTTGGTTTCGCCTCGCACTTCAGAAAGTATATATAATGAATTTTGCTATGATAACTAGTGCATTGACAGATTTATAAAGGAAGGATGAATCATTTCAGTTTTGAGGAAAAGACAAACAAGCACTTTAGTTAACTTAACAACTCTGTGCTTTATCTTGGATTAAATATCTTCAACACTGGGCAATGTTGAAGATACAAGCACAGGGTTGCATGCAGATGCATCTAGATTGGCTTTAGCCGGAATACTGATGTAGCGAGATGGGAATGATGAGCTACATCTAGATTTCATGAGTCGAAAGACAAATAAAAATGAGGAAAAATATTCAAGATATTAATTAGAATCTGTGGCAATGATAGAAGCCGTGAAAAAGTTTCGATTTATTTTTGTATCCCAGGAATGAACCCAGGGACCGACCCGTTTTACTATCAGGTCGCGATTTGATACCTCCTATATGGAGTCTAGGGGTCCATATTGGCTCAACTGAAGTTCTTTACCAGAAATTATACTTGTTTCCGAAAATTTTAATTAATAATATCGTTAATGTTAATATATTCAAACTCCTACTGTTTTTTTATCATAACGCTTTTATCCCAAAATATAATTACCATAATATTTTCACTCATACTCAGAAAGAATCATTTACCAAGTGTAATAAATATCTCTGGGTAGGAAGATAATAGTAACTAGCGCTCGGCGGCCGTTGCCGAAAAAAACCGGCCAAGTGCGACTCGGAATCGCCCATGAAGGGTTCCGTAGCAGCATGTATTTCAGTTGATTAAAAGAAAGCAAATTGCGGTTTACGATTTATGACGTATAAAAAAAAACTACTTGCTAGATCTCGTTCAAACCAATTTTCGTTGTTAGTTTGCATGGTAGAAGTTAAAGGGGGGGGGGGGGGGGGGCACTCATTTTACCACTTTGGAAGTGTCTCTCGCGCATTAGAAAAAAATGATATTGAAACCTCAATGTCATTTTTGAAGACCTGTCCATAGACACCCCACATGAATGGGTACGATGATAAAAAAATTGAGTTTCAGTTCTATATATAACTGGAACTCAATATTTTTTAGCCCCTGAAATTAATGTTCTTTTTCTATTTTTGTGTAAAAATCTTAATGCCGTTCACATAATACATCTAATTACCAAATTTCAACAGTACAGCTCTTATAGTTTCGGAAAAAATTGACTATGACATACGGACGGACAGACAGATATGGCGAATCTATAAGGGTTCCGTTTTTTGCCATTTGGCTACGGAACCCTAAAAAGGCTTATAATAATAATTATATCTGGGACAATGTCACACAGATCATCCTAGCCCCAAACTAAGCAAAGCTTGTACTATGGGTACTAGGCGAAGATATACATACTTATATAGATAGATAAATACATATATACATAGAAAACATCCATGACTCAGAAACAAATATTCGTGCTCTTCACACAAATATTTGCACTTACCGGGATTCGAACCCAGGACCACCAGCTTCGTAGGCAGGAGCAGTACCAACTAGGCTATGGTGACCTTGGCTTCAATGCTTTCTGACACTGGCTATGAGTACGTTGGTACTTAATTTGGTTTGAACCAATGAGAAGTGATCCGGACGTTACTGAGAGATACAGATATAGAAAACAGTTCTTCAGTGGGTCAGAACGCGCAGTATGCAGAATTTCTTGGAATGTTTTGTGCATAAGCAGTTTCTTCTCATTAACCTCTATATTCTACAACTTTAACCGACTCACTGACTACAACAAAATTCAAACTTGACGTATCCGAATGCGAATGTACAAATTAAAAAAAATGTAAAAGGTTATGTGAATGAAATATATAGGGAGCCTAATTCTTTCCTTGTTTTTTATTTCCTTTAAAAGGGTTTGTCACTCGTCACACGCGGCGTATCTAAGCGTGAATAGAAGATTACGTCATAATATAATTGTTATGTATACATCAGTATTTAATGCTGTATTTCTAATTAAAACCGGTAGGTTGTTATTGATCTTGATATAATTTATAAGGAGGTTATAAATTGTACATCACAAACTAGACTCACCTACATATTCACTCTAAAAATAAATTCCTTACCTACTACTAAAATGTGTTTTGCATGGGTGGAGGCGTTGGTCTACAATAAGCTAATTAATAGGTACCTACTCGTTTTTTTTATTTACCGCGAAACAGGGATTCGTTACCGTAGTGAATTGATATATTATATATAAAGTTTAACGCAGAGCACAGCTAGTAATATTATAAATGCAAATGACTGCCTTGTTGGTCTAGCGGTAGCGGTAGGTGTTCACCCACAGAGAACGAGGTCCTGGGTTCAAATTCCGGGTCGGGCCAAAAAGTCATTTTGGGACTTTTCTGTAAAAAGAAAAATTTCTCAGCATCAGCCCGAAGTCTGGCAGTTGGCGGTATTATATCGGGGCCATATAATACCGCCAACTGCCAGACTTCGGGCTGATGCTGAGAAATTTTTCTTTTTACAGAAAAGTCCCAAAATGACTTTTTGGCCCGACCCGGAATTTGAACCCAGGACCTCGTTCTCTGTGGGTGAACACCTACCGCTACCGCTAGACCAACAAGGCACGTACCCTCGACCTCGACCTTCCGTCGCAGAGTCCGAGAGCACGTAATGCCGTCGGTCCTATACATACCTGACCTCTTTCCAGTCGTGTCCCACGGGAACATGAGAGTGATGGAATAAAAAGTGCTCCTGTGTTTGCGCACACACTTGGAAACTATAATATGTCCCGCGGAGATGGCTTATGTCTATTGGGACTGGCCGCCGCCGTGGCCGGAATGCGGCTAGGAGGGTTTGTGAGTATGGATGTTTGTTACTCTTTCACGCAAAAACTACCGAACGAAATTTGATGAACATTTGTAGTAATTTACATACATAGCTTATATGTATATCCTAATAAGACATAGGCTATAATTTATAAAGTTTAGCGCGGACTAAACCGCGGGGCACGGCAAGTTACTATCAAAACAAGGTTGCACTTGTCTGCGCGAAACCTACGACATATCGCCGGGGGCTTAGCTGTATACCATACAATGACAACGCCACGCGCATAATTTGTCCACCATTGTCCCTAAACTGCGCAGGGGCTGAGGCTGCATTAGTATCCTATAGTCTGAATCTTCTGTACATTTTGGCCTGACTTCTTTATCTTGCAATTTCGAAACCTGACTTCTTTATCTGATGAACACACTACCGACAGGCACTCGACAAAAAAACACACATCAGTTAGTTACATTAAATAGCGGTAATCCATAACATTAGGTTAATTACTAAAATTACACACGTCTGCAGATGGCATTTACTTTTACCTTGAATAATAAGTATGCCATAATTTCCTCATTTAATCTATTAACGAGCATATCTCAACATAATAATATCTCAGTTAAGTGAGTCATAGTAACGCTCTCCGTTATAATGACATGGCATTAATTAGAACTACACTTGATATTACTGCTGAATCCAGAGACAAACAGTCTATTTGTCTCATGATATCAGTCACGTCGACTACAATTTACTATTGGTTTAATAAATTAAACATTTTTATGGTCTTTTTATATAGCGCTAAGTAATAATTAAATATTCTGAAATTAAAATGAAAACACTACACTTCTTATTAAGGTTTTGGTTAGTTTTGATCTTGTTAGAGATGCCAGGTCGTTAGAGATACAGGGGCTCTACCGGCTAAGTCGCTGAAAATCGTTTTCATGAATTGCGTTCAAATAAATAAAGGTTACAAATTACTTATTTAATCGTTAAATCGGCTTCAACGATGACGATCTATTCCGGACCATTAATGACGTCACATGTGGTCATGGAAGCCAATTTAACGATTGGTTAAGTAATTTTTAACCTTTATTTATTTGAACGCCATTCACGAAAACGATGTTCGGCGACTTAGCCGGTAGAGCCCCTGCTCCTTCTATCCGTTGGCTAGCAATTTTAGATCCGTGTTAGTTGAGGCTGTTATTATTTCAGAATAAATTTCGATATTTTAGGGCATTGAGCATACTAACAAAGCTTAAATAAACGGTTCTTTACTTACAATTACTATTTTTCTCAAGATTCCTAAATACATCTTTGAATAATAACATTTCCTGTCAAATAACAATTACAATAAAATTTCTTGGCACGATATTGAATGTCACACATGTGAAATAAAGTTGCTTCTCTTCATATCCGTTTCTCTATTACTGGGCTATTTTATTTGGACAAAGTACGAACGTTACGTGATTCATACAATTTTTGCGATTTTATACTTATACCGTACGCTCGTTTGTTATGGTGGAGCATTGGCTGTATGATAATATTTAGTTTTACTTTTACGATTGCGTTTTCGATTCTCGCAATTGTAATTAAAAGACTTACTCTTACTCACAAATAGATAAAAAGTTTAGTTCAAAGAACGCATAATTATTTTACTGTATGACAAAATGTTTAATTAAAATTGTTCAATTCTTTTTTTTGTTTTTAATAAGACTACGCCTCGATTACGGTACATAGTCCCTGTGTCGCGGGGTATTTCACAAACATATAACTGACGGACACAAAACACATCCAGAATCAATACAACTATTTATGGGTCACACAAATAGTTGTCCTGCACGGGAATCGAACCCGGGACAAGAAGTGGCGAGGCGTCAGTCTTAACCGCTGCGCCACACGTATAGTCAATATTATAATATAACAATATTGGTTGTACTTCAAATCACTCAATAAAGAGCTCAGGGGGGTTCGAACATATGAGCTATCAAAGTTCTTTCATAATGAAGATCAAGGAGGTAACCTACTCGTATGTCATGACATGCGTTACTATGACATGAAAGGGGGCACTATATACAACTGAGTAAACTAGTTTTTCCTCAGAACTTATTGTTACCCTGATTATCACTAGCCGCAATACCGCAGTGTCTCAAGTCGAAAGTCTTCGACCAGTGTGTGTTGCCAGTGATGACTTACGGAACAGAGACGTGGTCGCTCACTATGGGCCTTATTAGAAGGCTCAAGGTCACCCAAAGAGCAATGGAGAGGGCTATGCTATATGAAATGTCGAAATCCGCAGGCGAACCAAAGTAACCGACATAGCCCGAAGAATTGCAAAACTGAAGTGGCAGTGGGCGGGGCACATAGCTCGTAGAACCGATGGCCGTTGGGGCAGAAAGGTTCTTGAGTGGCGACCACGAACCGGCCCCCTACAAGATGGACCGATGATCTTGTGCGGGCCGCTGGAAACTGCTGGATGCGAATAGCGCAAGACCGGTAATTGTGGAGATCTTCGGGGGAGGCCTTTGTCCAGCAGTGGACGTCTTTCGGCTGATATGATGATGATGATTATTATAACTAGTACTCTCCTTACAGATGAATAGCGATATCAAAAACCCATAGATCTGTCCCATTGTTCTTAGAAGCAGCTAAGTTTTTTAAAAGCAATTTTTTTCTTGCTGCTATTTTCTCATACGATATTGATAGCTGTAGCGATCCAAGCCATGCAGTAGCTGTGTGGAACCACTCTGGACTTACATATTTCCAGATGGCGAACTTTGAAAAAAAAATATGAGGCAGATCAATTCGTAATAACACTGTGTTATCGCGTTAGAGATAAGTACTTACTCTGACCCTACAAGATATTAGCCACTTGCTACTTGTTATAATAAAAGGAGAAATTTACAAGACCAATGAAAGCATTCCGCTGTGCAACGACGTTTCTCTAGGCTAGTTGTAAATGTCTTGTTAAAAAAAATATAGGCATGTCACGTGTAATGTCTATCACTCAAGAAGGCAGAAGTTATCAATCTGTACTTATCTATATATTAGTTTGGGGAAAAAGTCTTTTCGCATTATAGTGTGTATGAACTTGTCATAAAACCTCTTTGGCTATACTATTTGTATCTGGCTGGTTTAGGTATCATTGAAAGTTAAAAATTTAAAGAACATAATTCCCAATTCAAATTAGGAAAATGTGTGATTGTCATTTGTATTCGTACTGTCAAGATGAGTGAATGTAATGAAGAAATTCAATATCCCACCAAAAACATAAATGTAAAAAAGGAGAGCCAAGTTCAATTCAAAAATTATGCTTGGCTGTGGGCTTCGCCGCAAAAAGAATGTCGATATAAATGAGTGCTAAGGTCTATGCAAAATCCAAACATGTATGTAAAAGAATATACTCGTGAACGATCTCGCCAGTACCCCCACTGTACACTGAGCATCCGCGAGACTCACCCGGGGAGGGGAGGGGCCTGAATGCCTCCCCCCTCCCCAGTACGCACAAGCGTGTTACCTGAGCTACAGCAGGTTACCCTTCCCAGGACCGCTGGCGCTTGGAGGTAAAGAACTCCACTCGTTCCCTCCCCCAGACGCCAGCGATCCGAGAGATGTCAAATCTAACCTACTTTAAGATATCACTTTTTTATATAAAAGCAATGCACTGCGCTTTTATGTAGATTTAATTCTGTACTGTTTATAATTATGTAGTGCCACGGGCCGCCACGCTGACGACATGGATTATTCCGATCGGTCACCCCGCTTTGTCCCCTTAGGGTGACAGATAGGAAAAAAATGTTTGATATGTCCCTCTGTAAGCAATGAGGAGACAAATCGAACTTTATTCACACATTGACGGTTATTAAAAAAACGCAAGCTAACCTAACTACTCCAATAATAAAAAAGAACCTAACCTCTATACTCCAATAATAAAAAAAACTAACCTAACCACTCCAATAATAAAAAAGATACTAACCTAACCTAACTACTCCAATAATAAAAAAACCTAACCTAACTACTCAAATTATATAAAAAAACCCAACCTTGCTACTCCAATAATAAATTATTATTGGAGGTTAGGTTAAGTTTTTTTTTATTATTTGAGTAGTTAGGTTAGGTTAGTTTTTTTATTATTGGAATTTATTATTATTTTACAGGTTAGGTTCTTTTTTATAATTGGAGTAGTTAGGTTAGGTTAGATTTTTTTATAATTAGAAAAAAAAAAATAATTTTTGGTAGTTAGGTTAGGTTAGTTTCATTTTTATTATTGGAGAAGTTAGGTTAGGTTCTTTTTTATTATTGTAGAAGTTAGGTTAGGTAAGGTTTTTCTATTATTGGAGTAGTTAGGTTAGGTTAGGTTTTTAATTATTGGTGGAGTTAGGTTAGGTTAGGTTTTTTTATAATTGGAGAAGTTAGGCGGGGCACCCATCTGGGCGGACTCCCTCCATAGGAGGGAGAATGCAACCGCCATCCGCAGGCCCCAACGGGCCATTTCACAGCGGGTGGCGAGAGCCTACCGCTCAGTGGGCTTTGCGTCGGCGTGCGCTCTGGCCGGCACCCCTCCCTGGGAATTGGAGGCATGGGTGCTTGCCAGAGTGTACGAATGGGCGGCGTGGCGTAGGGCGCTGGGTGAGCGCCCCGCCGCGCAAGAGCGGGATGCCGTGTGGCGGGAGGCGAGGGACGCAATCGTCCTACACTGGACACGGGACCTCGCCTCCGCCACATTTGGACGCCGGACGCTGGACGCGCTCGGTCCAGTCCTGCGGGACTGGCTCGAGCGCCCCCACGGTTTCCTCTCGTTCCGTCTAGTGCAGGTGTTGTCCGGACATGGCTGTTTCGGAACGCACCTGCACCGGATTCGGAGGGAGGAAACCCCGGCGTGCCACGATTGTGGAGCCGCAGAGGACACGGCGCAGCACACCTTCGAGGTGTGCCCAGCCTGGGCTGAGCTGCGCCGTGCCCTGACAGATGTGGTCGGGCAGGACCTCTCACTTCCCAGTGTGGTAAACTCCATGCTGGGGAGTGGGTAGGCTTGGGCGGCGGTTGCCTCCTTTTGCGAGGATGTCATGTCGCAAAAAGAGGCGGCGGAGCGCGCGCAGGAGGATGATCCTCTCGCGCCACCGCTCCGCAGGCGAAGAAGGGGTGGGAGAAGGCGGTTATACGACCGTCGCCTCCCACCTTCTGGTGGTGATTAGCGGGCGATAGGCGCGGGGGCGCCTTCGCTCGCATTGCACAAATCGCCACCATCGTCGGGCGGGAACGGCCGAGCACTCACGGTCGTTCCCGGGCTCCTCCACTTAGGGAGGGGCGTGCGGGCCCCGCTGTAAAGGCGGGCGGTCGTCGGTGGGGGACTGGACGTAAAGGCTGTGCCGGTTTTCCAGTCCTCCTCCAAATAGACGATGCGGGAGTGCCGCTGGGTTATTTTAGTGGGTATGCTGGAGTAGCCGGAGAGTCCCACATAACCCGTCCATCCCCCAATGGGCGGGTATGCGTAACGCATTTTTTCCCAGCGCAAACAAAAAAAAAAAAAAAAAAAAGGTTAGGTTGGGGCGGTTTCCTCTCTTTCCGTCTGGTGCAGGTGTTGTCCGGGCATGGTTGTTTCGGAACGCACCTGCATCGGATCCAGAGGGAGGAAACCCCGGCGTGCCACGACTGTGGAGCCGCGGAGGACACGGCGTAGCACACCCTCGAGGTGTGCCCAGCCTGGGCTGAGCTGCGCCGTGCCCTGACTGATGTGGTCGGGCAGGACCTCTCACTTCCCAGTGTGGTGAACTCCATGCTGGGGAGTGAGGAGGCTTGGGCGGCGGTTGCCTCCTTTTGCGAGAATGTCGTGTCGCAAAAGGAGGCGGCGGAGCGCGCGCGGGAGGATGATCCTCTCGCGCCGCCGCTCCGCAGGCGAAGAAGGGGTGGGAGACGGCGGTTGTACGATCGTCGCCTCCCTCCTTCTGGTGGTGATTAGCGGGCGACAGGCGCGGGGGCGCCTTCGCTCGCATTGCACTAATCACCACCCTCGTCGGGCCCACTTTGGGAGGGGCGTGCGGGCCCCGCTGTAAAGGCGGGCGGTCGTCGGTGGGGGACTGGACGTAAAGGCTGTGCCGGTTTCCCAGTCCTCCTCCACACAGACGATGCGGGAGTGCCGCTGGGTTATTTTAGTGGGTATGCCGGGCTAGCCGGAGAGTCCCACATAACCCGTCCATCCCCCAATGGGCGGGTATGCGTAACGCATTTTTTCCCAGCGCAAACAAAAAAAAAAAAAAATAGGTTAGGTTGGGGCACGTGGTCGGAAAACCTCCTCGTGTGTCCGAGACTACTGGTCCCATTCGAATATTTATATTCGGTGGGAACAGGAGTTTTCGGATTGGTGTGCCCCGGGCGTGGGCGCTGGTTTTTTCCCTATGCTTGCATGGGGAGAAACCACCGTCCGTGGCCAATATTCCGACATCTCACGCCTCTGCTGTTCCTTCCATACTCTGGAGGGGAGGAGCAGCAGTGGCGCGCAAGCCTAAGCCTCGCCGGACGATGATGGGCTGAATGGCCGGTGCGTCAATCCGGTCACTAGCATACGGCAACCCTTAGCCTCCGAGCATTACCCGGCGCGGGGGTTACCGGGGGGTAAACCGGTCTGTAGGGTAAAAAAAGGTCAGTATGTCGATTAGCATAACAATACCCCAGGAGGGTACCGGCTGTGCCGGAGAATCCCTCCCGGGTCCATTAGGATCCGGCTGTCCCACCGTATCTGGGGGGGACACTAATAGACATCATGCTTCCGCGGAGGTCGCGGACCGCACACGCCCAGTATTGTGTGCCCAGTTTTGAGTGTCGAGGGACCCTCACCTGCAGCTAGCGAGCTGCGGGTGAGAGTCTCTAAAGAAGAGAGGAGTCTGGCTGACACAGCCAGACTGGCGGCCAGGCCGCGGCGACAGCTGCGGCCGCGTTCAACTTCGCGGTCGCTGCTGCGTTCGCCATCGCGGTCACGGTCGCGCGATTCCATGGGAAGCGACAAGTCAGCCGCTTCCTGCGTGTCATTACCGGCAGAAGGGCCGAAGCTTGGGAAGAGGAGATCCCTTGTGGCTCCAAATGCTCGCACACAGATTGTGCGGGCAAAAATAGGAATAGTCGAGGGGGGGACTTGGATGGGAATATTTCGGATATCCTCAACCCTCTCCTCCCTCCTTCAAATACGCGGGCTAAGAAATCTTTGCCCCGCGTTGAAGACATAGCGGAGGAGCTCCGACATCGGCCTACGGCCGATGTTGGGGCTAGGCTGCTCGAGGCTCTGTCCGTGGTGGAGAAGGCCACGGATAGGTCCTCGAACATCCAAGGGCCGCTAAAGCACGCCATTAGGCGAAGTGTGCGTGAGGCGCAGGCCGCCACCTCCGAACTGCACGTTCGGACGTACGGAGGCGAGGCTGAGCGATTGGAGGTGGAGAACCGAGAGCTTCGTTCGAAGCTCTCCTCCCTCGAGGGACGTCTCGCCAAACTGTCGGCGGAGGTTGAGACCCTGCGCTCTTGTCAGGGGTCTCCCACAGTGACCCAGGCGAATGCTGCAACAACGACCAGTGTGCCACGTAAGGCTTCCAAGCCGAAAGCAGTTAAGCCAAAGGCCACTGGACGAGAGAGCGGCTCCAACGCCGAGCAGGTGGCTGCCATTATGGAGGAGAAACTCGTCTCCTTCCGTGCAGCCCTCATGGCGGAGCTCTTCCCAGGAAGGGCCATCAGGCCCCCACTTGGGAAGAAGGCTGCAGCCATCCCTCCTCGTGGTGCCGAGGCGAAAAAGCCGAAAGCTCCAGCACCGCCGCCACTCCCGACCCCTTCTACCTCGTCCAATAAGGACAAGAGGAAAAAGAAGCGGGAAAGGGAGAGGCAGCGTAAGAGAGTAGGTGTGCCTGTTGCGCCTGCGCAGGTTGCTGGCGCTTCGCAGAGCCAGCAGTCTAGTGCAGTGCATGCGAATGCGGGAGAGACCACATGGGCGAAAGTCGTTGGTCGCAAATCTGCGGCTAAGGCCAAAAAGGCAGTGGCCACACCGAATACCGCTCCCGGAGGTGCATCGAGGAAACTCCCTCGTCCACCGAAAACGGCAGCGGTGCTAATAACGCGGGCAGAAGGGTCAGAGACTCCTCTTGCTGACCTTATAAGGACGGCGAAGGAGAAAGTCTGCCTTAAGGACTTTGGACTGGAAGGTGGTATCTTCCAGAAGAGAGCCTTAAACGGTGGCTTGGTCTTGAGAGTCTCCGGGCCCGACAATACCACAAGAGCCGATGCCCTCGCAGCCAAACTAAGGGAAGTTCTGGCGGATACGGACGCTCGGATCTCGCGTCCTGTCAAGACCGCAGAAATGCGCGTCTTTGACCTGGACGAGACTGTCACTCCCGCAGCGATCGCGGTGGCCTTAGCGGGCACCGTCGGTTACTCCGCGAATGACTTTAAAGTAGGGCCTGTCCGAGTCCATGCGTCTGGGCTCAACACTGCGTGGGTCAGATGAGAATGGCGAACTGGGACGCCAACAAAATGCCGCTCCGCGACGATGGGCCTTGAAGCGATTAGACAGAGATCTGCTTCTTGCTTCTGCCCTCGTCGCGGATTGGGAAGAGTTGGAGGACGAAGCCTCTCCGGAGGTGGTGGCGGCATGGTTCGGGGAAAAGATGACCACTATTTGTGACGTCGCCATGCCCCGAGCCAAGCCGACAACGAGGTCCTCCGTCTACTGGTGGTCAGCGGACTTAGCGCGGCTGCGGGGGTCCTGCGTCTCTGCGCGCCGCCGTTATACTAGGACTAGAAGGAGACGGCGTGCCTCGGTCGACGAGATTGCAGAGGCTTACCGAGCATACCGCTTGGCCACCATGGCGTTCCAGTTTGCCATCAAGGAGGCAAAGACCAGGGCGTGGGAGGAGCTGATCGAGGGGATCAACAGGGATCCATGGGGGCGCCCGTACAAGATGGTTATGGGCAAGCTCAGACCATGGGTCCCTCCGCTCACCGAAACGCTCGACCCCGAGTTCGTGGGAAGAGTAATAGACACCCTCTTCCCAAGGGCCGAGCCCGGTGACTCGGTCGCTCCACCGCGATCTACACCGGACTGGACATCCGACATGGAAGTGACGGAGGACGAACTTGAGAGCGCAGTAAGGCGACCCGCGGCGCGAAACACTGCCCCTGGGCCCGACGGTATCCCAGGTCGGGCCTGGGTGCTGGCCCTGTCAGTGCTAGGCAGTAAGCTGCGTCGCCTCTTCTCTCGCTGCCTCCACCTTGGGGTTTTCCCGTCTAAGTGGAAGGAGGCCAAGCTCGTCCTCATCCAAAAGAAAGGGAGAAATGCAGACTCTCCCTCTTCGTTCCGACCCATTTGCCTTCTGGACGAGGTGGGCAAACTCTTTGAACGAGTAGTGTCCACCCGTCTCAGCGGGCACCTGTCACGGGATGGGCCTGACCTGTCGGACTGCCAGTTCGGATTCCGTCGCGGTCGTTCGACGGTGGACGCAATCCGGCGGGTCCAATCCCTGGCACAGGACGTCACTCGGGAGGGGGGGGTAGCGATGGCTGTCAGTCTTGACATTGTCAACGCCTTCAACTCCCTCCCGTGGTGGGCAATAAGGGAGGCACTGGTTTACCACAACGTGCCCCCTTACCTACAGGGGATTGTTAGCTCGTATCTGAGCGATAGGCTCATCGTTTACACGGCTCGGGGCGGAGAGGGAATGTCAAGGGAGGTCGATCGCGGGGTTCCACAGGGATCTGTTTTAGGACCCTTCTTGTGGAACCTCGCTTTTGACACGGTCCTCAGGACGAGGCTCCCCCTCGGCGTAGATGTCGTTTGCTATGCGGATGACACTCTCGTGTTGGCCAGGGGGAGCAATTTCATGGATGTGGCACGGCTTGCCGAACTGGGAGTGGCCTGCGTCGTCGGCAGTGTCCGCGGGCTGGGCCTTCAGGTAGCGCCTCATAAAACTGAGGCGCTTTGGTTCCACAGCCTCCGTCGGGGTAGGGAACCTCCCAGCACGCGGATTCAGGTGTGTGGTGAGGCGGTCCCAGTTGGGCAAACCCTCAAATACCTCGGGCTGACGCTGGACAGTAGGTGGGCTTTTGACGCCCACTTTGTCCAGCTAGTCCCCCGACTTCGCGGAGCGGCGGGCGCACTCCAGCGTCTGCTGCCCAACCTTGGGGGACCCCGGGAAGAAGTCCGCCGCCTCTACTGTGGGGTTATCCGGTCTATGGCCCTCTACGGTGCTCCCGTCTGGTCGTCTAGACTGGCGAGAGCTTCCCGCTGCAAAGCTCTTTTGAATAGCGTGCAGCGGGTGGTTGCCATCAGAGTGGTCCGTGGATACCGGACGATCTCCTTCGAGGCGGCGACTTTACTAGGACGATTCCCGCCACTGGACATCCTGGCGGAGATGGACGCGAGAGTTTACGATCTCGTCCGTGCCCGCTCGGATGCCGGCGGCCAACAACCGGACTGGACAAACGTACGGCGGGACGCGCACCGACAGGCCTTAGAGATTTGGCGCGAGCGGCTTGAATTGCCGAGAGGCTCGCGTCAACGCTCTGTCGGTGCGGTCCTGCCGTGGTTTGACGCATGGCTGCTCCGGAAACGGGGCAGCCTAACCTTCAGGTTGACGCAGATACTCACCGGACACGGGTGCTTCGGTGAGTACCTGTGTCGAATAGGTAGAGAGGCGACACCGTCGTGTCACCATTGTGGCGGCGGCCCGGACTCGGCCCAACATACACTCGAGGAGTGCCCAGCTTGGGCCCCCGAGAGGCGAGTCCTGGTCGCTGAAATAGGATTGGACCTCTCGCTGCCATCAGTGGTTTCGGCTATGCTGGCGGCGACAACCGGATGGAACGCGGTGGCCTCATTCTGTGAAGCTGTTATGCTCAAGAAGGAGGCTGCCGAGCGCGAAAGGGAGCGCAACGATCCCTCCCGTAGGAGAGCGAGACGGCGCCGATGAACTGGATATTGACACTAATATCCGCTTCATCGGCGCCGGCGCTGGGAGCTAATCTCAGCGCGAGAGAATATGCGGCGTCCGGCTGGCTTCTCCCCGGCTTGACGTCGCCCCTGGGACCCCTGGCGTTTGGAGAAGGGGCACTCCACTCGTCTTACATAAGCGGTCCCGGGAAGAGGTAACCTGCTGTAGCTCAGGTCGCCTAAACGCGCTTGTGCGTGATGGGGAGGGGAGGAGGCATTTGGTCCCTTCCCGTCCCCAGGGAGAGTCTCAGACGCTCAGTGTACAGCGGGGGTACTGGCGAGATCGTTCACGAGTACCCAGAGCCCCCGCTACAGGCATTGTGAGGCTGGCTACCATGGTGGTTTTAGTGCGTATCCCGGGACTAGCCCGGAGAGTCCCACATGACCCGTCGCCTCCCCAAGCGGCGGGTATTCGTAAGTTTAATGCATTTCCACCATGTCAAAAAAAAAAAAAAGGTTAGGTTAGGTTTTTTTATTATTGGTGGAGTTAGGTTAGGTTTTTTTATTATTGGAGTAGTTAGGTAAGGTTCTTTTTTATTATTGGAGAAGTTAGGTTAGGTTCTTTTTTTTAATTGTAGAAGTTATGTTAGGTTAGGTTTTTATTATTGGAGTAGTTAGGTTAGGTTCGGTTTTTTTTTATTATTGGAGTCGTTAGGTTTGGTTCTTTTTTATTATTGGAGAATTTAGGTAAGGTTATTTTTTATTATTGGAGAAGTTAGGTTAGGTTAGGTTTTTTTTTTATTGGAGTAGTTAGGTTAGGTTAGGTTTTTTTATTATTGGTGGAGTTATGTTAGTTTTTTTTATTATTGGAGTAGTTAGGTTAGGTTCTTTTTTATTATTGGAGAAGTTAGGTTAGGTTCTTTTTTATTATTGCAGTAGTTAGGTTAGGTTACTTTATTTTTATTTTTGGAGTAGTTAGGTTAGGTTTGGTTTTTTTTATTATTGGAGTAGTTAGGTAAGGTTTTTTTATTATTGGAGTAGTTTAGTTTGTTTTTATTATTGAAGAAGTTAGGTTAGGTTTTTTTATTATTGGAATAGCAAAGTCGGTTTTTTTTTATAATTAGAGTAGTTAGGTTAGGTTAGGTTTTTTATTATTGGTGGAGTTAGGTTAGGTTAGGTTTTTTTATAATTGGAGTAGTTTAGGTTCTTTTTTATTATTGGAGAATTTAGGTTAGGTTATTTTTATTATTGTACAAGTTAGGTTAGGTTAGGTTTTTTTATTATTGGAGTAGTTAGGTTAGGTTAGTTTCTTTTTTATTATTGGATTTTAGGTTAAGTTCTTTTTTATTATTGGAGAAGTTAGGTTAGGTTATTTTTATTATTGTTCAAGTTAGGTTAGGTAAGGTTTTTTTATTATTGGAGTGGTTAGGTTAGGTTCTTTTTTATTATTGGAGAAGTTAGGTTAGGTTCTTTTTTATTATTAGAGTAGTTAGGTTAGCTTTTTTTTTATTTTTGGAGTAGTGAGCTTAGGTGTGGTTTTTTTATTATTGGAGTAGTTAGATTAGGTTCTTTTTTATTATTGGAGAAGTTAGGTTAGGTTCTTTTTTACTATTGCAGTAGTTAGGTTAGGTTAGTTTATTTTTATTTTTGAAGTAGTGAGGTTAGGTTTGGTTTTTTTTATTATTGGAGTAGTTAGGTTAGGTTTTTTATTATTGGAGTAGAAAGGTTAGGTTCTTTTTTATTATTGAAGAAGTAAGGTTAGGTTTTTTTAATGATTGGAATAGCAAAGTTGGGTTTTTTTTTTATTATTGGAGTAGTTAGGTTAGGTTCTTTTTTATTATTGGAGAAGTAAGGTTAGGTTCTTTTTTATTATTGGAGTAGTTAGGTTAGGTTAGTTTTTTTTCTATTTTTGGAGTAGTGAGATTAGGTTTAGTTTTTTTTTATTATTGGAGTAGTTAGGTTAGGTTAGGTTTTTTTATAATTATTATAATTGGATTTTATTATTATTATAATTATTATATTATATTTTTTATAATTGGAGTAGTTAAGGTTCTTTTTTATTATTGGAGAATTTAGGTTAGGTTATTTTTATTATTGTACAAGTAAGTTAGGTTAGGTTTTTTTATTATTGGAGTTGTTAGGTTAGGTTATTTATATTATTGTACAAGTAAGTTAAGTTAGGTTAGGTTTTTTTATTATTGGAGTAGTTAGGTTAGATTATTTTTCATTATTGGAGAATTTAGGTTGGGTTATTTTTTATTATTGGAAAAGTTAGGTAAGGTTCTTTTTTATTATTGGTGGAGTTAGGTTAGGTTAGGTTTTTTTATAATTGGAGAAGTTAGGTTAAGTTCTTTTTTTTATGTAGAATTAGGTTAGGTTAGTTTTTATTATTGGAGTAGTTAGGTTAGGTTCGGCTTTTTTTTATTATTGGAGTAGTTAGGTTAGGTTCTTTTTTATTATTGGAGAAGTTAGGTTAGGTTCTTTTTTATTTAGGTAAGGTTTTTTTATTATTGGAGTAGTTAGGTTAGGTTCTTTTTTATTATTGGAGAATTAAGGTAAGGTTATTTTTAATATTGGAGAACTTAGGTTAGGTTAGGATTTTTTTTATTGGAGTAGTTAGGTTAGGTTAGGTTTTTTTATTATTGGTGGAGTTAGGTTAGGTTTTTTTATTATTGGTGTAGTTAGGTTAGGTTCTTTTTTATTATTGGAGAAGTTAGGTTAGGTTCTTTTTCTTATTGTAGAAGTTAGGTGAGGTTTTTATTATTGGAGTAGTTAGGTTAGGTTTGGTTTTTTTTTATTATTGGAGTAGTTAGGTTAGGTTCTTTTTTTTATTGTAGAAGTTAGGTTAGGTTAGGTTTTTTTATTATTATTTTTTTTTTTTTTGTAATCTCTTCCCCCGACATAATCGGAGTCTATGCTTGGTCTACCATTTTCATACCAGTTCTCGCTTGTTTTCCTCTCGTACTATCATTCCGCATACTGTTTCTTTCTGGCATTCGTCATCATTCATTCTTTATGGGTGGTACTCCCATCTATATATACCTATTCTTGCTATTCTATAGTATTTATTTCTTTATTTTTCTTACTTATATTGGGATGTTATGGGGTAAATAATGAACAGGGTTTTCGTTTTTATTTACATATTGCTTACTTATCTAAATGTTTTCTTTTATATATATCTGTATTTGTAATACAATTTCAATTTATTTTAAATAAGATTAAAGTATTAGTTATCTTATATTAATTATTGTAACTTAATTCTAACTTGATTTTAACCGTTTTATATTTTATGATAAGCCCAATCTTAACTCTCACTCTATGTTTATATGCCAACCTATTATATATTCAAATATAGGGACTAGCATATTTTACCTGTTCGTCTTGTTCCTTTCAATTACTAATTTAGCTATTATCGAGCAATAATTTAGAAAAAAATTCCTGTTTTTACCGGTCATTATCCGCCCCACGCTATCCCTAGTTAAAACTTCGTCAATCTCCTGTTCAACATGGTACCTTTCCTTTGTGTATACAGGGCATTCTAAGAGTAGATGTGGAACGGATTCTTCACAGTTTGGATCACATATACACGATGGGTTCTCCTTACACTTAAATCTGTGTAAGTATTCGGAGAACCCACCGTGTCCTGTCAATATCTGGGTGATAGTTGCAGTTATGTTTATTTTCCTGATGGTCCTGTATGCCGCTGCCGCGTCTGGGAAAAACATTTTGGTGACTGACGCTGTTGTTCCGACCTCATATCTTCTGCTCCATTCATCAATCGTCGCCGTACGAATGTGACGCTTGATGAAGGAGACAGGATACAGGTCGTAGTCATGTTTCCTGTTTCTCAATATGGCAGCTTCTTTTGCCAGCTGATCCGCTCTTTCGTTGCCCTCAAGTCCAGCGTGAGCTTTAATCCAGAACAAGTTGACTACCTTGTCCTGGAGAGAAACCGCTGTTAAGTTTTCTCTTGCTTCTACAGCCAGGGGATGAAGGCAACTGTGGTTTTTCACTGTTAAGAGAGCTGCCATAGAGTCGCTGTAGACACCAAAAGTGGACGCCGAGCTTTTGCGGATAAATTTTGTTGCCCTGGTTATTGCTAGGAGCTCTGCCTGGTAGACTGTGCAGTATTCCGGTAACACCAACTTGAGGGTGCATGTTTCGGCCTCACTGTTCCACACGGACAGTGCAGCACCGACCCGCCCCCCAATCTTGCTCCCGTCTGTGAAGATTCTAACATCCGGATCAGCGTTGGCGTTAACTTGCTCCTGATCCACCAGACTCCCGAGCTCCAGGCTTATTCGCATGGCAGGATGTGGGGTGCTTTGGTCTTTTGAGGCGCAAATTTCAATTTGTTTTCGACTCCCCACGCCCGGATAGGCCCGAGGGCACCGTTTGCCAGTGGCTCTATGTCTCCCGCCTTGTCACCATCGAAGAGGAGCACCACGTCGTCAGCAAACGCCTGGGCATAGACACTTTCCTCCTCCAAGCGTTTTAGGAGTGGGTCCAACAGAAGATTCCACAATATTGGGCCACTTATTGAGCCTTGTACGCAACCTTTGTTAGTGCATTTTATGAGTTCTTCACCTGCGTACCTGACCCTGACCTTCCTGTCGCTCAAGTAGCTGTCCATGACCCTCCTCAGGTTCAATGGGCACTTTTCTTCTGCCAATCGAACCTTTATTGCGGGCCACCATGCACTGTCGAAGGCTCCCTCTATATCTAGCGAGATTAGTGTGACTATTTTCTTGTGCCTCAGCTTATTTCTAATGTGCTGCATGAGAGTATAGAGGGAGTCCTCGGTGCTTCTTTGTGGCATAAACCCGTATTGGTTGATGCTCAGTTTAGGCACCATATGAAACCTGAGGCGAGCCACCAACATCTTCTCGAATATTTTCCCCAGTACTGGCAGTAATCCGATTGGCCTATGAGCTTTTGGGGTGGCGTAATCGGTTTTTCCCGGCTTCCGTAGTATCACCACCGTAGCCTCTTTCCAGCTCATAGGGAAATAGCCGAGTTCCAGGCATTTGTTCACTAGAGCAAGGAATGTTTCAGGTACGCTGTTTATGGCACGGCTGCATACATCGGCTGTGAGGCCATCCACTCCTGGAGCTTTTTTGGCGTTGAATGAGTCGCAGGATGACATTAATTCCGGCATTGTAAATGGAGGGTCTAAAGTGCTGGTCGCTGTTACATCATTGGCCTCTTTGGCTTTAGTCCTCATATGACTGTGGTGTTCATTGTCAGCTAGGAGGTCATCCTCCGGATAAAAGGTCTCAGCTATTAATCTTACAGAGCCTTTTGTGTTGAGCACTTCGCCGTTTTCTATCATTAACAAGTCCTCTTCCCTTTTTGTGGTTCTCCCAATGACCCTATAAATCCCTTCCCATACTCCCTCCTTATCTTGCTTACAGCAAAAGTTTTTCCAGCTCTCGGTTTGAGCTCGAGCTGCTTCTATTTCGTATTCTTTTTTCTTTTTCAGGTACTCTTCGACGACTGCTGGCCTTCGGACAGGGGCAGCGCACCTTATTCTCCGCTTCCTCGTGGCTACTTGTTTCTTCAGAGCGTTGAGTTCCTCCGACCACCACGGTACGGTAAGTTTCTCTTTTGTGTTTTTTATTGGCATTGACGACTTGCATGCTTCGCTTATTGCTTTTGTAAATGTTTCTGTTTGTGTATCTATTTGTTCTACTGTAGTTATGTTTTCGATCTTATCTTTGTTATTTGGTTTTCAAGGGCTAATTGACTTAGTTTCTCATGAAATTTGGTCCAATTTGCCTTCTTTGTGTTGTAGATTCTTGTCGTTCTTTCTATTCTTATTCCTTTTGATTTTTGTAACCTTATCTTAAAAGTTATACCATTGTGGTCAGAGCTCGTGAGGCCTTCGTCTACTTCCCAACTTTCTACCAGATCTAGGATGTTTGTTGAGCATGCAGTTACATCGACGTGGCTGCTGTATCGTCCCCCTCTTACTGTGTCGAAAGTTGGAATTTCTCCTACGTTAAGGATATGCAGCCCGAGCTCCCCGAGTGTCCTGCACACCTCTTCGCCTCTGTGGTCGACCGTAGAGCTCCCCCACCAGGTGCTCTTTGCATTGGCGTCCCCTCCAACTATGAGTGGTTTTGTGCCATTTTCCGCTGCTATCAGTCTTAGTTGGTCTAGGTAGGCTCCGATTGGTTGGTCCGGTTCGAAGTAGAAAGAGACGAGTGTGATCTCCCATGCACTGGTTTGGATTCCCACCACGACGATGTTTTTAGTGGTGAGTTTTGGGTACTGTATTATGTTAAGGTCTTTATTGAATACGGCTATTGCTGCCTTAACATTCACTTCTCCTATACCAGTGTCTTGGAAGATCCGCACTCCTCCCTGGTTCTTCGTTGTTTTCATGGAGCCCACATATGGTTCTTGCAGGAGCGCTACGCTAATTCCGCGCTTTCCTGCCTCTATCAGCAGCTCGTTTGTGGCCAGTTTCTTACGTTGGAGGTTCGCCTGTGCAAAATTGTATACAGTTATAACGTCCTGTGGGCCTTTAGCAATATGCTACGGTCGATCGTGCTATTTGGTCCCACTTGAAACGGATTGGGCATTCGGTACTGAATGCATTGTGGTCTGTATGCATCAGGTTTGCCTTCTTGCAGTTTTTGCACGTAGCCGCTTCTCCTGCTTCCCACGCCGCACAGTCCACCTTTAGGTGGGTGCCCCCACAATGGCTGCATATGTCTGCTGCTTTTTGGCAAAACTTCCTGCTGTGGCCGTATCCGAGGCACCGTGTGCACTGTACAAGGGGTGATTGATCCTCGGCTCTGATTTTTTGGAGGTCTATGTGGACGTGGCCTCTGGCCGTGACTCTTTGCCATATGATTGGTGACACGCTTATAATCACGTTTCCGCAAAGGGGGTTCCTGGCTCTTCTCCTATATTTAATCTCCATCCGGTTTTCCTCGTCGCTAAGTCCGTGAAGAATCTCCTTGTTCTGATTTCTCAGAGATTTTAGGACGTCGTCGTCAGTATTTACTGTGAGAACGTTTCTGAGTACGAGCATTGGGTCTTTATTCTTCACTTCTTCTACTGTGAGGTCTACTCCATTTTCTGTCAACCTATTCCTGGCCTTCTCGCGGTCCTCCTTTGTCTCGAACCCCATTATAATTTTCCTGTTCTTGGCTTTTCTTATCCTTTCCACCTTTACCCACCCATCTGTGGCGTCCATAGCCGTTCTTACCTTTCCTAGGACCACTTCCCCTGTGCCCGCTTCATTTTTAGAGGTGACTACGACTGAGTGTAATGTATCTCGCTTTTTCTGCGATTGATAGCTCTGAGTCGCGGCCACCTTTGCGTATGTCGGTACTTGGTCTTCGATAGATTTTTTGAGTTCTTCTATTTTTTTGTTGCTTTCTATCAATAGTTTAGAGTGCTCTTCTATCTTCATCATGAGATGGTTACCCTCCCTACTTATATCCTGTTCTGGGTCCATTGCTCCGTGTCCTACTTCTGTCTGGGTGCCGGCTTGTGTTTGAGTTACCTTGTCTCTTGTCTTTTGACGGTCCAGTGCTCGACCAGGCCACCGCCGCAACCATTTCCTTAATTAGAAGTGGAAGTCTCTTCAGGTTTTTGTTTAATATTTCTTTTATCTCCCGTTTTAAATTTCCCGACCTCTCCATCGCCAAAAGCGAATCTTTCGCTAGTTTTTCAGCTTCACGCGCTAGATGGTCCAGTGTTTTGCGCGGAGAAACATCGGAGCACCCTGGAGACTGAACGAGAGGTGTAACTATATCCAGGGCGGCCGATGTGCCTGTGGAGGTTCGCTTTGGCAAGACGAAGGTTTTGTCGCAGGTCTTTGCTTTGCTTGGTGGTGTGGCCACCTTCATTGGAGTTGGTGGTTTTTTGAGTGAAGGAGAAGCTTTTGCTTGCACTTTTTGTGGCGGCGGTGTTTGGGTATCCGCACTGCCGGCACTGGTGCTCGGTTTTTGTACAGCCGTACCCGCGGTGTAGGCGGTTTGGGAAGTGGGTATCTCTTTTGCTGTAGTGCCTTTGTTCATCTCCATAGTCATATTTTGTTTGGGTGGCGTTCTAAGCATCCTGTGATATTCCCTTCAAGTCGTGTCAAATATTGTTATAAGGTCAGTTGTACCTTTTTGTCAAGGATTATCACAATGGGAACTTCAAAATCGCAACCCTAGTTGGGGGAAGAGAGACGTCAGCAAGGGGAGTCGATTGTAAAAGTTGTAAATAGTACTCCCCTTGTCTGGCGTTGTATGGTTAGTTCGTCTGTGTATACTTAATATCAAAGGAACAGAAGGAATAACTCGAAAAATTTTACACAGAGTAAATGTCAAAAAAGTGCAAAGTCAGTATAAGTGCAACAAAATTAATAGGTAACACACAATATCAAGTAATTACAAGAAAAAAATTTAAGTGAAGTCGCTACACTGTGTTACTCAACAAGCGTGTAGTTGGTCAGTGCACTTTTATGGCTATATCCTTAGAATGACTTAACTAAAACTTAAACTTAGAGTATTTTATAATTTTTTCGCACTCTACCTAGAGCCCAGCTCTATGTTTCACCATGTAGAGTAGCCGTGGCCAATGTCAATTCAAAAAATCCCACGTCTCTGCGACCTCTGAATCCTGAGGTATGAGTGTTTTAATTTTTTCAATATGGCGGACAAAGTGGCCGCTGGAATCTTATTTCTTCCGCAACTCCTTCAATTTTGGTCGCAGAGAGTTGGGGTTTCGCTAGTTCTTCCTGTATTTTCACCGGCTATCCCTCCCCACTTTCAATTTTGACAATTTTCAAAAAAAAATTTATGGGATGATTTTAGGGGTAACAATAATGGGCAAGTATAGATAAATTATTTTTAATACGTTTAAGTTATATTTGAGACCAATACTACTGTAATATTATTTATTATAAATTTTTAAGACTTAAAACCAAAATAGGGGTAGGGGGTTGAAAATTTACTTAAATGAAGCGTATGGTCTCGAAGGGTTTGGCTTACGTCCAAACCGTGGGGGAGGGGTTCAGGGGGGGGTACCCGGTAAAAATTGTCAGAATTGAGCTGCGACCCTTAGTTTCGGAGATATGGGGTTTACAAGTTTATTTGCGGTTTGTACACAGATCCTTCCCTCAGTAAAAACCCTGTATCTCCCAAAGTACAAGGCGCAGCGTATTTGTTCTGCCCTTAAATTTTGCGGGAGAAGCGTCCAGAGCCACAGTAAAAATTGTATTACCGCAACCCCCTTTTTAAGGTTGGTTTACCACAACTACCAAAAAGGCCTCTACACCTTTATTTACCGGGGAATCAACTTGGAAAAAATATATGTTGTACTATTTATGAATTAATTTGTTATGGCTTTTAAAATTTTGTGAAATTTTATATAGAAGTATTTTTAAAAAAAAATTGAAAAATCTGATATTTTTAATTTATATATTCGTGCTCTAAAGGGTGGATATTTACAATTTTTGGTTATTTTCTTATATTAATCTATAGTCCGGTATTTAAACTACAATAATTTTGAAGAGTATTTATAAAAATGCCTTTAATGGAGTAGATTCCCTCAAAAAAGGGGGGTGTCAATCTTTTGTTAATTACGCTCGTAGTTTCTAATTTTATTATATTTTACAGTTAGATATATCACTTTTAGACACAGTATGACCAATTTTGAAAGAAATTTATAGGAATTTTTGATTAGGGAAAAACTCGACAAAATTTTAGATTTACGTAAATTGACCAAGTTACCTAAGCAGTTACACTGTTTTACATTAATTAACATAACTCCGAAACTTAAAGTCCAAAAAATACAATTTAAACTGTTTTCTTTTCCTCGTGAAGTGGGCCGTTTGATGGTGTGTCCAGATTGATGGGTTACCCGATGGGAAGTGGGTCAAATTCAGGGTTATTCTTCCCAAAAGTAGTAGTAGTAGTTAGGTTAGGTTCTTTTTAATTATTGGAGTAGTTAGGTTAGGTTTGGTTATTTATTATTGGAGTAGTTAGGTTAGATAAGGTTTTTTTTTATTATTGGCGTAGTTTGGTTAGGTAAGAAATTTTTTTATTATTGGAGTGGTTAGGTTAGGTTCTTTTTATTATTGGAGAAGTGAGGTTAGGTTCTTTTTTATTATTGGAGAAGTAGGTTAGTTTTGTTATTATTGGAATATCAAGGTTGGGTTTTTTTTTATAATTTGAGTAGTTAGGTTAGGTTAGGTTTTTTTTATTATTTTAGTAGTTAGGTTAGGTCGGTATCTTTTTTATTATTGGAGTGGTTAGGTTATTTTTTTTTATTATTGGAGTAAACAATTTACTACAAGTAATGTGAGCGAAACTCATTGCTCTGAATGGAATGCTAGGCGCCAACACTAACTTCTACAATAATAAAAAAACCTAACCTAACTTCTTCAATAATAAAAAAGAACCTAACCTAACTACTCCAATAATAAAAAGGAACCTAACCTAACTACTCCAATTTAAAAAAAATTTAACCTAACTCCACCAATAATAAAAAAACTTACCTAACCTAACTACTCCAATAATAAAAAAAACCTAACCTAACTTCTCCAATAATAAAAAATAACCTAACCTAATTTCTCCAATAATAGAAAAGAACCTAACCTAACTACTCCAATAATAAAAAAAAACTGAACCTAACCTAACTACTCCAATAATAAAAACCTAACCTAACCTAACTTCTACAATAAAAAAAAGAACCTAACCTAACTTCTCCAATAATAAAAAAGAACCTAACCTTACTACCCCAATAATAAAAAAACCTAACCTACTCCACCAATAATAAAAAAACCTAATCTAACCTTACTACTCCAATTATAAAAAAACCTAACCTGAGCTAACTTCGCCAATAATAAAAAACCTAACCTAACCTAACTACTCCAATACTAAAAAAACCTTATCTTACCTAACTTCTACAATAAAAAAGAACCAAACCTAACTTCTCCAATAATGAAAAAACCTAACCTAACCTAACCTTTTTTTTCTTTTTTTGTTTGCACTGGGAAATCTGGGCGGACCATACAACCATGTCCGGACAACACCTGCACTAGACGGAACGAGAGGAAACCGTGGGGACGCTCGAGCCAGTCCCGCAGGACTGGACCGAGCGCGTCCAGCGTCCGGCGTCCAAAGGTGGCGGAGGCGAGGTCCCGTGCCCAGTGCAGGACGATGGCGTCCCTCGCCTCCCGCCGCACGGCCTCCCGCTCTTGCGCAATGGGGCGCTCACTTAGCGCCCTACGCCGCGCCGCCCATTCGTACACTCTGGCCCGCGCACGCCGCCGCAAAGCCCACTGAGCGGTAGGCTCTCGCCACCCGCTGTGCAATGGCCCGTTGGGGCCTGCGGATGGCGGTTGCATTCTCCCTCCTGTGGAGGGAGTCCGCCCAGATGGGTGCCCCGTAAAGGGCCATGCTCTTAAAGATGCCGGCATAAAGGCGCCGGCATCGCTCTTTGGGCCCTCCGAGGTTTGGGAGGAGCCACGAGAGGGCGTCCGCGGCTTTTAGCAGGCGCGTCGACAGCCCGCTGAAGTGCGGGCCGAAGCGCCACCTGCTGTCCAGCACGAGGCCCAGATACTTCATCTGCGTAGCAGATGACACTCGTGCACTGGAGGAGGGTGCCCCGCAGGAGCCGGTCAAATCCGATGTTCCACAAGAGGGGCCCCAGCACCAAACCCTGTGGAACACCGGACTCCGCCCCGTAGCGCCTGATCCTGGCCGTTCTGTCCGCCAGGAGGACCTCCCGGTCCTCCAGGTAGTTGGCCAGGATCGCCCGCAGATATTGGGGCACTCCGTGGTACCGGAGTGCCTCCAATATGGTCGAGTGGGGCACGGAGTTGAACGCGTTGGCGATGTCGAACGACACCGCCAACACTCCGTCCCCAGCCCCGACCGCCTCCTGCACTTGGCCCCTGAGTAGGGCCACCGCGTCGACCGTCGAACGCCCCTGTCGAAACCCGAACTGGGCGTCCGACAGGTCTGGCCCTACCTCCCGCAACTGGCTATTAAGCCGGGTGGCGATGATCCCCTCGAACAATTTACCGACCTCATCGAGCAGAACGATGGGCCGGTATGCCGAGGGGGAGTCCACCGGGCGTTCCTCCTTCCGGAGCAGGCAAAGCTGCCCCTCCTTCCAGAGCTTCGGGAACCTCCCAGCCGTCAGGCACGCGCTGAAGAGGTCCCGAAACCTCTCCTCCATGAGGGACGCCGCGGTGGCCACCACCCGTGCGGGGACACCATCCGGTCCAGGGGCCGTCTTCTTCGCGCGGAGGGTCAGAACCCCCGCGCGAAGTTTCTCCACCGACACTGAAGGGACCTCCTCCTCCGGCGAAGCCACCACCCCCCCCAGCGGGGGGTTCATCGTTGGAGGGGTGAATTCGGTCCTGCGCAGAAACAGTGGCCGAACCACCCCATCCAGCAACGCCGGCTCTAGGGTCTCCGTTAGTGGGGGGCCATAAGGACGCAGCTGGCTCCGCGCCAGCTTATATGGCCTCCCAAACGGATCCCTATCGAGTCCCTCCAGCATCTCGGCCCTTGCCGAGTCCTCGGCGGCGCAAGCCGTCTCGATCACCCAGCCAACGGCCAGGCACCGAGTACGGCTCGGCGACCACCGCCACGTCCACCAAACACTCGGCCACAGTCTGCATCAGCAGATCCTGGGCCGCTCTGCAGTGGTTGGTGTTCGCCTGGAGGATGCGATGTTCGATTCTACCCATTAATCGGTCATCGCACCCTCCTCCTCCACAGCCGCTGAGGTCCCAGCCACTGGGACTGAACTTTGCCCTTCTTAAGGGGAGGACTGCAGTTCCTCCCCTTCATAATATGTCCCGCAGGGTGGCCACTAGCGGCACATACCGCGCAGTGCGGTGCGGCGGCCTTGCAGGAGGCGGATTTATGCCCCTCCTTGCCGCAGCGGTAGCAGCTGTCCGTCCTATCTACGCTGGACGGACAGAGGGCCCTGGTGTGGCCGATTCCAAAGCACTTGTAGCACCTCAGCGGCTGGTCCTCAAGTGCCCGGACCGCACCCGAGCTGAACCCGACGGCGAGCTGTCCCTTTTCGAGGACGGCTTTGGCAGCGGCGACAGGGCACTCCAGGCGAATAGTGCCCATGCCGCCGCGCCCGGGCCTGATGCCCCCGCCCTGCACCGCTGCGACTTCGCAGCCCCCAATGGCTGCGATCGCTGCCACCACCTCCTCCCTGGTGACGGAGTCATCCAGGTCCGTCACCTCGATGGCCGCCGACTTCACCGGCCTGGCCACCTTCGCCGCGTCCGCAATGACCTCCTGCAGCTTTGCTGCGAAGAGGTCGGCGTGTTTCCCGCCCTCAGCACCGGGGAACTCGAAGATACGAGCCCCAGCCTGTGTCCGGCGGCACGAGACTTTGCCGATCCCCAGTTTGGTTGGATCGGCATTGGCACGCGCCCGCAACATTACGGACGCGTATGTCTCGCCCCGCTCCGCAGCCTCCGCGGTGAGCGTCATCACGACGGCTGCGGTTTTGGGAGGAACCAGGTTCCTCTTGGCACCGGCTGGGGGGGAACTCTTCCCTTTCCCCTTTCCCGTGCCAGTCGACTGACCAGCAGGGGTGGTGGTGGGGACGGCTGGGGCTGGAGGGGTGCTCTTCCCCTTCCCCTTCCCTTTCCCTTTGCCAGTCGGCTTCGACTGGCTGGTAGCGGTGGTGGCGGGGACGGCAGGGACGACAGGTGCCGTCCTTTTGCCTTTGCCTTTCCCCTTACCGACCACCCTCGTCCAGCCCTGCTGGTTGGTCGGGGTGGTGGAAGGGAGAAGGGCGTCCTCCCTCTGGGAGGTTTCCACCCGCTCCTCTCGCATTCTATCCGCCGCAAGTGGCGGTCGGACGACTTTCGCCGGCAAGAGCCGGTCCTCAATCCCTGCCAGGCAGGAGCGAACAAACGCCCTCTCCTCCGCCATCACCTTGCGGAGGACATCCTCAAGGCCGGGGGAGGAGGCAAGACCCTCCGCTGCAGGTCTGGGCTCGGCTTGCGATGGCCGGGCCGTGGCTTCAGCCAGCTTCATGTGCAGCTGGCTGACCTCCGACTGCAGGCGATCTACTTTCGCCTGCAGTTGCCGCGTTTCGTCGCTGGCCTTGCGGTCCACCAGCTCCGCGATGATACAACGCATGCTGGCGGCCCGGCATCTGAGGGACTTCTGGAAAGTCCCCTTCAGATGCGAGGACTTGGCGGCGACCTCCACGATCGCCTCCTCGTCCTCCAAGGCCATCTTCTCCAATTCGGCCAGGGAGTGGTCCGCGTACAGGACGTGGGACGCACCGTACTCGGCCTTGGCACGAGCGACACGCGCCCGCTCCTCCTTGGCTGCAACCCGCTCCTCCAGCTCTTGCTGGAGCTGCTCCCGCCGTGCCAAGTCCAACTCACGCTGGGCATCGGCCAAACCCACGTCGTGGGTGTCTGCAGCTGTCAACGCCTTTTTGGCCTTGACCCTCTTTTAAGGCTCCTTCGAAGAGCCTGAGCCCGAGGAGCCATCGGACACGACCTTGAGGAAGGTCCGCTTCCGCGATGCCGATCGTGATCGAGGATCGACCACCATCGAACCCGCATCCGATGCAGTGGACTCGTTGTCGGAGTCCGACAATTCGTCCACTCTGCCTCCGTAGAAGGTTCTACCTTCTTCCGACGCTGCAGCGTCGCGTTGGCCCTGAGAAGGGCCTTTGGGTTGGCCCTGAAAAGGGCCTTTTTTAATGAAATGCCCGAGGGCATCCCGCGCGGGTTTAGGCATTTCCGGCAAATTCGTAGCTCTCAAGGCGATAAGATAGCTGCGAAGCACAGTGCACTTTAGCCGTACCCAGTCTGCCACTCCGTTACGGTGGTCAGAACTGGGACGTTTCCGGGGAACACGACGAGGACGTAAGCACTGTGGGGTGGTTCCCCAACCTAACCTTTTTTTTTTTTTGTTTGGGCTGGGAAAAAATACGTTACGCATACCCGCCCATTGGGGGATGGACGGGTTATGTGGGACTCTCCGGCTACTCCGGCATACCCACTAAAATAACCCAGCGGCACTCCCGCATCGTCTGTGTGGAGGGGGACTGGGAAACCGGCACAGCCTTTACGTCCAGTCCCCCACCGACGACCGCCCGCCTTTACAGCGGGGCCCGCACGCCCCTCCCTAAGTGGAGGGGCCCGGGAACGACCGTGAGTGCTCAGCCGTTCCCGCCCGACGATGGTGGCGATTTGTGCAATGCGAGCGAAGGCGCCCCCGCGCCTATCGCCCGCTAATCACCACCAGAAGGAGGTAGGCGACGATCGTACAACCGCCGTCTCCCACCCCTTCTTCGCCTGCGGAGCGGCGGCGCGAGAGGATCATCCTCCCGCGCGCGCTCCGCCGCCTCCTTTTGCGACACGACATTCTCGCAAAAGGAGGCAACCGCCGCCCAAGCCTCCTCACTCCCCAGCATGGAGTTCACCACACTGGGAAGTGAGAGGTCCTGCCCGACCACATCTGTCAGGGCACGGTGCAGCTCAGCCCAGGCTGGGCACACCTCGAGGGTGTGCTGCGCCGTGTCCTCCGCGGCTCCACACTCGTGGCACGCCGGGGTTTCCTCCCTCTGGATCCGATGCAGGTGCGTTCCGAAGCAGCCATGCCCGGATAACACCTGCACCAGACGGAACGAGAGGAAACCGTGGAAACGCTCGAGCCAGTCCCGCAGGGCTGGACCGAGCGCGTCCAACGTCCGGCGTCCAAAGGTGGCGGAGGCGAGGTCCCGTGTCCAGTGAAGGACGATTGCGTCCCTCGCCTCCCGCCGCACGGCATCCCGCTCTTGCGCGGCGGGGCGCTCACCCAGCGCCCTACGCCGCGCCGTCCATTCGTACACTCTGGCGAGCACCCATGCCTCCAATTCCCAGGGAGGGGTGCCGGCCAGAGCGCACGCCGCCGCAAAACCCACCGAGCGGTAGGCCCTCGCCACCCGCTGTGCAATGGCCCGTTGGGGCCTGCGGATGGCGGTTGCATTCTCCCTCCTGTGGAGGGAGTCCGCCCAGATTGGTGCCCCGTAAAGGGCCATGCTTTTGAGGATGCCGGCATAGAGGCGCCGGCATCGCTCCTTGGGCCCGCTCAGGTTCGGGAGGAGCCATGAGAGGGCGTCCGCGGCTTTGAGCAGGCGCGTCGACAGCCCGCTGAAGTGCGGGCCGAAGCGCCACCTGCTGTCCAGCACGAGGCCCAGATACTTCATCTGGGCCCCGACCCCTATCCGGACGCCCTCCACCACGATGTGGGCGTCTGGAGGGCAGCGCTGCCGAGGCCCGTGAAAGAACACGGCCTCGGTCTTGTTCAGCGCTACCCTCAATCCAAGCTGGCGGATCCTGCCTGCCACTAAGGATCCGCCAGCCGAGGCCAAACAGGCCGCCGCCCCAAAGTCCCTCCCCCGGGCAACGAGGAGAGTGTCATCCGCGTAGCAGATGACACTCGTGCCCTGGAGGAGGGAGCCCCGCAGGAGCCAATCGAATCCGATGTTCCACAAGAGGGGCCCTAGCACCGAGCCTTGTGGAACACCGGATTCCGCGCCGTAGCGCCTGATCCTGGCCGTCCTGTCCGCCAGGAGGACCTCCCGGTCCTCCAGGTAGTTGGCCAGGATCGCCCGCAGATATTGGGGCACTCCGTGATACCGGAGTGCCTCCAATATGGTCGAGTGGGGCACGGAGTTGAAGGCGTTGGCGATGTCGAACGACACCGCCAACACTCCGTCCCCAGCCTCGACCGCTTCCCGCACTTGGCCCCTGAGTAGGGCCAACGCGTCGACCGTCGAACGCCCTTGTCGGAACCCGAACTGGGCGTCCGACAGGTCTGGCCCTACCTCCCGCAACTGGCTATTTAGCCGGGTGGCGATGATCCCCTCGAACAATTTACCGACCTCATCGAGCAGAACGATGGGCCGGTATGCCGAGGGGGAGTCCACCGGGCGTCCCTCCTTTCGGAGCAGGCAAAGCTGCCCCTCCTTCCAGATCTTCGGGAACCTCCCAGCCGTCAGACACGCGCTGAAGAGGTCCCGAAACCTCTGCTCCATGAAGGACGCTGCGATGGCCACCACCCGTGCGGGGACGCCATCTGGTCCAGGGGCCGTCTTCTTCGCGCGGAGGGACAGAACCCCCGCGCGAAATTCCTCCGCCGACACTGGAGGCACCTCCTCCTCCGGCGAAGCCACCACCCCCCCCAGCGGGGGGTTCATCGTTGGTGGGGTGAAGTCGGTCCTGCGCGGAAACAGTGACCGAACCACCCCATCCAGCAACGCCGGCTCTAGGGTCTCCGCTAATGGGGGACCGTAAGGGCGCAGCTGGCTCCGCGCCTGCTTATACGGCCTCCCAAACGGATCCCTGTCGAGGCCCTCCAGCATCTCGGCCTTTGCCGAGTCCTCGGCGGCGCACATTTCCGACTTGAGGACCGTCTTTGCCTCTAGGTAAGAGGCGTAGAGGCGGTCCTCCTCAGCCTGACATCGGCTGGTGCGCCGCCGACTCCGCGTGTAGGCCCTCCTGGCCTCCACGCACGCGGCCCGGAGCGCCGCCAGCTCCCCCGTCCACCAATAAACGGCGCGACGGGGAGGCGGACGGCGAGACCGAGGCATGCTCGAGTTGCACACCTCGGTTAGGGACCTCCGGAGCCGTACCGCTGCGACGTCGACGTCCGTGCCTTCTACAGGGGGCGAGAGCCAGTCCTGGAGGAACGCTGCCTCCTGGGCTGCCTCCCGGTCCAGGCGGGTGAGAGCCCACCGCGGGAAGGGAGATCGGCCCGAGCGGGCCATCCCCCGCGGGCTCTGGGTGGAGATGTCGAACCGCACATATCGGTGGTCCGACAGGGTCTCCACCATCTCCACCCGCCAGTTCACGACGCGGGCGGCTAGCACGGGGGTGGCGAACGATACGTCCACCACTGACCCTCCCCGTTGCCGCACACACGTGTGAACATCCCCCCTGTTTAGGAGGGACACGCCGCATGAAGCCGACCAAAATTCGGCGGCGCGCCCCCGGACGTTGCACGACGCCGCCGGGTTGCCCCAGGCCACCGACTTGGCGTTCAGGTCGCCCATTACGACGACCTGACGTGGTGCCGCCCTCCCGACGACTGCCGTAAGGACTTCGAGAAAATTCTCGAAGTCCCTTAGAGGGCGGTTTGGGGAGAAATAGACCCCGACCAGGGCTATTTCTCCCCACGCGGCGGCCACGTATCCCGGACCCCTCTCTAAAAGCGAGAGGGGAGGGGAGTCCGTGGCAGGCCGCGACACCAACGCCACCAAGCCGTCCCGATCACCCAGCCAACGGCCAGGTACCGAGTACGGCTCGGCGACCACCGCCAGGTCCACCAACCACTCGGCCACAGTCTGCATCAGCAGATCCTGTGCCGCTCTGCAGTGGTTGGTGTTCGCCTGGAGGATGCGATGTTCGACCCTACCCATTAGTCGGTCATCGCACCCCCCTCCTCCACGGCCGCTGAGGTCCCAGCCACTGGGACGGCGGTGGCAGCGACAGGCCGCGTCGGAGCCTGGGTTTTGCCCTTCTTAAGGGGAGGACTGCAATTCCTCCCCTTCATAATGTGTCCCGCAGGGCGGCCACTGGCGGCACATACCGCGCAGTGCGGTGCGGCGGCCTTGCAGGAGGCGGCTTTGTGCCCCTCCTTGCCGCAGCGGTAGCAGCTGTCCGTCCTGTCAATGCTGGACGGGCAGAGGGCTCGGGTGTGACCGATGCCGAAGCACTTGTAGCACCTTAAAGGCTGGTCCTCAAGTGCCCGGACCGCACCCGAGCTGAACCCGACGGCGAGCCGTCCCCTCTCGAGGACGGCTTTGGCAGCGGCGACTGGGCACTCCAGGCGAATTGCGACCATGCCGCCGCGCCCGGGCCTGATGCCCCCGCCCTGCACCGCTGCGACTGCGCAGCCCCCAATGGCTGCGATCGCTGCCACCACCTCCTCCTTGGTGACTGAATCATCAAGATCAGCCACCTCGATGGCCGCCGACTTCACCGGCCTCGCCACCTTCGCCGCGTCCGCGATGACCTCCTGCAGCTTCGCTGCAAAGAGGTCTGCGTTCTTTGCGCCCTCGGCACCCGGGAACTCAAAAATTCGAGCCCCAGCTTGTGTCCGGCGACACGAGACTTTACCGATCCCTAGTTTGGTGGGATCGGCGTTAGCACGCGCCCGCAACATCACGGACGCGTACGTCTCGCCCCGCTCCGCAGCCTCCGTGGTGAGCGTCATCACGACGGCTGCGGTCTTGGGAGGAACCAAGTTCCTCCTGACACCGGCTGGGGTCGAACCCTTCCCCTTTCCCTTGCCAGTCGTCTGTGACTGATCGGCAGGGGTGGTGGCGGAGGCGGCTGGGGGGGTGGTATTCCCGCTCCCTTTACCCTTGCCAGTCGGCTTCGACTGGCTGGGAGTGGTGGTGGCGGGGACGGCAGGGACGACCGCTGCCGTCTTTTTGCCCTTGCCCTTCCCCTTACCGACCACCCTCGTCCAGCCCTGCTGGTTGGTCGGGGTGGTGGAAGGGAGAAGGGCGTCCTCCCTCTGAGAGGAAGGCACCGGCTCCTCTCGCCTCCTGTCCGCCGCAAGCGGCGGTCGGATGACTTTCGCCGGCAAGAGCCGGTCCTCTATTCCCGCCAGGCAGGAACGAACAAACGCCCTCTCCTCCGCCATGACCTTGCGGAGGACATCCTCAAGGCCAGGGGAGGAGGCAAGGCCCTCCGCCGCAGGTCTGGGCTCGACTTGGGACGGCCGGGCCGTGGCTTCAGCCAGCTTGAGGTGAAGCTGGCTGACCTCCGACTGCAGGCGATCCACTTTCGCCTGCAGTTGCCGCGACTCGTCGCTGGCCTTGCGCTCCACGAGCTCCGCGACGATGCCACGCATGCTCGCGGCCCGGCATTTCAGGGACTTTTGGAAAGTCCCCTTTAGGTGGGAGGACTTGGCGGCGACCTCCACGATCGCCTCCTCGTCCTCCAAGGCCATTCTCTCCAATTCAGCCAGGGAGTGGTCCGCGTACATCACGCGGGACGCACCGTACCCGGCCTTGGCACGAGCGACGCGCGCCCGCTCCTCCTTGGCCGCAATTCGCTCCTCGAGCTCCTGCTGGAGCTGCTCCCGACGACCTAGGTCCAACTGGCGCTGGGCGTCGACCAAACCCACATCGTGGGTATCCGCTGAGGTTTTTTGGGCCTTCCTTTTCTGCTCCTTCGCCGAACACGAGGACCCATCTGACCCTTGTTTCAGGAAGGTCTTACGCTTCCGCGATACCGATTGTGATCGGCTGTAATCCGAGGCTGTGGACTCATTCTCGGAGTCCGACAATGAGTCCACTCTCCCTCCGTAGAAGGCGCTGCCTTCCGACGCTGACGCGTCGCGTTGGCCCTGAGAAGGGCCTTTTGGTTGGCCCTGAGAAGGGCCTTTGGGTTGGCCCTGAGAAGGGCCTTTTTTTATGAAATGCCCGAGGGCATCCCGCGCGGGTTTAGGCATTTTCCAACGATGTCGTAGCACTCAAGGCAAAAGGTAGCTACGAAGCACAGTGCACTTTAGCCGTACCCAGTCTGCCAATCCGTTACGGTGGTCAGAACTGGGACGTTTCCGGGGAACGCGACGTGGACGCAAGCACTGTGGGGTGGTTCCCCTCCCCAACCTAACCTAACCACTCAAATTATAAAAAAAACCCAACCTTGATATTCCAATAATAAAAAAAACTAACCTACTTCTCCAATAATAAAAAAGAACCTAACCTCACTTCTCCAATAATAAAAAAGAACCTAACTTAACCACTCCAATAATAAAAAAATTTCTTACCTAACCAAACTACGCCAATAATAAAAAAAACCTTACCTAACCTAACTACTCCAATAATAAATAACCAAACCTAACCTAACTTCTCCAATAATTAAACAGAACCTAACCTTACTACTCCAATAATAAAAAAAATCCTAACCTAACCTTACTTCTCCAATAATAAAAATAACCTTACCTAAATTCTCCAATAATAAAAAAGAACCTAACCTAACTACTCCAATAATAAAAAAAACCTAACCTAACCTAACTACTCCAATAATAGAATAACCTTACCTAACCTAACTTCTACAATAAAAAAAGAACCTAACCTAACTTCTCCAATAATAAAAAAGAACCTTACCTAACTTTTCCAATAATCAAAAATAACCCAACCTAAATTCTCCAATAATAAAAAAGAATCTAACCTTACTACTCCAATAATAAAAAAACCTAACCTAACCTAACTTGTACAATAATAAAAATAACCTAACTTAAATTCTCCAATAATAAAAAAGAACCTTAAATACTCCAATTATAAAAAAACCTAACCTTACCTAACTCCACCAATAGGTAATAAAAAACCTAACCTAACCTAACTACTCCAATAATAAAAAAAAACCAAACCTAATCTCACTACTCCAAAAACAGAAAAACACTTACCTAACCTAACTACTCCAATAATAAAAAATAACCTTACCTAAATTCTCCAATAATAAAAAAGAACCTAACCCAACTACGCCAATAATTATAAAAATCCGAACCTAACCTAACTACTCAAATAATAAAAACCTAACCTAACCTAACTTCTACAATAAAAAAAAAAAAAAAAGAACCTAACCTAACTTCTCCAATAATAAAAAAGAACCTAACCTAACTACCCCAATAATAAAAAAACCTAACCTAACTCCACCAATAATAAAACAACCTAATCTAACCTAACTACTCCAATTATAAAAAAAACCTAACCTAACCTAACTCCGCCAATAAAAAACCTTACCTAACCTAACTTGAACAATAATAAAAATAACCTAACCTAACTTCTCCAATAATAAAAAAGAACTTAACCTAAAATCCAATAATTAAAAAGAAACTAACCTAACCTAACTACTCCAATAATAAAAAAAACCTTACCTAACCTAACTTGTACAATAATAAAAATAACCTAACCTAAATTCTCCAATAATAAAAAAGAACCTTAACTACTCCAATTATAAAAAAAAACCTAACCTAACCTAACTCCACCAATAATAAAAAAACCTAACCTAACCTTACTACTCTTATTATAAAAAAAAAAACATTTTTGCTATTCCAATAATAAAAAAAAACCTAACCTAACTTCTTCAATAATAAAAAAGAACCTAACTACTCCAATAATAAAAAACCTTACCTAACTACTCGAATATTAAAAAAGAACCTAACCTAACTACTCCAATAATAAAAAAGAACCTAACCTAACTTCTCCAATAATAAAAAAGAACCTTACCTAACCACTCCAATAATAAAAAAAAACCTTACCTAACCTAACTTGAACAATAATAAAAATTACCTAACCTAACTTCTCCAATAATAAAAAAGAACTTAATCTAAAATCCAATAATAAAAAAGAAACTAACCTAACCTAACTACTCCAATAATAAAAAAACCTAACCAAACCTAACTTGTACAATAATAAAAATAACCTTACTAAAATTCTCCAATAATAAAAAAGAACCTTAACTATTCCAATTATAAAAAAACCTAACCTAACCTTACTCCACCAATAATAAAAAAACCTAACTCAACCTAACTACTCCAATAATAAAAAAAAACCAAACCTAATCTCACTACTCCAAAAATAGAAAAAAAGCTAACCTAACCTAACTACTCCAATAATAAAAAAACCTAACCTAACTACTCCAATAATAAAAAAAAAAAAAACCAAACCTAACCTCACTACTTCAAAAATAAACTAACCTAACCTAACTACTGCAATAATAAAAATAACCTAACCTAACTTATCCAATAATAAAAAAGAACCTAACCTAACTACTCCAATAATAAAAAAAAACCAAACCTAAGCTCACTACTCCAAAAATAAAAAAAACTAACCCAACCTAACTACTCCAATAATAAAAAAAACCTAACCTAACCTAACTTGTACAATAATAAAAATAACCTAACCTAACTTCTCCAATAATAAAAAAGAACTTAAACTACTCCAATTATAAAATAACAATACCTAAACTTACTACTCCAATAACGAATAAAACCTAACCTAACCTAACGCTAAACCATTCAACGGGACTCGACCTGTTCACTCCATTATCGTGTCCTCGATGGACGTTGATGATACGAGTACCACGATAGTGGAGAAAATCAGGTCGACGATCGCCGCCCGCGAAACGGGGATAAAGGTGGACCGCCTGAGGAAAGTCGGGGGTCAAAAGGTGATCCTTGGGTGTCACACAGAGGAGGACCTCAAAAGTGTGACAGATCAACTGAAGCGGTCCACCACTACCCTCCAAGTGAAAAAAGCAACGTGTAAAAACCCCTTAGTGATTGCTACAAACGTACTCAAGTACAATACGGATGAGGACATAGTCAGGTCAATTAAATTGCAAAACCGACACCTTTTCGGTGACCTGCATGAGGACGATATAACCGTCGCAGTAAGGTACAAAAAGAGGACAAAAAATGCCCACGAACACCATGTAGTGCTTGAGGTCTCCCCACCCGTCTGGAAGCGTCGCTTCGGCCACGGAAGGAAGCTCTGTACGGGGGAAAAAGACCTTTGTTCTCACTGCGGCGGGGAACATCTACGAGCTGACTGTACCCATTGGCATGCAGGTGAAAAACCGAATTGCAAAAACTGCAGCACGGTTGGAGCAGAAGTCAGGGATCACAATGCGTTTGACAACGAATGCCCCTTACGCAGGAAGTGGGATGCCCTAGCTAGGGCTAGGGTAGCCTACTTCTGACTGTCTGTGGGACCAGTAACTGTCGGGCGCCGAAATACCGTGAAACCGAATCGCACCGAAACCCCCAATAGTAACTTTGATGTCTCAACAACCTATTTTAAAAATAGTAATTGTGTTGAAAAGAGAAAAGCGTGGAAAATACAAAAGGGGGACGACCGCGCAGAATATAAGAACAAAAAGTGGAGACATGACTTGAAAATGTACTCATCCGTAAATAACAAATACATGCGGTACAGAACTTTAGAGACCATTACAAGGATTGCGTAGAATACATTATGAAAATGGACGAAGGCAATTAATCATCACAACGAAATTATTATATATAACGTGGAATTTTCCCCAACCGAGCTCTCAGTAAGGGTGACGTCAATACCACTGACGTCACCATTATCATTATTTTGGCTCATGATGACTCCGATGAAAAAAAACACAAGTGGATAATAAAATAACACGTTTATTTAATACGAATTGTTTGACTTTAATTAACGCTATTTAACGATTAAGATTCATACCACAATAACTTAATAATAATCCTTAAAATTAACAATGAAAATAAAAACACAAGTACTCACAAGATAAACATTCGGTCCAAGCTCAATAATCCAAATCTATTTCGTGCACCGTAACGATCTGAGACAAGTAGACAACTGTCCGGTCCAATCGCCAAAAGCAAAGTGCCTCACTGAACGAAACAACATGGCGACCGCACGTCATAACCCTAACTCAACGTGACCGGAATTTCAAATAGCACGTGTTCACTTTTTAATTCTAACAATTCAAATTGATCTTTCGTAATTCATAAAATAATGTTAAACTAATTATCGAATAATTAAATCATTTTACAAAACAGTATTAACAAAACGGATATTCAAAAAGCAACGATAAACAATGAATATGCGGCGCCCTCTGGTGGCTCAAACAAATCAAACGGTCATAACAACTACTTATAATTAAAATCCTGTTAAAACTATTGTTGCTTTTTGAATATTGTAATTGATCAAAATATTCTTATAAAACTACTTAATAAATCCATTAATCAATTAATTATCAAAACAAACGTAATGAAATCAATTGGAAACAATCATATTCCGAATGTGATAAATAGTAATCTAAAATATAAAGAATCTCAACGCAAATGCGTCGACACGGCCATTTTGCGGGGCGGTGCGTGCTCTGCGCCTGCCTCGTCTCTGAAATAGAAAAGTTTTTATCTGTACTAGGTATCTGAACAGTGTACCTAGACAAGATCTTACTTAACTTTTATAATTCAATAAATTTTAATATTAATATTAGAGATCATCATATTGAAACATAAGGCTCCATTGAAGTATACTTTTAAATATGCACTCAGTGCTTATACAGACAGTGCATTATGTTACGACTAGTGGCTGTACTATAGGAATGAGCTATAATGATAGTAAGCAAAAGTTCTCGTAGACCGTGTTTGTATGCTCCACGCATTTTACACGTTTTATATTTGATGTTAAATGCAAATGTCTCCACGCATCCTTGCATTTTTAATTGATGATGTGGTCTGGGCGGTCACGTACGCCGTGGTCCACAGAGCATCTTAGTCTTACTGATGTGGTTATGAGCGGTCATGAACGCCGTGGTCCACTCAGTTTATGTTATGTTATTTACTGTTGTGGTTATGAGCGGTCTTGTACGCCGTGGTCCACACAGTTTATGTTATGTTATTTACTGTCGTGGTTATGAGCGGTCTTGTACGCCGTGGTCCACGCAGTTTATATTATGATGATGACTGTCGTGGTTATGAGCGGTCTTGTACGCCGTGGTCCACGCAGTTTAGTTTATATGGTTAGTTATAATTTTTTTTTTTTTTTTTTTTATTATAATGCTCAATGGACATTGTGGCTGTGGTCTGGGCGGTCTTGTTCGCCGTGGTCCACAGAGGCTCTAAAAGAAATGGGGAGGACGATGCTGTGGTCTAAGCCTTAATTTGACCGTGGTCCACAGAGGCTCTGAAAATGATAGTATAAGGTGGGAAACAGGACATGCAAGGATAGTACAGTCTTATTATGTGTAAACTTATGTTAGCTCATTATAGTTTTAGTTTTATTTTTATTATTATTATTTTTTTCTAGGAAGCTATTATTTCTAGTTAATTGTTTTATAGGTGTTCAAGCCCTAAATTAAGTTATGAAACAAACTCACCGTTTGTTTAGCAATCAAACGTCATCGCAGCTTGTGGTGTTGATGGCTGCGGGTCACTGGTGTTTGGCTGGGGTTGAAGGTCATTGTCAAACGTCATCGCAGCTCGTGATGTTGATGGCTGCGGGTCACTGGTGTTCACCTGGGGTTGAAGGTCATTAGTATTGTTCTGTTGGTCGTCATCAGAGTACGTCGACACGGTGTTCTGGTCACCCGGCTGCGGTGCCCGGCGAAGTTGGTCATGAGTAACCTTACGAGGTCGCCCTCTTCCTGTTACACGTTTAACAATGTATCTGTCCTTGTCTTCAATTCTTAGAATCTCACAAGGCTCACTATACTTAAGGTCTAGGGATGTTTGATTACGTGGATTATTTTTAATCAACACGTAATCACCTCTTTGAAATGGTCTTATCCGAGCCTTATTTTGGTCAAAGCGTCGTTTGTCATACTGAGCGGCAGCTTGCATTTTTTGTTGGACTTGTTGGTCGAGTATGTCGAAATCAATAGTCTCATCATCCAAGTTTACCAGTCTCAGTAGCTGTGGGGGTACGGTATGCTGTCGGCGAGTCAGGAGAGTAAGTGGCGCCATACCGGTTACACGATGAGGAGTGCAGTTAAATGCCAATTGCAGAGCCTCCAAGGCAGTTTGCCAGTTCTCAGTTTCATAATTTTTAACCATGGTCAACGCGTTCTTTAGTGTAGCCATAACGCGCTCCACTTGCCCGTTTGCTCGGCTAGCTCCTGGCGTAATTGCGTGAATATTAATCCCAAAGTTGTCACAATAGTTTTTAAAACCGCCTAAAAATTCTCTCCCTCCATCTACTATTACTTGTACAGGTGTTCCAAATAAATGAATCATACGTTTCAATGCAGCGAGACAGCTGCTTGGGTGTTTATCATTCGAGTAACTAAGGAGCAAGTATTTGGTGAACGCATCTATGGTAACAATCACGTACTCGTCCTGACCCTCTTGGTTTCTAGAACCCAGTTTTCCTGTAATATCCATATGTATAACTTGGAAAGCTGCAGTTGGTTTCGGTATTGGGTGAAGTTGTACTTGTAAGGCACCAGATGGACCCTTTGACATTTTGCATACAATGCAATTATCTACGAACTTTCTAACTATCGAACTCATCTTATCAAACCAATAAGACTCTCGTAACTTATTCAATGTCTTCTCCCATCCCGGGTGTTGTAAAGCAACGTGATACGAATTTATTAAAGACCATTGGAATGACTTGGGCACCACGATGGCTTCATAATTGCCGAATAGAGAGTCAGTTAGGCATTTCTTGAGTACGCCATCCACCAGGACATAGTTATCTACTGGGTTACCGTTGGCAATTCTATCAATAAGCAAGCGTAAGTCACTATCTCGTCTCTGCTCTACCTGTACCCATTCCGTATTTCTAGTCAAAATGTTGACCGTACTCTCCATACTTGGATTTCTACTGAAGAAATCGGCGTGCTGAAGGTTTTGCCCTTTACGATATTCTATTTCGAAATCGTAGTTTTGGAGGAACGCCCACCAGCGATGGATTCGTGGCAGTAAATTCTTCTTGAATTTAGATGCTTTAAGTGCATTACAGTCTGTACCTTAAATTTTCGCCCGTACAGGTACTGACGGAAATGTTTGATTGCTCTTACCACCGCCAAGGTTTCAAGTTCGTAGGAGTGGTATTGACTCTCTACTTCGGTGGTACGCAGGCTCATGTAGGCAACTGGATGATGTCGCCCGTTGACTGTCTGCACCAACACTGCCCCGTAGCCGATGCTGCTTGCGTCGGTGTAAAGTTCAATCGGAGCGTCTTCCTGAAAAATCAAAAGCGTCGGCGCAGTAGACAAATGTTGAACAATATAATTCCTAGCCTGATCATGCCTTATATCCCATTCCCATTTCGCGTCCTTTTTGGTTAACTCGTATAATGGTACCATAACTCGCGAAAAGTTTGGTATAAAACGTCTGAAATATCCAGCTAATCCGTTAAACTGCCGTACTTGTTTAACGGTTGTGGGAATGGGGGATTTCGTTAGGGCCTCCACTTTCGTCGGGCTAGGACTAACCTGTCCGTCTGATATGATATTGCCCAAGTACTCAATAGAGCGTTTAAAGAAAACTGTTTTCTCTACATTGATCGAAAACCCTGCCTCCTGAAGAGTCATAAGCATTCTCTCAATGCGTGACAAACCCTCTGAAAAGTTTGTACATTTTGTGAGGACGTCATCTACGTATACTTGACATAAGGGATTAGATCCGTAAAGTAGAGGCCCTAGAGCTCTATTTATGCATCTTTGGTACACAGAAACCGCGTTGGATAAGCCAAACGGCATGGCCAAGTACTCATATAGGCCATCGGGCGTTACAAAGGCAGTTTTCTCTATTGAGGTCTTGGACACTGGGATTTGATGAAATCCCGCGGCCATATCGAATGTAGAGTAGTAGACACCCCCTGACAATTGATCGATTTGGTCGGAAATAATAGGTAAAGGGTAATGATCTCTAAGAGTATTTTTATTCAACTCCCGGTAGTCTACGCACATGCGATTTTGCCCGTTTTTCTTTTTTACCAAGATTATGGGACTGGAGAAAGCAGTACTCTCTCTAATTATATTATGTTCTAACAACTCACTCACAATTTCTCTGACTTTCTCTCTTTCGACAGGACTCAATTTGTACGGCCTACGCTCTACATACCTATTGGGATCTTTTAAACGAATCTCTAATTCACCTGTGTTCACCCGCGTACGAGGATATCCACGAATGAACAGATGTGTATACTTGGTCAACAATATTTTTAATTCACTTATCTGATCCTCACTAGATAAATCAGTAATAAGTTTATCGAATTTCTCATCTTGTGATTGCATGTGATAGACCACCGGTTGCTGAAGTAATTTGGCACCCTGAGCCGTAACTAATACACTTAAGTTTGTGTCCTTAATAAGATTAGTACCGATCAATATATCAGAACATATCTCGTAATCTGGAACAACATGAAATTGTAGTTCCACGCGTAAATTATCAACCTGGCAAATGGTAGTTAAACTAGTCAAAGATACCAATGTAAACTGGCCAAAGCCCTTCAAGTAATGAACTTCACTAACGCGTTTACCCGGAATTTTTGCAGCCACCGACTCGCGTACCAATGAACATTCCGCTCCACTATCAAATATTGCAGTAAATTCAAAATTTCCAATAGTGACAGATAACCAAGTAAGTTTTGGTTTACCAACGCAATTCACGTTAGAAACTACTGTGCGTTCGCGTTTAAAACACGTTTCATATGTATGACCGAGCTTAGAGCAAAACGTACAGGTAGGCTTGACGGTATTTTGCGTTCCATTATTGGAATCATGGCGCGGTTGAGGGGCAGAGCTTTTGTTCCCAAAACGACAATCACGTGTATCATGGTTGGTTCTCTTACAAATTTGACAAAATAAATTGACCTTTTCCGCTACACGCGGGCGTTTGTTCAAATTGTGTGATGTCAGATTCGGATTTACGCGTTTTGCAGGGCGTATCGAAGCGGCTACAGAAATTAATTCTGGTACGGATTTCGCACGTGCATTTAATAATTCTATGCGTAATCGTTCGTCACTAATGCAACCAATGACAGCCTCAACAGCGTCATCACTAGTCAGCTTATCCTTGGTCACACGTTGCCACAATACCCAGGCCTCAGACAGGAAGTGCGCAATGTTTTTACTACTGTCATAAACGTGTTCTCTAAACCGAATTACATCTCTCGAATATCGACTTTCAGGTTCAAATGTAGTGATCAAAACATCGCGCAACTCCCCCCAAGATCCCGTAGACACCAACCAATTGTCTACGTACAACCTCGCACGACCTTTAAGTAAACTACCTACTTTCATTCGAACATCATAATCACTGAGGTTGTACGTATCCATTGCAGTGGTCACATGCTTGCACCACTCACGGATTCCTATGTTACTGTCCGGATCATATGACGGCAAAAATATGTCATTAATTTTCATTTTAGAATCAACCGTCGTCATACGATCCGATACGTGCTTCATCATCTGCATCATCTGAGCAAAGAACTCGGTCGGGACTCCAACAGAAGTATTAACTATAGGAGGTTTAACAGAATGGCTAGCAGAAGGGTGTGGTAATAGCACTTCTGATAACGTGGAATTTTCCCCAACCGAGCTCTCAGTAAGGGTGACGTCAATACCACTGACGTCACCATTATCATTATTTTGGCTCATGATGACTCCGATGAAAAAAAACACAAGTGGATAATAAAATAACACGTTTATTTAATACGAATTGTTTGACTTTAATTAACGCTATTTAACGATTAAGATTCATACCACAATAACTTAATAATAATCCTTAAAATTAACAATGAAAATAAAAACACAAGTACTCACAAGATAAACATTCGGTCCAAGCTCAATAATCCAAATCTATTTCGTGCACCGTAACGATCTGAGACAAGTAGACAACTGTCCGGTCCAATCGCCAAAAGCAAAGTGCCTCACTGAACGAAACAACATGGCGACCGCACGTCATAACCCTAACTCAACGTGACCGGAATTTCAAATAGCACGTGTTCACTATTTAATTCTAACAATTCAAATTGATCTTTCGTAATTCATAAAATAATGTTAAACTAATTATCGAATAATTAAATCATTTTACAAAACAGTATTAACAAAACGGATATTCAAAAAGCAACGATAAACAATGAATATGCGGCGCCCTCTGGTGGCTCAAACAAATCAAACGGTCATAACAACTACTTATAATTAAAATCCTGTTAAAACTATTGTTGCTTTTTGAATATTGTAATTGATCAAAATATTCTTATAAAACTACTTAATAAATCCATTAATCAATTAATTATCAAAACAAACGTAATGAAATCAATTGGAAACAATCATATTCCGAATGTGATAAATAGTAATCTAAAATATAAAGAATCTCAACGCAAATGCGTCGACATATATGTTAATTATTAATAGTATATACAGAAAAAAATCAGAAGGAAACAAAAGAGAGAGTTGTAAGAATATGTATTGTGATAATACATAAAAATTGCAAAGGGAATGGAGAACAATAGAGTTATCTATCAGAATAGTAGCAAAACACAATATATATAGAATTTATAAATAATATATAAATACAAAATTAAAATATAAATATAATAAAATAAGTATTCATAACCCATATCTAAATATATATATATATATATATATATAATTATAAATAACACACCTCAAAAGTCCTGTACTGCAGCTGAGAAAGAAATATTAAATCCTAGTAACCAAATAAAATAAAACCAGAAGAACCAATCATAAAAATACTTTATTGATATAACGATATATAACAACACTTATACTTAAATTACCTACAGTAAACACTAAATGAAAATCAGAAGGAATTATGCGTAAGCCGTGAGAACAGGCATATTGCAAATAATAAGATACCCAATAAACATAGTAAACAATAAAAAACGTAGCTAAATAAAACATAAAGAATTTACAAAAAAAACATAATCATAAGATTAAGATTAAAACAAAACAGAATACCTAAACAAATAAATAAATCAAGTATAGAAAACTATACCTAAATAGATTAAACAATAAAAAGAAATATATAGCAATATTAACATAAAGAACAAACCACAACATTCTAATATAAACAAAACAATATAAAGAGAATAACAAAAATTTATAAAACAGATTACATAATACAAATAAGATAACCAAAACGCAATAAAATCAAATCAAATTCAATATAACAATAAAATAAATAAAACACGTTAAGAAATCTGGATAAAATCTAAATTATATAAATCTTAATATATGCAAACAAACAATTCATACAAATTTTAACACAAATAACTTAACAAAATATAACAACAGATCGACAAATAAGCTCAATTTTCAACAAATAAACTAAAATTATTTAATTAAAAACATATCTAAGAAATCCCGAATCACACGCGAACAAGGACTCTGTCACTTTCAGGGGAGCATTACGAATGGCCAGATGGGATCCATAAAATGCATCTTAGCTGGCCAACCCAAAAAAAAAAAAAAAAAAAACCTAACCTAACGACTTCAATTATAAAAAAACCAAACCTTTCCTGACTACTCCAATAATAAAAATGAACCTAACCTATCTACTCCAATAATAAAAAAAAATAACCTAACCACTCCAATAATAAAAAAGATACCGACCTAACCTAACTACTAAAATAATAAAAATAACCTAACCTAACCTAACTACTCAAATTATAAAAAAAACCCAACCTTGATATTCCAATAATAAAAAAAACTAACCTACTTCTCCAATAATAAAAAAGAACCTAACCTCACTTCTCCAATAATAAAAAAGAACCTAACTTAACCACTCCAATAATAAAAAAATTTCTTACCTAACCAAACTACGCCAATAATAAAAAAAACCTTACCTAACCTAACTACTCCAATAATAAATAACCAAACCTAACCTAACTTCTCCAATAATTAAACAGAACCTAACCTTACTACTCCAATAATAAAAAAAATCCTAACCTAACCTTACTTCTCCAATAATAAAAATAACCTTACCTAAATTCTCCAATAATAAAAAAGAACCTAATCTAACTACTCCAATAAAAAAAAAGAACCTAACCTAACTACTCCAATAATAAAAAAAACCTAACCTAACCTAACTACTCCAATAATAGAATAACCTTACCTAACCTAACTTCTACAATAAAAAAAGAACCTAACCTAACTTCTCCAATAATAAAAAAGAACCTTACCTAACTTTTCCAATAATCAAAAATAACCCAACCTAAATTCTCCAATAATAAAAAAGAATCTAATCTTACTACTCCAATAATAAAAAAACCTAACCTAACCTAACTTGTACAATAATAAAAATAACCTAACTTAAATTCTCCAATAATAAAAAAGAACCTTAAATACTCCAATTATAAAAAAACCTAACCTTACCTAACTCCACCAATAATAAAAAACCTAACCTAACCTAACTACTCCAATAATAAAAAAAAACCAAACCTAATCTCACTACTCCAAAAACAGAAAAACACTTACCTAACCTAACTACTCCAATAATAAAAAATAACCTTACCTAAATTCTCCAATAATAAAAAAGAACCTAACCCAACTACGCCAATAATTATAAAAATCCGAACCTAACCTAACTACTCAAATAATAAAAACCTAACCAAACCTAACTTCTACAATAAAAAAAAAAAAAAAAAAAGAACCTAACCTAACTTCTCCAATAATAAAAAAGAACCTAACCTAACTACCCCAATAATAAAAAAACCTAACCTAACTCCACCAATAATAAAACAACCTAATCTAACCTAACTACTCCAATTATAAAAAAAACCTAACCTAACCTAACTCCGCCAATAAAAAACCTTACCTAACCTAACTTGAACAATAATAAAAATAACCTAACCTAACATCTCCAATAATAAAAAAGAACTTAACCTAAAATCTAATAATTAAAAAGAAACTAACCTAACCTAACTACTCCAATAATAAAAAAAAACCTTACCTAACCTAACTTGTACAATAATAAAAATAACCTAACCTAAATTCTCCAATAATAAAAAAGAACCTTAACTACTCCAATTATAAAAAAAACCTAACCTAACCTAACTCCACCAATAATAAAAAAACCTAACCTAACCTTACTACTCTTATTATAAAAAAAAAACCATTTTTGCTATTCCAATAATAAAAAAAAACCTAACCTAACTTCTTCAATAATAAAAAAGAACCTAACTACTCCAATAATAAAAAACCTTACCTAACTACTCGAATAATAAAAAAGAACCTAACCTAACTACTCCAATAATAAAAAAGAACCTAACCTAACTTCTCCAATAATAAAAAAGAACCTTACCTAACCACTCCAATAATAAAAAAAAACCTTACCTAACCTAACTTGAACAATAATAAAAATTACCTAACCTAACTTCTCCAATAATAAAAAAGAACTTAATCTAAAATCCAATAATAAAAAAGAAACTAACCTAACCTAACTACTCCAATAATAAAAAAACCTAACCAAACCTAACTTGTACAATAATAAAAATAACCTTACTAAAATTCTCCAATAATAAAAAAGAACCTTAACTATTCCAATTATAAAAAAACCTAACCTAACCTTACTCCACCAATAATAAAAAGAGGACAAAAAATGCCCACGAACACCATGTAGTGCTTGAGGTCTCCCCACCCGTCTGGAAGCGTCGCTTCGGCCACGGAAGGAAGCTCTGTACGGGGGAAAAAGACCTTTGTTCTCACTGCGGCGGGGAACATCTACGAGCTGACTGTACCCATTGGCATGCAGGTGAAAAACCGAATAATAAAAAAGAATCTAACCTTACTACTCCAATAATAAAAAAACCTAACCTAACCTAACTTGTACAATAATAAAAATAACCTAACTTAAATTCTCCAATAATAAAAAAGAACCTTAAATACTCCAATTATAAAAAAACCTAACCTTACCTAACTCCACCAATAATAAAAAACCTAACCTAACCTAACTACTCCAATAATAAAAAAAAACCAAACCTAATCTCACTACTCCAAAAACAGAAAAACACTTACCTAACCTAACTACTCCAATAATAAAAAAACCAAACCTAACCTCACTACTTCAAAAATAAAAATAAACTAACCTAACCTAACTACTGCAATAATAAAAAAGAACCTAACCTAACTTCTCCAATAATACAAAAGAACCTAACCTAACTACTCCAATAATAAAAAAAACCAAACCTAAGCTCACTACTCCAAAAATAAAAAAATATTAACCTAACCTTACTACTCAAATAATAAAAAAGAACCTAACCTTCATCATCATATCAGCCGAAAGACGTCCACTGCTGGACAAAGGCCTCCCCCAAGGATCTCCACATTAGCCGGTCCTGCGCTGCCCGCATCCAGCGGCTTCCCGCGACCCGCACAAGATCGTCGGTCCACCGTGTAGGAGGCCTGCCCACGCTGCGTCTTCCGGTTCGTGGTCGCCACTCGAGAACCTTTCTGCCCCATCGGCCGTCAGTTCTACGAGCTATGTGCCCTGCCCACTGCCACTTCAGTTTGGCAATTCTTTGGGCTATGTCGGCTACTTTAGTTCGCCTGCGGATCTCAGCATTTCTTATTCGATCTCGCAGGGAAACTCCAAGCATAGCCCTTTCCATTGCTCTTTGGGTGACCTTGAGCCGCCTGATAAGGCCCATAGTGAGCGACCACGTCTCTGTTCCGTAAGTCATCACTGGCAACACACACTGGTCGAAGGCTTTCGACTTGAGACACTGCGGTATTTGGGATGAGAAGATATTACGTAGCTTCCCGAACGCTGCCCAGCCGAGTTGGATTCTACGATTGAACTCCTTCTCAAAGTTGGACCTACCTAGTTGGATGGTCTGTCCTAGGTAAATATAGTTCTCAACAACTTCGAGTGCAGAGTCTCCAACCTTAACTAGAGTGGGTGCAACATGGATGTTCGACATGAATTTCGTCTTATCCATGTTCATTTTCAGACCCACTTGTTGAGAGACTCTACTGAGGCCATCGAGCATTGTACCGAGGTCGTCAAGGGTCTCAGCCATGACTACTATGTCGTCGGCAAATCTAAGGTGGGTGATGTACTCGCCATTGACATTGATGCCAAAGCCTTCCCAGTCCAGAAGCTTGAAAACATCTTCCAATGCAGCGGTGAACAGTTTCGGAGATATGACGTCTCCCTGTCTCACGCCTCGCTGCAATTGAATAGGTTTCGAGTTCTGGTCCTGAAGTCGGATTGACATGGTGGCGTTTTCGTACAAACACTTTAACACCTGGACATACCGATAGTCAATTTGGCACCTTTGAAGAGACCTCAGCACGGCCCATGTTTCGATAGAATCAAAGGCTTTCTCATAGTCCACAAACGCTAAGCATAATGGCTGGTTATACTCCTCTGTCTTCTGTATAACTTGCCGCAGCGTATGTATGTGGTCTATGGTACTGTAGCCTTTTCGGAATCCGGCTTGTTCGGGAGGCTGGAAGTCGTCAAACCTTCGTGCGGGACGATTCGTAATGACTCTCGAAAGCAACTTGTAAACATGGCTCAGCAGTGAGATGGGTCTGTAATTCTTCAATAGGGTTTTATCGCCCTTTTTGAAGAAAAGCACCACCACACTCCTGTGCCATGCTTTTGGCGTTTGGCCTTCGAGTATGACGGAGTTGAATAACTTCTGAAGGGCCCGTAGGATCGGTGTACCACCCGCCTTCAGAAGCTCAGCTGTAACTCCATCATCACCCGGCGCCTTGTTGTTTTTTAGTTGTTTGAGAGCCATTCTAATCTCGTACAGGCTGACGTCCGGGATATCTTGGGTGTAGTGTCGGGTTAGTCTTGCTCTTGGATCGGCATGACTATTGACAGGAAGTCGCGTTGTCGTGTATAACTGTCCATAGAACTTCTCGATCTCACCTAGCAACTCTGGTTTTGACGTGACGATTCTACCATCCTCAGTCTTCAGCTTCGTCAGTTGGCTTTGCCCAATAGACAAATCTCTTGCGAACACTTTAGAGCCTCTATTCCGCTCGATGGCCTCTTTTATACTAATAGTATTAAATTGGCGTGTGTCGCGAGTCAGAGACTTTGAGATTTGTCTGTTGAGCTGCCTGTATCTGGCAGCATCACATGAGGATGTTAGAATCATTTTCCGCCTTTCTTCCATAAGCTTTAGGGTATGGTCGGAGATCTTTTTGGTTCCATTTGTACGGCGGGTTTTGTAGAAGTTAGACCCGGCCGTATGGACAGCTTCCACGAACCTGTCGTGGTATGTATCCACTTCTTCACAGTCTGCTTGGCATTCGAATCGGTTCTGAAGTTCGAGTTGAAAGGGTTCGGGGTTTTGGAGGTGGAACGGTATGGGATGGAGCGTTGACTTCATCAGTCGGGACCTCTCGAGTTTGACATTTAGGTTCAATGAGCCTCTGACCAGTCTGTGATCGCTCCCGGTCTTAACCGCATTGATCACAGAGACATCATTGAATACTTGTCTCCTCGTCGACAGGATGAAGTCTATCTCGTTTCTAGTTTTCCCGTCGGGGCTCACCCAGGTCCATTTACGATGTGCCGGCTTCCTGAAGAAGGAATTCATCATAAAGAGACCCTCCTTCTCCATGAAGTCAGCCAACATCTGGCCTCGGGGGTTCCGATTCCCGGTTCCAAATTGCCCCACTTTCAGCTCATCACCGATTTGTTTGCCCAGCTTCGCGTTGAAGTCCCCCATGACCACAGTGAAATAAGAGTTCGACGTATGTATGGCTCTGGAAATGTCCTCATACATGACCTCGACTGCATCATTGGAGTATGTCGAAGTAGGTGCGTATACCTGTATAACCTTCAGCGAATACCGCCTGGTGATTCTGAGTATAAGGTACGCAACCCTCATCGACACACTCTCGATTTTCACTACGTTGTTCACGAGGGACTTGTGGACTATGAACCCGACACCACCTTGGGATAGTTGGTCACCCTCCCGGTAATAGAGCAGGTTTCCGGATTTCAGTATTATCGAGTCCTCCCCCTCTTTTCGGACTTCAGATAATCCTACAATATCCTTATGTAACCTGCTCAGTTCTTCCTCCAGTTCGGTTATCGTCTCGTCGGACCGCAGTGTTCGTGTGTTAAACGTTGCCAGGGCCAGAGGTCGTCGTTTTTGGTAACGTGGAATCTGCCGGGGATTCTTAGCACCCCCTGCCCTGCCGTAACCACGGCTGTTACCACGGCTGGGAATAGCAGGGCTGCCGGGGACTGGGGGCCGCGGTTTAGTTGTGTCCATCATTTGAGGGGATTTGCCATAATCGCCACGCTTGGCAGACGGGTTGGCGATCGCAGTAAGGTGAACATGGTACTCAGGAGAACGCTGCTGCCCGTTCTCTGGTGTATATATTTCCCTCCGGACGACTTTTACGTCCCCCCACGGGATGAGAGGGGGTGGTGATATTCTTAGGCCGTCACCACACAGCATAACCTTACCTTACTTCTCCGATAATAAAAAAACCTAACCTAACCTAACTTGAACAATAATAAAAATAACCTAACCTAACTTCTCCAATAATAAAAAAGAACTTAACCTAAAATCCAATAATAAAAAAGAAACTAACCTAACCTAACTACTCCAATGATAAAAAAACCTAACCTAACCTAACTTGTACAATAATAAAAATAACCTAACCTAAATTCTCCAATAATAAAAAAGAACCTTAACTACTCCAATTATAAAAAAACCTAACCTAACCTAACTCCACCAATAATAAAAAACCTAACCTAACCTTACTACTCTTATTATAAAAAAAAACCAACTTTGCTATTCCAATAATAAAAAAACCTGACCTATCTACTTCAAAAATAAAAAAGAACCTAACTACTCCAAAAATAAAAAAACCTTACCTAACTACTCCAATAATAAAAAAAACCAAACCTAACCTCACTACTCAAAAAATAAAAATAAACTTACCTAACCTACTTCTCCAATAATAAAAAAGAACCTAACTTCTCCAATAATAAAAAAAACTAACCTAACTCCACCAATAATAAAAAAAAACCTAACCTAACCTAACTACTCCAATAATAAAAAAAACCTTACCTAACCTAACTTCTCCAATAATAAAAAAGAACCTAACCTATCTTGTCCAATAATTAAAAAGAACCTAACCTAACTACTCCAATTATAAAAAAAAACCCAACTTTGCTATTCCAATAATAAAAAAACCTTACCTTACTTCTTCAATAATAAAAAAGAACCTAACCTTACTACTCCAATAATAAAAAAACCTAACCTAACTCCACCAATAATAAAATAACCTAACCTAACCTAACTACTCCAATAAAAAAAAATCCTAACCTAACCTAACTTCTTCAATAATAGAAATAACCTAACCTAAATTCTCCAATAATAAAAAAGAACCTAACCTAACTACTCCAATAATAAAATAAAACCGAACCTAACCTAACTACTCCAATAATAAAAAAACCTTACCTAACCTAACTTCTACAATAAAAAAGAACCTAACCTAACTTCTCCAATAATAAAAAAGAACCTAACCTAACTACTCCAATAATAAAAAAAAGCCGAACCTAACCTAACTACTCCAATAATAAAAACTAACCTTACCTAATTCTACAATAAAAAAAAGAACTTAACTTAACTTTTCCAATTATAAAAAAACCTTACCTAACCTAACTCCACCAATAATAAAAAACCTAACCTAACCTTACTACTCCAATAATAAAATAACCTTACCTAACCTAACTTCTACAAAAAAAAAATAACCCAACCTAAATTCTCCAATAATAAAAAAGAATCTAACCTAACTACTCCAATAATAAAAAAACCTAACCAAACCTAACTTGTACAATCATAAAAATAACCTAACCTAACTTCTCCAATAATAAAAAAGAACCTTACCTAACTTTTCCAATAATAAAAAATAACCCAACCTAAATTCTCCAATAATAAAAAAGAATCTAACCTAACTACTCCAATAATAAAAAAACCTAACCAAACCTAACTTGTACAATCATAAAAATAACCTAACTTAAATTCTCCAATAATAAAAAAGAACCTTAACTACTCCAATTATAAAAAAACCTAACCTAACCTAACTCCACCAATAATAAAAAACCTTACCTAACCTAACTACTCCAATAATAAAAAAAAACCAAACCTAATCTCACTACTCCAAAAATAGAAAAAAAACTAACCGAACCTAACTACTCCAATAATAAAAATACCTAACTACTCCAATAATAAAAAAAAACAAACCTTATCTCACTACTTCAAAAATAAAAATAAACTAACCTAACCTAACTACTGCAATAATAAAAAAGAACCTAACCTAACTTCTCCAATAATAAAAAAGAACCTAACCTCACTACTCCAATAATAAAAAAAACCAAACCTAAGCTCACTACTCCAAAAATAAAAATAAACTAACCTAACCTAACTACTCCAATAATAAAAAAGAACCTAACCTAACTTCTCCAATGATAAACAAGAACCTAACTTAACCACTCCAATAATAAAAAAGAACTTTAACTACTCCAATTATAAAATAACAATACCTAAACTTACTACTCCAATAACGAATAAAACCTAACCTAACCTAACGACTTCAATTATGAAAAAACCAAACCTTTCCTAACTACTCCAATAATAAAAATGAACCTAACCTATCTACTCCAATAATAAAAAAAATAATCTAACCACTCCAATAATAATAAAGATACCGACCTAACCTAACAACTAAAATAATAAAAAAAACCTAACCTAACCTAACTACTCAAATTATAAAAAAAAAAACAACCTTGATATTCCAATAATAAAAAAAAACTAACCTACTTCTCCAATAATAAAAAAGAACCTAACCTCACTTTTCCAATAATAAAAAAGAACCTAACCTAACCACTCCAATAATAAAAAAATTTCTTACCTAACCAAACTACGCCAATAATAAAAATAACCTTATTTAACCTAACTACTCCAATAATAAATAACCAAACCTAACCTAACTACTCCAATAATTAAAAAGAAGAAGAGAGAGAAAAATAAAAAAAATCTAACCTAACCTAACTTCTATAATAAAAAAAAGAACCTAACCTTACTTTTCCAATAATAAATAAAAACCGAACCTAACCTAACTACTCCAATAATAAAAACCTAACCTAACTTCTACAATAAGAAAACGAACCTTTTTTTTTTTTTTTTTTTGTTTGCGCTGGGAAAAAATGCGTTACGCATACCCGCCCATTGGGGGATGGACGGGTTATGTGGGACTCTCCGGCTAGTCCGGCATACCCACTAAAATAACCCAGCGGCACTCCCGCATCGTCTATGTGGAGGAGGACTGGGAAACCGGCTCAGCCTTTACGTCCAGTCCCCCACCGACGACCGCCCGCCTTAACAGCGGGGCCCGCACGCCCCTCCCTAAGTGGAGAGGCCCGGGAACGACCGTGAGTGCTCGGCCGTTCCCGCCCGACGAGGGTGGTGATCGGTGCAATGCGAGCGAAGGCGTCCCCGCGCCTGTCGCCCGCTAATCACCACCAGAAGGAGGGAGGCGACGATCGTACAACCGCCGTCTCCCACCCCTTCTTCGCCTGCGGAGCGGCGGCGCGAGAGGATCGTCCTCCCGCGCGCGCTCCGCCGCCTCCTTTTTGCGACATGACGTCCTCGCAAAAGGAGGCAACCGCCGCCCAAGCCTCCTCACTCCCCAGCATGGAGTTCACCACACTGGGAAGTGAGAGGTCCAGCCCAACGACGGTATTCAGGGCACGGCGCAGCTCAGCCCAGGCTGGGCACACCTCGAGGGTGTGCTGCGCCGTGTCCTCCGCGGCTCCACAGTCGTGGCACGCCGGGGCTTCCTCCCTCCGAATCCGGTGCAGGTGCGTTCCGAAACAGCCATGTCCGGACAACACCTGCACTAAACGGAACGAGAGGAAACCGTGGGGGCGCTCGAGCCATTCCCGCAGGACTGGACCGAGCGCGTCCAGCGTCCGGCGCCCAAAGGTGGCGGAGGCGAGGTCCCGTGCCCAGTGCAGGACGATGGCGTCCCTCGCCTCCCGCCGCACGGCCTCCCGCTCTTGCGCGGCGGGGCGCTCACCTAGCGCCCTACGCCGCGCCGCCCATTCGTATACTCTGGCGAGCACCCATGCCTCCAATTCCCAGGGAGGGGTGCCGGCCAGAGCGCACGCCGCCGCAAAGCCCACTGAGCGGTAGGCCCTCGCCACCCACTGTGCAATGGCCCGTTGGGGCCTGCGGATGGCGGTTGCATTCTCCCTCCTGTGGAGGGAGTCCGCCCAGATGGGTGCCCCATACAGGGCCATGCTCTTGAGGATGCCGGCATAGAGGCGCCGGCATCGCTCCTTGGGCCCTCCCAGGTTTGGGAGGAGCCATGAGAGGGCGTCCGCGGCTTTCAGCAGGCGCGTCGACAGCCCGCTAAAGTGCGGGCCGAAGCGCCACCTGCTGTCCAGTACGAGGCCCAGATACTTCATCTGGGCCCCGACCCCTATCCGGACGCCCTCCACCACGATGTGGGCGTCAGGTGGGCAGCGCTGCCGAGGCCCGTGAAAGAACACGGCCTCGGTCTTGTTCAGCGCTACCCCCAATCCAAGCTGGCGGATCCTACCTGCCACTAAGGATCCGCCAGCTGAGGCCAGACAGGCCGCCTCCCTAAAATCCCTCCCCCGGGCAACGAGGAGAGTGTCATCCGCGTAGCAGATGACACTCGTGCCCTGGAGGAGGGTGCCCCGCAGGAGCCAGTCAAATCCGATGTTCCACAGGAGGGGCCCCAGCACCGAACCCTGTGAAACACCGGACTCCACTCCGTAGTGCCTGATCCTGGCCGCCTTGTCCACCAGAAGGACCTCTCGGTCCTCCAGGTAGCTGGCCAGGATCACCCGCAGATATTGGGGCACTCCGTAGTATCGGAGTGCCTCCAATATGGTCGAGTGGGGCACGGAGTTGAAGGCGTTGGCGATGTCGAACGACACCGCCAACACTCCGTCCCCAGCCTCGACCGCCTCCCGCACCTGGCCCCTGAGTAGGGCCAACGCGTCGACCGTCGAACGCCCTTGTCGGAACCCGAATTGGGCGTCCGACAGGTCCGGCCCTACCTCCCGCAGCTGGCTATTAAGCCGGGTGGCGATGATCCCCTCGAACAGTTTACCGACCTCATCGAGTAAATTGATGGGCCGGTATGCCGAGGGGGAGTCCACCGGGCGTCCCTCCTTGCGAAGAAGGCACAACTTGCCTTCCTTCCATAGCTTCGGGAACCTCCCAGCCGTCAGGCACGCGCTGAAGAGGTCCCGAAGCCTTTCCTCCATGAGGGACGCCGCGATGGCCACCACCCGTGCGGGGACGCCGTCCGGTCCAGGGGCCGTCTTCTTCGTGCGGAGGGGCAGAACCCCCGCGCGAAGTTCCTCCACCGATACCGGAGGGACCTCCTCCTCCGGCGAAGCCACCACCCCCCCCCCCAGCGGGGGGTTCATCGTTGGTGGGGTGAAGTCGGTCCTGCGCGGAAACAGTGACCGAACCACCCCATCCAGCAACGCCGGCTCTAGGGTCTCCGCTAATGGGGGACCGTAAGGGCGCAGCTGGCTCCGCGCCTGCTTATACGGCCTCCCAAACGGATCCCTGTCGAGGCCCTCCAGCATCTCGGCCTTTGCCGAGTCCTCGGCGGCGCACATTTCCAACTTGAGGACCGTCTTTGCCTCTAGGTAAGAGGCGTAGAGGCGGTCCTCCTCAGCCTGACATCGGCTGGTGCGCCGCCGACTCCGCGTGTAGGCCCTCCTGGCCTCCACGCACGCGGCCCGTAGCGCCACCAGCTCCCCCGTCCACCAATAAACGGCGCGACGGGGAGAAAACGAACCTAACCTAACTTCTCCAATAATAAAAAAGAACATAACCTAACTACTCCAATAATAAAAAAACCTAACCTAACTCCACCAATAATAAAAAAACCTAACCTAACCTATCTACTCCAATAAAAAAAATCCTAACCTAACCTTACTTCTCCAATAATAAAAATAACCTTACCTAACTTCTCCAATAATAAAAAAGAACCTAATCTAACTACTCCAATAAAAAAAGCCGAACCTAACCTAACTACTCCAATAATGAAAACTAACCTAACCTAATTCTACAATAAAAAAAAGAACTTAACCTAACTTCTCCAATTATAAAAAACCTAACCTAACCTAACTCCACCAATAATAAAAAACTTAACCTAACTACTCCAATAATAGAATAACCTTACCTAAACTAACTTCTACAATAAAAAAAGAACCTAACCTTACTTCTCCAATAATAAAAAAGAACCTTACCTAACTTTTCCAATAATAAAAAATAACCCAACCTAAATTCTCCAATAATAAAAAAGATCCTAACTTAACCACTCCAATAATAAAAAAGAACTTTAACTACTCCAATTATATAATAACAATACCTAAACTTACTACTCCAATAACGAATAAAACCTAACCTAACCTAACGACTTCATATAATAAAAAAACCAAACCTTTCCTAACTACTCCAATAATAAAAATGAACCTAACCTATCTACTCCAATAATAGAAAACCTAACCTAACCTAACTACTCCAATAAAAAAAAAATCCTAACCTAACCTTACTTCTCCAATAATAAAAATAACCTTACCTAAATTCTCCAATAATAAAAAAGAACCTAACCTAACTACTCCAATAATAAAAAAAAAACGAACCTAACCTAACTACTCCAATAATAAAAAAACCTTACCTAACCTAACTTCTACAATAAAAAAGAACCTAACCTAACTTCTCCAATAATAAAAAAGAACCTAACCTAACTACTCCAATAATAAAAAAGCCGAACCTAACCTAACTACTCCAATAATAAAAACGAACCTAACCTAATTCTACAATAAAAAAAAGAACTTAACCTAACTTTTCCAATTATAAAAAAACCTAACCTAACCGAACTCCACCAATAATAAAAAACCTAACCTTTTTTTTTTTTTTTTTTTACGTGGGGAAATCCATTACGGATCCCCGCCGCTGAGCAAGCGACGGGGTATGTCGGGCTCCCGGTATTAATGTCTTCGGTTTACCGACTAAAACCCCACGGTGTTCCTCGAGTACCTGTAGTCTGGGCTACGGGATTCGCGTAAGCATTCACCGCAGCCCAGACAGGTCTTGGCCCGCCTGTGCCTAGGCAGACCTCGTCATCCAGGGGGAAACCTTGCTACCCTTCCTCTCAAATTGCGCGCGCGGAACACGAGCGCTGCCTTCTAAGGCCTGTTCTGATCAAGCGACAGACTGCCCTAGGTCTGTCGCCTGCAGGCCATTACCTACGGTGGCCGGAGAGCCGCCACGAGCGCCCTTCGACGTCTAGGCCTCCTTGCGCGGGCTGGGTGGGTGCTATAGAGCTCCTGATCCCGTTCCGCTGCCTCCTTCGCGGCCATCACCTCCTCGCAAAAGGCGGCAACGGAAACCCAGGCGGGCTCGCTCTCGACCATGGCTTTAACTATGCCAGGAAGCGAGACGCCTCTCACACCAAGTGCCGTGACTAGGACACGACGCTGTTCTGCCCAATTACGACAACTCGCTAATGTGTGGAGCGCCGTATCCTCTACTTCCCCGCAGTGATGGCACTCGGACGTCTGCTCGCGGCCTATTAGACGCAGATATCTCCCAAAGCAACCATGCCCTGTGAGAATCTGCGTCAGCCGAAAGGTGAGAGCGCCGTGGCGCCTCTCCAGCCACTCATCTAGGATTGGACTTACTGCCACAATTGTGGCATGCCCTGCACTAGGTTGCGCAAGTCGCGCCCTCCACTCGTCCACCATGGAAACTTGGAGCTCAGACCGCTGCGCCTCGATCTCTCTTGAGACTGGCCGAAAACCGCGTTCAAGTTCCTCCTGACGCCACTTATACAATTGCGCTAGGACTTTAGCTTCTAAGTCCCATGGTGGAGATCCAGCTAATAGGCTTGCCGCCTCAAAGGAAATCGTACGGTAACCCCTTATTACTCTGGTAGCCATCGCCCGCTGTGGCTTCCGCAGTTCGCGGACATTACGGGCAGCCAGAGTAACACCCCACACGGGAGCGCCATATAGGGCCATTGACCGTACGATCCCCATGTACAGCTTCCGGCAGGAAGCGTTTGGTCCCCCCACATTGGGCAGGAGTCGTGCCAGCGCTGCCGCCGCAGCCAACCATTTGGGGACCAACCTTCGGAAATGTTCTCCGAAGTCCCACCGGCCATCGAGGATGAGACCTAAATATCTCATGGACTTCTCAATGCCGATGCGGACGCCTCCCACCGTTATGTGAGAGCCTACTGGTGGCGCCCTACGGGGCCCGTAAAAGAAAAGAGGCTCAGATTTGTTAAGCGTCACCTCAAGCCCTAACCGCCGGATCCTTCTTACGACTTGAGCAACCCCAGCTGTTGCTAGCATAGTCGATTGCCTGTGACTCTCTCCCCGCGCCGTCACAAGGGTATCGTCAGCGTAGCAGGTAATGTCGACACCGGGGAGAAGCTCGCCGCGTAGTACCCAGTCGTACGCGATGTTCCACAAGAGTGGCCCCAGAACCGAACCCTGTGGAACACCGCACGACATGTCGCGTCGACTCCAACCACCCTGACCCGGGTAGATAACTGACCTTTCGGCTAGGTAAGACCCTATAATTTGACGAAGGTAAGTCGGCACTTGATGAAATTCAAGCGCCGTCCTTATGCAACTCCAGGGCAAAGTGTTGAACGCATTGGCGATATCGAGCGATACCGCCAAGACTACTTCACCCCGTGAAATTGCTTCCTCCGTCAGAGCTCTGACGCGCATGATGGCATCAACAGTGGAACGCCCTTGTCGGAAACCGAATTGATTTTCTGCCAAATCCGGACCGGCCCCAGTCATATGCCGGACAATGCGGTCTGCAATAATTCTTTCAAACAGCTTGCCCACCTCGTCCAGCAATACGATGGGGCGGTAGGCAGATGGAGAATCCGGCGGACGTCCCTCCTTCTGGATAAGAACTAGCTTGCCAGTTTTCCACTGCTGTGGAAACTGGCTCCTCTCCAAACACGCGCGAAAGAGTCTTCGCAGTCGACCCCCGAGAACCCCAAGGGCAAGTACCCAAGCACGACCAGGTATTCCATCGGGCCCCGGGGCGGTGTTTTTAACTCGGAGCCTTTGCACAGCCACTTGCAGCTCTTCCCGGGTCACATCAGGCACGTCAACATCTCCCACGTTTGACATCGCCAATCGAGACGGAGTCATTGTCGGGGGAATGTGTTCATCCCTATAGGGGAACAGGGCGGTCACCACCTCCTCCAGTAGCTGAGGCTGGAGCCTCTGAGACAGTGGAGGCGACCATGAGCGAAGCTTGCCCCTTATCATAAGGTAAGGTCGCCCCCATGGATCCCGGTTCAGAGTCATCAGCAGCTCCTCACGAGCCTGTGTTTTAGACCGTAAAATAGCCAGCTTCAATGTCTTTTTAGCCGCCCTGTAGCCTTCATATAACTCCGCCTCTCTGGCTCCCGCATTTAGACTTCGGCGCCGCCGCCTGCGATGCCTAGCATATTGACGTCGTGCTGCTACGCAAGCACGACGCAATTGCGCGATCTCCTCTGACCACCAGTACACCTGACGTTTAGCAGACCTTCGCTGAACTCGAGGCATTGCTGCATCACATATTTGAGTTGCAGCCTCCCGGAACCATTGAGCCTCCACGTCAATGTTCGCAGGTCTGTCTGGTGCTGAGACCCAGGCTTGTACGATGGAGGCTTCCAGAAAAAGCTCACGGTCCATCTGCCGCAACGCCCAACGTGGGCCTTCCCTATTTCGGGCCCTCAGGACCAGTGCATCGGAAGTAAGAGTTTGAGTGGAGACATCGAATCGGATATATCGATGATCCGACATCGTCTCCACTTCAACCTCAACGCGCCAGTCGAAAACACGGGGCACAATTGCAGGACTAGCAAATGTTACGTCAACAATTGAGCCACCGCGCTGTCTTACACAGGTATTAATCGAGCCCCTGTTGAGAACAAGCAGGCCCTTAACAAGAGCCCATTCCTCAAGCTCCTCTCCTCTCGCGTCTGAAATTGGAGATCCCCAAGCCGCAGATTTGGCGTTAAAGACCCCGAGACAGATCACAGATCGCGGATGGCATCGATCGATTACCATGCCCAGGTCCACCAAGAAATTCTCAAACTCGGCTAGAGGCCGGTTAGGAGAAAAGTAGACTCCAACAATGACCATACTGCCAAACACTGCTGATACCCAACCCTGTCCGTTTGAGATGTTTTCAAAAATAGGGGCACCATGGGCAGCTCGCGAGATCAAAGCCACGGAGCCGTTTAGGTCCTTAGCCCAGTCACTTCTAGGCGGAACAAAATATGGCTCAGCGACTACAGCCACATCTATCAACCACTCTGCCATACTCTGGATCAAAAGATCCTGAGCACTAGCACAGTGGTTAATATTTGTTTGAAGGAAGCGCAGTGGGGCCATTATTAACAATCCATGACTTCGACTTCCTCAATTCGCCCAGGAGCTTCTTCATTTGGAGGAGCAGCTGGGCGGCTATCTTGCGGCTGCTGCCGCGAATCATGGAAACCCCTTTGTTTCCCCTTTACTTTTGGTGCCGCACAGAACTTACTGCCAACCCGGTGGTTGGCTGTTTTACCTGCTGTTGCACATAAACGACAGTGTGGTGGAGCCTCACATTCTATGGCTTTGTGACCAGGATTACCGCACCGGAAGCAATACCCACTGCAATCCACATCGGTGGTACACTGAACGCCGACATGTCCCTCTGACAAGCAACGGAAGCACCTTAACGGTTTGGGCTGCAGGAGCTTTACCCGTGCGGTAAACCATCCCACCAGCAATTTCCGGCCAACAAGTTTATGAGCCGCGACAGCAGGACAGCTAAGGATTGTTGTGCCCATTCCATCAAAGCCCGGGGTTATTGTTCCCGATTTCACTTGCTCGGGTAAACAGCCTCCGACCTCTGCAATAGCCGCCTTAAGCTCGGCAACACCAATTGAGTCATCTAAACCCGAAATGCGTAGATCTACGCTTTTAACCGGCCTGGAGATGCGAACGTCATCTGCTGACAGTACTAAAGCTAGCTTCTCTTGTAGGATATCAGCCTTCTTACTGCAGTCGTCTCCTGAGACTTCGAGAAGTCGAGCACCAGTAAGGGTTTTCTTGCAAGAGACACTCGCTATGCCCAGGTCATCAAGCCTAATTGCAGCCTTCGCTTGGGTTAGCAACCCTGCGTAAGTTACCCCTTTATCCGCTGCGTTGGGTTGAAGCGTCAATACAACAGCGGCCAATTTCGGGCAGCGGAGTTGCGCTGCTGTCTTTCTCGCCTTTTCTTCCGCTGCTTTTGCACGCTTTCTAACACATTAAACCTTGCAGAAAGGTTGGCTAGCTCTGCCCGTATAACTTTAGCCAATTCTGACTCCGAATTTAAAGGTGCGGGATCTAGGCCAGCCTCTTTACGATGATATTCTTCGCGGTCCTTTCGGAATTCCGCTCTGAATACCTCGTATTCAAGGCGAAGTTCGCCCAGCTGCCTAGCAAGCATTTTGTTTTCAGCTCGCAACCTGGCCACCTCTGTAGAGGATGTCCGCTCCGCCAATTCCCGTACCACTTCAATTAAGACTTTGGTACCATTCTTAGGCTGCCTTGAGTAGTCCCTTTAAGGCCTTTAGGAATCTTTAAAGTCTTAAAAAGCTCCGCGGCTGTCTTTTCAGCCCTTTCTCTGAGGTCATCAACCGATAAATTTTCCGGCTGCATAGTATTCTCGTCACGAGCCAGCGAGGAATCTGAGCTTTGAGAGGCTCTGCCGATTTGAGCCTTCAGTGCGTGATCAGCTGCCTGTCCATCCTCATTGGTGAGGTCGATACGCAGCTGTTTTACCCCAATTTTTTTCCGACCAGTTGGTCGAGGTTCGCCGTCACCTTGTGATTTAGCACTGACTTTTGAGGCTGGAGACTCGTCACTCGAGGCGAGTTCCGGCCTTGTCGCTTTACGTGCCCTAAGGTTCCGCTTGCGCTGAGCCCGTGGGGATCCAGCACAACCTGACACGCTCATTGAGCCAGATGCAGCGTCAGAAACGCACGCTGCATCCGCCATTTTATCTTCAGGGCGCGCAAAACTGGGCGTGCACACCCTCTCCACGTCCTCCGTGGTCACACGACATTGGGCGTCCCCCCCAGATACGGTGGGACTGCCGGATCCTAATGGACCCGGGAGGGATTCTCCGGCTAAGCCGGTACCCTCCTGGGGTAGTTTTTTTACCAAGGTCGACATTCTGCGTTTGCTTTAGGTTTTTCGGGTGATTTTTTAAAGAGGTTGCCTTCCTCCCCACTTCCTCTACTATGTTCTCTGCTTAACAGAGAACACGCAGAGCAGTAAACCCACCCCTCTTGTGCCGGAATATTCGCCACGAGCAGCAGCCTCTCCAAAGACAAGGAAAGACTGCCGCTCGTGAAAAAAAAAAAAAAAAAAAAAAAAAAAAAACCTAACCTAACCTAACTACTCCAATAATAGAATAACCTTACCTAACCTAACTTCCACAATAAAAAAAGAACCTAACCTAACTTTTCCAATAATAAAAAAGAACCTTACCTATAAATTCTCCAATAATAAAAAAGAATCTACTCCAATAATAAAAAAAAACGAACCTAACCTAACTACTCCAATAATAAAAAAACCTTACCTAACCTAACTTCTACAATAAAAAAGAACCTAACCTAACTTCTCCAATAATAAAAAAGAACCTAACCTAACTACTCCAATAATAAAAAAGCCGAACCTAACCTTACTACTCCAATAATAAAAAGGAACCTAACCTAATTCTACAATAAAAAAAGGAACTTAACCTAACTTCTCCATTTATAAAAAAACCTAACCTAACTTAACTCCACCAATAATAAAAAACCTAACCTAACCTAAAACCGATACACAAAACCACTCCTCCTTCCACTCCCACTCCTCACCCCACTCCCACTCCTCCCCCCACTCACACTCCCCCCCCTCCCACTACCCCCCTCCCACTCCCCCTCCGACTCCCCCCTCCGACTCCCCCCACCGACTCCCCGCTCCCACTTCCCACTCCCACTCCTCCCCCCACTCCCACTCCTCCCCCCACTCCCACTCCCCACTCCCACTCCTACTCCTACTCCTCAAACTCAAACTCCAACTCCGACACCCCCCTCCGACTCCCTCCTCCGACTCCCCCCTCCCACTCCCCCCTCCCACTCACCCCTCCCACTCCCCCCTCCCACTCCCCCCTCCCATTCCTCCCCCTCCCACTCCTCCCCCTCCCACTCCTCCCCCCACTCCCACTCCTCCCACCACTCCCACTCCTCCCCCCTCCTACTCCCGGACGTTTCCAACAGTGCAAATACGTGTATATAGACCACCCGATACACAAAACCACTCCTCCTCCCACTCCCACTCCTCCCCCCACTCCCACTCCTCCCCCCACTCCCACTCCTCCCCCCACTCACACTCCCCCCCCCTCCCACTACCCCCCTCCCACTCCCCCTCCGACTCCCCCCTCCGACTCCCCCCTCCGACTCCCCGCTCCCACTTCCCACTCCCACTCCCACTTCCCACTCCCACTCCCCCCTCCCACTCCCCACTCCCACTCCCCACTCCCACTCCTACTCCTACTCCTCAAACTCCAACTCCGACACCCCCCCTCCGACTGCCTCCTCCGACTCCCCCTCCCACTCCTCCCCCCACTCCCACTCCTCCCACCACTCCCACTCCCCCCCCCACTCCCCCCTCCCATTCCTCCGACACCCCCCCTCCCACTCCCCCTCTCCGACTCCCCCCTCCCACCCCTCTCCCACTCCCCCCTCGCACTCCCCCCTCCCACTCCTCCTCCCACTCCCTCCTCCCACTCCTCCTCCTCCCACTCCCCCCTCCCACTCACCCCTCCCACTCCCCCCTCCCACCCCCTCCCACTCCCCCCTCCCACCCCCCACCCCCTCCCACCTCCCACGCCCCCCTCCCACTCCCCCCTCCCATTTCCCCATCCCACTCCCCCTCCCACTCCCCCTCCCACTCCTCCCCCTCCCACTCCCCCTCCGACTCCCCCCTCCGACTCCCCCCACTCCCACTCCTCCCCCCACTCCCACTCTTACTCCCACTCCTACTCTTACTCCCACTCCCACTCTTACTCCCACTCCCACTCTTACTCCCACTCTTACTCCCACTCCCACTCCTACTCCTACTCCTCAAACTCAAACTCAAACCCAAACCCGGATTAAATCGGATATCCGAATATCCGCGAAATAAAACATCGGGATATCAATTGCATTATTATTCGAATATAACGAATAAAATGGATAATTTTCTACAAATAAGCCAACAGCTAGTAGATTACTTAAAAGCTAGCATTACTCAACGCCGGCAAACGGAAGTTGCTAGTACATTAAGAAACTGGCACAAACCTGCGAAATTTTATAAATATATAGTACCTATTTAGTATTTCTTATGATATAGTGTCAGTGCCAGGGTTCGTTATTGATTTCTGAAATGAAATGAAAGAAATGAAATTTATTCAGCACTTGGGTATTAACATACACTTGTACTTGTCAAGCTCACATAGTTGATAGTATAAAAGTTACAAAAAAGAAATTAATTAGTCCGTCCGTGCGGTTTGTTTTATCGTATATTATATAATCTGAAGTCCTAATAAAATTACTAATCTATTATTTTGAAAGTTAGTTCTACTATATTATAATAAAGAATGGAAGACCCGTAGAAGAAAGCCACAAAAAAACTCCGAGCTTGCTTTTTTCGTCTTCTATTGCTTTTTGTTTTTGATTTTTTTTTAATCTTGTATTTTACTTACATTGTGATTGGTTGTTATGTATGCTAATGCATGCAGAGAACCGTTGTCATCCAGTGAATCATAATAAAATAAATAAGCAATACCATTCAATTTCATTCAAGTACTTAGAATACCACTGCTGTGTGGTGACGGCCTAAGAATATCACCACCCCCTCTCATCCCGTGGGGGGACGTAAAAGTCGTCCGGAGGGAAATATATACACCAGAGAACGGGCAGCAGCGTTCTCCTGAGTACCATGTCCACCTTACTGCGATCGCCAACCCGTCTGCCAAGCGTGGCGATTATGGCAAATCCCCTCAAATGATGGACACAACCAAACCGCGGCCCCCAGTCCCCGGCAGCCCTGCTATTCCCAGCCGTGGTAACAGCCGTGGTTACGGCAGGGCAGGGGGTGCTAAGAATCCCCGGCAGATTCCGCGTTACCAACACCGACGACCTCTGGCCCTGGCAACATATAACACACGTACACTGCGGTCCGACGAGAAGATAACCGAACTGGAGGAAGAATTGAGCAGGTTACATTGGGATATTGTAGGATTATCTGAAGTCCGAAGAGAGGGGGAGGACTCGATAATACTGAAATCCGGAAACCTGCTCTATTACCGGGAGGGTGACCAAATATCCCAAGGTGGTGTCGGGTTCATAGTCCACAAGTCCCTCGTGAACAACCTAGTGAAAATCGAGAGTGTGTCGACGAGGGTTGCGTACCTTATACTCAGAATCACCAAGCGGTATTCGTTGAAGGTTATACAGGTATACGCACCCACTTCGACACACTCCGACGATGAAGTCGAGGTTATGTATGAGGACATATCCAGAGCCATACATACCTCTAACTCCTATTTCACTGTGGTCATGGGGGATTTTAACGCGAAGCTGGGCAAACGATTCGGTAATGAGCTGAGAGTGGGGCAATTTGGAACTGGTGACCGGAACCCCCGGGGCCAAATGTTGGCCGACTTCATGGAGAAGGAGGGACTCTTTATGATGAATTCCTTCTTCAGGAAGCCGGATCACCGCAAATGGACCTGGGTGAGCCCCGATGGTAAAACTAAAAATGAGATAGACTTTATCTTGTCGACGAGACGACAGATGTTCAATGATGTCTCCGTGATCAATGCGGTTAAAACCGGGAGCGATCACAGACTGGTCAGAGGCTCATTGAACCTTAATGTCAAACTCCAGAGGTCCCGACTGATAAAGTCTACGCTCCGACCTTTACCTATCCACGTCCAAAACCCCGAACCATTTCAGCTCGAACTGCAAAACCGTTTCGAATGCCTAGCAGACTGCGAGGAAGTGGACTCATACTTTGACAGGCTCGTAGAAATTGTCCATACGGCTGGGTCTAAGGTCTTCAAGGCCCGCCGTACAAACAGAACTAAAAAGATCTCTGACTTTACCCTGCAACTTATGGAAGATAGACGGAAAATGGTTCTGACATCCTCAGATGATGCTACCAGATATCGGCAGCTCAACAGACAGATCTCAAAGTCTTTGACTCGCGACACGCGGCAATTTAATACAATTAGTATTAAAGAGGCCATTGAGCGGAATAAAGGCTCCAAAGTGTTTGCAAGAGCTCTGTCTGTTGGACAGAGCCAACTGACGAAGCTGAAGACTGAGGATGGTAGAATCGTCACGTCTAAACCTGAGTTGCTGGGAGAGATCGAGAAGTTCTACGGACAGTTATATACGACAACACAGCCACCTGTCAAAAGTCATGCCTCAGATCCCAGAGCACGACTAACCCGACATTACACCGAAGACATCCCGGACGTCAGCCTGTACGAGATTAGAATGGCTCTCAAACAACTCAAGAACAACAAGGCGCCTGGTGATGATGGAGTTACAGCAGAGCTTCTGAAGGCGGGTGGTACACCAATCCTACGGGCCCTTCAGAAGTTATTTAACTCCGTCATACTAGATGGTCAAACGCCACAAGCATGGCACAGAAGTGTGGTGGTGCTCTTCTTCAAAAAGGGCGACAAAACCCTATTGAAGAATTATAGACCCATCACACTGCTGAGCCATGTTTACAAGTTGTTTTCGAGGGTCGTTACGAATCGTCTCGCGCGCAGGTTTGACGACTTCCAGCCTCCCAAACAAGCCGGTTTCCGAAAAGGCTTTAGTACCATAGACCACATACATACGCTGCGGCAAGTTATACAGAAGACCGAAGAGTATAACAAGCCACTGTGCTTAGCGTTTGTGGACTATGAGAAAGCCTTTGATTCTATCGAAACATGGGCCGTGCTGAGGTCTCTCATAAGGTGCCAAATTGACTACCGGTATATCGAGGTGATAAAGTGTTTGTATGAAAACGCCACTATGTCAGTGCGACTCCAGGACCAGATCTCGAAACCTATCCACTTGCAGCGAGGCGTGAGACAGGGAGATGTTATATCTCCGAAACTGTTCACCGCTGCATTGGAAGACGTCTTCAAGCTTCTGGACTGGAAAGGCTTTGGCATCAATGTCAATGGCGAGTACATCACTCACCTTCGATTTGCCGATGATATCGTAGTCATGGCTGAGACCATGGAAGACCTCGGTACAATGCTCGATGACCTCAGCAGAGTCTCTCAACAAGTGGGTCTGAAAATGAACATGGATAAGACGAAAATCATGTCAAACGTCCATGTTGCACCCACTCAATTGAAAGTTGGTGACTTTGCACTCGAAGTTGTAGAGAACTATATTTACCTAGGACAGACCATCCAACTAGGTAGGTCCAACTTCGAGAAGGAGGTCAATCGTAGAATCCAACTCGGATGGGCAGCGTTCGGGAAGCTACGTAACATCTTCTCGTCCAAAATACCGCAAAGTCTCAAGTCGAAAGTCTTCGACCAGTGTGTGTTGCCAGTGATGACATACGGAACAGAGACGTGGTCGCTCACTATGGGCCTTATTAGAAGGCTCAAGGTCACCCAAAGAGCAATGGAGAGGGCTATGCTCGGAGTTTCCCTGCGGGATCGCATCAGAAATGACGAAATCCGTAGGCGAACCAAAGTCACTGACATAGCCCGAAGAATTGCAAAGCTGAAGTGGCAGTGGGCAGGGCACATAGCTCGTAGAGCCGACGGCCGTTGGGGCAGAAAGGTTCTCGAGTGGCGACCACGAACCGGAAGACGCAGCGTGGGCAGGCCCCCTACAAGATGGACCGATGATCTTGTGCGGGTCGCTGGAAATCGCTGGATGCGGATAGCGCAAGACCGGCAATTGTGGAGATCTTTGGGGGAGGCCTTTGTCCAGCAGTGGACGTCTTTCGGCTGATATGATGATGATGATGATGACTTAGAATATCCTCTTGCTAGACGAAAAAACAGTGGGTGCTTCCGCGTACATTAACAAAATTAACAAGTCACACGAAGTCTACCAAATGCGAAATAAAAATATGAATCCCCCAACAGCAGTTTGACCAGTTACTGCAAGCAGCACCCGTTCACAAGTCTGACGTCTCCTACTCCTACTCCTACTCAAACTCCAACTCCAACTCCAACTCCAACTCCAACACCTCCAACACCTCCAACACCTCCAACACCTCCAACACCCCCAACACCCCCAACACCCCAAACACCTCCAAACTCCAACTCCAACTCCAACGTTTGGGTGTTTTTTACCAAATTTTGTACGGACCCTAAAAATTTTATTTACCAATTAAATAGATCATCTCAAGACGCGTCTACCGACACCCTATTTATATAGGTCAGCCACATACAACTTGTTAAATTTATCAAATTAAGTCTCATAGTCTCGACCGGGGTGGAGTATATATGTATATAGGTGCTTTGCGCCCATACATTCGGCATTTCTCAAGGCACAGGCATCCGATTCGGACGTTTCCAACAGTGCAAATACGTGTATATAGACCACCCGATACACAAAACCACTCCTCCTCCCACTCCCACTCCTCACCCCACTACCACTCCTCCCCCCACTCACACTCCCCCCCCTCCCACTACCCCCCTCCCACTCCCCCTCCGACTCCCCCCTCTGACTCCCCCCTCCGACTCCCCGCTCCCACTTCCCACTCCCACTCCCCCCTCCCACTCCCCACTCCCACTCCTACTTCTACTCCTCAAACTCAAACTCCAACTCCGACACCCCCCCTCCCACTCCCTTTCCCACTCCCCCTCCCACTCCCCCCTCCCACTCCCCCTCCCACTCCCCCCTCCCACTCCCCTCCCACTCCCCCTCCCACTCCTCCTCCTCCCACTCCCCCTCCCACTCCCCCCTCCCCCTCCCCCCACCCACTCCCACTCCCCCACCCACTCCCCCCACCCACTCCCCCCACCCACACCCCCCTCCCACTCCCCCCTCCCACTCCCCCCTCCCATTTCCCCATCCCACTCCCCCTCCCACTCCTCCCCCTCCCACTCCCCCCTCCCACTCCCACTCTTACTCCCACTCCTACTCTTACTCCCACTCCCACTCTTACTCCCACTCCCACTCTTACTCCCACTCTTACTCCCACTCCCACTCCTACTCCTACTCCTCAAACTCAAACTCAAACCCAAACCCGGATTAAATCGGATATCCGAATATCCGCGAAATAAAACATCGGGATATCAATTGCATTATTATTCGAATATAACGAATAAAATGGATAATTTTCTACAAATAAGCCAACAGCTAGTAGATTACTTAAAAGCTAGCATTACTCAACGCCGGCAAACGGAAGTTGCTAGTACATTAAGAAACTGGCACAAACCTGCGAAATTTTATAAATATATAGTACCTATTTAGTATTTCTTATGATATAGTGTCAGTGCCAGGGTTCGTTATTGATTTCTGAAATGAAATGAAAGAAATGAAATTTATTCAGCACTTGGGTATTAACATACACTTGTACTTGTCAAGCTCACATAGTTGATAGTATAAAAGTTACAAAAAAGAAATTAATTAGTCCGTCCGTGCGGTTTGTTTTATCGTATATTATATAATCTGAAGTCCTAATAAAATTACTAATCTATTATTTTGAAAGTTAGTTCTACTATATTATAATAAAGAATGGAAGACCCGTAGAAGAAAGCCACAAAGAAACTCCGAGCTTGCTTTTTTCGTCTTCTATTGCTTTTTATTTTTGATTTTTTTTTAATCTTGTATTTTACTTACATTGTGATTGGTTGTTATGTATGCTAATGCATGCAGAGAACCGTTGTCATCCAGTGAATCATAATAAAATAAATAAGCAATACCATTCAATTTCATTCAAGTACTTAGAATATCCTCTTGCTAGACGAAAGAACGGTGGGTGCTTCCGCGTACATTAACAAAATTAACAAGTCACACGAAGTCTACCAAATGCGAAATAAAAATATGAATCCCCCAACAGCAGTTTGACCAGTTACTGCAAGCAGCACCCGTTCACGAGTCTGACGTCTCCTACTCCTACTCCTACTCAAACTCCAACTCCAACTCCAACTCCAACTCCAACACCTCCAACACCTCCAACACCTCCAACACCTCCAACACCCCCAACACCCCCAACACCCCAAACTCCTCCAAACTCCAACTCCAACTCCAACGTTTGGGTGTTTTTTACCAAATTTTGTACGGACCCTAAAAATTTTATTTACCAATTAAATAGATCATCTCAAGACGCGTCTACCGACACCCTATTTATATAGGTCAGCCACATACAACTTGTTAAATTTATCAAATTAAATCTCATAGACTCGACCGGGGTGGAGTATTAGGTGCTTTGCGCCCATACATTCGGCATTTCTCAAGGCACAGGCATCCGATTCGGACGTTTCCAACAGTGCAAATACGTGTATATAGACCACCCGATACACAAAACCACTCCTCCTCCCACTCCCACTCCTCACCCCACTCCCACTCCTCCCCCCACTCACACTCCCCCCCCTCCCACTACCCCCCTCCCACTCCCCCTCCGACTCCCCCCTCCGACTCCCCCCTCCGACTCCCCGCTCCCACTTCCCACTCCCACTCCCCCCTCCCACTCCCCACTCCCACTCCTACTCCTACTCCTCAAACTCAAACTCCAACTCCGACACCTACCCCTCCGATTCCCCCCTCCCACTCCCCCCTCCCACTCCCCCTCCCACTCCCCCTCCCACTCCCCCTCCCATTCCTACCCCTCCCACTCCTCCCCCCACTCCCACTCCTCCCCCTCCTACTCCCCCCTCCCACTCCCCCCTCCCACTCCTCCGACACCCCCCTCCCACTCCCCCCTCCCACTCCACCCTCCCACTCCCCCTCCCACTCCCTCTCCCACTCCCCCCTCGCACTCCCCCCTCCCACTCCCCCTCCCACTCCTCCCCCTCCCACTCCTCCCCCTCCCACTCCCCCTCCCACTCCCCCCTCCCACTCCTCCCCCACTCCCACTCCTCCCCCCACTCACACTCCTCCCCCCACTCCCACTCCTCCCCCCACTCCCACTCCTCCCCCCACTCCCACTCCCACTCCTACTCTTACTCCCACTCCCACTCTTACTCCCACTCCCACTCCTACTCCTACTCCTCAAACTCAAACTCAAACCCAAACCCGGATTAAATCGGATATCCGAACATCCGCGAAATAAAACATCGGGATATCAATTGCATTATTATTCGAATATAACGAATAAAATGGATAATTTACTACAAATAAGCCAACAGCTAGTAGATTACTTAAAAGCTAGCATTACTCAACGCCGGCAAACGGAAGTTGCTAGTACATTAAGAAACTGGCACAAACCTGTGAAATTTTATAAATATATAGTACCTATTTAGTATTTCTTATGATATAGTGTCAGTGCCAGGGTTCGTTATTGATTTCTGAAATGAAATGAAAGAAATGAAATTTATTCAGCACTTGGGTATTAACATACACTTGTACTTGTCAAGCTCACATAGTTGATAGTATAAAAGTTACAAAAAAGAAATTAATTAGTCCGTCCGTGCGGTTTGTTTTATCGTATATTATATAATCTGAAGTCCTAATAAAATTACTAATCTATTATTTTGAAAGTTAGTTCTACTATATTATAATAAAGAATGGAAGACCCGTAGAAGAAAGCCACAAAGAAACTCCGAGCTTTCTTTTTTCGTCTTCTATTGCTTGTTGTTTTTGATTTTTTTTTAATCTTGTATTTTACTTACATTGTGATTGGTTGTTATGTATGCTAATGCATGCAGAGAACCGTTGTCATCCAGTGAATCATAATAAAATAAATAAGCAATACCATTCAATTTCATTCAAGTACTTAGAATATCCTCTTGCTAGACGAAAAAACGGTGGGTGCTTCCGCGTACATTAACAAAATTAACAAGTCACACGAAGTTTACCAAATGCGAAATAAAAATATGAATCCCCCAACAGCAGTTTGACCAGTTACTGCAAGCAGCACCCGTTCACGAGTCTGACGTCTCCTACTCCTACTCAAACTCCAACTCCAACTCCAACACCTCCAACACCTCCAACACCTCCAACACCTCCAACACCTCCAACACCTCCAACACCCCCAACACCCCCAACACCCCAAACTCCTCCAAACTCCAACTCCAACTCCAACGTTTGGGTGCTTTTTACCAAATTTTGTACGGACCCTAAAAATTTTATTTACCAATTAAATAGATCATCTCAAGACACGTCTACCGACACCCTATTTATATAGGTCAGCCACATACAACTTGTTAAATTTATCAAATTAAATCTCATAGACTCGACCGGGGTGGAGTATATATATAGGTGCTTTGCGCCCATACATTCGGCATTTCTCAAGGCACAGGCATCCGATTCGGACGTTTCCAACAGTGCAAATACGTGTATATAGACCACCCGATACACAAAACCACTCCTCCTCCCACTCCCACTCCTCACCCCACTCCCACTCCTCCCCCCACTCCCACTCCCCCCCCCCCTCCCACTACCCCCCTCCCACTCCCCCTCCGACTCCCCCCTCCGACTCCCCCCTCCGACTCCCCCCTCCGACTCCCCGCTCCCACTTCCCACTCCCACTCCTACTCCTACTCCTCAAACTCAAACTCCAACTCCGACACCTACCCCTCCGATTCCCCCCTCCCACTCCCCCCTCCCACTCCCCCTCCCACTCCCCCTCCCACTCCCCCTCCCATTCCTACCCCTCCCACTCCTCCCCCCACTCCCACTCCTCCCCCTCCTACTCCCCCCCTCCCACTCCCCCCTCCCACTCCTCCGACACCCCCCTCCCACTCCCCCCTCCCACTCCACCGTCCCACTCCCCCTCCCACTCCCTCTCCCACTCCCCCCTCGCACTCCCCCCTCCCACTCCCCCCCTCCCACTCCCCCTCCCACTCCTCCCCCTCCCACTCCTCCCCCTCCCACTCCCCCTCCCACTCCCCCCTCCCACTCCTCCCCCACTCCCACTCCTCCCCCCACTCACACTCCTCCCCCCACTCCCACTCCTCCCCCCACTCCCACTCCCACTCCTACTCTTACTCCCACTCCCACTCTTACTCCCACTCCCACTCTTACTCCCACTCCTACTCCTACTCCTCAAACTCAAACTCAAACCCAAACCCGGATTAAATCGGATATCCGAACATCCGCGAAATAAAACATCGGGATATCAATTGCATTATTATTCGAATATAACGAATAAAATGGATAATTTACTACAAATAAGCCAACAGCTAGTAGATTACTTAAAAGCTAGCATTACTCAACGCCGGCAAACGGAAGTTGCTAGTACATTAAGAAACTGGCACAAACCTGTGAAATTTTATAAATATATAGTACCTATTTAGTATTTCTTATGATATAGTGTCAGTGCCAGGGTTCGTTATTGATTTCTGAAATGAAATGAAAGAAATGAAATTTATTCAGCACTTGGGTATTAACATACACTTGTACTTGTCAAGCTCACATAGTTGATAGTATAAAAGTTACAAAAAAGAAATTAATTAGTCCGTCCGTGCGGTTTGTTTTATCGTATATTATATAATCTGAAGTCCTAATAAAATTACTAATCTATTATTTTGAAAGTTAGTTCTACTATATTATAATAAAGAATGGAAGACCCGTAGAAGAAAGCCACAAAGAAACTCCGAGCTTTCTTTTTTCGTCTTCTATTGCTTGTTGTTTTTGATTTTTTTTTAATCTTGTATTTTACTTACATTGTGATTGGTTGTTATGTATGCTAATGCATGCAGAGAACCGTTGTCATCCAGTGAATCATAATAAAATAAATAAGCAATACCATTCAATTTCATTCAAGTACTTAGAATATCCTCTTGCTAGACGAAAAAACGGTGGGTGCTTCCGCGTACATTAACAAAATTAACAAGTCACACGAAGTTTACCAAATGCGAAATAAAAATATGAATCCCCCAACAGCAGTTTGACCAGTTACTGCAAGCAGCACCCGTTCACGAGTCTGACGTCTCCTACTCCTACTCAAACTCCAACTCCAACTCCAACACCTCCAACACCTCCAACACCTCCAACACCTCCAACACCTCCAACACCTCCAACACCCCCAACACCCCCAACACCCCAAACTCCTCCAAACTCCAACTCCAACTCCAACGTTTGGGTGCTTTTTACCAAATTTTGTACGGACCCTAAAAATTTTATTTACCAATTAAATAGATCATCTCAAGACACGTCTACCGACACCCTATTTATATAGGTCAGCCACATACAACTTGTTAAATTTATCAAATTAAATCTCATAGACTCGACCGGGGTGGAGTATATATATAGGTGCTTTGCGCCCATACATTCGGCATTTCTCAAGGCACAGGCATCCGATTCGGACGTTTCCAACAGTGCAAATACGTGTATATAGACCACCCGATACACAAAACCACTCCTCCTCCCACTCCCACTCCTCACCCCACTCCCACTCCTCCCCCCACTCCCACTCCCCCCCCCCTCCCACTACCCCCCTCCCACTCCCCCTCCGACTCCCCCCTCCGACTCCCCCCTCCGACTCCCCCCTCCGACTCCCCGCTCCCACTTCCCACTCCCACTCCCCCCTCCCACTCCCCACTCCCACTCCTACTCCTACTCCTCAAACTCCAACTCCGACACCCCCCTCCGATTCCCCCCTCCCACTCCCCCCTCCCACTCCCCCTCCCACTCCCCCCTCCCACTCCCCCCTCCCATTCCATTCTATTCCATTCCATTTTTTCCATTTTTATTTGGTTACTAGGATTTAATATTTCTTTCTCAGCTGCAGTACAGGGCTTTTGAGGTGTGTTATTTATAATTATATATATATATATATATATATATATATATATATTTAGATATGGGTTATGAATACTTATTTTATTATATTTATATTTTAATTTTGTATTTATATAGTATTTATAAATTCTATATATATTGTGTTTTGCTACTATTCTGATAGATAACTCTATTGTTCTCCATTCCCTTTGCAATTTTTATGTATTATCACAATACATATTCTTACAACTCTCTCTTTTGTTTCCTTCTGATTTCTTTCTGTATATACTATTAATAATTAACATATATAATAATTTCGTTGTGATGATTAATTGCCTTCGTCCATTTTCATAATGTATTCTACGCAATCCTTGTAATGGTCTCTAAAGTTCTGTACCGCATGTATTTGTTATTTACGGATGAGTACATTTTCAAGTCATGTCTCCACTTTTTGTTCTTATATTCTGCGCGGTCGTCCCCCTTTTGTATTTTCCACGCTTTTCTCTTTTCAACACAATTACTATTTTTAAAATAGGTTGTTGAGACATCAAAGTTACTATTGGGGGTTTCGGTGCGATTCGGTTTCACGGTATTTCGGCGCCCGACAGTTACTGGTCCCACAGACAGTCAGAAGTAGGCTACCCTAGCCCTAGCTAGGGCATCCCACTTCCTGCGTAAGGGGCATTCGTTGTCAAACGCATTGTGATCCCTGACTTCTGCTCCAACCGTGCTGCAGTTTTTGCAATTCGGTTTTTCACCTGCATGCCAATGGGTACAGTCAGCTCGTAGATGTTCCCCGCCGCAGTGAGAACAAAGGTCTTTTTCCCCCGTACAGAGCTTCCTTCCGTGGCCGAAGCGACGCTTCCAGACGGTTGGGGAGACCTCAAGCACTACATGGTGTTCGTGGGCATTTTTTGTCCTCTTTTTGTACCTTACTGCGACGGTTATATCGTCCTCATGCAGGTCACCGAAAAGGTGTCGGTTTTGCAATTTAATTGACCTGACTATGTCCTCATCCGTATTGTACTTGAGTACGTTTGTAGCAATCACTAAGGGGTTTTTACACGTTGCTTTTTTCACTTGGAGGGTAGTGGTGGACCGCTTCAGTTGATCTGTCACACTTTTGAGGTCCTCCTCTGTGTGACACCCAAGGATCACCTTTTGACCCCCGACTTTCCTCAGGCGGTCCACCTTTATCCCCGTTTCGCGGGCGGCGATCGTCGACCTGATTTTCTCCACTATCGTGGTACTCGTATCATCAACGTCCTTCGAGGACACGATAATGGAGTGAACAGGTCGAGTCCCGTTGAATGGTTTAGCGTTAGGTTAGGTTAGGTTTTATTCGTTATTGGAGTAGTAAGTTTAGGTATTGTTATTTTATAATTGGAGTAGTTTAAGTTCTTTTTTATTATTGGAGAAGTTAGGTTAGGTTATTTTTATTATTGTACAAGTTAGGTTAGGTTTTTTTTATTATTGGAGTAGTTAGGTTGGGTTAGTTTTTTTTATTTTTGGAGTAGTGAGCTTAGGTTTGGTTTTTTTTTATTATTGGAGTAGTTAGGTTAGGTTCTTTTTTATTATTGGATAAGTTAGGTTAGGTTATTTTTATTATTGCAGTAGTTAGGTTAGGTTAGTTTATTTTTGAAGTAGTGAGGTTAGGTTTGGTTTTTTTTTTTTTTATTATTGGAGTAGTTAGGTTAGGTTTTTTTATTATTGGAGTAGTTAGGTTAGGTTAGCTTTTTTTCTATTTTTGGAGTAGTGAGATTAGGTTTGGTTTTTTTTTTATTATTGGAGTAGTTAGGTTGAGTTAGGTTTTTTTATTATTGGTGGAGTAAGGTTAGGTTAGGTTTTTTTATAATTGGAATAGTTAAGGTTCTTTTTTATTATTGGAGAATTTTAGTAAGGTTATTTTTATTATTGTACAAGTTAGGTTTGGTTAGGTTTTTTTATTATTGGAGTAGTTAGGTTAGGTTAGTTTCTTTTTTATTATTGGATTTTAGATTAAGTTCTTTTTTATTATTGGAGAAGTTAGGTTAGGTAATTTTTATTATTGTTCAAGTTAGGTTAGGTAAGGTTTTTTTTATTATTGGAGTGGTTAGGTAAGGTTCTTTTTTATTATTGGAGAAGTTAGGTTAGGTTCTTTTTTATTATTGGAGTAGTTAGGTTAGGTTCTTTTTTATTATTCGAGTAGTTAGGTAAGGTTTTTTATTATTGGAGTAGTTAGGTTCTTTTTTATTATTGAAGAAGTTAGGTTAGGTTTTTTTTTATTATTGGAATAGCAAAAATTTTTTTTTTTTTTTTATAATAAGAGTAGTAAGGTTAGGTTAGGTTTTTTTATTATTGGTGGAGTTAGGTTAGGTTAGGTTTTTTTTATAATTGGAGTAGTTAAGGTTCTTTTTTATTATTGGAGAATTTAGGTTAGGTTATTTTTATTATTGTACAAGTTAGGTTAGGTAAGGTTTTTTTTATTATTGGAGTAGTTAGGTTAGGTTAGTTTCTTTTTAATTATTGGATTTTAGGTTAAGTTCTTTTTTATTATTGGAGAAGTTAGGTTAGGTTATTTTTATTATTGTTCAAGTTAGGTTAGGTAAGGTTTTTTATTGGCGGAGTTAGGTTAGGTTAGGTTTTTTTTATAATTGGAGTAGTTAGGTTAGATTAGGTTGTTTTATTATTGGTGGAGTTAGGTTAGGTTTTTTTATTATTGGGGTAGTTAGGTTAGGTTCTTTTTTATTATTGGAGAAGTTAGGTTAGGTTCTTTTTTTTTTTTTTTTTTTTTTTTTTTTTTTTTTTTTTTATTATCCGTCGGTTGTTCTGCCAATGTTTTTAAGGTGGGGCCCGTCCGGGCCCATCGGTCGGGATTAAACACCGCGTGGGTCAGATGCCCACTCGAGGCGGCCAATAAACTCGCAGACAAACGCGTGTGCGTGGGTTGGTCCGCAGCAAGGGTCGTGGCACTCAAGGCTAGACCCTTGCAGTGCTACAAATGCCTCGGGTTTGGCCACGTTAAGGCCAAGTGCAGTAGTCCCACAGATCGCAGCAAATGCTGCTATATCTGTGGCGACCAGGGCCATAAGGCCGTAAACTGCAAAGCCAGCGAACCGAAGTGTCCGATCTGTACGGACCTTGGCGTCGCTGGCAAACATAGGATGGGAGGAAGTAAGTGCTTCCCTCCCAAAAGCCGGACGGTGCAGACGCCGCAGGGTCCACCCACTACGCCAGTAGCGAACTCGTTCGCGCTGCTGGCTGGTCAGGAGACAATGGATGCCTAAAATTCCCGCCCCCATCCAAGATATTGCAGGGTAACTTAAACCACTGCCGTGCAGCGCAGGATCTCCTGCTACAGACGCTCGCGGAGTGGTCAGTTGCCCTTGCGGTGATATCGGAGCCCTATTCCATCCCGGATCACCCAAGGTGGTTCGGGGTGGGCGGGGGTTCCGTCGCTTTATACTGGGCGGAATCATCGGGTGGCCTCCATTGCCGCCTCATCCATGGTGGGACAGATTTTGTTGTCGTCGAATGGGGCGACGCCGTAGTGGTGGGATGTTACATCTCTCCTAACTGCGGCCTTGCCCACTTCGAGGATACTATTGATAGACTAGGCACGTCCATCCGGGGACTCCTCTCTCGTCCACTGTTTGTCATGGGTGACTTCAACGCACACTCCAGGGTGTGGGGAGACACCCGTGATGACCTGAGAGGGGAAGCGCTGATAGAGTGGGCGGCTACGCTTAATCTTCAGCTGCTGAACCAAGGTTCGACGAGTACTTGCGTGCGGTGGCAGGGGGAGTCGGTTGTCGACCTAACGTGGGCGACTGCCCCTGCTGCTCGCCGAGTGTCGGGCTGGAGAGTGGCTGAGGAGCTCGCAACTCTGTCAGACCACCGGCACATCCTCATTGAGATGTCAGGCAGAAGCGCAGGTGGCGAACTGGGACGCCATCAAAATACCGCCCCGCGACGATGGGCCTTGAAGCGATTAGACAGAGATCTGCTTCTTGCTTCTGCCCTCGTCGCAGATTGGGAAGACTTGGAGGACGAAGCCTCTCCGGAGGTGGTGGCGGCTTGGTTCGGGGAAAAGATGACGACTATTTGTGACGTCGCTATGCCCCGAGCCAGGCCGACAACGAGGTCCTCCGTCTACTGGTGGTCAGCTGACTTGGCACGGCTGCGGGGGTCCTGCGTCTCTAGACTGCGGACTAGAAGGAGACGGCGTGCCTCAGCCGACGAGATTGCAGAGGCTTACCGAGCATACCGCTTGGCCACCATGGCGTTCCAGTTCGCCATCTCGGAGGCAAAGACCAGGGCGTGGGAGGAGCTGATCGAGGGGATCAACAGGGATCCATGGGGGCGCCCGTACAAGATGGTTATGGGCAAGCTCAGACCATGGGTCCCTCCGCTCACCGAAACGCTCGACCCCGAGTTCGTGGGAAGAGTGGTAGACACCCTCTTCCCAAGGGCCGAGCCCGGTGACTCGGTCGCTCCACCGCCATCTATAGCGGACTGGACATCCGACATGGATGTGACGGAGGACGAGCTTGAGAGCGCAGTAAGGCGACTCGCGGCGCGAAACACCGCCCCTGGGCCCGACGGTATCCCAGGTCGGGCCTGGGTGCTGGCCCTGTCGGTGCTAGGCGGTAAGCTGCGTCGCCTCTTCTCTCGCTGCCTCCACCTTGGGGTTTTCCCGTCTGAGTGGAAGGAGGCCAAGCTCGTCCTCATCCAAAAGAGAGGGAGAAATGCGGACTCTCCCTCTTCGTTCCGACCCATATGCCTTCTGGACGAGGTGGGCAAACTCTTTGAGCGAGTAGTGTCCGCCCGTCTCAGCGGGCACCTTTCACGGGATGGACCTGACCTGTCGGATTGCCAGTTCGGCTTCCGTCGCGGTCGTTCGACGGTGGACGCAATCCGGCGGGTCCAATCCCTGGCACAGGACGTCACTCGGGAGGGGGGGGTGGCGATGGCTGTCAGTCTTGACATTGTCAACGCCTTCAACTCCCTCCCGTGGTGGGCAATAAGGGATGCACTGGTTTACCACAACGTGCCCCCTTACCTACAGGGGATTGTTAGCTCGTATCTGAGCGATAGGCTCATCGTTTACACGGCTCGGGGCGGAGAGGGAATGTCAAGGGAGGTCGATCGTGGGGTTCCACAGGGATCTGTTTTAGGACCCCTCTTGTGGAACCTCGCTTTTGACACGGTCCTCAGGACGAGGCTCCCCCTCGGCGTAGATGTCGTTTGCTATGCAGATGACACTCTCGTGTTGGCCAGGGGGAGCAATTTCACGGATGTGGCACGGCTTGCCGAACTGGGAGTGGCCTGCGTCGTCGGCAGTGTCCGCGGGCTGGGCCTTCAGGTAGCGCCTCATAAAACTGAGGCGCTTTGGTTCCACAGCCTCCGTCGGGGTAGGGAACCTCCCAGCACGCGGATTCAGGTGTGTGGTGAGGCGGTCCCAGTTGGGCAAACCCTCAAATACCTCGGGCTGACGCTGGACAGTAGGTGGGCTTTTGACGCCCACTTTGTCCAGCTAGTCCCCCGACTTCGCGGAGCGGCGGGCGCACTCCAGCGTCTGCTGCCCAACCTCGGGGGACCCCGGGAAGAAGTCCGCCGCCTCTACTGTGGGGTTATCCGGTCTATGGCCCTCTACGGTGCTCCCGTCTGGTCGTCTAGACTGGCGAGAGCTTCCCGCTGCAAAGCTCTTTTGAATAGCGTGCAGCGGGTGGTTGCCATCAGAGTGGTCCGTGGATACCGGACGATCTCCTTCGAGGCGGCGACTTTACTAGGACGATTCCCACCACTGGACATCCTGGCGGACATGGACGCGAGAGTTTACGATCTCGTCCGTGCCCGCTCGGATGCCGGCGGCCAACAACCGGACTGGACAAACGTACGGCGGGACGCGCACCGACAGGCCTTAGAGATTTGGCGCGAGCGGCTTGAATTGCCGAGAGGCTCGCGTCAGCGCTCTGTCGGTGCGGTCCTGCCGTGGTTTGACGCATGGCTGCTCCGGAAACGGGGCAGCCTAACCTTCAGGTTGACGCAGATACTCACCGGACACGGGTGCTTCGGTGAGTACCTGTGTCGAATAGGTAGAGAGGCGACACCGTCGTGTCACCATTGTGGCGGCGGCCCGGACTCGGCCCAACATACACTCGAGGAGTGCCCAGCTTGGGCCCCCGAGAGGCGAGTCCTGGTCGCTGAAATAGGATTGGACCTCTCGCTGCCATCAGTGGTTTCGGCTATGCTGGCGGCGACAACCGGATGGAACGCGGTGGCCTCCTTCTGTGAAGCTGTTATGCTCAAGAAGGAGGCCGCCGAGCGCGAGAGGGAGCGCAACGATCCCTCCCGTAGGAGAACGAGACGGCGCCGATGAACTGGATATTGACACTAATATCCGCTTCATCGGCGCCGGCGCTGGGATCTAATCTCAGCGCGAGAGAGAATGCGGCGTCCGGCTGGCTTCTCCCCGGCTTGACGTCGCCCCTGGGACCGCTGGCGTTTGGAGGAGGGGAACTCCACTCGTCTTACATAAGCGGTCCCGGGAAGAGGTAACCTGCTGTAGCTCAGGTTGCCTAAACGCGCTTGTGCGTGAAGGGGAGGGGAGGAGGCATTTGGCCCCCTCCCGTCCCCGGAGGAGAGTCTCAGACGCTCAGTGTACAGCGGGGGTACTGGCGAGATCGTTCACGAGTACCCAGGCCCCCCGCTACAGGCATTGTGAGGCTGGCTACCATGGTGGTTTTAGTGCGTATCCCGGGACTAGCCCGAGTGAGTCCCACATAACCCGTCGCCTCCCCAAGCGGCGGGTATGCGTAAGTTTAATGCATTTCCACCATGTAAAAAAAAAAAAAAAAAAAAGGTTTTTTTATTATTGGTGGAGTTAGGTTAGGTTAGGTTTTTTTTATAATTGGAGTAGTTAAGGTTCTTTTTTATTATTGGAGAATTTAGGTTAGGTTATTTTTTATTATTGTACAAGTTAGGTTAGGTAAGGTTTTTTTTATTATTGGAGTAGTTAGGTTAGGTTAGTTTCTTTTTAATTATTGGATTTTAGGTTAAGTTCTTTTTTATTATTGGAGAAGTTAGGTTAGGTTATTTTTATTATTGTTCAAGTTAGGTTAGGTAAGGTTTTTTATTGGCGGAGTTAGGTTAGGTTAGGTTTTTGTTATAATTGGAGTAGTTAGGTTAGATTAGGTTGTTTTATTATTGGTAGAGTTAGGTTAGGTTTTTTTATTATTGGGGTAGTTAGGTTAGGTTCTTTTTTATTATTGGAGAAGTTAGGTTAGGTTCTTTTTTTTTTTTTTTTATTGTAGAAGTTAGGTTAGGTTAGGTTTTTATTATTTGAGTAGTTAGGTTAGGTTCGGATTTTTATAATTATTGGCGTAGTTGGGTTAGGTTCTTTTTTATTATTGGAGAATTTAGGTAAGGTTATTTTTTATTATTGGAGAAGTTAGGTTAGGTTCTTTTTCTTATTGTAGAAGTTAGGTTAGGTTTTTATTATTGGAGTAGTTAGGTTAGGTTCGGTTTTTTTTTATTATTGGAGTAGTTAGGTTAGGTTCGTTTTTATTATTGTAGAATTTAGGTAAGGTTATTTTTATTATTGGGGAAGTTAGCTTAGGTAAGGTTTTTTTATTATTGGAGTAGTTAGGTTAGGTTAGGTTTTTTATATTGGTGGAGTTAGATTAGGTTTTTTTATTGTTGGAGTAGTTAGGTAAGGTTTTTTTTATAATTGGAGAAGTTAGGTTAGGTGCTTTTTTATTATTGGAATAGTTAGGTTAGGTTATTTTTTTTTTATTTTTGGAGTAGTGAGCTTAGGTTTGATTTTTTTTATTATTGGAGTAGTTAGGTTAGGTTTTTTTATTATTGGAGTAGTAAGGTTAGGTTCTTTTTTATTATTGAAGAAGTTAGTTTAGGTTTTTTTATTATTGGAATAGCAAAGTTGGGTTTTTTTTTATAATTAGAGTAGTTAGGTTAGGTTAGGCTTTTATTATTGGTGGAGTTAGGTTAGGAAAGGTTTTTTTATAATTGGAGTAGTTAGGTTAGGTTAGGTTTTTTTATTATTGGTGGAGTTAGGTTAGGTTTTTTTATTATTGGAGTTGTTAGGTTAGGTTCTTTTTTATTATTGGAGAAGTTAGGTTAGGTTCTTTTTTATTATTTGAGTTGTTAGGTTAGGTTAGTTTTTTTCTTATTTTGGAGTAGTGAGATTAGGTTTGGATTTTTTTTATTGTTGGAGTAGTTAGGTTAGGTTCTTTTTATTATTGGTTTAGTTAGGTTAGGTTCTTTTTTATTATTGATGAGGTTAGGTTAGGTTTTTTTATAATTGGAATAGCAAAGTTGGGTTTTTTTTTTATAATTAGAGTAGTTAGGTTAGGTTAGGTTTTTTATTATTGGAGAATTTAGGTAAGGTTATTTTTATTATTGTACAAGTTCGGTTAGGTTAAGTTTTTTTATTATTGGAGTAGTTAGGTTGGGTTATTTTTTATTATTGGAAAAGTTAGGTTAGGTTCTTTTTTATTATTGGAGAAGTTAGGTTAGGTTCTTTTTTTTATTGCAGAAGTTAGGTTAGGTTAGGTTTTTATTATTGGAGTAGTAAGGTTAGGTTCGGTTTTTTTTATTATTGGAGTAGTTAGGTTATGTTCTTTTTTATTATTGGAGAATTTAGGTTAGGTTATTTTTTATTATTGTAGAAGTTAGGTTAGGTTAGGTTTTTTTATTAATGGAGAATTAGGTTAGGTTAGGTTTTTTTATTATTGGTGGAGTTAGGTAAGGTTTTTTTATTATTGGAGTGGTTAGGTTAGGTTCTTTTTTATTATTGGAGAAGTTAGGTTCAGTTCTTTTTTATTGTAGAAGTTAGGTTAGGTAAGGTTTTTTTATTATTGGAGTAGTTAGGTTAGGTTGGATTTTTTATTATTGGTGGAGTTAGGTTAGGTTAGGTTTTTTTTTTATAATTGGAGTAGTTAGGTTAGGTTAGGTTTTTTTATTATTGGAGTAGTTAGGTAAGGTTCTTTTTTATTATTGGAGAAGTTAGGTTAGGTTCTTTTTTTATTGTAGAAGTTAGGTTAGGTAAGGTTTTTTTTTATTATTGGAGTAGTTAGGTTAGGTTAGGTTTTTTATTATTGTTGGAGTTAGGTTAGGTTAGGTTTTTTTTATAATTGGAGAAGTTAGGTAAGGTTCTTTTTATTGTAGAAGTTAGGTTGGGTAAGGTTTTTTTATTATTGGAGTAGTTAGGTTAGGTTAGAATTTTTATTATTGGCGGAGTTAGGTTAGGTTTTTTTATAATTGGAGTAGTTAGGTTAGATTAGGTTTTTTTATTATTGGTGGAGTTAGGTTAGGTTTTTTTATTATTGGGGTAGTTATGTTAGGTTCTTTTTTATTATTGGAGAAGTTAGGTTAGGATCTTTTTTTTAGTATAGAAGTTAGGTTAGGGCTGGTTTTTATTATTGGAGTAGTTAGGTTAGGTTCTTTTTCATTATTGGAGAATTTAGGTCAGGTTATTTTTAATTATTGGAGAAGTTAGGTTAGGTTAGGTTTTTTTTACTATTGGAGTAGTAAGGTTAAATTAGGTTTTTTTATTATTGGTGGAGTAAGGTTAGGTTTTTTTATAATTGGAGTAGTTAGGTTAGGTTCTTTTTTATTATTGGAGAATTTAGGTTAGGTTCTTTTTTATTATTGCAGTAGTTAGGTTAGGTTAGTTTATTTTATTTTTGAAGTAGTGAGGTAAGGTTTGGTTTTTTTTATTATTGGAGAAGTTAGGTTAGGTTTTTTATTATTGGAGTAGTTAGGTTAGGTTAGTTTCTTTTTTATTATTGGATTTTAGGTTAAGTTCTTTTTTATAGTCTCCTCCGGGACTGGCTCTCGCCCCCTGTGGAGGGCACGGACGTGGACGCCGCAGCGGTTCAGCTCCGGAGGTCCTTGACCGAGGTTTGCAACTCTAGCATGCCTCGGTCTCGCCGTCCGCCTCCCCGTCGCGCCGTTTATTGGTGGACGATGGAGCTGGCGGGGCTCCGTGCCGAGTGCGTGGAGGCCAGGAGGGCCTACACGCGGAGTCGGCGGCGTGCGGGCCGATGTCAGGCCGAGGAGGACCGCCTCTACGCCTCTTACGTAGAGGCAAAGACGGTCCTCAAGTCGGCAATGTGCGCCGCCGAGGACTTGGCAAGGGCCGAGATGCTGGAGGGCCTTGACAGGGATCCGTTTGGGAGACCACACAAGCTGGCGCGGAGCCAGCTGTGTCCATATGGTCCCCCAATAACGGAGACCCTAGAGCCGGCGTTGCTGGATGGGGTGGTTCGGTCACTGTTTCCGCGCAGGACCGAATTCACCCCTCCAACGATGAACCCCCCGCTGGGGGGGGTGGTGGCTTCGCCGCCAGTGTCGGCGGAGGAACTTCGCGCGGGGATTCTGCCCCTCCGCGCGAAGAAGACGGCCCCTGGACCGGACGGCGTCCCCGCACGGGTGGTGGCTATCGCGGCGTCCCTAATGGAGGAAAGGCTTCGGGACCTCTTCAGCGCGTGCTTGACGGCTGGGAGGTTCCCGAAGCCTTGGAAGGAAGGCAAGCTGTGCCTTCTCCGCAAGGAGTAGAAAAAAAGGTTAGGTTAGGTTGGGGAGGGGAACCACCCCACAGTGCTTACGTCCTCGTCGTGTTCCCCGGAAACGTCCCAGTTCTGACCACCGTAACGGAGTGGCATACTGGGTACGGCTAAAGTGCACTGTGCATCGTAGCGAACTTAAACTGCTTGGAGTGCTACGAAATTTTGATTGCGGAATATGCCGAAACCTGCGCGGGATGCCCTCGGGCATTTTGTCAGAAAAGGCCCTTCTCAGGGCCAACCCAAAGGCCCTTCTCAGGGCCAACCCAAAGGTCCTTCTCAGGGCCAACCCAAAGGCCCTTCTCAGGGCCAACCACAAGGCCCTTCTCAGGGCCAACGCGACGCGTCGGCGTCGGAAGGCAGAGCCTTCTACGGAGGGAGAGCGGGCGATTTGTCGGACTCCGACATTGAGTCCGTAGCGTCGGATGCCAGCTCTATGGCGATCGATCCTCGATCAAGATCGGCATCGAGGAAGCGGACCTTTCTCAAGGTCGTGTCCGATGGCTCCTCGGGCTCGGGTTCGGCTCGGGTTAAGGAGCCAAAGAAGATAAAGGCCAAAAAGGCAACAACAGCGGCAGACACCCACGATGTGGGTTTAGCCGACGCCAAGCGCGAGCTGGACCTGGCTCGGCGGGAGCAGCTCCAGCAAGAGCTGGAGGAGAGGGTTGTGGCCAGGGAGGAACGGGCGCGCGTCGCTCGTGCCAAGGCCGAGTACGGTGCGTCCCGCGTCTTGTACGCGGACCACTCCCTGGCCGAACTGGAGAAGATGGCCTTGGAGGACGAAGAGGCGATCGTGGAGGTCGCCGCAAAGTCCTCGCATCTGAAAGGGACTTTCCAGAAGTCCCTCAGATGCCGGGCCGCCAGCATGCGTTGCATCATCGCGGAGCTGGTGGACCGCAAGGCCAGCGATGAAACGCGGCAACTGCAGGCGAAGGTAGATCGCCTGCAGTCGGAGGTCAGCCAGCTGCACATGAAGCTGGCTGAAGCCACGGCCCTGCCATCCCAAGCCGAGCCCAGACCTGCGGCAGAGGGCCTCGTTTCCTCTCCCAGCCTCGAGGATGTCCTCCGCAGGGTGATGGCGGAGGAAAGGGCGTTCGTTCGCTCCTGCATAGCGGGCATTGAGGACCGGCTCTTGCCGGAGAAACGCCTCCGACCGCCACTTGCAGCGGACAAAAGGCGAGTGGAGCCGGTGCCTAGCTCCTCGAGGGAGGACGCCCTTCTCCCTTCCACCACCCCGACCAACCAGCAGGGCTGGACGAAGGTGGTCGGTAAGGGGAAGGGCAAAGGCAAAAGGACGGCATCTGTCGTCCCTGCCGTCCCCGCCACCTCTACTCCCAGCCAGTCGCAGTCGACTGGAAAGGGAAAAGGGAAGGGGAAGAGCACGCCCTCAGCTCCAGCCGTCTCCGCCACCACCCCTGCCGGTCAGTCGTCGACTGGCAAGGGAAAGGGGACGGGGAATAGTTCTTCCCCCCCAGCCGGTGCCAAGAGGAACCTAGTTCCTCCAAAGACCGCAGCCGTCGTGATGATGCTCACCACGGAGGCTGCGGAGCTGGGCGAGACGTACGCGTCCGTGATGTTGCGGGCGCGTGCCAATGCCGATCCTACCAAACTGGGGATCGGTAAAGTCTCGTGCCGCCGGACGCAGGCTGGGGCTCGTATTTTCGAGTTCCCGGGTGCGGAGGGCGCAAAACACGCGGACCCCTTTGCAGCTAAGCTGCAGGAGGTCATCGCGGACGCGGTGAAGGTGGCGAGGCCTGTAAAGTCAGCGGCCATCGAGGTGACGGATCTTGGCGACTCCGTCACCAAGGAGGAGGTGGTGGCAGCAGTCGCGGCCATTGGGGGCTGCACAGTCGCAGCGGTGCAGGGCGGGGGCATCAGGCCCGGGCGCGGCGGCATGGGCACCATTCGCCTGGAGTGCCCAGTCGCCGCTGCCAAAGCCGTCCTCGAAAAGGGACGGCTTGCGGTCGGCTTCAGCTCGGCTGCCGTCCGGGCACTTGAGGACCAGCCTCTGCGGTGTTACCGGTGCTTCGGCATCGGTCACACCCGAGCCCTCTGTCCGTCCAACGTCGACAGGACGGACAGCTGCTACCGTTGCGGCAAGGAGGGGCACAAAGCCGCCTCCTGCAATTCCACCACGCCGCACTGCACGGTCTGTGCCGCCAGTGGCCGCCCAGCGGGCCACATAATGAAGGGGAGGAACTGCAGTCCTCCCCTTAAGAAGGGGAAAGTACAGGCGCCGACCCGGCCTGTCGTTGCCACCGCCGTCCCAGTGGCTGGGACCTCAGCGGCTGTGGAGGAGGGGGGTGCGATGACCGACTAATGGGAAGAGTCGAACATCGCATCCTCCAGGCGAACACCAACCACTGCAGAGCGGCACAGGATCTGTTGATGCAGACTGTGGCCGACTGGTTGGTGGACGTGGCGGTGGTTGCCGAGCCGTACTCGATACCTGGCCGCTGGCTGGGTGATCGAGACGGCTTGGTGGCGTTGGTGTCGTGGCCTGCTACGGACTCCCCTGCCCTCTCGCTTTTAGAGAGGGGTCCGGGATACGTGGCCGCCGCGTGGGGAGAAATTGCCCTGGTCGGGGTCTATTTCTCCCCAAACCGCCCTCTAAGGGACTTCGAGAATTTTCTCGAAGTCCTTACGGCAGTCGTCGGGAGGGCGGCACCACGTCAGGTCGTAGTGTTAGGCGACCTGAACGCCAAGTCGGTGGCCTGGGGCAACCCAACGGCGTCCTGTAACGTCCGGGGGCGCACCGTCGAATTTTGGTCGGCTTCGTGCGGCGTGTCCCTCCTAAACAGGGGGAATGTTCACACGTGTGTGCGGCAACGGGGAGGGTCAGTGGTGGACGTATCGTTCGCCACCCCCGTGCTAGCCGCCCGCGTCGTGAACTGGCGGGTGGAGATGGTGGAGACCCTGTCGGACCACCGATATGTGCGGTTCGACATCTCCACCCAGAGCCCGCGGGGGATGGCCCGCTCGGGCCGATCTCCCTTCCCGCGGTGGGCTCTCACCCGCCTGGACCGGGAGGCAGCCCAGGAGGCAGCATTCCTCCGGGACTGGCTCTCGCCCCCTGTTGAGGTCACGGACGTGGACGCCGCAGCGGTTCGGCTGCAGGGGTCCCTGACCGAGGTGTGCAATTCCAGCATGCCTCGGTCTCGCCGTCCGCCTCCCCGTCGCGCCGTTTATTGGTGGACGGGGGAGCTGGCGGCGCTCCGGGCCGCGTGCGTGGAGGCCAGGAGGGCCTACACGCGGAGTCGGCGGCGCACCAGCCGATGCCAGGCGGAGGAGGACCGCCTCTACGCCTCTTACGTATAGGCAAAGACGGTCCTCAAGTCGGCAATGTGCGCCGCCGAGGACTCGGCAAGGGCCGAGATGCTGGAGGGCCTTGACAGGGATCCGTTTGGGAGACCATATAAGCTGGCGCGGAGCCAGCTGCGTCCGTATGGTCCCCCAGTAACGGAGACCCTAGAGCCGGCGTTGCTGGATGGGGTGGTTCGGTCTCTGTTTCCGCGCAGGACCGAATTCACCCCACCAACGATGAACCCCCCACTGAGGGGTGTGGTGGCCTCGCCGGCGGAGGAGGTCCCTCCGGTTTCGGCGGAGGAATTTCGCGCGGGGGTTCTGACCCTCCGCGCGAAGAAGACGGCCCCTGGACCGGATGGCGTCCCCGCACGGGTGGTGGCCATCGCAGCGTCCTTCATGGAGCAGCGGTTTCGGGACCTCTTCAGCGCGTGTCTGACGGCTGGGAGGTTCCCGAAACTGTGGAAGGAGGGGCAGCTTTGCCTGCTCCGGAAGGAGGGACGCTCGGTGGACTCCCCTTCGGCATACCAGCCCATCGTTCTGCTCGATGAGGTCGGTAAACTGTTCGAGGGGATCATCGCCACCCGGCTTAACAGCCACTTGCGGGAGGTAGGGCCAGACCTGTCGGACGCCCAGTTCGGCTTTCGACAAGGGCGTTTGACGGTCGATGCGTTGGCCCTACTCAGGGGTCAAGTGCAGGAGGCGGTTGGGACTGGGGACGGAGTGTTAGCGGTGTCGTTCGACATCGCCAACGCGTTCAACTCCGTGCCCCACTCGAACATATTGGAGGCACTCCGGTACCACGGAGTGCCCCAATATCTGCGGGCGATCCTGGCCAACTACCTGGAGGACCGGGAGGTCCTCCTGGCGGACAGAACGGCCAGGATTAGGCGCTACGGGGCGGAGTCCGGTGTTCCGCAGGGTTCGGTGCTGGGGCCCCTCTTGTGGAACATCGCATTTGACTGGCTCCTGCGGGGCACCCTCCTCCAGGGCACGAGTGTCATCTGCTACGCGGATGACACTCTCCTTGTTGCCCGGGGGAGGGACTTTGGGGCGGCGGCCTGTTTGGCCTCAGCTGGCGGATCCTTAGTGGCAGGTAGGATCCGCCAGCTTGGTTTGAGGGTAGCGCTGAACAAGACCGAGGCCGTGTTCTTTCACGGGCCTCGGCAGCGCTGCCCTCCAGACGCCCACATTGTGGTGGAGGGCGTCCGGAGAGGGGTCGGGGCCCAGATGAAGTATCTGGGCCTCGTGCTAGACAGCAGGTGGCGCTTCGGCCCGCACTTTAGCGGGCTGTCGACGCGCCTGCTGAAAGCCGCGGACGCCCTCTCATGGCTCCTCCCAAACCTGGGAGGGCCCAAGGATCGATGCCGGCGCCTCTATGCCGGCATCCTCAAGAGCATGGCCCTGTATGGGGCACCCATCTGGGCGGACTCCCTCCACAGGAGGGAGAATGCAACCGCCATCCGCAGGCCCCAACGAGCCATTGCACAGCGGGTGGCGAGGGCCTACCGCTCAGTGGGTTTTGCGGCGGCGTGCGCTCTGGCCGGCACCCCTCCCTGGGAATTGGAGGCATGGGTGCTCGCCAGAGTGTATGAATGGGCGGCGCGGCGTAGGGCGCTGGGTGAGCGCCCCGCCGCGCAAGAACGGGAGGCCGTGCGGCGGGAGGCGAGGGACACCATCGTCCTGCACTGGGCATGGGACCTCGCCTCCGCCACCTTTGGACGCCGGACGCTGGACGCGCTCGGTCCAGTCCTGCGGGACTGGCTCGAGCGCCCCCACGGTTTCCTCTCTTTCCGTCTGGTGCAGGTGTTGTCCGGGCATGGCTGCTTCGGAACGCACCTGCATCGGATCCAGAGGGAGGAAACCCCGGCGTGCCACGAGTGTGGAGCCGCGGAGGACACGGCGCAGCACACCCTCGAGGTGTGCCCAGCCTGGGCTGAGCTGCGCCGTGCCCTGACAGATGTGGTCGGGCAGGACCTCTCACTTCCCAGTGTGGTGAACTCCATGCTGGGGAGTGAGGAGGCTTGGGCGGCGGTTGCCTCCTTTTGCGAGAATGTCGTGTCGCAAAAGGAGGCGGCGGAGCGCGCGCGGGAGGATGATCCTCTCGCGCCGCCGCTCCGCAGGCGAAGAAGGGGTGGGAGACGGCGGTTGTACGATCGTCGCCTACCTCCTTCTGGTGGTGATTAGCGGGCGATAGGCGCGGGGGCGCCTTCGCTCGCATTGCACAAATCGCCACCATCGTCGGGCGGGAACGGCTGAGCACTCACGGTCGTTCCCGGGCCCCTCCACTTAGGGAGGGGCGTGCGGGCCCCGCTGTAAAGGCGGGCGGTCGTCGGTGGGGGACTGGACGTAAAGGCTGTGCCGGTTTCCCAGTCCCCCTCCACACAGACGATGCGGGAGTGCCGCTGGGTTATTTTAGTGGGTATGCCGGAGTAGCCGGAGAGTCCCACATAACCCGTCCATCCCCCAATGGGCGGGTATGCGTAACGTATTTTTTCCCAGCGCAAACAAAAAAAAAAAAAAGGTTAGGTTGGGGAACCACCCCACAGTGCTTACGTCCTCGTCGTGTTCCCCGGAAACGTCCCAGTTCTGACCACCGTAACGGAGTGGCAGACTGGGTACGGCTAAAGTGCACTGTGCTTCGCAGCTATCTTATCGCCTTGAGAGCTACGAATTTGCCGGAAATGCCTAAACCCGCGCGGGATGCCCTCGGGCATTTCATTAAAAAAGGCCCTTTTCAGGGCCAACCCAAAGGCCCTTCTCAGGGCCAACGCGACGCTGCAGCGTCGGAAGAAGGTAGAACCTTCTACGGAGGCAGAGTGGACGAATTGTCGGACTCCGACAACGAGTCCACTGCATCGGATGCGGGTTCGATGGTGGTCGATCCTCGATCACGATCGGCATCGCGGAAGCGGACCTTCCTCAAGGTCGTGTCCGATGGCTCCTCGGGCTCAGGCTCTTCGAAGGAGCCTTAAAAGAGGGTCAAGGCCAAAAAGGCGTTGACAGCTGCAGACACCCACGACGTGGGTTTGGCCGATGCCCAGCGTGAGTTGGACTTGGCACGGCGGGAGCAGCTCCAGCAAGAGCTGGAGGAGCGGGTTGCAGCCAAGGAGGAGCGGGCGCGTGTCGCTCGTGCCAAGGCCGAGTACGGTGCGTCCCACGTCCTGTACGCGGACCACTCCCTGGCCGAATTGGAGAAGATGGCCTTGGAGGACGAGGAGGCGATCGTGGAGGTCGCCGCCAAGTCCTCGCATCTGAAGGGGACTTTCCAGAAGTCCCTCAGATGCCGGGCCGCCAGCATGCGTTGTATCATCGCGGAGCTGGTGGACCGCAAGGCCAGCGACGAAACGCGGCAACTGCAGGCGAAGGTAGATCGCCTGCAGTCGGAGGTCAGCCAGCTGCACATGAAGCTGGCTGAAGCCACGGCCCGGCCATCGCAAGCCGAGCCCAGACCTGCAGCGGAGGGTCTTGCCTCCTCCCCCGGCCTTGAGGATGTCCTCCGCAAGGTGATGGCGGAGGAGAGGGCGTTTGTTCGCTCCTGCCTGGCAGGGATTGAGGACCGGCTCTTGCCGGCGAAAGTCGTCCGACCGCCACTTGCGGCGGATAGAAGGCGAGAGGAGCGGGTGGAAACCTCCCAGAGGGAGGACGCCCTTCTCCCTTCCACCACCCCGACCAACCAGCAGGGCTGGACGAGGGTGGTCGGTAAGGGGAAAGGCAAAGGCAAAAGGACGGCACCTGTCGTCCCTGCCGTCCCCGCCACCACCGCTACCAGCCAGTCGAAGCCGACTGGCAAAGGGAAAGGGAAGGGGAAGGGGAAGAGCACCCCTCCAGCCCCAGCCGTCCCCACCACCACCCCTGCTGGTCAGTCGACTGGCACGGGAAAGGGGAAAGGGAAGAGTTCCCCCCCAGCCGGTGCCAAGAGGAACCTGGTTCCTCCCAAAACCGCAGCCGTCGTGATGACGCTCACCGCGGAGGCTGCGGAGCGGGGCGAGACATACGCGTCCGTAATGTTGCGGGCGCGTGCCAATGCCGATCCAACCAAACTGGGGATCGGCAAAGTCTCGTGCCGCCGGACACAGGCTAGGGCTCGTATCTTCGAGTTCCCCGGTGCTGAGGGCGGAAAACACGCCGACCTCTTCGCAGCAAAGCTGCAGGAGGTCATTGCGGACGCGGCGAAGGTGGCCAGGCCGGTGAAGTCGGCGGCCATCGAGGTGACGGACCTGGATGACTCCGTCACCAGGGAGGAGGTGGTGGCAGCGATCGCAGCCATTGGGGGCTGCGAAGTCGCAGCGGTGCAGGGCGGGGGCATCAGGCCCAAGCGCGGCGGCATGGGCACTATTCGCCTGGAGTGCCCTGTCGCCGCTGCCAAAGCCGTCCTCGAAAAGGGACAGCTCGCCGTCGGGTTCAGCTCGAGTGCGGTCCGGGCACTTGAGGACCAGCCGCTGAGGTGCTACAAGTGCTTTGGAATCGGCCACACCAGGGCCCTCTGTCCGTCCAGCGTAGATAGGACGGACAGCTGCTACCGCTGCGGCAAGGAGGGGCATAAATCCGCCTCCTGCAAGGCCGCCGCACCGCACTGCGCGGTATGTGCCGCTAGTGGCCACCCTGCGGGACATATTATGAAGGGGAGGAACTGCAGTCCTCCCCTTAAGAAGGGCAAAGTTCAGGCACCGACCCGGCCTGTCGCTGCCACCGCCGTCCCAGTGGCTGGGACCTCAGCGGCTGTGGAGGAGGAGGGTGCGATGACCGATTAATGGGTAGAATCGAGCATCGCATCCTCCAGGCGAACACCAACCACTGCAGAGCGGCCCAGGATCTGCTGATGCAGACTGTGGCCGAGTGTTTGGTGGACGTGGCGGTGGTCGCCGAGCCGTACTCGGTGCCTGGCCGTTGGCTGGGTGATCGAGACGGCTTGCGCCGCCGAGGACTCGGCAAGGGCCGAGATGCTGGAGGGACTCGATAGGGATCCGTTTGGGAGGCCATATAAGCTGGCGCGGAGCCAGCTGCGTCCTTATGGCCCCCCACTAACGGAGACCCTAGAGCCGGCGTTGCTGGATGGGGTGGTTCGGCCACTGTTTCTGCGCAGGACCGAATTCACCCCTCCAACGATGAACCCCCCGCTGGGGGGGGTGGTGGCTTCGCCGGAGGAGGAGGTCCCTTCAGTGTCGGTGGAGAAACTTCGCGCGGGGGTTCTGACCCTCCGCGCGAAGAAGACGGACCCTGGACCGGATGGTGTCCCCGCACGGGTGGTGGCCACCGCGGCGTCCCTCATGGAGGAGAGGTTTCGGGACCTCTTCAGCGCGTGCCTGACGGCTGGGAGGTTCCCGAAGCTCTGGAAGGAGGGGCAGCTTTGCCTGCTCCGGAAGGAGGGACGCCCGGTGGACTCCCCCTCGGCATACCGGCCCATCGTTCTGCTCGATGAGGTCGGTAAATTGTTCGAGGGGATCATCGCCACCCGGCTTAATAGCCAGTTGCGGGAGGTAGGGCCAGACCTGTCAGACGCCCAGTTCGGGTTTCGACAGGGGCGTTCGACGGTCGACGCGGTGGCCCTACTCAGGGGCCAAGTGCAGGAGGCGGTCGGGGCTGGGGACGGAGTGTTGGCGGTGTCGTTCGACATCGCCAACGCGTTCAACTCCGTGCCCCACTCGACCATATTGGAGGCACTCCGGTACCACGGAGTGCCCCAATATCTGCGGGCGATCCTGGCTAACTACCTGGAGGACCGGGAGGTCCTCCTGGCGGACAGAACGGCCAGGATCAGGCGCTACGGGGCGGAGTCCGGTGTTCCACAGGGTTCGGTGCTGGGGCCCCTCTTGTGGAACATCGGATTTGACCGGCTCCTGCGGGGCACCCTCCTCCAGGGCACGAGTGTCATCTGCTACGCAGATGAAGTATCTGGGCCTCGTGCTGGACAGCAGGTGGCGCTTCGGCCCGCACTTCAGCGGGCTGTCGACGCGCCTGCTAAAAGCCGCGGACGCCCTCTCGTGGCTCCTCCCAAACCTCGGAGGGCCCAAAGAGCGATGCCGGCGCCTCTATGCCGGCATCTTTAAGAGCATGGCCCTTTACGGGGCACCCATCTGGGCGGACTCCCTCCACAGGAGGGAGAATGCAACCGCCATCCGCAGGCCCCAACGGGCCATTGCACAGCGGGTGGCGAGAGCCTACCGCTCAGTGGGCTTTGCGGCGGCGTGCGCGGGCCAGAGTGTACGAATGGGCGGCGCGGCGTAGGGCGCTAAGTGAGCGCCCCGTTGCGCAAGAGCGGGAGGCCGTGCGGCGGGAGGCGAGGGACGCCATCGTCCTGCACTGGGCACGGGACCTCGCCTCCGCCACCTTTGGACGCCGGACGCTGGACGCGCTCGGTCCAGTCCTGCGGGACTGGCTCGAGCGTCCCCACGGTTTCCTCTCGTTCCGTCTAGTGCAGGTGTTGTCCGGACATGGTTGTATGGTCCGCCCAGATTTCCCAGCGCAAACAAAAAAAGAAAAAAAAGGTTAGGTTAGGTTAGGTTTTTTCATTATTGGAGAAGTTAGGTTTGGTTCTTTTTTATTGTAGAAGTTAGGTAAGATAAGGTTTTTTTAGTATTGGAGTAGTTAGGTTAGGTTAGGTTTTTTATCATTGGCGAAGTTAGCTCAGGTTAGGTTTTTTTATAATTGGAGTAGTAAGGTTAGATTAGGTTTTTTTATTATTGGTGGAGTAGGTTAGGTTTTTTTATTATTGGGGTAGTAAGGTTAGGTTCTTTTTTATTATTGGAGAAGTTAGGTTAGGTTCTTTTTTTTATTGTAGAAGTTAGGTTAGGTTAGGTTTTTATTATTGGAGTAGTTAGGTTAGGTTCAGTTTTTTTTTATTATTGGAGTAGTTAGGTTAGGTTCTTTTCTATTATTGGAGAAATTAGGTTAGGTTATTTTTTATTATTGGAGAAGTTAGGTTAGGTTTTTTTTATTATTGGAGTAGTTAGGTTAGGTAAGTTTTTTTATTATTGGTGGAGTTAGGTTAAATTTTTTTTTAATTGGAGTAGTTAGGTTAGGTTCCTTTTTATTATTGGAGTAGTTAGGTTAGGTTCTTTTTTATTATTGAAGAAGTTAGGTTAGGTTTTTTTATTATTGTAGAAGTTAGTGTTGGCGCCTAGCATTCCATTCAGAGCAATGAGTTTCGCTCACATTACTTGTAGTAAATTGTTTAGAGTTTAACATTTTTATTTTTTGTATATGGTACCCACATTGTTTTTTGTAATACATTTTCGTGTCAGCACAAAGTTGATCGCTCCGTTAAATTATATAAAAGAACCTATTTATCTGTAGAAATACATGTGTAAAGCTATCTGGGGGTTTCATTTATGTCCAAAACGAGACATAAAAATTGGCGACCGTGACAGGACGTTCTGCAAAACGAAAAAACAAACAGGAAATACGAAGCCCGGTTCTACATCAAGAAACGATATTTTGGAGTATTTGGAGGCTCAGCCATTGCAGCCTACACCCTGATTTACGGTCCAGACACAGTGATATCAACCGAAGTCGCCGTACAGCAGCCCGGCCAATGCAGCTAAGTGACCTTTCCTTGACCTCCTCACACATACCTACGTTCTTTTTCCCTACATAATTCATAAACCCTGAGATTTTACATGTGCTTATTTCATACAGATAGGTATTTATATAAACAAATAAGCAGTGATTAATTTTTAAAATAAATATCTAAACAAAGTTAAAATTCATTTACTATATTGACTGACCTAAATACCTGCGTCATTACCGTATGGGTTTGAGTGACCTACTTATTTTAAAAGATAAAAACATTATATTTAGTACAGCTACAAATACATATATATTCTAAAGTTTTATCTATTATGGACAATTAAATTAAAGCGTAGGTAAATAATCATACGTTTTTTACAAGTTATTAAGATTGTTACGCCGAATATTTCAGGAACGGTGTCGTCATTTGCGACGTCCACGGCCTGCTATACCTATAGTCAAGCCTCATACACGGAGTACGGTCGGGTTCAGCACCGGCATTCCCAGACCACAGGTGGCACAGGAAGAGGGACGTAAGATAAACATTTTATTAGTAGTTCATTGTATTCTTGCATAGTTTACCGTATAGTTTTTTATTACTAAAATACACATTTATTTGTTTACTTACAATGTCCAAGGATGACGGTTCTATGCAAGAATTACAAGATCTAATTGTGAAGCGTAGTTCGATAAAGGGACAAATTACCAAGTTTAAGAATTATTTAACGAGTCTGTTGTCAAAGAATTCTGTTACACGTATTGAATTAACCGAGTTGAGACTTAAACTTGATAAATTTGAGTCACTATCGGTCCGGTTCGATGACTTGCAGAATCAAATTGAGATATTAAATCCAAGTAATTTATCAATTGAGATTGATGAAAGGGATAATATTGAACAATTATTCATAACAAACATTGCGATTGCTCAGAATTTCATGCAAGATCGTCAGCCTAATAATATCCACGATGAATCTGGTAACCGGCCCAATTCTAGCCACGGTTCAGTTGCTCACTTGAGTACTGACAATCACGAAGTAGGGTTTAAACTGCCACAGATACAAATTGCTAAATTCAACGGAACATTCTTCCGTTGGCTTGAATTTCGTGACACATTTAAGTCAGTCATACATAATAATGATCGCATCGCATCTATTAATAAATTTCACTATCTATTATCTTATTTGGAGGGAGATGCAGCTAGAATAGTGAGTAATTTAGAAGTCTCCAATTCTAATTATAGTGTTGCCTGGAAATTGCTATGTGAGCGATATGATAATAAGCGACAGTTAATAAGCCACCACTTGTCTTCCTTATTAAACATACATTCAATGCCGCGCGAGTCAGATAAATCACTTCGTTTTTTAGTAGACCACGTTAGCAAGAACTTGAGAGCGTTGTCTGGCTTGGGGTTAAGTGTTGAAAATTGGGATATTTTATTAATACATATATTGTGCTCTAAGCTAGATAATCGTACTCTTACCAAATGGGAAGAATGGCGTGGCACCTTGGACGACTCGACACCTAACTTACAACAATTCAATAAATTTCTTATTGATCGAGCAGATGTCCTTGTGTCTCTAAATCATTCTTCATCAAACCATAACAATAATAAGGCATCGGCTTCTACCTCATTTAAAGGTACCAACAATAAGGCAGAACGTCAGCATAATAAATCTGTAACATGCCAGTCAGTTTATCAGTCTGCTTGTCAGAGTAATTCTTCATCTTCTTCAGGTTGCGTTGTTTGTCAGGGCGAACATAGAATCTACGATTGTCCTATTTTTAAGGCCAAGAGTGTGGAAGATCGCTTAATTGAAGTGAATAAATTAAATCTTTGTTCAAATTGCTTAAGGCCCGGGCACATTACACGAAACTGCTACCTCAGACCTTGTCGGCAGTGTAAAAAAAGGCACAACGCTCTTTTACACGTTCCGGTAGTTACCGAATCCCTTCCTACGGGCACCACAACCACATCATCATGCGGTACGATAGCTAATCATACTACACAGGGCTCAAAACATATATTACTATCTACTGCTTTAGTTGAGGTGTGTAACCCTACAACAAATAAAACAGAACAAGTACGTGCCTTGTTAGATTGCGGCAGTCAATCGTCCTTTATTACGCAATCACTTAAAGAAAAATTATCGTTATCAGGTAATTCATTGTTAAACAATTATATTAACATTGTCGGCATCGGCAATCATGTCAATAGTAAAGTCACAGAGAGTTGTGTGGCGCATTTAAAATCGTTGAATAAACCGTTTAACGTTACAACAACGTTCTTAATATTACCGGAATTAACAAGTAACATTCCCAGATACACAATAAACACTCAGCAACTGCCAATACCTCCTGAGGTACACCTTGCTGACCCTAGTTTTAATAAATCCTCCGCTGTTGACGTACTGATTGGAGCAGATTTATTTTGGGATATTCTTGGCTGCGAACAGCGTTCTTTAGGCCCCAATAATCCCACTTTAAGAAATTCCCAGTTTGGTTGGCTCGTTTCAGGCCCAATCCAAATAAGCAATTTAAATAATATATCTAATATTCAATGTCACCATTCTTTGACTTCCGTTAAATCAGAAAAGGATTTTAACGCAGAATTATCAAAGTTTTGGGAGCTTGAGGAAGTGCCATTAAAATCGCCGTTGAGTCACAATGAAGGTTTATGTGAAAAACATTTTTTAATTAATACGAAAAGATTAAATACCGGTAGATTTTCTGTTCAATTACCACTCATAGACTCATCTAATTGTCTTGGAGAATCATATACACTAGCAAAAAAACGTTTTCACAATTTAGAGAAAAGATTCAGAAAGAACCCACAACTCAAGTCACAATATGTAAACTTTATAAGGGAGTATGAACAGTTGGGTCATCTCTCACAGTCTGATGTATTACGACCAATTTTATCATATTTTTTGTGTCATCACGCCGTGTTTAAGGATGGCAGTGAATCCACTAAAATTCGTGTTGTTTTTGATGGATCGGCACCTACTTCATCTGGATTGTCAATCAATGACATCCTTATGATAGGTCAAAATATGCAGGACTCTCTATTCTCCATTCTAGTACGGGCTAGACAACACAAGTACCTCCTGACCGGCGATATAGAGAAAATGTATCGCCAGGTGCAAATTAATGAGGAGGACCGAAATCTCCAACTCATATTGTGGAGAGAAGATGAGTCCCAACCTATTAAAACGTTAAAATTAAATACTGTAACTTACGGCATGGCAAGTTCCAGTTATTTGAGTACACGTTGTCTGTGGCAACTAGGAGAAGAAAATTCAGATGAAACCATTAAAAATGTAATTCAGCGCGACTTTTATGTGGATGACATGATTACATCTCATGATAGTGAACACGAATTAAAACATATTCTTCTAGGGGTTACTGAGGCACTTAAATTAGGTTGCTTTAATCTAAGAAAACTTAAAACTAACATACCTAGCATTTTTGACTCATGTTCTTTAGATGTTAGTGAAAGGTTGACGCTCAGTGAGTCTTCTAGTACCCTTGGTTTAGGCTGGGATCCATCGACAGATACACTGCATTTTCCAGTGCAATTCCCAGTTCCTTTCGATAGCAAACACCCGACTAAACGTTCAATATTGTCTAATTTATTTAAAATTTTCGACCCCTTGGGTTTACTCAGTCCCTGTGTAATGCAAACCAAGGTTTTATTACAACAGCTTTGGCTGGAGAAATTAGGTTGGGATGATCCGATTCCTGAAAATATTGCTTTGAGCTGGGCTAAGTTTACCGATTCGTTATCCGCACTTGGGAACATAAAAATTCCAAGGCATGTTCTCTGTGATAAGCCAATATTTATACAACTTCACTGTTTCTGTGATGCTTCTCAAACTGCGTATGGAGCTTGTATATATGCACGATCAGTGAACTCTGCCAATGAAGTCACTGTAAAATTATTGTGTGCCAAATCCAAGATTGCGCCAACTAAACCTACAACGATTCCGCGCTTAGAGCTCTGTGCTGCGCTCTTGGCCGCTAGATTGTGTAAGGCGGTCAGAGATTCCTTGCGGTATAAAGTAAATAGTGAGGTTTATTGGAGTGATTCCAGTATTGTTCTGGCATGGCTTCATTCCAGTTTTAAGAATCTTAAAACCTTTGTTGCACATAGAGTTTCCGAAATTTGTGAACTGACAGACATAAGTTCTTGGCGTCACGTTCCAACATCAGTCAATCCAGCTGATCTCATATCTAGGGGGGTCAGTCCTAATCATATTAAAGACACTTTGTTATGGTGGTCAGGTCCACAATATTTATTACAAACTGAAGACACTTGGCCTGTTTTAAATAACAATGAAGTGAATGTGAACAACTTACCGGAAATAAAACAAAATTCTGCAATTGTTAACTTAGAAACTTCAACAGAATGTTTTATTAATTTTCAAAACTATCAAAGTTACGATCACTTAAAACGAATATTTGCCTACGTGATACGATATATTAATAATTTAAAATTAAAGTCTCGCAATAAATCTATAGTATCAGGTACTTTAAAAACAAGTGAGCTACATAAGTCATTTATTAACTTGTGTCGTTTAGTACAACAACAGTCATTACCAAGCGAATACAAGGTACTCGCCCACGGCCGCTCATTAAAATCTAAATCTAAACTTTTATCATTGACTCCTTTTTATTGCCCCAATGATCAATTAATTCGAGTTGGCGGTCGTATTGATTCCTCAAAATATCATTATGATAAAAAACACCCTGTGTTGCTTGATGCATCTCATCATCTCACGAAATTAATATTTAAATATGAACATAATCGAAATCTACATGCGGGCCCGCAGTTGCTGCTGGGAATTATTAGAGATTACATTTGGCCTATTAATGGCAGACGTCTTGCTCGACAAACTGCTCGTCAATGCACCAAGTGTCGGCGGTTTCAAGCTAAGCCGTTGGAACCTATGATGGGTAATTTACCTTCCGAAAGGGTCACGCCTAACTTCCCATTCACTACTGTAGGCATAGACTTCGCCGGTCCCTTTTTTATTCTAAATAGGAAGGGACGCGGTTCGAAATTAGTTAAAGGTTATCTTTGTCTTTTTGTATGCCTAACGTATAAATGTGTCCATCTTGAGGCTGTAAGTGATTTAACTAAAGATGCGTTCATTCTTACTTTTCGACGGTTTGTGTCACGACGTGGAAGGCCATTGGAGGTGTTTTGCGATAATGGCCGTAATTTTGTATCTGGTGCTAAAGAACTAAATCATTTTTTTAAGATTAACGCGGACTCTCTTTCTGATTTTGCAAGTCGGGAAGGGATCAATTTTGTTTTCTCACCCTCCTACGCCCCTCACTTTGGTGGTATCTGGGAAGCCGGTGTGAAATCGGCCAAGTATCATATAAAACGTGTGATGGGCAATTCTCATTTAACTTTTGAAGAGCTGTCTACCCTTTTTGCACATGTAGAATCCATTCTAAATAGTCGTCCACTTTGCCCGTTATCCTCATCGCCTGATGATCTTCTTTGCCTTACCCCTGGTCACTTTCTTATTGGCCGGCCTCTCACCGCTCTGCCATCACCTGCCTTAGAAGACCGCAATTCCAATAATCTACAACGCTACCAACGAATACAGCAAATTCATCAACATTTCTGGCGTCGGTGGCAGCAGGAATATATCGCTGACTTACAACAACGTAGTAAATGGAGAACCGATAAGTCAAGCCTGAACATTGGTGATTTAGTCCTTCTGAAAGAGGATAATACGCCGCCTCTGTGTTGGAGACTGGGACGAGTCCAAAAATTGTTTCCTGGATCAGACGGAATTTCTCGCGTTGCTGATGTGAAGACCTATAGGGGAGTTGTACGACGTCCTTTAGTACGTCTCTGCCCCCTGCTTTCCTCATATGAAATAAAGGGTTGAAACTGAAGATTTCAACGGCGGGAGGATGTTGGCGCCTAGCATTCCATTCAGAGCAATGAGTTTCGCTCACATTACTTGTAGTAAATTGTTTAGAGTTTAACATTTTTATTTTTTGTATATGGTACCCACATTGTTTTTTGTAATACATTTTCGTGTCAGCACAAAGTTGATCGCTCCGTTAAATTATATAAAAGAACCTATTTATCTGTAGAAATACATGTGTAAAGCTATCTGGGGGTTTCATTTATGTCCAAAACGAGACAGTTAGGTTAGGTTAGGTTTTTATTATTGGAGTAGTAAGGTTAGGTTCGGTTTTTTTTATTATTGGAGTAGTTAGGTTAGGTTCTTTTTTATTATTGGAGAATTTAGGTTTGGTTATTTTTTATTATTGGAGAAGGTAGGTAAGGTTAGGTTTTTTTAATTATTGGAGTAGTTAGGTTAGGTTAGGTTTTTTTTTATTATTGGTGGAGTTAGGTTAGGTTTTTTATTATTGGAGTAAATAGGTTAGGTTCTTTTTTATTATTGGAGAAGTTAGGTTAGGTTCTTTTTTTATTGTAGAAGTTAGGTTAGGTTAGGTTTTTTATTATTGGCGAAGTTAGGTTAGATTAGGTTTTTTTGTAATTGGAGTAGTTAGGTTAGATTAGGTTTTTTTATTATTGGTGGAGTTAGGTTAGGTTTTTTTATTATTGGGGAGTAAGGTTAGGTTCTTTTTTATTATTGGAGAAGTTAGGTTAGGTTCTTTTTTTTATTGTAGAAGTTAGGTTAGGTTAGGTTTTTATTATTGGAGTAGTTAGGTTAGGTTCGGTTTTTTTTATTATTAGAGTAGTTAGGTTAGGTTCTTTTTTATTATTGCAGAATTTAGGTTAGGTTATTTTTTATTATTGGAGAAGTTAGGTTAGGTTAGGTTTTTTTTATTATTGGAGAAGTTAGGTTAGGTTCTTTTTTATTGTAGAAGTTAGGTAAGATAAGGTTTTTTTATTATTGGAGTAGTTAGGTTAGGTTAGGTTTTTTATTATTGGCGAAGTTAGCTTAGGTTAGGTTTTTTTATAATTGGAGTAGTAAGGTTAGATTAGGTTTTTTTATTATTGGTGGAGTTAGGTTAGGTTTTTTTATTATTGCGGTAGTAAGGTTAGGTTCTTTTTTATTATTGGAGAAGTTAGGTTAGGTTCTTTTTTTTACTGTAGAAGTTAGGTTAGGTTAGCGTTTTATTTTTGGAGTAGTTAGGTTAGGTTCGGTTTTTTTTTATTATTGGAGTAGTTAGGTTAGGTTAGGTTTTTTATTATTGGCGAAGTTAGGTTAGATTAGGTTTTTTTGTAATTGGAGTAGTTAGGTTAGATTAGGTTTTTTTTATTATTGGTGGAGTTAGGTTAGGTTTTTTTATTATTGGGGAGTAAGGTTAGGTTCTTTTTTATTATTGGAGAAGTTAGGTTAGGTTCTTTTTTTTATTGTAGAAGTTAGGTAAGGTTAGGTTTTATTATTGGAGTAGTTAGGTTAGGTTCGGTTTTTTTTATTATTAGAGTAGTTAGGTTAGGTTCTTTTTTATTATTGAAGAATTTAGGTTAGGTTATTTATTATTATTGGAGAAGTTAGGTTAGGTTAGGTTTTTTTTATTATTGGAGTAGTTAGGTTAGGTTAGGTTTTTTTATTATTGGTGGAGTTAGGTTAGGTTTTTTTATTACTGGAGTAGTTAGGTTAGGTTTTTTTTATTATTGGAGAAGTTAGGTTAGGTTCTTTTTCTTGTTGTAGGAGTTAGGTTAGGTTTTTATTATTGGAGTAGTTAGGTTAGGTTCGGTTTTTTTTTATTATTGGAGTAGTTAGGTTAGGTTCTTTTTTATTATTGGAGAATTTAGGTTAGGTTATTTTTTATTATTGGAGAAGTTAGGTTAGGTTAGGTTTTTTTTATTATTGGAGTAGTTAGGTTAGGTTAGGTTTTTTTATTATTGGTGGAGTTAGGTTAGGTTTTTTTATTACTGGAGTAGTTAGGTTAGGTTATTTTTTATTATTGGAGAAGTTAGGTTAGGTTCTTTTTCTTGTTGTAGAAGTTAGGTTAGTTTTTTATTATTGGAGTAGTTAGGTTAGGTTCGTTTTTTTTTTATTATTGGAGTAGTTAGGTTAGGTTCTTTTTTATTATTGGAGAATTTAGGTAAGGTTATTTTTTATTCTAGAGAAGTTAGGTTAGGTTAGGTTTTTTTTATTATTGGAGAAGTTAGGTTAGGTTCTTTTTATTGTAGAAGTTAGGTAAGATAAGGTTTTTTTATTATTGGAGTAGTTAGGTTAGGTTAGGTTTTTTATTATTGGCGAAGTTAGCTTAGGTTAGGTTTTTTTATAATTGGAGTAGTAAGGTTAGATTAGGTTTTTTTATTATTGGTGGAGTTAGGTTAGGTTTTTTTTATTATTGCGGTAGTAAGGTTAGGTTCTTTTTTATTATTGGAGAAGTTAGGTTAGGTTCTTTTTTTTATTGTAGAAGTTAGGTTAGGTTAGGTTTTTATTATTGGAGTAGTTTTTTTTTTTTTTTTTTTTTCTTAATCCACTCTCTGCCTTGAGCAGAGTTGTTTTATATCTGATCTGCTTGTTGTATTTATATATCTTATTTGAATACCTTCTATTTCTTTCTATCGATGCCTTTTGCAAGTATGAGATAATCAAAATTATATCATCTTCCAACCTTTCTCTTAATTACTGGTCATTCCTTCTAATATAATACTTATATTTAATATTTATACATAAAATTCATATTTATACATATATTTAATGCGGGTTATTTTGTTTACAGTTTAGGTATACATTTATTTATTTCTTTTAACAACTATAGTTACTGTATCGCGGGCAAATTTTAAAAAGTGGGCTCTTGTTTTTGGGTTAGTTATTATTTTACTCAAGTTGTCCATATCGATTGTCATTCCCATTTTTTGTTCTGTGTTCATTCTTTTATATCCAAACACCGGACACTGAGTAAGCAGGTGGATGCAGGTCTCCTCAACTCCTGGGTCGCATGTACACGATGAGTTCTCTTTGCACTTGAATCTTGTCAGGTATTCTGAGAACCCACCGTGTCCTGTCAAAATTTGGGTTGTGATGCTGTCGAGATCCATGTTTTTGATCACTTTGTATGCCCCAATCGCATCTGGAAAGAAAGTCTTTGTAGTTTCGGCTGTTTCTCCCGTTCTGTATCTCCGGTTCCATTCGCCCATGGACTCCATTCGGATTTGCCCTTTGGCGAATGAGACCGGACATCTATCGTAGGCGGGAGCGGTCTTCAGGTTTAGGGCGGCAGATTTGGCCAGCTGGTCGGCACGTTCGTTGCCCGCAAGCCCTGCGTGCGCCTTTATCCAGAACAAAGCTACAGTTTTGCTCTGGGTAAGGGCCATCCGCAGGTTGCTGCGGGCCCCAACTGCGAGAGGATGCTGGGAGCAGTTGTTGACCAGCGTCTCCAGTGCGGATCTAGAGTCACTGTATATGGCGAAGCTCTGCTGAGTACGCTTTACAATGTCTCCCGTGGCTCTGCATATGGCCAGGAGTTCAGCCTGATATACTGTGCCGTACGATGGCAGCTTTAATTTGACGGTCTTTGTTTCTTCTTCACCCTCCCAATAGGAGAGTGCGGCTCCAACTTTACCGTCCATTTTACTGCCATCGGTATATATTTTAACGGCGTAGTTGCTATTGGCGTCAAGCTCTTCCTGGTTATTTTTAGTGTAATTATTGGAGTAGTTAGGTTAGGTTAGGTTTTTTATTATTGGCGAAGTTAGGTTAGGTTAGGTTTTTTTATAATTGGAGTAGTTAGGTTAGATTAGGTTTTTTTATTATTGGTGGAGTTAGGTTAGGTTATTTTATTATTGGGGTGGTAAGGTTAGGTTCTTTTTTATTATTGGAGAAGTTAGCTTAGGTTCTTTTTTTTAGTGTAGAAGTTAGGTTAGGTTAGGTTTTTATTATTGTAGTAGTTAGGTTAGGTTCGGGTTTTTTTTATTATTGGAGTAGTTAGGTTAGGTTCTTTTCTATTATTGGAGAATTTAGGTTAGGTTATTTTTTATTATTGGAGAAGTTAGGTAAGTTTAGGTTTTTTTTATTATTGGTGGAGTTAGGTTAGGTTTTTTTATTATTGGAGTAGTTAGGTTAGGTTCTTTTTTATTATTGGAGAAGTTAGGTTAGGTTTTTATTATTGGAGTAGTTAGGTTAGGTTCGTTTTTTTTTATTATTGGTGTAGTTAGGTTAGGTTCTTTTTTATTATTGGAGAATTTAAGTTAGGTTATTTTTTATAATTGGAGAAGTTAGGTTAGGTTTTTTTATTATTGGAATAGCAAAGTTGGGTTTCTTTTTATAATTAGAGTAGTTAGGTTAGGTTAGGTTTTTTATTATTGGTGGAGTTAGGTCAGGTTAGGTTTTTTTATAATTGGAGTAGTTAGGTTAGGTTAGGTTTTTTTATTATTGGTGGAATTAGGTTAGGTTTTTTTATTATTGGAGTAGTAAGGTAAGGTTTTTTTTTTATTATGTGAGTAGTTAGGTTAGGTTAGGTTTTTTTATTATTGGTGGAGTTAGGTTAGGTTTTTTTATTATTGGAGTAGTTAGGTAAGGTTTTTTTTTTATTATTTGAGAAGTTAGGTTAGGTTCTTTTTTATTATTGGAGTAGTTAGGTTAGGTTATTTTTTTTTATTTTTGGAGTAGTGAGCTTAGGTTTGGTTTTTTTTATTATTGGAGTAGTAAGGTTAGGTTTTTTTATTATTGGAGTAGTTAGGTTAGGTTCTTTTTTATTGTTGAAGAAGTTAGGGATAGGTAGATGTTTTTATCTAACCGGGATTGAGCTTGACTATTAGTAACAAAGTCACCCGCATCATTCGCGAGGTCCATGCTGAAGTTTGTTTATTACAGAATCTTGACACTTGTACAAACTATCGATACTGATTTGATCGACTGTAAAGACGTTTCTCAATTACTGACAAGTGGAGAGATTCCTGTCTGTTCTAGTAATAATTCATCATCATTATGTTAGCCGAAAGACGTCCACTGGGCGGAGGCCTCCCCCGGGAATCTCCACAGTGGTCGGCCCTCCTTGTGGAGGGGCCTGCCCGCGCTGCGTCTTCCGGTGCGTGGTCCCCGGTCAGGAGCCTGTCTGATCCAGCGGCCGTCGGTGTTGGGAGCTGTGTGCCCCGCCCGCTGCCGTTTCGGTTTGGCAATTCTTTGGTTATAATCATAATCACAATCATAATATCTTTATTTGTATAAATGTTGTGAATACAGGTGTTATTGTTTACATCATTTAAGTTTCACACATTTGCCATATTGTACATGGCATACGAATGTTGTACTTACAAACTAGGTATATTGAACTCAAAATACTAACTTACTGATTTGTGACACAATTTTATGTCGGCTGCTTTGTTTCGCGTGCGGATTGCGACGTTTTTGTTCGGTCGCGCGGGGATGCTCCGGGCGTGGCCCTCTCCGTTCTGTGGGTGACCTTGAGCCTTCTTGTGAGTCCAGTAGTGAGAGACCACGTGAAAGACTTTAGACTTGAAACACTGCGTTATTTGTGATGGGGGGATGTTGCGTAGCTTCCCGAACTATTCTAATTAATTGCTTCACTTCTTCTTCAATTTTTGATGGGTTGTAATAAAAGTTCTCCTCCAAAATTAATGCCCTTGTCCAAAAATATGGTAAGGTTAACCTCTACGAACTTAGATGTGAAGCAAAATGCAGGATGGACGGGCTAGCTAATGCTGATAAGGTGCGTTATGGCAATACCAAAGTTAAAATTCGTCCATTTAAAATAGGAGACGTTGTTTTTGTCGGAAAGAACCCTAACAAATTGTGTTATTTGTTTTGTCTTCTATGTAATTATTCTGTTTGAGTGTGTACAATAAAGAGTATTCTATTCTATTCTAACAATAAACAAATGAAGTGAAAAGTTTTCAAATCCTTGTAAGATAATAGAGGTCTATGACAACGATAGATACAAGGAACAGCCAATAGCTGGTGAACGCGTTAAGTACCTATGTATGTTACGAAAAACTTGAATTTGACAGTTGTAGTCAGAAATACCAGTGTAGTTAATGCCGATGGTTGAGTTAAATTCTAACGTTTAAAATTATTATTGGAGTTCATTGTAAGACACATTTATGTGTTACATTATGAGTAATAAAGCTGGTTGATTTGAAATAAATTGTGTGACAAGGGAAATACCCTACTTAGAGTTCCTGAAACTTGAGCATTGAAAGCTCCGCGCTTTGTGCTTGAGACCGTTGAGGATTGAAAGCAGCTTCGCGCTTTGTGCTTGTGGTGGTTGAGCATTGGAAGCTCCGCGCTTTGTGCTTGTGGCGGTTGAGCATTGAAAGCTCCGCGCTTTATGCTTGTGACGATTGAGTATTGAAAGCTCCACGCTTCGTGCTTGTGACAATTGACTATTGCAAGCTTCGTGCTTTGAGTTCGTGACGCTGCATTGCGCACTTACCTATAATTTTCGAACTTGTAGCAAGACCTCTAAGGAGTATGTGATAGTAGTCGTAGATGCTTTTACAAAATTTTGTCAGTTAATGTGTGTCAAAGATTTAACACTCTGCTTGCGAGGCACTTCAACTTCAACGAATTCTCTCTGATCAAGGTACATCTTTTACTGGTCAAGACTTTCAGGATTTATGCCGAGGTTGAGCCATTGAGTTCCATGAGATTGCCAGTGGTGTTAGCCGAGCTAATGGACGGGTGGAGCGAATAATGTCAACCTTGACAAATTGTTTTACAGTGGCCGAAAATTATAAAAATGAATCCTGGAAGTCTGTCTTAGGCAAAGTAAAACTCGTTTTGAATTGTACTGTAAGTAAGAGTATAGAGAAAAGCCCCTTACAGGGTAGCTAAAGTGTGTTCCAATGAGCGTTATAGGGTGGAACCAGCATCTGGGGGACGGGCCCAATATGTGTGCCATGAACGACTGCGTAAATATCCAGCTAGTTTGCCTGAATTGGCAGAATGTCTTGATCCTGTAGAACCCATAATTGAATAGTTTTATTTAATTATGGAACAAATTGTATTGATTAATTTGGTATCCTAATTTGGTGTAATTAGTAATTTGGATGGAATTACTGTATTGAATCATGATCATTGTTTGAGTTGAACGATAATTACATTGTTTTGTTGAACGTAAACCTGCGTTGATAAAAGACTTATGTTCATTGCTGATTGATAAAATGTTTTATTTAAACTGAAAGCTACTACGCTTTATTGAAGGGTGGATTGAAAGCCTTATCGCTTTGTCCTGATGTCCTGCTGAAAGCCATCACGCTTTGCAGTAAGGTTGGGCTCATTAGTCGTGACCCAAGGTTGATGCTGAAAGCTGCAACGTTTTGCAGCGTTTTTTAAGTGCTGCCTCTGTGCAATGCTGAAAGCTGTAACGCTTTGCCGAGTAATTGAACTTTTGCTGAAAGCTGTAACGCTTTGCTGTGGGTTGCAGTTTATGCTGAAAGCTTCAACGCTTTGCTGTGTATTGCAGTTTATGCTGAAAGCTTCAACGCTTTGCTGTGTATTGCAGTTTATGCTGAAAGCTTCAACGCTTTGCTGTGTGTTGCCGTTTATGCTGAAAACTGCAACGCTTTGCTGTGTGATGCAGTTTATGCTGAAAGCTTCTACGCTTTGCTGTGTTTTCGCAGTGCCAGGGGGCACAGCAAACCGCTGCCTACCGTGATATTAGTACTCTTTTTAAACCTCGTTTGAAGAAGGACATGTCGTAGCGCTGGGGAAACACTGTGTATTGAAGTTTATGATATATTATGATGAAAACTTCAACGCTTTACTGCGTGTTGCAGTTTATGGTGAAAGCTTCAACGCTTTGCTGTGTGTTGCCGTTTATGCTGAAAGCTGTAACGCTTTGCTGTGTGATGCAGTTTCTGCTGAAAGCTTCAACGCTTTGCTGTGTATTGCAGTTTATGCTGAAAGCTGTAACGCTTTGCTGTGTGATGCAGTTTATGCTGAAAGATTCAACGCTTTGCTGTGCGTTGCATTTTATGCTGAAGGTTTCAACGCTTTGCATTGTGTGAGGTACACCCTCTAACTAATGATGAAAGCTTTAATGCTTTGTGGTAAATGCTGAAAGCCTTTAGGCTTTGCTTTGTGTAACATTGAAAGCCGCTTGTAACGCTTTGTGTCCTTGCCAAACTGAAAAGCTGTAATTCATGTTGATTATGTCAGCGAGTAACAACGCGAGAGCGCGTTGGTTGTCAGAATGGCCGTGTCGGAGAAATTAAGTTAAAGGACTGTTTACGTACTAGTAACGCCATCTATTAGCGTTTGGAAAACACTACTCACTGAGTCAGTAGTTCGAGTCGAGGTTGTCTATGAACTGTCGCATGTGACGTTTGACGTCTGTCAGTTGTCTAAGTGACATTAGTGTGTGAGCGACACGACACAATTGGCATCCAGAGCTCGACTGCGCCGGGTGTGCGCACTGATTCTTTTCACCACGTGCATGATGGCGGACACCGACAATGTTTCGGAGTTAAATCCGTCAGAATCTGCGACATATATATGTATATATGTTGTGTATGTATGTATACAGTACTGTATATAAGTATTATTCTTACGTATATACATATACGTAAGAATAATACTTATATACAGTACTGTATACTTAATTACGTATATGTATATACGTAAGCTATCTTTTCTTATTTTCAATAAATTCGTACACCTTTTGCTACCATTATCCATAGATATTAAATTCTGGTCCATCCAACGCAAATAGGTTGCCTGGAAGAGATCGCTTTTAGCGATAAGGCCGCCAATTGCAAAAATGAGGTTCTATGCATACTGTACTTTGTATATTATTTATGCAATAAAGTGTACTTCTTCTTCTTCTTTGCCACACCAACAAACATTTTCATGATGATATGGGGAAACCTCGACAAATTCCTGTTAAGAATTTCTTTTATTTCTCGCTTCAGGTTTCCGGACCGCTCCATAGCCGACTGGGACTCCTTTATTAGGCTTTCTGCTTCTCGCGCTAAGCCTTCCAGCATCAGGTGCAGTGCGGCTTCGGAGCCGTCAGGAGCCTGTACCGCGGGGCCAGGTGAACTTTTTGTGGCTGATAGGCCTGTCGAGGTGCGTTTGGGCACAGGTGGTTTGACGCTTTCCTTCCCTTTTAGTGGGGCCTTCGGAGGAGGGGAGTGTTTGACACAGACCTTCTTTGATTGTAGTTTTTGGCCACACGCGTTGCCGGCGCTGCCATTGGGTTTACTGGTGGCAGGGCCGGCAGCGAGGGCGGTTTGGACTGGGGAGGTGTGGTCTATCACGAATGTCTTCCTCCTACCCTTTTCTTGGTCAGCTATTGCTCCAAGAACGCCTTTAGGGGGAGTAGAAAACATTTCGTCCTAGTTTGCGAGTGGTGTAAAGGGCCAACTCAACAAGCGTGTCAGTAAAAGGCGTATATATTATGCCTCAAGGAGACACTAGTCTACGGGTACTTCCCTAAAATGTCCGTGCAGGTCGCCTCGACGGTCTGGGGTATACAGTCAAAACTATTTTTCGGGAGCTCTAAGAGAGCTCTGTCTGATTTGCGACTAAAAAATTTCTCGTATAAGTTCGTAAATACCCCAAATTTGATATGGCCAAACCCTAACGGGTGGGTGGGCGGGCCAATTTTTGACGTTTTTGTCGTCCGATTTCCGCGAACGGGGTGTCGAGGGACGCGCCTCACCGAGGGCTATTCAAAAACGACAAAAAGTGGAGGCGTGTTTTTGAAAAAAATTAGAAAAAAGGTAAGGTTACGTTAAGTTAGGTCTTTTTTGTTATTGGAGAAGTTAGGTAAGGTTCATTTTTATTATGGAAGTAGTTAGTTTAGGTTAGTTTTTTTATTATTGGAGTAGTTAGGTTAGGTTTGGTTTTTTTTATTATTGGAGTAGTTAGGTTAGGTTTGGTTTTTTTTATTATTGGAGTAGTTAGGTTAGGTTTTTTAGTATTGGAATAACAAAGTTGGGTTTTATTTTATTATTGGAGAAGTTAGGTTAGGTTTTTTTTATTATTGGAATAGCAAAGTTGGGTTTTTTTTATAATTTGAGTAGTTAGGTTAGGTTAGGTTTTTTTATTATTGGTGGAGTTAGGTTAGGTTAGGATTTTTTATTATTGGAGTAGTTAGGTTAGGTTTTTTAGTATTGGAATAACAAGGTTAGGTTCTTTTTTGTTATTGGAGAAGTTAGGTAAGGTTCTTTTTTATTATGGAAGTAGTTAGTTTAGGTTAGTTTTTTTATTATTGGAGTAGTTAGGTTAGGTGAGTATCTTTTTTATTATTTCAGTGGTTAGGTTAGTTTTATTTAGTATTGGAGTAGATAGGTTAGGTTCTTTTTTATAATTGGAGTAGTTAGGTAACGTTACGCGTTTTTATTATTGGATTAGTTAGGTTAGGTTCTTTTTTATTATTGTAGAAGTAAGGTTAGGTTTTTTTTTTTTAGGATATATATAAGGAGAGCAAGGGTAACGCGTGTGATACGTCTTCCCTTTCTCATTGTTGGTGAGTGAAGGATTGGTGTTGGGTAGGAAGTGAGATACTCCTGTTGTTTTGGATAGGTGGAAATTAGGTAGTTAATATGTATATAGATAAATATAATTAGTATGTATGTCAGCGTCTGTCACGAGAATAATTGTTTCCCGAGGCAAACGCTGCGATAAAAATTGCGTTATTGGGAAATTTGGCTAGACTAGTTTGAGGTAAGACTGAAGGTCATCGAATGTAGGAAGTAGAGTTTTTAGGTGGGTGGTAGTAGAGTATAGTTCAGCAAGAGATTGGTGGGTGATTTCGCGGTTGCGCTGTTTTACATAGCTCATGGGAATGGAGTAGTAGTCTGGGCTGCGGTGCATGGAAGCAGCCGATTTGGCTGCAGAATCTGCCATCTCATTTTCGGATAAGCCTATGTGTGATTTTATCCAAGCAAATTTTATGTTTAGTGTGGAAATAAGAGCGTTATGTAGGTGTCGATGAATCCGGACAGCAAATGGATTTCCACTGTCAGGATTAGCCAGTTCGGTCAGTCCAGACCTACAATCCGAGAAGATGATGGAGTGTGTGATGTTGTTGCTCAGAAGCCACTGGCAGGCATGTTCGATGGCGAACATTTCCGCTTGGTACACTGAGCAACAATCATGCAGTTTTAGCTTTTTTAATTATGGCCTGTTTTCCAGGTTTCAAGATAACAACAGCAGCGCCAACCATGTCATCGTGTTTGCTGCCATCAGTGTAGCACTCCACGGTGTTAATGTTGTCGCGGATGGATGTGATGTCATCAGTGGAGTAGACTTCGGTGAATTGAATAGAGATTCTAGAAGAGGGGTGTAAGAGTTCGGAAGGTGGTGAAAGAGTTTCTATAGGAGAGTCGGAGGGAAGAAAGGTGGAGGCTCCCTTTAATTTGGTATTCTCGTTGTTAGCGCATTCAAGGATTTTAGCAGGAAGAGGTGTAAGATTAGCTAGACAGATAGAAGTGGGAGTGCTCACAGTTCTGAAGGCCTGAATTATTTTGAGAGCGAAGAGTCTCTGGAGTGACAGGAATTAGCTGCTGATGTACTGGTAATTAACAGCGCTGGACCAAATGCTAGCAGCGTAGCAAATGATGGGCTGAATGACGTGTTCATATATTATCCTAACATTTTCTGGGTGCACTCCCCATGTAGGTCTGATGAAAATGGTAAGTTTTTGCAATGTAGTCGCAGTGTTTAGTAAATTGAAGTTTGTGATCAATTATAATGCCGAGATATTTGAATTGTCCAACAAATTGGAGAACTTGGTTGTCAAATGAGATCTAACATTTAGTAGATTTGTTCGTGAAACCCACAATTTGTGTCTTGTCGGGACCGAATGTGAGTTTCACGGACCTACCCCACTCAAGTATTTGAGACAACGCGGTGTTGGTGATGTTCTCCAATTTGTTGGCAGTTTTTGAATGGGTAATCAGAAGAACATCATCAGCAAATGCCTGCAGATGACATCCCGCGGGGAATTCGACCGTAAGTAGCTGATCAAGCAGGATGTTCCATAGCGATGGGCCGCAGACGGAGCCCTGGATGCAACCCATCGTCATGGACTTGCTGACTTCACAGTTCGAAAAGCCGAGTCTAACCACGCGATCGTCAATGTAACTGAGTAATGTGTTATAGATGTTTTGGGGGCACTTAACTTGTCTCAGACTGTGGAAAATTAGGGGCCACCAGGCATGATCAAAGGCAGCCTTTAAGGTTAGGTTAGGTTTTTTTATTATTAGAGAAGTTAGGTTAGGTTTGGTTTTTTGTTATTGAAGTCGTTCGGTTAGGTTAGGTTTTTTTCGTTATTGGAGTAGTTAGGTTAGTATTTTTTTTATTATTGGAGTGGTTAGGTTAGTTTTTTTAGTATTGCAATAGATAAGTTAGGTTCTTTTTTATAATAATAATTGGAGTAGTTAGGTTAGGTTTCGCGTTTTTATTATTGGAGTAGTTAGGTTAGGTTCTTTTTTATTATTGTAGAGGTAAGGTTAGGTTAGGTTTTTTTATTATTAGAGAAGTTGGGTTAGGTTTGGTTTCTTATTATTGGTGGAGTTAGGTTAGGTTAGGTTTTTTTATTATTGGAGCAGTTAGGTTAGGTTCTTTTTTATTATTGGAGAAGTTAGGTTAGGTTCTTTTTTATTATTGGAGTAGTTAGGTTAGGTTAGTTTTTTTTCTTATTATTGGAGTAGTTAAGTTAGGTTTGGTTTTTTTTATTATTGTTAGGTTAGTTTTTTTAGTATTGGAGTAGGTAGGTTAGGTTCTTTTTTATAATTGGAGTAGTTATATTTGGTTACGCGTTTTTATTATTGGAGTAGTTAAGTTAGATTCTTTTTTATTATTGGAGAAGTTAGGTTAGGTTCTTTTTTATTATTGGAGTAGTAAGGCTAGGTTTGTTTTTTTATTATTATTGGAGAGGTATTATGCACATATCTATTTTACACTAACCTTAACATTATAAACTCGGGCTGTAACCCAAGTGGGTTCTGAGCCGCGCTCAGAACCCACTTGGGTTACAGCCCGAGGACAAACTATCATAGACTTAACGCTGGCCACCTTAGGCGCGATGAACCTCATATCTGTTTGGCACGTATCTGATGAACGTTCTTGCTCCGACCACAGAAGGATCCGATATTTACACTCTTATTTCATCCAAAAAAGCTCGAACCAAAACGCAATCCGAGACGAACCAATGTACCTGGATACAAAAATCTCCTAGCGTCATTGCTGGCGAGACATCAAACACCCACAAACCTAACAGATTACATAATTGAGGCATACCATGCATGCTTCAAACTAAGGGTTCCATCCAACAGGAGCAAGGGAAGCTCCTGGTGGATTGCTGAACTCAGTGAACTTAGGAAAGCATTGCGTAAAAAATTTAACAAAGCCAAAAACTCAAGATCCCCAGTAGACTGGGATTCATACAAAACAACAGAGAACACATTTAAAAAGGAAATCAGAAGGGCCTGGAGAACAATTCTGTGAAAACATAGAATCCAATGATGAGGCAGCACGCGTAAGGAAGATCCTATCAACTGATAGAGATCGTAACCTCAGCACGCTGAAAAAGCCAGACCACACATACACTACAACAGACCACGAAACTAGTAAGGTTCTCTTAGAAACACACTTTCCAGACTGTGAACTCTCAGATCATGGACAAACAAATCAATATGGACACCAACAGACCAGGATTGGTCCAATGCTCGAAACATTGTAACGAAAGAAAAAATAAGATGGGCGATAAGAACCTTTCGACCGTATAAGTTGGCATGCCTAGATGGCATTTTCCCGGCTCTGCTACAATTGGGAATGGACCATCTCGCATCATGGCTGGTAGAGATCTACCAAGCCTGCATAGCGCACAGATATGTGCCGCTAGCATGGCGCGAAGTGAAAGTTATCTTATTACCAAAACCCGGCAAAACTGACTACATAGAACCCAAAGCATACAGACCTATAAGTCTGACTTCTTTCCTACTGAAAACCCTTGAGAGACTCTGTGACTGTGACATTCGGGACGGAATCCTATGAGCAAAACCTCTTCACAAACAACAACACGCCTACTCTACAGGCAAATCCACAGAATCTGCTCTGCACAGCGTGGTTGCTAAGATTGAATGTGCAGCAGATCACAAATGCTCCTTCCTGGCGGCCTTCCTGGACATAGAAGGCCCATTCGACAAAACCTTATTCCACAGTATCAGAACGGCACTTGAGAGGCATGGTGTCAATCCAACCCTTAACTGGCTGGATAACCAACATGCTCAGCTTGAGGGCGGTACAAGTAAATGACACCACAAGGGCCATCGTGGCAAAGGGATGCCCACAAGGTGGCGTTCTATCGCCACTTTTGTGGAACCTTGTTGCAAATGAACTGATCGAAAGACTCAATAAGAAAGATTACTTCACCGTCGGCTATGCTGACGATATCACCATAATAATAAACGGACAACACGAAAACACACTGTGCAATCTCATGCGCCAAGCTCTAAAAATAGTAGAGGAATGGTGCAAGGAATACCAACTATCGGTGAACCCCACAAAAACACAACTAATTCTCTTTACAAAAAAAGGAATTAGCGACACTTCAGCTACCACACTTCTTCGGCACACCCCTGAGCCTTTCATCCGAAATCAAATATCTGGGCATATATTTGGACAAGCAACTGAACTGGGCAAAACATACTGAATACATCACCAAAAAAGCCAGTGTAAACAACTGCTTGGAAAACCCTGGGGCATTAGCCCTAGAGTCACCCACTGGCTATACACCTCTGTTATCAGACCAATCATCACATACGGCTCAGTAGTCTGGTGGCCCAGGACAAATCTGAGCACAAATCAACATGATCTCGAAAAACTGCAGCGACTGGCATGTGTGGCGATCACTAGCAGTATGAGAACAACACCCACCGCCGCTCTACAAGCAATGCTAGGACTGCCTCCCCTACATCTTTTTGTGCTGGAGGAGGCGACCATAGCAATCTTAAGACTCAGCACGAACGGTACCCTAAGCAGAGACCCTAGAATAAAGCACACACGAATTCTCGAAGATGCGTTCAAAAGGCAACCTATGATGGCATCACCGAGCGACAAAATCCTAAAAACACACAACTTCCAGAGACACTACAATATACAACTCGCAGAAGAACTATGTGACGGTGGTCACAAACCTATACTGATGGGTCAAAAACAGGCTCCGGAACAGGAGTGGGAGTTTTCTCAAATGACCTGAACATCAAAATATCCAAACCCCTAGGGATGCTCAACACTGTATACCAGACCGAATGTGTTGGTATCATCCTAGCAGCACACGCAATAAGGACCAGAAACATCACAAACACTCGCATACGTAATACGATAATTTCTGACAGCGCCTCAGTACTCCAATCCTTGGAAGGAAACTAATTTACCTCAGGGCTAATACTAGAATGCCATAACGCATTGGAACACGTTGCTGCATACCACAACAATATTATAACTCTACAATGGATCAAGGGACACAGCGGATCACTAGGCAATGATGCTGCTGACGAGCTTGCCATGAGGGGCTCGAGCACGACAGCCATTGGACCTGAACCAATTGTGCCCATACCTTTCACCCAAATACGCAGATGGTTACAGAGCCACATACACACACAATCCGAGAAATGGTGGTCTTCGGCATCGGGCTGCAGACAATCCAAAGAAGCAATGCCATGCCTGGATGGTAAGCTAACAAGGCGCCTACTACGCCTGCGTGTCGTGGTGGGAACCATCACCGGACACTGCTCACTAAATAAACACTTCCACACTATCGGCAAAACAGACAGCCCTCTGTGCAGAGCGTGCATGGACGCTGAAGAAACGTTCGCGCACGTGCTACTCGAGTGCACAGGCATCACAAAAATCCGGAAGGAAACCCTGGGATCACCGGGAACTAATACGGAAGCCCTGAGAAGTTTAGGAGACCGGATTTGCTTCTGGAAGGAGGTGGGCTGGATGGAATGAAGGCTGCCATGGCTCACGTACAATGGTCCACACCGGGACTAAGTGCGGAAACCACACCCACTAGCATATTAGTGGGGACAAATGATGATGATGATGTGCTCACGTGTTTTCTGTTTAAAGAGAATCGACTTTTAGTCATTCTTATTTCCGGAGGAAGCGTATTTCTGAGCAGTATTGATTGCACGAAAAAGGAATCTTGAAAAAAAATAGTGCAATGCGAAGGACATTGTAGAAGACGGTTGTAGGTTGAACGCAGATTTTTGCTGTGCTTAGAGTGAAATATTGAAAATGAGGAATACGGTACGTTGCAGGAGAAGAATAATTAAGATATGGAAACTACAAATCCCTAATACCGTAACTACCGTAGATACAAAAAAAAAACAGCAAATAAAATAGACTTTGTAACAAAGAACGGCCTAAGAACGACGACGACCACAACCCTTCGTTACTTTTATAATACCTAGATATTTTAATATCCTTGTTTTATACCAGACTAGCGGCCCGCCCACCCGTATTCATTCATAGAGGTAATATCAAATATTTTGTGATAAGTGATGAGTAAAGCTATCTCAATCCTAAATTTCATTAAAATCGAGTGCCACGAAATGAAATATTAGAAATGATTTCAACCAGATCGTGTCATGCGAGAACGTTTCACAGGACAGGATATGGTATTTTGTTCGGCTTAACGAAGTGAACGTTCCGCGCTAGATTTCGGTGCGCGCGCTTGCATGTTTCTAGCACTGTTTTAGCTTGACGCTGCGAACATTCAGCACTTGACTATCGTTCGTACAGCTGTCACGATCTCGTAGTTTGTTGGACTTAATTAGGTGAACGTTACGCGCAAGATTGTTGTGCGTGGGCTAGCGGGTTTCTAGCCCTGTTTTCAGCCAGATGCTTGAGCGTTCAGCGCTCAACTCCCGTTCGTAGAGTTGTGACACTATTTCGTATTTTGTTCGGCTTAACGAAGAGAACGTTCCGCGCTGAATGCCCGTGATGCGCGCATGTATTTTAACCACACGCTGCGAACGTTCAGCTCTCGACTGCTGGTCGTATAGCTGTGACGATATTATGTTTAGCGCTCGACGGTCGTTCGTACAGCTGTGACGATCTCCCATTTTGCCCAGCTAAGCGAACGGATTATTCCGCGCTAGATGTCTTGCGAATTTCTAGCTTTACCATCATTAGAAAAAGTATTACATAGAATATAACTTAAAAGACCCTCTTAAAATCTTTTTATAAGAATCGTAGAAGAATATTACTGTAAAAGAATACCTATAATAATAATATTATATTTTTGTCTCGTCTGAAGCTTAAGAAGACAACCACGCGATTGAGTTGCGTGACTGCCTCTCTCGAACATGTTACCACTTTCCTTTACCGCAACTTGCCATGATCTCTTTTAAAATAAATGTCTGATTCCAATAATTCAAATATACTCTTATGTACGGATACTGAGACAGCCTTTACTACGAAGACATTTATTAGGTTAACGTTAAATACCAAGAAATACAAGACGGGCCAATGATCTTGTGAAGGTCGCTGTTTAGTATCTGCAGCCTTAACTTAGCCTCCTAGTTGAAAATAGATAGGTTCAGACGTATGAGACCTGAGTATTGTTTTGGTTTGAATTTGGCTACGGAACTCCAAAAAGTTTGGTGATATTATCAATGTCGGCTGTTGTACATTTAAGTGTTTAATTATTTTTACCGGTATTTTAATTATAATGTAATTTTACAGATTTTATTAGCGTATAATTGCTGTCTCGTCTCATTGTCTGTCGCGTTCTATAGATGAGAGTAATTGTGTCAACGGACCGTTAGAGTTTTTCCCGGCAGACAGTAAGCATATAATTATATAGAAGTTTTCCGTACCTCAAAAGTGTGAAAGCATGTGTACTTCAAATTTAAATACTTTCTAGCCATTTTTTGTTGTACCACCCTGGAGTCAAACCTAGGGTAGATTTGCCTATGTAGTATACATTTTCATATCACACTCTCACCCGTCTAAGTTAACTAGTACGAGACGAAATAGAGTGAAAACTCTCAAAATACTTAAAAAAGCAGGGTGAAATATTACTCATTCATAATTAATTGCGAGAAAATTTATTTATTATGACAAATCTAATACAACAAAGTATTTACCAATCACAATAATAATTTAAATTGAGTTGTAATTATTTTAGATTTTCTTCGAGGTGCAAAGCGAAGATGCAGGTGTAAAGCGAAAGTAATTGAATCGTGTTTGAGATGATGTTGTCAAATATGGTGTTGGATTCCTTAGTATTGGGGAAATACTTGTGGAATAGCACCAATTTAGCTGATGTAAGTCCAAAACTGCAAGAATACGAGAGAAGTCAACTTTAAAAGAGTTCCCCATCTCTGTATTTTAAAATCTTTACAGAATTACCTGTGCGTTGAAAATATTTATTACACAATTATTGTTTTAACAACACTTTTTTTATCAATTAATTATAATATCCCAGTGTCGGCCTTTTTTATGTTGATCTCGTCTGCTAAGTGCTCCGATCATTTTTGTTCCTCTGTTCTTGCATTTCTATCGAGTACTTAATAAAGATAATAATTTTTATCTGACCCGCTCAGAGTCCTATACTCTGGCCGGGTCAGATAAAATTACTTCACAAGTTTCCCGCGTAAATTTAAGTTGTTGTGGCAAAGGCTAAGTTAAGTTTTTTAATAGTATAGAGTATATAGTAGCCATCATGGGTATCTTCAGCACAGTAGCTTAGTCTAAATTATAATCACTATTTTTAATAATTTTAAGAGGTACGTCGAAATAAAATTGGTTAGTATTAATGCCGTTATGGATGGACAAAAACAAATTAAATAAGCAATCAATGTAATAACTGTTTTAATAAATCATACAACTGAATTCAAAACTTTTCTTCATTAAACTAAATAAAAAAATATATATCGCAACACTTCGAAGCATTCTCAATCGATCATATTAGTTTACAAACAGTGGAATAATTACCTAATAATATAAAAATGGAACTTAGTATTCAAAGTATAACACAGTAAAACGAATTGAGAAACCAATGAAAGCGGCTTAAAGATTAAGAACAATTAAAATTAAAAAAAAATGTTACAGCACTGATCTAAAACTACGCTTTCGATAGAAATTTTACCGTTGAAGTTTGGCCGATTGTATAATAATTTAAGTAAACCGATATTATTTATCTACAACAGCATCGTTATCATCGCCGCCGTAATAAATATCTATGTATACTGCATTATTACTTAATTTTCGAAAGTCTTGAAACTTTCGGTGAAAACAATCAATCGCGATTTCGGACGTAAATACTATTCATATCTAGACATGAAATCTCGACTTATCTGGCTAGATAAACGGTAGTATCGTTAGTAATAAACTGCGTAGACAGCCAATCATATTACTAATTCCAGTAGGTTAATAACGAGTTTACAGAAATCGAAACGCAACGCAGCTCACGACGGCGACGGGAGTGAAGCATTGAGATTGGCAAATCTTTTCGCGCCATCACGACGGTAACCAATAAATAAAATAAAAAAAAGGTTTTTATTCACGTAGACTTTAAAAAAAGCGCTTGTAATAATAGTCAGAACATGTTTGTAGTAATACAGTTATTATTTCTAGTTTCTTATTACAGATATTTAGGTACACGGAATGTTAAAACATTTATACAATTTATTTTATAATAGTAGTCATACTAAACCTTCATTGTCCTTAGGATGAGTCGGTGTAGCTAACATCTTCAATCACACGCCAGTTTCGATAACGTCGTACACAAGAACAATGTAACATCGTCGTACACAAGAACAAATAAAAAAACCGGCCAAGTGCGAGTATTTCAGTTGATTAAATGAATGCAAATTGCGGTTTATGACGTATTAAAAATAACTACTTGCTAGATCTCGTTCAAACCAATTTTCGTTGTTAGTTTACGTGGTAATGTACATCATATATTTTTTTTAGTTTTATCATTCTCTTGTTGTAGAAGTTAGACGGGGGGGGGGGGGGGGACACTCATTTTATCACTTTGGAAGTGTCTCTCGCGCAAACTATGCAGTTTAGAAAAAAATGATATTAGGAACCTCAATATCATTTTTGAAAACCTATCCATAGATAACCCACATGTATGAGTACGATGAAAAAAAATTGAGTTTCAGTTCTATGTATGGCGACCCCCCAAAATTATTGTTCTTTTTCTATTTTAGTGTAAAAATCTTAATGCGGTTCACAGAATACATCTACTTACCAAGTTTCAGTAGTACAGCTCTTATAGTTTCGGAAAAAAGTGGCTGTGACATACGGACGGACAGACAGACAGACAGACATGACGAATTTATAAGGGTTCCGTTTTTTGCCGTTTGACTACGGAACCCTAAAAAAGTGGTTAAAGCGATAAAACTCGTCTACCTCTTGTTCTAACGCTGGCTCGGACACACAACTGGAGGCCGGTAGCTAGTTAGTTGGATGAGTAGAAGCTATGGAACAATATACTCAATACCAGAATCACGTTTCGTATTTATATGTTGGCGTCGTCAATCCATGGTTGCTTGCATTAAGTTACAAAGCGTACTGGGACAGCATATTAGGCCTATGAAAACCCGCAATGTACGGTGAGGAAATAATATTTTCTACATCATTCGCACATGGGTTGACCTTCGCTTGACCAACAATCGTCACGTAAATAATTCATTACCTTTTAATGTCACCTAGAATGTACTAATGAAAAACATATAGTGCGTGTCTTAGTGGTTGAATGGCAACATGAGCACGCAAAGCTCCGGTATTAGTTTAACAACTGCTAGAACGCTGGGCGACTGTCGCGGGCTAGCATTAGGTCCCGCATGCTCCAGATCTGCACAATTAGCGGGGAGGTGCCTCCGTACCTCGTTCAAACTACCGCCTAGGTATCGAACAACTATCCAACGGCATTTGATACCACATATAATGAAGTACGATAAACACTGGAGATTGTTTTAGGAGCACTAAAATGGTACCATACCTACTCATTGTGGATAATAGCTAATTTCTCTCTCCGTAACTGATTGGCGAGTTTAAATAATCCCTAGACGGGTGATCGCAAAAATGGTTTAATTTCGACGCTCAGTAAATAGTTAACAGTTATTAATGGCGTGCGAAACAGGAGTATATTTGTATTGTCTATGATGTTAGCGCCGTGGGCGTCAGATGACGCGTAATAGTGTGCCATAATAACAGTGTTCTTTATGGACCTACCTTGATAATAAATGTGGATGTTTTCGGGTGAGATCTGACAAGATGATTAAGTGAATGCGTTTAGAAAGATGGCTATGTTCGGCACATAAACGCGATTTATTGAAAACAGTATGGTCATATCTTAAATAAATAGTACGTTACAAAATAATATAAAAAGTATAAAATTGTGTATTATAAAAAAAGTTCTCAACTTATGGGTTTTTTTTTCGTGAAAGGACGAATTATGCGGCGCATTGAGAATAAGGTACTACGTACAACTATCACAATGATCCGGCATTCACGTTTTATCTGGATGAAACTAAAAGTAACCTATGTAACCTATTACATATATTTTTGTTTGATGGTGCTATTCAATGGAACACAAATTAACGTTACATGGCACGCTTCTAATTAATAATTTTATCAGACATTGTAAGTCAGTTTACGATCAGTTATCAAAGTCAACTACCACATATCACCGTAGCCTTGCCCATTAAATTAATCATAGGTAAGTTGTTGGTGCTAAGTGTAAACCATAGTTAGCTTCAAATAAAACTCTCTTGATTTGGACCATTTAATATTATTAATCTAATTTCGCTTACAAGGAGCTCGCTCGGACAATGTTATATAACCTTACACCAATTGAATAAAAAGCTGCCTTTTTTATACAAGCGGACTATTTGGATCCCTGCTGAGTTTGAACATTATCAAACTATATGTATATATTATTAAGATTTATTTTTTGGTAAGGAGATAAAGTCATTTTAATTTTAACATCACGTTTTAATATTTTGGTAAGGAGTCCTAAAAACTAATATCGAATTAGTTTTAGGACTCCGTAACAAAATGGAATCTCTGTCGTGTTATTAAAACCGTGCGTCTATCACAGCGGTATACTGAAGCTACAACTAGCAAGTTCAAAATCCTATAGTTCTAGACACAGTGCACATTTTTTTTAAATATTTTTTATCCTGTTTGGCACATAATTCACGGCCATCTGATCCCAAACTAAGCAGAGCTTATACTATGGAAACCAGTTATCTGATATATTACATATACTACTTTTCTCATAATAAAATACTTATATAGATAACCAAACCCAGACTCAGGACAAACAGACATGTTCATCCACACAAATATCTGCTCTAGGTGGGAATCGAACCCACGACCTACGACGTGAAAGGCAAGCATTAACCAACCACACGAACGGCCCGTCAATCATAGATGCTTCTCTGCCAATTGTAATACAGTTATAAATAAGTTAAAAAATAAAGAGAGCATGGAACCCTCAGTGTACAAGTCTGATTCATATTTGACAGGTTTTATATCTTACTGCATTGTAGAATTGTATTCTAAGTTTATTTTTACCTATTCTACAAACTGCAAGCTAATATAAGGAAAACCAGCGGTAATTTTAAATTTAATAGAACCATTCAACAGTAAACATGAAAAAAAATGTCCGTCTTCTAATATCAAATCCATTGATACTACGATCAACTTACTATTGAGCGGCTTGTTGACATAAAAGAAAGAATATAATTTTTATAAGGAACTCAATTTGTCTATGAAATTGATAACCATGTAAAACATCATCCAGATAAAAAATCATTAAAAATAGGTTAACTTCCCAAAGAACCCGAATACGCAGCGTGGGCAGCCCCCCCTAAAAGAAGGACCGATGATCTTGTGAGGGTCATGAGGGAGAATAGCGCGGGACTGATATGATGAACTTCCCATACAGAAATATGGATCAGCTGACTGATTATTTTGTGGTGTTTGTTGCTGGTTATATTTTAATCTGTTGAGCGTTACATGTAAAAAGAAAAAAAAAGGTAAAATTACATTTATTCGATTCGTACAAAGAAAAACATGGTAGGTAAACAATAACTTTACCTAATTAGGCAATTCACAACATATACATACTGTACAATAATATACATATAAGTTCATATTTCCTCCACTATTCAAATAACACATGAAAACGTCTGTTTGTATGTTTGTCATCTATGCTTTGCTAAACTATTAATCCGATTTTGATAGATTCTTTCTTTGGTGGCTGGTTTAGTATACGCAAAGATTGATGGCCAAAAAAAGTATGAATTAAGACCCAGAATTCCACGTGCAGTTATCTTGCTGGCACGTTTGGATGTTTTGTAGGATATAAATTACTTACGAAGAATATTCTTTGCAGCAGATTAAAAATGGATAGTAGTGGTTGCGTAACTACTTACTTATAAGAACCCGTGAAATATGCCGCACTATGGTTTGGACTTGTTTTTATAGGGCAAACTGAGAGTAATTCTCTGAAATATAAACAACATTTTTTGAAGTGAAAGCAATTTTGAAGTAGGTAGTGGTAAATTTCCGGTCCATTTCACAATTGTAACCAATTAAAATATGAAGTTTAGCTTTAAATTTAATCTTCAGTATTTTGACATCTTTAAAAGACCAGACATTCTTTCTGGTCGTATATTGTAATGAGAATAAGTAGCTACTCACATCTAAGCATAACTTATCCACATTTTGCCGTAACCCTCTTTATAGCATTGGACTAAAACAGTGGTATAAGAATAACCAGAGAACCGCATAATATAGACGGTCAGATAGACAGTAGAGAATGAAATAGGAGTAGGTACCCACGTTTTGTCCGTAGGGCATCGAATCCTTAAACCTTATTCCCTCGTATTTCTTACGATTTGCGTAAAATAAAGAATAGGGACATCATCATATCATCATCATCATATCAGCCGAAAGACGTCCACAGCTGGACAAAGGCCTCCCCCAAAGATCTCCACAATTGCCGGTCTTGCGCTATTCGCATCGAGCTGTTTCCAGCGACCCGCACAAGATCATCGGTCCATCTTGTAGGGGGCCTGCCCACGCTGCGTCTTCCGGTCGTGGTCGCCACTCAAGAACCTTTCAGCCCCAACGGCCATCGGTTCTACGAGCTATGTGCCCCGCCCACTGCCACTTCAGTTTTGCAATTCTTCGGGCTATGTCGGTGACTTTGGTTCGCCTGCGGATTTCGACATTTCTGATACGATCCCGCAGGGAAACTCCGAGCATTGCCCTCTCCATTACTCTTTGGGTGACCTTGAGCCTTCTAATAAGGCCCATAGTGAGCGACCACATCTCTGTTCCGTAAGTCATCACTGGCAACACACACTGGTCGAAGACTTTCGACTTGAGACACTGCGGTATTTTAGACGAGAAGATGTTACGTAGCTTCCCGAACGCTGCCCAGCCGAGTTGGATTCTACGATTGACCTCCTTCTCGAAGTTGGACCTACCTAGTTGGATGGTCTGTCCTAGGTAAATATAGTTTTCTACAACTTCGAGTGCAGAGTCACCAACTTTCAATTGAGTGGGTGCAACATGGACGTTCGACATGATTTTCGTCTTATCCATGTTCATTTTCAGACCCACTTGTTGAGAGACTCTGCTGAGGTCATCGAGCATTGTACCGAGGTCTTCCATGGTCTCAGCCATGACTACTATATCATCGGCAAATCGAAGGTGAGTGATGTACTCGCCATTGACATTGATGCCAAAGCCTTTCCAGTCCAGAGGCTTGAAGACATCTTCCAATGCAGCGGTGAACAGTTTCGGAGATATAACACGTCTCCCGCCTCGCTGCAAGTGGATAGGTTTCGAGTTCTGGTCCTGGAGTCGCACTGACATAGTGGCGTTTTCATACAAGCACTTTATCACCTCGATATACCGGTAGACGATTTGGCACCTTATGAGAGACTTCAGCACGGCCCATGTTTCGATAGAATCAAAGGCTTTCTCATAGTCCACAAGCGCTAAGCACAGTGGCTTGTTATACTCTTCCGTCTTTTGTATAACTTGCCGCAGCGTATGTATGTGGTTTATGGTGCTAAAGCCTTTTCGGAAACCGGCTTGTTCGGGAGGCTGGAAGTCGAACCTCATGATTAAGCGTGTGCTAGGAAAGCTATTATATATGTATAAAAGAATGTACAGACGCCAGCACATCCAGCTACCCCAATCTGTCAAATTTCTTTTATAGATTTTCTACTTTATCACATAAATACAAGGTTCACTTTCAATTGGAGAAATTTGACAAATTGGGGTAAAATGGGGTAGCTTGATGTGCTGGCGTCTGTACTACATGCTTATAGTAAGAAGGTACTCATCATTACACAAACAATTTATCAGGTAATATGTCTAACTATTACAGTTAAGTCACAATAACCGTTCTTTGTTCATACCTACCACAAAAATGCAGTGCATGGAATTGTTGTCAACTGCTATTAGTAGTAATTTAAAACAGTTATTTATCTTTTCATCCATCAACCCGCGCGAAGCTAGGGCGAGTTACTGGTTTACGGTGTAAAAGAAGTGTTGGCACACGGAAGGCAGGTGCATAATTTCGGGTTTAAAGCTACGCAACTGCCTTGAGTGACGTGAACTGCGTAGACGCAGCCACCGTTGCGTTAAACGAACAAAACATTCCGCTAGCTCGTCATTATTCAAATTTTCGCTGTACCAGTTGCCCGCTTGTTCCGGCCTCTGGTTTTTGTCCTATTTTCGTATAGATCTACTAGTTTGAAATTACGATTAGTCCGGTCAAAATGAGATGCGGTCATCCGTGGTAGATGGCCGTGTGAACGGTCCGTTATCTAAACAGCTTAAGCGGTTTGAGGAGAAATGTTATGGACGCTCAATTGAAGCGGAAGTAAGTTGTTCGACACTTTATTTGGTTTAAACTATATCTAACGCATTGTTAAAGCTAACCGTTGACACAATGGCGTAAACACAATTATCATCGTCATTTGACACATGAAAGTATGTACCACCAATACATAATCATCTTTTAGGGTTCCGTAGCCAAATGGCAAAAAACGGAACCCTTATAGATTCGTCATGTCTGTCTGTCTGTCTTTCTGTCTGTCTGTCCGTCCGTATGTCACAGCAACTTTTTTCCGAAACTATAAAAAACAATTTTCCATCCTACCCATATGTGGGGTGTCTATGGATAGGTCTTCAAAAATCATATTGAGGTTCCTAATATCATTTTTTTCTAAACTGAATAGTTTGCGCGAAAGACACTTCCAAAGTGGTAAAATGAGTGTCCCCCCCCCCCCCTGTAACTTCTAAAATAAGAGAATGATAAAACTAAATAAAATATATGATGTACATTATCGTGGAAACTAACAACGAAAATTGGTTTGAACGAGATCTAGCAAGTAGTTTTTTTTTAATACGTCATAAACCGCAATTTGCATTCATTTAATCAACTGAAATAGTCTCTGCCACGGAACCCCTCATGTGCGAGTCCGACTCGCACTTGGCCGATTTTATACTACCAATTGATCAAACAAGCTTATGGTAACTTCACCAGCTGGTAGCAGGCGCTGTAGGTGTAGCCTACGGAGCTTGTGACGTACATGATATTCATCTTGTTATGTCTACTCTTCTCCCTTAGCTTAGGAGGCTTTCACTTTTTCACCGGACAATATAAGTAGCCGGTGGTTCGATATTTAGCAAATAAGACTATAAAATAAGTAACCTGAACCCCCTTTAAGGTCTGAAACTTGGGCGGTACCAGATGAAATTTCCAAATTTCAATCTATATTATAAAAATCAATGCCACTTTTCGTTGTAATGTTATAAATCAACAATGCCTTTACCGATTTGGCTAATTTTGGTCTTGAATTATTCGTGGAAGTCCAGAGAAGGTTTGTACGTAGAGAAAATTTCAAAAAAGTCTTGATAAAGTGTAAAATTAACATCTTTTAGCAATTTAAAATATTTTTTTGTCTGAATAAATGAACTTAATAATCATTTTTTTATTACTATGCCTTATACGTAGCGAAGCACGTACCGGGCCGCTAGTAAGACTATAAAATAAGTAACCCGAACCCCCTATCAGGTCCGAAACTTGGGCGGTACCAGATGTAATTTCCAAATTTCTATAATCCATATTAGAATCCACAAAGAAAATCTAATATTATAATAATAATATAATATTATCCTGGGATATTATTCACACGGCTATCTGATTCTAAACTAAGCAGAAGCTCTGCTTAGTTCTTTTGTAAAACCCATACTCAAGACATGTTTAATGTTCAAGCACACAAAAATCTGTCCGGACTCTATCGGCCAAGTCACCGACATTGTTTTAGTGAATGGCGTTCAAATAAAATAAGTTTAAAAATAACTTAATCAATCGTTAAATCGGCTTCAACATTGACAATCGATTCCGGACGATTTGTGGTATATATTATCATACTAGCTGTGCCCCGCGGTTTTACCCGCGTAAAATTGTATAGCTCACGGCTTCTCCCCCGTAGGTGATAGCGTGATAATATGTAGCCTATATGTTGACCCGACCTCTTAGTGATATCCATGCAAAATTTGAAGTAAATCCATGCAGTACTTTTTGAGTTTAGCCCGGACATACATACAGACAAACAGACACACTGACAAAAATTCTAAAAACTATATTTTAGGCTTCGATATCGATTGTAGATCACGCCCCAAATATCCTTTTAAAAAAATATTCAATGTACAGTTTCGACTTTCCTACGATTTTATTATATGTATAGATTTTGTAACCTAAACTGCTCAATTTTTGTAACCTAAACTGTTAAAACTAATGCATGTACCTTTAAGAGAGAAATAAACGATTATTTTATTTTATTTGTTATATTCATGGAAGCCGATTTAACGATTGATTAAGTCATTTTAACCTTTATTTATTTGAACGACATTCACGAAAACGATGTTCGGCGACTTAGCCGGTAGTGCCCCTGGGTGGGAATCGAACCCACGACCTGCGGCGTGAAAGGCCAGTCCGTATTCTTAATCTATTCTTCACATCAAACATGCACCCATCTCAACGCCTGACGTCATACAAGTATGTAAAGTAAAGAAACAATCGATACCCGCCGTGGTACCGCCTCCCATTTGATTGTTGTCAGATTGGATTTGTTGTTTGATGTATTCTGTTCCATTACGACACTTAAACTTCACAAAACATTTAAATAATACCTTGCACGATATTTTTAACCCCTGACGCAAAAATAGGGATCTTATAATTTTGATGTCGATATCTGTTTGTCTGCGTGTGTCTGTCTATGGCATCAAAGGTCCCAAACGGATAGACTGATTTTGATGCGCTTTTTCCATTTGAATGCCAGTTTCCTTGCCGTGGTTCTTAGCTATGTTTGGTTAATATCGGTCCAGCAGTGCAAAAGTTAAAAGCTCTTTTCCAAAATGATGACGTATTTATATAGTACTAGCTATGCCCCGCGGTTTCACCCACGTTAAACTTTATAAATTATAGCCTATGTGTTATTCGGATATATAAAATACGTTCAGTAGTTCTGGCGTAAAAGAGTAACAAACATACATCTATACTCACAAACTTTCGCATTTATAATATTAGTAGGATGTGTACTTCTAGCGGTATTGGCAATACACGCCGGAATAGCTCGCAGATGGTAGATTTTTTCCTACTTACTTGACATCTTTCATATTCATAAATTTCAATCTTTATAAATTGTAGCCTATGTGTTATTCTCATGGAGCTATTACAAAGCTTTGGAACAGCTCCATGGTTATTCTGGTGTATAAGCTAGATTGTTGTAAAGTTTCATTAAAATACATTCAGTAGTTTTTACATGAAAGAGTAACAAACATCCATCTAGTTTATAGTAATTTTCTAACTGTTAGTTTATGTTGTTTATTTACACACCTATGACATCATGTCTCGTAGGCTAGAAGTCAAATCACAAAGGAGTGCTTTAATTCCATGGCCAAAAATGGTCTATATTAAAACAATCAATTGACTAAGTAGAAAATATTAGAACGTTGACTTACTCAAAATGCCGCTATAATAATAATAACATTAATATTCATAAAAAAATATCTTGTGCGATAATATCGGAATTGGTCGGCTTTTTGTTTCCAAAAATTGTGTCGAATTAAAAACTACAGGTTACTAAGGTATAAACGCCATCACATCAAACTATCCCAATGTTTCAAATTTTCCCAATTGAAAGTGAACCTTATGATTTTGTGATAAAGTTGAAAATCTATAAAATAAATTTGACAGATTGGGGTAGCTCAATGTGCTGGCGTCTATACGTAACTATTAGAGTGAAATAATATCTACTTGTAAGCTGCGTGATGAATCTCGACGTATGTCATTTAAAGCATGTGGTTTTACTGATTTCCATGTTCCTAGTCACCACACGCTATTACGTAACGGACTAGACGGAGACTTACCGTTGGGATTGGTTTCGGCCATCAGTGGTAATGTATAAACAATCGTAAGTGTCACTAGAGTATGCGGATGTCAGATCATCAATCAAAGAATCAGATTCGCGGCTTTTCCATAGTCTTACAGATACAAGTTGGCGACTGGCGTAAATATGTTAGTAAAAATCATAAAATTCAAAACATTATTAAGGAGTTTGTTATACTTACGGAAAATTATGTAGCCATTTGAATTATCTTAAAAAAAATTAAATTGGCCGTATCGCAGTTTCCATTCGACTAGTATGGTTTTCAATGAAGTTTTGTAACATTTTACCGCTATCGTAGTAAAATATTCTCTTATGAATCAATAAATGAATACGACTTGTTCGGTATCAAATGTACCGAACATAAAAATATACTTTATGATTATAAAATACTTAAATTATTTTTAAAACACTTTATTGTTTTTATACAGGGTGTTTTAGAAAAGTACTTACCTACAAATAAAAATCTATTTTATAATAATCATTTAAGAGCAACTTTGCTATTAGTAGCTTAATAGCTTTAATTAATAGATATCTTTGTAATATAAATATAATAGCTCTCTGTTTTTAAAAGATTTAATTCATAATTTACACCAATTCAATGAAGGACTAAGAAACGTCACAAGACAGTTCTAATTACTTTAAAAAAATGTGACACATTAGGAAAGGGCTTTATTTATCAAGATTATATAAAATTTATGGTCTTTCTTGGATAATGTTGCAGGGATGTATTCTGATCTAATATCGTGATAGAAATACAATATAATGGCAAACTTCAAATAACTAACTTCTTTGAAAAATTATGTCATCAATAAGTATACAGCCGCTTTGAAGGTTTCAATGTTTTAGTTGTCCAGTTTCAATAATGCAGTAGCAGGACCGAAGTCTGTTAATCAGTCGCTGTCTATTAATTTATCACCACTTAGTATTTTGTAAAATAAATAAAAAATAAAAAAGGTTTTTATTCACGTAGACTTTAAAATAGCGCTTGTAAATAGTCAGAACATGTTTGTAGTAATATAGTTGTATACATTAGATATTATTTCTAGTAACATAGATATTTAGGTACATATTGTATGAAAACATTTATAAAATTTATTTTATTACAGCAATGATATTTAGCTAGCTCGTATCAAGTTATTGTCAAGAGATTATGTTTAATTATCTAGTTTAAATCTAATATTTTTACTACATATTGTCAATGGTTCTGTCTATATTAAAGGTATTATTATTATGACGGACCTTGTGTTAATAACGACGGTCGCGCTTTAATGCTACCACCAGATCCAATGCGCCCCAACTGAGAAGACCCAGCGAAACAAACTCAGTGGGTTCATCTACTTCCGGTTTCAACACGACCCAGTTGAGACGGTCCGGCGAAACATACTCAAGCGGGCATGAACACGGGATTTGGTCCAATTAGAGTAATTATTTAGTAGGCAAACACAATATATGCTCGATCGGTTGTCTGAATGCTTATTATTTTAGATTATATTTAGGTATACAAAAGAAAAACTTCGAAACAATAACATTATTCATTTTGAGACAGAGTCAATAATTTTAAATTAAGTATATGATAGCAATCATTTACAGATAGTTCACGTAACACATTTATATAAAACAATTGAACAAAGGATATCTATTTCATACTTTTCATTAAAAAGTTCTATGTCTAGAATTTTGCTAGAGAAGCGGTTTATATTTTGATGTGATAGAATTAGAAAGTTATCACACTTCTCTATTGTCATGCTTACATGTTTAAACTACTAACTAAATTGATTTTAATAACATTACTAGAAGATGGTATAAAAAGTGACTTCGTCATACCACTTATGACTGAGTTAATATGTGCCGCTACTAAAGTTGCAAGTATGTTCAAAAATTTTCTTGAGACAGTAACTGTACTCATGGTTACCCTACAAGAATCTATAAAACTATTTGTGTCCAAAAATATAAATTTATTACTATAATGGCTAACCAAAAACTGTAGGTGCATATTTAGCTTGTGGATATAATTATTTGTACTATCAGGCACATTGGACACATAGGGGAAGGCACACAATATTATCTTATTACAGTCTAATTCTAACATCTTAGTGAAACTATCTGTAATGTCTTTTTTCTTTAAGTTCTTACAATTTCCTACAATTAGAGTTATACATGATTTGGCACTGTGTTTATTCTGAATTAATTTATCTATTATATCTTTATAATGTAATCCTGGCATACAATAGTTGACAAAGGAACAACTCAGCTTATTACAAAGCAAGGTACCAAGGCCCTTACCCATTTCATCGGAATACAGTATGGAGCTATGTTTATTATTGTCATTTTGTGGAGATACTGGTGACTCTGATCCCAGCTGTGTGTATGACTCCACTACTGCACTACTGGTGTTAATCGGTTCCAATGTCCTATTGCTTACAGGATTACACTTTCCAGCTAGCAATTGCATTTCATTTTTGTATGACTGGAAACTGTGATATGAGATTGCTAGGGACTTCTCAAGAGTTTTTATCTCAGAAAGCAAATACTGAGTATCTTTTTCATAAATTAGTTTGCTATCCTCTAATTTAATTTCATAATTTTCTAATTTGTTTAATAATGCCCTACGTTCTTTACTTAGTTCAAGTATATATTGTTTTAGCTTGTCACTACTTACGGAATTAACGCTTGGCTGGCAGTCTACACAGTCATCGCCAGTCAAATCAATGGTCACCGTTGTATTAATAGGGAGATCCACCGGACTGGCCAACTCGTCATACAAGCTCTGATTAATGGAAGCTACTGGACAAGTTGTGTTTTTTACATAATTTGACAACTTCTCATTACAATTAATTAATTCTAATTCAAGATCTCTAATTTTGAACAGTGCTTCTTCATATAACACTCTACACTTATCAAAAGACTCTGTCTCCGCATGCAGTCTGTCTCGCTCTTCAATAGTAGACTCTAGTTGGTGGTTGAGTTTCACAAGTTCTCTTTTCAGTGATGTGTTACTATCAATGACCCTTTTTATCTCTACCTCATTCTCCTCATGCTCCTGTTCAAGTTTATGACACTGATCTTGGTATGTCTGTAAGTCCTTGAGAGCTAATTTCAACTTATGTTCAGCTACTTGAGTTGCAGCCATGCTTCGGGTCTGCATGATGTGAGGTGAATGAGGATGGGCTGAAAACAAAGAGAGGGTGAACAGAAAACTAGACAGAAATAGGAGGTTAAGATGTATTTGAAGTCAAAGGAGTGAGATATGAAAAATAAACTACAGAGATCTATAGGTAGAAATAATATAAGTAAGTATATACAAGACAGATGGGCAATTAACTTTATAATAGATTTATGATAAAGCAACACTTAAACATTTAGTTACAAACTGTAGTGGGGCACTTTTAACTTTATTTAAATGACACCTAATCAGAGTTCATTACTAGGGTCTAGTCAAGTTAACTTAGTATGTGTAGATAGGAATAAATTTATCGAATGCCAGTCTTATATCAGTATAGTTATGGAGTAATTGAAGTGTGTGATGTCTGTAGCCAGCTAATTAAGTCGTCGAATTTGCTTCCACAATGTACGTCAAGCAAATGGAGACAGAATATGGCAGTGTGAAATTGGACGTGACTCACACCAATGAGTCGAATAAATGGTTGGTTAGGTTAGTATGAATGTGTAAAAATAAAGAATAAGTAATAAACTCCCCGGGATTTCACACAAAAGTTTAAACTTAACCGAATGAAGTTCGTTGGACACGAGCAGCGCAGTGACAGCTGATGCGTCGACAGATATCAGTTGTTTCGGGTTTATTTCTTCAGAAAACTAATCACATTCAATTATTTAGCTTACAATTTAGGTTGCTAATAGTAATATTTTATATTTTACAACGTAAAAACATTTATTTATAAGTAATTATTAATTTTAATTCACTAGTACAATATTTGACAACCGATCGGCAGTGTTGCCAATCCTAAAAAAGATGTATGGTTATATTACCATATTAAATATCCTATAATTAATTATATATGACTACGGCGTATATAAGTGTGGTAATGGTTACAATTTTACATCAAAGAAAACAAAATAATAACAATATAATTATACATAATGAAATGTTCCTCGAAATAAAAGAAAATTATATAAATATGAATTAAAGCCAATCAAATCAGTTTGTGCCAACATACAATTGTCGCAACTCGCACTATATTGGGGGAAAAAACGTTGGCACTCGGATGTTCGCGCGTGCCATACATTTCCCGCCAATGTATCGCGACATTATATTGGAACAAATTACCTCCATGCGCAGTTACAACGGCTTGAGTTGCAATTATTATTTATTTAAATTGAAGAATGTCTTGTCTTTCCTGCAGCGATACTAATATACAAAAAAGACCAACTGGAATCGAACCTATATTTTAATATTATTCCAAGAGACTACTTCACTTAGTGCAAATACTTTGACTTGCTAAATAGATTGGGTTTATAAACGTGAGATATACCTAAATGTAGTTTCATTTTGGTAGGTATATGTGTTGCCCTTATAAAAAAAAAATTAATAATAAGAGCAACATATATGCCTACCGGAATCCCCGGGGCCAAATGTTGGCCGACTTCATGGAGAAGGAACGGAAAACGGCAAATGAACCTGGGTAAGCCCCGATGGTAAAACAAAAAACGAGATAGACTTTATCTTGTCGACGAGTAGACAGTGTTAAATGATCAATACGGTTAAAACCGGAAGCGATCACAGACTGGTGAGAGGCTCATTGTACCTAAATGTCAAGCTCCAGAGGTCCCGACTGGTAAAGTCTACGCTCCGACCTTTACCCATCCACATCCAAAACCCTGAACCCTTTTAGCTCGAACTGCAAAACCGTTTCGAATACCTAGCAGATTGCGAGGAAGTGGACTCATACTACGACAGGCTCGTAGAAGCTGTCCATACGGCTGGGTCTAAGGTCTTCAAGGCCCACCGTACAAACAGAACCAAAAAGATCTCTGACTATACCCTGCAGTTTATGGATGAAAGACGGAAAATGGTTCTGACAGACAGACTGACTGACCAGATACCGCAGCTAAACAGACAGATCTCAAAGTCTTTGACTCGCGACACACGCCAATTTAATACAAATTGTATTATAGAAGCCATTGAGCGGAACAAAGGCTCTAAAGTGTTTGCAAGAGAACTGTCTGTTGGACAGAGCTAACTGACGAAGCTGAAGACTGAGGATGGCAGAATCGTCACGTCTAGAACTGAGTAGCTGGGAGGGATCGAGAGGTTCTACGGACAGCTGTATACGAAAACCCAGTCACCTGTCGATAGTTGTGCCTCAGATCCCAGAGCACGACTAACCCAACACTTCACCGAAGACATCCCGGACGTCAGCCTATGCGAGATTAGAATGGCTCTCGAACAGCTTAAGAACAACAAGGCGCCTGGTGGTGATGGAGTTACGGCAGAGCTTCTGAAGGCGGGTGGTACACCAATCCTACGGGCCCTTCAGAAGGTATTTAACTCCGTCATACTAGAAGGTCAAACGCCACAAGCATGGCACAGGGGTGTGGTGGTGGGGCACGTGGTCGGAAAACCTCCTCGTGGTCCGAGACTATCGGTCCCATTCGAATATTTATATTCGGTGGGAACGGAAGTTATTCGGATTGGTGTGCCCTGGGCATGGGCGCTGGCTTTTTCCTGTGCTTGCATGGGGATAAGCCACCGTCCGTGGCGAATATTCCGACATCTCTCGCCTCTGTTCCCCCTTCTATTCACTATAAGGGGAGTATTCAGAGATTTAACCCCTTAACCCTTGAGCATTACCCGGCGCAGGGGCTACCGGGGGGTAAACCGGCCCGCAGGGTATTGAGGTTAGTAATGTCTCGTAGGAAAACATTACCCCAGGAGGGTACCGGCTTTTCCGGAGAATCCCTCCCATTAGGGCCCGGCTGTCCCACCGTATCTGGGGGGGACACTAAAGGACATTCATCCGTTGAGATCGCGGATAGGGCGCACACGCCCAGTTTTGTGCGTCCAATTAATTTGGAGGAGGACGAAGTTGTGCAGGAGGATGTGGCACACGGTGCGAGGAGGAGCAGGCGGACCACGAGGTCGAGGTCCCGTCCGGCCACTCCTATTCCCATGTCCGACGAGGAAACACGCGGGTGTCGGTCTAGGTCTCGATCCGGATCCAGGTCCGGACATGGACACAGGAAGCGCAGCGGGTCCTTGAGTAGGGAGAACCTGGTGGCCGCAAAGGTCTCCACAGCCCGGAGAGGAAAGCTTCGCGCGGTTCCGAGCGTAGTCATCGCTCGGATGCCGGAGCTTGACGGACGGGGTCGCTTCGTTGCGGCTGCTCCAGCGGAGCACACGGAGAGCGCGGAGAGCGACCCCAGCCTCGCCATAGCTGACTCTAGCGGGGGCTCCACTGTGCCTTTGCTGGGCAGCAACCGTGCGGAGGCCGCTGCTGCGAGGCGGTTGCAGCGAAAGGAAGCCGCGGCTGACGAGGTCAGCGAGTTGGCCCGGCAGGCTCGAGAGCGGCGCTCCGCTCGGATGGCTGCAGGGAGCTCATCGGCGGTGGCGCTCAGTCGCCAGGTTTTAGACGGAGTGGACGTGGTTCTGAGGGTTGCCACCAAATCGGGCAACCTGAAGGGCACGTTCACTCGAGCTCTGAAGGAGGCGGCTGACGGCATCCGGGAGGCGGTTGAAGTCCTCGCCAATCGCACCGGCACCGAGGAGACGGCGAAGTTGTGGGAGGAGAACGACCGTCTCCGATCGGAGCTGGAGGACCTCAAGCGGCAGGTTGCCGCCCAAAGGACAGCTCCCGCAGTCGCCGGGTCCTCTCCTGTGGCGACCCCATCGCCAGCTCCATCGCCGGCCTCTTTCTCGACCCCTGCACTTGTGGATGCGGAGGTCGAAAAGATCGTCCGCGTCTGCATGATGCAGTGCGGTAAGATGGTCGGTGCCCGCTTCGAGGCCATAGAGGCGAGGCTCCTCCCGGCGGAATCCGTCGCCGGGGACGGGCGGAGGAGGGAGGTTGTCCACGAACGGGGCCCGGCAGCCGCGGTGGCCGCGGCGGCTAAACCAAGCCGACCAAGAAGGACAGTGGCCTCAAAACCCGCGTCCCAAATGCCGACCTCCCGGATAGCGGGACCTCCAGCGGCGCCTCCGGCGACTGCGCCTGGGCCTAGCACTGAGGCCTGGTCGACAGTCGTCAAAAGGGGCCGCAAAAAGAAGAAGGCGGCGCCGCCGGCACCAACACCGGCACCTGAGAAGGCGAAGGGACCGCCTAAGGTCAGAGCCCCACGCTCCGCGGCTGTAGTGATAACACTGCAGCCCAGAGCCGTTGAAAGGGGCATTACATACAAGGCGGTCCTGACGGAGGCAAAAGCCAAAGTCGCGTTCCCCGACCTTGGCACACCGTCCGGCTTCAGGATAAAGTCGGCGGTGACGGGGGCGCGGCTGCTTGAGGTGTCGGGTGACTCCAGCGGGGCGAAGGCGGACATCCTGGCCGCCAAGTTGAGGGAGGCCCTCAATCCGGAGGACGTGCGGGTGTCCAGGCCGGTGAAGACCGCGGAGCTGCGCGTCGACGGCCTGGATGACTCGGCGACTCCGGCTGAGGTCTTGGCGGCCGGCGGCCGTCGCCCGGGTCGGTGGATGTCGACCCGAGGATGTGCGGACGGGCGACATTCGCGCCGACGCCTCCGGACTCGGATCGGTCCACACTTGCGTGAGGCAGCGGGGCGGTTCAATAGTGGACGTCTCGTTCGCTAGCCCTGCTGTCGCGAGCCGTGTCCGCGACTGGCGTGTCGCCGTGGAGGTGGAGACAATGTCGGATCATCGGTACATCCGTTTCGACGTCTCCGCCCAGACCACTGGCGGCCGCGGTCCACCGGCCCCGCGGGTGGACGGTCCACGCTGGGCGCGTAAGCGCATTGACAGGGAACTTCTCGAGGAGGCCGCCATTGTCCAGGCCTGGTACCGGGAGTCGGCGACGAACGGACCCGTCGACGTCGAAGAGGAGGCGCTGTGGTTCCGCGGGGCGATGACGCAAATCTGCGACGCGTCTATGCCCCGGGTCCACACACATACAGGAAGGCGCCAGGTGTACTGGTGGACCGCCGAGATCGCGCAGTTGCGCGTCGCGTGCGTGGCGGTCAGACGCCAGTACACCCGATACCGGAGGAGACGTCGTCGGGTCCCTGACGAAGAGGCCGCGCTGTATGAGGTGTACCGCGCGGCGAAGGAGGCTCTGCGGTTGGCCATCGGTGAAGCCAAGACGCGAGCCAGGGAGGAGATGTTGGAGACTCTGGACGGAGATCCGTGGGGGCGCCCTTATCGTGCGGTTCGAGGGAAACTTCGAGCCGCAGCGCCTCCACTCACGGAGAGTCTCCAACCCGAGCTGCTGGAGGAAGTAGTGGCAGCCCTCTTCCCGGCAAGAGCGGAGCACACGCCACCGCCGATGGCTTTGCCCACAGCCGCAGAGCCTACAGAGGATAACGCCATCAGCGTCCCAGAGGTGACACAAGAAGAGTTGAGGGCGGCCGTGATGCGGCTCCGGGCCAAGAACGTGGCTCCGGGGCCCGACGGGATTCATGGTTGTGCGTTGGCCCTCGCTCTAAAAGAGCTAGGTCCCCAACTGACGGGACTCTACACAGCGTGCCTTGAGCGGGGCCAGTTTCCCACTTTGTGGAAACATGGTCGTCTGGTCCTGCTCAGAAATGCGGGGCGCCCTGCAGACTCGCCGTCCGGGTACCGGCCCATAGTGCTGCTGGACGAGGCGGGTAAGCTGCTCGAGCGGATAATCGCAGCCCGCCTCGTCGGCCCCTTGTGCGGAGAGGGGCCGGACCTGGACGAGAGCCAGTTCGGCTTTCGGCATGGGCGCTCTACCATCCGCGCTGTGTCGAGGGTGAGAGTCCTGGCGGAGGAAGCGGTGTCCCAGGGTGGGGTGATGTTGGCGGTGTCCTTGGACATCTCCAACGCCTTCAACACCCTGCCCTGGAGTTGCATTCGGGAGGCACTGCGGTATCATCGGGTGCCTTCCTACCTCCGCCACATCGTTGGGGCTTACCTGGTAGAGAGGTGTGTCACCTACGTGGGACGGGATGGCGGACAACGGCACCCAATGTCGTGCGGTGTTCCGCAGGGCCCCGCTCCTGTGGAACATCGGTTACGACTGGGTGCTGAGGGACGAACTCCAGACGGGCGTGGACCTGACGTGTTATGCGGACGACACGCTGGTCACAGCCCGTGGGAGTTCGCACAGGGAGGCAGCGTTGCTGGCGACGGCGGCGGTCTCACAGGTGGTGAGCCGCATCCGGCGCCTCGGCCTGGAGGTGGCCCTCAATAAATCGGAGGCCATGATGTTGCATGCTCCCCGACGGGCGCCACCCACCGGATCACACATAGTGGTTGGGGGGGTCCGGATCGCTGTCGAGCCTACCATGAAGTACCTGGGATTGGTGCTCGACAGCCGGTGGGACTTCGGACCCCACTTCCGGCGGCTGGTGCCCAAGCTGATGGGCGCGGCTGGGGCGCTGTCAACGCTGCTTCCCAATCTGGGGGGCCCGAGCGCAGCCTGTAGGCGGCTCTACGTGGGGATCGTGCGATCGATGGCCCTGTACGGGGCCCCGATATGGGCGGCTGACCTGACGGCCGGCAGCATTGCTGTTCTGCGGAGACCGCAGAGAGCTATGGCCGTCAGAGTCATCAGGGGATATCGCACGGTCTCCTACGAGGCGGCCTGTGTACTGGCCGGATCCCCGCCCTGGGACCTCGAGGCGAAAGTACTCGCGTCACTGTACCGGTGGCGCGAGGAGATGCTGGCGCAAGGCGAGCGGCCGATGCAGCGACACATGGAGCTGCGTCGGTCGCAACTTCGCGAGGCCCTGGTGGCGGAATGGCGGGGCAGGCTCTCGCGCCCAACCGCCGGCCTCGTCACTATCGAGGCGGTCCGGCCGGTACTCGAGCGTTGGCTCGGGAGGAGGCACGGCTCCCTGTCGTTTCGGGTGACACAGGTGCTCTCGGGGCATGGCTGCTTCGGGAAGTACCTGTGTTGCATAAACAGGGAGCCGGACGCCCGGTGTCACCACTGCGTCGACTGTCGGGAGGACACGGCGCTGCATACACTGGCAGAGTGTGCCGCTTGGGAGGAGCAGCGCCGTGCCCTCATTTCTGGAGTAGGCAGTGACCTGTCGCTGCCGGCCGTCGTGAATGCGATGGTTGGCGGCGAAGAGTCCTGGGACGCGGTGGTTTCCTTCTGCGAGACAGTCATCTCGCGGAAGCTGCGGAAAGGGAGAGGGAGATCACATCCTCTCACCCAGCCCGCAGCAGACGCACCGGGCGTCGGCGGAGGGCGGATAACGCCCTCTTCCAGCCCCCCTAAATGGGTCCAGGGGCGACGGACTCGGGGGCGTCCGTCGCCCACTACACATCTGGACCCGAAGCGGCGGCGCGACGTGTTCCACGCGCGCCCCTCTTAGACGTTGCGGGGGGAGTTTAACACCTCACTCCCCCCGCTAATGCGAGGAGGCCCGCAAACATGGGCCAGCACCAGCCGGGGGTTGCGGAAGTATCGTTTGTTCCCGCGACCCCCGGCGCAGGTGTGAGATGGAACACCGGGGTGGTTTTTAGTCAGTAGGAGTCTGACAGACCCCTCCGCCTCCCCCAAGGCGGAGGACATCCATGCAGGATTTTCCACCCCGCAAAAAAAAAAAAAAAAAGGGTTGTGGTGGTGCTCTTCCTCAAAAAGGGCGATAAAACCCTCTTGAAGAATTACAGACCCATCACACTGCTGAGCCATGTTTACAAGTTGTTATCGAGGGTCTCTACGAATCGTCTCGCACGCAGGTTTGACGAGTTCCAGCCTCCCGAACAAGCCGGTTTCCGTATAGTTTAAAATTATTTTTGCGTGATGACAGCATAAATGTCACAAAGATCACTGAAATTTTTAACGTTTTAAAATATTTTGACCCACATTTCATATTTGAAGTTTCGTTTGTTTGTTTATTATTCGTATCTAACCTATTGTATGCTAATTTGGCGGGTCATAGCGGCACAACTCATTCTGTAACATCAGTAACACCTATGTACCACAATAAAATTATTTCATTTAATTTCTTTAATTTCATTTCATATCTATCAATTTCATATTCTTGAATCAGTAAAAATAATATTTTCACTCGAAGTAATTATTTAGAATTTTGCAAAAGTGTATAAAAATCTACCAGTGAAAGAAAATTACCACTCCATCAACACAATAGCCAACCAACCACTGTATTCATATCGAACTCGTTTTCCAAACTCATGCTATGTTTGGACGAAACGAGTTCGATAATTGATTTTAATTTCAAAATGTAATTGTATTCAGTATCTCGCTAGTAATGTTTCGTTTATCAAACATACCTAAAGAGCGTAACCTTAATCGTAAAGCAATTTTTTAAATGTTAGAAACGATACATTACCATAGCGAGATACTAAATACAAATGCAAATAAATTATTTCAGACAGTTCATTTACGTCGAAATAAACTGTTAATTAAACTTTCTATAGGGGTCGTTATCAATTGTTGAATTGGCATAAATTAATCCATTTTCTATATGACACGATGTATTTCGGCTTTAATTTGTTAAGTAAAAAATATAATCGTAGATCAAGCATTCTTAAGCATCTTCTAGACGGTTGCAAACCACGGTCCCAACAGAGATCACCCTGGTGGTTGATGACAACTCTAGACTGCAGTTGTGCAGTCTAGATGGAGAGCAACCAGCAGGTTTGGGACGTTGGTTTGCAACCGTGTAGAAGATGTTTTAGTGTTACGATCCCACAACAAGTACCTACATAGGTACCTGGACAGCATTTTAACTTGTCCATCCCACAACAAGTACCTACATAGGTACCTGGATAGCGTTTTAACTCGTAGATCGTAGATGTTAGTCGTAGACGTCCCACCAGAGGTCACCCTGGTGGTTGCCATTCATCTAGGCTGCACAACTGCAGTCTTCCATGAGCACATGTGACGTCATAAATGGTCCGGAATCGTTTGTTAACGTTGAAGCCGATTTAACGTTTGATTAAGTCATTTTTAACCTTTATTTATGTGAACGCCATTTAAGAAATCTATGTTCGGCGACTTAGCCGGTAGAGCCCCTGAGTAGGTATAGGTACAAAGTCCAAAGAGGGTCCCTCTGGCGCGGAATTTGTTAGTTTGTAGTCACATTTGCTGGATTACTAGACCCCCGGTCGTTTCTATTGCCGGTGAAGGAGTACCCAGTATAAACGTCACGTATAAAAAATTATAGGTACACACGATTACATATCAAGCTATACAATTCCAATGTTAGCTGACCTCTCATTGTATGGAAATCCTATACAGCGCGAGATCAGCTTATACTGGAAATGTATAGCTTGATATGTAGCCGTGTGTACATATTACTATTAATGCAGCCGTTTGTACAATCATCTAGTGAAGCGTTGAATGCCTTACCATACTTTAAAATATAACAAATAACTACGTACAATCAACACTACGTCAGTTTAATCATCTTAATCACAAGGTCAAAGAATTTTTATGAACAAAGCTTACTAAAGATTCCCAGAGTTACATTATGAATGATAAAATATAATATTTATAGTACACTTTCCAAATTTGTATAAATCGTATTTCCCAACACATTGAACTGGAACAGCATGGCGTTACAAATCTGACTGATAGCCGCGCTAATAGATCATTTCCCTTCGGATTTTTTCTGTCCCAATGAGAAACCTATCAGCCGTGGCCGTGTTTACTGTAAATCCGGTAGATAAAAACCAATATTATAATGGTTGCATTGAAACAAGATCATCACTAATTCTATGACTCGGTTTTTGGGCTTATAAAACGGCCAAATACAAATTCGACAAGGGATCTGTACTATCTAGATACTATAGTAATAATAATAAACATTTATTTCAGACAAGGTTCATATTTTGTTAGTAACAATGTGCTTAAAAACTTATGTTAGTAATTGGTAACAAAAAATTTAATTTCTATGTGAAGTTTATGTCACCCATCTTTGCAGCATGGGGGACTCCCACCGATCCGTAAAAACACCCAGAATAGTATTGGTACTGCCACGAACGCGAGTGAGTAGGGAGGCGCACCTTTTCCTAACTATTGCGGCAAAGCCATCCACCCGCGCTTCGGCGAACATTCCTGAGGCACTGCAACGCCATGGCAGCCCCAACAGTGCATTATTACGAAGCCGTCTCAAAGACCCCGCAGAAGCAAATATTTTACGACTGACTTCCTGTAATTGTTCTGAATATTTCTAAGGCAATGGAAGTACAGTACAGTACAACAACAACATTACTATTTAAAGTAATAGCGGGAATTTGTGACTAATCTACTTTAGTTCGCATTCTAATGCTGCCGACAACGATTGCTTGCTACCGACTTGCTCCAGCAACTTACTTTTCGTATTGTTATAAGATTTCATCATATAAATAAACCTCACTTATTCTTATACAATTAAACCTAAAATATTCCTACTTATAAATGATTTTTGAACACGTTTTATTTTTATATACAACATGTAACGTAATTAACGCACACCCCCAAACTTACTAATACATACACTGAATTTTTAATTTTACATGTATGTATATGCATTGTTTTTTACTAAATTAGTTTCTTGGAAAAAAGTTTATTTTATTTTATTTTGTATTGAATGATGTAGTAAGTAAGTGTAAATACCAATAAAACTGCGATTTTAAAAGTCTTATTACTTTGACTTACGGTCTATTTCAATTTGTTTTGACTGTACAGGGTTAATATGACTATAATTTCCGTAGTTTTATAGTTATTTTGGTATTCCGTAGTTATTTTGGAATAAAAAAATACCTATATGAAAAATGATATAAATAAATAAAATAAAAATAATTTATTGCAGACTACATGGCCCATATTTGTTAGTAACAATTTGTACCTAAGCACTATGTTAGTAAATGATATAAATCGATTCAGTAAACGATTCTGAACAAGCTATTTTCAGGATGTGCGTTAATTAAGTTACATATTGTATAATAATCATTTATTTATCCTCCCACAAAGATTTACAATAAGTAGAAATGGTACATTATGTTAAATTACCAAGTGACCTACTTTGTGAGAGACTGGTGCCTGTTGTAGATTTAAAAATAAAATCTGTATTACAAGTCACCAGGTCCCTTCACTCGGTTAGTTTACTGCAGGATAACGATAAGATACCAGTTGAACATACACACAATAAATACAGATACTAGAAATTTTATAATCATCTTTAGTTTTAAAGCGTGTATATTGTGAACTGTGTGAGGGAATTGTGAGATGTTGTAAGTGAGTTGGAGTGTGAGATGAAGTATGTGAGTTGAAGTGATAACAATTATATGTAGGAAATTATATATACAATTGTACGGTCTTTGACTAGCTGTGAAATTCTTTCGGCTGTTATGATGGTGATGATTGAACCAACTATATAACAACTGTGACTTGTAGATAATTTTTTCACCCTTCAGCTAAAACGCTGTCCAGGTACCTATGAAGGTACTTGTTGTGGGATCGTAAGACTAAAGCTTCATCTACACGGTTGCAAACCAACGTCCCACCAGAGGTCACCCTGGTGGGTGTCATCCATCTAGACTGCAGTTGTGCAGTCTAGATGAATGGCAACCACCAGGGTGACCTCTGGTGGGACGTCTACGACTAACATCTACGATCTACGAGTTAAAACGCTATCCAGGTACCTATGTAGGTACTTGTTGTGGGATGGACAAGTTAAAATGCTGTCCAGGTACCTATGTAGGTACTTGTTGTGGGATCGTAACAATAAAACATCTTCTACACGGTTGCAAACCAATGTCCCAAACCTGGTGGTTGCTCTCCATCTAGACTGCACAACTGCAGTCTAGATGGATGACACCCACCAGGGTGACCTCTGGTGGGACGTTGGTTTGCAACCGTGTAGATGAAGCTTTAGTCTTAAGATCCCACAACAAGTACCTTCATAGGTATCTGGACAGCGTTTTAGCTGAAGGGTGAAAAAATTATCTACAAGTCACAGTTGTTATATAGTTGGTTCAATCATCACCATCATAACAGCCGAAAGAATTTCACAGCTAGTCAAAGACCGTACAATTGTATATATAATTTCCTACATATAATTGTTATCACTTCAACTCACATACTTCATCTCACACTCCAACTCACTTACAACATCTCACAATTCCCTCACACAGTTCACAATATACACGCTTTAAAACTAAAGATGATTATAAAATTTCTAGTATCTGTATTTATTGTGTGTATGTTCAACTGGTATCTTATCGTTATCCTGCAGTAAACTAACCGAGTGAAGGGACCTGGTGACTTGTAATACAGATTTTATTTTTAAATCTACAACAGGCACCAGTCTCTCACAAAGTAGGTCACTTGGTAATTTAACATAATGTACCATTTCTACTTATTGTAAATCTTTGTGGGAGGATAAATAAATGATTATTATACAATATGTAACTTAATTAACGCACATCCTGAAAATAGCTTGTTCAGAATCGTTTACTGAATCGATTTATATCATTTACTAACATAGTGCTTAAGTACAAATTGTTACTAACAAATATGGGCCATGTAGTCTGCAATAAATTATTTTTATTTTATTTTATTTATTTATATCATTTTTCATATAGGTATTTTTTTATTCCAAAATAACTACGGAATACCAAAATAACTATAAAACTACGGAAATTATAGTCATATTAACCCTGTACAGTCAAAACAAATTGAAATAGACCGTAAGTCAAAGTAATAAGACTTTTAAAATCGCAGTTTTATTGGTATTTACACTTACTTACTGCATCATTCAATACAAAATAAAAAAAAATAAACTTTTTTCCAAGAAACTAATTTAGTAAATAACAATGCATATACATACATGTAAAATTAAAAATTCAGTGTATGTATTAGTAAGTTTGGGGGTGTGCGTTAAATACGTTACATGTTGTATATAAAAATAAAACGTGTTCAAAAATCATTTATAAGTAGGAATATTTTAGGTTTAATTGTATAAGAATAAGTTAGGTTTATTTATATGATGAAATCTTATAACAATACGAAAAGTAAGTTGCTGGAGCAAGTCGGTAGCAAGCAATCGTTGTCGGCAGCATTAGAATGCGAACTAAAGTAGATTAGTCACAAATTCCCGCTATTACTTTAAATAGTAATGTTGTTGTTGTACTGTACTGTACTTCCATTGCCTTAGAAATATTCAGAACAATTACAGGAAGTCAGTCGTAAAATATTTGCTTCTGCGGGGTCTTTGAGACGGCTTCGTAATAATGCACTGTTGGGGCTGCCATGGCGTTGCAGTGCCTCAGGAATGTTCGCCGAAGCGCGGGTGGATGGCTTTGCCGCAATAGTTAGGAAAAGGTGCGCCTCCCTACTCACTCGCGTTCGTGGCAGTACCAATACTATTCTGGGTGTTTTTACGGATCGGTGGGAGTCCCCCATGCTGCAAAGATGGGTGACATAAACTTCACATAGAAATTAAATTTTTTGTTACCAATTACTAACATAAGTTTTTAAGCACATTGTTACTAACAAAATATGAACCTTGTCTGAAATAAATGTTTATTATTATTACTATAGTATCTAGATAGTACAGATCCCTTGTCGAATTTGTATTTGGCCGTTTTATAAGCCCAAAAACCGAGTCATAGAATTAGTGATGATCTTGTTTCAATGCAACCATTATAATATTGGTTTTTATCTACCGGATTTACAGTAAACACGGCCACGGCTGATAGGTTTCTCATTGGGACAGAAAAAATCCGAAGGGAAATGATCTATTAGCGCGGCTATCAGTCAGATTTGTAACGCCATGCTGTTCCAGTTCAATGTGTTGGGAAATACGATTTATACAAATTTGGAAAGTGTACTATAAATATTATATTTTATCATTCATAATGTAACTCTGGGAATCTTTAGTAAGCTTTGTTCATAAAAATTCTTTGACCTTGTGATTAAGATGATTAAACTGACGTAGTGTTGATTGTACGTAGTTATTTGTTATATTTTAAAGTATGGTAAGGCATTCAACGCTTCACTAGATGATTGTACAAGCGGCTGCATTAATAGTAATATGTACACACGGGTACATATCAAGCTATACATTTCTAGTATAAGCTGATCCCGCGTTGTATAGGATTTTCATACAATGAGAGGTCAGCTTACATTGGAATTGTATAGCTTGATATGTAATCGTGTGTAGCTATAATTTTTTATACGTGACGTTTATACTGGGTACTCCTTCACCGGCAATAGAAACGACCGGGGGTCTAGTAATCCAGCAAATGTGACTACAAACTAACAAATCCCGCGCCAGAGGTCTTTGGACTTTGTACCTATACTTAGGGGCTCTACCGGCTAAGTCGGCGAACATCGATTTCTTAAATGGCGTTCACATAAAAACTAGGGTAAAAATGACTTAATCTATCGTTAAATCGGCTTCAACGTTGACAATCGATTCCGAACCATTTATGACGTCACATGTGCTCATGGAAGCCGATTTAACGATTGCTTAAGTCATTTTTAACCTTTATTTATTTGAACGCCATTTAAGAAATCGATGTTCGGCGACTTAGCCGGTAGAGCCCCAGGGCGGTTCCTGACGTGAAGATGCATGAGAAGGTCGGTTCTTAGCAATATTAAGTGCAACTGTTACTTTTCGTTACCGGACTGTTACTCTGCGGGATCAGAGGAGGCATTTCATCGTTATGAATTCAAACTAAGAGTGGTCGCGGCGCATACTCTCAGCCGGCAAGTGCGATATATTATATCGTATTGAATATTTACACTATTCTAAAAATATGGCTGCCATTTCTTTGAGATTTACATTATACATCTGTGGTTGGCATTACTGTTGGGTTCCAAATAAATAAAGCCCGAAAATGAGGGTAGTACCGGTTTATTATAATAAAAAAATAGCACCAAACAAATCACACATTAATCATGATAAACCTCCTCACCTTTCCTTGCAACCACGTTTATATTGAAAAAAAAATATCAATAGATAAACGTGACAAAAACGGGAAACGATGTACTAACAATAACAATTTACAAAACAGGACCCGATACTTAAATAAGTTAACAGTCCTGTACAGGACGTCTGGTTAATCTAATTCTATTATGTTAGCTGTTAAGCCGGTCCTGGATGGTAATAACTTAACCTTATTACTCAATAAAATCGTATTATAGGAACTGCATATAATATGATAAACATGACATACTAAGATATAAAATAAGATAAAGAGGATACGAAAAACTTCGGCATCGACAACGTCCCTATTACGTAGGCAGTAACAGCGCTTTTCGTAGTGCAAGTGTATACATTGACGTGGCGTCGGCTGTACCTACTTCTAATTTGCGTAGGTCTTGCCGTGGGTTGACCTTGATTGCCTTGTTGGTATAACAGTTACGTGTTTTATCACAAGTAATGTGGCCTTTCCTCAGATTCCTGTGTCCAGAAAAGTATTTGGTTTTCCGTAAAAAAAACATTAACATTCCACTTCCAAAAATCGAATTGTTGAAAATGGTTAATATGTCTGCACGGGTGGCATATCGGCTAAGACAGTACAGGACTACTATTTGTGTGGCTCATAAGTAGTTGTTCTGAGTCAGGGTGTGCTTTATGTCCGTCAATTATATGTTTGTAAGATACCACAGTGTTAGGGATTAATTTCCATAGTGCGACCGTTATCTTCTTAAATAAAAAAAATGAGAGTATGTCTTCTAAGAATCATGTAGCAAGCCCAAATCTGTTGCTTCGTATGGATAAGAATGCCTACCCGTTCATAAAAAATCGGCGTTATGCATTTTATATATAACGATATTTTTACTCTTCTATACTATTTGTTTACTAACACCGTATAATGAGGTGAATATAAATACAGAGGCAGAAGAATCGGGAACAAAATTTTACGAATGTTTAGACATGATCTCTATTGCACCTGTAGATACCTATCCTGAATGCGATCTATCCCGCATTTAACCGCAATAAGAAGAGATCGATATTCGGATGCATATTTAGTTAATTGTTGGTAACAGTTATATATTTGTTAAATTCAAATTTAATTATTGTTTTAAGGATAATTTTCATTCTTCAAAAAGCACTGACATAAATGTTGGAGAAAACAAACATATTTGTGTAACAGGGCATTGTCATTTGTGTCAAATTGCGTTTAAAACATATAATAGCGTATAAATAAATCCTACTAATATTATAAAGGCGAACGATTGTGAGTGTGTATGTTTGTTACTTTTTCACGTCTAAACGGCTGGAGTGATTTTAATAAAATTTGGTATGTAGTTAGCTGACACCCTGGATTAACATTATATAAGCTATAATTTATAAAGTTTAATGCGGGTAACACCGCAGGGCATAGCAGGCTAGTGAATAATATAGACTTGTGGTGTCGTAAAAGCCGACTAAGGCATACACCAAGTAGTCGGGCAGCAGCGCCACCTGTGTACTAGCTACCACCTAACTGCGGTCGCCAACTCACATGCAAAGCGCGGTGACTAAAGGACCAACCACACCAAACGGCCCGCATCGAAACGAATTTTACAATCTTTAAACGAAATTAAATCGTGTATACAGTGTTTAAAGTTTTTAATACCAAGTCAAGGGTAAACACAGCCGATGACATGCCGCGACACGCGATCGGCTCCGTCCGCATGCGTTCGGATACCGGCGCATACGTTCGAATACTGCCGAATGCGCTCGGAGCCGTCCGCCTGCGTTCGGATTCCGCCGGGTGCGCTGGGGCTTAAAACTATGAAACTAAAAAGGAAGCGAAGGTAGTATGCGACGACGCGACGTCCGGCTGGACGCGGTCGGATGCCGTCGCATTCGACCGTATTCGACCGCATCCGGTCGGATGCGGCGGCATCCGACCGCGTCCGTGCGGTGCGATACTGGCCGATGCGGGCCGTTTGGTGTGGTTGGACCTTAAGGCGAACCTCTCCAAATGGTAATAGTAACATTTGAGGGAGCCCTATATCCAGTAGAGAACGATATCAGGCTGAAAATGATGATTAAATACATAAATATCTATTCATAATAGCTAACATCTCAACTTGGTAGAAATGCATTCTTGCGGATGCATATTATTATGTTGAACATTTCACAACGCTTTCACTTCTTCTACAATTCTTCGTTAAAGATATTTTTTTCTTATAGCTGGCTTTCTATGATTTGTATATAAATGTTGACCATTATCATTGATCAAATGTCGAAAACCCGATTTAAAATAGTATTTGTATTAAACATGACAGCAATCAATTATATGAAACAAGCTTGCCGATAAAAAAACACATCAAAATCAGTGTACCCGACGATGCAACAGACACTCTAAGTTGTAAGTTTATAACATCCTAGGATATTATTCAACCACGTCCATCTGATCCCAAACTAATCAGAGCTTGTACTATGGAAACCAGATAATCGATATACTTTCCTTTTGTAAATACATAATTATATAGATAATTACACCCAGACACAGGACAAACAGACATGTTCATGCACACAAATATCTGTCCTGGGTGGGTATCGAACCTACGACCTGCGACGTTAATGGCAAGCATCTACCAACCGCGCCACCCGGCCTGTATGTGCCAGGTCTGTTGTATGCGTAATTAAAACATCCATTCCATGTGACGTACTTATGCTCTTCTAGTTTTTATTACTAGGCTTTAGACTAGTCATAATATAGCATGACCTACTTAAGTGATTAGGTATAAGGTAGGTACATGTATGAAAAGCCATCAAAATTTTATTACAGAGTATGTATACAAGGCGGGATGAGGAAATAAAACTAGCTACTTAACTCTAAACGCTACTTAAGTAGTTCATAAAACGTTATCTTTACGATTCATCATAAAGAACTGACTGACGCCGCAACCAGGGTCTCACCATTTTACACATAACATCAATTACTCCTTAGATAACGAAATACCTATTCGTAACAATATAGTGAAGGAAAAAAAATAATCTGCGCGCATCTGCGACTTTGATTGACTTTCTATAGCGGTTAAAATTTATGCCGAATCGATAGCCCCGATCAGCTAGAATTAAAGCTATTTAGTTATCTTATCAATCTAACATCTTGGCCGGTCATCAGAGAACGCGACCCAAACATGACATTGATGACCCGATAACGACCGCAACACTAAAATGCCACTCAATCTTTAGATAGGCAGTATTTTCTCGTATGAAGATGGGCTGGGAAAAAGCGTGTTGTAAGTCAACAAAACTTTATTCCTTGGAGGTACGTTTTACTTATCTGCTTGACTGATCCGCTAAGATAATTCAAACTGCCACCGCTGCTGGCTGCATCAGCAGATAACCACGAACGGCGTAAGTAGTTACTCTAGCTTAGTCGGTAAATACGATTTGAGTGTATAAACTCTTTGTTCATAGGGCCCGGACCCAACTCTAAGCAATTGTTCGACACGCTACCCGTGACCAGAAGGCTGGCTTATATTTTCCACAGAGAATAAGCATCGCCATACACTTTACTCTTTAAGGCCGATATGGAGCATCTACTGGATGCCTATATTATAGTTTAGATTACGTTAGTATTGTAGACAAAATATCACATTTTATAATAAAAATAATAAAACTACTACCACTAAATAAAAGATAAAGATAATTTCTATTGCAAACCGTTTTCATTCACTTTCTATGTTTAGCACGATTTGGGGTCACACAGTATTTCCATCCACGTTGAAATAAAAGTCCAACAATATTTGACAGGCCGTTAAAAGGAAATAATTTCTGGGCTTGTCCATGCTACGGGGAATGTTAAGCTGTCGTCGGTCCCAGCTGTAGTAATTAAACAAAAGTTGATAACCCATGTGAGAGGTTACTGGGCCACTTAAACACTTAGGGCAGTGGTTATCCTAAATGAACAACGGTTTCCATCTTCAACCCTATTTACGTCTACAACAAGGCGTAACCGGTCAAGTCATAGAAATAACAGTATACAATTCACTGGGTCAAACGAATTCAATTCTCCATAAACAAAAGGCAAGTAAATAGGTACATAGAGCGCAATTTCTCCGCGCGAACGTCATGATAATGAACGCGTCACGGCCGCCGATAAAGCCTAATTCTCCCAATAATCTGACGCCAATCAAGTAAATAGATCACGAGATTGTTCGCGGCGGTTCGGTGATCGTGTCGTGAGAACGATAAGTTACAGGCGAGCAGGTGGTTCCCTCCCCGGCGGTGGCTAACTGTTCCACCATCATCAACGGAGCGAGCCGAGCGCGGCTTCGCGCAGTCCTATCCAGAGCCACCGGCAAAGCACGCGGGCCGTGCTCCATACGACGACCGCTATACCGTCCGCAGGCAAACGTTACTTTTGCGGACAATCGGCGCCAAGTGTTGCCGACTTACAAGTTCATCAGTGCACAGAACAAACAAACCTTGTGTGCAGTGATTGTTTGTTAATTTGGATATTTGGTACAATTGTTTTTATATTATAACGAGTAAGGTAATCGGGGCAGATAGCATTAACGGTTGGCTCCGCGCTCGAGTGTGGCAGACCGCAAGCATGACGAGCGCCGCCGATTGCGCTCTCGTGCTCTTCGTACTGGTAAGATATTTAAGTTAAAAGCCTTAACTACTTCTACCACAAAATACTTCTTATACCTTAAACGTTAGGTACTAGGTACGTAATGCCTTAATAACTAACTGGCATAGTTCTTACTCACCTGCGTGTATTTAAAAAGCGTTCGCATATTCAGTTGCAATACACGATATTCGAACATTTCCGTTGATGATATTTCGAACCGTCATAATTATAAAGGTGTCTATTACATTTATATTTATTTTGTCACACTCATTGGCTTAGCAGCAACATGTTCAACCGCAGACAATGGGGACTCAAAACCCAGGTCGGGCCATAATTGCATTTTTGTGGCACGATAAAGACTCAGTAGCAGCTAGCATATAGCTAGCAGAGAATACGTAAAGCTCTCGGTCCTGTCCCTAATTTTTCAGATTCAGATTCAGATACTTTATTGTGGATCATAGGATCATTTCCTCGTTCGTGTCGGAATATCGTCTCATTAGATTATTTAAGATAGATAAAGATATTACACCTGTATTAGCGGACACAATCGGGAACTACCTATAACTAATAAATCCTAAGTTGTTTTGGTTGGTTAAATTCCGTTATCGCTAAAATTCAGCAAGGGAACACTAGGTATTATGTTTATGTCTATAATGTTTCATATTTTACGCTACGACGACGCCCAATCACAACGGAGATTAGCCAACTGCATACAAGGCATAATATAGTGTAGTAGCAGGAGAGATTCATCTTTCTTCACACTCGTAATCCGTTATCAGATTGCCAACACGACAGTAGAGAGATCATGCATAGGAAGCCAATGAAGTAGTTTTCCGTGCTCTCCGAGGCACGAGTATCAAACACCGCCAAATTCCAGACTCGGCCTGCAACGTAATGTTATTCTTGTCAGAATAATCACAATAATTTTAATTGCCGGACCCTGGGTTTGAACTGAGGACCTCATTAACTGTGGTTTGAATCGCTATAACAACGAAGCAATTAAATGTATATAGTCAATGGTTTACTTTAACTGCTGTTATGTTATTAATAGTTTTCTAAACAAATCAAGTTAATATCAAAATACTCAACTTTCTTATTTTAAAAAAAATTGTAAACTTAATTTTGGATCTAACGGACATCTCTTATTGTTATTTAATTTGTAATCTTTCATAGATATTTTCTGTAGACAAACGTGCAATCGAATTAAACTTCTGTTTATAAATCCTTACCAATAGATGTATTAATATAAATGTTATAATGCAAATTTAATAGATATTGTTTGTTTATATTATTATGATAAGCTTTCTCCGATTATTGTGAACTAATATACATAACATTTTATCTACCTACTCGAAAAAATACTTATTAAAACGAATTTATACATAAATCAAACCAATTTACGTAAAACAATCAAATTATAAATTGATTTGAATAACTTTTTTTTCGAGTAGGTAGATAAAATGTCGTCTTTCGGCATATGATGAGGATGATGAAGTATTTTTAGGCGAGATAGTCCTACACAAATTATGTTTTAAAGGAATCTTATGGTACCCTAAAATAGGGTGAAGAAGAGTGGTAGTAGTAAAAAATATAAACTACGTAGGGAACCGCCCTGCAGGCTCCGCACGGGTAAATAGATATAAACATAAATTTGTATTTTAATTTACTACTTTATGCACACATATAGATTAGATAACAACAGTTCCTTATCCTAAAGTCATCTGTCAATTTTACTAAGGATTTGACAGACTTATTTAAACAGATAACACTTAACTATAAAAGTTAGACGTATAAAACATGGTTCCTAGTTGCGGCTAATGATGAGAACCATCAACTTCTAGTTCGTTACTTTATGTATCATTATTAGTTTTTGAATTAATAATGACTTCTGTACGCAATATTTTAATACCTTGGCTTAAGTGCATTATTGTCATTCTCATAGAGATCTTCAATAATTAGTTATAGTATAGTAGGTAGTTATTCTATTCAAAATAAAATATAACCCACGCTACTCACTGATAAAGTAGCATTCTATAGGTGAAAGAATTTATAAACTCAGGTAATACGTTTTGTGTTTATCCATTACAAATAAACAAATAAACGTCTAAAAAAACGAATCTTTTCTTTTTATAATTCCCCTTATCTCTATTTTCTCCTATAATTCTCTACAGATATGCTTTACTATAAGGAAAAGAACAGTTAAATAAAGTTTAAGAGTGTAATTTTTTTTAAATTAATATTACGCTAATTTACTACTACTTACTTCTAATTTACAAAGAATAATTTATTGCATAACCCAAGTAATACCCAGCAGAAAGACACAATGTAACTTGATAAAACAACATGAATATTAAGCTCATAAGATCAGTTCACTTAAATTACCTGCATTCACAAATTGTTTAAGTATATAGTAAAATCTGAATGTTTGTCCTCATTCTTGGGTATTCAAGACAAGTTATATTTGAATCCGGTTTGCTTACTAGAATACGTAGGTATAATCATAAATACAGTGTTAGTAATAAGCTGGACTCTCGGTACAGCTCAACGCGGCCATCTGACCCACTTGTGCAAAGTCTAAGTTGTCGTACTAAGTAAGTATGTAGAAACTTCTTAATATATGTCTGTTTATAAATTTCCTTGCATAAATTACTATTCTTAGCTTTTATCGGTACAAACTGATAGTTTAAATTTTAAGTCAACTTCAAAAGCTTATGAATTTGAATATCCTATTAATATTATAAATGCGAAAGTTTGATAGTATGGATGTGTGGATGTTTGTTAATCTTTCACGCAAAAACTACCGAAGGGTTTTCTGATGGAACTTTGTAGTAAGTAATTTACATAGTTTAAAAATCTGAATAACACATATGCTATAATTTATAAAGTTTTACGCGACCAAAACCGCTGGGCACAGCTAGTAATGTATGCTTTTTAATTTCTTTTTTTTTCTACGATGTTACGCGATTTCTTCTTTGTTTGGAAACTGAATAATTATTTTTTATTGGGCTCATATACATTTTGCTTATGTCGGTTGTAATAAAGATAAGTTGAAAGAGGTTGTATATATTTTTAAGCAGCAATAAACTACCGAGTCGGTAAAAAGGTCAAAGTCAGTAAATACCTACGACAAGTTGCAAGACACGTGGTATCATGATGCATATCCGACATTCCTTTAACGAGTTCTGGTCACCTTATTGCATCCAGTACTACAGGATTAACATAATAATGCTATTAACTGGTTTGTAGTCTGAAAGGTTTTCACCAGTTGAGCTGCTTATAGAACGCAAAAACACTGTGTCCTATACTCATATCACTATAATGTTAATACCGACTAATAACGAATAAATACTGTGGTCTAGCTAAAAACTACGGATGCAGAGTAACCCTAAAATTGAAATAACTGTAAAAAATCTGAAAAACAATTTTAAACTTTTGAACTGCTTAACTGATCTACATGTAGTGTGCATGTTGTGTGTTTATGTATATGTGTGTGTATGTGAATATACATATATACAACATTGTGTGTGTATGTGAATATACATATATATAAAATTAGAAAAATGTATGTAATGAAGCATGTACTTATGTTATTTGTTATTAATTAAGTTAAACTTATACTTCAAATGTAACTACAGCAATATCGATATACAGATAAGAGAGGGGTCTTTTCTAATACAAGTTACATATAACTTAAAAGAAGAGACCCACACACTCTAACAACTACTTGTAGTAAATAAAGAATTTTTTATGTGACATAGCTTAGAACCATTATGATTGAAAAGGTTACACATAAAAAAAACCGTCTTGAAATCAATCCATCCTTTTTGAAGCTACTATGCCACAGATATTTAGCTAAGTTTTAATATCCTAAATTAAAAAGATTGATCAATATTTTTTTGTAAGTGAGAACTTTTAAATGTGACGGTACGACTCTAATACGACCTTAGTATTTAATACGAGTTGCATCATAAAACAAGTTATTACCTACTTACGTAAAAATATTATCTTATTGTACTTAACTAGAACACGTCAAGTATTTCAAATTAGGGGACGCGAACGTGGTAAAAGACTGAGGACCGGATTCACAAGGTACAAAAACATTGGTAAGCTTATTGAAGTAGAAAATGTTGTGTGCACTTAACTATTCCACAAAAAAGAAATTACTTCATTGCATCATATGTTTATATACTATGCCTACATGTATATTGATTAGTAATCAACGACTTGTACTTTATCAAGGGCCGTGGATAGACTGAATAAGTACAAAACATATTTTTCATAATGTGCCAAAATCGGCAACAAGAATTATTAATAAAACCGGCAAAGTGCGAGGGTTCCGTAGCAGCAAGTATTAAGTTAACCGCATTAAGTTAAAATCTTAATGCGGTTCACAGAATACATCTACTTACCAAGTTTCAACAGTACAGCTCGTATAGTTTCGGAAAAAGTGGCTGTGACATACTGACATAATTTAAGAGTTTTTTTGAAGGGAAAACTACTTTAGCGGCGATGTGCAGTTTTATGGGACGGGTAATATAAAATGTTAAACTTGGGTCAGGACACGTGACCTAATATTCGATCAGGTTACGTGAAACAGAGGGTCTTTTTTTTCAATTCACACAGGCTGTTTATACACTCACATGATCGCAGCATTATCGAAGTGAAAACTTCCTTAGCGGCGTTGTGCACTTATTTTCTTTAAATGCCCGAAGACTTATTTTTTACAGCCAACAGCCTAACCAAATCTAGTACTATTTTTCAATTTAGGGAATGAAGCAATTACTATGAGTCTTTACCGCCCAAAGGTGGGAAGTAGCATCTTCCACTCGCTACTCGGATCAAATAATACACTACTTTCCGAGTATGTAAAATGAAAAATAGTTTTCACTTCTATCGGCAGTCCCCAAAGACTGTTTTTTTTTTACTAAAGAAGTAGGATACAATTTGATAACAATTAGGTTTTTATCCAATGCCTTTTTGATATTTGATAGTTGTCATTGATATTGGCAGCACCAGAAGTGCGTAGAGACGCAAAATAAATATTGGCAGCTCAAAAAAAAAACATTAAAAAGTAAGTAGGTAGCAATAAAGAGAGGTAGCGAGGGAAGTATCTAGTTTCTGAAGTAGGTAAACATCTGTTACGCATTATAGTAACATAAATTCATAGAAATTCACATACAAATTGGCCTAATAACATTCAGAGCACCTTATAAAATTAAAAGAAAGACTCTGTCGAATGAGATGATGATAATAATAGCTAAATATTTCATCGTCAATAGTTGTATTCAAACGGTTAGCCTTTGGATCACTTGATTGAAACCATTTAGAAAATTAAATTTCACGCAGATTAGATTTCCGAGATTCATACAAAAAATAGTCGAGAACATTGATACCTTCTAATAACTGTATCGTGTTAGAAATAAACCACATTCTAGTATAAAGAACTTACTTTAGAAAGTTATACAATGTATAACATAAATAATATGGAATATTACTCAGTGATTTAATGGTTATGTAACAAGAATCCTTTTGGCTTTTAATTACTTAACATGTTAAATATACGGTGGCGTTATATCAATCATTAAAAGCATCATCATCTTCAGCCTGATATTATCCACTGCCTCCTCCAAAGGTTTCTATAACGTTATCATTTGGAGGGGTTTGCCGTAGCCGTAGTCACCGCGCTTGGCATGCGGGTTGGCTACCGCAGGCATAGGAGTTAGGTGGTAGCTAGTACACAGGGGGCGTTACTGCCCGACTACCTGGTGCATCCCTTAATTGCTGTTTACGACAGCCACGGGATGGTATGGGGTGACCCTGTTATTCTTTCGATTTCTTTGACAACGAGTGTTTAACACGCTCAGCGCCATGTGTATCGATTGCGATACACACTGTCTAAATACTTGTGTAACTTTTTCGATACGTGTATCGAAAAAGTACTGGAATGGTGCTCGTGATCACCATTCCAGTCAAAGCGCCGTGTATCGCTAACGCGCACACTTTCCATACATTCTGTTCAGCAAAAAAAGTGTTTAGATGAAAAAAATCATTCCTCTAAGACATCTAAACTAATTTAGAGACTAAAAACAAAGAAAAATATCAAAAACATTTGGTGGTATTGGCTTATAGGGCTTGGCGCCGAGCGTGTTAATACCTTATAAATCCGTTTTGACAATAACTTCAACAAATTATCTATTTAACTAAATCATGACTGTCATAAATTAAATAATATTAATACTTAAATTATGTTCTGACAATTTTCATGCGCTTTTTAAAGTGTAGGCGTATAAAAACCGTAACATATTTAATCTTACTCTTACGTACCCACATCACAATGTTTATCTTCAAATAAAAAAGTAAAAATATTCAATGAGAGCAACAAGCCGCTTTGCGTCGTATTTTATCGGCTTCACTTTAACGCATTAACTTTAGCCTTTGAAAATCTTTAGAAACTCAGCCTACCAAAGAAACTGAATAAATTATATACAATGAATTCAGATTATGTGGTAATGCGGGAGCATTAATCCATATCCTAGTTTGCCATAGTTACTAAAGTTATGCCTTAGTACATAAAGCGCGTACTTAGAGTTACGCGCACTTTGACGTCCCATCCGATCCTCCATCGGACGAGCGGCCCACGTCTTAACATATTACTGTAGAGCAACAGTTGCATAGAACATTCTTAAAATAGACCCTCTCATGCTCTGAGCTATGATTCGAATCACGAAAGGTGTGCCTGAGAGTTACTTCTTAGCTTACAGCCCTATTTGCTAGACAGATTGAGCCCCCGTTCCATTCTATTGTCCAGTGATGTAATGATAATCTCCTAGGATAAAAGGTAATTTATCAACTTAGTCATAAACTACTGAAATCCAGACTACACATGTAAGTTGGCTTTAAAGTATTTTATATGATTTCTAAAAAAAATTACAAAGATTCTACCTTTTGTAATATTTTTGTGTTAATGGTTTTATATATATAAATAATAAATTGTTCTATAATTAATAATGGGTCATGGTGTTTTTAATAATAGCGTATTCGAGAATACTCAAGAAAAAAAACAAAATTATGAATGTAATGTTTGAAACGGGAGTATCATAACTGTTTTGTTAAAAATTAGGACTAACTTCAATTTGTCTGTCAAAGAAAATAGAAATAATACAATAAAAATTATTACTATTCAAATTACTAAAACTAGCAGTTGAGTACCTAACAGTTATTGATATATAGGTACCACTGTGATAAACGGACGGATGGACTGAGACCCGCCATTGGTGTCTTTTTAACACTTGGATGACCAAAACGATGAACTGAAATATTTGATTCCTCCTGCAAATTGCGCCGGCTGAGTGTCGAATTTGTATCAGAAAGAAGGTTTATCGAGTAAATAAATTCTTATTTAGCGTTATTTGCTGAAGTACTAAAAGTTATTTAGCTTCCTGGTTACATAACTGTATATGGATTCCATACACTTTATTCTCTCCTTTTCTCTTGGGGTGACCACCCCAAGAGAAAAGGACACACCGGTTCAACCCGGTGCGGCTAATTAGCATAATCATAGATATAGTTAACGGCCTCGTTTGTCTAGAGGTAACGTGATCAAACCATGGATAATATGGTTCTCGATTCATCAAAATCACCCACTGGAAGCTAGAAGTTAGCGTTTCTCTACAGCCGTGCCTCGGAAAGCACCATCAGTCCTGTTCCTGATCTCCTCCGGTCGTGTAGGATAGCCCATCGGAGAGTGACAGTAAGAGAATAGATCGTGCACTCTTTTTTGTGCATATACTCCTACACGATAATATGTTCTGCATAGTCGCGTAGTCTCTATTGACATTGGCCGCTTTACCCAAAATACAGACTTGAGCACTTTTGTTATTGTACGACCAGATTTTATTCGGCTTCCGACTAATGTAACGATACAACGATTGTCAAATGATGTGTTCACGACACGTCACCCTTAACGAGTACTCGGAAACAACTGACTGACTGCACGTGTGGCGCAGCGGCTAAGACAGTCGCCTCGCTGCTCCGTGTCGCGGGTTCGAGTCCCACGCTGCACCACTATTTGTGTGACCCATAAATAGTTGTTCTGAGTCTGGATGTAATTTGTGTCCGTCTATTATATGTTTGTAAAGTACCCCGCGACACAGGGAATAAATTACCTAGTGCGGGCGTTGTCTTTTTTTAACGAAAACTTCCATTTTTTACTCAAAGATTGTCCACTCCGGGAATCGACCCCGCAATCTTTATTACACGCTAAATAGATGTTATCTAAAATAAATAAGTGTTAAGTTACTGGGTCAATCTCGTTGTGCTTTAAACTGTAGCAAATTTAAATAAAAATGTATTTCAAGTAGTGTAAAATCCAAAAGCATGAGCAACTTAAGATAAAAAACGAACGGTAAATGAAAATATAAAATTTATTTTTGCTGTGGTCACGCTTGACCCGTAACATAAGCCAAAGTTTTGTTCATATACGAGTAAATACATTTGTCCGTAGACAAGGTTCCCAAGATACCATTTACGTGCCTACTTACCTATTATAATATGAATTTACTACTGGTTGTATTAGGGCCATAGCAGTCAGTATCAAAAGAGATTAGTCACCTGCGCGGTACACTATTACTGCACCCTTGTGTACTAATCCAAACACAGAATGATGTACAGACGCCAGCACATCCAGCTACCCCAATCGGTCAAATTTCTTTTATAGATTTTCAACTTTATCACAACGGCATAAGGTTCACTTTCAATTGGGGAAATTTGACAGATTGGGGTAGCTTGAAGTGCTGGCGTCTGTACTGTTCAGGCGGATGACTAATCCTAGACGGTCAGGAAAAGATCACGTCGACGGCTTCAAGTGTTCTTCTTCAGTTTTCACACGGAGGTGCCGTCTTCTGAACTGTGAAATGCGGAATAATTGATAGAACATAACACATTTTTGTGAAGAACTTGGGAATCAAATCCTTTATCTAGACTGAATACGCTACCGCTTAGACTTATGAGGCAGGCAGGCTCTTGTTAATAAACATTCATATTTTATAAATTAGATTGGAGGAACTTTCCACGACAAATTGGAGTAAAATGAAAGAAATATACAAACTATTTAAACTTTTTTGGTATACATAAAAATAATACTTAACGGCTAATGTCAAAAATTTAAGTACCTACGTGTGTCCGATTTGAGCGGGATAATAATAATTACTTTAAGAACGAACATGTTTAAAGAGCGCAAATGTACTAAAACATTTTTTTTATATAAAAACAAATAAACTACGTTAAGAATAAAAATTTTGGTATTTTCGATCGGTGAAGGATAATAATAATAAAATAATATAATCGTTTATTTCTCTCTTAAAGGTACATGCATTAGTTTTAACAGTTTAGGATACAATAATGAGGAAACGATACATGTTTCTTCCGTTTGTGGTGGAAACAATGGGTCTTTGGGACTCAGAAGCAAGTGTTTTCGTTAGGAAGCTGTCCAGGCGTCTTATCAAGTCATCAAGTGACCAGAGAGCTGGCACGTACTTAAACAACGTATTAGCCTCGCTATTCAACGACTCGCAATTCCCGCAGGCGACGATTTAAATTCAGTTTTTTACGAGTTGTTAAATAGGTATTCATTAAAAAGGTTTTTATTTATAGGTATTTAATATTAAATAAGAAGTTAAGAATTGAAATAATAGTTAAAGTAAAATTAGATTAAGTCTCATAAGTTAAATAAGTACAAACATTAAAAAAACTATTTTTATTCCACCTTGTTTTAATTTTACCAATGTAACTAAACGTGTCGCATATTAACATGAAACATGTCCAAAATACATCACTTCAAATCCGAGAATGACGATCAGCTAATGCATTTTATATGGGTATCCATTTTTTGTATTTCTTTTATCTAATTGTTTCAATTTTTTTTAATTACCTCCAATATTCATGTTATACCTTGTTTACATAACTAGAGACTCATTTTTGTTTCTATAAAATACCTACATATTTTAGTCTCAAATATGCAAATTAAATACATTCGCATTACTACTAATGGACAACGCACCCCGAAATCTGGCAGCATAAATATGTCAGAAATCAATGCTTGATACTAAGTTTGGTATACCTTAGTCGGGGATCAAGTATTGCCATTTAGCCAACAGGCAAATACTCTAGTCACTTGTAATTATTAGTAAAGCTGAAGCATGTATCGGTTACTCACCTCTCTAAGATGGACACGGACGTTCCAGATGATGCGTGGCGCGTGCGTGTTGCGGGTGAATAAAACTTGCGCGCACGCTTTCAATGTCTGCCGCACCCAGACGTAACTGCATCTTACTTAATGGTGCTGCACATTCGCTACAAACATCTCGGCTCACAATAATAAGTCATGATTTTTTATCTTTATTGGCTAGTTTCAAGATTGGAGTGCATAATAAACTCAACTATTATCCAGGGCAATAATTATTCCCCAATTATGAATTATAATGAATTAATTATGTAGCAAGTGACAGCATTGATTGAGGTCCCGTTTTTAATTTGCTATGACCCAAAAAAAAATACTAACACAAATTAGTGAGTCGAGTCTGCGTTATTCATTTGAATTGATGATCAAAAAAAGTCATTTGATACGATGAAATCGTATCGTAATTTTTTTACTTACTTACATACTTTTTTTTAAAAGTGCCTACGTCTGGGTATGTCGGGCTCGCAGCGACTAAACCTTCCTGCCGTGGACTTCTCATGGCGCCGCCGGATGGGGGGAGCCCCGAGAATGCGGGTAGACTGTTTCGGTGCCCCACTTTTGCGCCATGTCACACATGGTCGAGACACCTACCCTGGGAGGACTCTGGTTTGCCTCCCCTATTGCCGACTCATCAAATGACACCTTATTAGCTAGAGTACAATTAATTATTTTAATTGTAATGTAATAATAAAATAACAATTAAGTAATGTCAAATTGAATTAAATTAAAAGTTTATTGAAATATCTATATACTTACTTCATTAAGTTAATGAGTAAATCGAATAATAATAATATTAAAATAGATCACAAATTTCTGAGATATGAGGGATTCGATTATGCCTTGGAAAAGACGTGCCATCAAAGACGATGATGACTTGGAAAGGGAACGAAGGGCGTTGTCAGTGAGAGCGAACATGTTAGCTCGCAGGTTTGCACGGTGTTCAAGGACAGTAAAAATCACTCTTTTTAGAGCCTATTGCTCCTCATTCTACACGTGCTCCTTGTGGGCTAAATATACTCAAAAATCTTACAACGCTCTTCGTATCCAATACAACAACGCGTTCAGGGTGCTGTTGGGTCTGCCACGTTTCTGTAGCGCATCGGGCATGTTTGCTGAAGCCAGAGTGGACTGTTTCTACGCCACAATGCGCAAACGGTGTGCATCCCTGGTGAGCAGGATTCGTGGCCACTCTAACAGCATTCTGGCCATGATCGCAGGCAGATTTGACTGCCTATACATGAATCACTGCTGCGCTCTTTCTCACGGAATGGGGCATCAGTGATTCATGTATTCCAGTAAACAAAATCTTAGCTATATTTTTACTAACATAGAATAAGTTTTATGTATTACTAACAATTTTGAGTCTTTGGTTACTTTAATAAATAACTTTTATTATTATGCGGTATGGGATCAGTGGCGATCATCTATCTCTTTCTTGCAGAACGACGTTACTAAGTAACTTATATGGCGTCCTTTGTCTAACATTATTTTTAATATAATTGAAACCCTGTTATTTTTAAGCAAAAATATTAAAATATAATATCTACTATATAATATATATATATATATATATATATATATATATATATATAATTTAATATATATTATAATATAATATATACTATATAATATATACTATATATAATTTTATATATCCGCCTTCAATAATAAGTAGCAAAATAGTGTTAATAAAATACTGAATACATTTCACCCACGCACAATTTCAAAATTTTCAACTTCATGTCAAGAGATATTTGATATTCTGGACGGTATCTTCTATAAATATTTAGGATAGTAAATATGACAAAATACACGATGATTATGTTACGACTATTCACGGCAGAATAGACAAACCACGATTAATAATACTTAGGAAGTGAATAAAATAATTTTGGACTGATAAAATTATTAACTTTACGCTCCCATTCCACTTTAATCAAGGAATTCTATTCTATTTAGTTTGTAAGCTATTACCCCAAACCCTCCACACATTTTACTTTCATAGGTTGTTACGGGGATCCTATTTGTGTTTATTGTGGTTCATTCAAACCGTATTATTAAACATCTGTTGCTCGTAAGACTATAAGTAAATATGTATATACTTTAATCGCTTATCAAGACCATAGAAGAGGTAAAATGTAATACCTAGTATAAGATGCATAGTTTTATCACCAATAAACGCCCTCACGAAATAAGTAACTTTGGATTACAAATTTATTCAATCCCGTTACAGAACCTCTTCTCCTTACGATCATCATCATTATCGTACATGCTTGTAAAGTTCCATTCATTCTTCTAAGCTTTAATCTATCGAATGCTTTCGCGCTATTCTCAGTGGAATGGATCGCTATATAAATTCTATTGAAAATACATGCAGAAGATTTTCACTTTGATTTTCTATGTCGAGTATAAAACTTTAGTTACAAAACGAAATGCTCTATTTACTGTATTCTTAAAAATCAGGAGTCCTTCAAGGCTTCGTCCTTGTTTTCTCCTATTCTCAGTCCTCTTCATTAAATGAACCAACATTCCCAAATTTCCGTGGTTCGACTGTGTATTTATATACTGGTATAACACAACGATAAATTTTAATATTAATTTCTTGAGGTATCTTCAGGAACTGGAAAATAACAGTTATTTTTCTACATAGCATTGATATATGGTACGGAGGTTATATAAAATAATATTAAATTTCAAATACAACAAAAACTGTTAAATGGTATATAAGTAGAGTTAAAAGAGATTTTAAATTAAAAACAATAGAGCAAATATTGTTGTCACACCGTTTAAACTTGAAGAGAAAATTATAGCAATTGCCTTTTATAAATTAATAAAGAAAATAACACCTTTCTTCAGAATACTTTACCAGCTGGGTAACATGTCGCCAATTAGTGTAACAATTATACCAAACTATGGGAACTAGATAACATACCGTGGGATTTAAGCGAGTGACTGACTGTAATCTCTGTATTAGAGAAGTGTTAATTTGCTAGATACAGCTAAATACGTTACCAGTCGCATTAGATGTGAGAAAAAGTAATGTGAAGACACGATGTATGTCAAATCATAATTATATGATGTATTTATTATATTCATATTCATTTATTTCGTAAAGCCAGTTTACATGTCAATAATTATTATATATGATTATCACAAATTACAATAAAATAAAATAAAAACACAATTAGAATTCAAATAATAAGTCCATCTACAATCTAAAACAAGCTAAAGTAAAGTAAAAATAAGATTATATCTATGTCAATGTTAGTCGCTCACTTGGAATTCAATAATTCCTTATAATTATAAAAAGTTTGTTCAATGAGCCAGCGTTTAAGTCGGTATTTAAAACCTGACAAGGTAGGAGCTGTTTTAACGGCATCTGGTAACTTGTTATATATAGTAGGGCCCATGACATGAGTCAGCTTGGAGGATTTGGCAAGGAAGTGTTTTACGGCTGTCAGTTGATTGATAAAAAGTAAAATAAAATAAATAATATTAATACAAGAGCAAGAGAACGGAAACTTCCACTAAGAAGATGGAAAGATGATCTTCGCGTGGCTCTGGACAAGAGTCCCGGCAGACAGAGAGCAATGGAAGCAGTAGGAGGAGGCCTATGTCAAGCGACACACCGAGCTAAGAGACATTTTATAAACCACAAGACCATAGAGAGGAACTAGCTCGGTACAAAAGGCTGCATCATCATACATCATCATCAATATTAATACGTGAAGCAAAAACTTTCTATCCCTTATTACGAAAATTGCGCGGACGTAGGAGTTACAGGAGAGAAATTTCATGGAACAGTCTAAGTTCATATGGAAAAGGAGTGCAGAAAGCTAATATTTCTATATAATATGCATTAGAAGTAAAATATTTTATATTAAAAAAAAATACATACACTACCATGCCTTTGACACAATGACAAACTGGGTGTCAAAACTGAGAACACATTAATATTATTTATGTTAAATGTCTATAGTCTTTGACAATATAACCTTTAATGGTCGAATTTCGAACAAGTGCGATCTCTAGTATGATTGAATATCGTGCAAGGAAAATGTCTTTCAAATGGAAATCCGGCCATAGCGGCCAGTGTTAACGTAGATTAAACATCGCATCGTTAACTGCAAAACCGGGTCTACGAGTATCCCCTCATTCTCATGATCTGATGAGTGGAAACCACCGGTGCGTGGTCAGGGGATGGCTCAATGGCTTTATTGTGTAACACCACACACTTCCTGACTCCAGGCTGCTAATGAACATGACCTTCGTGACTTTAAAAATTCGTGTCCTTTGAATTCCATCATGATTATCTTCACTTTTTTATAATTACTGTTCTAAAAACATAACTATATTCTTAACTACCTGTGCCCCGCGGTTTTACCCGCGCTAATCCTTATAGATTATAGCCTATGTGTTTATCCAGGGTGTCAGCTAACTCCATACCAAATTTTAAGAAAATCGCTCCAGCCGTTTAGACGTGAAGAAGTCACAAACATACACACTCACAAACTTTCGCCTTTATAATATTCAACATTTTATCAAAATGTATTGGCTAAAAACAACCCCATCAACCAATCTACTTTGTATTTTGTAACAAACGTTGAAATGGAAATATCACTTTTACTCGACAGTAGAACTGTAATATTCGCGATATTATTAGAAATCGAATATTCCAAAGTAGAGCAGTAGAATTTATTAATGTGGCAAATGCATATTCAAAAGCTAACGATGTAACGAAAACCGTTTTAAACGCAGAATCAATTCATTCTCCGAAACAAAACTTCACGCCCAATAATCAGAATGAAACCGTTTTAAAAGAAAAAAAAGCACTTAACCGACTACAGAAATTTACATACAACTGAGCGCATCGTTTCCGCACGGAGTTCTGTGCCAACGGTCATCCGAGTGACCTGCGGTCGTTACCGAAAACCTACCATATCCGACCCACTTTCTGAACGATCATCGTCTGCGTATTATCAAGGAAAATATCGTAAACTATTTGTATCGAACCAGCAATGTATACAGAAAGATCCGAGTTGTAATAAAGTAGTTAGAGCATGAACCGTGATAAAGTCTATAAAATCGACTTACTTTCAACGACGCGGCATTACCCGACCTCACGTTCACGGACCAAATGATGTGGTATGGTTCGCTTCATTTACAAAACCGCAACTACGCTCATAATCTTCTTATGTCGCTCTAATAATATACGTATAATATTTAGAAAAAAGCACTGATACGTATCTTTCTAAAACTTACATTACCTACCTATGTTTATTAGTTATGCAGAAAACTTTAATTTTATTATATTTAGCCGTTAGGGGTCAATACGCTTGGTGCACGGGGACTATACCTAATTATATGGCCTCGTAAGGGATGTCGTAAAATTGATAATTGGCGCTTCACATGATTGTCAACCAGCGTGTAATGCGACTAACCTTTTTGGCAGATTCGCCGAAAACGACGCCGAGGATTTTATTGACGCCATAATTATATACTTTTATGTTGGTTTAATGTCTTTGTTTATTGTTACAAGTGTATATAGTTATAATTTAAAGATTTCAATAATAATAAATCTTAATAAAAATAAATTAATGAAGAAACTTATTTTCTTTTGTTATATAACTATTATGTTTAACGGTAGTCCGAGTTCCAAAATGAGTGGTGTACCAGAATATTTATTAAATTTTAAAAATTAATTGAGAAAGTCTAAAACCCAACCCAAGTCTCAAATGAGACGAACCCTGCGCCTGCGCCACATGAGTGGGAAAGCGCATATAACATGCTAGGTACTGCGTTTTTTTACCCACTCACCTAACTGGCTGAAAACCTAGTTCAATGGTGAGATATTATTGTAATTATTAAAAAAAACAGTGCACTAATGATCAAATAGTTAGTAATATTATTTAAAAAAATACTGAGTCTCATCATTCCTAAATAACGTAATAATAATAAAAAATCTTAATTGATACATTGCCATGTAACAGCAGTAGCAATGAAATAAAAGTCTTAAGTCGTCGACCGGTGTTACAAGTGATGACTTACGCTAGAGAGGCCTCATAAGAAGGCTCAGTGTCAACCAAAAACCAACAGAAGACTATGCTCTGAGCTTCTCTCTCTACAAGCTAGAATCGGAAATGTTGAAATCGGCAAAGGAACTAAAGTAACCGCTGTAGCCCAAAAAAAAAAGAAGAAAAGCTCACAACGTTGACCGACGGGGACCGATATTGTAAGGGCAAAGCCACTGGATTCCTGTACCTACCGTTAGGCCGATTGTCGAGATCATTAGAGAAGGCCGTTGTCCAGCAACGTTTTCCAGCTGATATGATTTTAAGTATAGTATATCAATACTAATAAAATAGTTTTATTGTTAAGCTCTTCTTAGCCAATTATTAATGCCCCGCGGTTTTACCCACGTTTAACATTATAAATTATAGCCTACTAGCGGCCCGGTACGTGCTTCGCTACGCTTTTAAGTATTAGTACAAATTGTTTGTATATGGGAGTATAGAAAGATGTTGATATTACACATTTTCAAGACGTTTTTTAAATTTCCCCTACGTACAAACCTTCCCTGGACTTACACGAATAATTCAAGACCAAAATTAGCCAAATCGGTAAAGGCGGTGTTGAGTTATAACATTACAACGAAAAGTGGCATTGATTTTTATATATATAGATGTGTTAATCCAGGATGTCAGCTAACTCCATACCAAATTTTATTAAAATCGCTCCAGCCGTTTAGACGTGAACCAGTAACACACATACAAACTCACACATTCACAAACTTTCGCCTTTATAATATTAGTGTGATAGAAGCATGTCTAACGTTAAATTTATGCAACGTATATAAATTTTGTTTGATTTGTGTCAATGTCTGGAGTGAAGTGGCGCATCAACAAGTCGCATATAGGTACGTAAAAAGAATATTTTGTCGCTTATCACGTTTATAATCTACATTATTTACGAAACAATGTTTAGGTCACTTTTTATATTTAATTATTAAATTCAAAATGAATAGGTATTATTCTTTCTCTTTATAATCTGAAAACTTCACGCCCCAGAGCACAATACTGTATTTATGGAAGTTTTATATTTTAGGTGAAAATTTATTGAACCTGTAAGTTACGTGGTACATGATACCATTGTATAGGTATTAAAAACTCCTTTCTTACCACAAAAACCAGAACCATATAAAGAATAATCCATTGTACGTAAGCGTACCGTACCACAACTTCATAATTTCTCGAATACATCACGTAAAAGATTAAATATAGAAAATAAGTTCTACATCCTATCAACTACGCCACAAGATAATCGCAAGCATTTTCATTGTGGTCGGCTCTGATCGCTTCTAAGCTATCATTAAGCACATCAAGCTTTGGGTACCTATCAATTTCCCCAATTGAAAGTGAACCTTATGCCTAAGTGATAAAGTTGAAAATCTATAAAAGAAATTTGGCAAATTTGGGTAGCTGGATGTGCTGGCGTCTTTACATAAACCTAATTCATATCACTATTTAGATAATACCAATATAATACTATAGGAATTAAGTAATATTTACAATATACAAAAGCCTAAGTCTAGAGTAATAAAGAAGTACTTAATCCTTGGGCGTCGATAAAAATTTGGGCATCGGTGCCTTTGAGCATCGTACCCAGAATGCTGGCAGCATTGCCATGCTGGATTGCAATGCTTAAACGCTGTCAAAAAAATTTGCCAGCCCTCTGGTCACATGCATATAGCGTCGACCAAGCGTTTAGATATTTCGCGGAATATCTATAAATTTTTTGAAACGTTCCGTTTCAAAAAATTAACCAAACAACAATATTGCTGACAACGCATTCCATTATTATAATAATATCCTGGGACATTATTCACACACGGCCCTCTGACCCCGAACTTGAGCTTGTAATATGGAAACCAGATAACTGATATACTATTTTTCTTTTGTAAATACATACTTTTGTACATAATTTACACCAAGACCCAGGACAAATAGACATCATGCACACAAATATCTGTCCCGGCTGAGAATCGAACCCACGTGCGGCGTGAAAGGCGGCGTATCTACCAACCACGCTAACAGGCCCGTCACAAAATTCAAACTTAAATGCAGTTAAATTTATTACAATACAGTTTATTTCCCTATTATTGAAGTCACCCAAGTTGGGTTTCGGAAACCATCCTACACACGTTACAAAGACGTTCGGTTCAGGACATTTTACGCCAAGCTTGACGAAAGGTGTTTTAAACTGACAGGTGTCATAAAAGCCTTAGAGCCGCTGCACTTTAAAGTACAACAATCTGTTACTGTAGGGACGTGCCTTTGACTACACTAGATACATACCTAAGTCGCAGATAGAACGTCAAGATTACACTTAGTGGGTACAATGTGAGAGGAAATGTATATACTTGTATATATATATAATGTTTAAAACAAAACAATACTCTGCAATTAGCCTCCTGATTGTTTAATCGCGTGGTGTTGTTCCTTCCTACAAATTGTATGCTCATTGTTACAGATCCGGGCAACGTTCGCACAAGACTACGATGGTGAGAACCGTTACTTCTTCTCTTATTTAGTTTAAGTGGTTTCTTTAACCGTGTCGAGGACACGAATAAACATTTATTTACTTACCAAATTACCGTTTCTTTCCCAGGAATTTACTTGAACGTAAGTATTCACTTTTTCTCGGTGCTTTTTAATACGACATTTTATATTGCGTGGCTTATATTTTGTGTACCTAATAGGTACTTCTTCGTATCGTTTTGCGAAATTGACGTCACTAATATATTTATGTTTGGATAATTTTAATAGATCACTAAATTGGTCATTTCATAGTTGATATTAGATTACAACAATGAGCAGCCATCTTTTTCATTGCACATGCGCTATCAGTTGATACATTTACAATACGAAAACCAGTCTTACTTGCAACGTAATAAAGGCGCTGTCGAGGTAAAAGTATATGCACTGACGGTGCCTCTTTGGGGAAGCGTTCGCGTATTCAATCACCGATAATGAGATCTGGATCTCATTATCGGTGATTATATTATGTTCGGGTGAGAGAAAGAAAAGAGAAAAAAAGAGAAATTATAGCAAATCGTGAGACGGAAACTCCAAAGTCGTTCAACGGTTTGGAAGATGTCTGGACTAGAATAGATTTGGTGTCAATAGCGAGTACTTTACTCAGCTTTTTTCGACTAACCGATATCAGTAGAAGACCTTAGAAGATCAGCAGAGTCTGTCAAGAAGTGAATCTGAATATGATTATAGATAAGATGAACATCATGTCGAACTTCCCTATTGAACCCACTCAAGTGAAGGTTGGAGACTACATTAGAAGTTGTTGTTATATTAGCCTGGGACAGACCATCCAATTATACCTAGTACCGGTGTACCTTCGACAAAGTCAATCGAACTCGGAAGCTACGTAACATCTTCTCGTCCTCAATTCGAAAATCGGCCAGTATGTATTGCCAGTGTTACGGAGTTGAGCCGTGGTCGCTTACTATGAGCCTTATATATAAGAAGGCTCAAGGTCAACATAGCCGTCTGTAAGAGTAATGTACGACAGCTATGTTTGGTGGTTGCTGCGTAATCGAACCAGAAATGGCGAACTAAAGTATTTAGAAGCCGGCAGGGTCAAAAGCTCATCATGAAGCCTACGAACCAAAAGATGCAGCGTGGTCCAGCCTCCCACAAGGCGGGCCGATGATCTTGTGAGACTCGCTGAAAGCTGCTGAATCAGGGTAGCACAAGACCGGTAATTATGGAGACGTTTCGGGGAGGCCTTTGTCTAACAGTTGATGTCTGTCGGCTCACATGATGGGCTTTGTTTACAAAAATAGACTACTAGATATTGATGGAAGTAATAATTAGCTTTTATTGAACAATATCTGTGTGTTTTATTCTCACGCTACAAAAGCCATATCGATACATACCTTCATGAGAAATGGATCTCAAAGATATATATATGCTTGCAATTTATGACGTTCTTCAACCTACATCCTGTAGACAATGGCAATGTAGAGACCAGAGCAGAGAGTACCAGAGCAGTGTCTCATTGGTTTGGCAGCAGCGGCTTGACTGTACGTGTGGCGCAGCGGCTAAAACAGTCGCCGCTTCGTGTCGCGGGTTCGAGTCCAGCGCTGGACAACTATTTGTGTGGCCCATAAATAATTGTTTTGGGTCTGGATGTAATTTGTGTCCGCCTATTATATGTTTGTAAAGTACCCCGTGACACAGGGACTAGATTCACTAGTTGTCTTTAAAAAAAAGTCATCTGTATTGATAAGGCCAACGGTTCAACCGCACGGGGCCGTTAAGTGATATAATGACTCTTCTGTTAAAAATAAAACTGACCATCAGCCAGAACTCTGAAAGTTGGTAGTGTTACACCCACTTGCGTTGGAGACTTCACAGTGAGGGAATAGAGGATGCACCTATATTTGCAATGATACTGGCCGACTGAAATAATCCATCCAGATGTTTTTGCCAGAATTTATGAAAAACTAAACAAACGCACGAATTCGAATTCGTACGTCCGTTTAGTAGACATGCAGCTGGCTCATTACCTATTAGTTACTGCGTGGTGGATCTTATTTTATGCTGATGTTTCGTTTTCTGTAGACTTGTATTAAGCCTACTGGAGGACATAATTAACAGACCAGTGTAAGCCATTCAGTCAGGCTTTAATAAAGAAAACTAAGATTTATTTTGAGGTCTAGTTGGTTGAGGGACTACCTTCCGTGACCCTATGTGACCACGATCGCAGTTCTCATGAGAATATACATGGTAACTCGACGTATTCCTTGCAGGACGTCATAGTAGGGTTAAAATGCAACAAATTAAGCCACCAAATGTTCTACCGAAATTCAGTAGTTTTTGAGTTAGTTCGATTTTTAGAGTTTTTATGAATAATCCCAGATTAAATCATTTGAAACCAATTTAAAAATTATTTACGGCGCGACAGTACAGAAATTTTAAGTTATTATCGTAGTTGATGCCGTAGCAGATCTTTGTTAATAATTAAAAGTTCAAAAATGCCTTAAACCTTGGCAAATATCACTAATCAAACATTTTTTTTTTTTGTAATTTTTGTTATTACTCCATACAAATTGTTGTCTAGTGCAAAAATAAAATACTACGCCTGATGTACAAATTACTAGGAAAATATCCTTATCTTATCAGCTATCCAAAAAGGTATGAATGTTAATACAAAGTCATGGACTACATTATGAAAATCGTTTTTGATTTAGTACAGGAAGACGTGCGTCTCACAAAAAGGTGATTATTCGGAAAATCAAATAAAACAATTTCGTGAATGTTATTATTATTTTTAATAAATTTCAATTTAATAACTTTTATGACATACATTTCACACGTCTTGTTCGATGTGCTGCCCTCGGTTTCGAATACATGTTCTTATTCGCTTCCTCATTTCAGTTTTTGTGATTCTTGATGTGATTGTTGCCCTCATCTGGTCCGCCGCATCTGTTATTCTCTCCCTTAGTTCTTCAATTGAATTTACTGGGGTCACATAAACTAGGTCTTTCATATGACCCCAGACGTAAAAGTCTAGGGGCGTCAGATCAGGGCTTCGCGCAGGCCACGGAATCGGCCCACCGCGCCCTATCCATCGGTTTGGATAGTTTTCATCCAGCAATTGTCGAATTGTGATTCGGAAGTGGGCTGGACATCCGTCATGTTGATAAATCATGTTTGCTCTTCTTTCTTCCGGTACATCCGCGAGCAGTGGTGTTAAATGATTTCTAAGGAAATCTTCATAAAGTTCCCCATTTAGTGTTCGGGGTAAAAAATGTGGGCCGATCAATTTGTCGTCGATAATACCCATCCAAACATTAAGCGAGAACCTACGCTGGGATGCGGTTGGTTTCAGTTTTTTAGGGTTTGCTTCTGCTTTCGGTGCCCAGTAATGTAAGTTGTGGTAGTTTGTGATACCATCACGGTCAAAACATGACTCATCGGTCCACAGAATGTTTTTTAAAAAGTTTTCGCCTTCGGCGTCGGCATTCAGCATGAAACGACAAAATTCAAGCCGTCTCGGCGGATCTCCCTCTTCTAATGACTGGACTGGTTGGTAGTGATATGGATGTCGGCCTGACAAGTGAACTACAGACCAGACTTTCCACTGTGACATACCAAGCTCACGCGCTACGATGTTTGTCGATATGTTGGGGTCGTCAATAAAACGTTGAAGAATCAGCTCTTCGTCGTCAGCCGTGTATCTCCGGGAACGACCAGTGTCAATTTGCCTGGTTCTTTGGACGCTGCCAGTTTCAGATATTCGCCGATAAGTCGATCCGAAGACACTAACGTGTGGGAGTCGGCGGTTGGGAAAGCGAAGTCCATATTCTCTCCGCGCTTCAGCAGCGTTACCGTCACAAAGTCCGTAACAGTAAATTATGTCAGCGTATTCAGGATTAGAATATGCAGCCATAGTCAGCACTTATGAAGGCACAGCACAGCACGAGAGCAAGATACGCGATAGGGATAGCCAGATAACAAAACACGAGCTTGCGCGACGTAGAGTTGAGACTGACTAACGCTGACGACCAGAAAATCGCACCCCGAGTCATGCCGAGAGAACAATAGTAACCAATCACAAAGCTTACCGTGTGTTTGGAGTTCAAGCTCAGGTAAAACTACGAATTCTACGAATAACAAACAAAATGTTGATTGTCTCACAATTTTACCTGCTCCCCATAAAACTCTTCTCTACCCTGTCATACATGCAAAAGTATTGACAATCATACCTTTCTGAATAGCTGATAAGACAAGGATATTTTCCTAGTAATTTGTACATCAGGCGTAGTATTTTATTTTTGCACTAGACAACAATTTGTATGGAGTAACAACAAAAATTACAAAAAAAAAAATGTTTGATTAGTGATATTTGCCAAGGTTTAAGGCATTTTTGAACTTTTAATTATTAACAAAGATCTGCTACGGCATCAACTACGATAATAACTTAAAATTTCTGTACTGTCGCGCCGTAAATAATTTTTAAATTGGTTTCAAATGATTTAATCTGGGATTATTCATAAAAACTCTAAAAATCGAACTAACTCAAAAACTACTGAATTTCGGTAGAACATTTGGTGGCTTAATTTGTTGCATTTTAGCCCTACTATGACGTCCTGCAAGGAATACGTCGAGTTACCAGTAACCCTGTATATGATAATCGTTACAAGTACTCAGAAACCTAACAAAATACTGGGTCCGACCATAAGTTACTAGTTCGCTATGGGTTGGAAGATGGAGGGCGATTAATACAGTCTTACCTTAAACCCACATTAACCACACCACATTACCATTACCACCACATTACCCACATAAAGTTGAGGAGAAGACCTCAATTTTACAAAGGAGAAGAAAAGAAACGTGACTGTATAACATTATAAATAAAGAATGCATTTTTGATAAACTGGCACATTGCTATTGCTACGAAAACATACAAAAATAATGAACAGAAGCCAGCACATCAAGCTACCCCAATCTGTCAAGTTTCCCCAATTGAAAGTGAACCTTATACTTTTGTGATAAAGTTGAAAATCTATAAAAGAAATTTGACAGATTGGGGAAGCTGGATGTGCTGGCGCCTGTACAAGAAATGTACAATTCAATTAGGTTATTTTTTTATTATTTTTATTCAGTACAATGGAAATGTACATAGGCGGACTTAATGCCAAAGGCATTTTCTACCAGGCAACCTTACGGTACTGCTTAACCTAATTGATTTGTATGTAGGCATTCTTTTTGTATGTGTATTAGCAATAGCCATACTAAAAATGTTTTATACTAATTATGGTTTATATTTAACTTTTCTATTACAGTGACGGACATTCAGTGCACATTTGCGAGTGGCGGTACCGGTTTGCGAGATTCAGTGACTGCACTGTTAAGGAAACCAGAAGGCTTTCGAGGGGCACCGCTGTTCGCGGACGACCGCTCTACGGACCCCGTGGCAGACACCGTGTGCCAAATACGACCAGAAGCCGATGACCCCACGGGGCTTCTTTATAGGCTGAGGATAACAGACTTCACAAGATGCGGTGTGCTAAAAAGGAACGTAAGTAAACAAAATACCTACCTTAATTTAAATAACGGAGTATTCCTGTATTCATCAGTACGATACTCGAGATTAACGACCAAGAGATATGCTGTGTGGTTGGTAGCATAGAATATTGCCGCCCCTTATCATCCCGTGGTGGGAGGGGAAGTCGTCCCGAGGGTGTATCTCTCAGAGAACCAAACAGCAGCGTCTCTTTGATCGTCTTACTGCGATCCCAACCCGTCTGCCAAGCGTGGCGATTATGGACACAACTCTTTTTTGGAAATCTTTTGGGGATGCCATAGTCCAGCTGTGGACGTCGGTTGGCTGACATGATGACCAATAAATTATGGTACCCATTTTAAGGTCAATCTCTCTCTACTATATAAAAATAAGTCGGGTTTTCCTTCCTGACGCTATAACTCCAGAACGCACGAACCGATTTCCACGGTTTTGCATTCGTTGGAAAGGTCTCGGGCTCCGTGGGGTTTATAGCAAGGAAAATTTATAAAATTTAACGCGGGTAACACCGCGGGGCACAGCTAGTTTCTTATATACAATAATCATAATGACAGATGAAACATGAAAGTAGGGTGAAGCAGTGAAATCCTGCTAGGCTAATTGTAAATGTTAGAGTATCCCCCCTGGAAAAAGGCCTCCCCAATGATAAATAAATGCTATAAACAACGCGCTTTGCAGACGGGTAATCGCAGTATGATTTTCATTGTACTTAAAGAGATGCTGTTGCCCGTTTTACAAATAATTTTGTTAATAAACGACATCGCGGGCCCTCCTTAAATTATTTTTTGTATCGCAGGGGACTTTAATATATAAATAATAGATTTAATAAAGCTATCGGTGGTTACACTTAAATCTTTGAATCACCCTTTCAATCACATAAACAAGTTTAAAGCTTGAGATACAATATTTAATCTTATATTGAGGTTTAAATTACTCCATCGTACTTGACTTACAATAACAATAAAAAGGTCAGTGACCATTGTTGCCAATGAAATATTATGAATGAATATTCAACTTTACTCGTAAAGCTATTTCATTTCACTTTCGCTTTTATGTTTATTATGAGTTTAAGTATCACCTTGATACCTGTTCTTGACGCATCTTGATCTTGAATCGTTGTAAGTGCAACCCGTTACCGAGGCATACCTAATTAGGTAAACGGAATGCAAGTTTTTATAGCTGTGTGAACGAGATTTGCATCAATAAATGTATATTCAAGTTTATAATAATAATAATATCTTAGGACATTATTCACACACGGCCATCTGATCCCAAACTTAGCAGAGTTTGTACTTTCGAAACCAGATAACTGATATACTATATATAATACTTTTCTTTTGTAAATACATACTTATAAAGATAATTACACCCAGAGTCAGGACAAACTTACATGTCCATATACACAAATATCTGTCCTGGGTGGGAATCGAACACTCGATCTGCGGCGTGCAAAGCAAGCATTTACCAGCCAGGCCATAGGCCCGTTTACGATGACATGTGTCAGTCCACTATAGTCAATACAATTTTGCCATATTTTAAATGAATGCCCCTAATCCTGGGCACGGAACATCACATCGGATTCGAAATTTTTCCACCGTAAATTTAATCCAAATTCAGAAGATAATTATAAAATATGGTCCGGGGCTCTACCGGCTAAGACGCCGAACATCATTTTCGTGAATGGCGTTCAAATAAATAAAGGCTAAAAATGACTTAATCAATCGGTGACTTAGCTGGTAGAGCCCCTGGGCTCTACCGGCTAAGTCGCCGAAGTTAGCATGCCGACTTACTAGATATAACTCCTGTAATTTTAAGACAGTCTATTGTGCGATGTGGTGTTCTTTTGACTCTATTTTCTATTTTGACTATGGTATCCGTTGTGTCCAACCAACGCGATTAGCGTTTTCGATTGTCACAAGTAACAAGAATGCTCTACGCCAAGTGAGCTGCAATTAACAAGTAATAAGCTACCTTATAAAAACAACCTTTAGATATCTAATTATAGCGACATAATTTATAGTTTAGGATGATGGAAATTTTATTTTTATGAAATATCTTCAATGCAACCACATATTGGAGTAATTTACCCCAAGTTAAACCCTAAGCTAGGGATTAAACAAGAAAGTAATGATTCGATTTTTTTTAATAAATAATATCTGGGACACTATTAACACATGGCCATCTGATCCCAAACTAAGCAGAGCTTGTACTATGGAAACCAGATAACTGATATAATACATATACTACTTGTCTTTTGTAAATACATACTTATATAGATAATTACACCCAGACTCAGGACAAACAGACATGTTCATGCACACAAATATCTGTCCTGGGTGGGAATCGAACCCACGACCTCCGGCGTGAAAAGCAAGCATTTGCCTACCACGCCAACAGGCCCGTCAATTCATTTAATTTAGTTTTTTCTTTTTATTGTTATAATATTCGCTAAAAATATCCCTTATAATTTTTTTATGAACTATTCCTTTGTTTAGTTAAGTAAAAAATATACGTCTATAAAACTTATACAAAACCAAAGTTTAAAGGTGTTTAATAGTTTGATGGGAAGTGTATTTCGTACAGCCCGCCATCTCTGTAATATGTTAACTATAAAAAACAATAAATAACATTTCACTGCATGACAGACTAAATTATAGTCTCATTAGAACATCAAACAAAATGTTGGATCATTCTTTGGGGCGAGTACCAGCGTGTGAAATTTCTATTGTTCCTATTTCTTAACGACGGCAGCCATAAGTTAGCAAGTAGGCGAATAATATAGGAACTATGTTGTGTCATCGGAATATAATAACATATTCCGTTACTAACAGTAAGAAATAAACCTGTGGCCTATACAACGCACCGCTCAACTGATATATTATTAACCAAGAACACGGACACCGATGTACTATGAAGCAAAGCTATCGAGGTAAAGAGAAATCTGAAACACCCATGTCAACACTAGAATGCAGTATCAATTGAATACAATGCACTTCACTTCACCTCGCCACTTACGTTCTTACTAATTGTGCCAATCGATTCAGATCCAGGTTACGATCGATGATGAACGAACATCAATACGATCTCCATTGGCTCCATCGTCGCCTTTATCGATTGATTTAGAAATCTAATTTGATGAATGATTTTGAGAACAAAGAAGTGGCTTACATATTTGAAGTTTGATCCACAGTACCGAATAAACAGAGATTAATTAAGCGTAGGAATTGATTGAGGTAGTATGACTAACCACTTTGTAATAGTGAAGTGCGCGATATGGAGAAAAAGTGAAAGCCATCTTTGACATTACCTGAAAATATATACATATGTATGTGTATTTGTTGACGTTGGTGAGCCAAATAAATAAATAAATAAAATATTGGGGTTTCATTTGATGCATTTGTATTGTATGGTATTACAGAAGACTGAATTAGTACCGGGAAATCATATCTAAGATGTGCTCAAGAATGTGTAGATACTTATAGTGGACATTCTTGAGCAAATCTTAGAGGAATTTACATATTTATGGAGTGAAGAGTTTAATTTCATATTTTGGAAAGTATGACATAGAAGTAAATTTCCTACAATTAGGAGTCATCAGGGAACTATAACAGAGCACAGAAAATAAAATGTTCATAAACTTATTAATTAATTAGGTCTATAAATAATAACATTGCCATCAAATCAAGATATTATTATGTAAAATTATAAACCAGGCCAGTTAGGATTATTGTGGTTTTTCTTTAAGTTCCTGCATGTAAGTAATTTTAAATAAAATGTACAATTATATTTGCAGGGGTTTGTCCACGTCCGGGTGTGGTTCCCGCAGTTCCCGGGAGTGGTGATGCAATCTGACCAGGAGCTGATCATCATGTGCAAGCCCCCAGAACCCACAATCATCGAAAATAAGGCAGCAGGGTTTGCTGGGAGTTTGTAAGTATTTTCTTGAAAATATTGTTGGCTTTCAAACAAAATTTTTTGTGATCCCGTAACGTAATTATTATCACAATCTATGGCCCATAAAATTGTTCTTTTTAGAGCAAATCATGGTCACGTCTCTAAGGAATGCCCAGAAAGTTTATTCTACTCGTACTAAGTAGACAGTCTATTGTTTTTTATGTTTTCAACCATTGCAGTCCCCATGGAGCCAGGGTATCAGGCGTAGTGGAGGAGACGCCAGGCCGGCTTGAGTATGAGGTGGCTTTGTACAAAGAGGCGCCTCCGGTGTCCCGTCACTCTAACCACTCCGTCGACTTGCCTGTAGATCAGGTAACTGCCGTACGTTCAGCTCCTTAATATGATATGAAATAGAAAAAGTAGATGCTTGCAAGTACTTTTTATTACTTATTTGTTAATTTTGCTTACATATCGGTATAAGGCATATGGCATATATACCTATGGCTTTAATTTACGCAAGTGAAACCGCGGTGCACAACTAGTGAATTCATATATACCACCCACTTTAAAAATAATTGATTAAATTTCTGTATTTTGTGATTTTTCTTTCAATTGTTGAAATATGTATACATCTTCTTTAGTACAATATTCGAGAAATAAAAAATATCGCCGAATGAACTTATTTAGCAAATTAGAAAAGTAACTTTAAATAGGTACTGATATAAAAATTTATCACGTTTTTTTTATTATTTTAGTTTTAGTATGAATTAAGATTATTTTTATATTATATAAAGTATTATTTAAAATTCTATTTTATGCTTGTCTACACACAGATTTTTAAGTCTCTTAATACTTATTAATGCGTACTTAATACTACCTCACAACAACCAATTACCATCAAGTAAGCCGTAGATTTGTTTATTTACCGACTTCGAAATCAAAAAACTTCTTCTATAAGAGGCCTAGCTTTTAGCGCCGGATTAGTTGCAATATTTTGACATCAAGGCTTAAGTGCTTTTAGACTTAGTCTGGCCTATTTTTATCGTACTTAAGTATTAAAAGCGTCTAAGATCTCAATGCGATGAGTGAAATAAATGAAAATGGGAAATCTCTCTACCAATCCTGGGTAGGCGCTTTGCCGATAAGCTGCTAATGATACACACTGGAAAATCAAATTTAGAACCTTTATAACACCTTTTCGGAAGATATAAGTGTTCTTCTGCTTTGTTTCCTAGAAACATATAGCTATGAATTACGAGTAACACTATAAAACTAAAATTTTATAGCGCCTAAGATGTATCACACAAATTCAAGTTAATGCCCTATTAGAGTCTACATGGCTACAAAAACTAAACTATCCGTGAATTCTATGTAACACTTTTATAGCGTATATTATTTATAAACGAATAATTGGACCGTTATGATACAGGCGGTGCCGATCGGAACGAAGCTGCAGTTGCGCGCGCGCATCAACCCAGACTCTGCGTGGCGGCACATCAAGTTGTTGGAGGTGGCCGTGTCGCCTGATCCAGATCGACCACACGCCCCCGGCGCCGTCCTACTTGTCAAAGATGGGTAGGTCGACCACAATTTGCTATTTTGTACCAGATACCACTTAACTTACCAATAAAATAGTGTACGGTGAGCAATATAATTAGCTTGAAAAGTTCTAAGCCTCGGTTGTATGATACTTCCAATAAAGCATCGCGAGGCGCTCATAGCTAGATGCTCTCACCAGTCCGTAAGCGATTGGCGAGGTTAAGCAACTAGGCTCGCGGTCAGTCCATAGATGGGTGACCGCCAAAGTGGATTAATTTCTGAGCGTCTCCGTGCTTCGGAGGGCACGTTAAGCTGTCGGTCCCGGTTGTAGTCATTAGACAACAGTCGTTAAGCCATGTCAGAGGCCTACTGGGCGGCCTGAGCAACTCTGACACTAGGGTTACCACTACCCACACGATAAGCAAGCAAGCATCGCGATCGGTGAAACTTGAAAAGCCTAGATGTTATTTGAATACCAGCGACTGTGTTTATAGAGTACAAAGAGTAGGTATGTATATAGTATAATAAATAGTTTGGAATAACCAAAGACATGCATTCTTCACTTGTAACAAACAAATTGCAGAATATCAGTTTATAAATATCTTGGAACTACTAACACACTGCCATCTGATACTAAACTGCTCAGCTCTCAGTATGTTTATCAGTGTTCTGGTTGCATAGTTCAGGAACAGAAATTGGAATCATATGGCAGTATGTTAGTTGACCCAAGATATTTATTATTAAAATTTATTCGGTACCAATTATACATGAACGTAACATTGGCCGTTGGGGCAAAAAGGTTCTCGATTGGCGACCATGTAAGACGCAGCTTGGCCAGGCCCCCTACCATCGAACTATTACAAAGTCACGCGTTGTCCCGCAAAATGTCACGCGTTGTCTCATAGGAAAATCGTATTACAACGTCTCCTCTTTGTAATAGCTCCATGCCCCTTATAAGATGGACCGATGATATTGTGCGGACCGCTGATAACCACTGGATGCGGATAGCGCAAGACCGGCAATTAAGGAGATCTTTGGGGGAGGCTTTTGTCCAGCAGTGAGCGTCTTTTGGCTGATATGATGATATAAAAAATGAATTTCGAAGTAAATTTGTATTTTTATCATTCGTCTGGTTGCCATAGGACAGCCTGGTTTGGGAACAGATGGCAGTTTGTTGGTTTTCCCAAGATATTTATTTTGTTACATTTCTTTATTTATTATATCATTTAAAGTCAAACAATTATTTAATAAAATAAAAAGCAGTGTTAGATTTACGAACACGTCTGTGGAATATGTTTGAATTATTGGCGGAGATTCACAAAAGCCGAATAACACAAATTCTTGTACGCGAGTACAAAAAACAAGTCATCAAAGATTAAACTGCAGTGGACTGTGACATCTCACTACTTTAATTTGTTCTAAAAAATAGTCACGCTTGATCGTTAATTTGGATTATTAACAGGTGTCGAAATCGCGATTTTGCGTCGATTATACCGCACCAGCCGGCCCGTTATCGAGAGAGACACAATGAGGTGTTTTTGGACTTCGAAGCGTTCTTACTGGCTTCGATGAAAGAACGTTCGACACTATGGATACACTCGCAGATCAAAGCATGCATGGATGCTGCCGACTGCCAGCCGGACTATTGCCTAGATTTGTTTGAACCTTCAGGTAAAATACCTTTTTTTCGTGGGGAAATCCGTTATGGATACCCGTTTCCTTAGGTAGAACATCGACTTATGTAGGACTCCAAACGCCTAAAGCCCCACCCTTGTTACATAAAAATTTGGAAGAGTAGATACCGGTAACTCCATTGGAACCTCTCCGTTCCCTTCATGTATTACCTCGCAATGGGAATAAAACCACAACATGCTGCAGACCTCGACGGGGCTATTTTTGAGAGCTTTAACCCTTAATCGGACTATGGGACTCTATTGTGTGTGTAATAAGAGCTAAAACCAATGAATTGTGAACATGTCTTATGCCCGATTAAAAGTTAGACTCGACTTAAGACTAACTAACTAAGCATCAACAACATGGCGCCGGTACATGAGGTATACCGACACCTTTTTTCTCTCACCCTTTTAGGCTCCTTTTACTACAGGGTATACCGTAGACCATTTGTGCCCGGGACTTCAGGGCCAACAGGTGAAATAGCTAAGCGATTAAGGTACTTGTTCTGCTTAGATTTAAGACCTAGTTTAGTAGTTTCACTCACGTAAAAGCGCCGTTACCATTTCGATGAGTGATTGGGAATAAATCTGAAACTTTTAAGAGTTAATCAGCAGTTCTTAGAAATATCGTCTTTTTTGGAGAATAAAAAGTACCTACAGCATTTAAAGAGTTCTAAAAATGTCGCATACCTGGTCAATAGAATTTTAAAATATTAAGCCCAAAAAGCTTTACCAAATAAAAAATATTAATTTATTGACCTTAGTTGAAGATTTTTCCTGACTTAAGTTTTGAAATGGAAAAATATTACTTTTAATCCCACTATGTTTTATTTACCTACTATTAAATAATGTAGTACCATTATTTACTACACTACTACTAAATAATGGTCCGTTGCAGTCAAGTTTGACTAACTATTTCACCACCTGATTAGTACACCGGGGACTTGAATCACCTTAAAATATTATTATCATTGTACAGACGCCAGCACATCCAGCTACTCCAATCTGTCAAATTTCATTTATAGATATTCAACTTTATCACATAAGCATAAGGTTCACTTTCAATTGGGGAAATTTGACAGATTTGGGCATATTTATATAATCATTTTCAATCTAACATAGAATATTCAAAACCATAGCCCTACGAATCCCCAAACAACAAAATTGCTATAATATTTTCTCTGACAATATATCGGCCATAGCTAACATGTATTTGATTTTTATTTTCAGGACATGGTCGTCGAAGAAGGTCTTTGCCTGAAGCTACTTTCAATCACAGCATAACCAGTGAACCTCTCGTAGCCGATAATTCCACAACTCCTTTCACCAGGTTCAAAGAGAACTTGGAATATTCGGTTGTGATGCCGGGGGAACTATTTCATAGAACGCCCATAGAAGGAACATGTGCCACCTCTATGATGGTAGCAGTAGCGCTCGGCGCTTTGCTTTTCATGTCTGCTTTACTAGTAAGTCCAATACAGCAGGTACTCTAGTTTTGAATTATTCCTCTAGTCTCCAAATTCGGTAAGGATATGAAATAGTGGATACTATACTAAAAGTGGTAATGTATGCTGCAGAGTATTTTTTTCATTTATTGTTATTAATTTGCACATACTTAGAGAGAACTCACAAATTAGTACCACGATGACCTCTCAAAATCTTTCTAGGCACCGTTTCGCCCTTTAGTTAGTTGAATAATTTGCATGCTTTTTTATTATTACATTAACTTTCTTTTTGTTGAGCTTTATGTATCACTAGATGGTATGTACCTAGTGTTTATTTTATTTAGATTTGAAACAGTTTTTGTTATTTGTTGGCAAGTTTGGGGGAGTTTATTTAAGAAGACAGGCACAAGGTATTCGTGATGTCTTTCTGTAAAAGTAATTTGCCTTAAGATTCAGTTAGTCATGTGGTCTCGTTTTGTCAGTTAACAATTCTAATCTATTTGATTCTGTGAGAATGTTAAACTCGATTTTATCATACCTAATTTAAATTAAAGAATTTTAGATATGACAGGAGTAAATAAGTAGTACAAACTTAGAGTTAACAGTGATTACATTTTTAAAGACAGACTTTACTGTACGTCTTCTTACTGGAAAATGAGTAAAGACATGGTACCTACTTTTTATTAATGGATAGAGAATTATCAATTTTCTTATGTGCACCCCTTATATGTCGTTGCTGATATGATATATTTTTTTTTCTCTCTTTCAGATGTGCTATTTAGCGACTAAGCTCAACTCTACAATGCTAAAGAACAGTAGTCTCCAGACACCATCAGGCAAGGGCTTCGAGCAGATACTGAGAGAGTTAGCACACCACTCACTCCCCGACACGGGTTACACTGGTCGGCCAACAGTGCAATAAAGAATCCTGTTAGTCTCCAGAGACTAACCCATTCGCTTTGTAATACTCACTATCTAATTTATTTTTCTAATTGGCTAATGGCGTCTGAACCTGCCATAGTATTCACTCCATTGGTAAAATTATAACGCAGCTCATCAGAAGATTGCTTTAAAAACGGATAGAAAAATCAAACGCAGGCGGAATTTTACCAAAATCTATTATTGACGTAACCGGCAATGTGCAGTGACGCATAGTAGAATAAAATGGCGGTTTTAGATGCTTATATACGTAAAGTTAAGCTAACCTAATACAGTTTAGTTTCAGTACCTCAAGATTCTGATGATAGATGCATTTTTATATAAGTACAGCCAAAATAAAACCTGATTAAAAGACATTTCAATCACTTTCATCTATGATTTAGGATTGGGCAGTGATGTTTTTTTATGCTCCTGTTCGCTTAGTATGAATTTTAGAAAACGAAACGTAGGTACAGTCGACACACCTTTGGATACACTTACCTACTCGAAAAGAACGGCTCTTATATAGTTGGGTCGAACGTATGTCGCTGTAATATATTTCATGCAAAGTTTTAAATACACGTTCACACGTAATTCGCTGCCCATTTATTTCGCCCATTGCTACAAAGATAATGTAATTGTTTATAAAAGTACAGCATGCTTCCCCGTTGATCCACATGCTAAGCTCAGCGTCTCGATTTTGATTTGAAATGTTTAATTCAGATATTAAAGGAAACCATATCATCCAATGTATAAATTATATTATGGATTAAATTATATTTTTATTGATTAATGAATAAGATTAATTGCTCGAATAATAACAATGAAATAAAGAGGCTGCGCTTTCCTAATACCGAATTAATTCCCTGGACTCGTACTAAATCTTGCTAAGAAAAAGACGTAAAATACCAATGGCAGAAGGTTAAAGTTGGTACCATGATTTGAACCTTTCCCCATGGAACAGCTGTCCCCTTTTGTTCATTTACCTACCTAGTTTGAGTACATCATTGTGGAACCTTTTCTAATTTCAATAATTAAGTATGCATTAGACTTAGTTACCAAGCCTTATTGAGTGTAAGGTTGGACTTAAAATTAAGTGGGCACTGAAACAAACTTCAAGAATTAAACTTATGACTGAAAAATCGCAAGTTAGTTGAACGAGCGCTATTACTTCGTATTTTTTTCAGTCATGACTGTCACGTAAATAGTATTAAGTTATTATTTATTTATAAAGATAAAATTATACCGTAACTAACAGTTAAATGGACCTCGGAAAACTGGAATTTAAGAGAAAATTCGTTCCCGTTTTTTGGACCTCCATCTAATTGTGAATGATGTTACTTAATTAAGTATTAATTTATTTAGTTTAAATATTGGAATTAAAACAAATGAAGTGATGAAAATATGAAGTTTCTTTATATAGCCCATAGATGTGAAAAATATATTCCCTATGTAAGATACAAGTAAGTATACTATTCTGCGTCAATTTACGGTAAATCACAAACAACAGTAACGTGAATATGGTAGGTCCCATAGCTAAAATCAAATATGACCAAAATGTTAATATAAGTAAGTACCTATAGATATGCCAACGCCGCAAGCCCGAAATCGCCACTCCTATTTTAAATTATAATTAATTTCCTTGTGATCGGAAGAGATAGTTTTCACAATATTTTAGGTACACACGGCTACATATAAGATATTAATTTCCAATATAAGCTCTCATTGTATGGAAATCCTATACAACGAGAGATTAGCTTATACTGGAAATGTGTAGCTTGATATGTAGCCGTATACCTATTGTAGAAAATCCACAACATTGTGGATTTTCGACAATAGGTATTTCCAGTTTTTCCAATTTAGACCAATCGGAAAAATCCTGGCCCACTTATCGATATGACTAAAGCAATAGATGTAGGTAGGTATCCCTATTTATTTACTTTTATGAACACAATATCACCCCGAAATAAACGTTTAAGTAATGTAATATTTTTGAATAGCAATCTAACGTGAACGGGAAAATAAACAACAAAAATTCTCCAAGGCATTGCCTTAGTTCACATTACGGAATATAGGTAATGTAGGGAATTAATTAAAGAAAAATTGTGATAGCTTTTTATTAGGAAAAAATGAAAAATTATGGGAAAACAAAGGATCTTGAAGGAATGATGCAATGATAACCAAAAAATTACTATAACAGCGTCTTAAGCAGTCGACTGGACTGTACCTAAATACGTTGGTCACTGTTGTGCAGTCTCCCATGGGATGGCACAACAGTGACACAACCTTCATTTATTTATTTACGTGTTCCTTGTTTTTGTTTATTTTCAGTGATTACTAACATAGTCGTAAGTTTATACTAACAGTACTGTTGAGTCCTAGTTACTCGAATTAAGAAAGTTCTATTCTATAACAAACTACGTTTAATGACCACATCTTTTATTTTCTTTTCCCATCTGCAATAGTTCATAACATCCGTAACGAGTATTCCTAGTGGTATTTTTAGCTGACCAGGGGAGATGGCAACATCAGCTACTCTGGCAATACCATCACGTCCTGGGAATACGGTGACCATGCTATTACAAAGCAGAGACGGCCTAAGCAAATGTGCACTGTGATTCTCAACTAAGTCCTGACGTCATCATATAGGCGTGGCCTAAGTCAGTGTATTGTTGGCGTTAGTCCTGTGCACAACTACGTGAACGTTCACAATTTACAGCAATATTTGCGCTAGAAGTAAAAAATAATTAAGTGTAGTCTTTCATATTGTAAAAAATACTCGGATAGACGTTCTAATGCTATGTATGGCATCACATTTTATTTGTAAATAAGTTTATGCGTGTTTTTATCAAAATAGTTCTAGAATAATCCCGTAACGTCGGCGTTTCGAAACACAATTCTACACAATATTAGATGCCGGTCATGGAAATTAAAAATATTTAGGTACGTAGAGCTCAGCTCTAGCATATTCTAATATTCGTATGAACTGAAATTTGTTATACTTTCAGTCGTAAAAACCCTTTTGGCCAAAATATAATTTTTGTAGCTTTTTATACAATTTTGTTAACAAACCGCCATCTATCGTCGACTGGAAAACAACATGAACATAACTAAAAAACAGGGCCGTAATTAAAATCCAGTTAGTTTACCTAATGTCCCGCAGATGTATCATAAATAGAAAGTACTTAAAACATCGAATAGACTGCACATAAAAATACAACAATTTGCTTGGGGGACAGGTAGGCCGTAAGTGCTATTGAACTTGACTTCAATTGAATGATACAATGAAATTATTGATTTATTAAATTTAAATTAGCTTTGATTTCCACATCAGATGTTTCTTCGATTTTTATAAGTCAAATGCCCTTCAGACCGAACAACTTTTGCAGAGACCTTATTCCTACATGTATTATGGTGTGGTCTCCTTCGAGCACTCGACGAGATAGCAGCCCTTGAGAATGGTCCGTGGAGGTCTGAAACATGTGTTGGGTATCGTACTGGCGCATGTAATTTGCTTTTTTATATTGTCCTTCTAGCATGTGCACATTTTTGCGGGCGGGAGGGCGGTGCAAATTGCATCCCGGCATGATTAAACTGACAATTAGCGGAAGTAACACTACATATTGATTTTGTATTTTGATTGTTATGGATTTCCGCAAAGTGACGCCTGATTAGATTGTAGCAATTTTGAAATTCGGCACCGAGAAAAAAGAGAACGTTATCGAATTTTTATACGTGTAAGGCCAAGGCAGCTAACGTCGCGCCGTTAGCTGCCTTGGCAGCTAACGGCGCGACGGCGTTGGGGTCAGCGTCCTGACGGCGTTGGGATCAGCATCGCGACGCGTTGGGGTCAGCGTCGCGACGCCGCCGAGGTCAGAGTCGCGACGGCGTTGCAGTCAGCGTCGCAACGGCGTTGAGGTCAGCGTCGCGACGCCGCCGAGGTCAGCATCGCGACGGCGTTGGGGTCAGCGTCGCGACGGCGTTGAGGTCAGCGTCGCGACGCTGTCGGGGTCAGCGTCGCGACGTCGTTGGGATCAGCGTCGCGACGCCGCTGGGGTCAGCGTCGCGACGGCGTTGAGGTCTGCGTCGCGACGCCGCTGATGTCAGCATCGCGACGGCGTTGGGGTCAGCGTCGCGACGGCGTTGAGGTCAACGTCGCGATGGCGTTGGCGTCAGCATCGCGACGGCGTTGGGGTCAGCGTCGCTACGGTGTTGGGGTCAGCGTCGCGACGCCAACGGGGTTAACGTTGCGACGCTGTCGGGGTCAGCGTCGCGACGTCGTTGGGGTCAGCGTCGCGACGCCATCGGGGATAACGTCGCGACGCCGCCGATGTCAGCGTCGCGACCCCGCTGAGGTCAGCGGCGCGACGTCGTTGGGGTCAGCGTCGCGACGGCGCCGAGGTCAGCGTCGCGACGGCGTTGGGGTCAGCGTCGTGACGGTGTTGGGGTCAGCGTCGCGACGCCAACGGGGTTAACGTCGCGACGCCGCTGAGGTCAGCTTCGCGACGTCGTTGGGGTCAGCGTCGCGAAGTCGTTGGGGTCAGCGTCGCGACGTCGTTGGGGTCAGCGTCGCGACAGCGTTGGGGTTAGCGTCGCGACGGCGTTGGGGTCAGCGTCGCGACGGCTTTGGGGTCAGCGTCGCGACGGCGTTGGGGTCAGCGTCGCGATGTCGTTGGGGTCAGCGTCGCGACGGCGTTGGGGTCAGCGTCTGACGGCGTTGGGGTCAGCATCGCGACGGCATTGGGGTCAGCGTATATATATAGTATATATAGTAGACATATGCGCCGATGTGTAAATGATCGGCTGCGGCGGCGTCTGGCATATAATATGTCAGGAGATACCGGAGGCTCCATAACAGAGGATCCCTGAAAAACCTCGCAAAAGCGCTCCCTCTCGATCTAATTCCCGTTCCCACCAAAGAATGTAATCGTCCTGTCGCGCAAATTTGCCCCAACTATACCACGCAGATAGGGAGGCACGTTATTATATACGTTACAGTTAGCCTAGGAGGCTTTCACTTCTGATCGAGGAAGTCGCAGCGCGTTGCCAGCACCAGCGGGCGCGTCGGAGGAGGCGATGCAATGCTGAAGAGACTGCTGGAGCGCATAGGGTGTATAAAGTTGCCGTTAAGGGGCTATCGATCACTATAGCGGAAGCTAAAGCTCGGTTCTGGAACGAACTCATCGAGGGACTGAATAGGGATCCATGGGGGCGCCGGTACAAAATGGTACAGTAGGTACCCACGATCGGAGCTTGCTCCTACTGAGCAAGCTCCGACCGTGGGTCCCTCCGTTGACATACATGGACGCGGATTTTCTGAGGAGGGTGATGGACATGCTATTCCCTAGGGCGCAGGACAGTCCCTCGAACTCTGCGTTACCGTCGCACCATCATTGCGACGACTGAGGGAGGGAAAGGGTTGGACCGAGCAGTACAGCTACGACGGCCCGTAACACCGCCTCTGGCACGGATAGGATACCGGGCTGGGCGTTGGTCTGCGCTCTGGCAATGTTGGCTTGGCTTAAGTGTTTAGCTTTGCGAAGTCTTAGTAATAGGGTCCCATTTTACCCTTTTAAAAAATATATCATGTACATTTCCATGTTAACTTCCACCGAAAATTGATTGGAACAAGATCTAGTAAGTAGTTTTTTTTATACGTCATGAATCGTAAACCACAAATTATGTTTCATTTAATAAACTCAAATACTTGCAGCTCGGTACCCTTCATGGGCGAGTCTGCCTCGCAAATGGCAGCTTTTTTTTATAATATAAATCATTTACAAAATAACAAAATCACATAATCTTCATTCCTCATTCAACAATAACCTTTTTATTCTAACATTTATTTTATAACAATATCACTGTCAATAAAAATAGATATCATAGTGGTTCGTAAAGGTTTAAAAAAACTACCCCCTGGTACGAAAATTATGAGTAGGGCCCTCTTGCATCCTGCACTAGTGACATCTAGTGTGTGATAGTGACGTAACTACTAATTATAATCAACAAAACATGTGAATAGATTGCCTTTTGCCCGGTAGATGGAAAATAAAAAAGTAGGCGCGATATAACACCCTCTCCCCCGCAAAATGTCACGCGTTGTCTCATAGGCAAATCGTATTACAACGTCTTCTCTTTGTAATAGCTCCATGACGGTGACCACTCTGATGCCTCGTGGTAGACTTTCATCTACTATCAGAGCCATGACTCCCACTTCTATTTCTGGCTACTCTTCTGGGAACATGAAGTGGAAGATACTCTTTCAACCACCGCGGCCAAAATCCCCTACTCTTGAATGCAACTTTCACACTAGATATATTTATTGCCGAGACATTTCGTATTGATAAACTTCGTATTAAGAAGTGGAAAGTGTATTAGATTAGGGTAGCTGAATGTGCTGGCGTCTTTACTAATAAATATATTGGTCAAGTTGATGAAAAATCGAAACTAAATACTATTTGTATTAATTTTTTAATCTTAGTTAGAAATTTTATACAAATACGTTCCTTCTGTTTGTTTGTTTAACTCTGTCTAATTTTGATTATGCTATTTGTATAAACTCAGCATTAAAATGGATTTATAGCTTGAGCCCACGCTTTATTGTCTGGTAAAACACTGAAAGCCTCTTAGGCGAAATGTAAACGACATCTAAAAACATCTTTATGCAAAGACAACAATTTGTTTGTATGCTTGATGCATCTTAGAAGTATTACTAAACGTAGTTTGTTATATTCTCTTTGAGTACTGCGTAGGAATGTCACTTGTCAGTTGTCAGTGTCATGTCAACACACAACAACACACTTACCTACAGAGCAGTTTTTAGTGTTACTGTTTTTACTGCTTGCTTCTTCTTTACTCATTTCGTGTTATTCCACCCCCAATAAATTTAAACTTTAAACAAAATATAATCTGGCATCTGGAGCAAGAAATTTATGGCTATTATTTCGACTCAGAAAGATGAGCAAACGAATTCTTAGCGGAGATACTCCTACGTCTGAGGCCAAGAAGTCCAAACATTGGTCTCTTGGTTTACTAGAATCTATGAAGGATCCTGAATCCATTGTAAAAAAGACGGAAACGCTTGTTGTAATTCGAGATAAATATGCGAAAGCCAAAATTCACCATTTAGTCTTGCCTTACATAGACATAAGTAGCATTTACAAATTGGAAAAGTCTCACATTAGGTTATTAGAAGAATTTGGAGAAGTGTTCAAGGAGATACAAGCTGAAGTAGATTTACCTCTCAGAGCCGGCTTCCACGCAGTTCCGAGTATGCAAAGACTTCACATGCATATAATCAGCACAGACATGGTCTCTCCATGTCTCAAAACTAAAGTTCATTGGAATAGTTTTACAACATCTTTCTTTAGGCCCTATGAAGGTAAGCATATGTTAAAAAAGATTATATTAGTATGTATTTTTAATGGAACTAGTCCCTCCCTACCTCTTACCCACCACTGCAACTCCTGCAAGTCAGGATCCAGATTGTGACACATAAAAATAACAGCTAAATTATTTATTAGAGACTAAGCCCTTGCTTATAAAAACATTAAAATGCTGTTTAGCTTGTGACATATGTCAACCTGATGAAAGACATAGAATGACAGAGACAAAATATCTCTCAAGTAAATCAGTGGCTCAATGATTTTATATATAAATAGGGGCCATAGCTGTAGTGTGTTCCAATGTATAAAATGAGGTCCTAGGTTCAAATCCTGGATCAGGCTAGTGATTTTGAGATTTTTCTGTTGAGAATATTTCTAGATGGCTAGCTTCTGTTGAAATTGGCCATGATTGGCAAAATTCGACCAGGACATTAATATCAAGATATATAGATATAAAAGATCAAGCGCCTGACGTATTTGTACCTTTTACTAACACTAGGCTAAGAAAATTGTTACTAACTACTCGTAATCTGTATTTTTACTAACAATAGGTTAAGAACACTGTTACTAACAAATTTATGGACCAAAGTCTGAAATAAATGTATTTATTATTATTATTATAGTTAAGCAAGAATGGTCACTTATTAGACTATAACTTGATGTGTCTCAAACTATGCATTGATTTGCATAGTTTGAGGATATTAAATGAAAAAAGAGGCATGGACAATACTGTGTTCCAGTTACTTTTATTGTTAAATAAACAATTACTTAACATGATTATAACATAATATTATTTTTTGTTGCAGATGTATTAAAAGAACTTAAACAGAATGGAAGCATAAGAAAAATATCATCTGAGTTACATAAAAGTCTATTAGCTACGGATCTGATATGTAATCAATGCTCATACAAACCTAAAAATATGCCTAACTTGAAGCAGCATTTACTGTCCCATACTAATGATTAATAAAATATTTTGTAATTGTGTCAGATCTTCAAATCACCCAGTAGGGTTCTGACATAGCTAAAAATGTTCCTATGATTACAACTACGACTAATAGGTTAATGGGTTGTTTGATGTCACCTATCAACACAAAAACATGACAACCTTTAAGAAAAGAACCTATTCCTTTCGCAAAGGCACTCAACAGATCACTTACCATAAGGTGACTCACTTGCTCATTTGCCTTGTTATTATACAGATGTAACAGAAATATTGGATGAAAATGAACAGTTAATTTAATTGTTTCATTTCAATTATGCATCTTCCAAACCAATGCAAATTGTTTTCTTTTGTGATGGCCAAATATGTTTATTTTATTGAGTTTCATGGGTTTATAGCCTTCCTTAAGTTTCCTCCATTATTAATTTTACACCTTGTACAAAGAAGAAGAAAAAACTTGTGTGTACTTATGTACACGCGTTAGAAGTTATACTTCTTAATATACAACTTGAACATAGTTATAAATTTTCATACCACCTAGAACTAACGTCATGCTGTTATTTTTACGATGCGCGCGCATCGTAAAAATTCACTGTCATACCACCTAGAACTAACTTCATGCTGTTAAATTTTTTGATGTCGGTGTGCGCGCGCATCGTAAAAATTCACTCTCATCATTTTTCTCCATCGCGCCAAAAGAAGTATAACTTCAAAAATCTATTGACTAAACACGCGTCAAGGTTCTAAACACGACAATTGCTTAGTGACCGGTACGGGTGACTGGCGTTTTTAACAAAAATTGTTTATATTAAGAAGTGCTAACTTTTTCTAAAATTTTGCTACTATTAAACTACTTATTAACTAAACCTAAAAACCTTATTAAAAGCTAGTCTGTAGTTTAATTTGTATTCGGAACGATTGATATGCCGCTTTTCAATGTTCACAAATTTGTCATTTATTTGAAATAATTTGAATTTAATGAAAATAACTTAATTTCTAAAAAGTATAAAAGTGGATTGTTGAAACAACTATTTTCAGTTTGATGTAGACTGATGTTTAATTTGGTTTATTGTCTTTTGTGTATAGCATGTAACAATTAAACTATTGAAATGTAGGTGACTACTATGTGTACATTGTTAATGTACACTGACTTAAATTAATGTCTGAATTAAAAGAAAGACTTTAGTTTTATACATTACAGCAAGTTACATTTAAAAATGTTTTAAACAGTTAATACTAAATTTGAGTGTATTTAACTATTTACTGTCCAACCACTGGTAAAAACTGCTAAATTTACTAAACTAAATATTTTCACCAATAAACTACAGTAATGTCTTTACAATTTGTTGGGATTTCACCATTGACATTGCACATAATTAATTGCCAAACCTGATCCAACCAAGTTAGTTTTACATTACATTATTTAATATGCTATGTATGGAACTAATCTTATTTCTAACATTTGTGTATATGAGTTATATTACTTATATATTATTTCAGCATACTTGTTAAATTTGTCATTATCAATCAAAATAGAATTCATAACATCAAATAAAATTCATCATGATAGGAAGTTATACAAATAATAATCTCACAATTTCATTGTTAAGTAGAATGTATACTCTAACTGCTGATTTATCACTATATTTAACCTTTTGACCGCCAGTCATTAGGCACACTGTAGTTGCGGTCAAATATTAATACCTAGCCTACTAAGATATGTTCTCTTTATGAGGAAATTTACTAGAACGAGGACTATCATCTAAAAGTGAACTAGTCTCGGTACTTTCACTGTCGTCAACATCTGGAGTGTTATAAATAGATTTGTTTCGTCTTTTGAATGACTTTTTCGGTGCTGAATTTGGCGTTGTACATAAATAAAAACTATCTGTACTCTCTGATAAAGTACTGTTTTCAGGAGTAAATGTTTTAGGGGAAACTTGATCAGTACCATTTTCACTTGGTGTAATAGGAGCTGGCAGGCTGAGTTTAGACATTTTCATAGGAGTATTCACAATTGGGCTAGATTTCGGCGTGACACTCTCACATTGAGGGCTATCATTAGAACTAATTATTGGCAGTTGGCTATCATCACAGGGCTGTTTCATAGTCCGGCCTGTTCTTGCCATGATGACTTGTACTGGATCATCTATTCCTAGCTCTTCGCATAGTCTTACAGTTTGAGCATTTAGTATTGCTTCCCTTGGAGTTGTCTTTGGAGCATTTTGGTTATAAACTGGAGCGGTCCTCACAAAACTAGATTCTGTTATTGTTAGATTTCCAATTAACTTTTCAACATTTGCTTTTTCTTCTTCTGTTGGCGTAAATTCAAACCTGTGAATTATATGATAGATATAAAATAGTTCTGTGTTATTCAATAAAAAATCTTGGAATAAGTAACACACTGCCATCTGATCCAAACTAGGCAGTGCCTGTACTCTGGCAATCAGACAAGTTTTAAACAAATAAGGCTCGGCGCCCACTATGGGTGGGCATCGGTGCGGCTCGGTACAGCTCGTGCGTGTTACGGTGCGTTCGTGCGGCTTCGTGCGCCTGAGAGCTGCCTCGGTCAGTCGTAAGCACACCTAAGGACGCCGTAGCTGATTTTGCGTAGCCTCAGAATAGTTCGGGCGGCACAAACATCGCACAGCAGTCTTAACGTTACGTGAAAGCAGTTGTGCGTGTGTATTTATAATGGTGGATTGGGACTTAGTTCTCATTGTTCATCTTGCTGAAGAAGAGAAACTTGAAGCCTTAAGGCAAAGAAGAAGATTTTGGGTTCCTAATTACGGCTGCCGTGGCTGCCCGAAGTCGCCCGACGCAGCTTTCAGGCGCCCAAAGACGCCCGCCGTAAGGCGCCCGAGCTGTACCGAGCCGAGCTTGTTTAGTAATCTCTTAACCTTAGGATGACAACAGGGGTGACACGTCACCCCACTACCCGAGAAAAGTGTCAATATTTAGTTGGTATTGGTTTTATCTCTTTGTAACGTTCGATCTATTCTCTAATTGAAGTGAATGCAATCAGTCGCACGCGTCGACGTGTCGCGGTAAGTTATAGTTTTTGTAATATTAACATTTCTGGGGTGACTGGTTTGCTTTTTACGTAACAAATTTTTTCGTGGTGGTTTTAGAATTTTTTGATGTTTTTGGTCAAAATGCAAAAAAATCACCAGCAAGCAAACCAATAATAATTCGTGACTACAATTCAAGAAAGGTGGAGTCGATACTTTCGACAAAATGAGGCATTCTTATAGTTGCGCTAGAAATACTTGACGTTGGCCACTTAATACTTTCATGGCATGCTGGACCAAGCTAGCATCAATTCTATGGTACTATATATTGACGCTAAGCATCACAACACTCCTGGCAATAAGTTCCGGAGCAGTTATCTGAAGAAATTAGCTTTACAATTGGCAGAACCGCTCATGAGGCGTGTCGTTTGAGTACAAATTTGCCACGAGAATTAGGAGCCACATTACGTGATATTCTAAATATAAACCAGGCAACTTCAAAGTGAGCCCTCTGCAAAGTTACAGAAACAAGCAAGATGTACACTATGTCATAGAAAACGGGACAAAAAAGTTAAAACTTTTTGCACAAAATGTCATCAGCCTGCCTGCACTGAACATCGTAAAGATGTTTGCTTAAATTGCATTTAACCAAAAAATAAAATAAATAACAAATTATAAGTGCCATAATTAACACATTTTTTTATTTTTTATTGTATAAGTGATTGATCTCAAAATAAAAATCTTTCGTTTCCTGACACACTGCTGTTTTATCGGACTTTAAAAGATATGGGGTGATGCGACACCCCTGTTGCCTTTTATGAATACAAAAAAAGTGTTGCCTGCCGAAGGTTAATACATACATATAATATGTAAATTGCAACACAGAAAAAATAATCATGCTCATCACACAACAATTTGTACTGGCTAGGGATCGAACCCACAACTGTACTGCTTAGCACAGTCAGTACGCACAACCCAGACCCATTCAAACTAAAATATGTACATGTCAAACCAGCTTCTTATAAAAATAACATGCAAAATAAAATAATGCAAGTTCTTGTTTAGTAATCGGTAGAATGTTACTCACCTATCAGATGACCCTGGTCCTGGCAAGTGACAATCAACATTCTTCACAGTCAAAAGGTGATTAGTATTTTTCAATATTGCCAACCATTCCATATCATGCTTGAGGCATCTATCCCCATCAAACTCAGGAGGAAGATCAAGAATTTGGAGATGTCTACGTTTTGGTAAACATTTGTCCAGTGCTAGGAATTTAGTCTCTGTGCTAGTTTCATCATGCTTGATGAGTGCAGCAAACTGACAGTGCAAATGTGCTGCAAACCAATAGTCCGGTTTGAGTGTGCTGAGTAACTTCATTGCTGGTTCACTCCCTAACTGGTTGGATTCTATATCCTCCCTGAAATAATAAAAAGGAATCAATTTAATATATTATTCCATTAACCACATTTTTTATCATTAAAATAATGCCAGTTAAATACCCATTTTATAAGGCTCCATTCAACAATACTCTTTTAAATTTAAATTAAATTTCTTTAGTTGTATTGTTTTCTACCACAGATATGATTGTGCCAAACAAGGAATTTACAAAATGTTAGAGAAGGAGGAAAAATAATACCAACTTATTTTTATAATGCCTGCACTATAAGCCCTCACATTGTCTGATGTCTACTCATTTTTTATGAATTCTTTGCCATTAAAATGTGCGGAAGATACAACATAGGCTCCAGACACTTTTTGATAAATGTGTCTTATTTAATGACAAAGGTTCAGTTTTTTCATTCATCCATTTCCATCCAGTTTTTCGATTAACACTCTTTGATAAATGTGTCTTATTTAATGACAAAGGTTCAGTTTTTTCATTCATCCATTGCATTAAATTGATTGCTTCTTTCTTTAGTTCACACCATGATCTTACTCTCATCATAAACAAATACTATGCTCCATTAAAAGTATGACCAATTTAAGTGGGAGTTTATAATTTTGATTTATTTATTTTACACCATTGTATAGACTAAAGTGCCAGCTATTTACTGGTATCATTTTTAGGGTTCCGTAGCCAAATGGCAAAAAACGGAACCCTTATAGATTCGTCATGTCTGTCTGTCTGTCCGTCCGTATGTCACAGCCACTTTTTTCCGAAACTATAAGAGCTGTACTGTTGAAAATTGGTAAGTAGATGTATTCGGTGAACCGCATTAAGATTTTTACACAAAAATAGAAAAAGAACAATAATTTTGGCGGGTCGCCATACATAGAACTGCAACTCAAAAATATTTTTTTCATCGTACCCATACATGTGAGGTGTCTATGGATAGGTCTTCAAAAATGATATTGAGGTTCCTACTATCATTTTTGTCTAAACTGAATAGTTTGCGCGAGAGACACTTCCAAAGTGGTAAAATGAGTGTCCCCACCCCCGTAACTTCTAAAATAAGAGAATCATAAAACTAAAAAAAATATATGATGTACATTACCATGGAAACTAACAACGAAAATTGGTTTGAACGAGATCTAGCAAGTAGTTTTTTTTAATACGTCATAAACTGCAATTTGCTTGCATTTAATCAACTGAAATACTTGCTGCTACGGAACCCTTCATTTGCGGGTCCGACTCGCACTTGGCCGGTTTTTGTTCTTTAAATTAATGTAAAAAAATACTTACTATTCATACAAAACCGGATGTTAGTGATCTTTAAATTTTTTTAATGAGAAGTGTATGTGTGTATCATAAATAAAAAAATACCTTAAAAATGGCTTCCATTTCAATAAATTTTGTACATCACCATAATTTGTGATACCTCGGGGCCAGTCATGAGATAACATGACATGAACTTTTTCTTTCATCTGATTTAATCTGTAGACATCTAAAGATCTAATGTGGTACACAGATCTCAAGGAATTCTGATCGTAAGGCACACTCTCCCAGAGACCTTGCAGATAGTCACGTCCCTTAAATATCCCTGATAAACCTGCAAATTATTACATTCAATATATTAATAACATAGGTGACAGAAATACCTCATATGCACAGATTCTAAGTAGTATTGTCAATGGACACTAAGAATACCTTGACTCATAACAACTAATTATATGCCACACAAATTGGTGCCCTGTGCAGTGATCAATCCTGAAACACTGGTGCTGAGATAGTAGTGAGGTGGATTGCATACTGCACCACACATGAGGTCCACATAACACAGTATGGGTCACTATTTTCTCCACCTATCATTATTGCTATATAGATACACATCTATCACTATTGATACATAGATATACATCTATACAATGTGGAGCAGGACGATTGACATTCCTCTAAACCACGTAAAGAATGGCATGCTCTTAACCCGTATACAAAAATACAATCTAATTCAATGAATACTTTAGCCACAGGAAATTATTTTTCATTTTCATAATTTTCAACATGATGTAGATCGGAGTCCGTAATAATAGGTAAACGGCCGCCGCCCGCTGCACGCCGCACCACGCAGCGCACTAGGTCAGTGACTTTTCGTAGATACAGCGTGTTTACTTTTTAAGCAGTTGATTCTGCTATTTATTATGTTTGAAAATTGCAATTCTTAAATTTTCCATTTACTACTAATCTTCGTGTCTTAAAATGTTTTGATGGACTAGTACTGTGCTCGTTTTAATTTAATGTCGTAGTTCCAGATCCACATTGTATAGCAATAGTGATTGGTGGAGAAGGCAGAAATCGAATTGATTCTACTACCCCAGGTCGACAGTAGAATCAATTGCTTTTTATCCTTCTAGTGTGTAGGCAAACCCAGAATAAGGGCATGAAACTTTAAATCACTGACTGACTGACCACCTTAACCTCTCAGCAAGTCAGAGATGATTAGTATTCCACATAGGTCTACTCAGGTAATTTTGTATGGGAAATTGATCTCCCAAGTATGACTGACTTATTACTATTGTGTGATCAGTAATTGTATGATAAGTATTACTAAAAATATGGTGAATGCCATCAAATTGTAACACACCTCCAATTCTTAAGTTACCAAAGTTCACAACTCCTGCTCGGCCCAAGTAATAAATGTTAGGTGCCACCCAACCTCCGTAAGGTAATTCTTGCAAGTAGTTTGAGGCTTCATGATTACCACCAATGAAAATTGTTAATATAGGAGCCCTTAGCTGGCCACTGTAATATCTGAAATGGTAAAAAAAGGTATTAATGCAAGTCTTACAAGGAAAGGATCAACATTAGTGTTGTTAAAAGGCTCGAGTCTCCCGAGTCTTCGACTCATTCAAGGCTCGAGTCTCCTATGAAGCCTCGAGCTACAGCCTCAAGCCTCATTTTGAAGGTTCGAGCCCAGACTCGAACCCCAGTTTCGAGGCTCGAGTCGCGACTCGAGCTCTGTTTTAAAGGCTCACTACACAACATTATGCTCCAAAAGAATGTTGTACGTCCTTAAGCATTTGTCATCTGAACTTGATAAAAGATATGCCTATCAGGTGGAATTCTACTTATATGATGTAGGAAAGAGCTTTGAAAATGAAAACCATACACTATTGAGAATTGGGAGATGGTAGAAGCATTGGTAGATTTTCTTCAATCGTTTTATGAAGCCACTGTAATGCTTTCAAAACACAATTATCCAAGTTTGTACTATGTGGTGCCTATATTTGATGTCTTAATAGAGCATCTTCTTAACAGACAAGAAGATGGACCAATGAAAAAATGTGATCGAAAAATTGAATGAGTACTCCGAGATTTTAAACAGTGATTTGGCACAACTTGCCGTTCTATTAGATCCGCGACTTAATTATTCATAGCATATTATTTCATAGCAAAGAACAACACTCAACCATTAAACAATTTAAAAACCCTTTATGACAAGCTCAAAGATCGAAATATACAAGAATTGGGAAGAGACAATTTGTCAACACATAATTATGAACACAGTAGCTCTAGTGAAGCTTACCCAGTTAGAAAAAGTTTATTTGCATCTATGTACAAGCAACCAAGCAACCGGAGACTATAAGTATCGCAGATGAAGTGGATAGATACATAAATATGCCTATTAAGCCTGAAAACACTAATGTATTAATGTGGTGGAAAAAACAAAAAGAATTGTCTTTACCAGCGACAAGAGTTCCTAGTGAACAAGCCTTTTCAATGTCTGGTAATTTAATAACAAAAAAAAGAAACAGGCTGAGCAATAAAAATACCCAGGCATCAATGTGCTTATTGTGATGGTTAAAAATCAAATAATCATTCATTGTATAATAACGTTTTCTGTTTTCTATCTTTAAATTTCATTTTTTTTTATACGTACTTACCACATTGAAACATTATCAGGTTATATAAAGCTCGAGCTTCGACTCGAGTCCTTCATTTAAGGCTCTTGAAGCCTTCAAGGTTCGAGCCTTTAGGACTCGAACCTTTAAGACTTACGAGCCCTCAGAGCTCGAGCTTTGAAGGCTCAGTAGCTTCGACTCGAAGCTCGAGTTTCCGGCTCGGAGCTCATTTCTCACAACACTAATCAACATACATGTAAACCCATACAGGATTTAAATTCTTTATTTGAGAAACATTCACAAAAAATTTGGTAATGGGCTCACAAGCCAATTGCAAGTAAGAAAAGATTGTATTTTAGTTCGAGTTTAAAAGTTAAAATTGTGCCTCAACCCAATATTCTTTTATGAAGTCTTTTCATTCTGGTGCAGACTTATCCTAATTTATATAACCCATATATGCCGGGTTGCCATCTATTATCTAATAGCTTGATATAATGAATCCCATTGTCATATTGACACAGATATTTTTAGCAAAATTTCGAAATTACTTAGCAAAAGCTTGGTCCCAGTAAACGAACTCCGTAAAAAAGCATTCTTTTGAAAAATTATAATCAAAAATGAATGCCAAAGTTATAATTTATATTTTCTATAGTAAAGATAAAATTCTCATGTGTGCTTTAATATCCTCATGTAAGACAATTTGAGAGTATTACACAGTAAATTTTATAAGTTCATTATACTGACTCCCATTTGTTGGAGTAGGGGACAAGATGCATGTATTGTGGTTTATTCAAAAATCAAAATTAATTTATGTCATCATGAATATTTATAGGTTATGTTCCAATAGCATTTCAATACCTACTTACTTATGAAATGAGCACATTTGTTTGTACTTATCGGGCACTGCCATTGCCCGCAGATCTTCATGATTACGGACGGATTGAAAATCACCACAACATATTAGTAAATCGATTTTGATTCCTTCCCTCTCTTGAATAGTTTCAATACATTCGTAGATTTTTTCAAGTTCACCATGGGCGCAACCCTCTACTGCAATTTTCATTTTATTTTTGACTAGACGTAGTTACGATTGTAAGATAATTAATTAAACTTGATAATTGTTCTTAAATACAATTTTAATTATTTATAGTATTTGAAGCTTGACTTAAAAATCCAAGCCAAACACTAAAATTCGTAAACAAACTACTTTTCGTCACTTTTGACTTCGACAGTTTGAAGGGGATTGCCAATAAAGATTTACTAATTTCCCGATTTTTATAGTTCCCCAGTGACAAATTCATAGTAAGCGTGTGATAAATTTATAATAGTTATGCAGTGGTATGAAAACCTTAATCTTAAAAGTGGTAACAGTTTCTAGGCATTAACGTTATGCAAAGGAATTATTTAAAGGGTGCTCAGTTATTGCTAGCTCCACTTGTGTACTGCTTTAATACCGATGTACAGACGCCAGCACATCAAGCTACCGCAATATGTCAAATTTCCCCTATTGAAAGTGCAACTTATGCTTTTGTGATAAAGTTGAAAATCTATAAAAGAAATTTGACAGATTGAGATAGCTGGATGTGCTGTTGTCTGTACTTATATGAATCAGATTATCGTGTTGTTTCTTATTTTCATTCGAAGTAATATAAAATTGTTGACAGAAAAAAATTATTGTCTTGTCAGCCGGGACTGTTAGGCGGTGAGGTTTAAACGTTTACACACGTACGTGAGTGTTTTCCATTAATTCATTAGTAGTTAAAAAATGCCAGGTGAAAAAAATATTGAAGCAAATTTATAAATAATTAGGAAGTCAATTATATAAAAAAAAGTTTGATAAGTTGACTCTTTATTGTACACCAAGTAAAATAAAATACAATAAACAAGGATGAATCACAAAATAAATGTACAATTGGCGGCCTTATCACCAAATGTGATCTCTTCCAGACAACCTAGGCAGGGATTGGTATATGGAATAACAGAATTTTCAGTGTACACAAATGATGAAATAGTACGCACCAGCGGTGAATTGAATACTTATACTTTCTAACTTGCAAAGCATTATAGCATACGAGTTGGATCTTACACCCAACACAGGCCAATAAAAATTCACTTCAACGAAGCTCATAAAATAAATACAGAAAGTCAATATATTTTTTTTTCTTTTTTTTTACACGGTGGACCAACGATTTTGTGCGGATTGCGGGAAGTCGCTGGATGCGGGCAGCGCAGGACCGGCTATTGTGGAGATCCTTTGGGGAGGCCTTTATCCATTAGTGGACGTCTTTCTGCTGATATGATGAAATATATTTATTAAACATAACACAATCGTAATAAAAACCAAGGGAATATTACTAATATAGCCATAAAAGACAAAGAAATCCACTAGTATAAAAATTTCCCTAGTTCAGTACTATGCTACATTTATCAACTGTACGGCAGTGCTGATTTTCAACTAAAATTTCTTGTTCTTCTATATTTTTTTTTTCTTTTTTTATTATTCTATCTTGTTTACAAAAGTGTAGATACTACAGTAGCTAGACTAAGTGTAGCATGAATACGATAATTTTTCAAAAAGACCTAATGAAAAAACAAATGTCATATTAAACAAGAACGTAACCGCTTTCTTCTATAAAAAAAAGATAATGAATCAACTACGTACTATCAATTTTCATTTAAAATACAAATTCCCCGGAAATCACGGAATTATTTAAAAACAGGCCTACCATATGATCTTGATACAAAGATATTATAATATTATAAGGGTGGTATTTAAACGCAAATCAAATAAAATACTTTTTTTATGAAATAATAATCCAAATTTCCATCAAAATTACTGATTGCACAGCAGAATACTCAACTCTAAAGTATTAGAAAACACACTACAATTTATTTTCGTAACGTAGGTACGGCTGTTTAACTTAATGCAAAGCAATTTTATTAATGCACTGCTTATAATGACTAATGCACATTATACCTGGTAATTCTTTTTTTTTTTTAATATAGCTCCTATTTATATATTACTTACAGCAGTTTTTCTAAATGAAACAACAATTTATTGGTCATAATCATCTTATTATTTATTAAGTACAACATAATGAGATCAGCAAAAAATGATAAAATTGGCAGCATGCAAGCAGGAATGCAGCAAGCAAGCAGGCATGCAATGCAACATGGAAGCAGGCATGCAACATGCAGCAAGCATTGTTTCTGTCACGGCTCCGGCGCTGCGGGGTTTGGCTCTATTCCACTTTAACCCACTAAACAAATCCATTCATGGATTTGTTTCCACTTTTTGTTCCACTATAATCCATCGCCTTCTGACAGGGTCACCTTTCTAACCTAACCTAACCTACTTTTCTATTAGCAAGTCGTTTCTGACAGGGTCACCGTTCTAACCTAACCTAACCTACTTTTCTATTAGCAAGTCGTTTCTGACAGGGTCACCGTTCTAACCTAACCTAACCTACTTTTCTATTAGCAAGTCGTTTCTGACAGGGTCACCGTTCTAACCTAACCTAACCTACTTTTCTATTAGCAAGTCGTTTCTGACAGGGTCACCGTTCTAACCTAACCTACTTTTCTATTAGCAAGTAGACTTTCGGTAAGATAAATTTCGTGATATTTAATAATAGACATTACAATTCTTAGGTTTTATCAAATTCGGACTTTTAAAAATCGGAACATAAAAATTCGGAATAAAATATTTCGAAGTATTTGGGTGTTCCCACGCAAGAGTCCATTCTTTCAGTTCAATCGGGGGTAGAGTCGAAAAAGTCTCTGGTTTATGGTTTTCCGACCATTCCTTAACCATGTTTGTTGCGTATGACATAATTATGTAAGCCCATTTTCAGTTAATTTGCTGTGCTTTTAGAAATAATGCAATGAAAAAAGGTATTGTTACTACAAAATTTGCCTTGCATGTCTTCTTCAAAATTAAGACAAATATGATGAGCAAGTTTTGTGGTGCCTATTAGTATACATGCTACTCGGATAGATATTTTGCTTTGACAATGAGTATCTTCTACATGCGCACTAGTTAATTTGCTGTGCAGTTAGTATTTTTGATAAACATTTAGAATTTTTGTACTTAAATAAATTTATTTGTATCGCATTATGAGGATAAAAGTAATGTCATGCTGATGTATATTTTATTTTTTTCTGCCGTACTAGTTTTGTTAAACATTCAGTTTATTTGTAGTAAAGTAATTTATTTGATTTAAAAAAGCATATAAATGATGATAATATATTGATATGTGATTATTTATTTGATGTGCCATTAATAATATTCCATATTATAATATCTTTGTCTTGATATATTTGTGTAGGGTAACCAATAAAAAATTGCCGAACCCCACATTTTGAAGATATCGATAATCCGTTAGTAAGGTCGTTATGGCAGCGGAAAACCTTGCAGAATAAAACCGTTCTTACTGCTTACATAATAAAAATAATAATATGCCAAGTTTACACCAACGTAGCGGTTGTACATACTTGTTTACCTTTATTCAATCTGACAAAATGAAGCCTTTTTGTCGCTCTTGGTTGTTACCATTCATATGGGAAGTCAATGCCTGTTATGTTTATGGACCCAAAGGCAAAATACTTTATAGGATTGTTAAACATTCAGTTTTTAAATTGTATACTTACTTACTTATATTATCTTGTCTTAAATAGGTTAAAATCAGGGAAATCCCCACAATTGCCAAGAAGCTTTGCCTTTGTGTGAACAGTAGTTTAAAAAGGCACCAAGGAATAAATAATTATTTAAGAGGGCCAAGCATTGGGAAAAACGTAAAAGTGTTACATAAGCTATTAGTTATTATTTAAGTATGTTTGGTAATCAAATTTAGTCCACAATATTATTCACTTTTTATAAATAAGTTAATTGGCTTTCATCAACATAGCAGTGATTGCCCCAACGCGCAACGGTTGCAGGGAAATAAATAACTTTACCTAACACTCAAGCTTTTTTTATCCTTTGAATTGATAGTTTTAGAAAAAAAAATGTGAGCCGTCACGGGACGCCTGGCAGATGTGAAACATCGGCATTATTTTGTAAAAGTAATATGCAGAAAAGAACATATTGTGATAGGAACTAAATATGTCATAATGATAAAATAAAAAGTCGATTGCGCATGCGCCACGGCATGCGTCGCCACGCCAGAAATCTGTTTTACGTGCGGCTATAGATGTTTCACATCAAAAATTGAAAGTATTCCTTTTTGTACTTGACAAATGAAATAGATATTTGTTATACAGGAGTGCCAAGTTGCCTTTTAACAGCGTACTCATTTTAATACCGAGCAAGCGAAGGATTAAAAAATTAGTATCCTGAGCGGTAGCGTGGGAATCAAAAGAGCACGAGGTTAAAAATCTTTGCACTCGAGTGCAACACGTACCTAACTTTTCATCCCACCTCAGCCAGGAAATGGCTAAATCCAAAAAAGTTATTTACAATCACAAGTTACTTTTATTTTAGTTTTAGGTTTAGTCGGTGCGAGTCCGACATACCCACCTGTAGACACTTTTTGCGCATTCCTCCTGCCTTATAAAAAAAAGGTATTAACTACTACCTACATTAGTATAGGTTTAATTTATAGCAAATAATACTTATAATTTAAAAAAAATTGCAAGTAATGTTGCTACAGTTACTTGAGTGTACAAAATTTGAGTTTCGGAGTCTTGTGTTCTTAACAAAATAAAAAAGTTGTATGATAAATTCGGCACCATGGAGGTAGAAGTAAAGAGGTTTACAGTTCCGCAAACTTATCTGACCCGGTGGCAGCGTCGCTGTTATCGCATTTAGTGTTGCTAGTAACTATTTTTTGCAATAAAGTGGGTAAAAATAATATGCACATTGTAACGTAAATGTTATTTAACTAAAAAGCAAACAAATACTGTCATTACTAATCTTTATATTTTTATACAATAATTATGATCATTTACATAAAATGTATGCTAAGTGTTCTCTAACGGAGATACTCCAGGTATTATTATGTCACCGGAATGGTTTAATTCAGAAGTCATTTCTTCATCATCATTATCGTAATCACTGCTTTCACAATCTCTACCTAAATGAATGATGAAAGGCTCGTCTAAGTATCCATCCCTTTTTCGATACACATTTTCAATATTTTTTTACATGGTTGCAATGCTTTTGCCATTCATTGACTGTTATTTTATCAAAAGCTTCTGCAATTAATGATAGGATTTCAGAATTCTATCTACCATGCTCTTTTTCTTTCACAAGTTTTCTTACACATCACTCCCGGACACCTACAAAGGAAACAGCAAAAATTAAATAAATAATGAATATTTTAAAATATGTATTTTAATTTAAAGTGCAAGGGGGAGTTTTGTATTTTTTCAGAAGCTGACAACACTAACCTGTAGCAGCAGCTACGCGTTCATACAACTTATTGAAGGGTATAATTGGTGCCTGAAGGCGTTTTTCTTCCTTAATATAATTCAATACTTGTAATATAACGTTCCTCGCATCACTTTCTAAAGCTTTCGGCATTTTTCACAATTAAAAACCACAAAAAGAAATATAAATACGCGCAACAAACAATCAATGGCAGGAATGTCATGGAATAACAGGCCGATTGACATTTCAAACTGGCGTCGTTAGTTCTACTTTTGGCCACCGGGCCAGATAAGTTTGTAGCACTATAATGTGGTTTTGCATTCACAAACTTCAAAATTTACACCACCTCTAGCGGATAAAAATGACTTTTGCAATCAAATATCGAAGAGCAAAAATAGGTAGGTACTCTTTCCGAGGTGAGGCTAGATAAACTATGTTTTACTTTGTTTTTATTGCTAGTCATATTTTAAATAAAAGCGTATAAATTTTGCATTTCTTAGTTTAAATTTGATCAGAAAGACGTTGCTAATTCCGGTTTCAAAAGTTCTACAGCGTTTTTAAAATGTTTACAATTTATACGTACTTAATTTTAATCGAAATATGTTGAAATAATGACAAACTGCCCCGGCGGGAAGTTTAAAATAATGCCTGAATTATAGGACCTCTCGCGAAATAAGTATTCAGGTAACGGTAATTTATATTAAACTCATGAATTACAACACTACATAATATATACTCCTTTGCAAATAAAACGGGCGGTTTTGATTTTTCTATAATATTTGTAATCAGTTAGTTCTAAACAGGTTTTAATGCCAAACTATATAACTGACACTTAAGAAATTGTCTTGGTATAAAAACTGTTTATTCCTAATTCGAACTTTCGTTGTAACTTAACTTTTTTCTTAATTTTCACGGGTTTGCGGTTAACAGGTTATTAGGCAACTAAAACTACGCCTGTCGGCGGTGAATATCAGAATTTCATCACCCCATCTCAACCCGTGCGGGGCGTAGAAGTACCCGAGGGAATATCTTTTTTCTGAGTACTATGAGCAACTTACTGCGATCACCAACCCGTCTGCCAAGCAAGAGACAGATTCCGTTCAGAGAAGGCAAGATTCTGGGAAAAACGTTATACACAACAACGTGAAAACCGCTTTTTATTTACCGCCGACTCAGGCTCTGAAAAACCGCAACTACAGTGACATAGATCTCAAAAGGAACCTTGAAGGCCTATGGACAGACAGGAGGACGCTTTAGCAGCTGATATATGCAATTGAAGACCAGCGAGGGTCCCCAAATTACTCCGTGAGCACCGGATTGCTCGATTGAGGTTCGGTAGAAGTTGCCTATCTTGGACACTATATAGACAGATAACTGGAGTAGCAAGAGAATTTATCTGAATAGTGAGGAACGATGACGGCGAGTGTTTCGGAGACCAAGGGATATGTCGCCAAGTGTTTTGAAGAACTGTCCGTAATTGGTGAAGGTGCCATTTATCTACATGGACGATATCTAATGCTCGGACCCACCGTTCTGGCGGCGTAGATATTAGGTTTTCGTTACCCCATTGAGCAGGTCTGGGGACTCCTATAAACGCGAGTACGATCTGCCCAACCACTTAAACGTGTGCTATCGGCTGAGTGGGATCACATTCCACAGGACACCATGATAAGCCAAGGGAAAAGCTATTGTTATTGCTATTGTTATAATAATAATAAATAATATCATGGGATATTATTTACACATGGCCATCTCATCTCAAACTAACCAGAGCTTGTACTATGAAAACCTGATAACGGATATAGCTACTACTTTTCTTTTTTGTAAATACATACTTATTACACCCAATTATATAATTACACCCAAACTCAAGACAAACAGACAGTCTATGCACACAAATATCTCTCCTGGGTGGGAATCGAACCCACGACCTGCGGCGTGAAAACACCATACAAGCCTAGTGTAGGTATTAAAATTCTAAAATAAAGTAGAATCTATATTCTACCAACTAATAATTCAAATTAATAACTTATTTTATTTTAAGGGATATTTTTAAATGCACATCTGTATAGTTTTTCAGCACACTACGTAACTCCACTATTTAACTGAATGCACACCAGAAGTATGAATGCTGTGCAAAAAAACTAATTGAATAACTAAATATGACCTACAAAAAGAATTAAAAAACCACACAAACCGAGGTGGCCTTTTTTATTGAATTCACATCAAAAATGTGATTCGTACATTGGAGACACGATTTATAAAACAAAAGTTCCAAATGTTTATCAAAATTACTAACTTGCACACTAAATTGTACAATCTTACAACGGAATTCCTAAAATTATTAACTAAAGGTGTACCACTATAAAGTAAGTTTATTTTATCAAATGAAACTCTACAAATTGACTAATAGTGCAACTAAAATATATTAAACCTAACTTTATTTAGATTTTGATTCTTTATTTTACTGAAAAACTTGTTGGCGCCTGCACATCTAACGCCGCGCTCGCTCTTTAGCATCTAACGCGAGTGTGATGGAGACCGAGCGACACGAAGTAAGCAAACGGTCTGGTACTTCTGAACGAATAGAAGATTTTCATATGCTGTTCGAAGGTGTTCGAAACTGCGCCTTCTTTTTTTGTGACTTTTTTCTTTTGTGACAGAAGCGAATCGCTGCAAAACCGACTTCACGTAGTCTTGTTTGCCCTACCCCTAGAGTGTAATGTAAGCCCGCGTAGGCGCGGAGGGGTGGGGCGGCCCGCGAGCTGCAGGAGTAGGTGGTTTGAAGGCCCGCCGCCGCAGCTGAGGCTGGCCGGCTTCGCCGCAAGCCGCGGTGGTGAGCGTTAAAACCATCTGCCACGATAAGCTCGCGTGGGGCCGCCCAAACCCCGCAGCGCCGGCGCCGTGACAGAAACAATGCTTGCTGCATAATAATTATCTTTATATTTAAGTTCTGTTATTGTTCCTAAACTTCTACTTATTGTTTCTACACTTAGTTACCGCTCAGTGTGCATGTGTTTAGTGCATGTTAAGTAAGCACTTGATTATTTTTTTGTGTACTTAATTATATAAAGATTACTGATTAAATTGGGTTTTATTTAGAATAAACGGCGTTACTAAAAGTAAATTAGGTGATGGTTTTCCTTGAAAAAGTTTATTAAGTTTGTTGAACTATAGAATTGTTAGATAACTATTTTGATAATAGTTATTCATTCAGTAAAACAGTTCTGCAAATATGATTAAACAGTATACTTAATTTGATTTAGTTAGTGTGCATAATTAGTGTGCAAGTCAGTATTTTTGATACAACTTTGAAATATTTTGTTAGAAAAAAGGAAATATACAGATATCGATTTAAATACATGCCTTATTTTAATATTATCGTATAAAGGAACGAATAATAAATGTATAAAATATTTATAACTCACACAAAGATTAATACGTAACTCTCAGATAGTACCTAAGTACCTTACTAACTAAATGCGTCGCAAGTGAGATTCTGCCAACTAAATAATCAAATTCGGTGTTTAAGGATCAACAACCTCGTATTAATTAAATAAAAACTTACGACACACCAATACGTCAAAACTATTATCAATACTAATCAGCATTAGCGCCGTTACGGGATTCTGTGGCTCAACGAGCCTGGTTGGTGAAGTGACCGTCTTTTTGTATATAAGTGCAGTTATTTTAATTTCACGAATAATAAGAATAAGAGTCAGGATAAGCATGTGCTAAACCAAACTCTGGCAGGTTAGAGTGAAACGGCAAAATCTCTACTAATAGAGCATACACGTACGTACACTGTGTTTTACTAGTGTATCAGTAATGTGACATGTGATACACAGAACCATTCAGACAAACGTAAGTATGTAGTAAAATATAGCTTAAACTATAAATTTCGGTAATTAGGTAAACCTAAACATAATCTCTTTGACAATAACTTAAAATACTTAATAGTAATGATATTTAGCTAGCTTGCTAAATATAGTTACTATTATAAAATATTTTTTTCAATGTTATGCTGAAATATCTGTATGTAATTAGAAATAATTATGTATTCTTAACTGTATTACTACAAACATGTTCTGACTATTTACAAGCCCTTTTTTAAAGTCTACGTGAATAAGAACTATTTTTTCCTTGTGTGCCGCTTAACTTAATAGTAATTTGTTAATGTGTACAGTACAAAACCTGGTATAAGTTATGCGTAGGTGAAAACTAGGCGGCTGAAGCTCCCGTGCCACGGTTTTTCCAGGAGACTACGGTGATTTCAAAATACAAGTAAGTAATCTACGGTGACCGCTTACAATCAGGTGGGCCATATGTTAATTGCTGATACGGCACCGTTAGTAGAACAAGGAGGATAAAAAATATGTTTTTTTGGTTTTTTTAATTAATCATTTAACATTAGTCACCACATGGTAAATCTAGCGTAATATCTGTACACATTACGCAATATACTACTCTGTCAAGAAAGTACCGGGAAAAGATCAATAATATACAAAATGTTTGTTATTCATCCAAATTTATTTTATCACCTTCAAAGTATGCTCCTTCAGAAACGATACACGTACGCCAACGAATAATCCATTCATCAAAACATTCTTTAAACGCTGCTTTTGGAATTGAGTTCAGTTCTCGCCGCGAATTCTCCTTTATGTCTTCTACCGATTGAAAACGGGTACCACGAAGTGGTAATTTGAGTTTAGGAAAAAGAAAGAAGTCAGTTGGAGCCATATCTGGTGAATATGGTGGTTGCTGGATGGTATTTGTTGAGTGTTTGGTCAAAAATTCGTTCACAATGATGGCCTTGTGCGAAGGCACATTATCGTGGTGCAAAATCCAAGAATTTTCTTTCCACAAAAGTGGCCTTCTTCGTCAAATTTGCTCTCTTAAACGCCGCATAATGCTCAAATAATATTCTTTTTTTACCGTTCGACCTTCCGGTAAGAATTCAGAGTGCACAACACCGCGATAGTCAAAGAAAACAGTCAACATGACTTTGACTTTTGATCGACTTTGGCGTGGTTTTTTCGGTTTCGGTTCAGTTGGAAGGCGTCACTCCGAAGCTTGTTGAGTAGTTTGCATGTCAAACTCGTAAACCCACGTCTCTTCACCAGTAACAATGCGTTTCATGAATGTTGGGTCGGAATTGACTCGTTCTACCATGTCCTCAGCGACTTTCATGCGATTGAGTTTTTGGAGAAAATTCAGGTCTTTTGGGACTAGCCGGGGGGCAACATGTTTCATACCCAAATGATTAGTTAAAATGGTACGAATCGACTCGTGAGATACAGAAAGTTCGGCGGCTATCTCTCTCAGAGTTGAATGAGGATTTTCAGTCACTATTTCCTTCACTTTTGCGATGTTAATTTCAGTTGCAGATGTTGATGGCCTACCAGAGCGAGGCAAATCTTTCATCACATCTCGACCGCTTTTGAACGCTTTGAACCACTCATAAGCACGAGTTTTTGATAAAGTCGATTCACCGTAAGCCTTCTGTAACATTTTCAGTGACTCCGAACACGAAATTCCATTAGCGATGCAAAATTTAAGACAAACTTTTTGTTCGATATTTTTGTCCATTATGAAATTCGCAATACACACTAAGTATATATGATATTACTAAAACCAGCACTGTATTTAATATAAATAACAGATGCAACTCAAACTCCGCCAAAATATAAAACTGTGCCAATCTAACAACAACAAAAAAAAACAAAAATTTGTATTTGGAACCATAAACAAATCATCCATTCCCGATACTTTTTTGACTGAATGTACTACTTTACCACATTATAACTATCTAATTATATAGAACGGAATGCAAGATGAGTTCGTTGTTAACTATCACAAATATATTATAATACTAACGTACTATCACATAAGCACAGTTATTATTTAAAGTTTATAAACTAATGTTTTAACATCTTAGTACAGTACATACTAATGTCGGTATTACGGAATACCGACATTAGTATGTACTGTACTAAGTTGTAATTTTCTTTACCTCCCGTGTTAGTCGAAACTGTGTTACGGCAAGGTAAGATTCTCACTACCGAGCAAATATAGATAATGTGTCCACCTTCTTATTTCAACGGGCCGGTTGGTGTGATTGGTAAATACTTGCTTTTCACGCCGCAGGTCGTGGGTTCGTTTCCCACCCAGGACAGAATATATTTGTGTGCATGAACTAGACGTGTGCGCCGATCGGCGCGGCGTACGCCTCCAGTCAATTCAGGCTCGCCGACGCCGCCGCCGATTTTTATCGGCGTCATAATTTAAATAATCTTCTACATTTATTTTTAACATATAAAGCAGTTAATTTTAATAACTATTTTTTTAATTTGCATAACAAGTGTTTTTTGACTAAATCAGTAAATTAGAAAACATATCGGCAAAGTTTAAAAAAAATTAAGTTAATAAACTGATTATGGGGGATGATGAAGGGGGAATGCCTTCGCATGCCACCCGCAAAAAGGCCTTGCACCGACTAAACCTACCTGCCGTGGACTTCTCTTGGCGCCTGATGGGGGAGTCCCGGGAACGCGGGTATTCTGCTCCGGTACCCCTCTTTTGCGCCATGTCCCAGGTGGTTGGGACACGTACCCTGGGAGGGCTTCTTTGGTTGCCCTCCCCTATTGCCAGTACGGCACAGCGACTGCGCCACAGACAGATCGCTGTCATCCCGGAGCTGCTTGTACGTGGCGGCAGTAGAGGACACTGCTCACACTGCCGCCGTGACCCCGAGGGGAGTTGGGCTAACGGCTGCCGCCGCCGCCCTGACGCTTCCTCCACCTACGAGCGGGATTGGTTCGTTCCTGATCCCGCTCGGCGGCCTCCTTCTGCAGCAAGACTGCCTCACAGAAGGAGACCACGGCGTCCCATTTGGTGGAGTAAGTAAAACTTGACATGGACTTCTCTTGGCGCTTGATGGGGGTAGGTAACGCCCCAGTAACGCGGCCGTGCGCCATATCCCAGATACTTGAAACACCTGCCCTGGGAGAGCTCAGGATTGCCCTTCCCTATTGCTGTCGAAGTCGAAGTCAAAGTCAAAGTCGAAGTCGAAGTCGAAGTCGAAGTCGAAGTCGAAGTCGAAGTCGAAGTCGAAGTCGAAGTCGAAGTCGAAGTCGAAGTCGAAGTCGAAGTCGAAGTCGAAGTCGAAGTCGAAGTCGAAGTCGAAGTCGAAGTCGAAGTCGAAGTCGAAGTCGAAGTCGAAGTCGAAGTCGAAGTCGAAGTCGAAGTCGAAGTCGAAGTCGAAGTCGAAGTCGAAGTCGAAGTCGAAGTCGAAGTCGAAGTCGAAGTCGAAGTCGAAGTCGAAGTCGAAGTCGAAGTCGAAGTCGAAGTCGAAGTCGGAGTCGAAGTCGAAGTCGAAGTCGAAGTCGAAGCCAAAGCCGAACTCCGACGACTCAACGAAGTCGGAGTCGAGTCGAGTCGCGGCAAGTCAACTCAAGTCAAGTCAAGTACCTACACATTCTTCCAGGACTGAGCTTTGGCTTCCGCTATAGTTAGTGATCGATAGCACCTTGACGGCGACTTTAGATGCCCTATGCTCTCCGACAGCCTCTTCTGCATTGCATCGCCTCCTCCGACGGGCCCGCTGGTGCCGACGACACGCTGCGACTTTTTCTGATCAGAAGTGAAAGCTTGCTAGGCTAACTGTAAACGTAAAGTTAAAAAATAACAACTCCTGGGAGTAAAGTGGCTGGGTAGGATAATCCTGTAGTGGTTTAAGAGTAGGTATTGGATGTACAAATTAAAGCATATTTTACTTATTTTCACCCTCCACGCCGATGACGCCGATGACGCCGCCGCCGCCGACATAAGCATCGGCGCACATGTCTAGCATGAACATCTCTGTTTGTCCTGATTCTGGCTGTAATTATCTATATAAGTATGTATTTACAAAAGAAAATTAGTTATAATATATCAGTTATTTGTTTTCCATAGTACAACCTCTGCTTAGTTTGGAATCAAATAGCCGTTTGTGAATATGTCCGAGGACATTATTATTTGCTAGTTTAAAACTGTTAGTAGGATAAGGAGGATAAAAAACATATTTTAATAAAAACATCAATCATTACTATGCAAAGTTAAACAAATTTGTAGTTACATATCGTATGGGCAGTAGTTATCTTATGTCGTTTCAAAGTTCTTCAAGCCGCCCAGTAGTCCTCTGCCTCTGACATGGCTTAACGATTGTTGTGTAATGACTACAATCAGGACCGGCAGCTTAATCCGCTCTCCGAAGCACGCAGGCGCTCAGAAATTAAACCACTTTGGCGGTCACACATCTATAGACTGACCGCGAGCCTAGTTACTTGACCTTGCAGATCGCTTACGGACCGATAAAGCATCTAGCTAGTGTCGTCGTAATTTACGTGATATTCTGAAAATCATTCTGGAACCTATATCGAATAGTGGGCACTAATTGAATTTAGTGTGAACAGTGGTTATTCTGGTGTCAGAGTTCTTTAAGCCGGCCACTAGGCGCTCGACTGTTTACTATAATGACTACAGCCGGAACCGACAACTTACGTGTTTTCCGAAGCATGGTGAGGGTCAGAAATGAAAGCATTCAAGCGGACATAATACAGACCGGCCGATTGCCTCGGTTCTAAATCTCAACAATCATTTACAGACATGTGACAGCTAAACTAGCCATGAGCAAGAGATGATTCTATAAAACCTTGCTTTCATATATTAGGGAATAATAATAATATCCTGGGACATTATTCACACACAACAATCTTATCCCAAACGAAGCAGAGCTTGTACTATGGAAACCAGACTATTTTCCTTTTGTAAATACATACTTATATAGATAATTTACACCTAAACTCAGGCTTTGCATGCCCACAAATATCTGTCTCGGGTGGGAATCGAACCCACGACCTGCGGCGTGAAAGGCAGCGCATCTACCAACCACGCCAACTTACAGGCAGCGGTTAATAACTAACTATTGTCCGCGACATCGTCCGCTTGCCAAGTTTGTAGTTGATTAAACCAAGAAAACACGTTGTAGGTACCATACAAACTTTGCAACCGCGTTTCATCCTCTTAGGGGTAGAATATGAAAAAAAATCCTTTCTTTTGTGCAACATTTCATGGTCAATCAGTCAATTTCTGCTTTTATATATATAGACAACTAGCTGTGGCCCGCGGTTTTACCCGCGTTAAAGCGCTTTATAAATTATAGCCTATGTGTTAATCCAGGGTGTCAGCTAACTCCATACCAAATTTTATTAAAATCGCTCCAGCCATTTAGACGTGAAGACGTAACAAACATACACATTCACACAATCACAAACTTTCGCATTCATAATTAGTATGATAGCTTTCACGGATAAATACATATTATAGTCGTGACGGTCACCGTAGCCTAGTTGGTAGTGCTCCTGCCTACGAAGCTGGTGGTCCTGGGTTCGAATCCCGGTAAGTGCAAATATTTGTGTGATGAGCACGAATATTTGTTTCTGAGTCATGGATGTTTTCTATGTATTTAAGTATTTATCGATCTATATAAGTATTTATATCGTCGCCTAGTACTTATACTACTACATATCTATCTTGTACACCCTTAAAAAAAAAGCAAACAAAAAAAAAATAGTCTTAATAATAGTAAATATTAATTAAATTCATTTAAAATATTGGTAGGTAATAACTTCAGCATCGCTAACTCGCCAGACGATGGTTTACCTACCGCATACCTTGACAACTCAATTAACAGCTACATTGCGAGAAGTGGGCACAAAATTAGATCGTGCTAATTGCCTAGAAGTGGAATGTTTAATAAAAAGCAACTAATTGCCTGTGTTACTGGACCGTCGATCATGTAACACTGGCACAACATCGAGTGTATTATAAAAAAAAAAATTAAACTTTTCATTACTTTTTAAATATCTAGAAGATTGCCTGGTTAGACCATAGCTTAAATTTTTTTTTAATACTCTGTAAGGGCTACAGCTCTATATGTTTTTAATGCATAAAGTATTCAGAATGGGTGAACTTCACTATCAGGGGTCGAACGGGCTTCTCGAGTAGGCACGGAGATAATAGCCTGGTCGCTGTGACGTCAGAATGGCCAGCGAACCAATGACGAGGCGAGGCGGCGCTACAATGCGCGCGCGCACCGCCCACTGTCAACTGAATGGAAAACTCGGAAAACTTACAGAGCTCTTGCTTTAATAGATTAATGTTAATACCTATAGTTCTTAATGGACCTATGCGCCGTCATCCATAATTTTATTGTATTTAACTTTCAAATGAATTTATAAAAACAAGAAAATATTAATTTAAATGTTGTTTCACAAGTCTTTGTTTTAAGATAAATTAATCCTAAGTACCTGCTCAAAATGTCCATGTATTTTTGACATACCAACATATATATTTACTCTAATCTACATACTTTGAGGAGCATGTTTACTTACTATTTCAATATGGTATATTCCCATACGGTTTATTTACTCTAAAAAGCAATATTATAATGAATAATCAATAAGTAAACAAACACAGGACCGACGTATCAACGGCCGGCGTGCGCGCCCCTTCTGTCAAACATTTTTATAGTTATGCGCACGCAGAGCATAAGGAACTCTTTATAGTCAATGCGCGCGAGACAGCCGCACGCGCGTTCTAGCGACAAGTAAAAAAAAATACTCCGTTGTTTTGAATTTCGAACTATATTTTGTTATTCAAAGTTTGTTGTGATGATGAACTGGGACCAAGACCGCAATCGTCCGTGTGACAAGCTAGAAATAAATGAAGCAGTGGCAAAGCTCCTGGAGAGCTTTAATTATGACAGCATTGTACCACAACCCAGCAAGTGAGTACTTTCTATTGTTTACCAACATATTAAATATATGAGTATAGAGAACCAGGAAAAATTGTAAAATGGGATGTTTAAATCTAATAGGTAGGTACACTTCGCTCCTTTAAATTGGTATAACAAAAAAATTAAGAAAAATAAATATTTTACGGTGAGTAATTTATCTTACCAAGTGATGATTAAGTACTTGGTAAGCAAAGCTCCTTAGATTTTATTGTTTTTAATTTAATTTTTCTGCGTTCAAATCAAAATCTTATACTTAGTTATTGTTTTAAGTTGTATAAGTACAGTTCTCATTTTGCGTAGTTCTTTGCATTCTATAACAATTTATTAAAGTATTATATACCTACTTTTTAGAAGTATTAGTATGTACTGTATTTATGAAACAGTCTGAAAGTTGAGGAAATGAAGTTGTTTTAATGGCCCTTACAGTAATTTTCGTAACTAAGCAGCATCAATATGAACGTATTTTATTACAAAAAATAATTAAGCGCTAACTAAAATATTATCGTTTAGTCTTTTGTTTTTGTAGCGTCGTGAAGTAAACCTGACTTCTGACCCAAAGGTTGCGGGTTCGTTCCTCGCACGAGACAAATATTTGTGTTCATGAACATGTTTATATATCTATGTCTGGGTTTGTTCTGTGTTTTTTAATTTATAAACAAAAAAAATAATAACAAGTAAAGAAGTAGGTATTTCTATCCATTGTCTAGTACATAATACAAGCTATACATAGTTTGAGCTAGATGGCGTTTTGTGATATGTCCTGGATATCTATTTATATAGTAACCGCTGCCACTATACTAACGCACTTATTAAATTAGAATTAAATCTGCTTATGGATGCAGCAAAATCCTGAGGCCTTCCTCTAATTGCTCATAGTAAGTATTGTTTTGAGCACTCATCCACTTTAAGGAACACACTAAAACTCAGCTTTTGTTTAATTAATTTAGGATTTTTATATTTACTAACAATTGCAGTCCGTTTCAGTGGACTTTTATTGTTTAGCGTGTGTCTACATTTCCGGTTGTTATATTACTATGTATGTTATGGGATTATTCCGTTGTCTGTGCACAGATTTTAATATATTTCGAAAATCGATGAGGAATACTTTCTGAATGGTCTCTTATGGGCCGAATGACGTCGACTGCGGGACTAGATCCTCCTCCAAGAATGGGGGATGTGCCATAACCGCAACGCTAGGCAGACGGGTTGGCGATCGCAGTATGAGGCTCATGAGCCGTTGCTGCCCGTGTAAATTTTCTCTTTGTCAACCAATTGGAACTATATTTATAAGGCTGAATGGAACTTTTTTTTGCTGGGTAACATAGAATACCACCACCCTGTCTCTCCCCGTAAGGAGTGTAGAAGTTGAACCGAGGGAATATCTGCCAGAGAACGGGAGGCAGCGTCACTCTGTATACTATGAGCAACAGTATAAATATATAAAAAGGCAAGTCCGCCCCCAAACTTATGGCTTCTCCTTTATGATATAAGAAATAGATATTTATTATTCCCACGGGATAACAATAAACATAATTTTCTCTTTAAAACGTCCTGATTTCGCTTTTGGTATCCGATCACCCCGGTCCGTTAACGTTTGGAATAGAATTAGAATGAACGTCTCGCTGTACACTGTTAGATATAAAAAATACCTAACGTCAGTATTATAATTTTTGGGCTTTTTTATTAGTTTTGCCTCACTTTTTGTTACAATTCGGAAAAGCTTCAATGACTCAAAATTATTATTTATATGATATCTTACCTTGTAAGTTGTATAGTAATTTATGTTTGTAACCTGTACCTACGCCCAGAATGTAGGTTAGATTAAATATGAAAGATGGAAAAAATCAATAAGTATTCCTAATGGATAATTAAATACGAGGAATTTAATAAGTATGCCTAGCAATTTATATACGCTACTTGCGTACACCACAAATACAAAATCGGAAATTAAAACAAAACGATTCGTGCTTATCGCAATTTTTTGAAAGGTCATCAAATATTTGCCCATATAAGTGATTTATCCCGTTATCGTAAAGATAATTTGAAGTATGCATGGACATTAAAATAACAAAATCCTGTAGAGAACATAATGTTCTGTAGAGCCGCACAGCTGTAGTCTTAAAAAATAAGATACAATATTATGCTGACTCATAACAACTCGCTACTAGCCGGTTTACGGTGGTATCAGCTCATCAATCGATTCTCAAAGGGATTAAGAAACAATTAAAATACTTTTCAAATTAATTAACAGCAACATTTTATGTTCCTATTATTTTTAATAAAGTAGATAAGTAGCTAATATAAATTTTCAGGTGTAAATATTCCGACGACAAAAACATGAAAATACAGTGAATGTTATTGAATCGGTTGACTGACTTGAGTGGGGTGCTGGGGCTCTACCGGCTAAATCGCCAAACATCGATTTCTTAAATGGCGTTCAAATAAATAAAGGTTAGAGATGACTTAATCAATCGTTAAATCGGCTTCTATAACGACATGTGCCGTCTTAAATGGTCCGGAATCGATTGTCAACGTTGAAGCCGATTTAACGATTGATTAAGTCATTTTTAACCTTTATTTATTTGAACGCCATTTAAGAAATCGATGTTCGGCGACTTAGCCGGCAGAGCCCCAGGTCTTGTGGTAAGTGACCCTGACTGCTAAGCCAGAGGTCATGGGCTCGATCCCCACCTAGGAGAAATCTTTGTGTGATGAACACTATTATTTATCTGAACAAATAATCGGGTTCATTACACAAATAGATAAATTACATCATTTATTTATTACTAACTGTGCCCCGCGGTTTTACCCGCGTTAATCTTTATTAATTATATCCTATGTGTTATTCTGATGTAAGTATAAGCTATTTTGTTGTGACGTTGCATTAAAATCCATTCAGTAGCTTTTACGTGAAAGAGTAACTAACATCCATCCGTCCATCCATACTGACTAACTTTCACGTTTTAATATTAGTAGGATATTTATGTGTTTATACGTATGTTTATGAGTTGCTATAGTTAGCTGCTAAAATTGTCCTACGCCATTTATTTATTTATTCATTTATATCTGGTTTAAATACCTGTGACACCATCATCATTGACTTAGCGAAAGCTTGGTATTAATTGCTATCCCATAGGAATACTTGCCTTATTTCTTATGTCAAAGAACGGGATCTCTGTAAATAGTGACATATTTCTAGGTCTATGGATTATGTCACAAAAAGGGACCTGACTTGCCTTTTGTCTAACATGTTGTTTCGTTTCCATTCGTACTCAAAAACTCAGTGATATTTATGTCAGACGAAAGTGTGGGCCGTAATTATAAAATTCTGTTATACCTACTTCTGAAGCTTTGCGAGACAATTTTCAATGGATTCCAATTTTCAATTTTCCAAAAAAGTTAAGGTAGTTTAATAAATAAACAGTTTATTATGTATATTGGGTCTACATTTAGGAATTCCAAGATCCATACCCAATCAAAGAAGTGTTCAAATCCACCAGTCAATCTTCAAATCTTTAACTTTTTACCTAAACTTTCTGTTAATTATCTACCGCACTTCGTATCTTGCAAAGTGTGGTAATATTCAGAACAGTGTAAGTAATAGAAACATTAACTAAGTTTATATAAAATCTTCTTCTTAAGAAGTTATTTTATGTTAGTATGCTAGTGAGATACTCGATATCTATCGAGGATATCAGTGTGACGATTTTTTGATTAATAAATAATAACAACAAATATCCGGGACATATCACACAGCGCCACCTAGCGCAAACTAAGCAAAGCTTACATATATAAATACTTTATAACTTTATTTTTGTAAATATATACATACAATACATGGAAAACAACCAGACAAAGACATGTTTATGACCACAAATATTTATCCACGCACAAAGCTGGTTCTCTATAGTACCTAACTGAGTAACGGCAGTCGTCAAATTTATTTTAATGCTTGCAGTGGTACCAAACCAGCATTTCAATTTATTTATTTTTTAAATTTATTTAGTCATTTATGTACTCACAAAAAAAACAAAATAACAATAAATTACAAAAAAAAGGAAAACATTGCACAAAGGTACTGCTTATTTCGATAGAAATCTCTTCCAGCAGACCCGCGAGACGGCGAGAGGAGGAACTAATCAGAAAAAGACCATACCTACCGTGTGTAGAGAACTATACACTACTAAGTGTGTTTATAAACTACATACTAATAATACGTAAATAGGGGAGGGAATATATATATAAAGACTATATAATATACTACATATACAATGTACACAAATATTAGGATGAAGATAAGAGATAATGTTCTTTCACTCGTTTTTTTTAATAAAGGGGTGGTATTAATGTTTCAGATGTTAGGCAGAAGAGAATTCCACAACCTCACGGCATGCACCGTAAAGGAGTAGGAGTAAAACAAAAAAATATTGTAATTTTTAATCATTCAATTATTATCTATTAAACTATACATACTTACAGCGCAAAAAATAAGAGACTTCAGTCCGTAGATAACACAGTTATTATTCGCTGAACCGCCTTCCTTTATCAAATAATTTATTGCTGAAATGACCCCGTACAACATAAATTATTCCGTAATTAATTATACTTAAATACTTAAATGAGATAGAGTATATCTATTTAATGTCGCGATGTTGCCCTGGGGTCAAATGTGCGCGGGAGATGAAACCACACTTGATATACCGCCTTCTAATTGAATATCCACCTTATCAGAGATCTGTTCCTTGTTTAACTGGCATTGTCGGCGTTTTACACACATAGAAGAGCGGGGATAGCGTTTTGTTTGGTCATTACGTCAGTAGCCACCCTGAGTTTAGGTTCGAAACCTAGAGTACACTCTGACGCTGGTTCCTTTGTCTGTAGTCTTATTTGCTAGATGGCTTGCGCTCCACCTCGCCTCTATTGCCCGGTGAAGCAGTGAAAGCTTCCTAGGCTAAGTGTAAACGTCAAGAAAAAAAGCAAATTACATTCACCAGTATGATACCCAACCCTATTTTCAGTCCTTCACAGACTATTCTCTAGGGATGCTCACTCGTTGAGTAACAGAATGCGCCTGATTTTTTTTATTTTTTATTTTATAAGTAACAAATAATAAAAAAAAATTGCATGCATTACTGTTTTATGGCAATCTGCTGATTTCATGCATTACTTTAACATTCATAAGTTAAATATTATCTGTCACATTAAATTACCAGGGAGAAAAAAGAATAAATTTTAAATATAGAACCAAAGAGAATTTCGATACATTCTCGTTACGGGAAAATGATAGGTAGAATATGTGTAAATAACATATTTTTAAACAAAATCAATAGTAAGTAATGTAAAATCAAAAAGTTTTGCTCAACTTGTACCTACTTATAGATTATCTTTTACATGCACTTCAATTTTCTTCTAATAATAATATCTCGGGACAATGTCACACAGATCATCCTAGCCCCAAACTAAGCAAAGCTTGTACTATGGGTACCAGGCGACGATATACATACTTATATAGATAGATAAATACTTATATACATAGAAAACATCCATGACTCAGAAACAAATATTCGTGCTCATCACACAAATATTTATACTTACCGGGATTCGAACCCAGGACCACCAGCTTCGTAGGTAGGAGCACTACCAACTAGGCTACGGTGACCGTCGAATCTTCTAAATGTAAAGTAATCTTTTATAGAAACGGAATTTTGGGGTAATTATCTGTTGACATACTATGACGATGATAAGTTCAAAATATGTTCCCTGAAACTATACTATTCGTAGATCAAATCTTCATCTCTACCGCCAAAGATGCCGCCTCTAATTGAATACCCACCATGTTATCTGTTATCATGGTCCTTGTTCATTTATATCCTATCTGCCGGCAGTTCACAGGCCCATATAGAATTCTACTTACCTAAAAACTTATACTGTGTGGCTGGCGGCGATGAATATTACCACCCCATCTCATCCGATGGGGGATGTAATAGTCGTCCCGAAGGAATATCTACCAGAGAACTAGCAGCAGCATCTCTCTCTGTACTGTGTCAGGTGCCAAGCGTGGCGATTATAGCCTATCACGCCAAATAATACGCAGACATGACGAAAAACATAGACGTATCTTATCTTTTCTTATCTTTGTTGGGGTGTTCTTGCGTACAGCACTTCGACCCTTCAGGACCTTTTGGACTATCCCCCACTGGTTTTTATTCTATCTCTAGAGCCCTGAATGAAGTCTGCACATAATCCAGTACGCTTCTTAGGGGTACATCCTTGAAGTCTCCTGTTTTTTTTAATTGGGTACAATAATTTAATTTATGTAATGAATAGTTAATGTTGAAGCGTATGAGATGTGGTTTGGAAGAATTAAATAACACAAATCATAAACTTACAAATTTATTTAAAACAAAAGTATGGTCATGGGTACTAAAGCCCGTCAATTAATTATGCCCTATGGAGGTAGGCGCGCCAAGTACTCTCCTGGCTGGCTTCGTCGCTAACGGAGATGTCGCGGAGTTCCAGGAGGATTACGCAGGCCGGAAGATGACCCACAGGGATTGGGCTGGTCTGAAGTGTGGCTTCGTCGCTAACGGTGACGGATGTTGAGGTACAGTTGCAATTCGTACTTTGGACCCTCGTAGGCCGAACTTTGGACCCTGGAATTTACGTCCACTAAATAAAATATTCTTTTAAATAAAACCTCTCCTGTCTGTGACCGCGTAATGGTGATGAGGAAGCGGGAGTACTAATTACGCATATGGCGAATGTGTGCAAATGTCACAGGCAGAAGCGGAGTTGACAAATTTAAGTTTGTTATAAAAATGTTATAGAACAATGGTGTGAAGCACCGCACATAAAATAAATTTAGTGTAGGCATAAGGCACAATATGAAGTTGACGTGGTATTTGCCACAAGGTCAAATAAAGGTGGCCGGTACACGTTACAATACCCTACTTGAGTGAGAACTAAATACTAATCAACACTTACCCAAAATTGATAGAATATGATGATCCTACCTAAACATAAACTTCTATGTACTCGTATTCTGACAAATAAATCTTTCTTTCTTTCTGGATATGCCAGCCCCAGGTGGCCATTCTGTGTCTTGCCAATGCATCGCATTTGCATATTATATACGTAATTTGGCTTAAATATAAAATAGCAACTTAAAATTTCGTAGGTCCAATACTATGATCAATGATGTCGGTAGGCTTTCGTTCTAGGAACCTTACACGTGGACTCCGAATAGCGCAAACGGTAGTAACATTAGATAATCAACTTGACCGGGGAAGTACCTTTGCCTTACAGAATACGCTCTAAGTTCATTATAACTTAATGTCCTTGTGTGATTAGGCTTTAGGATTAGGCTACAGCTCATTGAGGTGCGGTTAACGAAATCTCGTGAGTTAGGACGCCATGTTTACCGCGAACGTAATTATGTAGGTACAGTATCCGCTTACAATTAAATAGCCCGTGTGCTCGCATACTTTGCAATAAGCGGTTTATTCATATAGCCATCCTATATGAATCAACCGCTAGGATATTTAATTCGGGTTCGATTTGAAAACTACATGGGTTCTATCTGCATGGGTAAGCTTTTAGTTTTATATACTACACTAACTAAGATAATTCAATTTACTTGTGCAGGTAGAACATCAATTTTCAAATCAAACCCAACGTAAATGGCCCATCCTATGTGAATAAGGCGCTAATTACCACAACCTCTTCAATCAGACGAGCGTTAAGCATCTTCACATACTACATCGAGCATCAGTTCTTCAAAATGACCCTGAAAATTCGATCCCCTCATACATTTCCACTTCAATAACCACCTAGAGCCGAAGTTCAAGCCTCAAAGGGGGTACCCTCTAGCTCCCGTTACTTACTCGAAATAGGACTAATATGTAGTCTCATATATTAGATACTGTATCTATACATATAATAAAATCGTAGGAAAGTCAAAACTGTACATTGAATATTTTTTATAAGGATACTTCGGGCGTGATCTCCAATAGATATCGAAACAAACATATCAATCAATCAGCCTATCGCAGTCCACTGCTGGACATAAGCCTCTCCTAACACGCGCCATTGCACACGGTCCTCCGCCTTCCGCATCCAGTCTGTCCCAGCGACCCTTTTGAGGTCGTCGGTCCACCTAGCTGGGGGCCGTCCTACCTTACGCTTACCAAGTCGCGGTCTCCACTCTAGAACACGTTTGCTCCATCGGCCGTCGGTCCTTCTGCAGATGTGACCAGCCCATTGCCACTTCAGCTTGCTAAGTCTGCGAGCTATGTCGGTAACTTTGGTTCTTTGTCGGATTACTTCGTTACGAATTTTATCCTTCAAAGAGACGCCGAGCATAGCCCGCTCCATAGCTCGCTGTGCGACTTTCAATTTATGGACTAGTCCCACTGTGAGTGTCCACGTCTCAGCACCGTCATAACAGGTAGGACGCATTGGTTGTAGACTTTAGACTTCAGACATTGCGGTAAAGGCGAGGAGAAGACATGACGTAGTTTGCCAAATGCTGCCCAACCCAACTGGATCCTGCGGTTGATTTCTTTCTCGAAGTTGTTTCTACCCAATTGGACAACTTGTCCAAGGTAGACATACTCCCGAACAACTTCAAGCATCGAACCATCGACGTAGATTGGTCCCGGCGTGACATGTTCATTGAACATGATCTTGGTTTTATCCAAGTTCATGCCGAGACCGACACCTCGAGAGGGTCCATTTAGGCTTTGCAGCATTTCGCTTAACTGTTCCAGTGACTCTGCAACGATGACGATATCATCGGCGAACCGAAGGTGTGAGATGTATTCGCCGTTGATGTTAATGCCCCGTCCAGTCCAGTCCAGCGTCTTAAAGACGTCTTCGAGCGCGTTGGTGAAGAGCTTAGGGGATATTACATCCCCCTGTCTCACCCCTCGACGCAGCTCGATCGGGTTGGTCTTTTGGTCCTGGACCTGGACGGTCATTGTGGCGGTATCATACAGACATCTCAGCACCTCGATATAGCGCCAATCGATGCGACATCGCTGCAGAGCATCCAAAACCGCCCAGGTTTCGATGGAGTCGAAGGCTTTCTCGTAGTCCACGAAGGCCATACACAGCGGCTGATTGTACTCTTCAGTCTTCTGTACAATCTGCCGAACAGTATGGATGTGGTCTACGGTGCTGTAGCCTTTTCAAAACCCGGCTTGTTCCGGAGGCTGGAACTCGTCAAGTCTTCTGGCGAGGCGGTTTGTGAGTACTCTCGAGAACAACTTGTAAACGTGGCTCAGCAGTGAGATGGGTCTGTAGTTCTTCAGCAAGGTTTTGTCACCTTTTTTGAAGAACAGAACCACCGCACTCCCGCTCCACGCTTGAGGTGTTAAGCCCTGGTGAATGACGGAATTAAAGAGACTCGCTAGCTCTTTTCAGGATTGGCATCCCGCCTGCCTTCAGGAGCTCAGTGGTGATTCCGTCATCACCTGGCGACTTGTTGTTCTTAAGCTGCTCGAGAGCCACTCTGACCTCGTACTGGTTGACATCAGGGATGTCTTCCGTGTAATGGCGTGTGAGTGGGGCTCTGTGGTCGTCAGCGCTGGGCCTCGTGGGTTTAGTCGTCCGTGATGCGTACAGGTCTTTGTAGAAACTCTCAATTTCCTCGAGTATCTCGAACTTGGAGGTCACGGTTTTGCCATCCGCAGTTTTAAGTTTCGTCAGATGAGATCTACCTAGCTGGCGAGCAAAAACTTTGGTGCCTCTGTTCTGTTCAATCGCAGCCGCGATGGCGCGGGTGTTGGAACATCGGAGGTCACGTCGCACCAGCTTCCGGATCTTCCGGTTGAGGTTTCTCCCATCCGGCGAATACGCCTGCGTGGATGACATTTCCCGTCTCTGCCTCATAAGTTCGAGAGTCTCGAGCGAGAGTTTAGACTCTCTGTTACCGCTTTTTCCGGGAAACACCCTTCGAGACACATCCTGTAGCGTTTTGACCACTGTGTCGGTTTTGTCGTCAACATTGCCTTCGGTTTCCAGTAGGTCGAAACGGTTTTGAAGCTCAAGTTGGAACTTTTCGGACCCTAAAGCTAATTGAGGCGCAGTAAGTCTGAGAGTAGACTTCATCATGCGACTCCTTTCGGCCCTGAAGTCTATATTTAGAGCGCCTCGAACAAGTCGGTGATCGCTGCCGGTATTAAACCTGTTGATCCAGAGACATCTCTAAATATAGACCTCTTGTCAGTCATGATGAAGTCTATCTCGTTCCTCGTCACAGTGTCGGGGCTTCACCATGTCCACTTTCTATGAGGCTTCTTCTTAAAGAACGAGTTCATTAAGAAGAGCCTCTGTGACTCCAGAAAGTTGATTAGCATTTGCCCCCTGTGGTTTCGGCGCCCCACGCCGTGGGATCCGATTACCGTTTCGCCGCGTTCTTGTACTCCCACTTTGGCATTGAAGTCCCCCATAACAACGTTGTTGTAAGCCTTGGTGGTACCATGTAATGCCTTGGCTATGTCTTCGTACATGGCTTCGGCTATTTCGTCGCAGTATGTCGAGGTCGGCGCATATACCTGTACCACCTTCAGGGTGTACCTGTTGGTGATTTTAATTATGAGGTACGCTACCCGTGTCGACACACTACTGACTTCTACAACGTTGCTAGTGAGAGCTTTGTTGACTAGGAAACCAACACCGCCCTGAGAAGGCCGATCACCTTCCCGAAAGTAGAACAGGTGGCCTGACTCAAGGGTTATCGTGTCCTCGCCCTGTCTTCGGACTTCAGATAACCCCAATATGTGCCAGTTTATGCGACCTAGTTCTACCTCGAGTTCGGTGAGGTGTTGGTCCAGCCGTAGAGAGCATCCATTATACGTTGCCAGGGTCAGATGTTTTGGGTAGCCTTTTTCCGTAGCCCGGAGATTCTACGCACCCCCTGCCCCGCTGTTACCGCGACCGCTACCGTGGCTGCGGACAGTGGGACGACCGGGAACTGGGGGCCTTTGTTTTGGGTGCCTTATCGTTTGGGTGTTGGAGGTGTTTGGCCTACTATACCACGCTGGCCAGACGGGTTGGTATAGGGTTTATTTCGAATTTTCCTTTTCTGGTTGTTGGTCAGATGCCGATGACATCTTTGGTGGACTTTTACCACCAGCCTAGTAGGAGTAAGGCTACTGGGGCATTCGAAGATTTTCTGCCGCTTCCAGCCCAGTATGGAAGAAAAACAAAGTTTTTATAATTTTTGTCTGTTTGTCGATTTGTCTGTATGTATGTCCGGGCTAAACTCAAAAATTACTGCATGGATTTACTTAAAATTTTGCACGAATATTACTGAGAGGTAGGGTCAACATAAAGGCCACATAGTATAAAATTTTACGCGGGTAAAACCGCGGGGCACAGCTAGTCGTAATATATACAGCCAATACTCGAAGTCATTCACAGTCTGCTAAGATGGTATTATAAATTGCAAAGTGTTAAGTTGCAGATTTTTTTTAACATAAAACCAATACCTATTTAGCAAGCAAGGATACGGCCCTCCTTATGGTTAGCCAGGTGGTGCAATAGATCGTACGTTCAAGTGTTCTGGCATTTATTTGCTTTTACGACATTTATGTAGCATGCATAATAAAATATCAATGGCCGCAAGCGGCTGAGAATAGAGAGTACTAGTCATCTCTGGAGGAGGCCTTTACCTTTCATGGAGAGGGTTCTTGCTGACAAAATACAAACCCTGACTATATCTTATTATTAAAATCGATATATTTAAATTAATATTTTCATTATAAATCGAAGAATTATTTAACTGTCTTACTTTTTGTTATGAATCTTATTAATATATTCTTTTAATCATATACCTCTTAAAACGAAAATAGAAATAACTATATTACTTAACTTTATTATTTTTATAGTTCTTTTCAAATGCACTAATTAGTTAAATACGTAAATTTTAAATTGTGATTAATTTTGCATGCACATTGCTATGGCAATAGAATTTGCCCTAACAATAGTCAGGAAATAAAATGTTTTTTTATTGTATATATTTATTTTAATAAAAAAGTCATATTATGCATGCTAAATAAAAGCTGGGCGCTGAAAGAACATTTTTTCAGCATCCGCAAGCAGTAATGGATATTCGCTGCTGGCCTCACATGACTTTAAGTAATGTTAGTACTTAGTAAAATTCCTCCTTAAATCTGCAGAGCTTAAACCATTTAGATTTCGTACTGACGAGCTTTATCAAACTTGTAAATTATTGTCACAAACTTTATATTATCAACTCAGTACTTAGGCCACATAAAACCTTACCATATGTATATAAAGCCCAAACAGGTAGAAGGAAGCCTAAAGTGGTCCCTTCTCCTCCCTGTAGAACTCTTTTTGGTAGGCTTCAATTTGAAGTTCACTCTGCCTACCTTTATAACAAGCTTCACAATAAATGTACAATACATAACCTTTTACTCCATGTATGTAAAAAAACAATTGTCCACGAACTTGAACCGCTTGGGTACTGTGAATCTGAGAACTTATTATTTAAATACGAACTCTAGACTACCGTACTTACCGATCCCAAGATACTACATCGGCTAGAAGTCCGCCAGGCAGTATGGGGCAGATACACACACACTCACAAACACACACACACACACACACACACACACACACACATCATAGTTATACTAGTTTACCAGTAGTTCGAATTATACCAGTTTTTTTTCCAATCACTTCATTGTATTGATCTTGATTGTGATTGTAATTAAACCTAAAATAGTTTATATAATTAATTAATAGAATGTACTCGTACTAATCCTAGGGAGGAGCAGAGTCACCCAACACAAGCATTACTACATGCTTCCTGGGTGGTTCTAGCCACACTATGTTATATGCGAAATGTTAATGAAATAAACTATTTTATTTATTTATTTAATCTGAATCAAATTAGTGGATTAGTGAGCTCCTCAGCATATAACGACAATATTTGTAGTGTTCTCTTCCTGTCGCAAGCCGGGAACCGACCGATTTAGTTCCGCGTGTCGTAGCGATAAATGCGCCTGAGCAAACATTTTTTATATAGGGCTAATGGTGCCCTTATCTCCACTCTAGCCGCGGGAGAAACTTTATTCTACTAACTCAGTTTCACTGTACAATGTATAACAAAAAGAACTTGTCAAATGTAGAACACAATAAAAATATCACTACGAGAGCTGAAATTACACAAATTACAAAGTATATTATGGGAATGATTTACACTAAAAATTTAACAAGCACGTAGATAATTTAAATGTGATCAGTGCTCCTAAATATATGTTATAATATCGCTTGTTTGTTGCAACACTGTCATAACTAAAAAAACGTAACTTTCAGGAGAGCGATTTTAAAGATTTAATTTGAGTTACACATCTAAATTATAAATAAAGTACTGGCAAGCCTTATGTGATAGATTTGTTCATTACTGTACTTGTAAAGGCATGTACTAAAATATATATAAATATTGTCTTTGTCTAGTAATAAATAAAAAACGGGAAGTAGTCCCCACTTGTGTCTTTGTTGCAGAAAATAAATAAATCTTAAAAGTATTTTCCCAAAATAGGTCATTCTTACACCACAAACATATGCGAAAGTTTAACAAAATTTGTTAGTTAAACAAATAATGACACTATTGCAGAAAAGGTTGAATTCATTTTAAATAAATAAAACAGTTTCTACAGGTTTTAACCATTATTCTTTAGTTGCAAAATAAAGAAAAATAATCAACTTTATATAAATCTTTTTGTATTTTACCTACGTACTTATTAGAAAAACATTAGGTTGGGGAAAAAGTCATTTCGCATTATATGTATGAACTTGTCATAAAATCTCTTTGGCTATACTAATTTGTATCTGGCTGGTTTTGGTATCATTGAAAGTTTAAATTTTAAAGAGCATAATTCCAAATATAAATTAGGAAAATGTGTGTTTTCATTTGTTTTTCGTACTGTCAAAATGAGTGAATGTAATGAAAAAATTCGATTCATTTTAAAAAATTACTACAAAAAAGGTAAAATGCAACGCAAGCCCCGAAAAACTTTTGCGATGTTTATAGACCTAGTGCAGTATCTGTGAGAGTAGCAAAAATTTTATTTAAGCGTTTTCAATCCGGAAATGTTGATGTCAAAGATGCACGTCGCTCTGTTGCCCTATTACGGATAAAATGAATGCCATTTCTGAAAAAGTGGAGCAAGATCGGCATGTCAGTAGTTAACGACGTAGCTGAAGAACTGGAAATTGACCACAAAACAGTATTGGCGCATTTGAAAAAAAACTGGGTACACATAAATGTAATTGTAACGTGTAGTCGATGTTCGTTGTTGTCCAACAAATAAATCCAAAAACTGTGGAGAAAGTGTTTGGAAGTGCCGTTTAAAAGTGTAATTCGCATGGACATACTTTGGACTAAATGTTAGCAACAATAATTTGGTGATATAGTGCGTACTTTATATTATAAGAAGCTAAATTAATTAGAACAATAATCCAATCTACCGGCAGTCATTAATATCACAGTTGAACAGTGCGTCGCGATAAGACGCGTAAGCGCCTAGTAATGCATGGCGCTTCCGACGTTCTTCGCGCGATCTTACCGTGATAAGCAACTTTCGTCGTCTTAAAACTATTGCGGGCCTTTTTTAGTGTGCGCTTTTGCAATAAGAAACGTACTACAACTCGGAGGGCCTTTATTTGGTGTGCAAATTACAATAAACGACATGCGTGTATAAATAAACTTCTCGAGGGTACACGCATAACCGATGGACGTGCTAATTGCGAGTTTAAAGACAAAGTACGATGGCGCAGTCGCGAGTATTAAAGTGTTCAAATTGCAACATTGTTATAAACGAAATACTTTCTTTCGTGTGTAATAAGATCGATGTTATGGACGAAGAGAGCATAAGTCGTATCTGTGTAACTGCGTTTACTGAGGAAGACATAAGTAAGGCTAAGAGTTTGTTGTTTGACTCGGTTCCTACAACAAAACGTAAGATCCAAAGGAAACGTGATGGAAAAATGAAGCGTGATATAGATGATATAATATGCGTGCTGAAAGAAACAGATCCTGAACTGATTCCCATATTCGTTGCTCGTGACCTTCAAAAACTTCCGGCGGTTCTGTTTGATCATTTGGATTGTACTAGGCTTTTAAAAGACTTGCTACGAATGCAAAATGAGATTAAAGAAGTCAGGGAGCAGTACGTTACATTACAACAACTGGATTCTGTTAAAAAAGACATTGAAAACCTAAAAATTTCATCGAATGATCATGTCACAAATGTTCTTCAAGTAAACACAAAACGCGGCGGTTGTTTGCTAGACAATGCAGAAATTGAGAGGTCAGATAATATGTATAATACAATTATATCCGCGCCCGGTAGCCCGTTATTGCAGTCTTCGCGGATGGAGGGTGAACAAGAAAAAGATGTTGACGGCAGAAGTCTCTGTGTGATCGGTGGCGGCGGCATACCGGTTGTGAACATTGCGAGTAGCAGCGAGAACACGATGAAGCATCGCATAACACCAGCGGCGACGTCTGCGCATAACCAAGTAAATAAATTGGGACACACTGCTGTGAAAAATGGCGAGCATGTTGGGAAGCAATTGTCTTTTGCAAATATTGTCAGAAAGGAAGGGAATGCTCCGACGCAACATAAGGATGGTTGGACATTAGTTCAAAGGAATAATCGAAATAAGAGATTTGCAGGAAAAATGGGGAAAGCTGTAATACAACCAGATGCGAAGTTTAAGGCGGCTGAGATAATGGTACCTTTATATATTTCCAATGTATTAAAAGGACTTTCTAAAGAGGACATAGTGAAGTATATTAAGGACAAATGTAATTTACAATTGAAGGTGGAAAAGATGAGTATGAAAATAGAAAAGGAATATGATAGTTACAAAGTTTTCATTCCAAAACATAAGGAAGAATTCTTTATGAATGACGAATTCTGGCCAGATGGGGTATCATACCGCAGATTCATACATTTTAGAGGACATTTCAGAGACACAGTAGAGACACAGAAAATTAATACCAAAACCAATAATAATAATGGATAAAGCAGTAAAAATTATCAGTTTCAATTGCAAATGTGTAAAAACGTCAATTGACTGTATTAGGCGGCTGTGTGTTACAGCTGATGTTATAGCATTACAAGAAACTTGGTTACTGCCCCACGACTTGACGTTTCTCGGCACTGTGCATGATGACTTTGCATACACTGGGACCTCTGCGGTGGACACTTCGGCTGGAATACTGCGAGGTAGACCCTACGGAGGAGTTGCACTCCTCTGGAGGAAAAGTTTATTCTCATCTGTGACGGTTGTAAAGTGTAGTAGTGCTCGTATTACTGCAATACAGATAGAACAGTCAAGTAATAGTTTACTTGTATTTTCAGTCTATATGCCTACTTGCTGTGCTGATAATATAACTGAGTTTACCGAGTGTTTAAGTGAGATGAACGCTATAATAGAAAATAGTGATATTCAATATGTGTATATGTTAGGTGACTATAACGCGCACCCTAATGAACGTTTTCACTATGAACTGTTAAAATTTTGTGAGGAACAGTGTTGGACCTGCATGGACAGCGAGTTACTACCACGTGACTCGTATACATATGTGAGTAAAGCGCACGGGTGCAAGCGATGGCTTGACCATTGCATCGTTACTGAGGCCGCGGGACAAACTATATCTCGTGTAGAAGTATTGTACGGCACTTATTGGTCCGATCACTTTCCCATTCAAATAGAATGTAACCTAAGTATAGTGGAGTCTAATATTCCACTAAGTAACCTTTTAAATAGTAAGGTTTTATGGGGCGAACGAGACTTAGAACAAATTAGGATGTATGAAAAACTATGTAATTCAGGTTTATGTGAAATTGATTTCCCCCCAGAGTGTATTAATTGTGCGGATAATATATGCGGCGATGTAACTCACAGAGTGGTTCTAGACAATATGTACACAAAAATCATTGATGTGCTTTCAACATCTACTGAGATGACCGCTACAGGTATTAAACAAAAATGTTATAAACCGTTAACTGGTTGGAATAGACATGTTAAAAGTGCTCACTTTCAGGCTCGGCTTGCTTTTCAGATGTGGCATTTATTTGGAAATCCAACTTCAGGATATATTTACGAGAATATGCGAAATACACGTAAGATTTTTAAAGATAAATTAAAGTGGTGTCGCAACAACCAAGCACAAATAAAATTAGACATTATGGCTGAGCAGCGCAAATCCAAAGATTTCGGGAAGTTTTGGAAGAGTACCTCTAAACTGAACACCAAGCCGAGTCTGCCTGTGAGCGTGGCTGGAATTTGTGACCCTCAAGCCATTTCAAATTTATTTGTAAAGCAGTTCCAAGTTGACCCCTTGTTGGGATCGGCTACGCACATGTCTTCGTCGGTGATTGGCGCGGAGGTAAGTTCCCCGTGTTTAAGGGTTTTGGCCAAGGAAATAGTTGATGTAATTAGAAAGATGGCCGGAGGCAAGTCCCCGGGACATGACCACCTCAGCGTCGAGCACTTGCGATACGCGGGAGTTCATTTACCAAGGGTGTTGGCAACCTTTTATTCATTATGTATAAGTCACTCGTACTTGCCAGATAAGCTTATGAAGACCATAGTGGTGCCAATAGTAAAAAACAGAACGGGTGATGTTACAGATCCCGCAAACTATAGGCCTATTTCCTTGGCGACTGTTACAGCTAAAGTACTGGACTGTCTGCTTGACGCACATATGGCGAGTCGCATAAATCTTCACGATGCCCAATTTGGGTTCAGACCTGGACTGTCGACGGAAACTGCCATAATGTGTCTTAAGCAGACTGTTCAGTATTATGCTGACAGGAAAACACCGGTCAATGCATGTTTTCTGGATTTATCGAGGGCATTTGACCTGGTGTCTTACGATATCCTGTGGGAAAAACTGCGGAAGGAAAGCAGCGTTGACTGTACGGTTATTTCCTTATTTAAATTTTGGTACGAGAATCAGACCAACTATGTCAGGTGGGGTGGAACTCTATCCAATGTGTATGGATTGAAGTGCGGAGTGAGGCAGGGGGGCATTACCTCACCTCGTCTCTTTAACCTTTACATTAATCAGCTGCTTGTTGAACTCAGCAGCACCCGTATAGGCTGTCACATTGACGGCGTTTGTATCAACAATATAAGTTACGCTGATGACATGGTGCTGCTGAGTCCATCAATAAGCGCACTCCGGCGTCTTGTTAAGATGTGTGAAGACTACGCGGTCACCCAGGGACTCAGGTACAATGCGAAAAAATGCGAACTACTAGTATTCAAGGCAGGCACCAAATGTTACGCTAACGTGCCAGATGTCACCATAAATAATGCTCCGATAAACAGAGTAACAACGTTTAAGTACCTGGGCCACTGGGTCACGCATGACCTGAATGATGACCTGGACATCGAAAGGGAACGCAGGGCGATGGCTGTCCGAGGTAATATGCTGATCCGCAGATTTGCACGTTGTTCGACGCAAGTCAAAATAACCCTTTTCAGAGCATACTGCCAGTCTTTTTACACGTGCAGTCTGTGGGTCAGGTATACGCTGAGGGCATACAACGCCCTGCGTGTCCAGTATAACAATGTGTTCAGGATGCTGTTGGGTCTACCACGCTTTTGTAGCGCTTCCGGGATGTTCACCGAGGCCAGAGTTGATGGTTTTCATGCAATTATACGGAAACGGTGCGCTTCTATTCTCGGTAGAATACGTGCTAGCTCCCACAGCATCCTGAGTGTATTGTGTGATAGATGGGACAGCCAGATGGGACATTCTGGCTCACTGGATACGGATGCACACGTGGGTGTCAGCCGTTTCAACATTTGTATAAGAGTCTCTTTTACTAACACTAGGTTAAGACTTTTACTAACAATATATGGAAATTTATTCTGCAATAAATGATTAATAATAATAAAAGCTAGATATGTGGGTACCTCACGAGCTCACTGAAAGAAACCTAATGAACCGTGGTCTCATTTGTGATTATTTATTAAGACTTGAATGAAACCGAACCATTTTTTAAGAAGCTGATAACTGGTGATGAAATGTGGATCACGTATGACAAGAACGTCCGAAAAAGGTCGTGGTCAAAGGCCGGTCAGGCTTCACAGACTATGGTGAAACCGGGGTTAACTCGCAACCAGGTGATGCTGGGTGTGTGGTGGGATTGTAAGGGCATTATTCATTATGAGCTGTTACTACCAGGCAGGACCATCGATTCTGAACTCTACTGCGAACAACTGATGACATTAAAGCAAGAAGTTGAGAGAAAGCGGCCGGAATTAATCAACAGAAGGGGTGTGGTTTTTCATCATGATAACGCTAGACCTCACACATCTTTAGCCACTCAGCAAAAATTAAGAGAGTTTGGCTGGGAGGTGTTAATGCATCCGCCGTATAATCCTGACCTTGCACCTTTAGACTTCCACCTGTTTCGGTCTCTTCAGAATTCTTTAGGCAGTGTCAGGTTAACATCACGAGAGGACTGCCAAAACCACGTGTTGCAGTATTTTGATCAGAAGTCCCAAAATTTCTATAGCAATGGGATCATGTCCTTACCTACAAGATTGCAAAAAGTTATCGAACAAAATGGTAACTACATACTTTAGTTAAATGTAAATAATAATAACAATGTTAAAAATTGATATGAATTTTCTTAAAAAATGCGAAGTAACTAGTCATTAGAACTATTGCCTCCTGTGTCGTGTATTCTACTTATCGTAGGTCCGTAATCGCTATCTCTATCAGAATCATCACATTCTTCTTCGGGTTCAAATAAAGGTGGTTTACTAGTAGAAGCTGTGCAAAAAGATAAAATGGTAAAAGTAAGAAATTATCCTATAAAGTAATTTGTATAAATTCTTGGCGATGACTGTGCCCTTATCCTGCAATGACGGAATTTGCTTTTGAGTGCTTCTGTTCTCAAACTCCATTTCGTCTTCGCTTGATGTACTAGATGAATTAGATGAATTTGAAGAATTAGAGCTGGATGAAACAGAGGATTATGCCAATGTCAGGGCAGTTGTGGTATTGTTACTTCCGGTAATGGAATTTATTTCTCCATGTCTGCGCTTTATTTTGCCTCAATAAGATTAACTAATAATCGCCCGCGCGACGCCGAGAACAAATAGGAGAGAAACAATTAACATCAAAATAATATTTTGTTTGTTGCAATAGTAACATATCTCATAATAATACTAAAAAATTCTGAATGTTTTCTGTTAGAACGGTATAATTCAAAATAGGACTTTTAGTTTTCAATGTTGAAATGCTTTGTTATTATTACAATAATGACTTAACGTTAAATAATAAAAAAACACCCTTAGTTTTACGTGCAATAGCGTCATTTTGTTTAATAATACAAAACAATTTAACTCAGTTTTTGTTGCAATAGTGTCATAATACAAAATAATTCCATATTGTACAAAATGATTAATGTGAGAATAGCTCTTACCATATGTTACAAGAACGTATTAACTCCAAATATGGCGTCCTGGAGAAACACGATGCGTGCTTCTGCGTCGACCACTTTTGAGTAACTGAGATAGCACTATATTGAAACAAACGAATGCCCTCTCTATGAGCGTGCAAAAACGACATGTGTAGCCACCTAGCGGATGCGTGTGGAAGGATCTTTATGCCATTCTAGTACTAAAAAATATACTAATCAAAGAGTATTTTTTTCACATAATCCGAAAATTCCGTGTTTTTGAGATATGTCACTCTTGCAATAAACAAGCGATATGTATATATGATTTGGATTATTTTCTTCAAAAGCGTCAAATGCACGTTTTAAAAATTTTGTTTAAGCGAAGTCGACATATGTATCTTAGGCATAGATTACAGTTACCACAATCAATAAATGATAGTTCTGGTTATAATAATAATATACTGGTCAAACCATGGCTCGGCTTTGTTAGTGTGTTAGTTCCTTTCTTCTGCAGCTACGATTATTTTTTTATTCTTTGTTATTCAAAATTATCTAAAGCTAATAAGAACATTGTTACAAACAATAAGTTGTGATATATTTAATGTTATATACAGGCTGGCCGAGGAGTTGATGTTCAAAGGCAAAATTTAGATACTTTATGATGAGGAGAATTCCGAATCACCCCATGTATGTTCTACGATATTGCGTAGTTTTCGAGATAGAATTTTTCAAATGATTTTCGTAAATTTCACCTAACATGAGTTTCGATTTTTTTCTCGTTCAGTTTATTTTGTGATAAGTAATAGCATAGTTAAACGTAACTCCCTTAAATTATGGTTTATCCAATCATTGCAGAACTGACATAGAATTTATTCGAAAGTTCAAAATTAGGGTTTGAGCTCAGGACTCATAAATATTCAAAGTAGGTATCAAAAAAACGCAAAACCGCAGAACATACAGGGTGTGATTCGGATACTCCTAATAAAGTATCTAAATTATGCTTTTGAACGTCAGCTCCTCGGTCACCCTGTATATATGTGGTTAAATACGATCGTGAGATTAAATTAATGTGAGATTTTTTCATATAAAATACCATTTAAAAATTCAATAGTTAAACCGTATAACCTAAGTGAAAAACCTTCGTTACTGTACTGTAGTTACGTCTTATTAGAATGTATACGTAAACATATTTTTCTACCAACATTGAGACTTCCGTATTAAATACTTCAGAATTTTAATTAGGTACCTAATATAGGTAACTAATATACATCTTACTCAAACCTCAACTTCATATTTACTTAATTTAGCAGTTGAAATCATAGTATCTGAAGACACTGGGACTTTGCATTGCCAACGTCAGGATTTAGTTATTTTCTATTTTTGTAACAGACTTCTAATGAAGGAGGTTATCAAATCGACTGTTTTTCTTTTTGTATGTCGTTTTTTTATTTAATAGGGAAAGTTTCCGCCACGTATGGTTAAAAAAATAGTAATGATTGCACTACCACTTCTGCCACCAAGCATAATATACCTAGCCTAGGCCGCTTACAGCACACGCTCCATCACTAATGCGTAGCCGACCATTCCGCCACCCTGATCCCTTGATGAACTCTGGCGATCTTGCTTGTCTTGTGTGAAGAATACATTTAAGTTTTAATAATATATATTTATTCATATTAAAACATTTATTACTAGGCTAACCTATAGACAGTTAGTGCTGTACTAGTTTAACTCTGTACCACTGTCGTTCAACATATTCAACCGATAGACATCCACTGCAGAATAAAGGCCTCCCCCAAGGATCTCCTCAATCGCCGGTGTTAATTTTATGGATATTCACAACATTAATCACCTGGAATCTATACCTTAAGGTGGAGTTGCGTCTCCAGTCCATTTGCGCAGAGGAATTATCGCTATGCCCCACCTCACAAATGTTGCCACTGTTTAGCGCTACCCAGAAGTCACGTGTAGTCACTCGAGATGAAACCCTTAAAATGTATGGCCGAGTACCTTTCTTTGGCGATTACCTTATCCTTTGGCGATCTTGCAAAGAAGTTTTCACCTTGTTGGTATCGTTTGATAGTGTTACACAAAGTTACGGCGCAAACCAAAAGTTTTCATTCACCTCACGGAAAATCTCCATTGGTTTATTTCCCACCTTTAATAGCGAAATCACGGTGCATTTAATTCATTAGTTCCCTCCATCAGGAAAAATATTTAAGGAAAAGAATATGAAAATCTAAGAAATTAAACACATTCTAAATTCAAAACTGGAAAAAGAAATAAATAGCAGCCAGTAATATTTTATTTAATTGTTCAAGTACAAAGTTTTTCTCGATATACATAATAGGTATGTATATATTTAAATATAATTATAAATAGTGCTTTCTAATACGGCGGCCAGTCTCAACGGAAGGCGAGACACCGATGCCCAAGCGTGTAATATACCGCTAACATTCAGACGACTGTTTTTCTAACTAAAAACATGCCAAATACATTTTTTAACCTAATCTAACCCGAGAGTAAATAAAAATTTGAAATAAAAAAATATGCGGGTCATCTATCCAGTAACACGAAGGCGCCCAGGTAGTAGCAAGGCAAAAAATTTAAGAAGCTGACACCCAATTTTACCGTAATACACGTAAAAGACAACAAGTACGGTTATAAAAAGTACAACAACATAAATTTTATGACAAATCTAAGATAATTACGTCTTCTGAGTTAAGTTTTTGAGATTAAGCGTAGTTTATATGTGATTTTATATATCAGAGTAAAGCAGTTAAATTGTATTTTAGGACCAATGAAGTTCTTCAAAGTATAGTTAAATTTGACATACATATATTTTGATTAGCAAGGTAAGCCGCTTAGCATAGCAGAGATAAAACAAATTAACTGTTATCAGTACCTTAACCGCAGCAAGAAACATGCAAATATTTTTTATTAACATTTGCAGTGAAAATACATATATCTATATCTGCACTTTTCTCAACAATAATGACTACCAATCACTCAATTACATACACTGAATTTAAAGACTTTCTATATAGCAATCAAATTGAAAATGTTATATGGGACGAATCAGAAAGCAGTTAAAAATAACTATTTATCAAACTCGGGATCTCAAACAATGGAGAAATCGCGTTGCAAACATACAGTAATAATTATAATCAGTTTATTTCCGAAATATTGTACAGGTCCATTTACAAGTCAAAATACATTGTAGCTCATATAATAGGACTAGCTGTGCCCCGTGGTTTTACCAGCGTTAAACTTTATAAATTATAGGGTATCAGCTAACTCCATAATACCTATCTACCTCTATCTTTAATTTAAGTGTGCACTTGTCGGTGTAGCAGTTTCCATGATACCAAATTTTATTAAAATCGCTCCAGCCGTTTAGACGTGAAGAAGTAACAAACATACACTCACACTCGCACAAACTTTCGCCTTTATAATATTAGTGTGATTATTAAATTATTTTTACTTATACTAAACTTCATTGTAGGTATTTAATATTAACAAACACAGTGGAATTAATTCCTCGTTTATTTTGAAGCCAAAAAGTATTCGATACGTACTAAAATCAAAATGGAATCTTATCAATGATTCAATCTGTATTCCGGTGTTTCCGAAGAGTTTATTTGTTTCATCCTTATTTAGGCAGATATTTAGTGAGTTCAAAGCTGCGGAGCCGTCAGATTAAGATTTCCTCGCTTATATTCTTCACCGGTGGAAGCAAACATCCCGTCGGTTTGCGGAGTGATTCTAGCCTGGAGTGTAAGTGGGGGCGCAAACAACACAAACTCACAGGTGCCGCCCCACCCCTGTTTGTATAGGAGTGTGCCTATATGTATATTCCATACGCCACTTCGCGCCCTCCACGCACTTGTTACATTTTGACATTTGAACTTATAATCAAAAGTGTAGTCGCGGCTTATTTAAGATTTTGGGATAACATAAGTGTTTACTGGGTTCTTTCATCAAATATTTTCGATTGCTTACTCGAGTGTGATCTACAAAGAGAAACCTGACTTTTGTAGTCTAACGATGTAGGACAAATGATTGTACCTAACGGAGGGGCGCGGTTTAATCCGCACAATTAGTCATTACATTTTTATTTAATAAAATTGAATTAGTTCTCTTGTCTTTTTTTGAGTCTGAACACCTTCTCTAGCAGATGAGGTAATATGACGAATCACTCTTGGTTGGCGAGTGCGATATATCAGAATGTGTACAGTTTACTTAACCGTTTTTACGCAAGTCGTGATTTTGACGTCCGGATAGTCTAATATTCCTGTGACGCTTAAGGGAGAGGACGATATTTAACTGCCGTTACTAACAAGTACTAACAAGAGACTTGGGTGGAGCATGGCTGAGTCGAGAAAGCTATAGAGCTAAGTGTAGGTACACAGCATGACAATTTGAGTAGAACTAAAAGTGACGGAGGACAGAAAGTAAAATTATCTTTATCTATCTACTATTGCTATTGCTTCGAATGAAACTCTTCATTAAGAAGTATGCAATTTAATGAAATCTCTCAATGTTGTTGAATGGTTTCAAATATTGACGCAGTGTAATCTAGCCGGCACTGTGTGTTGGTTAGCGAGCGCTCGGTAATGTGGGCGGTTAGCACCGCACACCGGTTCATTACCGCGACTGTATCTGGTACAATGTCGTAGTATGAAGACATGTATAGTAGTATATCTCCAAAACGATGGCAAACTTAACCGACCGACGATGCGCATATTGGGACGGCGGGCGTTACCATGATAAAAGAAATATCTAAGTAAAAAGTACGCAAAGTCATTGAGATAGGCCACCAAATAAAACCAAGGACTCTACCGGCTAAGTCGCCGAACATCGTTCAAATAAACGATACGAATAACGGCTTCAACGTTGACAATCGATTCTGGACCATTTATAACGTCACATGTGCTCATGGAAGCCGATTGAACGAGTGATTAAGTAATTATTAACCTTTATTTATTTGAACGCCATTCACGAAAATGATGTTCGGCGACTTAGCCGGTAGAGCCCCAGACCGCATAAAATAGCATGTAAAAGATTAATTTCGATACTAATATTATAAAGAGGTAACGTTTGTGAGTTTGTGACGTTGTAAGGGGTAATTTTTGCATCTACTGAACCGATTTTCAAAATTATTTCACCAATAGAAAGCTACGTTATTGCGGAGTGTCATATAGGCTTTGATTCATCATAATTTTAATTTATCCCGAACTTTTAACCCGAATTATTACACGGGACAAACGGGCAGATACAAAAATATGATTCATCATAATTTTTATTTATCCCGAACTTTTAACCCGAATTATTACACGGGACAAACGGGCAGATACAAAAATATTTATAACGCGGAACGAAGTCCGCGAGCACTGCTAGTTGATGTATAAAAATATTAAGATTATTTTTCTTGATATATTCACTTCAACATCTACTTACAACAAACTTTAGATAGAAAGCAGAGAATGGTATTTTTATTTACATTAATATTCATTAGTCTATAACAACGCGGCAAACACTAGAATCTAACACTATCTGAAAATGTTGTAAACAAATATAGACTTAAGAAATGAATACGGTTTTTATTGGCATATACTTTAGAAAAGCGCTTGTGAATAGTAAAAACATTAATTGTAGTATTAAGAATTTACTATATATGTATAGTAATTAGCTATTATAAGTAAAAATAAAAACCTACATTAAACCTACACAGATATATAAAATAAACTAAATCTAAACAGCGGCAAAAAAATACTCATCTTTGTTAGGGAACGTACCCAGAAGACTGGCAGCATTGCCACGTTGTATGGCAATACTGATTCTTTGACCAAAATAAAGTCACGTGAAGTGTCGATGATCAATTTTGCAATATCCCGAAATAGGGTTAGGTTAGGCGCGCATTTGGACCCTAAGGGCCAAGCGTTTCGACGGTGGCGGGGACTTTGCGGTGGCGGGGTAGTTAGTGCACATGGGGCCGGATACCCCGTCGTTAATGGGTTCAATTCCCACTCGTACTTAAACTTATACTGTTCATTTTGATGTCTGAAACTTGTTTTCAGTTTAGTACGTTTAAAATGCTAAAAGTAATAAACGGTATCATATGTAATTATAAAAACTATGATTTAAGAAGTATTCAAATTATGTTTTCATATTATGTAAAGCCTACTTAAATTGAAAATTCGTTTAATTTCGGAGGTATTTTATTACAAGCTAGTCATTCTATTTGACATAGTTTATCTATAGGTACGACCTCGCCAGAAGCCTTGTCTGTAAGCTAATTTTGCTTTCAGCTGCAACAGTCTGTTCGTATTGTACTTATCTATTGATGATTTAAAACAAAGCCAAAAAATGTGTATAGTGGTCGAAACTTGATAATAATTAATTTTACTAACGATAGAACTACTGAACTATACAGTCAAGAGTGTTTCCATACTAGTACAATGATTAGTAACATGTAGAGTCAATAAATCTTCTATACCGGGGCTACAGCTATGATTATGTTCTATTTCACTAGGAATTACAGATTTATATCGTTGATAAGTGGTATGGTATGCTCTCTATAGCCTCATTTTTTACCCAGTGCATATAGGTAGCATTTGCTTAGAAAAATATAAGCGAACTGACCTCGGTACAGAGCTGGCATCCTATGTTGACTGTACTTTTTCTTTTGAATACCAAACGTAATACAATGTTAACCAAAAAATTTTATTATGATAATCTGCGTATATTTCTTGTAAGTAATATAAGTACCTACGTGATTAACATTATTCGTAGCAGACAAAGGGCATCTAACAAGTAGGAATATAAAAGCTTTTAGTAGACAATCACCATAGCCTAGTTGGTAGTGCTCCTGCCTACGAAGCTGGTGGTCCTGGGTTCGAATCCCGGTAAGTGCAAATATTTGTGTGATGAGCACGAATATTTGTTTCTGAGTCATGGATGTTTTCTATGTATTTAAGTATTTATCTATCGATATATATAAGTATGTATATCGAGGCCTGCTACCCATTGTACAAGCTTTGCTTAGTTTGGGGCTAGGATGATCTGTGTGACATTGTCCCTAGATATTATAGATATTATTATTATTATGATAATCTGCGTATATTGCTTGTGAGTAAGCAATATACGCAGATTACGTTTTTAACATTTTTCTTAGCAGACAAATGGCATCATAATAGGTAGGAATATAAAAGCATTTGGTGTAGACGATATTACATCACGGTAAACTTAAAAATACATTAAAGGTTCAGATAAAGTCTTTACGGATTTTATAAACCGATGTAAAATTGTCGGAATTTAAATTTTTACTTAAAATCGATATATTTTTCTTATAATGCCCCCACTAGCGAAATGCTTCTTTGTATCGCGAGGGACTTTACAAACATATGCAATTCACGGACAAATAGTTGTTCTGTTAGCATATCTAGTAACAGGATTTGTTTTATCCTTGGTACCGTGCGTATCTAATGCATAATATTGTTACACCTGTACCTATACTGTGACAGAATAATATTTAATGCAATTTGAATGTGACGAATATATTTTTTAATAATAGCTACCTTCCGCTTTATCTATCTCTCTCTAGTAACAATGTGTAAAATTATGTTCTCATGTAAGTGAATTATTGTTAATTCTAAATGAGCTTAATTATGTCTTAAGCAGCTATACGGGATTTGAACCTGAAACACAAGGGGGCAAAGGTAGAAGTTAAGAGGCCACCTTAACTACTATGCCAATTCCTGAGTCTGGGTGATCTTTATTAGTACGTATATACAAAAGAAAAGTACTACTTTTCTTTACGTAGTATATAAGTTATCTGCTTTCCATAGTACAACCTTGAAATATTCATGTGACCCATACATTTTTGTTCTGAGTCTAGGCGTGCTTTATGTGTTTTTACTGTTTTCGGGGTGGGTGGCGTGGTTGATAGATTTTGGTCTTTCGGCCTTTCATGCCGCAGGTCATGTGTTTCCCACCCAGAACAGATATTTGTGTGCATGAACTTGTCTGTTTATCCTGAGTCTGGGTGATCTTTATTAGTACGTATATACAAAAGAAAAGTAGTAAGTATACGTAGTATATAAGTTATCTGCTTTCCTTAGTACAACCTTTGCCTAGTTTGGGATCAAATGCCCGAGTGAGAATAATGTAACAGGATATTATATCCGTTAATTGCATGTTTGTAAAGTGCCTTGCGATTCAGGAACTAATAGTGCAACCGTTGCGTTTAATAAAATTGTATAACGTAGTGGTTTTTGTAGTATACTTTTTAAAAGTCTGCAAATCTCCCATCTGCTCACAGAATGCATTAATTATGGTATTAATATTGAGGTCCTCGATGTGAGCGAATTCACCAGAGTTATGGAAGAAGAGTCATCAACGCCATATGTGTTGCAAGCCTCATTCATCAGTTATTTTGTTGACTTGGTAGTACATGAAAAAGGTACGAAATAAGCCAGAACATAGGACGAAGGTGCGCGTGTGCGCGTACGCAGAACTCTCCTTTCGCCTGCAGTGCGTGACGTTAATTTCCTTGTGTATTCATAGTCTCTAATACTGTGAATATTCTTCAGTAGTGAGCAAATACAACTAGCTAGGGCGACTTATTGACAACGTCGGTATCAGCCGAGTGGACGTTATCAGTGTTTTGTAGACACAGATGTATTTCACGTTCCCATGCATCTTGTCACCCTCGCCCCGGGTGCCCCAATGTAAGTCAAGGACTTAGATACGAGTCGATCAGTAATACGTACGGTCAGCAACAGGAGCACCTTCACAAATACTAGACTATTAGGTATATTGTTTCTGCCTGAATTGCGTTTGGCCATACAAACAATTTGTTCTTTTTAACCCGCTTTTCGCAGTTTATAAGGTGCAACATATTAGGGAGGGGTCAATCCCTCCTAGTGTCTAGGCTATGTAAGATAGAGCGAGCTCAATTTGAGAATAGGTTGTCGCCCATCATTGATATTTCGATTAGTCTTTGTGATTTATCGCTATTACACTTGGTAAAATAAAGCAATAACCTAAAACTCCTTACCTACTTGCCTCGGGATTGTGATTGATCTCAGTTACACGTGGCTGTTTATTTATTAAACGGTGTCACTATAACAGTTGTGAATAAACAAATTAGAGCAATTAACTAAAACATCGCTTCTTTAGTTGTGAAGAGGATGAGAATTGCTAAGTCTTTGTTATTCATCCCAATTGCACTTCGCTGTTTATTTATTTAACGGTGTAATAATAACAATCCTGAATAACAAAGTTGTTACTGTTATCTCTGTGAAACATCCACTTTAGCAAACAACGGCCGAATGGCTGCTGGCAACGCTGGAGGTTCAGTCAACTCAAGGTGCAACTTTACAGCACTGCGATGACGATGGCTGTTTCTATCCTATAATTTTTTTATGTATCAGAGGACGGCAAACGAACAAGAGGGTCATCTGATGGAAAGTGATCACCACCGCCCATATACACTAGCAACACCAGAGGAGTCGCGGTTGCGTTGCCGACCTTTGAAGTCAGCAAACTTTAAAAGTGTTGCTGACCCTTCCACCCACCCCAATGATCTCTGGCAACCTACTCACACGCAGAAACACAACATTAAAATGATTAACGTTATTATTAAGGCACGTCTTCCGTAAGGTGGAGGTACTTACCCAGTCGGACTGCTCTTTGAGCGAATGAACGCTGTGTCCTATCTCGTAGTGTACCAGGATGCTCTATGAGCAAAAGAAACTGCTCTACCTCTCATTTGCTGCTGTGTGGTGACGGCGACAAATATCAGAATCAGAATATCATCACCCCATCTCATCCCGTGGGGGGCGTAGAAGTCGACCCGAGGGAATATCTACCAGAGGACGGGCAGCAGCTTCCTTCTGATTACTATGACCAGCTTACTGCGATCGCCAACCCGTCTGCCAAGCGTGGCGATTATGGCATATCCCCCCAAGACGATTCTTGAGGGAGGCTTGTCCAGCAGTGGACTTATTTAGCTGTAATGAATATGATGATGACCTCTCATTTAGGAAATTTTCCGATCTCTTTGAATACGAAAATGATAAACTTGCCTGAAAAATATTAAAATAAACAGATGATAGAATAATCCACTTCCGGGAGGTGGGGGCCAATCGCTTGCATTCGTAGAACTGGCGCGGCTTATCATCTTCAAACATCGCATCTGCAGACACGCCCTATCTCTATTTTGTGTTCATTAACGAACTAATAATCTGGCATGGCAAATACTGGTTGAAATTAAATAAGTTAGCGAAACTTCATAGGATTCTGGAATAAAATATTATATTTAGTTAAGTTTTAGTGTTTTAGTACTTACAAGGTTTATACCATAGATAGTGGAGGATACTCAGGAAAGCTACCTACCCATAAAAGTAAACCAGGTAAAGAAATCCACTTTGTGAAATATGAATAAAAAATTGCCACCCCATACAAAACGAATCAACTGTTAAAAATTTAAATATGGGAAGTAAATATTTTGTGGGTATATTTACATGTTGAAATTCTACATGTTAATCAGGTTCATATTCAGCTTAAGCTCTATATATTGTCTACTACTACACCTTTTATATGTTTATCTTCAATTCCAGAGAGATTGATTAGATTTTAAACTAACACATCTCTAAAGGGAATATATTTATATTGAAGCTTTCTTGGAGTGCTCGGTCCTCAGTAAACGTTATGAATTAAGAGATTTATTGTATTAGTCTTAGCCTTTTTCAAGCGCCTTAGTTATATGTTTAGTTCCACGAAGTTTCAAAATGTTGGCCATTGCTACTTCTGACCGAATAAAAGCTGTGTGATATATTAATCACGCAAGACAAGAGAACCATTCTGATATAAAGCGAGGTGATGTTGCCAGTTCCCTGAGCATGCGATGTGTTTTTATTGAAGTTATACTTCTTTTGGCGCGATGGAGAAAAATGATGAGAGTTAATTTTTACGATGTGCGCGCACACAGACACCAAAAAATTTAACAGCATGAAGTTAGTTCTAGGTGGTATGACAGTGAATTTTTACGATGATACGCATCGTAAAAATAACAGCATGAAGTTAGTTCTAGGTGGTATGAAAATTGATAACTATGTTCAAGTTGTATATTATGAAGTATAACTTCTAACGCGTGTACATAAGTACACACAAGTTTTTTTTTTAATCTAGTTGATTGTGTTTAATACTATCATACTTATTTTTTCAATACTTATTATAGATATTGAGAATTTATTGACGTTTTTAGTAATTTTCCAGGTTTCTCTGTTGCACTCATAAATCCATCATGAAATTATAACATCGTACGTTATAGAATTCGAATAGGAATTAATTTAAAAATATACGCAAACCTATGATATTTAACCACAACAATACCCTGAAAAGACTTAAACTTAGTCCCCTATAATAAGACATGATATAAAACATAAATTTGTCCCACATTCAAACTATCAAACGTCGTGTCCCAGGTTCGATTCCCGCACAAGACAATTTAATTTATGTGACCTATAAATAGTTGCGTTCTGAGTTTGGGTGTAGTTTCTGTGCGTCAAATATATGTTTGTAAAGTATATAGTGCAGGCGTTGCCTTTTAAAATAAAAATTAAATAAGTATTCATACATATATAATATCATATGAAGATAAGATTTACTATTTCTATGTTCCTATACCTTCCCCCTCGCTTCACCCTTTCACAGAGATAGTCACCATAACTCCTCAAATGTGTTTGCTTCCACCATAACCTGTGAGAATATTTTCCCCCTTTCAATCAAATAAACTAAATACCATTACACGATATCAATCCCCATTGACAACCCTCTAAAATAAATTATAGATATCGACAAATGTTCCCAGGATAACTTGAAGTAACTTCGAACAGGTGGTACTAATCTTATCGTTACTTAGGTACTAATTATTCGTTTGGAGGCTGATAAAATACGCTTGAGTGACAGAATAATGATTTTGAAACTCATCTTTCGGCTACCGTCGGTTTTACAGGGCTATTAATTGTTTTATTACTGCTGTTACAATGACTGTAAAGATAACTGCGGTCGTGGGGATGTTTATAAAATTTTAAAGCCGACGACATTAGGGGAGAACTTTAGTGGCGGTTTCAATGTAAACATGGTGCCATTCATGCAACATGTTGGTGATTAAACGCGTTTTATACAAGAATCCTCCCGGCAGTAATTCAACTATGAAACATGACAATTTGACGATGGTATGACAATATCTTATAAGCTGTTTCCAATCATCACTCACTCATAAACATTCAAGAAATTAAATTTTTGATGTGAAAACCTGTATCAGCGCGTTGAGCACTTTTTGGGTGAACAAAAATTATGGAACTCGCCTCATCGGCACCGAACGCTTTCCATGAGCTATATGTATACTGTGTATATATGTATGTGTACTTTATGGGTATATGTATCTTTATATATATCTGTATATATATCATATGTATATGTATCTTATCAGTCAATAAAATTAATGAAATAGTTGAATGTTAATAACATGTAAAGTATTGATTATGGATTTTTTTTGTTAGTTAGGTAGGTAATTTGTACGAATTAATAATTATTTATTAATTTATTCTAATTATTTATTTATTACGATTATTTTCCCTAACTACATATGTATTTAATTAGTAAGTACTTATTTATATTACTAGTGTCATAATTTTGTAAGTATATTAAGCTAGGTATATTAAAAACATAATTTGTGGAAAGCTTGTCCAGCCGTGGACAACTTACAGTTATAATGATGATGATGATGATGATCATCAAGCTTAATATTACGCTTATTTTCGAATTTAGAACTTTACAAATTCTCAAAACAAATATTCTCAACTCTTACTTCATGAATCACGAATCGCATACGTAGCATGTAGGTACCTAACGAAGTACCAATGTATACGCTTTACTACGCCGTATTAATAAGGTCGAACTATGACGAAATACTTCTCACATTCTACGAAACACATGTGGTTTACGTTTTCTCCTTGTATCTAAGTTTTTATACTTGATGCGTTAAATAAATAATTTGAAACTAATCATTATCAGCAGTTGGACAGGCATCGCTGGAAATCGCTGGATGCAGATAGCGCAAGACCGGCAATTGTGGAGATCTTTGGGGGAGGCATTTGTACAGCAGTGGACGTCTTTCGGCTGATATGATGATGATGATGATGGACAGGCATCAGTGTACCACACACAGTGAGTGCAGCGACAAAAGGCTAGAGTTGAAGTTACAGTCTACACCTTTTTCTCATGAAACGTGAAGGATATAATATATAACTGCTTCTTTAGTCTAGCGGTAGTGTTTTTCACAGCAGATAAAGTCCTCCTGGGTACAAAGTCAGGGCCGATCAGAAAAAGCCTAACTTATTCAGTAAAGCAAAATTTATTGGCGGTATGTATACCCCCGTCAGGACGTCAAGCCGTCGGTACTGTACCTGACCTCTTTCGGGTCGTGTCGCTAGTTGTCCCACCGGATCATGAGAGTGACGGAATAGAAAGTGTTCCTGAGTTTTCGCACACTCGTGTGCAATATAATATGTCCCGTTCAGATGTCTAGTCTCCAATGAGACTAGCCGCCGTGACCAAAATTTGACCAGGAGAACATTATATGAGGATATTACTAGTCTCATATTACCTTTATCCTTGCCAACTTTTTTCTTCCTTTATTCTCATATTTTTTTATAGTAACCGACCTGTTTCATTAATCATAGTTCTTCTTCATTATCAGTATTTTTAAAAAACGGAACCCTTATAGATTCGTCATGTATGTCTGTCTGTCTGTCCGTCCGTATGTAACAGCCACTTTTTTCCGAAACTATAAGAGCTGTAGTGTTGAAACTTGGTAAGTAGATGTATTCGATGAACCGCATTTAGATTTTTACACAAAAATAGAAAAAGAACAATAATTTTGGGAGGTCCCCATACATAGAACTGAAACTCAAAAATGTTTTTTCATCGTACCCATACATGTGGGGTATCTATGGATAGATCTTCAAAAATGATATTGAGGTTTCTAATATCATTTTTTTCTAAACTGAATAGTTTGCGCGAGAGACACTTACAAAATGGTAAAATGTGTGCCCCCCCCCCCCCTGTAACTTCTAAAATAAGAGAATGATAAAACTAGAAAATATATATGATGTACGTTACCATGCAAACTAACAACGAAAATTGGTTTGAACGAGATCTGGCAAGTAGTTTTTTTTTAATACGTCATAAACGTTAACCGCCATTTGCTTTCATTTAATCAACTGAAATACTTGCTGCTACGGAAGCCTTCATGTGCGAGTCCGACTCGCACTTGGCCGGTTTTTTCATTATCCATTCTTTCATTCGTCCTATCAGTATGTCCAAATATTCCTTTCTCTATTTTTGAGAAAACCTAAATGAAACAAACGTAAAAATACTCCACGAAACGCAGCCTGTAATGCATTGACAACAATCTGCGCGAACTAACTATGTCTCTTCGTAATGTATAGCAATATCTTCGTACGCAGTAGGTACTTAGTAGTAAAGCACTAATAGCTAAGTGCAGGGGGCGTGTACGCAAGTGAAACACAGAAAGCAGAAATAGCGTGGGCGGGCTCGTCACAGATGACAGCTATCTGCTCTGTTTATGACTTCCTCAGCCAATGGCCTCAACACCAAAGCAACTACATAGTTACCTGACTGCACTAATTCTTTACGACGACTTCTATTTATTTATAGATACTTAAATGCAATTATTCTACTTTAAACTGATACTCAATAATGATGCAAATGAAATGAACCTTCATTATATTACAATCAGCTTAACTCGCATTAAGGCGTTTTATTCAATGACTACTATTAACTCTTCCTTTAGTTATTTACTCTGTAATAGCAACGTAAGGTTAATAAGTTTCCTTTATACTTGAAGGAATGCATCAGACATGTTTGTTGATATAGATTTACCGCTCGTATGCAAATAAAATGCCATAGCTCCTAAAGCTCAGCTGCGTTCTAGCGTTAAGGAGGTTGGGTCGATTCGGGTACTTTACGTGTCGAAGGTTGTTGTGTTATATCTACAGTGAAAAACCGATATTATTTGAAATATCGAACATGTCCAAAGTTTATAAATTCAAAAGTTTATAATTCTAAATCGTAATACAAAGTAAAAAGTATCCAAAATCAGAATACAACAGAATGATAGTCATACCTTTTCCCACGAGCCGGTTTCTTTCCGTGGTTGGTCCTTCGAGCGTTTAGACTAGTCTAAACTTAGTCTAATTGCTCGAAGGGTTCACATTTCCCTGAATTACAAGGGCTTCAAAGAGTAATTAGTATCAAGCATGAACCCGGTCAGGGCACAGAAAATAATTAATTCTACCTTAATAATACAGGTACTTAGTTATTAGTAGTAATTTTAAATTTTAGAAATTTTTCGTTACCTACTTAGTTTTAAGTTTCAATTTCGATTTTAATCTATGAGTGCTTTACTGTAGATATGAAATTTATTTTCGACATTTATATAAGTGACCATCGATTCTTTTTACACGAATCATTGCATCTGGATGTATGTAAAGAGGTGAGGCCCATGGATTTTAAGGTTATCTTTTTTGTATCATGAAACGTAGATCTCTTTTACCTGTTTAAATACTAAACATGTGTAGTGGGGGGTTCCCGACAGTAACGAGGATTATATTTACAATAAACTCAAATAACAAATACTTAGTTTTAACTAATTATCCACGCATTTGAATCTTGATACTCGCTCTTACATAGAGACGTTCGTCGTTTACAAAGAAAAAGAGAAAGATGGGTACCGATGGGAGACTGGAGGCAAGCAAAGTAGAAAATATGTTAGAAACATACAAAATACACATTTGTACAATTTTATTACTTATATCGGTATACAATGATAAAGTTAATAAATAAAATTTATACAAAAAAAATATTTAACTGTGTTTGAAGGTATAATTGAAACTACAATAACATAACAAGAGTCCAATTCCACGAATTAGGTTAAAAAACAATACCTCAAAACTAGGCAACATAATTGAATGTTACATAAGGTAACATAAGACTTTGTTTGTAGCTATCAATCATTGTCGACTACCTACTAGAACGGGGGCGCTGACATTTCCTAAACAAAGGTCCAAAACATAACACCATTGAATTAGAAACCAAACTACACAAGTTTACAAAAGCACGACAAAGCAAATTTTTACTATAACTCGTGTTGTCACAGCCGAATAGTAAATAGTTACACGTTTCAATAATTAATAATAATTAGGGCCTAGAAACGCGGTCCTTTGTCAAGGAGTTGTCCAGACGACTCTTAGAGCACTCTGGTGATCAAAGAGCTGGCACGTACCTCGGCCAACGCATAAGCCTTGCGATCCAAAGAGGTAACGTCGCTAGCTTTTTGGGCACCTTACCCGCAGATGCGACTTGAAAGCGGTGTTTTATCTTTACGTTATTCTTTTATTTGTAATCTAGTATTTTGATTTTAATGTTATAATGATAGTTTTAGTTTGTACGTAGTTATAATAATAAAATATCTAATAATATCGTGGGATGTCATTCATAAACGGCCATATGATCCCAAACTAAGCCGAACTCGTACAATGGAAACCAGATAACTGATATACTACATATACTTACTAGTTTACTTTTGTAAACACAAAGGCACTTATATATACGCGCTGAACTTTATACATTATAGCCTTACTTTATACGCGCTGTGCCCCGCGGTTTTACCCGCGTTGAACTTTATACATTATTGCCTATGTGTATAAACTATATTACTACTCAGTTTCATAAAGATCCGTTGGGTAGTTTTTGCGTGAAAGAGTAACAAACTATACACACTCACAAACTTTCGCCTTTATAATATTGTGATTTGTGAAAAATGTGATTACACCCAGACTCAGGACAAACAGAAATGTTCATGCACATAATTTAGATATATATATATATTAGGCGTTAAAGGCAAGCATTTACCAACCAAGCTAACCGGCCCGTTAATTGTTAATGAAGATGTTAGTTTACGAGGCGTTCGGGCGCTGGCGATGGCTTCGAGCTGTCTAGCAATATAAAACTACAGACCAAGTATGCGCAACGGAGTTCACCCCACTTGGGGTTCGAACTTCGACTCGGGCGGTTAGTGACATGGAGACGCATGAGAGGATCGGTTGTTTTGTGATGTTTCGAGCAACTGTCGCTCTACGTTAATATACCAAAAGGCCTCTTGACCGCCTGGAGATCGGAGAGGGCATTTTATTTATACGATTACAAACTAAAGGACGAGGAGGACGCTGGAGTTCGCGACGCGTTTGCGATCGTACTATCGGTGCTTAGGGCTACGTAGGTAAATGATGTTGCATCTGCTATTGGGGTAGTCTAAATACACACACATTATTCTAAATAGAATAATGTGTGTGTATTTGGTTAGAACCTCAAAAGTGACGGCTTTGCGTATCCTCTGCCATCGCTTATTTTAAACCCATAGTTTAAAAGTTGGTCTTGCAAAATGTGTTTGTTATATAAGTTCGTTCTATGATATAGGGGTAAATACGAGTACCATATGAGCTTTTATCCAAGCGTACCTAATCCTAGATTAAAATCTTGTTTATTCTTAACTTTAAATCTGCCGTAGTTGACTGGACTAGCTGTTGGTGTGGTTGGAAAATACTTGCCTTTCATGCGTCGTGGGTTCGATTCCTACCCCGCTGAACATCGATTTCTTAAATGGCGTTCAAATAAATGAAGGTTAAAAATGACTTAATCAATCGTTAAATCGGCTTCAAGACCACATGTGACTTCATAAATGGTTCGGAATCTATTGTCAAGTCATTTTTAACATATAAAAAAGTTTTTAACCTTTATTTATTTGAACGCCATTCACGAAAACGATGTTCCGCGACTTAGCCGGTAGAGCCCCAGGACAGATATTTGTGTGCATAAACATGTCTGTTTGTCCTGAGTCTGGGTGTAATTTATCTATTTAAGTATGTATTTACAAAAGAAAGTAGTATGTAAGTTATCTGGTTTCCTTAGTACAAGCTCTCCTGTAAATAATGTCCCAGAATATTATTATTATTACAAAAATAACTAAAAAGTTAAATATACTTTAACTTGATAACAAAAATACCATTATACCCGTAGGTATCATGCAAATTTTAACGATAAGTAATTAATCTTCTTTGTCCACGTCACAATAATCTCATATCGTACATACTTGATTCTATATTTTATATCCATGTCATAATAATTTCAATTCCAAATTTAAGTCCCGCTAAAACAGAGCTGGTGTTTCATACATTTCAGTTTTATCTGTGTATGCTCCTGGGGCTCTACCGGCTAAGTCGCCGAACATCGATTTCGTAAATGGCGTTCAAATAAATAAAGGTTAAAAATTACTTAATCAATCGTTAAATAGGCTTCAACGTTGACAATCGATTCCGGACCATTTATGATGTCACATGTGCTCATGGAAGCCGATTTAACGATTGATTAAGTCATTTTTAACCTTTATTTATTTGTACGCCATTTAAGAAATCGATGTTCGGCGACTTAGCCGGTAGTGCCCCTGGCCTAAAATCGCTTTCAACGCGGTAATTTTCATCTGTATGTAAATTTAATCGAGTAAATAGAGATAGAGAGTATTAATTTAAAATCCGTTGTGTCATAAAAATTATTAATAAATAATCATTATACAAAGATTTTTAGTCCGAAAGTGATCGTTAAGGTAAAGTAGTTCCAAGGTCCAAAGGCTAAAACAGGACCCTATTACTAAGATTTATATCTCATGAACCGTGATTGTTAGTCAGTTGAAATTTTCACAGATGGTGTATTTCTGTTGCCGCTATAAGGATAAACACTAAAAAACATTATAAAATAAATATTTAATGGAGCTCCCACACAACAAACGTGAGTTATTTGCTCGTTTTTGTAGATAATGGTACGGAACCCTTCGTGCGCTGGTCCGACTCGCACTTGGCCGGTTTTTTTTTTAATTTTGAGCGACCGACACCTTCGGAGGGCACTTTAAGATGTTAGTTTCGGTTGTTGTCGTCACCAGGATTGCCACTATTAAGATTTTTGGTGAGGTTATAATTAAGTAGAAGGAGTAGAATTTGAGGCAAGTTAACATGGATAAATATTTAATTTTCTGACTAGATATTGAAGTAATTTTTTTCTTTTTACAACGTCACTCACTACCATAGACAATTTATACAGATTTATGACCGTCAGGTTATATAAGTAATGCATTTGCAGTATTTTATACTTTATTTTCATAAAAATAAAGTAGTTACTTGAATCTAAAATAAACATCGTAGTTTAAAACAAAACCCACTTATCAAGAAGTCGAATAATAATAAACACGTGCCCAGACCACTTGATAGCTGTAGGTACATATAGTTAACTAATTTAATACTTATGCAACTTATACGAAATCCTTATCGGTTGGAAGGTAACTCGTGGCAAACCGGTGATAGAGTACCCGTATAATAAATAAAACTGTGACTAACCCAACACAAACCTTTAAAAATATAAATTATTCTAAATTTTTTCAGATGCGAATAGCGCAAGACCGGCAATAGTTGAGATCTTTGGGAGAGGCCTTTGTCCAGCAGTGGACGTTTTTCGGCTAATATGATGATGAAATTTTTGGTGACCTACGTTACCTACTTTCCCAGAATTTTGGCAACAATGCCAAGCTAGATGATATTGCTTATAATGGTAGTTGTTGATGAAAATATACGCCCGTCAGGAAAGTCTTGCCTCGTTAATTGTTAGGTTAACGTTTTGTAATTTAAATTAGAGTATTAATACCACTTAATTATAATTCTTAAATGGTTTTCATTAAAATTACAATTGCCATTAGAAAATAATTTCCGTCGAATTTATTTTTATTTGCGTAGCGTTTGTCGCTCTATGTGCACTCCTCTTGGGTAGTACCTCTACCTTGCAGAATATGCTGTTGTTGTGCTGTTCATGAACAAGGTTACCAGCACTCCTCGGAACGACATTGCCTCCGTTTGAAAAACGACTGATAATTTCATAGCGTCAATTATTAATTAATTCTATAGCGTCGCAAACTAGTACAGGCTACGGCAGGGTAGCCGCTTGGGCTAATTGATTTCTTAAACATAGATTTTGGCAAGATTCCTAGGTATCAATGAATTACATAAATAAGACACACACCTTAGTATGGTTAAAATCAACAGCCCTCCCGAAATTATTATACTATTCAGCCATTAGCTATTCCCGCGTTATCCAACTGGTAACTTCTGCCTCGTAAGCGGTTTTCTGCAACTTGCCCAGTAGAAGTTATAGGCAGCAATGCCACATGGGTGCACTTGTTATACGAATACTACCCTTAGTGCCTACATAATAAAGACACCGTCCAGGTCAGGCTTTGACCTGGACCGACGCGACGCGACGGTGGCGAAACGATGGCGAACGATGGCTCTTCAACCAATGCATCATAATAATTTCTCAATGTTCCTATGATGCGGAACTGCTAAGCGAACATCAGTAGAGAAATATTCAAATAAATTTTGCATATTCACGGTGCGTCTCAGGTGTTCAGCGTTTTTATGTAGGTATAGCAGAAGCAAAATATTTTATTAATGTATTTCGTAATTGATGTTTTGTGAGCTATTCAGTTTCATGGTTAAACTCCCTTAATTGTCCCACACTATTTATGTTACAAGTTGTATACAGCTGATGCAGACTAAGAAGACTGTGAAATCTGGCAGTAAATCATATAGCGCACGACTATAAAACTTTTTGTCAGCCGGAGCTGTCGTTCTATTAAGTTTTTAATTATAAATTTTAATGATGCAATAGCCTAATGCCTATTATTAGAATACAGTGACGAATTTAAAATTTGATTGCTTATAGATAAGTAGATATTTATTTTATAATGTAATTATCGCTATCAGTTTGTCAAACTTTGTCCATAGGTAGTTGTGAGAGTCATCTTATTTTCCAAAACGAAAACTCCAGATTTCTGGGTTTGGTAGCCAAATGGTAAAAAACGGAACCCTTATAGATTCCTCACGTCTGTCTGTCTGTCCGTCCGTATGTCACAGCCGCTTTTTTCAGTAACTATAAGAGCTGTACTGTTGAAACTAGGTAAGTAGATGTATTCTGTGAACCGCATTAAGATTTTCATACAAAAATAGAAAATGAACAATAATTTAAACTCAATTTTTTTTTCATCCTTACCATACATGTGGGGTATCTATGTATGAATAGGTCTTCAAAAATGATTTTGAGGTTTCTAATATAATTTTTTTCTAATCTGAATAGTTTGCGCGAGAGACACTTCCAAAGTGGTAAAATTACTGGCAATGTCATCTGATCATTTAGGAATACCATTTCAGTAGTCTATTGCAAGCACACCAAACCACAGACTATTATTTTCTTTAGTTAGATGTTATTGAAATGGACTAAACAGCATTTCAACTCATTTGGATATTTAAGAATATTTTCTACAAAAACATAAAATGATTTATTTTTAACCAAGGATATTCTATGAACATGTGTATTGAATGTCATTTCATTGTTAACAATAAAACTCTTTAACACGCAGAATTATTATTTGTCAGCACAAAAATTAAGCATTCTGTCTTCATTGCCGCAAATTGCAAATGCAGTAGTGATTAACGATAAATATTAAAATTAATCAAAAAGATTTTATTTAAATAAAAATACTAGAATATACAACTTGAACATAGTTATCAATTGTCATACCACCTAGAACTAACTTCATGCTGTTAAATTTAGGTGTCAGTGTGCGCGCGCATCGTAAAAATTCACTCTCATCATTTTTCTCCATCGCGCCAAAAGAAGTATAACTTCGAAAAGCTAATAACTTTTATACTAAATCACTGCGTAGGAACTATAAATAAAGCTTCAATTACTTGTAGCAATTAAACCAGGAGTAGTTACTATCAGTGATTGTCAGGAGCCGGCGCTTGTTACTAACCAGATGACGCGCGGTGGGTCGTGTGTCGCAGCAAAAACTCTTGTACTCTACTCAATCTGATATAGCTGGCTGCCCATGTGTCTTGATATTGCTGACATAAACTAGACTATTTTGCTTTATTATAGATTCATAAGAACACAATTCAATCGAGCGAAATATAATAGAACTCACTTTGTCAAAATTATTCTACCAACCTATCTTAATTCGTTTCTACTGACCAACCGACTACTGTTTCAACCATGGAAGTAATAATCCTTTGAGCTTAATAAATCGTTGTAATAACTATTTATTTCTTGGGATCGATAGACATAGAAAAAGAAATTGAGAAAAAAAAGAATAAATCTATGGTTACATCTTTAATCGTTATAGTTGCCAGTTCCCACGTTTTTTTTGTTAATATATTCTTGATAGATGACTCGCGAATATTCGACGTGATCACGAAAAGCATCTTTTGTGATCATGGGGCTGGCAAAACAATAAGCTTGGCATTTCAAATAGCTATGAAATCTTTTCGTTTCGTTTATAAGTATTTCTAAGAGCACAATAATTACATTTAATTAACACAGATAATAAGTAGGTAGGCGTGTTTGGTACGTACCTATCTACTCATTTCATGGTTAGTAAGTGTAATAAAATAGTAGAACATTATGAGAACTCGTTCTAAGTAATAAACGAGGAAACCGCGGGAACTTCGGCGAACCACTAGGTGATTATTTCTCCTCGTATTACTTCCCGAGAGTAATCCGTTAGAAATCGATCGACTTTTAGTGGCGTGTCAGTGTTTGAAGAAAAAAACATAATTTATTGACAGCATTCAGATCGCAAGGAAACCCGAACGTTAGAAAATAAAAAAGTAATAAAATAAGAGATGTTTACGAGCGTAAAATGACGTGAGCCCGCGCCACTTTGACTGTTTACGAATGTTCGTTCAATGCGCCGGCGCACCACTGCTTACTGGGTACCTACTACATAAAGGGTAAAAACTCGTAATTTATTTTGTTTATAGTCGTCTCTTGATGGGTTCGGTTACCTAGTAATTATCGGGCGCACGCCGAAAGCTAAACCAATTTGAGTAGTGTCGGCAGCGCGCTCAAGTGCGCATTTCGTATTGTTTATGTCAATATGAACTTTTTGTTCGTATTCGAACTCTAAACTTCAACTATTTATAGCTCTGCTAGTTATTACCAAACAAAACAGAAAGTTGTAGCCATAGTAACTAAGTTTTTAGACATAAATTTTGATGGCTTTACTGATTACAAATTCTACGAATTGAAAGGTACAAATCTTATATTTTATAAGTTTACGTTTTTACTTACCTAACCTGTATCTAATGTTTTAAATGCCTTTAGACGTCACTTATATATATTAATAATATAATATAATAGAATACAATAGAGATCATTAAAGACAGTTGTATATCCTGTATGCTGTCCTCTCAAATAGGCATTAGCTAGTTTTAAATATTTTTCACAATGATGATGATATGTGTGGGTGAAATTCGACATATGATGGAATCTGCATAACTTAGTAGACTTGACAGGAGAAATTAGCTGTCTAAGTGGATGTTTATTAAATATTTTATTTCTGTTCTGAAATGAAATGGTATTTAAATAATTTAAGGTTACATACAAAAAAACTTGTAGACGTCAAGTAAAAGTAATTTATAATCCATATTTTCATTAATACACTCTCATAAAAGCAGATCTACAATATTTTTAAGGTTTAGTAATTTTTTTAAGTTACTAAACCTTAAACATATTGTAAGACCACTGGCTAAGGTCCCGAATGTCACGATGCCGCGATGTCGCAAAAATTGTTCTAAAATACAGTATAATAATTTAGAATTAACATCATGCATGTATAAAAATTATGATCTAGGTATCATCATTTGTATGTTAACCAAAAAGTTTCTTGAAAAACAAAGTTCATATAACTTAAACTTCGACACTATGACTAAAATAAAGTGATACGTAATTACGGATTTACTATTAATTCCTGGGTACGTAGGTACTCGTAACTGAGCAAGCCTGGCTTGCTTTTGGTCAAATTCTTTTTTTTTATTCACGTAGACTTTAAGAAAGCGCTTGTAAATAGTCAGAACATGTTCGTAGTAATATATAATTAATTTATAATTATTTCTAGGTACATATAGATATTTAGGTACACGGATTGTAGGAAATAATTTACAATAAGATTTATTTTATAACAGTAACGATATTTAGCTAACTTACATTAAGTTATTGTCAAGGATCATGTGTAGGTTTAATTATCTAAATTTTAAATTTTAGCTATATTTTTACTACATATTGTCTGAATGGTTCTGTCTATATTAAGGTACGAATTAAATGTTATTATTATGGCGGACATTGTGTTTATAACGACGGTCGCGCTTTAATGCTACCACCGGATCCAATGCGCTCCAACTGAGAAGATTAATTAATGTATCTTTTTATCTTTTTGAGATTTCGTTAATTATGTTTTATCTTTGTCCACCAGGGGTGGCGGGTGTATGCGACGCACACACGTGAAGCGTCCGATGAACGCGTTCATGGTGTTTGCACAAGCGATGCGCAGACGGCTCTCCGAGCAGCGGCCCGCTCTGCACAACGCTGAACTTAGCAAATCACTAGGCTCTATGTGGAAGTGAGTATGATACCGTTAATTTACTCAGCATGCGGTGTTTGCGCAAACAATTCGCGGGTTTGGTGCTTAGCTAACTGGGCGCCTCTTCGGGCCTGTGAATGTACAAAATCACCTACATCTATTTTTCCGTGACTGTTTTGGTGCGCTGTACGTATAAACGTATTAACGATTTTACAACGAGTTTCCAACTATGATAATTTGTATTAAAATCCTTTCCTTAACCCAATCGTTGTTAACCCACCCTGAAAAGCTTTGGCTTATGGCTCCCTTACCCGAGAGCACCAAAACAGTATTATATCCAATGAGTATCTGAGAGATCGCAATGCTTTTTTGGTTTATTACTAGCTTGACTGGAATACACCAATAGACCTTAAAGAATATGCTAAAAATAATAGATTATTATTCCGGATATCACGACAAGGCTCTTGATAATTTTGTCTTTGCGTAATATAAACCCTATCTCATTCCTATGCATGATATCACACTAAGTAATATTATAAAGGCGACATTTTGTGAGTGTGTATGTTTGTTACTCTCACGCATAAACTACCAGCCAGATTTTGATGAAACTTTGTAGTAATGTAGGTTATATATCTGAATAACACATCACACTAATATTATAAAGACAAAAGTTTTTGAGTGTCTATGTCTGTTACTCTTTCACGCAATAACTATCGGACGGATTTTGATGAAACTTTGTAGTAGGTAATATAGCCTCCTAGCTGTGCCCCGCGGTTTTACCCGCGTTAAATTTAGTAAATTATCACAGCTCCTTCCCCGTAGGTGATAGCGTGATAATATGTAGCGGGTAGCCTATATGATGAGCCGACCTTTAAGTAATATTCATGCCAAATTTGTAGTAAATCCGTGCAGTACTTTTTGAGTTTAGCCCGGACATACATACAGACAAAAATTCTAAAAACTATATTTTTGGCTTCGATATCGACTGTAGATCACGGCCCAAGTATCCTTTTAAAAAATATTCAATGTACAGTTTGACTTTTCTACGATTTTATTATATGTATAGATATATGCGAATAAAGTCGACAGGTTTCGCTTATTTTTACGAAAGAAAGTGAAGCAATGATATTAAAATTGGGGGGCAATATCAGCGTGTTATTTCAGATTACAAAAACCCGTCATAATCTCCAGTATCTCTCATAAGTCTACTGCTACTCTAAAAACTAAAATGGTAAGAACTTTCCTAGATAATTTCAAGATCGATGCAAGACTATGTAATCTGTAAATAGCTGTGCCCCGCGGTTTTACACACGTTATAAATTGTAGGCTATGTGTTAATCCAGGATGTCAGCTAACTCCATACCAAATTTTATTAAAATCGCTTCAGCCGTTTAGACGCTAAGTAGTAACAAACATACACACTCACAAACTTTCGCCTTTATAATATTAGTGTGATATTTGTGAACCGATTTGCAAAACTTTGTTTTTCTTCGACGGGAAAACTTTCTTAATAGTCCGAATTCTTTTCAATTTGGTGGTTAGAAATAAAAGTTGAAGTCATTTCTATTTTATTTAAACATTAATTACTAACCCACAACACCGCAAAACGGCATCACAAAAGCCCAAGACGATGCCGAGATGCGCGTGCGGCGTCCAACCGCGAGCGTGCATCGATTGTTTACTCATTAAAATACTATCGCCACTAACTGTTCCGATAACATCTATAACTGTTCTGAACCGATCAAATAGAAAATTAAACGGTTTCGAGATAAAACGATATGGTCAGCCGAAAAGTATATTTTTATACAACCAAGTCAGCGAACAATCATATAATACGGCATGCCTCTTGGTAAGCAGTTAGCGTAGTTTATGGACGTTTGCAACATGAGAAGTATCCCAAATCAAGGGCTTAAAAATAATTCTTCAAACTTTACTCACCTACAGTACTTCACTCTTCCGTTGAACTATGTATCCCAAAGATTAGTGAGGGCGACATTGACGTCTTCGGAAACGTGACTCTCTCATGACCCTTAGCACTACACCTTTCTAGTGTATTTTAAATCTGCCTATGTGGAAAGTTTAGTGCCAAATTTCGTAGCCTAATGGCCGTTATACGTGGCTATGCCTTGTTCTCAATGGAATCTTCTATATACCCCTCTGCTACCGCACTCGACTTCTACCCTCCATGTCGCTTGAGAACAGTTAAGTCCGCTTCAGCATCTGCCAAAAGGGTAACAGAAGTGTGACGAAAATAGTGTCCTGTATACAGTTTGATATCTTGTAACTTTTGTGGCATGTTAGAAATTTTATTTTTTTCCTTATATTGTTGGAACACTTGCCATATAGGATTTCCATACAATGACAGGTCAGCTTATATTGGAAATTATAGCTTAATATGTAGTCGTGCGTACTCCAAAAAATTATAGTCACCTGTAACAAATTAGACAAGTATCTATCGAAGTACAGGTTACAATAATATTTTAATTATTTAAAAAAAATATATTTAATTATGCTTTACTAATCCACCATATACAAAGTTAGTTACTTTTACGGCAAGAAAGACTTTGTCGGGTGCCTCGTTAAGGAAGGTCTCCACGTTTTTGACTGAGAACACTTTGGAATGTTTTAGGTTAAAATCCATCAGGCATCCTCTTCAGTTACGCTATTAATTTCGAATATGTGTCCAGATTTACGTCGTTATTAGAACTGACTGTTGATTTTAGCATTAGGTACTCCAAAGAGTGGAAGGTTGTTTAGTTTTGCCCAAGTACTAGAATTAGGCCAAAAACACAGATTCTGAAAAATTATTGGCGCCTCATTTCTCCATTCAATAAAATTACCATAGGCTTTTATATATTTCTCCCGCGATTTTGCAGGTAATAGATTATCCATCACATTTCTGCGTCAGTTGTAATACTACTTTCACTGTTACTTGAAGAATTCATTTTTCAAAATAAAACCATGAATATCTAACAATCCGTGAAAATACATGGGCAGTATAATTCGCGCGTTTTTAATTTAATTTCTTTTTCTTTTATTCTGTCGGCGGCGCGAGTATGACCGCCGCCGTACGCACCAGCCAGTCTTTATTCAATAATACTTGCGTTCGATTTCTTTGGCGCTGAACACTAAGATATTTCAAATTCAAAAAGTGTGCGGCAACGATAATTGCGGCGCCTTTTAAAAAGGATTAAAAATACATGACTACCCGCTAAAAGTTACTTATAGGAAACACCACCTTTGGAGGGACTTTAAGACCAACCGAAAAGTCGTTCTTTTCGAATAGACGGAATGAAAATAAAAATCTTACTTCTTGTACGGGAATGAAATATTTTTATGTATGTTAGTGCAACACGTTCAGTTTCAATGATAAATGAAGTTCCTTAAGTTATATCCACCTTGTATTAAATAGTAAAAATCAATTGCTGCATCTATGAAAGATCATCACTTGAGAAGGGCTCGATCGATTCGGCTGTTTTATTTTTTGTTGTGTTCGTAATAGCCAGTGCACACAGTTTGTATATAAAAAAAGAAATAAAAATTGTATTTTTGCATGTAAATCGGTATCAAGCAGAGGCGGCTCGCTGGTTCTAGTATCTTTGTCTGATGAGAATGTAGATTTTTGTTCGTAGAAAGGGAGAAAGATAACTTTTTCTTTGTGTGTTTAGGTGTTTACCTCAAAACTAACACAGAACCGATTACAAAATATTTAGTTGACAATTTGACATGTTATAATACATATTTATTACGCACGTACGATTAATATTACTATTGCACCTAAACAATTTTAGATTTAAAATTAAGCTTTTAGGCTTATTTTTAAATCTAAAATTGTTTAGGTGCACTTTTTAGGTACTGATTAATCAATACGTGGGCAATGACAATTTGGTGTAATGTAAGCTTAGTAAGCTTAGTAAGCTTTTTAGCTTATTTTTAAATCTAAAATTGTTTAGGTGCACTTTTTAGGTACTGATTAATCAATACGTGGGCAATGACAATTTGGTGTAATGTAAGCTTAGTAAGCTTTTTAGCTTATTTTTAAATCTAAAATTGTTTAGGTGCACTTTTTAGGTACTGATTAATCAATACGTGGGCAATGACAATTTGGTGTAATGTAAGCTTAGTAAGCTTTTTGGCTTATTTTTAAATCTAAAATTGTTTAAGTGCACTTTTTGGGTACTGGTTAATCTATACGTGGGCAACTACAATTTGGTGTAATGTAAGACGGGATCATTAGAAAACCTGGGGATGAATAGAAACAAGAACAAAATTTTACTTTTGTATGGATGGACAGTACCCATACAAAAGTAAAATTTTGTTCTTGTCAAATTGCCCACGTATTGATTAATCAGTACCTAAAAAGCTATTGCTATTCACCGTCGGTGTTTCTATTCACAACGTTTATTGTACTATTTTCATATGGTCAATAAATTAAAAGGCTAGTTGCTCTCACCGGTCCGTAAGTGATTGACAAAGTAAAGCACCTAGGCACGCGGTCATGCATACCCCGTATATGGGTAACCTAACCTAACCTCGACGATCACTTAGGGACCGGTGAGAGTGCCTCTAGCAACTTCATATTAAGGCCCAGGCTTCGCGTGTGCCATCTCGCACATTTAGATGTTGTACGTGTTATAAAACAATTGTTTTCACTTTCCAAAAATATGCTCGGGTTATCTTGTGAGACTAATACCCCATCAGAACAATTTTAAGGCTATTTTCCATACGGTAACCTGCAAAAAAAATATCAGAATGAAGAGCTTTTTGAGACAAAACCACCACAAATTTATTTGGTATTAAAAATCGAAGTAATGTTCTTTACTAGACATTGCTACGCTATCATAGCTGGAAGGAGCTCAAATTCTTAAAACTCATGGTAGTTGCACTATATCGTGTTAGAAGCAAGTTGTCGCAGGCCACCCGCGCAGGCGCATAGCTCGCCGCGCCGCTTTACCCGACAGTGACATGACAACGAGCCAAACTCTCGAGTCATCAAAGAAAACAGTCGGTGAAGTGAGCCTGATTGCTCTGTTGTGATTAGTCAGCTCTCTTACACTGTCATCGTCCGCAGATCAAGTAGATTAGCTAGGTTAGAAGGTCTTCAAGATGTAGGTACTCGATTAACTAATGTTTCCAATAGAACTCAATCTAACTGTAAAGTCTAAGATAGGAGAATAGTATAGGTTAAACGTTTCTGCGCGGCGGCGCTTAGTGTTATTTTATATCCAAAAGTACCGTACCGTAGTATTATCAGCGAATTAGACAGTAGGTCGCAGGTACCTACCGCCTGATTCGCCAATAATTCGGGACCGGCGTTCAAATAGATGAAGGTTAAAGCATACTAAATCATTGGTTCAATCGATCGGCTTCCATGAGCATAGATTCGGTCATAAATGGTCCGGATTCGATTATCAATGATTTCGTAATTTTTAACCCTAGGTAGGTCCCCTGGTTGTAACCAGGGGCTCTAACGGCTAAGTCGCCGAACATCGATTTCTTAAATGGCGTTCAAATAAATAAAGATTGAAAATGACTTAATCAATCGTTAAATCGGCTTTCATGAGCACATGTGACGTCATAAATGGTCCGGAATCGATTGTCAACGTTGAAGCCGATTTAATGATTGATTAAGTCATTTTTAACCTTATTTATTTGAACGCCATTTAATAAATCGATGTTCGGCGACTTAGCCGGTAGAGCCCCAGTAGTCAATTAACCCGCTAGGTCTTCAGTAGAAGCACATAGAATCCGATAGTAGCATTAAAGCACGACCGCCGCGCCGCGCCGTTGAAAATACTTGCCTTAACATACCTATACATGACCCTTAATATAGACGGAAACATTTAAACACAATGTAGTAAAATATGTCTTATACTATAAATATTGACAATTAAAAGTATTTATCTTATAAATAACCTCTTTAAATAATTACTTATTATTTATTATCTTATCATAAATTAAGTGTTCATTCTAAATGATTCCATACAAACCGAAGTTCTAAATGTCTACCTACATGTAGGTAATCAGAAAAAAAGAATGAACTAATAAAATAAATGTTCTGAGTATTTGCAAGCGCTTTTTATTTACTTTTATTTTAGAAGTAAACCTCTTCGTAATTAAAAATAGGAACTTATCCAGTTCAGATAAACTCGTAACTATATTAGTGCATTGGAACATGGCTCACAGCAAGCGACTGAGGCCCGCCGCGTCGCCGGCGGCATCTGGAAATAGTCACGTCACCGCTATCACTAGCTGCACTTTACCATTACCACTTACTCATCACAGCCCCATTCCTAGCCATGAAAAATTGTCTAAATTTTAACGTTGTCCACTTTATTTACAGGAGCTTGAGCGAGGAGAAAAAACTACCATTTATCAAAGAAGCTGATAGACTCAGAGCACAACACAAGAAGGAGTATCCAGACTATAAGTACCAGCCACGTCGCCGTAAACCACCCCCAGCTTCGGCAGTCAGGCCTAAACGAGAGCTGTCTCCAGAAAGGGATCAGCTTGACTTCGCTGGGATGCCTGATATATCTGATGATATATCTCCGGCGTTGTTGGTGGACGGGCCTCCGGATAATGCTGAGCTAGAGCAATACCTGCAAAAGCCGGGGCCAGAGCCTGGATTCTATCACGATATGCAGCCACGGTACTCCACCCATCATGCCAACCTTGCGCACCACGCACCTCCGCCTCTCTACGCGCCCGTTCCTCACCTGCACCCTCCGTGTGCCGAATGGCCTCACTATTAGACCACCAAATATTTAAAACTAACTAGTGAAGTGAAAATTATACATCAAGACTTTTAAAGCTAAGTTTTAACAAGATCAGAATTTTATCGTCTCGTCGCTCACATATTTTTTATAACTTATAAAAATAGGTCACATAGCGGTTGTAAATATAATTGAGTAGACATGTAAATAGTGCGCGAATCCCGCGCACGTGCGTTTAATTTGTGTAAGCTGAACAAATACTTATAAATATCAGATTAAAGGCGGCATAAATTATTATTCTTCCTAGCTATGTTGGAGTTAATAGATTATAATATGTTAAGGCATTTTATATAATACATATTGTTTTTTTAATATTTTTAATGTTCTGTAATTTGTTGTCAAAAACCCATGATGGGAATATGTTTGGGGATTATGCTTTTTTTTAGCTTTGAAGTTGATAATAGGATTATAGGCTTTTCATTATAATTTAATATGGCTCCTTATTTATACGTATCATTCAATTTAAAATCCAATGTCACTATGATGGCATACTAAAAATTTATACAATATGACATATAAAACATACATTTGAATAATTTATTTGACTAACAACTCGTTGAATGTTATTTGGGTTCCGTACATTAGTAAGTAATATTTAAAATAATTAAAACTATTAATAATATGTTCAGTTATTAGTGACTATTACTTAACTATCTCAGTATTTATTATCATTTGTAAAACCACCCAACTACCACTGTTTAATTGTAAATAAAAGTTTACAAAGCTTGATACTGAAATCTAAATAAAAGTTTACAAAGCTTGATACTGAAATCTATACTTATTCTGGAAACCTAATGTATTTACTCTGATCTTTTTTATCACGGTAATTGTGACTGATATGGAAATATCCTTCCTATTTCATAATTTATAATGGAGTCGAATTAATAATATGTGGTAACTGAAAGAGTTGTAAAGTAACACATTATTGTTGTTCTTGAAACATGTGGCCGCGAGATAGTAGCGAGGCGGTTACTTTAACCACTGCATCACATATATGTACTGTACTATTTCACTCACTATTCACCTTCCTTGTATAGCAACCACCGTATCTCTATGATCTTAATTAAACTGCATATATGAACACATATTTTCTTCATATTATCGTAACAAGCATTTCATAAAATAAAATCTTGTCACAATTAGTACTTACACAGAACCGTTTATACCGTAAATGTTAATTTATTTGTTTTCTAACCTTTTGCACAACCACCCCTTATGTAGAGAAATATTAAGATATTAGATAACTAGTTTTATTTCGTCTTATTAGCGTGTAATACTGTAAAAGAGCATATCAATGACAATGTAAATTGTTTGAAACTTTTTTAATTGCACTAAATATGTAAAATGGTATTAGAATGTCAATGACGCCAAACTGTTTTACTAATGAAACTGAACATGATGTAAAACATCAATTTGCTAAATACACAAAAAAACCGAGTGGGAGTAAGTGTAAGTCGGACTCGAATATGAAGAGTTCCGTACCAACGAGAGACGATTTTTTATTTTCAACTTTACTTTTATTTCCTACTAGTTAGAACTGGTTTTCTATAATCTGTTAAATTTCATGAGTAGAGAGACCTTCAAGTTCTTCAAATACATATTTATGCTACGCCTTGTATATTACAAATATTGCTCTTTCTATAGAAGAATAAGTTGGTTTGTGAAAACGAAATATATGATAAAATTCCTCAAAATCCAAAGGTTTTTATGTTAAGAATAGATAAATAGTTACGTAATACTTAAACTTAGGTACAGTGTTTATAATGTATTTTGATAAGTTATTGTTGTGATTAAATAGTTTTAGGTTGTAGCTATGTAACAATACCTAATGTTGTTAATAAATATTAAATATATTTTTCTATGTTCTACTCTTTATCTGAGTTTTCTTAGTATAATGGAGAAATAGAAACATTACCCATATACATAAATACAAATTTGTAAGTTGTTGCTAGTTTGTTTTTTAATCTCTTCAGTAAGTGAAAGCTTTGAAATTTATTGCTAAGATATAAAAAACAAACTTTTAAACAACTTACTTCATTACAAACGATTTGCATCAAAGACATGCCAGTAAAGCATATATAATAATCAGCACAGTACCTAATAGTATACCTGTTTTCTTTGATAATACCTAGACCTACTTCATTGAGTACAGTCGCCAGCACATCGAGCTACCCAAACCTGTAAAATTTCCCCAATTGAAAGCGAACCCTAAGCTTTTGTGATAAAGTTAAAAATCTATCAAAGAAATTTGACATTACTCCCCAAATGCCGGCTCTTGCCAGTCAGGCTTAGTGACTGCGCCACAAACAGATTACTGTCTTCCCGGAGCTGCTTGCACGTGGCGGCAGTAGAGGACACTTCTCACACTGCCACCGCAGCCCCGAGGTGACTTGGGCTACCGGCTGCCTCCGCCGCCCCGACGCCCCATTTGGTGGAGTCACCCACCAGTATCGCACCTACGATAATCATCATAAATACGTATCGCTGGTGGGGACAGTTCCCGTCTAATCCCTGCGACCAGGACTCGTCTCTCGGCCCCCCAGTCCGGGCACTCCTCCAGCGTATGCTTGACTGTCACTTCTCGGTCTATCCGACTCAGATACTCACCGATACACCCGTGTCCGGTGAGTATCTGAGTTAGTCTGTAGGAGTCGTAACCGCCTTTCCTTCACACCCAGGCCTCGAGGTGAGGCAGGATAGCACCGACCGGTCGCGCGTCGTCGGGTCGGTGCTCAGGCGCAATTCAAGCCTTGCGCGCCACTGTGTTAGAACGCGCCGGTGTGCATCCCGTACCCAGATCGATTACCTACCCTCGAAAACTTCTATGAAGCGAATTCTATCGAAGTCGCGTCCTTTTTACGATTGTCAGACACATATTAGTAGGATATTTGTATAATGATAATATATTTAATTCAGACAAAGTCCATAGTGTGTTAGTAAACCATTTCCTTAAATATATTGTTAGGAAATATAAATAGCTCACACTCAAAAGAAACATGTAGCTGCATCCATCTCCGCATCATAGGGGACTCCCACCTATCTACAAACATATATATATATATAATACTTAATCTAGCAATCTTATAATAATAAGTTCCAAATAATTGTCTATAAACATAATAAAATATTCTTACAACATAAATAATTAAAATACAAATGTTAATTTCTGTTAAAAAACAATACATGTAAGTATCTATATCAATCTAGCTCGCATGATGAACATTTCTGAGAATATTCGATGTAGCGGGTCCTGGATGTGATAGCCGCCGACCCCTACTCGTCCGCCGCTTCCGGCGCAGGCGCAGGTCGCGAACAAGCCTCTCTTGTTCTCACCCCTATCTTATCACTCTCACATTTTTCGCGACCGACGCTAATGAGGGCAAGCGTATCGGCAAATAAGTATAATAGTTTAAGACAATTTATGAGAAATATCGTCGATTTATCGAGTTTATGATATCACCACTGCCATTCGATGAAGTTTCATGTTACTGCCGTTTCAACTTTGATGCCCATATTTGTCCACGTGGTTTGATCGATATTGACCTCTCTATATTTATTGTTGGAATCGGGAATTTTGGAAATGTTACTGTAGTGGTTACAGAAGGTTTGTTTTTCCTTTTATGTTAATTTATTTTTAATTAGTTACGTATTGCAAAAGGTATTAGGCAGGTATTAGTGTAGTACCTACTTCCTTGAAAGACTTTCTTCATGACCTTCATTAAAAACCATATAAACTTTAAAAAATATATATATTAGAATTTTTTGAGTGTTAGGTAATTTTTAGTCAATTCGGAGCCGTGCTTAACTTCACTTCAACAAAGCATTTGGCATCACTTTTCAACAAGCATATATGTATATATCTACCTACTGCTCTTCCAATAAAATACTAATAATCATACCTCTTGACATAATCTACATAATCTTGGCATAGATATATCAACTTTCGTGAATAATTAATGTTCAAAAATATCTCATTTATAAGACACATTTTACGAGTAGGGAACCATTTTTGAGTTGGTTATATAGTCATTTTGTAACTACTGTGGAAATAGGGAACGACTTCAACTGCTGCCTTGGTACCGCCATATCTATACAGGACCTTCAATACAGATCACGCAATAAGAATATGCACACGGTAACAGTGGATTTAACCTAGAGCTTAATATGACCTATGTCACATGGTGAACCCTAGCAAATTAGAAAGCAATAACAGCGATTCACCTGGTATAGATATCTATTTTGTTGACTGTACGTGTTAGACTGACCACGCGCCTTGATTAAATGAAATATAATTTATCAACATATGACAAATATTGCAGTTCTGAGATTCCAACATCCCGTGAAACAAAAACGGTACACAAAAAGGCATTATGAATTAGTAATGGTGCATCGTGGCTGCAATATTAAGATTGAGTGCAAATGAAGCGCGAGGCGCGTGCGGCGGTAGCTCATGTTACACAAGCAATACACATGGACCGACTGAAGGGCCCAATGATATCTTATACGTTGGCTAACACACTTTTTGTGCGCCAGCGCAGTAGATATTAATTACAGAGGCGGAGATCAGCATGCTCAATTTTACGGTTTAATTTTTGTGTTTTTTTTAGTCTCTTGCCTGTTAGGCGGATTACAGTCTCAATCAAACACCATCACATATAAAAACTGTAAAGCGCTGAATCCTTAAAAATGTACTCGTGGAAGAATTTAGGGCATAGTGGCCAGTTACAATAAAGTGTATTGTAACTAGCCACTATGCCTAAATAAAATCTATAGTAATGATAGTACTAGCTTGTGGTCTTGGAGTGTTCACATGGATCACTTACCATCAGGTGACTCGCTAGCTCGTTTGTCTTGATACTCTAAAAAAACCGGCCAAGTGCGAGTCGGACTCGCCCAGGAAGGGTTCTGTAGCAGCAAGTATTTTAGTTGATTAAATGAAAGGTAAATTGCGGTTTACGGTTTATGACGTATTAAATAAAACTACTTAGTTACTAGATCGTTTGCATGGTAATGTACATCATATATGTTTTTTAGTTTTATCATTCTCTTATTTTAGAAGTTACAGGGGGGGGGGGGGACACTCATTTTACCACTTTGGAAGTGTCTCTCGCGCAAACTACACTCGCGAGCAACCAAATCGACTCAAGCCTAGACGGCGCACATATACATTGATTTTCCTAAAACGATAAATGGTAATTACAAAAGTGATATGTCATTCGAAAGCTGAAGAATTAGGCTTTCAATTAACATCAATACCTTAAAAAAAACTAAGCGCTGATTTATTGACACATTTTAATTGGCCGTCAGCGTAAATTACCTCTTTAGGAATCCACGACTTGCGCTACCTGCTCCCGCTATAAAACCCCCCACTTCCGGTTTATCTTATCAGTTGCTTGTTACAGGTTGACCGGTACACATCTCCGTAAATTGCATTCCTTGTTTTCGCTAACCCATGGATACCACACCAGAAGAAGCCGCTCAAGTTGTTGCCTTGTTGCAACAAGGGTTAAGTCAGCGAGCAATCGCTGCCCAGCTCCACTTGAGCCAGTCTTCTGTATCCCGAGTATACAGACGGTTCCAAGAGACTGGTGCCTTCAATCGGAGACCAAGAACGAGCCGCCACCGGTGCACTTCAGAGAGAGACGACCGCTTCATTGTCTCAACCTCGCTGCGCAATCGACACCTTACGGGCGTTGATGTGCAGCAAGAACTGAGACGTGTACGACAAGTGGCTGTCAGCGAGTGGACAGTGAGAAGACGCTTGAAGGAAGCCAACTTGACGCCAAAAAGACCTGCGACGGGCCCTAAGTTGACTGCAGGCCACCGACAAGCGCGCCTTCAATTTGCTCGAGAGCATCTCAATTGGAGCGTTGCGCAATGGCGATCGGTCCTGTTTACTGATGAGTGCAGAATGTGTCTGCATGGCAGTGACAGGAGAGGCCGAGTCTACAGGCGTCCGGGAGAACGATTTGCCCAATGTTGTTTCGCTGAAACAGTGGCATATGGCGGCGGTTCCTGCATGATGTGGGCTGGTATCTCTTTAGAGGGAAAAACCGAACTTGTTTTCGTGCCTGGGGGCGGCCGAGGAGGCGGGCTAACAGCTGATCGGTACATCACCGACATTCTACTGGATCATGTTGTGCCCTACGCAGGGTTTGTCGGTGAAGACTTCGTGTTAATGCACGACAATGCCCGCTGCCACACGGCACGAGTCACTCGACAGTTTCTGCAAGAGGTCGAATTACGCACGATGGACTGGCCTGCGCTCAGTCCTGACATGAATCCCATCGAGCACTTATGGGACGAGCTTAAAAGAAGAGTTCGGGCCAGAAATCCAGTCCCTTCAAGCGTAGACGAGCTAAAGACAGCATTATTAGAGGAGTGGGACGGCATTCCTCAAGAAAATGTCAAAAAATTGATAAGGTCCATGAAAAACAGACTGCGGGATGTAATTAGGGCTAGAGGGGGCAATACGAAATACTGATTTAAATAAAATAATTTATTTTTATTTTTTTTTTGTTTAATTTGTCAAATACGAGACACATACCCTTTTTCCTAAATTCCCGTTTTTCCTACTCTTGCATTCAGACATCATTTATTTCAAAAATGATGGATGGATTTCAATGATAATGATATCAAATTAAAGCTGACATCTTAAGCTTTCGAATGACATATCATTTTAATAATTTCCATTCATGATTTTAGTTGTATCAATGTATGTGTGCGCCGACAAGGCTTGAGTCGATTTGGTTGCTCGCGAGTGTATTTAGTTTAGAAAACAATGATATCAGAAAAAAAACTCAATATCATTTTTGAAGACCTATCCATAGATACGCCACATGTATGGTTACGATGAAAAAAAATATTTTCAGAGAACCCCCGAAATTGTTGTTCTTTTTCTATTTTTGTGTGAAAATCTAAATGCGGTTCACAGAATACATCTACTTACCAAGTTTCAACGGTACAGCTCTTATAGTTTCGGAAAAAAATGGCTGTTACATACGGACGGACAGACAGACAGACATGACGAATCTATAAGGGTTCCGTTTTTGCCATTTGGCTACGGAACCCTAAAAAGCATAGCCGATGTATGAGGTGCTTCTGACTAATAATTACGACGTGAATACGTAACACTGAACAGACGGAGATAGAGCAGTTACATTCGCATTTGGTAGATAGGTAAGTTAGATGCTATGCAGCCTATCCTATTGAAGTGGTTTGAACGACATTTCGTGAGAATCGCGTCTCCATCTGCGGGCGTGTTCAGTGTAAGCCGATACTGCGGCGTCTGGTGAGCGTCGGGGAATCAAGCCCTGCAATCTAAGTACCGGCTTACCAACATGTGTGGAAGCATTCTGATCAATTATTTACGTTACATTACATTAGGTAGTTACAAACTGCGACGTATGGTTTTAATTTAGACTATAAGTAGGTACTTGCACCTCCTCCCCCTCCCTCCTTTATTATAATCAAAAAATTTCATTAATTGTATTTTTTAAGCTTCACCAGCTTTTTCCTACCATTTTTATATGACGTTTAAAGTTAGCCTAGGAGGCTTTCACTGCTCCACCGGACAATCCCCGTGTAGTGCATGACGGAGCAGAATGAGCAGATACCTACAGAGAAACACTCCCAGAAAACTCAGTAGAAATCTTTACTTGATTGCATTGATTTCGAGTAACTCAATCACAAGCATTTTAGTCCCCTGCTACACATTTCGGTTTTTATAGTGATTTTAAAATAATAGTGATTTTAAAATAATGCCCATTTGTCCATTTTAAAATCACAAATTGTTTGTATAAACTAACAATTTTTTTAGGTGAATTTCGGACTTTATTATCCCATACAACACCTATTCTTTTGTTGTAATATTTTAACCCTGTGTCTGCAAAAGGGTTGTAATGAGTTAGATATGCTATGTCTGTTTTTGTTTGCATGTTTCTCATCGTAGCTCCTAAAGAGATGGATCGCTTTCATTTCGCGTCTTTAATTTATTAATCTTTGCCTTTTTTCTATTATTTGAAATCTAGGTTTTCTGACGATTTGGCAGGTAAATCTATACTAATATTATGAAGAGGAAAGGTTTGTATGTAAATATGTTTGTCACGAATTGGTTTAAAAAGATCTAGACCGATTTTAAAAATTCTTTCATCATTTGAATGCTACATTATCACTGATTAATTCATCATCATCATTATAATTTCAAGAAAAAAATAAGGATTTCTACTAAAACAACAATAATAATGTTACCCAAGGTGTAAAAAATGCCTATAAAATAATTTCGTCCCATGCGCTGCGAAAACTATTGATGATAGAACAAAAAAATGTTCCACAATATTAAAGAAAATATCAATATCTACAAAAAATGTCGCGATAGCATGCGACTAACTTTTGAAGTAATATCACTATAACTACTAGTTAAGATTTTAAAAATTTAATAGATATTCTGACAAAAATCAGACCAACTTATTTATATCTACTTAATCTTTATCAAATTTAAATTCCAAAAAGTTTAAAAATTTATGTTCACCCGTATGAAGCGGGACGGGTCGCTAGTAATCTATAGAAATAACACTCCAGTTGAAATTTATCCATTTGTGTCGAGAAGGTTGCCATAAATACAGTTGAAGGCGCTGACAACGAACCAATTTTTTTTCGGTGCGTTATTGGCTATAGTAATTAGTTCAACTTGTTAAAAAACACTTATGTTCTCTAGACTACCTTTCTTTAAAGAATATCATTGATCCTAAGACACGATTAAACTATTTAGTCTCTATAAAAAAAAGGAATTCACTTATAAAATATACTTAATGTTAAAATCTGGCCACTGATTTGATAGACTGAGAAAATGCGTTGATCCTACTTACGACTAACTAATATGGCAGAAGAGACATTAGAAACGGTGATGAGGTTCACGACCGCCAGAGAAGTATGGCTTAAACTTGAACGCGTAGTCGGAAGATCAAGCGTACACATTACGTATGAAGTTTTTAAGTATAGCTAAAATATGCTCAATTGCTGTGTGGTGATGGCGCGCGAATATCAGACAGAATATCATCACCCCATCTCATCCCGAGGGGTGCGTAGAAGTCGACCCGAGGGAATGTCTACCAGAGGATGGGCAGCAGCGTCTCTCTGAGTACTATGACCATCAACCTCCGATCGCCAACCCGTCTGCCAAGCGTGGCGATTATGGCATATCCCCCCAAGATTATTCTTGGCGAGGCTTTTGGTCCAGCTGTGGACTTTTTATAGCTGTTTTGATGAAAATATGCTCAATGTTAAAATCTGGCCACTAAGTTCATAGACTCTGAGAAAATGCTTTGATCCTACTTACCTTACGCACATTTTCCAATTAAAAAGGGTATGGTAGGGGTAATATGTTTAGCTCTTTGAAGTACCTAGGGCTTGCAGGAATCAGTTGCTTCAATATTAATTATTGATCGCATGCATCTCTTTTGGGCATTGAAAGCTAGATCTTTGTTTGTGGATTTACCTAAGAACATTAAACCATACCTCTATAAGCAAAAGAGAATATACCTATTATATAACAAACTACGCTTATACATAAGTGAAGAATGATAAATAGATTTACCAGTACAAATACACTTACACAACACAATTGCTTACAAACACAGAATGGATTAAAGGGAAATATAATTTTGCCTAATATTTTCCAATCTGTTGGAGATTGGAAAACTCTAACATAAAGTGGCCATACCTACTCCTACCAAAGTATAGTTACCTACCGATATCCAAGCTTTAAATTAAATTACAACGACCTTCCTCCATAATTATATTAATGACTAACATTGATCCTATCATTGAAGGCTTGGACTCGTTTACGGTAGCTAAATCCATCTCTTGCGACATTTAAGATGTAAAAAAATATATAAACACGGGAAAAAATTGTATAAACCTTATTTCTCAAAACATTAGAAGCATATCATGTAATTTTCAAAATTTTAGAACGCTTACCATAAGGTCTGACATCTCTTTGGACATAATGATACTTATAGTGCTACAAACTTATCTGGCCCGGTGGCCAAAAGTAGAACTAACGACGCCAGTTTGAAATGTCAATCGGCCTGTTATTCCATGACATTCCTGCCATTGATTGTTTGTTGCGCGTTTTTATTTTTCTTTATGTGGTTTTTAATTGTGATAAATGCCGAAAGCTTTAAAAAGTGATGCAAGGAACGTTATATTACAAGTATTGAATTATATGAAGGAAGAAAAACGCCTTCAGGCACCAATTATACCCTTCAATAAGTTGAATGAACGCGTAGGTGCTGTTACAGGTTAGTGTTGTCAGGTCAAGGGTCAAGTAATTCAATACTTGTAGTATTGAATTATATGAAGGAAGAAAAACGCCTTCAGGCACCAATTATACCCTTCAATAAGTTGAATGAACGCGTAGGTGCTGCTACAGGTTAGTGTTGTCAGCTTCTGAAAAAATACGAAACTCCCCCTCGCACTTTAAATTAAAATACATATTTTAAAATATTCATTATTTATTTAATGTTTTTTTAAGGTTATCTAATTGTAAGACCTACTTGACCTAGACCCATTATTGTGAGAGAAAAATAAAATGATTTTGTTATTATTGTTTTGTAGGTGTCCGGGAGCGATTTGTAAAAAAACTTGTGAAAAAAAAGAGCAAGCAGATGCAAAAATTTATAGCACATCGAATTCTGAAATCCTATCATTGATTGCAGAAGCTTTTGATAAAATAACAGTCAATGAATGGCAAAAGCATTGCAATGATGTAAAAAAATATTGAAAATGTGTATCGAAAAAGGAATGGATACTTAGACGAGCCTTTCATCATTCATTTAGGTAGTGATAGTGAAAGTGAAAGCAGTGATTCCGATAATGATGATGATGAAATGACTTCTGAATTAAACCATTCCGGTGACATAATAATACCTGGAGTATCTCCGTTAGAGAACACTCAGCATACATTTTATGTAAATGATCATAATTATTGTATAAAAATATAAAGATTTGTAATGACAGTATTTGTTTGCTTTTTAGTGAAGTAACATTTATGTTACAATGAATTACAATATTTACCCACTTTATTGCAAAAAATAGTTACTAGCAACACTAAATGCGATAACAGCGACGCTGCCAGCGGGCCAGATAAGTTTGTGGAACTGTACAGAGTGTTGGCTGCCAAAAACTAAATACATTCCAGATCTCGAAGGTTACAATTATATATCAACGACCCTACACAGGTCCCAAAATGAAGGCGTGGTTATATACTATAGAAAACAACTAAAAATCTCATTTGAAGAACCTAACATTAGTGATGCAAATTGTCTCATGTTAAAACTAAACTCGGAAACCTGCGTGGTTGGAATCTACAGACCACCGGGTCAACTTAACACAACAAATTTCGTAAACTCGCTAGACTTGCTTTTAAAAAAATATAGTATATTCAAGAATATTTACTTCTGTGGTGACATAAACATTGACATTGTTCCGAATACCACAGATAAACGCTCATTTGACTACCTAAACATTCTGGCCAGCCACCGGTTACTACCAGCTCACGTTCTTCCAACACACGGACGTACTAGCCTGGACCATATGTTTATAAAAAGTAAATTAGACGCCACCTGCTTTGTGGTTAACTCATCAATAACAGACCACGAATGTGTAGCCTTAACCATAAAACAAATATCTAAATTGCTTTATAAACATTCTGTACGCAAGTACATTAACTTTCAACTACTTGATAACGAAATCCTAAATAGCAATTACAATCCAATACTAGAATGCACAAAACACATCATCATGGGAGATTTTAACACCAATCTCCTCGCCTTAAATTCTCTTCGTTCCCGAAAACTCCTGCATATTGTCGAGTCAAGTAGCTTGAAAGTTTTACCTCTCCAAGCTACCCATCATAACATTTCTGGCGATGACACTTGGCTCGACCTAATCCTGACCTCTAACCTTTCCTTGGTTTCCTCACATGGACAATATGAAGCTCCCGGATTTTCCCGTCACGATCTTGTTTTCCTCTCTTATATCCTGAAACCTCCTAAACCTAAACCTAAGGTGCTGCACGTGCGTTCTTTTGCGCATATGAATACGGTACAGTTACGCACGGATGCATCAAAAGTCGACTGGCGTACTTTGAAAGAAGCTAACTCCGTAGATGATAAAGTCCGCATCTTCAATGATACTGTTACCAAACTGTATGACGTACACGCTCCAGTCATAAAAGTTAAATTTAAGCGCCCCCCAGCTCCATGGATGACAAAAGGAGTTCAAATGGCGATGAGACGTAGGAACCGAGCATTCAGCAAATTCAAAAAAGAACGCATTGATGATAACTGGAACAGTTACAAGGTCGCCAGGAATCGGTGTAATCAGATGATACGCAACGCTAAACGCCGTCACATTCTAAACAATATATCTTCTTCTACGCCTGCCGGTATTTGGAAATTCCTAGGAACTCTTGGTATCGGCAAGCCGCGACATGTAGACCTTCCTCCCTCTGTCGGATTAGATGATCTTAATAATCATTTCTCCACTATTTCATCCATTGATCATCTGACCAAAAGTCAAACTATTTCCTTTGTTAATGGTCTAGCGCGTCCTAATATAAATCTATTTTTCTTCTCTCCAGTAGATTCAGATGAGATCAAAAAGATAATCCTAGCCATCAAATCCAACGCGGTAGGTTGCGACAACATCAGCCGTCGCATGATTACAACTATTTTGGAGCAACTTCTTCCTGCGATTTCCCATATAATCAACCATTCCCTTGAATCTGGTTCATTCCCGTTGTTATGGCGCAAAGCTCTTGTCCATCCCCTTCCTAAAGTCTCAAATCCGTCACTTCCCACGCATTACCGTCCAATTTCTATCCTTCCCTTCCTCTCCAAAATACTGGAATCCTGTGTCCATAAACAGCTCTCTAGTTTTGTTCTCTCTAATAGTTTAATTAGCACAATGCAATCTGGATTCAGACCAGGCCACAGTACTACCACTGCCCTCCTTAAAGTGACTGGCGATATTAGAAAGGGCATGGAAGACACCAAAGTCACAGTCATGGTTTTGGTGGACTTTTCGAATGCTTTTAATACCGTCAGTCACGATATCCTGCTATCCGTCCTTTCCCATCTTATGGTCTCAGACGAAGCACTGGAATGGTTTTTCTCATATCTTCGAGAACGTCAACAATGTGTACGTGTCGGTGAGACTTCATCGAGTTGGAGAAATCTTGACACAGGCGTTCCTCAAGGCGGTATACTTTCTCCTCTTTTATTTTCTGTCTTTATAAACCTTTTAACCCATGATCTTCAGAGTGCGTATCATCTTTATGCCGATGACCTTCAACTTTATGCTCAGGCATGCATCGATACTCTGCCGGAAGCGATTGTAAATCTTAATAGGGACTTGGATCTGATCAAGATCTGGTCTAATAGGTTTGGTCTTACAGTTAATCCCGATAAATGCCAAGCCATCGTTATAGGAAGCTCCCGCATGATTAGCAGATTAGACATCGACCAATTACCCCGGGTTGTATTTGATCAATCCCCTATCTCTTTCAGCCAAAGTGTAAAGGATCTTGGTTTACACATTGATAGGACCTTTAGCTGGGCGAATCAAATTGCTGCTGTCAGCCAGTGTGTAACATTTATTTTGCGCAGTCTTTATCGGCTGAAAAACTTTTTACCATCCGAAACCAAAGTTTTGCTCGTGCAGTCCTTAATCCTCCCCAAAATTGACTATGGTGATGTGTGCTACTTTGACCTGAATGCAGATCACCTCAACAAACTCGACCGACTTTTGAATAACTGCATTCGGTTCATTTTCAATTTACGTAAATTTGATCACATTTCTTCTTATCGAGTAAAGTTAAAATGGTTACCAATTCGCCAACGGAGAACGTTGCGAGCTTTAACCACACTGTACTCTTTACTTGACTCTCATTCTTCTCCTTCATATCTAACTTCTGAATTTAAATATCTTCATACTAACCACAACAAAAATCTTCGTTCTTCTCATAACCGTCTCCTACAATGTCCCCCACACCGCTCTGATTTCATTCACTCTTCTTTCCTGGTACAGTCCATCCTCCTTTGGAATGCTCTTCCCCCAGAAATCAGAATGGCTAAAAGTCGTTATTCTTTCAAAAAGAAAACTCGGGAGCATATAACCAAAAAGTTATTGGCAGAATCATCACATTAGTATTATTTTATTTATTTGTATTATTTATATGTATAATATATATTGATATATATATTAGTATATTATATATATATATATATATATATATATATATATATATATATATATATATATATATATATATATATATATATATATATAATATTTATTAGTTTATTTTAATATAGGTATTTGTGTATTCTATATATCCTCAGATTTTAATTTTCTTACTCACTGTCCTTATAGTGCACCTACCATGATTTCTCTGCATCACCCCAAGGTTGACTGGCAGAGAATGCCTTTGGCATTAAGTCCGCCTCTGTACATTCTTGTGCATAAAGTTTAAAAAAAAAAAAAAAAAAAAAAAATGCAACGATGTAAATACAGCAACAAATGCCCTTATCTCAATACTCACAACTTCTATCAGTAACAGTACTAAAGTCGCTAGTATTCCTAAAAGGCAAAGAACAAGCAAACCTTGGATAACAATAGGCCTTTTGCGGTGCATGCGAAACAGGGATAACCTTCATAAAAAAGTTAAAAAAGATCCAGAAAACCCAATTTTAATAACAACCTATAAAAGATACCGTAATTTTTGTAACGCACTCCTGAAAAAGGCTAAACAAACCTACGAGAAGAGGGAAATTCATAACGCGTCAAAAAATAACAAAAAACTATGGGGTGTAATTAATGACATCAACAATAGAAAGAAAGTAGAGGATCATGCATCATGTTTATTATCAGCCATAGAACCCCAACAAAGTGTAGATCGTGTTAACGAATGGTTTTCAAATATCGGCAAGAATCTCGCTGATAGTTTACTTTCATCAATTTGCCCTCGCTACACACAGTATCATGACGTTAACAACGGTAGAACACCCAGGGCTTCTATGGTCTTACTTCCTACAGATGTAACGGAGGTGACTCAGATAATTATGGTATTAAAAGACAACAGCACAGCTGGTTTGGATCAAATCTCGGGAAAAGTCGTAAAAAGATACATTTCCTTCATTGCTATGCCTATTACGCACATCTGTAATCTCTCACTCTCGACAGGTATATTTCCACAAGATTTCAAATTATCTGTTATTAAACCTGTTCATAAGGGCGGGGATAGAAATTGTATCGAGAACTACAGGCCAATTTCCATATTGCCGATCTTATCTAAGATATTAGAACGACTCATAAACAAGCGACTGGTTAAATATTTGGAAGCTAACAACCTTATCTCCTCAGCCCAGTTTGGTTTTCGCTCTGGAAAATCTACTGGTTATGCAGTCGATGGGTTGGTGGGTGAGGTGATTTCAAATTTGGATAACGGTAGGAAGTGTCTTTCAATCTTTATTGACCTAGCGAAAGCGTTCGACACGATTTCTATCCCGCGCTTGCTGCAGAAACTGGAACAGATGGGCATACGAGGTCTGCCATTGAAGCTACTCCAAGATTACCTCCAAAACCGAATACAACAGGTGAAAATAGACAACTACGTCAGCAATGTACAAACAGTGCAGTATGGTGTTCCGCAAGGGAGTATTTTAGGTCCTACGCTGTTCCTAATATATATTAATGGCCTCTGCGACTTGGAGCTGACAAACGGTAAAATATTGACATTTGCCGATGACACAGCATTGCTTTTCCGTGGTAACACTTGGGAAGAAGTCTATAGTAGCGCTCGGGACGGCTTTGACAAAGTCTGTACTTGGCTGAGTACCAATCTGTTAACACTTAACATAATGAAAACTAAATACATTACCTTTGGTTTTAGATCCCATTCCTTACCATCCTTAGAGTTAGATATTAAAGCCCATAAGTGTGATCCTGCTATCACATCTTGCACATGTCCTAGCCTTGACAGAACCACTACTATCAAATACCTTGGTATTACCATTGATCAGGCTCTCAGTTTTAGACCACATGTCGATATGTTTGTAAGTAGGTTAAGAAAATTAATATACATATTTAAAACACTCAAACCTATTGCGGATCGTAAAACAATAAAAATCGTTTACTTTGCCCTATGTCAATCTATTACGGAGTATTGCATTACTGCATGGGGTGGTGCAGCAAAAAGCCATATGATAGAGTTGGAGAGGGCTCAGTGAGCAATCCTGAAGGTTGCCGCAGGTTTCCCTTATCGATTTCCAACGACAGAACTGTATGAGAGATGGGATGTTCTTACAATAAGAAAATCTTTCATCTTACATACAGTCCTAAAGCAACATTCCCAATTGCCATATGATCCAATTTTTTTTGTAAATAAGCGACGTAAAGGCACCGTCTGTCCCCAAAACATAACCCACACAAGCGCAGCTAGTAACTTCTATTGCTATCTTGGTCCTTACTTATATAATAAACTAAATAATAAGCTATCTTTTTATCCTCTGTCTAAAAAAAGTTGCAAAACAAAGATTGTTACTTACCTAAAATCACTAACATACGATGAAACTGAAAATCTCCTTCGACCCTTTATCTAGTCGGTTTTTTTTCTTTTCTTTCTCGCTTTGTACAATTTTCTTTGCTCTAAGGCCACACCTATTTTCCTATATCCATACGACACAAACACAACATACACTACACAAACATGCATTTGACTCATACCTTATTTGTCTTAAAAAGTTCATTATTTTTGCTTTATTTTTACCTAGTTTTTATGTTCTGTTATAATTTCATTTTGTAAGCGTGTTACACTCGGGTTTATATCATGGAATCCGCGGAGTGGGGGCACTGGTGACCTGTAATACAGGTTTGTACTAAACCTATCACAGGCACCAGTCTCTCACAAATGCTGATTGCATATTTACATATATTCCCTAATTAAGTATGCATAATTTTCTTAAATTGTTATGTATGTGAAATGTAACCATTTCTTGTGAAGAGAGAAATAAATAAATAAATTGAAATTGAAAGAACAATAACAGTTAAACGTAACTAAGGTAACGAGATAACATAGAGAAATATTGAGACATAATTAATGTATTAATTTACAGCAATTAAAGTGTAATATGAATTCTTAGTTCTTTAATCTAATAAAATTAAATAATATAAAAATTTTACCTTTAAATAAAATTTGTATTATGTTTCCTGAGACGTCCGAAGTCCATTATGAGACTACATCATCTTCCTTCCGTCGCTTTTCGCTAGAATACGTCACTATCCGTCACGTGACACAGTCTTCAGCGCCACCCGCGGCCAAATATGAAACTAACTTAAAGCAGCACATAGCAAGCCGCCATATTTTTGTCATTGTTCGGTTCATAATGATAATGATGATGGTACACCAGGAAGACATTATTTGGACTTCGGACGTCTCAGGAAACATAATACAAATTTTATTTAAAGGTAAAATTTTTATATTATGTGTTCCGTTTGACGTCCGAAGTCCATTATGAGAGATCTGTTTGTTATCTCCTGGTGGCTTGCTAAGTAAAACGCAACAATGTGAACAATATATTATTATATTGAATAATCATGCTATGAAAGCAAAATAAGAGCTATGTATGCTATACACAAATAAAATAACAATCAACATCATTAAATTAGTTAGGAGTTTACCGATTTTAAACTACTAAAACTTTTACATAGTAACAGAAAATAATTGCGATAGTGATTTCTCTGATTCAATTCTTTGTCTGTGACCTATATTGTCTACTTCTCTGAGATAGTATCTTCTAAAAGTATCCTCATGGCGCCAGTTGGTCTTAGCTAAGATATCATTAATTGGGTACTTCTCTAAACAGTTCAGAGATGAAACTGCCGATCTAAAACTACCAGGTGTAGCCTTTATTCCGGCTTCAGATAAAATTCGTCTTATCCATCCACCTATAATCACAGCACTAGCAGGTCTACGAGGGTCCCTTGTGGTTATAAACAAATTTGTTAGAGGACCTCTAACATTTCTTGAAATGTCTACCAACGATCTTAACCAAAATAAAGGATCTATATTTCTATCTGGTGAAGTTAGTAACGTCCAACTTGATTGTTGATATGACGCTGAATCAGTTTTTGAGCCAAACACAGGATGTAAAGTTATTGAATCCCCGTTGTCCTCAAAATGCTTTGAATCACAATGTAAGAGAGTCAAGTCGTGAATTCTACGTCCCGAAGCCAACAACAAAATAGTGGCTGTACGCCTAGAAATATCATACAAGCTTTGTAAGTTAGGATCTGAATCTTTTAAAAACTGAATTACTATTCTCGCATCCCATATTGGCAATTTTGGTGGAATTGGCCTAGCTAGTGCCTTTTAAAATATGTTTAATCAAATTATTTGAGGAAATCTTAATATCTGAAATTGTTTCACAGACTGATGCTATTACAGATTTATGTACAAGAATACTACGGTAAGCTAATCGATCAGTAAGAAAGAGCTTTGCTAAATACAGGGCTACGTCCGCAGGTATCGGGCGACGAGCATTTAGGTTGTTTTGGTTACACCAATTTACCCATATTTTCCATATGTGAGTATAAGTTTTGAGTGTAGAATCTCGCCAACATGTTGACAAGAGTTGTATTTCTTCCGTTGACCAGTTTTGAGTTAGCGTGTCCCACCCGAAATGAGCCAAGCCTCCAGCTGTAGGTTGTGGACTTGGGCAGGATAGCGTCCTGTCACTGTGTCCACCAATGACTCTTTCAGGTTTCTGATTTTCATAGGGCGCGTCAAGCCGCGGCTTTTCAGATCTGGGCGCCAGAAAGGTTTCTGCCATTTGGGTGCTATTATTACAAACTTCCCTTTGGCAGAGTTGAGGTGGCGTAACACACGTGGGAGCAGCGCCGGTGGAGGAAATATCCATGCGAGGTCGTAACTTCAGTATCTGCTGAACGCGTTGTGATAGCAGGCGTTCGAGTCTGACAAGTCTAGAGTAACGTAATTGGACACTACGTGAGCTGCTTTTGATGCGAATAGGTCTATGTTTGGAGTTCCCCATTGTATGAATATTTTGTTGGTCGCCTCGCTCAGCAAATGCCATTCGGAACCGCCTCGGTTGCGAGAGAGGTGATCGGCTTCCGTGTTGTACAGTCCCGGAAGATGGTGCGGGATTAGTACAACGTTCAGGCTGTCCGTCAGTGCCAGTAGCTTTTTCGTTAATTTGAGGAGATTTTTCGACTTTATTCCGCCCTTTTTTTTATGTACGACACGACAGTTTTGTTGTCGCTTTGTAGAATTATCGTTGAACCTCTCAGATTTCTTGCTTCTAAAGATATTGCCGCTATCACTGCATACATTTCTTTTAGGTTGCAATGCCACTTCTGTTGATTTGGATCCCAACGACCTTTTAGTTCTTTGTTGTTCACTATGGCTCCCCATTGGATATCGAAGGCGTCTGTGACAAGATAATTGACCGTAGACTGTCTGGGGTGAAGAGACGTTTTCTGGCCGACTTTCTGTATCCACCATTTTAGTTCGTTTCGTACCTCTTCTGTGAACCTGACCGGATGGGAACTTTCCTGCAGATGCTTGCTGTGCCGCTGCAACGTACGGCAATGCAACCTTCCCCGGAGGGTGATGAAGGTTGCGAAGTTGAGAAACCCTAAGAGGCGTTGCGCCTGCTTGAGGGTCCAACTGCCGGTTGCTAAGCGAGACAAGAGACACTGACGGAACCTGGAAATTTTGTCTGGGGGCAAGCTCTTGGTATTGTCTTGTGTGTCCCAGACCATTCCCAGGAATTCTATGCACCTTGTTGGGATAAGTACCGTTTTTTTTAAATTGATATTCCAACCCAGAGATGTGAGGAATTCTATCGCTAACTGAACATGAGATTTTAATGTCTTCCTGTCTTGATGTACTATCAAATAATCGTCGAGATATAGGATCAGCCGCAGACCTTTGCTGCGTAACACTTCGATGGTCCAGTTCGTGACTGACGCAAACATCTTGGGTGCTGCGGCCAAACCAAAGGGTAGGCATGTCATTTGAAGCAGCTGCCCGTCGTAACTTATTCGTAAAAAACGACGGTGTTTCTGAGAAATTCTCAGATGATAATATGCTTGACTTAAGTAGAGTTTGACCATCCAGTCTCCCATTTGTAGGAACTTGGGAATTTGATGATGATGAAAAAGATGGAAACGTTTTGGTTTCTTTCAGGTTGAATATAACTCGATTCTCCCCACTGCTTTTTGTTACAATGATAAGCGGGGATATGAAAGATGGAGTTAAAGGAGCGGGCTCGAGAATTCGACTGTGAACCATGGCTTGAATCTCCAGCGACATAGCTGAAGAACGGGGCGTTTGAAACTTTTGCATGATGCTTGATGTCGGAAAAATAAGCGGTGGCGTTTGAGTGAACGGAATGCGGGCAGCAGAAATTAATTTGAGAATTATCTTGGGTGGCCTGAATTGTGCCCACACTTCCCGATAAAACATCAGGCAGCCGCCGGTAAACTTCGAGTCATTTACGTCGACTCTTGTTAGACTCACCTTTGCGGCCCCCTCTTTTCTTTTGATCGTCGAAGTTCCGCTTTTTATTCTTCCCTTGTAATTTATTTTGTTGCGGACGAAATGGCTTTTCGCGAGAAGTAGAAGGGACTGGAGACTTTGGACGCCCAGGAGACCTGGGACGTACTGAGAATTTAGAACCAGTTGCAGTTTCTTTCACGAGTTTATCTACACCCCCTATTTTTATAATATATGCCGATAAACTTTGTGGGTTGAACATATATTCCGATGAGGGGGGTATTTTTCCAATATCTTCGCGAAAATATTTGCCTTTCAAGGTTTTAAGGAGCTCTTTTCGCCGCAGTTCCAATACCTCTGCACGTTTACCACAAATCATTTGCAATAAATCATGAGAAATAGTTTTATAATTTGATTCGTTACCAAATAATTCCTTTAATTTATCATATATCGTTAATGATGTTAGTTGAGCGTCCGGTTTTGACGACCAATCAATTAAATTCCGCAACGCTACATTGACAAACTCATTTTGAGCTAAGAACGCGTTTGATAAAGCCGCAATACTACGCTCCATCTGGGGCCATCTAAGAGGTGCAAAAGGATTCTGTAAATGTCTCAGTTCCTCGTTTACTTTCAGCTCAGTAAACGCTGGAAACGCCGCATATTTCTTTTGCACCTCAGTGTACCGTACAGAGTTCCAATCTACCGAGTCAAATCTTTGCATAGATGCTAACTTTGCAACGCGGTCAGGATTGGCTTTAGGTACAGATGGTTCCTTGATTGAAACGTTTAGCTCGGCAATATCATTAACATCTATTGACGGTCGTAGAAATGGGTCATCAATCGATCTAATTGAAGGGCCCGGCGCCGATGAACTTGAAGTATTGGGCTGCATTAGCGCGTAATTAGAACAAAAAATATTATTAATGTGACTCACCAACTGTTGCGATAACACTTCAAACCTACGATCAAATGACTCGTGAGCTCGGTTCCTGCGCCGTCTTTTTGACGGCGGCTCATCCTCTTCGCTCGAACTTGAACTCGACGTTGTTGAAGACACGTGTTTATCACTTTCACGTAACTGGGTAACATCGCGATCACTAGACATGTCCGCGCGATTGTTATCCACTGATTCGGTTATTTCACTGTTGTCCATAATTAAAACGAACATGAAATATTTAACGTAACGGAAAAATAAATTCAAAATTCACTTTCTACTTTAATGTCGAAAGCTTTGACACAAATTTTCTATAATTATAAAGAAAACACTTTTAAATTCTAGCGATGTCCGCGCGGTATGAACAACGACGCAACAATGACAAAAATATGGCGGCTTGCTATGCGCTGCTTTAAGTTAGTTTCATATTTGGCCGCGGGTGGCGCTGAAGACCGTGTCACGTGACGGATAGTGACGTATTCTAGCGAAAAGCGACGGAAGGAAGATGATGTACTCTCATAATGGACTTCGGACGTCAAACGGAACACATAATACATATAAAGACTAAACTCTAAAGTAACTTACTTGATACGTATACACGATTTACTTAAATAGTTCTTATAGTTGTTATTATGGATAACTATAAGTAATTAAATTATGTACTATAAATAAATAAAATGGGGAAATATTCTAGGCCCTGATATAGAGTCTTAGGCATTAATTTGGGCACTTTAAGCTAAAAAGCTATCTAAACATATATTGTACCACTAAGTACATATTGTGGAGAGAAATAAATGTTGTATTGATACCAAAAATATAAAAAATAAATTGAACCAAATATATTTATGTAGTCCTGATTCTTATGAGTATACCAACGAGCAGTAGAGACAGTTCTCTTCACATCTCCCTACACACCTCTCTTCCTGCGCCTCTTATTTTTCCCCTAGATATCGGAAAATTCTTCGTTCATTGGTAATCTCCACCCGTTGAGCAAAAGTGTAAGTAAATAATCCTTGCGCCAGTGATGACATTTAAACGTTTGTTATATTCTCTTTGGTGCCATTGGCATTTTAGTTTGACATTTGACAAGGTAGCTCGGACTTCGTCAAAGGGAAAATGTTATCGGGTTTGTGATTAATTCATTGTAGTTTAGTCGTTTTTGAAATGATAACATGTTTACTCGTGAAAACTATTGAAGGAAAGATTTAATGGATATCTTACCGAATGGCTGGGTTCAGCTGGTAAGTAATTTACTCACCCTTCATATTTATTTATCGAGATCCAATTCGCAGTTGTTTGTGTGTATGTATTGTCTTCCTTGAACTCTATAATTGGATAAATTGTTCAATTGGACGGACTAAGATACTCGATACTCGTAACGAGATTCGGGTACATTAATTATTTGCTTTTAGAAATAAGTTAAAATGTTATAAAACTGTTATTAAAATAGAAACAAATTATTAGGAATAAAATGTAGTATATTTGAACTTTTATATTTTAAGCTTGACATCAAATGAAGTGAGAAGCTTTAGTTTGTGTGAGTGTGTTACATATATATTATTGTATATAGTATCATAGTCCCTTAACCTGATGAATTTATTTAGAAGTGTTTTTTATATGAAAGTATGTTTCATGGGGATAGTTTTTAGTTGCATCATGCAATAAATTTTGATGTTCAAAAGTTCCTATCCTATTCAGAGTTATAAGTTTTATATGGTCTATCTTATAGTCTCTTAATCTTCATAATAATATATAAATAGTCAATAGATAAACAATTCTAGCAGTTATTAAGATATTAACGTGTCAAGCTCTGTAAACAGTACTCCTCAAGAATCTAACGCTCATGCCTGTGCATTAACTTTAAGCAAAAGGAACAAATTTTGTGCACTTGAATGCCTGGAGGGTTAAGTAATCCATAATATTTATAATTACTCATAAAAAAATTATCATAATCAATTATGTACTTTCAGGTATCTCTCTGAAGGCTTCCAAGTGATTATTGAAAAGTCAAAAGAAGCAAAATGCTCTCTCAAAGATGTCCAATTGCGTTTCTTGTGCCCTGATGACCTTGAGGAGGTTAGTACTAATTAACACATCCGTATTGTATGAAATGTAAAGGTCTGTAAAACTAAGCTGGAAGGTCATTATGATTTTTAAATTGTTTAATTGATTACCATCTTCATATCAAGTCTATTTATGTTATACCAAGGTTAAGTGAAACTACAGAACTTGTTGCTGAATTATATTTCTTGTTGTATACTTTATCTTGTCAGGCCTGTGGCAAGCTACATCGCTCTCACATCGGTTTGTTTAGTCATCATAAGAAATGTCTCTCAGACAATGCGCCGTAAATCGTCTGTAACAGTCACAAAGGCCATATATATATACTTTATCATATAAAAATTAGGGACTTGAATAATTTCATCGGCATTCCTGCATGTGTTTCTGTGTAATGTTAAGCAGTAGCAATGTTTAAGGCAAGTAGAAGAGACCATCCATTTGATCTATGACCAGCTTGATTGGAAAAGCACCACAAGTTTACAGAACACGGCCCAGGTAGTATCATTAGAATGTTGTGTTTGAAAAGTTCACCAGGGCTACTGGGGAAGGGGGAAAGGCAGACAATATGTGAGTGAAGTGACATTGTTGTTCTTTGTACACATCACAATTGTGTACAATCCCTTTTCTGAAAGTTGACAGCAAATAATGAAAATAACAGTAGGTTAAATGTATACTGTAACATGCTTGTTGGCCAAAAAAATGTTCCCTTGTATTATTTGCTGTAGACTTTCCATAATAAATTCTTCTTGGTCCATACACCAAACTGTTTGTAGTTAATAAATATAGGATATAATGATTTGCTCCCTGACCAAAAGTTGGAAACAAAGTACCAAAAAATAAAGAAACATTTAATATTATTTGCACAAGGGATTGAAATAGGGTGATAAATTTGCTTTCAGTGGAGCTTTAATTTGACATTTCAGACCAGACTTTGAATATTTTTATGCAGTGCTATTCTTATTCTCCATTTACATTTTATATTAAAAGCAGATAACAATATTTTTAAATGATAATATATTAATATTTTCTGTATATGACTCCTACATCCAACTGGCTAGTAACTTATTATCTTGATCAACCCAATGGGCTCGGCAATTAGATCTGCACATGGTGCACACCATTGATGAGCAGTAAAACATTTGTCATGAATTTCCACATTGTCTTTATGAATCATGTGCTGTACATGCATTGTGAAATCTACAATTACCTACCTTGTTGATTTTAGTTTAAAGGATAATTAAACAAGTTTACTTGTAATATTTTAATTGTTAATAGTTGAAGTGATGTTACTTTGTATAAAAAAGTAGGTAAAATGTTTCAAAAGCAAGACTTTTTCATTATATCAATATTTTGTATGTGTACACATAAAAATATTGATATAATGAAAAAGTCACAATCTCAATAAACTTTGCTGTGCTGCTCTCTGTGTTCTTACTGCATATTAATGATATGTTAGCCATTAGAAGAACTGATTCCTTTCATAAATTTTCGTCATTTTCTTTTGCTCTTGTGTAAGGAGGATGAAATAACAATCACAATTTTGTGAACGAAATTGAATGCACTCTAAATAGTGTCAGTTTGGGGTTGCTTAAATTCAACCCCTCTAAGACTTAACCATACAGCGAGCACATTCACCACAAAGAAAGCCCCCACTGTTTATGGCTCCACAATTCAATAAAACATATCATATCTAAAATGTTGGGTTTTGTAATCACTAGTGATGGTAGATTTTTATTCAATTATTTTTGTTGCATAGAAACTCTTATCCTGTTCTTAGCTCACTTACTCAGCTAAAACTGTAGACTGAGCTTCATGCCATGGTTTTCCCAGGAGACTATAGCATGGGGCCATTAACGAAATAGGTAATAAAGTGTCTAAAGGGTTGGCAATGCACCAGTGCCCTGGGTGTTGACAGCGTCAATAGCCTACAGTAATCACAATCTTAATAAAAACTTGTTTTAATCACTTTCAGGTGAGATCTCTATGTAGAGACTGGTTCCCGATAGAGTACCCACAGTCATGGTATGAAGATATTACATCATCCGAGAGGTTTTTTGCCCTCGCAGCAGTTCACAAGACTCAAATCATAGGCCTCATAGTGGCAGAAATAAAACCATATTTAAAATTGAATGCTGAAGACAGAGGAATATTATCAAGATGGTTTGCCTCAAAGGACACACTTGTAGCTTATATATTATCTTTAGGTAAGTCTTGTGGTATAAGAAGTCGTATTTACATGATATTGTGGCAATGGATAAATTCTTCAATTCTTAATCTTTCTCAAATTAATCACAAAATACTGAGGTCATGAATTGTATAAAAGTAATAAAAGTACATATTTTAAATTAGTATTTAAAACCCAGCACGGAATACTGGGTATACACAAGTACCAATAAATCCATAGTAAATCCTTCACTTAGGAATTCCCCATTATAGTGCATAATTATTCATACAATAGATGGGAAAAGTACAACACGTCACTACGGGTTGGGGAAACCAATGGTCAGAGTTCTCATTAAGTGTTTTGAATTTTTTTTCGTTTTCGATTTCGCAATTTACTTGTTCATTAATCGCCAGAATCCTTACAAGGTCATCTTAAAGATTTTACCAATGATTCTCAAGATAAACTTCAGAATTATATAATTACCTATATAACTCTGAAGTTTATCTTTAAGTTGACCTTGTAAGGATTCTGAAGAGTGTACACCATCTATGCAATTTTCTATTTAGAATCGTCATTAGATCATGATAAACATAAAAAAGGAAAATAAAGTATTTACAATGAATAATCATTAGTGCTATTTAGTTTTTATTGTTTTATGTAAGTATATCAAGTTCGAGTAACGGATCTAGAATTAGTTTCAAATACTTGTTAGTGTATCTCATGATCAACTAAATTTTCAACCAAGTTGAAAATAATTGTTCAATCAAGCTACAGGACAAATATTTGTGTGATGAGATTGTCAATTTTTTCTGTCTGGGTGTAATAGATCTATAATACTTACGTACGTAATTGGAAATATATAGGTAAACTAGCTGTGCCCCGCGGTTTTACCCGCGTAAAACTTTATAAATTATCACAGCTCCTCCCCCGTAGATGATAGCGTGATAATATGTAGCCTATATGTTGTCCCGACCTCTTAGTAATATTCATGCGAAATTTAAAGTAAATCCATGCAGTACTTTTTGAGTTTAGCAAAGACATACATACAGACAAACAGATAAACAGACAAAAATTCTAAAAACTATATTTTTGGCTTCGATATCTATTGTAGATCACGTCGCAAGTATCCTTTTTAAAAAATATTCCATGTACAGTTTTGACTTTTCTACAATTTTATTATATGTATAGATAGTACAGGCTCTGCCTAATTTGGGATCAGAAGGCAATGTGTAAATCGAAAGTCCCAGAGTTTTTAATTACGTATTCCAGGGGTAGCGCGGTCTCACCGGCGGTCTGGCGTGGCGACGATGTTGCTGGACGTGCTAATCAACCAGCTGTCGGGGCCGGTGCCGCAGCCGCCACACGAGCACCGCGTGAAGGCTATCTTCTTGCACGTTCTCACCACTAACACGGAGGCTATACTTTTTTATGAACACAGAAGGTAAGATAAACACTGATACATTTTGGAGTCTAGCATACCTGGCAAAGGCAATATGTATGTTAATTTCTAGTTCATCTAGTTCATTTTTGTATTTAAGTACCTAATAGTATTATAAAATGAGGATTCATATGTGCTTAAGTATTAAGTACATATGATTCCTTCCTTAGTGTTAAAAGCGTTGATGTCATTAAAACACCATTGTTAGGCGATATCATAGGCCTGGGGCTCTACCGGCTAAGTCACCTAACATCGTTTTCGTGAATGGCGTTCAAATAAATAAAGGTTAAAATGACTTAATCAATCCTTAAATCGGCTTCAACGTTGACAATCGATTCTGGACCATTTATGACGTCACATGTGGTCATGGAAGCCGATTTAACGATTGATTAAGTCATTTTTAACCTTCATTTATTTGAACGCCATTCACGAAATCGATGTTCGGCGACTTAGCCGGTAGAGCCCCTGTTGGGCGACTGCCCATATGATAAAGAAACAATGAAGTTCTGAATTTAATTCCCTGATTGGATCAAAAAGTGTTACATTAGGTACAACCTTCAGTAGTAGAATCAAGAAGTTGGTAGAAGCAGAAAGAGAATATTCTCGCTCATTTAATTCTTGATCAAAGACTGATAATTTCTGACATAGATATTGATTCCTATCTACTTCAATCAAATCCACATGCCTATTGTTTAATGGTCACACCTAATATGTATGTCATATTTGAGAATCTTATCACCCAAACAAATAAAATAGACTTCTTAACTTCGTCATATCTTATCATGCATCCGATAAATGTTTTAACAATTTATTCGCCTTGAACTTTTCATGGATTTTGTATACAATTATGTTTAACTACATCCTCAGAATAAAGGTTCCGAGTTCGTATAGGTAATTCGGGTTAGTGCTGATTACCCCGTTCTTGTTTCCCCCCGAAAGTTATTAAAACGATATTTTATAACTACATACATATATTAACTATCGATTAATAATTTTCGGGGGGGCAAAATAACGGGGGCAATCAGAATTAACCCGGTAATTCACTACATAAACCATTTATCTACATAAATACATAGGCATACTTCCGTAGCCATGCAATAAAAAAACTGTTAATTTGATTTTTTTGTGTCTTTGAGGGTTAAGTTATTTATTTATTTAAAACTTAAACACAAAAAATGTTCATAGGCGGACGGCGGACTTAATGCCAAATGCATTATCTACCAGTCAACCGTAGGGCAGAGCAGAGAGACTTTAGTAGTTGTACTAAAATTGTCCAGCTGTGGGCAGGCCCCCTGGAAGATAGACCGATGATCTTATGAGGATCGCTGGAAAACGCTAGATGCGGATAGCGCAAGACCGGTGCTTTGGAGGAGGCCTTTGTCCAGCTCTGGACATCTTTCGACTGATATGATAATGATTACTAAAGTTGTCCATTAAAGCTACCTTACTGGTTATTTATGTATAGTTAGTACCTAATAATATGTACAGAATTATTACGAGCTTCTTTTGTTTTGACCATCGTTCTATTATATTTGAATACGCTAAAGGATCGTGAATCGTGCCAATCGAGGGCCTTTTGATTTACTTGTAGAGTGGCAACAACTGCCGCGCCAGTTTAAACAAATTTTAATATCATCTTAACTGTTTTTAACAAACTTGTGTTCAAACACATATCGTTCTTTTATTTCGGCATTCTGAATTTAATCGCGTGTTATTGAAGCAAAAACTACCGTCATGTGAAAACTAGTCACTAATTCGCGTTTGGATAAGCGCCCAGATTAACTCACTAGACGAGTTTCGTTTCTAAATACGGGCCATAAAATATTCAAGAGATGGTTGATAACCGGGATATATTAAGCGCTGTGCAATAGTATGCCTTAGTACCGTAGTCGCATGGTATAAATTCAATCAGCAAAAGGTTATATATGATCCTTTATCTACTCAAGTTAAACAATATAGGTATAATAGTGAAATTTGTAATGACATTACAATTAGATATGTCGGGTGACATACCGAATTAATATGACTAACAGAATACGAAAAAATGGAACGGAAGACCTATGAGTCACAGCTGTAAACGTATTATTTATTTAACATTTCATGTAAAGAGGAGACAGGAACGGTGTCGTTTTTAAAAAGAGTGACGTCAGCAACGCTGCCCTTAATGGACAACGCTGACGTCACATTCTTTATCGTTGGTTTCCTCCATCGAGGGCTATTTATTAGTCCATCGTGACAGTAAAACTCAAAGACAGATTTTACAACCAGATTTTATTTCAGGCACCAACAGTAAGACGATGTACAGACGCCAGCACATCCAGCTATCCCAATCTATCAAATTTCTTTTATAGATTTTCAACTTTATCACATAAGCATAAGGTTCACTTTCAATTGGGGACATTTGATAGATTGGGGTAGATTGATGTGCTGGCGTCTGTACGTTAGACGGCTCGAACAAGTAAGAATCACTGTTCCGGCCGTCCGACCTTTTTATAGGTGATCGTCGTAAATCACTTGTTTACGCCTTTCGGAACACGGGAAAAATTACGTAATTGGTGATGCCGCATAGTGTTTTGCGCCGATATATACTAGATATACATTTCCAATAGCAGGCTTAGGTTTTCACTCTTAACTAGCACGTTTTATCTGTAGGAGACAATTAGACATAAAGGTGGACCTTTATTTCTGTGATAAATTGTAGGTACACCGTAAATGTCGGCGCTGCATCGCGTAGTAAAATGGAGCCTCCATTTTACTCCAACGTCAAGTCGGAATCTCCCATCGGATTATGCACCAATTTATGCACACTTCGATAGTTTCTTCGGTTTTTATTATAATAATACTACATCGCTATAATATATAAAGTTAAATGCGTGAGAGAACCTTTACAGTAATACTAGGCATCAATGACTGCCCGCAATGTGCGAGGATTTTTTCAAATAAAATTGGGTTCATAAGTCACATGCGAGCACACGAACGTCGGCTACATTAGGAGAAGACGCGGTCGCCGTGGCCGAAATCCGCCGGGACCACATCATCATCATCATCATCATCAATGACAGATTAATTAAGGGTATACTTCTCAGAATCTGAGTTATATATCAATAATTGATTATATATCTAAATAATAGTAAAAAAAGTTAGATCTAAGTCTAATCTAAAAGTGATGGAAGTGAAAATGTTTATTATTGTCATGTAATCTGTATATTAAAATATTATTTTTCTGATTTTCTTTGCTCATATTTTCAAATATTTTTTTTGTCCCGTAGATTTCACCTTCACTCATTTCTGCCGTACTACTACTCAATAAAAGGTCGGTGTAAAGACGGCTTCACGTACGTCTACTACGTAAACGGCGGCCACGCACCGTGGGGCATATACGACTACGTGAAGTGCGTGGCGCTAGCAGCGTGGCGTGGAGGGGGGCTGTACCCCTGGCTGTGGGGGAAGCTACGCACCGCGCTCACCATCGCTTGGCACAGGTAGTTGGGACACGCAGTGACTCGCGGATACTTTAGAGTTAACACTTCTATTGTATAGAACATGTGACATAGGTACTGTGTGATACTTGGGAGCTCAATCTAAACAAGACATTAAACAATATGCAGAAAATAATCTTGGAAGAATTAAATTTCCCAGAGAAACGTACCGAGAAGCTTTATTTGAATAGCTATATTATTTTGGCATCTTGCAAAATGTTGTTCTACAAGTTGTGCAGTTTTACTCATATTTTAAACGAAGTAAAACTCTACTAACTAATTTGTTGTCTCCTATGAAATAGGCTAGTAAGAAGCACATTGAGCTCCTGAAGTTTTAGACAGTATTGATGTTACACGTGTAGAACAAAATAATTGTGACGTCAGAAGCCGAATGATACCGCCAAATTAAACGATTCTATTAAGTTTATTATGAGTAATATTGAAAAATGGATACATTTTTCATTGTTTTATATTACAATCAGTTCGATATAGTAATTGGCAATAATATCACTGCAGCATATGGACTTACGCCGGTTTGAGATAGTTGCGTCGTGACCTAAGTGCCCTCGTACTTTGGGGATCCAGACAAGACAACTATTTGTCTGAGTCACGTCTAGTTTTTCTGAGTGCTTTGGGCCTATGAATTGTTAATGTTGTTCAAGTACTCTGCGACGCATATTTACTCCCCTTTTTTCTGATAAGGCAGGGGGAATACCTACGCATGCCACCCGCTTAAAGTGTCTGTCGGAGTCGCACCGACTAAACCTGACCTGCTGTGGACTTCTTCTGGTGCCTGATGGGAGTACGTGGGAACGTGCGTATGCTGCTCCGGTGCCCCCCTTTTGAGCCGTATCCCAGGCGGTCGGGACACTCACCCTGGGAGGGCTATGATTTGCCCTCCCCAAATGCCGACTCCTGCCAGTCCGGCACAGCGACTGCGCCACAAACAGATCACTGTCTTCCCGGAGCTGCTTGCACGTGGCGGTAGTAGAGGATACTTCTCATACTGCCACCGCAGCCCCGAGGGGAGTTGGGCTACCGGCTGCCGCCGCCGCCCAGACGCCTCCATCTGCGAGCTGAATCGGCTCGTTTCTGATCTCACTCGGCGACCTCCTTCTGGAGCATGTGTGCCTCACAGAAGGAAACGCTGGCGGCGAAATATCCGATCGCAGCGATCACGGCTCGCCTCTTGGCCGTCCAGGCCGGGCACTCTGGGCTGGGCCGAGTCCAGTTCGCTCCCGCAGTGGTGACACTGTGTCTTCGTTTCTCGGCCGATCAGGCTTAGGTACTCACCGAAACACCCATTTCCAGTAAGTATCTGAGTGAGTCTGTAGTTGACGTAACCCTCCTTCCTACCCATCCAGGCCTCGAGGTGAGGTAGAATGGCAACGACGGTACGATGGCGCGCGCTCCGTAACAATTCCAGCCGTATGCGCCACTGTACAAGACCGCGCGGGTGCACCCCGCCTGTACGCAATGAGCGTTTGTTCTGGCGCTTCTCCGCTCTTCCGGCGGGCGCAAATTTCAATATAAACCGTTGCATCAAATATGTACTCCCCTACTGCGGGGGTTGTCTTTTAAAATATATAAAAAATATCCATGGATGACAGGATTATGTCCACATTCAGCACATTCGGTTTGACAACGGCAATATCAATAAAAAATATACAGTTTTTTTGACGTTAAAATTTTTAACCAAATCAGGTTGACATTGACAGGTGGACTTAAAGATGACGTCACACTATTCTCCTCTATACCTGTGTGTAAATAAGTCAATTTCTGATTCGTGTTGTTCAGTTTGTTCGTTTGTGGCGGCTGTTATTGGTCGTCACTACTTGCGACGGTAAGATTGACTCCCGCGTATCGAACTAGTCCGATCGAACATTGTAATGTTTATTTGTATATTTACAATCGTGTTTGGCATTTATTTGTATGCATTGTGTTTGAATGGAAGTCGTATAAGTACTGAACAATGTCATGTGCCGGTTCACATGGCTACATATCAAGCTATACATTTCCAGTATAAGCTGATCTCGCGTTGTATAGGATTTCCATACAATGAGAGGTCAGCTTATATTTGAAACGTATAGCTTGATATGTAGCCGTGTGTACATGGTTATACTTATAGTCAGATGCATTAATTTGTATACAGGTAGTAAATTATAATATGTTGCGATTTAAATTTTATTTAACGTGTTGGTATGTTTACCCATAATACTCATACCGCCAAAACATAAGTTAAAAACCAAATATTTCTGAGGTAAATTGATAATTTACTCAGATTTTGACTGACTTTTTCGGAAAGGTGTTTACGTTCCTTAGGCATACTCAAAGTCATGGTTACACTCGTGCTGTGACGTCATAGAAACGTTCGCCACATGCCGCGATTGTGACCTATTCGTAATCGACAAGCCAAAGAAAATACCGCAAAAGGATACCGCACGCACACAGCGGCTTACTTTCAACCAATCAGCTGATCGCATTTGTAGTTGACTAAACAATGATTTGGTATTTGGTAGAAATCTTCGCAAAGTTGTAGTTTTCTTTTGTTTAGAAATAGGGTCTATAAGTGCCCCTTAGTCACTAGTTTTAAGATCTATGGTGTACATACTAAATAATACTAATATATATTATATAATGTTAAGTTTTATAGCCTTACCGCAACGTAAAGGGTAAATCTAAATCTCAAAATCTCAAATGGGAAATCATAGATTTGATTAAATTTGTCCGCAAAGGACCTGCCCCAAACTGGCAGAGAGCGATGGTTCGCAATTCAACGGACGATTAAATTTGGAATTTTTGGAAATAGCAATTGGGTAGGACCGGATCGTAGATTCGTAGCGCCGGACAGGATCTCATTATCTGTGGTCTCCCTTCCGTTAGACCGACGAGGCAGTCAGTGTAGCAAAAATCATTTTGTACAGGTTTCGGTAGTAGATTACACACGACAATCATTGGGTCACTGTACAAAATGATTTTGCTACACTGACTGCCTCGTCAGATAATGAGATCCTGTCCGGCGCTACGAATCTACGATCCGGTCCTACTCAATTGCTATTTCCAAAAATTCCAAATTTAATCGTCCGTTGAATTGCGAACCATCGCACTCTGCCAGTTTGGGGCAGTTCCTTTGCGGACAAATTTAATCAAATCTATGATTTCCCATTTTTGAGATTTAGATTTACGCTTTACGTATTCATGCAGTTTCACTCAAAAATACAATTTTAACTGTCTGGCAAATCATAAATTGAATCCAATGGTAGGTAATCGATCCTACATCTTGTACCGAGCCTGGAAAAGTGTTCTAGGCCATAAGGTACTAACATACACCGGCAGATCAAATTTACGAGTTCAATCTCTAACAACCGTACGAAGCATGTAGATGCCATCTATCGGCTTTGTTATACAAACATAGCCGACTGATATGTACACAGTTGCATGTCACACCATTTATAAGTTATAACACTTCCTATCATATATATATATATATATATATATATATATATATATATATATATATATATATATATATATATATATATATATATATATATATATATATATATATATATATTCCGGGTTTCCACATTACAATGTGTTGATAAAAAAACAGAACTAAGCAATACGTTATCGAAAATATTATAAAACCAAAAGTTTATATAGGAAACGTAAACACATTAGTGCAGCTGACTATATCTTTGACAAGAACATAAAAAAACGACTTCCGACCCATTATTTACTAACACGATATAAGTATATTTTGATATTTTGTGAAATATATTTGTTTTATTAAAAAAAAGCATGACTAAAATATGGTTGAATGCATAAATTGTATCAAATTCATGCACCTTCATATGATTTTTATAATGTGTCAAAATTGGTAGCCTTTATAATTGTAAATGTTACTATATTATTTAGTTATTAAGTTAAAACAATAGTGCTCGTAATGATTTGTTAACTTTATGCATTCCGTGAGATTGTTATTGGCAATACTGTGAATTGGAAAATTTTGAATATTATTTTTTAATGCCAGTGTATTTAGTTAAACTAATAATGGGGAAACTAGAATGAGAACCAGTGACTCTATACAAAACTATTTCAAATAGTATATAATATAATAGTACTAGTATCACCGGTCTACACTGAGTGTGTGATCCATTGGAAACTTTCTGTTCCCATTGTTAGTTTAACAGATAAACTCATTCATTTGTGTATTACACCTGCGTTAACATAAATATCCCTATAACACAGCAGTGCATTATGTACGTAGAAAATGACCGAGAGAGAATTTAAAAATATCATTAAGTTAATGTATTATTTATATGTAGATACACTGTTGTTGTTTATACATGATGTGTGCTGACTTGAAGCCAAATTTGGTACGAGTAATTGGAAATGTAAAGTTGTTTTTTTATATAACACACACCTAAATAGACTGCAGAGAGAACATGTACCCACAAATTACCGAAATATGTTTCAAACATTTGGCTTCACTAAAGACTTGCTCAAATGAGTGATAGTGGCGGAAAAAATATCCGTGACTCACTCTTATTAGTACTGTAATAAGGTTGCAATTTGTCTGCGCAATACATGTCGCCTGGCGGTGTACGCGGACGAACTGCAACTAATGACAGTATTAATAAGAGCGCCATTATATGTCCGCCATTTTCTCTCGTCTGCGCATGCTCGTAAACTGACAAAGTTATTTGTGATATTTTTATTACTCCAAAGCTTTAAATTGAATAAATTCATTATCATTTTCATATTTTACGGGCAAATTATTGACGTATTTTACATATGGAATTATTATTTGGTTCAATGCGTTCGTTTGTGTAATAAGATCGGCATCGAATGCTGCAGAAATGTAACAAGTGACGTGCCATGATATACTGCCAAGATTATTATAGTAAGGTGCCTGTGTGTTCAATGTAAGACGTAAATAATACGGTTAACAATAATATTGTAGCAAAGTTTCAGACATCTTTAAATGTATAAATTAAGTGCAGGTGGGGTTCGAACCCACGAGCCACAAGGTTGCACCACTGCACCGTGGTATTCGATTTTTTATTAATTAAAAACCAGTTTCTTGTATCTTCTAGTACGTCACAAACACGTGTGTATACGGGGTGGTTCCTTCGTCGTAAAAAAGAACCGATGCATATGGAATTATATTGCTTATAAATTAACAATAAAAAGTTATGTGAAAGCTTTGAACTAATGAATCTACTAGTATCATAGAATAAACCCTACAGAAGATTGGCCATATAATGTTAAAAATCTATAAATTTGTTATTATTCTCAAAAGAATATTTGTTAGAGCCGCTTAGTACCAAACATAGATTATGGGGTTTGTAGTTTTCAGATGATTATGGAAACCGAATGTTTACTATGTGTGAAACTCGAATTTATTTTGAAAATATAAAATTCAATTGAAGGTATCCTTAGATCACAACGGCCTACCATTTTTCACGACTAAGGAATCACTCTTTATATGTTTTGACTAAAAGGCAAATTGCGAACACGCTTGGATTTAGCCAGCTATAACTAGGTGTGGCTGAACGAGGTAAAGGAAAGTGTAGCCTATTCACGATAGCCTTATACTCACGAGTTTAAGCTAACCCAAGAAGTGTGACAAGCTTCCCATTTCACAAATACCGAGTACCTGCTCCTTAAATTTTTTTCGATTCTGTGAAACTAAATTCCGAACAGGTGTACAAACGTAACCGAACATCGAGCTTCACCGTTTTTTAATTTTCGAACAGAGCCAAACATAGAGCCAAAATAGCTAAGAAAAAAAACACGCGGGCCAGTCTTTGGGGACTGCCGATAGAAGTAAAAACTATTTTTTACACTTCTAATCTAAATAATCTACAATATAATGTTCGGAGTATCACTGCGCCATCGAATAATAAACGTCGAAATTCGCAGCGAACCAAAGTAGCCGCATAGCCCAAAGAATTGCCATACTGAAGTGGAAGTGGGCAGGGCACATAGCTCGTAGAACCGACGGCCGATGGGGCAGAAAGGTGATCGAGTGGTGACCACGAACGCAGACGCAGACGCGACGCAACGTGGGCAGGCCCCTTGCAAATTGGACCGGCGATCTTGCAAGGGTCGCGGGAGGCCGCTGCATGCGGGCAGCGCAGAACCGACTATTGTGGAGATCCTTGGGGGAGCCCTTTGTCGAGCCGTGGACGTGTTTCGGCGGATATGATGATGATATGATGATAATAGTTGGCACTTCACATAGAGATTTACTAGAATGCTCCTTACAAGTGAATCTATCTAAGAGATAATCTCTAATTCGGTATTTGTGTTACCCTAGTTGGGTTCAGAAGTCGGCTACAGTTCTAAACTAAACTCTTAACTATCTTGGAGATAGCCAGTTAGTTAAAAGATATGTAGTTGTAACCGCAATTTGGTTTTTTGGATTTGACCACATTGGCTAAATGATGAGTTTAGTCAGTAAGTGTGGCGAACTAGTAATTTTTTATCATTGTAGAGTATTCTCTCTGACAATTAAAGACATTAGTGGATAAAAGCTATATTTAACTCTAGGCTTCAATCTGACATAATATGCTCGATTAGCTAAGAGTTGTAACTTATTGCCTTTATCTACCGTTCTCAATTAAGGTCTATGTCGAAAATATTATTTTATCTATTTTCTATACCTTTGATTTTTACCATTATAGGTATATATGGACTTTATTCTTCTGTGTCCCTAATAAATGTTCTAGGATCGCTAAAAAGAAAAACATTGCCCTTTCCTCTGCAATTTGTTTACGAATTATTATTAAGCTGAACAAGCGCTCACAGCCTTGTTCTCACCGCTCCGTTAGTGATCGCTAAGGTAAAGCACCTTGGCGAGCGGCCAGTCTATAGAGGGGTGGCCGCGAAAGTGGTATAATTTGTAAGCGTCTGACGGCACGTTCAGCAGTTAGTCCCAGTTATAGTCGATAAGTCATGTCATTTATTGGGCAGCTTGAACAACTCTGACACTGGTGTAACTGCCCACTGCCCATACGATAAAGTAATTGAACAGCGTAATTTATCATAAAAGCCACTTAAGTCATTATATTCTTATTATTAAATAAAGATGTGGCTTTCTTACTAATATAAATGCGAGGTACTAGTCCCTCCCTCTTACCCACCACTGCAACTCATCAAGTCAAGATCAACAGTGGCACACCATGAAATGACACTGAGCGGTGAGGCTCAGGCATGTCTCGTGGAATCGCTTTAACTGTCTTGGATCCCGCAACGAATTTAATCAGAAAGAAAAAAGGAGGAGTTAGAAATGAATAGATCCACTTCCCTTCCAAATGCGAGGTAAGGGTCAGATATTAGTTTATAAAATTATTTGGCCGTCCCGCAAAAGTCAAACGCGGGGATATGCCCCTTAATTTTCGACATAGACCCCTAAACTTACAGAGAGTACCACGTTCGTTATCCACCTGTCCTCGTTTATACTTTACGAATAATACCATCTTCGTAGTTAATAACTGCCTGGTATCTTAAATAACTACTAGTTAATTAATGACTCGCAATTTGTCGACAATCTGACAATACTGCACATTGACAATCTTTTGGAGACTCAAGTTTTTAAATCTTTTATAATGTAATGTTTTTGAAAGTGTTTTAATTTACGAAATTGTCTATACAATCAGTGTTTCAGCGTGTGCAGTATTGAAGGGTTGGTCGGCGATTTTAAAGTTTTATAGTAAATGTAAGTACAACGTAATTTTATTGCTGCAATTTGTTAGATTTATTTGGCAAAAAAAGCGCGTACGCACGGCTACATATCAAGCTATACATTTGCGATATAAACTGTACCTCTCATTGTATGGAAATCCTATACAACGCGAGATCAGCTTATACTGGACATGTATAGCTTGATGTGTAGCCGTGTGTACCACTACTACAAATAAGTGCATTGCCGAATAGATTACATGTGTTTGTTATGATAGCACACGAATCCATTTCCGAAATGGATTATTTTCTCGAACCAGTCTCACACTAAACTGATGAATAAGCTCAATAGGATTAGAACACTTCACTTATAAAAATGTACAGACGCCAGCACATTCAGCTACCCCAATCTGTCAAATTTCTTTTATAGATTTTCAACTTTATCACATAAACATAAGGTTCACTTTCAATTGGGAAAATTTGACAGATTGGGGTAGCTCGATGTGCTGGCGTCTGTACATCGATGTCAGTTTCAATATACATGTTACAGCGGCTTTGCTGGTAAAGCTGTTGCTGTTCCTAATGTCTGTAATAATGCTATTGGCAATTTTGAGTACGCATTATTTATAAATTATTATATCTACTAAGGGACACTGAAGGAATTCCTCAAGCCAATAGAATGGGACAGATTTTATTATACGCATGACTACTTTTACAAGGAGCAAAATGTTATTTACTTGGCATTTCATAAATATTCATACTGATGTTTTATAAATAGTTCAATTTCTTCGGGTTAATCTCCAGATAAGCTATACTGATATTTTTTCTAATTTTGTATCACGAGCAATTTTGGTTCTTGACATCATATCTGCGAGATATTCGGCTTGTGTCAGCCTGGCCTGCTGTAAGCGGCGAAATGCCAAAATAATGCCACGCGCCGTACAAAGTGATTATTGCAATCAAGTATTACTATGCTGCGCTAATTGAAGTCGCAGTAGAATTAGTACTATTTGTGTCACTATAACAACGTACTAAAATATATCCCCAACCAACCGCCATACTAAATATATATTCGTTTTGTTACCAAATGTATGCTTGTTATTATTTATTGCTGGTCGCATATAACAAGCTACATACATTCAGTCACAGAAGTAATTGCCCAGAACCTAAACCACTATCCCCTATTAATTTGAAACTTGCATTAATTTAAACAGGATTGTATATCTCAATTTCAACTCCTAAAAGTAAAACAAATTCCGTACAGCCGTTTAGGCTCCAAGATGATACACAGACAGATACAGACACTCATGTTAAATTTATAACAACCTTTGGCTGGTGGTTTATAAATTGTATGTTCCAAATTGGCAGCGGCTGATAATTGGAAACTGTGAAGTAGTAGTATGTTAGTTCGTTAGTACTTATAGCATAGCTTCTCCTTTACACTTACTCTTTTATTATTGTTGTTTGGGGCTTGATGCCTTGATGGCATCTTGCTACCTCGACCATTACTGATCTATTGTAGCAGAGCTCCTTGACTTTGTCAAAGTTCACTGCTCAATCCTACAGCTTCCAAAAACTCCTAGATTGATTGTGCAGTGAGTGTTTGTATCTCTTCCGGTTGCATTATATGCTGTCCTAAGTGGATACTTCTACAACGCATTAGCGGCCCGCACGAGCACAGCACTTGCTCTTAGTTGCGCCTTGTGTAGTTTGAATAGTCTTCGTATTTCCTGCGAGTGTAGCCTTAAGTGATGTGTTTCGTCCCATAAAGCTTATTCACGGTTTATAGTCTATGCACTAAGCACGTATCTGCAAATAGGTACGTATTGTTTCTAACACGTATGTCTTGGGCACTTTTGTTTCACTTTTATTTCTGCATTAAATCAAACCAGTGTATGTAGATTATTAATTATTGTACTCACGTGAACCAAAGTATTTTAATATCTTAATTTTGTTATCACTCGTACGGATTGATGTTTTATTCTTTTTTAATTAAGTATTAATAATTATGTTAATCGTTAATGCGAAATTGAGTATTATTTGGACCAGTTTTTTAAATTATTCGTATTCCAAAAGTCATGATATTCAGTTACGTTTTGTAAATTGTGATATTATCATGGTTTAGATGTTTAATTAAAGTTATTTTTTGAAAGATTTGCAAAATTGTAATAATATGGTCGACTTTGAGTGTTATCGTCCTGTCTATATAGCACGTTCCTAATATGAACATTTTACGTTATAAATCTATGTTTAATACTCTATGATAGGAAAAGATTTTAGCTTCCAAATAAATATCATTGTTGACTAAAATTTCTTTTATTTCTTCCCTTTACGAACTCGGTCATTATTTTATTTAGTCAGATTATATTAAATTATAGTTTTATAGTATTTTTCGCAATGGTTAATGTAAAGTTTAAATCTAAAAAATCATAAATTTAAACATCCGGCGGGGATTGCCAGCACCCTAACTGGGGAGATACTCCGTCGTCAATCTACGTACGATACACACCGGCGGATAAATTTACGAGTCCCTTTGCTAAGACTTACTAAGGATGTAGGCGCAATTCATTGACTATTTTTGTTTGAAACAGTAATTAAATAATGTTTTTTTTTGTTTTAATTTGTGGTGGACCAGGATTATCATTAAATTATAGTAAACAAAGAAGACCGAAACATGTGTTTTTAAGACATTTTTCGCAATATTTTAACTCTTAAGTAACGTGTTATTCTTTAGGCTTCCTTTTTTGTGTTTACCTCAATATAAACTGAATAAATTTGGCATTATTTGTATGTGATTTCAAGAACAATGTACTCTTAGTGGAGTAGTCACTATCGAGTTAGTATCTATTAAAATAGAGTTTCACGTGGCATCAATGTCAATGTGTACAATTGACGAATATTAGAAAGTGAATTTGTTTTGGATACTCACACCTTTCCAGACGGACCTATTATAATAAAGTAGGTATTCAAAAAAGGAATATATAACAATTTCAGAAAATGTTTAATTTTAATAATTGCTTCATTTTTCGTCAACTATGCTGTACAAACTATATCGCTTACATTACAATTAGCAATTAATAATTGCACGTAAAAAAACTTAACAAATAGGTTTCATCAACTTTTCGATTGGAATGAACAATTATTACCATAAGTAATATTTTTTTTACAATATTTATAACTCTACTAAATGAAAATCTATTCAACAAGCAGTCACAATCGCTCAATGATATGTTAAAATTATTTTTTTATATAATTTTAATATTATTGCATTCTAAGTATTATCTAGTTGAGTGGTGGCGCGTGGCGCATCGTGGACTAGGCTAGGAACAGGCCGTGCGAGTCAAGCGTGAAGCGGTCTACACTACGTGACAAGGTTGTCCCTCTCCGTCGCACCACTCCTGTGATTTTGGCTTTTAAAGTCTTTCAATCTAATCGGCGACGACTCGCTGCCAGAATCACCCTGAAAAATAAATAAAACATTGATCAAAATTCAAAATTGACATGTCAGTAAGGGGGCGTTAAATTCACTGTGTATGTCAGCGTTCTAATGGTCGATCAGTCAGAATTCTTTTAAAATGGTCTGTAGTGTTATTTCTTCGAGCATTGCCCGAAGTGTTATTTAGTCCTTGCATATGCATATGATCGGTATGGCGGTACAATATGATCCCAGCTAAATTTTGCTTGATATAGATATCCGTTTATTCAAACATATTGAATAAACGGATATCTAGCGAAATTTTAATTTTAAGTGGTGGATCAATTTGTTTTTGTGTTAACAATCTGGTTTCCTTTTATGTTTTAGTTTCGTAAGTAGATGGTGCTGTTTCAATTTCGTACACTTTATGCTACACCTTGTCTAGTAAACAGGCAGCAGTCATAACGCTCACTTTTTAAATTTTGAAAATTATAAACTATTGAAACCGTATCTCCGATTTATTGTGGTAATTACAAAAAGCAAATTGGAAACGAATCTGAAAAAGTTGACTGAAGCACATTATTCGAAAGTGCATAAGTACAATAATTTGATTGCCAAGCGGGATACTTTCAAGACATAATAGTAATGAATTGTCCGCCATAGGTACTGAGAAAGATAACTGTACCCGGAATTTTGGACCTATAGGATTTGGTACTCACGTTGGCACCGAGCGAGGTTGTCTCTTGTAGAAGCAGCTCGCTATCCGTGCCCCGGGACTCCTTGTTCTTGAGGATGGATCTCGACCGCGAATCGCCCTCTAGTGGCCAGCCGCTGCCGCGCTTGTTGCCGTTCTTACCTTTACACGTAATTATTAAATTAGATACTTCATATAAACTCATAATATCCTTGCCTACTATTTAGTAGTGCTTTTTGAACTTCATAACAGATTTTACGTAAAATATAGGCTAACAGTTAGAAACTATGCGAGTTCAACTTTAAGAATAATATAAATACGTTGGAATCGCTACGTTTGGGAACAAATATGCTGACTTAGGCTGCTCTTAGGACATACAACGTTACAGCCTAATGCTAGCTACTTTGTTACTAAAATATCGGGTTCTTCTCTCTGAAGCTACCCCACAGACTGAAATTATATTTACCACGTAATGTATTTTAGGCATATTCCAAAATTGCCATTTCACACCAGAAGAGGCGCCGAAACGCCATCTGACGTTTTGGCGCCTCTTCTGGTGTGAAATGGCAATTTTGGAATATATGCAGTATTCAAATGTGAAACACATATTTGCCTACTATCGCGTATTTCTCCGCCAGTCATAAACATTACTATAAAAAGTCGGATCTGCAATGATACCATTCAGTAGATAAGAAACTGAAACAGCACCAATAACTCTGGTTCTAAGAAATTCAAAAGACTCATCAATAACTTCACCGCGTAATTTTCATCCAACAGTAAACGTGACATCATTAAATTTGAATTTTATAGCGTTATCCGCAGTGCAAAGCGTTAATCTTATCTCAATCTTTTTGAAACGTGATATCATTGCATTTTTATTGTGTTTAAAATGTCATAAAAAGTTATTAGGAATGTTTATGATTGAAATATCAATTCTGTGTTATAATAATCTCGAGAGATTTAATATGCCGATCACGCACTCCAACGTACATATGTCTCTATTATTTATGTATGTTATTAGCAGATATTTTTTTAGAACGGACTAGCAAGGTCTCGTTACTATAAGATACTGAAACAGACTAGTGCGGCCGCGATGCTATTGCGTATCGAATTTATGTTAGTCTTCTATACACCGAGCCACCTGCTACGAGTGCTACGGCGTAGGCTAGACTCCTGTAGCAAGCAGCTGGACCACATGCTAAAGTAGGACACACCATTTATGTGCCTCGATTATACATAATGCTTCCGCGGACATCCGGTATCTTAGACTGATTAATATTATGTATTTTTATTAATGTTTAACTGTTTTGCCCAGTTTTACTGAATGCTCGAATATTATTTGCTGATGAAGGAATGAACATACTTATATTATATATAGGTCATAAAGTATGGCAAACAACGTGTATCATTAATAATTTGGGATACTTAAGGAATATAAAACTGAAAATGTGTAGGACATTAGTTTGCGACAAACACAATTATTACAATGTGTTTCAGTAAAATCCGCGAAATAAAATGTTCACTACAAATAAACATATTCGCTTCAAATAAAGCGAATATATTATTACGCTAATTTTGCTAAATGGTATTTTACATGATAAATACATAGAGCGGCAGATGAGCTCCTCATGTTAATGTTACACGTTGCATAACATTTAGAGATGAATTAAGCAATAGCTGATTACGTACTCTAGTTAGTTAAGTAGGTACGTAATTCAAACGAGACAAACCAAAAAGGATATGATGATTAATGATCCTCGTAGCTATCCCTCTCGGTGGCTTCCTCTCTTCCTCCGTCCAGTCCTGTGGGACAAACGACCATGATGTGTTACCCCTATGAATTTAATAAGCATCGTCTTAATGATGTATAAAACGCGCACACCTCATGCATTGACCAGGACAGATTGAAGTATTAGTCAAACCGTGGCTAAATCATGCAAACACGATGAGTTAAGTTAATTTAAAACAATGGGACATGTAATACCGATGTCACCGGAAGATTGACATGAGTGGTGTCTGTGTCGCTGCGTGATGTCTCGTCGTATCGGCAGCACTCACTTGTTGAAAGCGCGCCTTCCTGTGCTTGGGCTTGGCTTCGTCGAGTGCTAACGCGGGCAGTGCTTGCGCAGGCGACGCGTCCTCGAGCGGCTGCGGCAGGCTGACGCGCGACGCATCTAGCGCGCTCGCGCCCGCCAGGCTGCCCCGCGAGCCACGCGGCGAATTTTCGCCCTGTGAACCTTTTCCACACAACACGCTCCCATCCCCGGAGGCGCTCTTGCGCACTCCGTTAAATTCGGCGGCCACCCCGTTGGCCCCACCCCCTCCCGCGCCGCCACTGCCGCTACCGTCCAGAGGGTTCACATATAAGTTTGAAGAGTCGTTCTCGCAAGCGATGTCGCCCTCTGAAGGAAAAGGGTGCGTAAGGCATGATGCAAATGTATCTGTAATGTAAGACATAATACGCACATGGAGCCGCACACGACCTCAGAGATACGGTGCATGCTGCTCCTACACATGAACATGGTAATACAAGTGCCGGAACACAACACAGTGAACGAATAAGGAGGATAAATACAGTGAATGGATCTGTTTCTACGGGTTGCTGCATAATATTGAATATATAGAAGGAATTAAATAAAACACAAATTGTTAAACTCAAATAATTAAATAGTGACATAAATGATGAACACTTGTAAACAACCATCAACAAAGGTAATTCAGAGAAAATATTTTATATCTATCTAACTATATCTTTATTTTTATTAATTGCTGGAAATGTTGTTTACATTTGCTCAAGGATGACCAGTGCGGGTAGTGTACCTGGGCTATCGAGGCTGTTGGGTGTGGCTTCAGGCAGCGCCTTGGGCGCGGGGTGCCGCTGCAGGCACGCCAGCTCTACGCACACGGGTTGTCGCAGGTCTGACGTCGACATCGGCATCAGTTGCTCCGCGTCTATGAACTCCTTATACCCCTATACCAAAGTTCAACTATCAGTAAGCTATCAATTTCATTAACCCTCGACAGAATATCAGTGGTATGGTAAGAATTATGTCTGTGTGTGTCTGTCTGTGGAATCGAAACTCCTAACGAGATTAAATCACAATCGGGATGGTTTTAGATGTTTTTTCGGAAATCCTTTCACCCTTTCAAAAGTTACAGGACTATTTCTGCTTGAATTCGGGGTCTTTTGACAAGGAAGTAGGTAAAGTTATTTATTCGTCCGATAATTCACAATATATTATTACGTTCTCTTTGGTTGACGTGACTCTATGCCTGTCTTTATATTATGCATCAACATATTAATATATTTAATTTAAATTACCTTCAAAATCTCCTATGTTAACAATATGATTAGCTGCAAATGTTTCAACTAAAGAAAATAATATAAACATACCTACATGGAAATAATATCATTATCTAAAACAAGAATATAAGTAAGTAAATACTTACAGGTTAATGCTAGACAAAACATTGATATTAGTAACGTATGCATACATCAAATAATAAGTAATTAATAAAAGAATTGCATAATTAGACCAATCATAATGGAGGTTCTACAATATAATGTTTGCGTTAGTATCTTAGTACCTTGAACGTGCAAAAACAACATTCAAACTCAGAAGGCAGCTGATCCAAGTCAAGCTGTTTGTCAGCAATCTTCTTTTCCTAGAAAAAGAGAAATCATTAGTACCTGGTTATTTTCAGTTCTATACTACACAGTTAGAAGAGGGGTGAATCAGTTCAAACCGTCGACGACATACAGTTAACACGGACGTGTCTACGGGGCCGTTTTGGTGTAACTTAAATGGCTCTTTTCACGGGCTAAAATCTTTAATTCGTAGGTTTAGTTTCAGAATTAAATATAATTGATAGTAAATATCTTTTTTTATCGGTAGGTATCGTACAAAAAAGGTGTTGTTGCATGTGTTGTCCTAATTGTATATCACAATCACGAAATTCACTGTGTATGTACACGTAAAGGATATATAAATATATCTTTAAGTTAATGCAATACCTGATATGTATTGCATAAACGCAAAGATACATTTAAATATCCTTTACATGTTATATTACACGTAAAGGTTTGCCGTCAGCAACACTTTTTTACGGTGCTCGTACAATAGTTGTATCTATAACGAAAATATTTGTGTTAATGCAATAGTTGATATGTATTGCACAACCGCAAAGACACATTTATATATCCTTTACGTGTAATATACCTATACATGTTATATCACACGTATAGGCTCGTCGTCAAGACTTTTGTACGGTGCTCGTACAAGATTTGTAGCTATTTCGTAAATAACCAAACTAATATTTTGGAAAGCATTTGTTAGAATCAGATCTGAGCAGCGGAAGAGGGCACATTACCCAAAAGTGTTTTCTTCGGCACCTGGTATGATACCAGGCATTCGTTTATAAGTATTTCAGACAAGTCCGTACTTCCTTTCGCGTCCAAAAACGTATCTTTTTAATAACATATTGAGTATGATTCGGTAAATACAAATACGTGACCGCCGAGGATTCGTTAAAACTTGAATGATCTACGAGTAATTTTACTAAGAAACAAACAAGCAACTAAGACAACTCTGCAATGGTTAGGTTTTTTTTTGCGTCGAATCGGCAACGATCGTTAGCATTAAACATAAAAAATAGCTTACTGGCGTAGGGTCAGGGTTTATGAGCAAGCGTTTCTCCGGAGAACCGTCGCCTTCGTTTGAGTAACGGCGCTCTTTCTTAGGGCTGCTCTGAAACTGTTACCTACAGTGTTAGCGAGAAGCCGTGTGCTGTAATCAAATAACAGCGTATATAGGGTCCGTCCAAAGCTAAAGCTAAAGAATGACTGTTATAGGTTAAGTATATTACTCATGCCTATTTAAACATATTGCCATTATTAGCTAAAGAAACAAAACTGCTTGAGAATTTGCATTACATTGAATAGTTTGAAGTAAGATAAAGAAAGATAATCGTCTACTCATAGGCTCTTTCAACTCACCCTACTGTAGGCAATGTCTGGACGTACCCAAACTAGTAACTATTAAGTATATACCTGGCTGGGATCAGTACTCTGCGGCAGCTTATCGGTGATGGCGTGCTCGTACTGCTTGTAACAGCCAGTGGTGGCCGGGGCCTCGCCCTCCAGGCTAGTGGCGTCCGCCTGCGACATTTGGTGTCCTGGAGACACATACCACCGTGAGTAGCGGCGTATTCCATATTTGCACTATTCCCGACTTTTTTGACCATATAATTTGATTAATAGTATGAAAAAACATTTAACATGACAATAACGGCGCGAACTACACAACACACATTCCACACGAACAGTACACATGATCCAGCGTCCTCCGGATACACACATCGGACAGTCCGCGGTAGTGGTGTTAGTCTAAGAAGCGTTAGGCTTACGCTGACTATGTAATCGACCTGAGAGTATAGTGTCTTCGTCGCACATCGCAAGCTACACGCGTCACGCGACGCGAAGCTCGACCCCGAGTAAACGACTTAACAATAAAGGGGTCGAGCGTGTCAGTAGCGAGATGCTCATCTGGCGTCGTCTCTCGCCTCAATGAGGACGCACTTGTCACCTGAAGACAAGGAATAAAACTCTCTGAGTGCACCTCGCGCAACCAACAAGTGAACATAGCTGTAGCTGCGATGTAACGTGAACTGCTTGTTTGATTCTGAAGATGTCTGCGAGTCCGGAGAGCCATCGATGCGACGTGCATACAATCAGCATTCATTGCATCCAATAACACACAGACACTGTTTGAGCACGGAAGGCATGCGTGCACAGTGATAGATAACGTGCAATCACTAGCGAAAGACGAATGACATGGACAAGCGGCAAAGCGAGTGGCCTAGGCGATACTGACCTGTGTCCACGATGACGTCGATGAGGTCCATGCTCTTGGCGAATGCGTCGCGTAAGTTAATATGGTGGAAGGAAACGATGGAGCCCTCGCGTTTGGCGCGCTCGAGCGCCTCCCGCCGCTTTAGCGCCTTCTCGCGCCGCATCTGATTCTTGTAAAACTCGGCGAAATTGTTGACGATAATGGGGATGGGTAACGCAATTACCAACACGCCGCAAATACAGCAAACTGAGCCGATGACCTTGCCCAACGGGGTCGTGGGGTAAATGTCACCGTATCCGACTGTGGTCATGGTGATGCCGGCCCACCAGAACGTTTCCGGGATGGAAATAAATTTGGTTCCCGGCTCTTCTTTCTCAGCGAAATATGCCAATGAGGAGAATATGAGTACTCCCATCGCAAGGAACAACATGAGCAATCCCAGCTCCTTATAGGAATTTCTGAGCGTGAAGCCGAGCGACTGCAGCCCGGTCGAATGTCGAGCAAGTTTAAGGATGCGCAATATTCGCATTATACGGAAGATTTGCACGACGCGACGCACGTCTTGAAACTGATCAGTGGCGTTCTTATTGGTTTCGAGCAAGAAGAGAGATACAAAATAGGGCAATATAGCCAGTAAGTCTATCACGTTGAGTCCACCCTTGAAGAACTTCCACTTGTCCGGTGAGGCACTGAACCGCAGCACATATTCGAGCGTAAACCAGGTGATGCACACCGCCTCGACCATGGCCAGCTGCGGGTTGTCCATGGGCGTACCCTTTTCGTCGTACACTTGCATCTGGGGTATGGTGTTGAGAGTGAGCCCTATCGTGGACAGCACGATGAAGAGGATCGAGATCACCGCGATCACCTGCAAGCACGTACCAGTGAGCGGCTAGCTTGGGCCGCCGCGCTGCCCTGGGTCTGTTAGGCCCATACCTAGTAATTATACCACATGTGTCAGATAGTAAGGTCATATGCCAGTGTTTGTACAGAACTACTCCTACTCATTTGTACATCGGTAGATAACTACTTAAACAGTCCTAAGTATAGATAGGTAGTGATAGATAGGTATGTATTTACAGGCAATATACGGTAAAAGCCAATATCGTACGTAACAAATGTCTTAACATTAAGTCTTAAATTTTGGTGTAGAAATAACATCTATTGGTGTGACTATGTTAGTAGTGTTGTGTGGTTTCGGTGTAGATAAGTAGGTATCGATATTAAACAGTGTGGGTGAACGGACGCGCGTCCGTGTGGAGCGCGGAGTGCGCGGAGTAAGGCTGCGGGAGCGGACGCTCGTCCGTCCATCGCCCGCGTCGCTCGGTTAGTCGGATCAGTACCACGAAGCGGAAGCACTAGGAGGGGGCGGGAAGAGTCAGGAGGGGTGGGGTGGCGACGCCGGCGGGCGGTGCGCGGCGTGATGGGAGGCGGCGCGGGCGCGGCGCGGCGCCCGGCGCACAGTGTGCGGGGGCGCCCGCGCCGTCCCGTGCCGCCCCGCACGTAGCCCCTGCGCCGCCCTGGCGGCGGCTGGTCACATCGCGTAAGCCCATCCCATTTTTGCAATTTTGCGACAACAATTAAGCTTTGTTTTGAGTTCTCCGTAGAGAACTATTCGACGCGGCTGTGAACATTTATAAAATATTATTGGAAAAAGTATCATGTTGGCTCGTAAAGGCTTTTGTGTGCCGTAACATATACACGGTGACTCGATATTAAGCATATTTTTACTAATCTTGAAAAGGAGTAATATAAAGGTTAAAAATTTTGCTCAATATTGATATTTACGACTTACTTTTTTATAACTTTGAATATAATTTATAAATATTAATATAACATAATCTACTACTCCTGGTCAAAACTAGGTTATAATAAAAAAGGTACAATTATAAACAACACGGATGTTACCAAGCAAAATGTACAATATGGCTTTAAAGGCACATTGAAGTTAATTTAAATTTCACTTGTCAAATGGCAACGGGCAACGGCGTGTTGATAAATATTGTATCTCTTGTAATTTGTATCAGTTTTATTTTACAATAATTAAACCACCGTTCGTGGTGTCAAACACAATCAACACTAAAGTGCGGACTTATACTTTATGAGAACAAGATTAAATATAATTAAGCAGTGAATTAATTTAGTTAAATATCAAGTAAAAGTAAAATAAATATTAGGTATTAAATACGGTTAATTTTACATATTATTATGTGCTTAGATAAAATCAACAAAATAATATAATCTAATTAAATTGGTACTTACATATTTACTTTTTACGTTGCACCGCTGTTGTCGAAAATTTTAAACGAAATACTAGACTTATAAATGCTACAAATAAGCTGAAAGGTGCTCAAACGATAGATCACACGCACAATATAAATTCGACAAAAGCGATCAATGTTAACATTACGAATGAAAAAAAACACAACACCACATTCCATGACACAAGACGAACAGGGGACTTACCCCATCCCATCGCTTATAGCAGGATCATTTCAATCTTACTTTGACTTTTGAAACAACCGAATGTCAACTTTGTGTGATTTAACATAAGGTAGTTTGTCCTCGTACGAAAAGTCATAGTAATAACAGTATATTCCCGTTATAAAACTGGTGGTATAGGCCCTGACTTGCAACACCGAAGACCAGACAGCGATAGATGTTATTCATGCACCACAAACACAACACATATAAGTAGATACTCATATACTATATACCAAGCTTGTTTCTTAAATATTCGTCATTCATAAAAGTGTGGATAGATCTTTTAAAAGTGTATTAAAGTGGAAAGTGTAGGTATATTACGAAACAAGCCTTTTGTGTACATTTATGCAAGTGTATGTAGAACTACATTGGTACAGTACAGAGGTTTAATTGGTAACAGGGTAGTCTTACAGTAGTGGAATGATAAGTGAACATTGGTTACTATAGGTTTCTTGTCTATGGATGTACATTCAGGTGACTAGAATTAAGTGAGTATACAGTGCTTAGTGTACCTAAGATGATCTTATGTGTAAAAAATATAAATTATACGTACAACAGAATTGCAACCTCAAACTGTCTACTTGTGCTAAATAAGAATCATTGCACATGAGAAGATATAGAGCCTTACTGTAAACTCGCTCACAATTCACAAAAGCATCTATCTAAAAATTTAAATCTTAATCCGTAGGTACCTCTCCTTTATACTAAACTATCCTGGGCAGCGTAACTAAATTGGCAAGGTTAATAGATATCGGTAACTTGTTATGAGTGAGTTGAATGCATCGCGATACGTTACCCTGGCTGCGATACTGGTGGTCGGTTTCTCGAGTAAGTCCCAAAGCCACTTTTGGTACTGAGCACAGGTGCCTTGGCCAAACTCCTCTTCCTCCCTCTGGCGCAAGCTCTCGGCCTCCTTACGCATCTCCTCGTGCACATGCTCCTTGCGCTGGTGGTACTTGTGCTGGCAACACGACTCCAGGTAAAGTTCGTCGACTCCCCAATACTCGAGATCATCACTGAACGCTAACACACACATTTCATCCACTAAATGTAGTTTACCAGTCCGGTAGAAGTTTAATATTGAACTAAAGCTTTTTGGATGCCTGAAAATAGAAAAAAAAGTTAATGAGTAGTAGGAATCTAGACAATTGTTGCAGTTTTTACATTTTCTTAATACTTATTGATAGTGAAATAGAAAACAAATTCTCAGTTGCATTTAATGAGGAAATATTAGAATTTGTTCTTCCGACCGTTCTTTTAGGATTGCGGTAGATTCAAAATTACAATACTTCAATATAAGTATTGTAATTATATAATAATTATATATATAGACAGAACTATTGGCAATATGTAGTAAAAATATTAGACTTAAACTAGATAATTAAACTTCAACATAATCTTTTGACAATAACTTGATACGAGCTAGCTAATATTTAGCTAGCTCGTATCAAGCATTGCTGTTATAAAATAATTTTTACAATGTTTTCATACAATCAATACAATGTGTACCTAAATATATATGTTACTAGAAATAATAATGTATACAACTATATTACTACAAACATGTTCTGACTATTTACAAGCGCTTTTTTAGTCTACGTGAATAAAAACCTTTTATATTTTATTATTTTTTTTATTTTAATTTTGAATCTACCGCAATCCTAAAAGAACGGTCGGAAGAACAAATTCTAATATTAAACAATAGAACCAAAATAAGTTGGGCTTTGAATACTGTTTGGAATTAAGACAATCGTCGCATGTACAAACAGCTAGATTAGTACTTCACCTACTTCCACATTCCTACATCATGTTGCGGGGTTCGGCAACTAACATTAGTATTATTTTTTTATGTAAAATAAGAAATCAAGCTATTTATAGTTTCGGGACGACTGTTTGCAAACTTCGTTAAAATAAATAAAAATACTTACAACTCAACTGCCCCTACTGAAAAAATACTTACTCTAACAGAAACTACCTTATATAATGTTTGACAGACAAAGAAATATAGAAAAAAAATTAATTGCATTATACCTACTCATAAATAAACTAGCCAATAACTGCCCGGCTGAAAAATCTGCAAAACTAATAATAATAATATCCTGGGACATTATTTACAGACGGCCATCTGATTCCAAACTAAGCAGAGCTTGTACTATGGAAACCAGATAACTGATATACTACATATACTACTTTTCTTTTGTAAATACATAGATAAATTACACCCAGACTCATAACAAACAGACATGTTCATGCACACAAATATTTGTCATGGGTGAGAATCGAACCCACGACCTCCGGCGTGAAAAGCAAGCATTTGCCAACCACGCCAACAGGCCCAGTTATGTTTAAGAAATTGCATTGGGATTAATAACAACCTCCCTATTCCTGTTCTGCCTGAAACACGGTTCAAGGCTCACATGAAATGTATACCTACTTATGGCTAAGTTTACCACACGATTAAACAGTACATTGATGAAAGAAAAGGCACCTATGTACATGCACATTGCTCACTGAGGATCTTATAGTCACATAGACATGACTAAGTTATTGTGTTACATTAAAATATAATCATAATAATAATAAGTACACTTTATTGCGTCATATATAATACAGTTCATTAAAATAAATAACAGTAATGTTCATGCAATAGGCGGCCTTATCGCTAAAAGCGATCTCTTCCAGGCAACCATTCAGTTGGATGAACCAAAATTTATATGAATACTAGCTGACCCGGCAAACGTTGTTTTGCTATATAAATAATTTCCTAGTAATTTCTAGTGTAGACAAAAAATAGCTTACTTATTGTAAGTATGTATGAATGTAAGAATGTAGTATACGGAGAGGAAAACTGATTAAATTACTAAAATAGCTATTAAAAAATAATTGGGGATTGTATGTATTTTTGTATGTTGTATCATAAAAAAATTGAAATTAGAAATTTTGGCAAAAAAATTAAAAAAAAATTTTAGTGGTGGACTATCCCTAACATTTAGGGGGATGAAAAATAGATGTTGGCCGATTCTCATAGATACCGGATAAGCACAAAAAATTTCATCAAAATCGGTTAAGCCGTTTCGGAGGAGTATGGCAACGAAAACTGTGACACGAGAATTTTATATATTAGAAGATTAAAAGGGGTATAAGATAGTGTACAGAATAGAAAAGAAATTAGATAACCTACAAAATTGCGTAATGAATACGTATAAACTAAATACACATACATAAAGTATTTATGAGTAGATAATATTAATATATTTACCTATCAAAAAAGTACTCGTTGTCTTGTAAGGAGTAGTCATCACAGAGTTCGGTGATGGCTTCGTGTGTGTTGCAGTCACGTAGTCGGCCCAGCCGCGTGTGCGGTAGCCGCTCCAGCGTGCGCCACAGGACTTCATGCCGCACGCCGCCCACGTTGATTATAACCCGCTTGCTCAGCGCCTTCGCGCGGAGCATCATAAACGGCTCCGGCGGTAGAGACGACATTGATCTGGAAATATTACGTGTCCTATGAACTATCTTGAGAATGCAATCTATGCGCATGAAGCATCTATTATTATTAAAAAAAAAGAATGGATCTAAAACAAGTTGATATAAACGCCGCAATCTATACTTATAATAAAATCGTAGGAAACTGTACATAGAATATTTTTTTAAAGTATACTTTTGGCGTGATCTAAAAGCGATATCGAAGCAAAAATATAGTTTTTAGAATTTTTGTCTGTGTGTCTGTTTGTCTGTATGTATGTCCGGGCTAAACTCAAAAAGTACAGCATGGATTTATTTCAAATTTTGCATGAATATTTACATATTACTATTTATATTATATTACATATTATTGCGCTATCACCTACGGGGGAGGAGCTGTGATAATTTATAAAATTTTACGCGGGTAAAACCGCAGGGCACAGCTAGTATTATAATAAGACCATTATTACGAGTAGCCTTTCGGCTACGGCGTAGCAGATAGGGTACGTTTACTAGTAGTACGGCAAACAAGCTACGACGTAGTTGTATTTTAAATATAATATCGTAAGGGCGTCACTAGGATTTACGCCCTTACGATATTATATTCTTAAAAATTGTGTTCCGTGCCTAAAAAACCAAAACACATAACGACGTATTTTATTGTAACGTATTTCCTCTCGGTTGCTGTTGTTGATATTATTGTGAAAGTGATTTTCGAAAAGGGACGGAAATATGTTACAGGAAACCAATGAGCCCAATGAGCAGCCGCGGTGGCGGAGAGATGGAGCCAACCCATTTTGCGTAAGGTTTGTACCACGACGTACTCGTAATGTCGGCCAACATATCATCGCATACACTTTATGCGATGATATATTCGACCAAGCACATTATGAATAAATTGGCTTCACATACATTACTCAGCATTAAGTTTTTTTTTTTTCTTTATTTATTTAAAGGGACTTTTAAGCATTAAGTTGTTAGTAACTAATTAAATTTTATTACATGGAAAGATAACATCATATGCGATGCTAACAATATAATAATGAACACGAATAAATTTGAAAAAAAAAAGACAATTATTATACGATTTAAAATAAAGTGTACTAGTTGGAACTAATGCAACTTGCAAGGAGTGGGAATGGAAAGTGTTTAGAAATGAGTTTCATCATTAATCCGAGATAACTAGGATCCCACTTGTTTAAGAATAGGCTTATATCTTACCTGGAGTGCGTCCGCTGCAGCACAGCAGGGTTGGCGAGCGGCGCGGGCGCGGGCGCCGGCGCAAGCCCGCCGAGCGGCGCATCATGCGCGGGCGCCGCGAAGCCCATGGGCGCGCGCGGGGGCGAGTCGCCCACGTTCCAGCGCGCGGCGCCGCGGCCCGCCCCCTCGCCCCCCATGCCCGCTAGCTCATGGCGCCAAGCGCCGCCGCCTCATCGGCTTACCGCTCACCTTCCGACCACCGCTCCGATCTGATAAAACAGAAACATTTTTTACAGTTTTCAAACAAAACTATGAAACTCATGGGAAGTACCTTTACCACTAAGAATCACTATAGCAAAGTCACAACAATGCTTTTATTTATAAATGACGTAAATGGTTTCCATTGCTGTTTTTTTATATTGATTATCTTCCAAAGTTTACATCTCTAGTCTACGGCTCACAAGAGCTCACAAGGAAAGGCCTTGGAATCGTTGCAATCCGAAATTATGGAGTTGAAATAAAGCACTTGTCGCGGCAGTACAACCTTTTAAGGTGTTTAGGATGGGAGAATTAAATAAGATAGCATTCGCTGTAAATGATATGTACACGATAATGTGGAAATGGAAATCAATTACTTTTAACCATATTATACATATAGAAACTATTTACAAAAAAATCATCCGCCTGATATCGTCCACTGCTGGACATAGGCCTCCTCCAAAGGTTTCTAAAAACTGCCCAACTACCTGATGTATCCCTTAGTCGCCTTTGACGACACCCACGCGATGTCTTGGTGTGGCCCTGTTATTCTTTCGGGGCCGGAAACCACACGGTCCTACAGCCATTACAGCTAATGGAGCATCGTATGTCCCCGTACTACACATAACGTTAGATTAATATGACGCATGCAATGTTTGCGTGTAAACCTTAAAAATAAGGGAATACGACAGCCTTTTTAAATCATGTAAGCCGTCTTTAATTATAAGCTCAGAAACGAAACCGATAGCTACTACATCGGCGATGCTTTTAAATAATAAAGAAGCAGTCCTGCCCGATCGATCGTTAGTAACTTTACGTGGAGTCTCTGTAACACCAGCACGCTACTCTATTTGCTTTAGGTTAGAATGCATTGGGATATCAATTTGTGGATAAAACTGTTAAAAGAACCAACAGAATGTATAATTAAATGTATTTCTAATGAACTACCTGAAGTGATAATGGACAAAGTCATCCTTATAACGTAAAGTAATCCATATTTGCCTCATTTTTATGGGCTACATCCACTTGCCAAAACTTAACTTGCCATAATTTCATCTGCTATACTGATCAACAGACATAATATTATATTCTCATAATTTAATATGTCATACTCGTTGTTTACTATATTGTCACGTGCTAGACACTTCGTTTCCCATAAAGTCAATTTCAATAACATCATTTGTTATCATCATTGTAAACTGTAATTATCTTATGCCATAACATAATTTTCCATCGAAAATGCTTATAGAAAAAAAACTAAACGCTTTATAGGTTTAGGTTAGGCAGCCGCCGGCAAAGTGCCAGAAAGCTTTTTTAGGCTTTAGGTTAATTTTGTACGGATCGACTTGGATCGATTATTCTGTTAAATAAAATTTTTGCAATTCATTAAATGGATAACAATACGTATGGCACTCGTATCATTATGGAATCTAATGTATGGGTAAACAGGAGTAAGTCACATAACTTTTATGGTAAATAACAATTCGGCCAAATGAAATTCGGGCAAGCAAAACTTGGTCATATTAGTATTTTTATATTTTTCGAGCAAACAATAGGCAACCGATAACCCCCGCTTCCCGATAAGCCTAAGTAGTTTTTGTTCAGTAAAGTAGTTTCTAGAAGTTACAAAGCCGCAATTTGCTTCTTTTTTCCTAAGTACTATCAAGAATGTTTTGTGCCATAGTTTTACAATTGAGAAGATGAAAATTGCTTTTTTTTTTGCTTTATATAAGTAAGTCCGTACACAAGCGAAAGCGATTACCGTTCTACCTAAGTGCACGAACTACCGAAGTCCGAGACATCATTTGCCTTGCTAACCCTTCTTACTTCATTAATAAGTTCTGGCAACTTTTCGTAAAGAAACTTTTTTTGTAAGATGATGGTATTTCCTCAGTAAGAGATAAATCTCTACTGACCCTTACAAACACGATAGCTTACGGTAATCACGAAGAAATCTAAAATGATTTAAATATTTAAATATTTTTATGAACTACTATTATTTATATTTATAAACGAACAAAGAGTTTTTAATCTATTCTTTACGTCAAACACAAACAACACCAATGTCAACGACTGGCGTCATATGTTTGTTTGACATGTTTTTCGTCCCATTACCACACTAAAACTCATAGCCAGATGCTCTCACTGGTAAAACTGCACAAAACTTTTAAATAATTCTTTGGACGAATTTTGTTGTTTATTTACATACGTATGAGGTCATGTCTAGCGATTTTATAAAAGTAATTATTTTAAATATTTGTATTAATATTTATATAAATTAATTAATATTTATTCAGAGTACATTCATCGTTCATTGTAACAATTTTCTGAATAGTTTCCAGACCCCTATTAGCAATAAAATAGTCGATCCTACCACCAACCTCACTGGGTTTTCTTGACTTTTGTAATACGCATTCCTTTTCCAGTTATAGCTAATGAAGTATTAACGATATCCATCTTTACACCGTAGCTGTAGTACTAACATATAATAAGATCCATGAGATTTTTCGATTTGTATACGAATATCTTATATCTGTTTCTTATATATTCAAATAGTTTGCATCCAGAATATAAAGTACTCGTACGAACGTACGTGCAGTGATCATAGAAACGTGTTTTCTTCAAATAATTGACGTAACTGAATTATTCAACACTTGTCATGAGACTATCCTACTCGGTAAAATTGCTTTTAGTTTAGGATTTAGCAGTTCTTAATAACTAACTAGTTTAGTAAGTACGTCTAATAAATCATAATATATGATTTACTTACAAACTAACAATATTAAGGTTCGTATTTAAAAAAACATCCGAAATCGGGCTGTGTTTAGATTCATAATAGAGAAGCTGAGGCTGAAATCTTATGAACACAGTTCGAGTTGAGAGGAATTCATAAACACAGTCCTCAGTGAAACGAAAAAAGCGCCAGTTGTAAAATTTATTAAATCATTGGTTAGCTGCCAACCGTATATAAAATAACAGTACAGTTAAAAGTTAGTTTAGGTAATTTTTAAACATTTATGTTATTAGCTATTTCCATCAAAAACTCAATAACATCCATAACTGTTTTGTTACTTAGTATAGATGCAAAGTAATTATTTATTCGTTTATTTCCTAAAAATTATTAATATAAGAACAAAGAAAGTGAACCTTATGCTTATGTGATAAAGTTGAAAATCTATAAAATAAATTTGACAGATTGGGTTAACTGGATGTGCTGGCGTCTGTACATGCGTGTTTCGCCGATTGTTTTGCACCATAGTTTTGCAAATAAGACAATGGTAAAAAGATATTATAAGTTATTTATTTGCTGTGTATGTATAACTAAGTCAGTAACCAAGCGATTTCCATTACCGCTTTACGTAAGTTTCGCCTCGGTAACCCATCCTTGCGTCTACTTGCGTAAAATATGCGCAAACAACGAGGGTTAGAATTTTCAATTTTCCGACACATAATTATTGTCGGCTAATTGCTAGCTAGTATCGCTCTTGCCTTTCTTTGATTGAAAACCATACCTTAAAAGCGAAGCTATGTGTGCGTGATAAGATTTTAGCGCCGTTAATTTTTGAGGCGACGGAGCTGACCTAAGTCATACGCCAAATTATGTTGTGCTTTACAAACTTTCTTCATTTATTGCTTACAGTTGACATTTTTATTAATAGTTAAACCGAAAAAAGAAGCTTAATAAAATTTCTTGTGACTTACTTATACATAGTTATTTTGTAAACATACATAAGTTTACAAAACAACGTTGTACTTATCTTTATTATAAGGTTACTTTTTCTCTTTCAGTTCTTATACATATTAGTATGCCGAAGGTACGTCAATGCCTATAGTTATGATAAAGATAGATCGTACTTCATGAATCTAAATAACTACTTACTAACTAAATCAACATACTGATAATTATAACAAAAAGCATATCTATAAGTTTCTTCAAAGTTAATGTTAAATTATAATTAGGAGTAAAATAAACGACCGAATTACAGAGATTGAATTGCGCAAATAGGGGATATGGAGCAGCCAGTTATTTTCAAGACATTTCAAAAGCTAGGGTCACCAGCCTTTTGTTTATCGGCAGATATACCATCACTTATTTTGTGAAAGACCTCAGAAAATAACAGCGCTGGCCGTTAGGTGCACAAAGGCTGTTAATGCAGCGAAAGTACGGAGCCCTAATGTTCCGGATTGTATAAAATATGACGACTGCCCTCGTCAAACCCAGGTCTGAACCTCCAAAATAACTATCTTACTATCATTAGTCTTATGTTGTAGGGTCCCATCCGAAACGTCCTTTAAAAACTACGCCATAAAAATGGATTCTAATTTAAAGTTTGCTTCTGAGTTGTGTCTTCATCGGAACCCCATTTTCTTTTCTCCTTCAATCTCAAGTCAGTTGCCAGACAAGGAAGTTTCTTATATTTTTTTCAGTTGTTTACTTCGCCACGACACCTCATAAAACGTAACAAAATATTTTTATATAGAAGTCCCCAAAGAGTGTCAAACAAACGAATATTAAGACTATGTCAACAAACGAATAACACAATGTATTAGGTCTTTACCTATGAAATTGCCGTTCTGCAGTACTGGCCATTTCAAATCAAAATAATTTTTGTTTGGCTAAGAATTCTAATTTCAAATTAATTTTATTTTAAAAACATGGATTCTTTTTTCCAAAAGTAGTCATTTCTTTATTGATTAGTGTTACATTTTCATCGCATTTCAATCTTTTTCGTCATCATGGATACGTTAAAAATTCGAGTAATTATGGAATATGAGTACCGTCGTGGCAGCAACGCGGCACAAGCGGCACGCAACATCAACGACGTTTACGGAGCTAACACTACAAACCAACGCACCACCTGTTATTGGTTTGCTCGCTTCCGTTCTGGAAATTTCGACCTGAAAAATGAACCTCGCGGTCGTCTGAAGACTTTGGTCGACAATGACGAATTAAAGGCGGTTGTGGAAGCTGATGATACACAATCTACGGCTGAATTAGCAGCAGCTTTCGACGTTAGCGTCAAAACAATATTGGTCCATTTGCGTCAAATTGGCAAGGTAAAAAAGCTTGACAAATGGGTGCCCCACGAACTCAATGATCGCCAGCGCGAAGTACGCGTCGAGACGTGCCTTGCACTGCTCAACAGACACACAAATGAAGGAATTTTGAACCGCATTGTTACCTGCGATGAAAAATGGATTCTGTTTGATAACCGCAAGCGCTCAGCAAGTTGGTTGGATCCTGGTTCAGCACCTAAACAATGCCCTAAACGAAAACTTACCCCTAGAAAAGTGATGGTCACTGTTTGGTGGTCTAGCGCCGGTGTGATTCATCACAGCTTCTTACCAAACGGGGTGAGCATTACTGCAGATGTGTACTGTGAAGAACTGAGCACAATGATGGAGAAGCTGGCGCATCTCCAACCAGCATTGGTCAATCGCTCGTCTCCGCTGCTCCTGCACGACAACGCGCGACCTCATACTGCACAGCAGACGGTCTCCAAGTTGCAAGAACTGGGGTTGGAAGCTCTCCGTCATCCGCCCTACTCACCAGACCTTGCGCCTACAGACTACTACTTTTTCCAGAATTTGGATAACTTCTTGGCGGGAAAAAAATTCAATACCCGAGAGGCAGTACAAAATGCCTTTGAAGAATTTGTTGCCTCCCGTCCAGCTGATTTCTTTAAGAAGGGCATCAATAAACTGCCACTGCGATGGCAAAGATGCATTGATTGCATGGGTGATTACTTCGATTAATACAAATAAAAAAATTCATGAAAAAAATTCGTTTAAATTTTTTCATACAAAACGGCAATTTCATAGGTAAAGACCTATTATAAATAAAATTGCGAGCTCCGAAGTCGCCGATCTTTGAATAACAAGTCGGCTTCAATAACAACATCGACGGGTCACAGGAAAGGGTCGGTCCGTTAGAGTAAACAAGAGCAAATCCTAATTTGCCATTCAATCGAGCCAGTCATAAAACTGCCTAAGTAAAATAAATAAACAGTAGGAGGGTATTTGTAACATCTAGAGGTAGGTGGTCAGCAATCTATTACGGGGCCGCGTGGCGCACCCCGCGACCAAGCTTATCAAGCCTTCTGATTGATCGACCCTAATCTAATAATAGACATCAATATAGTCTGTATCTACCCTCACATTTAAGTATTCATTTACCCTTTCTTTGCGATTTATTGTTTACCATAATATAGACAATGATTTAAATATTGATATATTACTAGTGACTGTCTTGTTGGTCTAGTGGTTGGTGTCACTGACTGCTAAGCCACAGGTCGTAGGTTCGATCCCCATCCAGGACAAATCTTTGTGTGATAAGCACGATTATTTGTTCTATTTCTGGGTGTAATTTATCTATAATATGTATGAAATACTTAAGTATATTTATCAGTTTTATGATTGTCATTGTACAGGGTCCGCCTAGTTTAGGATCAGATGGCAGTGTGTGTTAGTTCTCCCAAGATATTTATTTATTAAACACGTTATGCCTACAGGGCACCAAATAGATAATAAATCATAAAGTTTGTGCTTTATATATTTATTTAACGTTAACAACGAAATTGCATAGAAATGAAGCCGATGTACATCATCAATCTCAACTATAATGTCTGAAAAAAATAAAGCACATTTTACTGAAAAGCCATGCGAAATGTCAAGTCAAGTCATAATTCAGTTCAAGTCTCCACGGACCTACATTAAAGGGTACTACTACGTATACTAACGTAACAGCTATGTATATTCTTTTAAAACTAAGCTCCAGTTCAATTACTCGTAGAACGTTAAATAGGTTACCTAGTTAAAGGTTGCTACTACGTTTGTATGCAATATAAACTTGGTGCAACGTCGAGGTGGAACGGAGCCATATATTTGCCAATCTAAGTATCGACCTCGCTAGCACATGTTGGGTAATTTGTGCTCAACAACTAACAACGGTTCGGGCAACTTCATTCCATTGCCTTTAACACCACTAAATTGCTACGTAATGGGTAGGAAGTCAAAGCAATCAAACAGTTTAGGGGTTTATTTTGTTTCACGTTAAATAAATGAAAAGTCTGTATTACAGCATAAACTAGAGCGAGGCAATGAAAAATCACCTCCGCAAAGTTTAGAATAAATTGATATCAATTAACCAATTTAAATTGTCGGATTTAAAATAGAGAATAAACCCATTTGTAACCCATTTGTAACCTGGGATTAGAATGCTAATGAGGAACAAAGACATAGACTTTCAGCAACATAGTAAGTCTATTGGGTAAAATGGATAAGCCATTCCTTTACCACTGGGTGCACTTTTCAAGCATACCTACAGTATAATAGCGAATTATATTGACATAATTAGAAAAAAAAATTAAAGAACCCCATTTTTTAAATAAATACTGGAGTAACCTTGTCTGGAGTTTGCGTGGCATGTAACTAGTTAATTTTATATAAACCATTTTCATTGTTAGAACGGGACGAGCCTCTTATATCTCCCAATCAGTACACTTTCTTTAAACGCATTCGTTACAAAAATAAGTACTAATCATTTGTAATACAATCATTGTTTTCCCCGGTTCTGGAACCAAACCAAGACCTAATTATCTGCGATTAAACTCAGTCAATCACAACACCATTACACCAACGAAGCAGTGAGGAACAATGCCTTAAATTTATTCACCGTATCCTGACTTTCATATCATTATTCCACTTGTAACGAAAATAATAAAACAAAAGGAAATAAAATGTGTACTCATTCCTTTGTTTTCTATTATGGCCCAATACGAACAATACATATTGTGGGTTGTTGTACAAGCCGTACATGACAACTGTCACGCACACAGCAACCGTACGCATAAGTACAACATAAAAAAAGGTCCACTTAGCTCAAGGTACAAAAGACAAGTTCCATCCAACGAGAACACAAAATACAGCTATAGTAGCAAAACTTGGCCGCAGCGAAAGTTCTTATTGTCCTATATACCTATTGAAAATATAGGTCACATGGCGTCCTTACATCCGGCGCGCTATTAGCGGCGCCACTCGGTCTGTGCCAGGCCTACTGTCATGCCTTGTTTCATCACATCGATCTACTGAAGCTCTCATTTGTTTCTATGACAACCTAGTCTCTTTTATCGAGTCATATGCTTGAATGTTAATCAAACAGTTCGTTTGATGGTAAGTGGTTACCTGTGACACTTGCCACAAACATGGTATTCCTCATTTATGGCCTGACCTGACTGAGAAAAGAAACGCACAGAAATACAATATTAAAAAGTTATGAACGTAATAACAAACTCGAGATTTTTCTGCTCTCTATTTGATAAAGGTATTATTACTTTATTAAGTCCAAACATTGACCCTGTCGGACACAGAAATAAATAACAAAATTAGCATGTTTATGATTATAGTTATTTATGGAAGAGAAGAGATTAAATTATATGTATAAAATATTCTAAACGTTAACATATTTTCAGATATCCTACCTAATGATTTGGCGTTGAGATATTCAATACTAATTAATCTTATACTTTAATAACTTTTATTAATTAGTATTTTTTTATTACTTCGCGAATTTATCTATTACACATAAATAATAATAATGATGTTACCTGCAGTATATATGCTTATTTTGTCATTTGTTGAATACATTATATAAAAACACTATGCTTTAAATAGTTATTTATTCCTTATTTTCAATAATTATTCTATATTGAAGACTGCTTTGATGATCATATTGACCAAAGTTATAATTAATCTCTGTAACAGCTTCTTTGAAAAAGATATTTTATTCTACTTTTTGAGGCGCACTTCGTAAAGAACACACATTCGCTCAGTATTTCGAGATCAGGACTTTATCTGTCACTAGTACAGCGAACTCATGACAGATAAAGTCCTAATCTGATTGTGTATTGCAGTATCAAGCGGGTAAATAGGAAGGTCTATGGAAACTCCAAGCTATTCTATAAACGCTAAATGAAGTTACATCTAGACTCACTGTCTATCAATATAGATGAATGATCGCCAAAGTTGTTAAGCTTATACGCCTCTCCATGCTTCGTAGAGCACTTCAAGCTATTGTTCCCGGCTGTTAACATTAGACAGCAGTCGTCAAGCCACATTAAAGACCTACTGGTCCCTTGAAACAACTTTATTAGGACAGTATTTCTACCACTAGCCATAGAAATAAATACATATTACTAATATTATAAATGGCAATTGTGATGGAGATCTTTGGGGGAGGCCTTTGTCCAGCAGTGGACGTCGTCTTTCGGCTGATATGATGATGATGATGAATATTATAAATGCGAAAGTTTGTGAGTATAGATGTATGGATGTTTGTTACTCTTTCACGAAAAAACTACCAAAAGGATATTGATGAAACTTAAATAGAAAAACGTAATATAGCTTATATTTTCCTATATCGGAATAACGCATTGGCTATAATTTATAAAATAAAACACAGCTAGGTATAGGATAAATGTTATGTAATGTCCGAGGCCTATTTATCACTAGTCCATACGAATATAGGAAAATTTCGATATCTATTTATACTTTATTCTATATCCGAGTATAAAATTATAAAGAAACTAATTTATAAATATTTCAGTTACTTCCTGCATTTTTTGATGTTGAGCAAGAGCGGGACGGAACTACGAAACTGCTTAATAGGCTGGGACGAGGGTGGAGACAGCCTCCGAATTCCGTATTGATCTCAAGTGAACGGGCCAGGCCGCCGCCACTAGTAAATAAGCTAAAGCTGTTTCGCAAACTTTTATCATCGTCGTACTACTTTTATTTATACCCCGAGACTCCCAACTCTATATATTACATGTAGCCACTTATCTGTCGCGCGCGCTCTTAACGTCGAGATTAAAGGGGCCGAAATATTACAATCATCCTGTTACAATATAACTGACGTTAAGGAAAAAACACAAAGCGAAGGAGCTATTTGTTTTGGCCTCCAAGTTCGTTTATAAAAATCTGTGAGTACCCATAAAATGGACTAATATCATTTTTAAGCTTCCGTAACCAAATGGCAAAAAAGAGAACCCTTATGGTTTCGTCATGTCTGTCGGTCTGGCCGTCCGTATTTCACACAACCACTTTATACCGAAACTATAAGAAATTAGTACTTTGAAAAATTAAATTATTAAAAAAAAAAAATTCTTAATCTTAAAAGAAACAAAACAGTAATGTAAAAACACCGGACAGAGACTTCTCCCTCTGTAAATATCATGTCATTTGTTATTGTACATAGATGCCGTGGGGTTTCTGACCCAGAAAGAATAACAATGCTACCCCATATCATCCCGTGAGTGTCCTAAAAGGCGTCTAAGGAATACACTAGGTAGTCAGGCAGCAACGCTGCATGTGTACTAACTACCATCTGACTGCGGCAAATCCACCTAAATGGCAATCTTTGAGGCAGGTCTATGCTTAGCAATAGAGGATATCACACTGATGATGTAAATATACACAGTAGTAGAGCACCTCAAATCAAATTCAATCACAGCTCTGGTGACATAAGAATCCTTTTTCCCCAATTGTCTCTGCTTCATGTAGTCTTTTTGTTATTATTTGCCTTCTTTAGGATTCCCCAAAACGTTTTATGTCGTCTGTTGTTATTGTTTGCCTTGTTTAGGATTCCCCAAAACGTATGTTAAGAAGATTAAAAAAGTGTTTTTTTCTAGACTTACAATTTGATGATTGATGACGGGAATATTTGCAGGACTCAAAGAACGAATAAAAGCTTACGCGTGTAATTTTAGTATTATTCAAGCTCCCATAAGCGCGATGATTGACCCGTGTAGTGCGATCATTACAAGCTGTGCTACGGCTGCTACGACTGCTACGCGCCGTAGAGCGCAACCGATTTGTTGTAGAAGCCTGCTACATTTACCTCTGACCTTTACAAGTCCCCCTCTATACTCCCCACAGCCAGCCGCTGAGATGCCAGTAATTGAATCTGAAGACGTGTATATGAATAACGCATTTTAATACCACCCTTTGACTGCTTACAGCTACGAATATTTTTATATCGCTGACTATAACAGCGTATAATTAATAGTATTTATAGTACAAATGGTTAACGTTAATACGTCATTGATTTATGAGTACGATGCAAGCAAAATGAAATAAAAACTACTTTAGTGATGGCATTTAAAAAATGATTAATTGAGTAAGTTACCAAATAATGACGTACAATATTACAACAATAATTACTTGAGTTCCTTTCATAAGCAACTACGTATTTGTTATTTAAATATATGCAGATGTTTATTTAATTTATGTTTATCGAATTAAAATTAATATAAGTACTGACTGAAAGTTAAAACTACGGTTTTAACCGAAGAGGACGTACTCCATTTGGCTGATTTGTTGTTAGAATTTACGAAACTGAATTCCTCGGGTTTTTGAACCCATTTTATTTATAATAATTTCTTGTTTCATCAACCTTTTAAACCATTGTATGTATGTTTAAGAAAGGAATGAACGAATTCGTTTTATTTATTTATTAATAACATAATCTATATCATATCCTAATTAGGTGTACCTACATCAAGGTACAGATTATTCCAACTCCAACCTCCAACCTCCAGCCCCATATCAATTTTTTTTTGAACCATGGTGCTTGGGCTTTTAATGGATTGATTAAAACTAGTTAATAAAATGCATTAGAGGTGATGGTGATATATATCATCACTCTAACTCATCCCAGAAGATATTTACTAGAGAACGGCCAACAGCGTCTCTATAACAATAATATCTATTATTGTTATTATAGTACTAATGAACTTCATACTACGATCGTCCGAGACCTTCATAGTACGAGACGTCCATTGTCAAGCAATGGACATCTTGTAACTGTCATGAATGAAGGTATAAAAATATTAAGAATATGTCATAGTAATTTCACATTCATTTAATCCCTGCTTCTACGTTAATCAATTTGACATAATTTAGAGAACACTGTTTTTAATCAGCATATGTATATATAAAACTAACTACAAACTTTAAGTTGACATCAAAATGTATCTTTTGATAAGATCTAAATGATATTGCCTGGCCAGTTTAGAAGGTCATTGTTATTCGTTCCAGTTACAATCTAGCTAGAGTATTATTAAGCTACGGTCCCTATTGCAGATTGTTATATATCCGAATAACATATTATAGGTTATAATTTATACAGTTTAACGCGGGTTATACCGCCGCGGGGTACAGCTATTATGTTTATAATAGCTAATGATCGAACACCGATTACAGAAAGTAATTATCACGTTTTACATTAGTGGGCATTCAGTAGTTCGCCAACCTGCCTATATATGTTATGTAATTAGTGTGACTTATTGTCAGTGAATATATCGATAGGAATCTGCTTTTGTAAGAAATTGAAATATAATATTATTGGCATACATTCAGATGTTTTATTCATGCACCAAAATAGAACTTGCAAATTGTGAAAATATCATTTCAAACTGACAGAAAGAGAATGCAGAATGTCGATTTGTATAAGATGTTTGACTTAATCAACATAGTTGAATAAACTACAGAGTTCACGGATAAATGACCGATTCTAATCCAATAGTTTTATATGGATCTTGTAACTAAATATTAATTGATTGATAATTGAAATGTGAAGTTTACGTATTAAGAGATTAGTAAAACCATAATGTTAACGGTAAATCCGTAACGTAATTTTGTAGCATAAATAGAAGTCAATTAATCACATTGCATTGGTACTTACCAAATAATGACACCATACCGCTAAGTCACGTTAATCTTAAGTTCCTGGCATTGGTTGAGAAGATATCCAAATTAATTTGAATTAAGTCGCTATGTATAGCATATCCTCAAATCAGAATTTATGACTAAAACTCTCATAAAATAATCTTGGGCTACTGTTATTGGTCGATAATTTAGTAAAACCAATTTCCTTCGCGACTTTTTGAAGGACATTAGGACAAAACATTAGAACGGTCAGAGAAAACAAATTTGACTAGCATATGTCTAGTTGTAGCATGTATTATGCATATATATATTTTACTAGTATAGCTATACATAAATCTGGCGCCAAGAAGTTTTACTGCACTCCATCGTGAGTTGTTACCAAAAACCTAATAAGACAACCAGATTTAATATTCAGAGTTAGTACACATTCGTAGTTGATAACCTAGAATCTAACTCAAAACGTTCTCCGACAGCGTATGCTCATCGTGATTTTATTTGGACTTGCTTTTTAGTAGCACCGTTTATAGTTTTCAATTTATTCAATCTAAGCTATATTTACATATTTTATGAAAAGACGTATATTAATAAATATTGCATTAGCCTAAAGGAGCTCACAGCGGCTTTAGCTTTTATCGACTTTTCTATAAAACTTTACTGCCAGTTTCAGAATCTATTATTCTTTATAGATATTTGTTAAATAAGGTTTGATTTTAGCTCGGGTATGACATGGGTATGGTATGACTGCACGTGTAGCGCAGCGGCTAAGACAGTCGCCTCGCCGCTTCGTGTCGCGGGTTCAAGTCCGTCTATTAGATGTCCGTGACACCGGGATAAATTACCCTAATGCGGGCGTTGTCTTTAAAAAAATATATATAATAGTACCTGAGCAAAAAAGCTCCATAGCTTCATGCTCACGATTGGCTAAAGTGGTTTTTGCCAGATGAGACCTAGACAGATATGTTTTTCTTTTCCTTAACACTCCTATACTAAAATGTATCGAAATTCTGAGAGTATTTTACCAAAACACTATTAGGTACTTACTTATATACAAATATTGTACTGTACGGTGATAACGACTAATGTCTCAACCCCATCCCATCCCGTGCGGGGCGCAGAATTCGTCTCGAGGAACATCTACCAGAGAAAGGACAGCAGCACCTCTCAATGTACAGACGCCAGCACATGAAGCTACACCAATATGTCGAATTTCCCCAATTGAAAGTGAACCTTAGGCTTTTTTGATAAAGTTGACAATCTATAAAAGAAATTTGACAGATAAGGGGTAGCTGGATGTGCTGGCGTCTGTACTAAGAGCACCTTACCGCAATCACTACCCGGCATATAAGATAATTATAAAGGTCTTGTCTCCCTTATGGAGGTTTGGTTCTCAATAGTCATGTAGGTATTCTCCATCCACATTAAAATGGACCTGCCCTACCTATTTGCTGTTTACCTCTGGGCATCCTAAATGGATAGCTATGTGCCATTTAGTTTAAGCTCATAGCTACTTCCATTACTTCGTCAGCGATAAGCAAATGTAATGATCTAGATCTCCATGTTTTAGAAGAAACTGTTAGTTGTAATCACTCTGTCGGAACTTAATAGTGACATTAAGCCGTTATGGATCACTATAGTATTTATAAAAATGCATATGAAAGTATACGCTGATCTCATGCAGCCATTCTATGAGTTACTAATACCAAATGCCTGATCTATGGTCTGACAGTAATAAGATTTGATATATCTATTGTCCCCATACCGTTCACTTATCACCCCTGTATATGTACATGTATATGATGTCTATGTCATCATACAACGGCTCCATTTTGTCTCTCCGTATCGAAGCCTACAGATAAGGAAAACCATTTACATAAAAATTTAAACTTGACCCACATCGACTGACCCGCATTTCGTTGAGCGATTCAATAATCTATAACAGCGCAATAAATATTATATCAGACTTATTGAACATTACTATAATGATAAGATAATACCTATTTAGATAAGAACTACACAGTATAAACGAAAGCTTTCAGAAAGCTATTCAACGCTATCGATGAATCGCTATTCAAATAAAAGCTTTAGGAATATTACCTACCGGATAATGACCTCATAGAATAAAACAATAACTCTAAAAGATTCTTTCATAACATTACTGAATACACTATCAATCAAATCCGAAAACAAACATGGTTTAACCAAATATATTCAGTATTTGGAATAAATTGCACCTTATTCTATTCCGTAAATTCATTACTTACTCGAAAATTCCAAACGCAATAGAATAAATTTACCAGTCGATTAAATTGAGTGGCATTAGTTGCGAGTGGCTGAAGAACTAATGACGGCAATTACGGCATTGTTTATCTGTCCCTTTACGGAGCCATTGACGTTTTGTAAATTATACGAAAAACTACATATTGCTTCTATTTTATACTAGTCGTGCCCCGCTGTTTCACCCGCGTTAAACTTATTAAATTATAGGCTATGTGTTATTCGGATATACATATGAATATGAAAATCCGTTCCGTAGTTTTTGTATGAAAGAGTAGCAAACATCCATGCTCACAAACTTTCGCATTTATTATTATTAGAATTTATTCAGCAGATATTATAACTGACCTTGGAGTATACTATTCATCAAAAAAAGTGTAATACCTTTACACCACATTTAAACAATGTGATAAAAAATCATCAAAAATAAATAGGATTTGTAATCACAGAAACTGTAAAGTCTTTCGTAAAAGGAAAACAGAAATCATTCTTTTCAACAATTTAGTGAGGATTCTATTAGAATATTGTAGCGTGGTTTGGCGGCCTCATAATGCTGTGCACAGCTTGCGTATTGAACGAATTCCAAACGCTTCATCTGGGATATTGTATTTTTTGCAGGACTCGAAAAAAAAAACCTACTTATGAAGCTAGATTAAAGCACTTTGCCACGCTTCAATGACGCATTATTTACGTGAAAAATTTAAATTATTCTATTGAGTGCCCCAGTTTACTAGCCTTGTACAAATTCCGTGCACCCGTGCAGAATGCCACGCAATTCTATCAGTCCTCTCTGCCCTCGATTTAAACGTACTGTTTTAAGCTCTAATTCGCCGTATGCCCGATTTTGTCATATCATACATTATTGCAGTGACCAAATCGACATACACCATGACTCACCAGCAAAATTAAAATCCTGCGTGTATTCTCATTTTTTTTCTTTTTTTTATGTATACTAATCGGTGTCTGCTCTATATTATTACTCATGTAGTGTTGACCTCTGTGATTGATTGAAGTGATTGTTATAATCTTGTATCATATATTGGTACTTTTGTGTACACAAAAAACAAATAAACAACACTTTGTTTTGTTTTCTGTGTTGTTAAACAATTGTTGGTGAAACAAATCAATTAATAAATAATGGAATACATTTTTGTATAACGAGTATGTTTTTAGGGTTCCGTAGCCAAATGGCAAAAAACGGAACCCTTATAGATTCGTCATGCCTGGCTGTCTGTCTGTCTGTCCGTCCATATGTCACAGCCACTTTTTCTGAAACTATAAGAGCTTTACTGTTGAAACTAGGTAAGTAGATGTATTCGGTGAACCGCATTAAGATTTTTACACAAAATTAGAAAAAGAACAATAATTTTGGGGGGTCCCCATACAAAGAACTAAAACTCAAAAAGAAAAATTACATCGTATCCATACATGTGGGGAGGGTCTATGGATAGGTCTTTAAAAATGATATTGAGGTTTCCAATATCATTTTTTTTTCTAAACTGAAAAATTTGCGCGGGAGACACTTCCAAAGTGATAAAATGAGTGTCCCCCCGTAGTACCCGAGTAGTAGACCTATTTGGTTTCATATTCGTTCCTTCAAATTGAGAGCGCAAATTGCAAAAAGAATTCTAGTCACATGTTTTTATAGGTCATTTTGATGGAAATGTTAAAATTCATAGAAATGCCAGGTATCAATAAATAAATTACTGACAAAACCGATTTGTCCCATGGCGAACACCAAGCGTAGAACAATATAAAGCATTTATTATTTTATTCTAATTTAAGCCAAGATACTGTGATAAAAATCTTCAATGAGACACTCTGGGGTTATGAGCAAGCCTGTGGTTATGAACGCCGTACGTCCATTTACTACAAGGTATGTTCTGTACAACGCGTGCAACGTGGCCTAATAAATCTCATAACAAGGTTTTCTCACGCAGTCAAGAATTTCAAATATATTACAATATTTTCTGTAAAATATAATATAAACACTGAGCCCGTTAATATTGTTAATAAACAATGAGTATCCGAATATTGTGTTATATGTATGTGTCATGTATTACGAGTGTTTACTACAGGAAATACATTGTTTTACCTTCACAATTACTTCGGTTTATACATTCATAGTCGATTTTAATTCCACGGTTAAATAAACACATTGTCACACGTCTACAAGACAAGGGTAAACACTTTAAACACGAAAGTAATTAAGAGATGTAGAGAAAGAAGTGCGCAGTGACGACTCTGACGGCTCGCGACAGTTCGCGCAAGTCTCTCGCGTGACGTGGCCCTCCACATTTAGCACGAACAGTCTTTTTGGCACGACGCGAGTTCGTCCCTCCTATCTCCCGCACTCACCCGCAACGCTCCAGAATAACGTTTACTACGTGAAATGACAACGAGAACAATCATAACATCTTTGGTGACTCAGGCATTGGGAATGGAATCCTCCGCGAACTTTGTCATAAAATAACATTTAGCTACAGTTTTTTGCGCACATTTTATTGATCCCAAAATGTACGTAAGTACTTACAGATGTTTATTTTTGTTTGGAGTTTACATCTGAGTGGGTATGTATACAATATTGGGAAGCAGTGGCGACGCGTTATAACCTATATTTATATTTAGTATATTAGCGACCGAGATGCGTTAGTTGTTCATAAGTATTTAGACCTGGAAACCCTTAAACTGTGAATTGTTTTGATTAACTAAATATTTGTAATCGTTTTCTGGATATGAGCAAAACGAGGGAGGCTGTGCCACCGGTCACCAATTATATATTTTTTTGGACAAGTTAGTCATACGAGAATCCAATCCATAACATGTGTGGTGCACCCCCTGATAGGACACTTTTTTAAACCCCAGTTGTTCTGAGTCTTTTCGTAGTTTGCGTCTGTGAATTACTTCTTTATAAAGTCCCCTACGATAAATGGATTAATTTTATTGTCTATATCTAAAAAGAGACGGCTAACCTGTTATGATAATAGCGAGTGACTACTTAGACAATTCTTTGATACAATGATAAAAATGAGAATACTTGGTCATGATTTGCAACTAATTTTGTAAGTGTATAAAATGAGTTGCAAACCATTATCTAAATGAAGAAAAAAAAGGAGATTTAATATAGTGATATTCCATCTCCTTTTTGTTCTTCATTTAAAATTTGGTTCATCTTACCTATTGGATTTCGCTTATTGTATTTACATTACTTTTGTTTATTTTTAATGGTGGAAATTTTTTGACGCAATGAAGTGTACTTATTATAAAAGGGCAGGCCGAGAGAAATTGTTTTATATGAACCCTTCGCTAATGCTATGAACATTAATTTAATAAAGCTTGCTGTCTACAAAATGTCGACCCATACGTACGGAGGTCGTGACCGTCTGGCAGACAGAATTTACGATTTCACCGATTACTTGAAACAGTGTCGCGTGTCTCATATTTGTAGAACATTTTTACTCTATGGCTACAAAAATGAACTGGCACAAACTGTCTGGGATGGGCTACTACGCCCGTCAGTCATCATTAGTTTCAACAGGTTATTTATTATGATTACGTGCTAATGAAACATCGTCTACTTCTTATGTAATACGTCAGCAACTAACTGTTGATTCGTGTTATGGCAACTAATAAATTGGACCGCAGTTAAATTGACTTGCTAACTCGTTATATTACCAACACTATTTACTATTATATACGAATTTGCTGCGCACATTGTTAACGGAAAGCATTAGTCTTATACTTGTCAGTCTGCTGTCCAATATCATAATCAAACAATTAAGAAATAAAGATACCGCCCGCAACGGGAACATAAATATTTAGGTTTTTAGGATCATGTAACTCGCAGAGCTAAAGGCATAAAGTTCATGACATTTGGGTTTAGTACATTATTTATAGCTGTTGTATGTCTTGGTCACAACAACTAAATATCAATATGCTAAACTTGTTTTGCTCATAATGACTTTTTCGAGACTACAGAACTAACCATGTCAAATTATTATTGTTGCTGTATTTTTTGATTTTAAAAAGGCCTTCGAGACCTTAGAAACGAGCACATTATTGAATGCAATAGAGGAGTGTGGGGTGCGGGAGCCTTTGAATAAATGGTTTAGGGACTACCTCACATCACGGTCTTACCGAGTAAAGATTGGAGACAAGCTGAGTGTTGAGAAATCGGTTCGGTGGGGGGTACCGCAGGGATCAGGATGCGGCCCAACTTGCTACTTAATGCATGTAAACAGCCTATGTCAAGTGTTGCAATATTGTTCGGCGCATATGTTCGCGGACGACCTTTGCGCATTGCGCGCCGGTACTGATTTAGCGGAGACCTATCAGCTTGTTCAAAAAGACGTGGATGCTGTTGTGAGGTGGTCTCATGACAACGGCATAGTGTTAAACTCCGAAAAAACAAAACTTTTAATCATACATTCTCCATACTTAAAATTAAAAGAAACTCCTTGCTCATTATTCGCTCATTCATTTAAGTGTATTCACAATAACCTCGTTGACTGTAGTTGCAAACCGATACAAAGAGTAAATTGTGTAACTTACTTAGGTATGAAAATTGACGAACATTTCACTTGGTCAGAACATGTAGCTCTTATATGCAGTAAACTAAGGGTGATACTCGGTAAATTCTATCACTTAAGCTATCGGGTTCCTAGATGTACATTAAAACTGCTATATAAATCTCTAGTAGAACCTATTACAGATTATGCACTTGATTGCTATGGGCTCACATTTAAATCATACATCGACAAACTGGAAAATATACAAATCCGATTCTTAAAATCACTTGTAGATAAAAAAACAAAAAATAAATATAAAGAAAACTACTACCAGCTATTCAAAATTTGTAACATATTACCCGTAAAACTAAAACATAAATACCTTCTTGCAAGAAACAATCATGGCAAACAGGAGCATAATTCAATGCCTAAGCATTGAATTATGCTCCTGTTTGCCATGATTTGACCTTGTATTATATTTGTTACTAACTTTCCTAAGAAAGTTAGTAACAAATATAATACAAGGTCAATGACCTCAGGGAAATTCATTGTTCCGAGAGTTACAAATGTTTATGGAGATAGAACTTTAAAAAAACGTATCCCGTACGTACTCAATAGTTTACCCAAAGACATCAGAGAAGAAATGAATAAATCTAAATTTAAAATAAAGTTGCACAAGTATCTATTAGGAACCATACATTGAACAAAATTAAATGTAAAGTGAGAAGTACTCCATAGACCTAAATACATTAACATCGCATAATAATGTAATAATTTTAGCATAATATTATTTTATCTTGATCCCACAGTCAAATAGTATATACTGTTTTGTGGGACACAGTTCTAGTTCTTAAGATTACCTTGTACTTTAAAAATAAATAAATAAAAAAAAAAAAAATTATCGATATCATAAGTCCAGTTTTACAGAACCCGATATCATAAAAAATATTGACGAATATTATTTTCAACTGACTTCCAAAAGAAGGAATCAATGCCACTTTTTTGCCATTTTCTTTTCTATTTATGTTACGTAATTATCCCTTAGTTTTTGGAATCGATTTCAATGTAAAGCAAAATATTTTTCAGTGGATACCTATATTTATTAGGTACCATCAATACATTTATGTAATGCTTAGGTTTTATTTGTAAATCAAGATAAAAAAAAATAAACAGCGATTGAGGGGGTTTGGACCGCCCTGAAGTTTTCAGCGCAAGCCCCTTCTGAAAATTTGTCAGGCAGGAGGGGGTATTTACCAATACTGTGGCAATATGGACCTTATGAGCCGTATAAATAATGGATATATTATTATAATACGTTTCCCCTAAATATCCGATAAGATATCGACGTGGCTAGGCTTAAAATGAAAATCTCCTCTAAACTTCATACCAAACCTATGTACTTAGTGGATTTGTATAAATAACTATTTAGTTAATCGTATAACTCTACAGAAAATAATTAAAACAGTTGCCAGCGGTGGGGTCAATCTGACGATTAAGACCGGCCCCGTCTGGAAATGTGACAAGGACGTTATTTACAGAGATTCTACCATAGAGATTAAATATTTTTTAATAATGTACTGGTTTATATCATCTTTAAGTTGACGAATAGATGGTAGGATTGATACCTGTTATAAAAGAAATCTCCTTAAACATATCGTCCCCGTAGTTGGAAAACTAAATAAGTCCGATTTTGGCGATTTTGACTTTTTCCTATTTTCAAAACACCTATATCATGCCGCATATTTGAGCCTTACAGGCATTTTCATATCTTATTCCGTTCCAAAGATATAGCCATTTTCGTCAGACAGGTCATGACAGATGGAATAATAAATATCTTCATACAAACACATTTTTTTTAAAGGAAAAATAAATAACTCAGTAAATAAATCAATAACTGTGGTCAATGACAAGATGAATGTCGAATAAGTTAAATAACTTGAGTTGTTGAATCTTTCCTCAACTTAAAAAATCTTTTACAAAACTAACTTAGTTCTAGGAAAACTAAATAACTCTATTTATTTAATTCTGCTATTCAGAATTCTGATAAAACGTATCTAATTTATAAATAGTTGATGTTATTCATTTCTTCTACAACAAGATAAAGATTAATTATAAAATGCTAGGCAAATAAAATTAAATAAATTAAGCTGTCATCAGAGGAAATCAGAGGGTCAAGTCCCATTTCCGGTATCAAACCAATGCCACCTTTAATAGATGAAGAATCTTTTTCTGATTCTGGATCTACATGGATTCCGGACACAGCAGAAGAACATAAAAACGAAACTTAGTTCAATATTTCATTGGATAAGAAGAAAAAAAAGGGTAAAGAGATTTGAATGAATAAACCCCATTTTGTCGAGAGATTCTGAAGATGAAACAAGTAATATTATAACAACTCGAGCTATTATTGAAACCCTTATTGAACAAGTCTCACCGGGTTACCCTGAAAAAGAATCATGGAACACAATATTTCGCTGAGACAACAGATTCAGAAATAGAAACAGAAAATAAGGAAATAGAAACCGGGGTGCTAAAAACCCCCGGCAGACGCCGTTTTACCAAAACCGACATCCTCTGGCCCAGGCAACATATAACACTCGCATACTGCGGACCAACGAGAAGATCATCGAACTGTAGGAAGAACTGAGCAGGTTACATTGGGATATCATAAAATTGTCTCAAGTCCGAAGAGAGGAGGAGGAAACGATAATCCTAAAATCCGAGAACCTGCTCTATTTCCGGAACCAACGGCGACCAACTTTCCCAATGTGGTGTCACCTTGGGACAAACACTTGGGATAACGTAGTCAAAATCGAGAGTGTGTCGATTAGGGTGGCATAACTTATTCTCAGAATTACCAAGCGGTATTCGTTGAAGGTAATACAGGTATGCGCGCCGACTTCGACGAACTCCGACGATGAGGTTGAGGATATATCAAGAGCCATACATAGCTCTAAAAACGTTTTCACTGTGGTCATTTGTGGACTTTGACGCGAAGCTGGGCAAAAGATTCGGTAATCGGCTGAGAGTGGGGCAATTTGGAACTGGAGACCGGAACCCCCGGGGCCAAATGTTGGCCGACTTCATGGAGATGGAGGAACTCTTGATGATGAATTCCTTATTCAGAAAGTCGGATCACCGCAAATGGACCTGGGTGATCCCCAATGGTAAAACCAAAAATGAGATAGACTTTATCTTGTCGATGAGACGACAGATGTTCAATGTGGATAAAACCGGCAGCGATCACAGACTGGTGATAGGCTCATTGAACCTTAATGTCAAGTTGCAGAGGTCCCGACTGATAAAGTCTACGCTCCGATCTTTACCTATGCACGTCCAAAACCCCGAACCATTTCAGCTGTAATTGCAAAACCGTTTCGAATGCCTAGCACTAGGTAATCTAATCTTATAGGTACTTTACAAACATATAATAGACGGACACAAATTACATCCAGGCTCAGAACAACTATTTATGGGTCACACAACTAGCTGTCCGGCGCGGGATTCAAACCTCACAGTCTCAGCCACCACGCCACACATGCAGTCAAGTGGACTCATACTACGACAAGCTTGTAGAAGCTGTCCATACGGCTGGGACTAAAGTCTTCAAGGCCCGCCGTACAAACAGAACTAAAAAGATCTCTGACTTTACCCTGCAACTTATGGAAGAAAAACGGATAATGGTTCTGAACCCCTCAGATGATGCTACCAGATACCGGCGGCTCAATAGACAGATCTCAAAGTCTTTGACTCGCCACACGCGTCAATTTAATACAATTAGTATTAAAGAGACCATCGAGCGGAACAAAGGCTCTAAAGTGTCTCGGACCCCAGAGCACGACTAATCCGTCATTACACCGAAGACATCCTGGAAGTCAGCCTGTACGAGATTAGAATGGCTCTCAGACAACTTAAGAACAATAAGGCGCTTGGTGAGGATATAGTTACAGCAGGGCTTCTGAAGGCGGGTGGTACACCAATCCTACGGGCCCATCAGAACTTATTTAACTCCGTCGTACTAGATGGTCAAACTAACAACAACTCCACAAGTATGGCACAGAAGTGTGGTGGTGCTCTTCTTCAAAATGGGCGACAAAACCCTATTGAAGAATTATAGACCGACACTGCTGAGCCATGTTTACAAGTTGCTTTCGAGGGTCATTACGAATCGTCTCGCACGCAGGTTTGATGACTTCCAGCCTCCCGAACAAACTGGTTTCCGAAAAGGTTTTAGCACCATAGACCATGTGGTCTATGGTGGGGCATATGCTGGGACAAGTTGTGTAGAAGACCGAAAAGTATAACAAGCCACTGTGTTTAGCGTTCGTGGACTATGAGAAAGCCTTTGATTCTATCGAAACCTGGGCCGTGCTCAGGTCTCTCCAAAGGTGCCAAATCGACTACCGGTATGTCGAGGTGTTAAAGTGTTTGTATGAAAACGCCACTATGTCAGTGCGACACGACTGGGCAGCGTTCGGGACGCTACGTAACATTTTCTCTTCCAAAATACCGCAGTTTCTCATGTCGAAAGTCTTCGCCCAGTGTGTGTTGCCAGTGATGACTTACGAAACAGAGACGTGGTCGCTCACTATGGGCCTTATTAGAAGGCTCAAGGTCACCCCAAGAGCAATGGAGAGGGCTATGCTCGGAGTTTCCCTGCGGGATCGAATAAGAAGTTTCAAAATCCGCAGGCGAACCAAAGTCACCGACATAGCCCGAAGAATTGCAAAACTGAAGTGGCAGTGGGCGTGGCACATAGTTTGTAGACCCGACGTCCGTTGGGGCACAAAAGGTTCTCAAGAGGCGACCACGAACTGGAAGAGGAGAGAGCGTGGGTAGGCCCCCTACAAGATGGGCCGATGATCTTGTGCGGGTCGCTGGAAGGCGCTGGGTGCGAATAGCGCAAGACCGGCAATTGTGGAGTTCGGCTGATATGATGATGATGATGTTTATTGTTTAAGTTTGTGGCATGATAAGTATCTGATAACAATACACCTTTTCTAAACTTTTCTATTTATTCCTTATAAATAGAAAAATTATAATAATAACATACAAAGCCACTAAATTTTACATTTGAAAATATTTCGAGTATGATAAATTCAATAACTGCACTTATTCCACCAAATTTTACTCTACCAAATGTATTAACCTTGTAGGAAAACTAAATAAATAGCCGAAATAAGTAGCTAAATGCAGTTACGTTATAAAAACAGTTGTGGCAAAATTAAACAACTTGATTTTTTATTTGTTATTTAGTTATTGTTAAATATAGAGTTCAGTTTGTTAAAGCATAATGTGAAAGGTTATCAGGTCCACAAAATATAAAATTGCCTACAGCAAAATTGTCTCACATTTTCTTACAAATGTACATTCACTAAAAAAAAACCACTAAATCGCGTTTCTCTCAGAACTACAAAATCAGAGTTATTTAGTTTTCCAACTACGGGGACGATATACGCTCTAAACTTAGTTCAAACCTTGGTACTGAGTGCGATCTTTGTAATCCGCGTTTATTATCAAAATGTAACTGTCCAACTAAATCATTCACCATTTAAAAGTTTAAGATCTTATATATCTTCCAATTATGGATTATTTTCTTTGTAGTGTAACGTGTATTTAAAAAGGCTTATTGATATTAATAGGGGGTTACAATTATTTATGTACTGATAATAAAGAAACCCTAACTATGAACTCATTTTGTTTACTTACACTCCATCCGAGTGTGGATAAAAGTTTTAGATTTAGGTACGTGGAAAAATTTGGTAAAAAGCATGGTATTGATTTAAAAACATGCACACCTTAACACTTTGCTAATCCAATTTTATTGCAAATATTAAAATAATGTATAAACATAAAAATAATGTAAAACAATATAATATTTTTGTTTATTTTTGTGAAATCCGTTTATATAATAAATTAGCTCCACCGAGGTATTACCCGCGTTAAACTTCATTATTTATAGCCTATGTGCTATTTGGATATAATAGCTATATTGTACTACAAGGTTTAAAAAAAACCGTTTGGTAGGTTTTGCATGAAAGAGTAACAAACATCCATACATCCTATACTCACAAACTTTCGCAAATAGGATGAACACGTCAACTTTGTTGTTTCGTTCTATAAATATGTCGTTTATTAACAATCTAGAACATCAAACAACTAAACAGGTTTTTATAATGTTTCTTTCCTACAGTTAAATAATCTTGAACGATGGATAACCATAAAAAAAAAATAACAGTTATCAGGGCATCACCACTGCTTTAAATTTTCGGAGTTTTTGTAATCGTAGATATACAAAACTTTTCCTTGTAATGCTTGGGTTTCATCTATAACTCTCTTAGAAAACCAAATTTTAGGCAAGCAACATACAAATGTATAGAGCTGTATAAGGATCCACCAACGAGATTACTTGTCAGAGCGGCCATTTTACAAGGGTGGAACTGGCATACAGTACACACGGCTACATGTCAAGCTATACATTTCCAGTATAAGTTGATCTCGCGTTGTATAGGATTTCCATACAATGAGAGGTCAACTTATATTCGAAATGTATAGCTTGATATGTAGCCGTGTGTACATTATAAATTTTATTCGGTTCGATATTTATAAACTTAACAAATCAGTTGTATCTACCTTTTTACAACCGTATTTATTATAATACAGAGTATAATGTACTAACCTCCAGTTACGTCATCTCCGCACATGGTACTTATAACTCGCTACAACGGATTTCTTTAAACATGCGACTTTTTTAATATTACCTTATTTTTTTGTAAGTTCTAATGAAATCGTCAGAGTGGTTTTTGGGATCCAATACTTTACGGATTAAAAAAAATAAACGTTTCTCCAACGTTTTGTTAGAATAACGTCTCTTAAGTTGTGTTATATAGCTATTCGAAAGTTAACTTGTAATGTGACAAATTGGAGCAGCCACGTAAAGTCCATCGACACCGTCGTTGAACATGTCGTAATGGTCGCCTCCAAAATAATACGGATACTATTGGATACGTACGTGTGGCGCCACGAGCGACGTAGGTCAAGACGAGTATTTTCGTCCTCGCCTTGATACAGGGCTACCGCATATCATACGCGCAGTATAATATTAACTGTACCGTCACTCAACGAGTATGCCGATATTCCGATTCCCATTTGAACACGGATCTCACTGACAACGACAAATAACACGCATACCTACACACTTATAAAAAGCGACGCGTCATGTTTACGCCTCGTTCAATTCAAAGCCCTCGATACACAAAAAGGGGTTGTATAAGTTTGAAAACTATTTATTTTATTAGTAGGTTTATGGTCCATTCGCTTGCAAGCTACCTACCCAATAGTATGGAGCTATATTTGAAAACAATTTATTTTTCATCTTAAAGCCAATTAGTTATTACTTATGTATTTTCTATATAGCTGTTCAAAAGTTCCTGCAAAATTTTGTAGAAAGTGTTGGGGGTTTCTGAAGGCTAAGTTATTAACACGCTTTTATTTGCTTCACACATAAGCAACTAACAACGTGAACAAGACGTTAATCTACTTTTAGAGGTCTTACCATTTTGTAACTTCGCAGATGTACGTGATCCCGGTGACAATGCATTAAGCTATCGACGTGTTGATTCGGTAGAACCAAAGTGTGAATTCCGGTACTCGTCAATGGCTACTAGTCTGCCCAGGATTTTTCATAGGTTCAAGCTCATCAGGTTCCCTTAATTATAATTTCCTTTATCAGGACCTATTCAGAACGCATTACCGGTAACGCAAAACAATTAAATTATTGGTTCACATGCAATGAAGAAATCCACCCATACAGGTACAAAAACACATACAGTATAATTGAAAAGCTCCTTTTTTTCCAGTCGTTTAAAGATAGCGTTGCTTTGCTTCTTTTTGATTATGATATTATAATATAGCCCAACGTTTATTATTAATAATGGTCAAAAGGATTTCCTATGAACAAAATAGCGGGCAGTAAGTACTATTAGCCGTCACTGATAACGGGCAGTGGGCGGCGAACGCTCGATCTGACTCAAGACATTGACCTATCTATTTGTCCGACTGGTATCAGCAATAGGAACGCCAACTATAGGTACCTATACATAGGTACAACAACACTATTACGATATATGCCGAGTGGAGATATTTTTACCATCGCAGCTGTAGTATGCGACCGCGGCTCATCTGGCACATATCGACAAGCTCACATCTGTACCGATATTGCGAACTTGCCTCGTAAACAATACATATTAAAGTTTGAAAGCTATAAAAGTCGTCAATAATAAAATGCGTTGTTATTTCTCAAACACTCCAAAATCTCTTAATAGATATTGCTGCAATATAACATTTTCCACGAAATTAGATCTGTATAACAATTTGCTCAGTTTTCCTAAATGTTTAGCTTAAATGTGTGTGAGTGCAAATAAACTTTCAAATGTAAATATTAGGCAGATCTACAGATAGAATTGCACATACTTTGTTTATGTAAACAATATCTTTTAATTTCATTGATGGAATCACTATGAACATCAGTTATAAAATATATTTTCCCTTATTAGTGTTTCGTGAGTCCCTAAGTCTTCATAACATGTTTGAGAATATTACTCGTATTCTGGCTTCGAAATCACTATTTCGCAATCTATTATTGATATAATTTAATTTGTGCGGCGTCAGAGGATGAAATGCCTATGGCCAAGAACTACGTAGCCCAGTAACCAACAGTCACAAAACATTCCGAACTGTTGATTTTCGTCTCAATTTATTACACCATTTAGAGAAATGTAATCACGGTATATATTTAGTCTATTATCTCTTTTTTTGGTTGAAAAACCGCGCATTTAAAGTAGAACCGTTGTATCACAGAAAGTTCACAGTCAGAATTGTCTTTTGGCATAGATTTAACATCGAAAGTCGTAAAAAGACTATCATATCTCCGAAAGTTTACAGTCAGAACCATCTTTTGGCATACATTTCATTTCCATAATAATTAAAAGAAGCTTCCAAGCAGAATGCAAGCAAGAATGCAGCTTGCAAGCAAGCATGCATGCAGCATACAAGCAAGCACATAATACGCAGGCATACAAGCAGGCACAAGAACCCCAGGAGAGCTTAACGAGCATAAGGTTTTATGCTCACCACCGCAGCTTCGGCTTGCTGGTAGGCTTCGCCCCTCCTCGCCTACGCGGTTTTTAATTGCACAATTAATGTTTAATCAAGCAGCCCCAATAAAAAATGTAATGATAAATTCTGTCCGTCCGTTTTCATCCATCATTTAAGTCGTGGTGGCGCTGTGAAAAACTAGCAGTTAACTCAGAGAAATTACTGGCCCACTGCAGTACAATGGCCTCCTTTGATAATGATAGGGAATTGACGGTGATTTTCTTTTTTAATAGTTCACTTCTGTTCATGTTATAACAACAGTCATTATTGCAAGTATGAAATAGTCCAGACACATCATTAATTTTCAAATAATAAACAGAATAACAATATTTACCAAAGCCATAATTTCAGCCCTGGGCGCTAAAAGATAAGTCCGCATAATCTAGGTTAGTTTTCAATCTCACGAACGCAAACCGTGCTGGAAATTGCCGGAAGCTTTTCCGCGAAGGACTCTATTTTAATATTTCAGCTTAAATTAGTTACAGTATTAATGAATAGTGAGAGCGGAAATTTTCCATCCGATGGGGCTTGACCTCGGCCTTCGCGCTGCAGAGCAGTACCAAGTGTTATCCAGGGTTTAATCATCACCGGCGTATCTTGCATTCCCATTCAAATTAGACCACGTAAAGTGGATCGAGGCGCGGTAAGAATAAAAGTAAATTGTATAAATGTTTTACGTGGTTAGGATACAAGAAAAACTAGTCAAATTCGATTTATATGAAAATCGGCCAAGTGCGTATCGGACTAGCCTATGAAGGGTTCCGTAGCAGCAAGTAACATAGTATAAAAGTTCTTGTAGTAGTTGATTGAATGAAAGGTAAATTGGAGTATACGATTTAAGACGTATTAAAAACACTACTAACTAGATCTCGTTCAAACCAATTTCCGGTGGAAGTTTGCATGGTACAGTCAACAGCAAAAGTAGATGATCAAAGTCGGATATTCAATACTAATTATCATAAATTGCGACAAAATAGTGTGGTGGTGAAGAGTATCTAGTTGAAGGTGTGCGTGAGTGTTAAGTGTAAAAAATATTAACTAGTGAAAACTGCCGCCCAATAGCATATAAACTCATAACTCAGGTGCGATTTTGATCATCTACTTTTGCTGTTGACTGTACGATACATCATATTTTTTGTTTAGTTTTATCATTCTCTTATTTTAGAAGTAACAGGGACACACATTTGCCACTTTGGAAATGTCTCGCGCAAAATATTCAATTTAGAAAAAAAAATATTAGAAACCTCAATATCATTTTGAAACCTATCTATAGATACCCCACATGTGTGGGTTTGATAAAAAAAATGTTTGAGTTTCAGTTCGAAGTATGGGGAACCCCCAAAATTTATTGTATTTTTTCTATCTTTGTGTAAAAAAAATTAATGCGGTTCACAGAATCTCTTACCAAGTTTCAACAGTATAGTTCTTAAAGTTTCGGAAAAAAGTGGCTGTGACATACGGACGGACGGACAGACAGACATGACGAATCCATAAAGGTTCCGTTTTTTTGCCATTTGGCTACGGAACCCTAAAAAATAATGTGACATATTATGTACTTATAGTTAGTTATGGTACGTGTATGTATAAAAAAGACTGCTTTATTGACCATCAGTAAAATGGCTAACAAACTCGGCATTTACCTGAAATGTTATTTAAGTAAGGTGGGTTAAAATAAAAAATAAGCTTCTAACTGAAACTGGACAGCTGAAGTCGGCTAAAGTATCATATTTTTGAGCCTGTGTCTGTGGGCCGGAGGTCCCAAATAGGACGGATGGACTAATAAAGGATAACGGTTCCGAAAATAGCTACACAAAATGTAACATTTGTACGTATTTGAAATATTATAATTTGAATATAAATTTCAACGTGTGCTTACTCTATTGTAAGACTTGTTCGAGTCGCTTAATTGGCCTTTTGTGTACCAATGACTGACCGTGCGCATAGGTCTTGCCGATCCCTTACGTATCCGTGAGCCCAATGGCTATGGCTGTAATATGTATTTGGTTTAAAAGTCGGAATTCTTATTTTTAAGACAGTTTTTTAGTTGGAGTCGGGGATTTTACGACTCCAACTACTAGTTTTAGTTGGAGTCGTAAAATAGTAGGGCACAGCGTTCGTTCGCTCGAAGAGCAACCCGACTGGGGAAGTACCTTCACCTTACAGAAGACATTCCTTAATAATAACAATAATAATTTAATGTTGTGTTTATGAGTGTGAGTAAGGTCGCCAGAGCAACACTTGTTTGCTGACTCTTAAAGGCCGGCAACACACCCGCGACTCCTCTGGTGTTGCGAGTGTCCATGGGCGGCGGTGATCACTTACCATCAGGTAACCCTCTTGCTCGTTTGTCGACCTCTGACATAAAAAAAGAAATAATAATAAAAAAATAACGGCTACGTTATAAACAAATGTATAACCATTTTGTATTGAAAGGAAATTTTTCTAGGCCAACTCATTTCTTTATTTTTAATCTAACTCAAGGGTGTAAGAGCTTCCTTACTTCGTGACGTGTTCAAACTGATTTAAACTTTTGCATGTTCTACTACAAATTCAATTAGACTCGTATGATTGTTTACGACCGGACGGTGTAAAATCTATTTTATAGTGTTATAAATACACATATAATTTATTGGAAAATCATATTCGACGACCGCGAAATGTTTATAACTAAATTATTTGCAAGGAGTAAAAATAGAATAATATGTTTGCTTATCTACGATACAAGTTGCGTTAACAGATTATTATTTTATTGGTGGCGTGTTGCATGATCGAATTTCGCTCAAGGAAATTTATTGCGTGACCTCTAAAAAGTTTATTTTTTGTATTTTGTCTAGTCAGTCCCCGGTTACATAATAGTCCTACTCGACGGCTACGGTGACTTATCTTAGAGAATACTAGCCAACTACGCAATCCGCAGGGACGACTAACCCACACGACCTCGGAGCACATGGCGATCGTGTCGTATAAACAGTTCTCGTAACACAGCGAGTATGACGTAACAGGAAGGGTAGTCTTTATAAAAGCGTCTTAGGGCAAATCTGCCACTAAAACTGGACACAATAACTTAGAAGAAGATTTTGTTGCCTTCTAAAAAACTGTGACAGATAGATTACCCATACCTACCTCTTGTTATATTACACAAACATTAAGTCTATTGTAAATTTTATAGGACGTTGTTTGGGGTGAGAATTTGTTAGCTTTTTTAACTACTGAAAGAAAACTAGTGGAACAAGGGGAACTTTACAAGCATGCAGCTCACGGACATAAAGCTCACATAGAAACAAGAATTTTTAGGTCCTCTAAATAGTTACCCCGTGTGGAACACCGAAACACTGGAAGCCGTAGCGAGTATACATATATTAACATCTAGACCAATCCACCTACTGCGCAGCTAAATTGCCACTATAAGACTCCAAATGCCCAATTATGCTCTAGAACTAAACCGTTTTCTCATTTTAAGTGCTGAGCCCTGAAGGGACTCTCTTCAGTACTTCAGACCCTGTATAGCAGAACTTTGTTTTTTAATATTATTTCGCATACCAATGGATAGCACAAACTACATATGTCAGAAAATCGATTGGCACACACTCAAAACTCATAAGTCCGAATAATCTTTAGGCATACATTTCATAACCATACTCATTTAAAAGTAGAATCATTATATCACAAAAAGTACACGCCTGAATCGTCTTTTGGCATACATCTAATACATCGAAAGTCATTAAAAGGCAGAGCTGTCATACTTTCGACAGTTTACATTTAGAACATTCTTTTGGCATTCATTTAATTTCCATAATAATTAACAGAACTTTCCATGCTGCATGCAAGCAAGCATATAATACGCAGGCATACAAGCAGGCAGGTAAGAACCCCAAGTGAGTTTATCGAGCATATGATTTTATGCTCACCACCGCAGATTCGGCTTGCTGGTAGGCTTCGCCCCTCCGCACCTACGCGGGTTTTAATTACACTCTAGGGGGGTAGACAGGACTACGTAGAGATTATGTAGATAGATTTGCAGCGACTCGTTTGTGTCAATAACTTTTGTAACACAACATACTGTTTTTTTTATTTAAATATATTAATTCAAGTTAATAATAAATTTCTTATAGTCAAAGCAATATGCGTAATCAAATTATTTGAAATGAAATTTTGCCATATTTATAGTATGCCAAATGAAATTGTATAAAAAAATAAACGCAATTCTAAGCGACATTATACCAAACTATAACTGTGCACAAAGGTAATTATTCAAAATAAAAATCTACCATGTTAAAAGTATAAACAATATATACATAATAAACATTCTACCAAATAATAATTATATTAAATAAGTTTTACGACTTTATATTCGTTAAAAGAAAATTATGTCAAGTATATTAGTTATGCCAAATTAATTTCATAGCATCAAGTTTCTGCCAGATGTAGGGAATCCCCCTGAAACGATCCTCTATGGGTTGATCGACACTTGAATTATGGATCCTTTACATATTTATCATAGTTCTTGCGTGACTTAATTTGTAACCAAGGGCCGTACGGGGCGGCCCGTGTGCTGCCGTCACCGCACGAGTCATAAAAACTCCAATTTAATGGCTGTTAATAATGACCGAGTTTACGAGCCATCCTACCAATTTATGGCATATTGGCAACCAGCCGATATAGTGCGTGTTCATTGTCTTATGACAGACGATTACTGACAAACGAGGGCTTTAATATTATGTATGATATATGTTGCTGAATTGTTATAGAATAGAGCAACAAAGTTCTTGGCTTGAAACTAATGACATGCTCGAAATATGTACATATGTTATATGCTTTGTGTATGTTACGTACATAGCATACTGCTAATCACATTCAAGATGATTATACCTATCAAATTGAGAAATTTATTGTAATATAGGTATATAACCATATAGGTTGGTTGGTAAAAATGAATGTCCTTTTTTCCTATTTGCAGATTATAAATACTTCGAGGGTAGAATCAAATGTAAAATTAACTTCATAAATAGCTACGTGGGATTTGTGTGACCCCCGCAAAATCAGTTTAATATGTTTTTGTAGCTTGTATGTCATTTATAGTATTAGCTAACTCCATAAAAAATCGTCTAGATCCGTTCCCTGTAAAGGTATAACAGGCATAGTAACGTAAAAATACACAAACTTTATTATTAGGAGAGTCCTTGAAATGAACCGCCCTCAGAAAAAACAGGAAACACCCCCACAAACATTGATAAGGATAATCACTAAGGACTTAAATAATGCCAATGTAACATCCAATATCGGACAAAATTGAGTAACCTGGAGAAAAATTACTAGAAGAACCGACCCTAAATAATAGGATTAAGGCTAGACATAGCAAGATATTGTATTATGCAATGACATCTGCCATATTTTAGCACGATCGCAAAAGAAGAGTTATAGAATTCCAGCAGCTAACAGTGACCCTTACAAGATCATCGGTCCATCTTGTAGAGGGTCTGCTCACGCAGTGTCTTCCGGTGTCTTTTGTAACACATATGGCTTGAAGTAAAACTTCCTAGCCGAATACGTAATAACTTGTAGATATATTTATTTTTTTATTTTACTTTAATTAAAACGGTAGAACACCAATTATAATAAATAAGGAAAATTAATACAATAATAATATTAAATATGTATGCATAAACATTGATTTTAAAATACAATCATACATCATTCACACAGAAACGCAAACATTCTGACAATATGTCCACAAACAAATCACGGTCAGGATTGACACTCAGGAGACCATTAAGTGCTGACTTAGCGCGCGCTACGGTACGGCAACGTGGCACGGCAAACAATTCGTATATGACATATCGACAAACAATATGTAATTATGTCTAATGTCTGTATATAGCACTCTAATAAAAGTCTGATAAGGCATTCTATTTGTGAAAATGGTTTAATATTTGAATACCTCTCTGGCCGAATATTTCGGTCGGTCACGGTGGTAAAGAAAACTTCAAAGAAGTCATTATACCTACTTACACCTTACACCGAACGCCAAGTATATTGTTCCGCGTAATTCACATTGTTCTGCGTAATTCATACATTATTTCTCATTGTTACAACGCCGTTTAAGTAAGGAACGTATTTCTTGTTAATCTAATTATTTAATGGCAATTAACGTTCATCACCATCATATCATCATATTTTGACGGTCACCATAGCCTGGTTGGTAGTGATCCTGCCTACGAAGCTGGTGGTCCTGGGTTCGAATCCCGGTAAGTGCAAATATTTGTGTGATGAGCACGAATATTTGTTTCTGAGTCATGGATGTTTTCTATGTATCATCATCATCATATCAGCCGAAAGACGTCCACTGCTGGACAAAGGCCTCCCCCAAAGATCTCCACAATTGCCGGTCTTGCGCTATTCGCATCCAGCAGTTTCCAGCGACCCGCACAAGATCATCGGTCCATCTTGTAGGGGACCTGCCCACGCTGCGTCTTCCGGTTCGTGGTCGCCAACTCAAGAACCTTTCTGCCCCAACAGCCATCGGTTCTACGAGCTATGTGCCCCGCCCACTGTCACTTCAGTTTTGCAATTCTTCGGGCTATGTCGGTGACTTTGGTTCGCCTGCGGATCTCAACATTTCTGATTCGATCCCGCAGGGAAACTCCGAGCATAGCCCTCTCCATTGCTCTTTGGGTGACCTTGAGCCTTTTAATAAGGCCCATAGTGAGCGACCACGTCTCTGTTCCGTAAGTCATCACTGGCAACACACACTGGTCGAAGACTTTCGATTTGAGACACTGCGGTATTTTAGACGAGAAGATGTTACGTAGCTTCCCGAACGTTGCCCAGCCGAGTTGGATTCTACGATTGACCTCCTTCTCGAAGTTGGACCTACCTAGTTGGATGGTCGGTCCTAGGTAAATATAATTCTCTACAACTTCGAGTGCAGAGTCACCAACTTTCAATTGAGTGGGTGCAACATGGACATTTGACATGATTTTCGATTTTCTATGTTTATAAGTATTTATCTATCTATATAAGTATTTATATCGTCGCCTGGTACCCATAGTACAAGCTTTGCTTAGTTTGGGGCTAGAATGATCTGTGTGACATTGTCCCTAGATATTATTATTAAATATCAGCCGAAAGACGTCCACTGCTGGACAAAGGCCTACCCCAACGACCTCCTTAATGGCCATCGGATTCACGCGAGCCTTGCAAGTTCGTCAATCCATCTTGTAGGGGGCCTGCCTACGCTGCGTCTTCCGGTTCGTGGTCGCCACTCGAGAACCTTTCTGCCCCAGTCGCCCTCAGTTCTACGAGCTTCTTCTAGCCAGCTACTTACTTCAGTTTTTGCAATTCTTTAGGCTATGTCGGTTCACCTCCAGATTTATACGTTTCTGAGTCCGTTTAAGAGCTACAATAAAACAGACAGATACACACACGTGGACGGACTTCTATCATATACATTCTAAAAAGATCATACTTTGGAATTGAGAATCACCCTATTTTTAAACTCAAAAAGGGAAAAATAGTTCCACAGTATTAAATTTCATTTCTTTTTGTAAGTATATATTTTCGATTGTTTGTCAACCGCAACATTGTTATTTTTTTTTATAATATAAAAGATATATGGCCCCATATAATTTTTATGCAAATCGGATGTTATAAAAAAAGGTGCAGCCGATTTTATGAATTTAATACGGGTATACTTAAAAATATTGGTTTGATACTTAAAAAACTCTCATAATTATTTTCTTAATCGATTAGGAATCCTTTTCTTTAAATCTAATACACATATAAAGATTTTATTTAAATTCGTTTGTAATTTATATTTAGACTGAAATAATTGTAAGTATACTTAGACAATCTATCTTCAGACATCTATTTTCAGCGATCATCAAAAATAATTTAACTCGTCCCGTGGGGGGCATAGAAATTGGCCGAGGGAATACCTACCAGAGAACAGGCAGCAACGTTTTTCTGTAACTATGACCATCAAACTGCGATCGCCAACCCAAGCGTGGCGATTATGGCATATCCCCCATTCTTTGGGGAGGCTTTTGTCAAGCAGTGGACGTGTTTTGGCTGACATGGTGATGATGATGATATATATAAAATATTAATATCCTGCGCCATTATTCACACATGGACATCTGAGCCCAAACTAAGCAGAGCTTTTACTATGGAAACCAGATAACTGATATACTGCTTTTCTTTTGTAAATACGTACTTATATAGATATCTACTGTGCCCCGCGGTTTTACCCACGTTAAACTTTATAAATTATAGCTTTTGTGGTAATCCAGGGAGTCAGCTAACTCCATGCCAAATTTTATTAAAATCGCTACAGCCGTTTAGACGTGAAGAAGTAACAAACATACCTACTCACACACAAACTTTCACATTTATTATATTTAAATATAGTCTTATAGATAGGTAGTCTTCCAGTTGTATGTAAACAGACATGTTCATGCTCACAAATAGCTGTCCTGGTTGGGAATCGAACCCACGACTGGTCACGGTTCACGGTGGCGTGAAAAGCAAGTAACTACTAACTACCAACCACGCCAACCGGCCCGCCATATAGAAGTATTCGTAGTTTCGAAATACCACTCACACCATAAATGCCACTCGAGTAAACGTTTCTTACATGGAGATTTGGAATATAGTTCATACATTTCTACCGAGGCGCCAATTCCTACAGTCACGAAATTTCGTTTACGAAACACGACATTTGTTGCCACGTACATGACATGTGTAATTTATGTATAAAGACTCACAAACCATTACCGCGTTTCCGTTCTTTATAAACAAAATGTAAGATGTAAGTTTTTCTTTCAAAGTAAACTAGTCAATCACCCTCAGTTCATTCTGTTCGATCAAATATATTTTTTACAAAGTTCCTTCATAAGGTTCTTAGGAACTGAGGACGTGTTATTGTAATACGAGATCTCTGTAAAAAAAAAGGTATCTTGATGCTGTGACTTCTTGATTGTGGAAATCAAGAAGTCTCAGCATTTCTTATATTCATACTGTCAGACCTTCTACACGTGCAGTTTGTGGGCTAAATACACGCAGGGGACGTATAACGCCTTGCGTATACAGTATAACGCGTTCAGGGTGTTGATGGGGCTGCCGCGCTATTGTAGCGCGAGTGGCATGTTCGCAGAGGCGCACGTGGACGGCTTCCACGCCATCATGCGTAAGCGCTGTGCATCGATGATGGCACGAGTGCGCAGCAGCCCCAGCGCCATTCTGGCCGCGTGTGCCAGCCGCTGGGACTCGGTACTGATGGCCCACTGGATAGGCCTTCACACGAGATCAAGCGCCTGACGTATTTGTACCTTTTACTAACACTAGGCTAAGAACATTGTTACTAACTACTCGTGATCTGTATTTTTGCTAACAATAGGTTAAGAACACTGTTACTAACAATGGACAAATGTCTGAAATAAATGTATTTATTATTATTATTTCTTATATAACTATTGATTTCTATCACATCTATCAACAGATTACATCACTACTACCGTGACAAATAGAACAATGCGGAATGGATAACTTATCACAGCGAATTTACATCGTATAATTGGTACAGATGCCAGCACATCAAGCTACCCCAATCTGTCAAATTTCCCCAATCGAAAGTGAACCTTATGCTTATGTGACGAAGTTGAAGATTGGGATAGCTGGATGTGCTGGCGTCTGTACATACCTTTGTATAATTGGTTGTAAAAATACCACTCTAAAACTGATATGCCGCTAATTATGTTACATGAAATAATGTGGATTTATTTCCCTAGTGCAGACAGTTCAAAAACCATTATGTGTGCCGAAAACGTCCACTGCTGGACATAAGTGTCCCGCAATTATGTTGATTAATTTGGGGGGGGGAGGGGTATGTTATAATCGCCTTTCTAGACGGAGCCGTTTGCGATCGCAGATTAATGGTTATAGTAACTACTCAGAGAGACGCTGCTGCCCGTCCTCCGGTAGATGATAACTCTAAATATATAAATTAGATTTAAGGATTCTGATGACAGAGGATAACGCTCAAAGTAATAATGATCTTTTATTTCGATTTGACTTAAGTGAATTGCAATATAAAAAATAATAGATATCTGTTTATTGCATTTAAAATTTACAATTATTTGTGACAATTCTTAACTTAATCTAAAACTAAATAGATTATTCAGTTAAGGAGGTGCTATACAGGGTATCTAAAATATAATAATGATTGATTACGTAATTTGTCGCGTATTTAAGTAATGTCTCTTCAGAATGTTACGTATTTGTCTATTGTTCTTGTTATCAAGCTTATTAACTACAAGTTTAGGTATCCTGTTTAGAATTTTAGGTAATATACATTTTGATATTCTCTCACCGTATACATTAGTATATACAGGTATTACGAATGTTGCCAGGTGTGGCAAGTTACGTAAATTACTTGGTCGTGATGTTCTAGTCATGTTAGCTAATTAGGTACAATCACCATAATGGGCTATAATTTCCAAATCAATTTTTTCATAAATACTCATGACCTTGCAGTAATTAAAAAGGTTGTGTTATTGTCTCTGTTTTTGTACCTACTTTAAAAGTTAAGTACCTTAGTAATTGTTTTCAGTAACCTGGTTGAAAGTGACCTTATGCTTTTGTGATAAAATTGAAATCTAAAAAAGATATTTGTCAGATTGATATTTGTAGCTGGATGTGCTGTCTGTACATATAGCTCATGGGAAGCGTGACGTGACGATAACGCGAGTTCCATGATTTTTTTTTTTCAACCAAAAAGTGCAAAATGTGCTTAAAGAGGTTTTCACTTCAAAAAATCTTCTATCATTTTTATAATTGCCAGTTCAATCAATAGAATCAATTTGTATTTTGCTAGGCATTCTCATTTTCCAACAACGTTTCAATATTCGAAAAAAATAAGACCTATAGGTATGTTTGAACACATTTACAAGCTGAACCTCCAAAAATAGTTATGAAACCTTAGACTTTTCAACTTGTGTACTATAGTCATAGTCATAGAATATCTGATATGAATATAATTTGAATTTAGTTTGACTAAATTAAACTTTATCAATAGTTAAGAAAAACATATTGCAGTATTTTCTTTTTATACTTCTTCTTCTAGGCGATATTTGAACAACTTCCATACAAAGAATGTCAATGTCATTCGGACGGTTTCATCCAAAGATTTAGCATTCAGTACAAGTACCTCATTAACTCTGGCTTACCAGTTTAGGACCGATTTCCTATGATCTTTGTAACTACCAGAATAAATTTAAGACATAAATTATAGCAGTAATATGATTCAATACGAATCATATCTTTTATTGACGGATGTTTAATGCTCCGAACAGTTCGAGCACATAATTGATGAATGACCAACCCAGTCCAATGAAAACATTACACAATTCGCCTTTATAGTATTAGCACGTTTACTGCAAGTTCCATTACTGTTTTTCCATAGCCAGCCGATAGAATATGGTTACTAAATCTTCAATGGATCCTTTGTAAACCGAATCGAACTAGACAAGTCCGATGACAGTATACGTCAGTAGTATCGAACAAAACGAATCACGTGCAAGCCCACTCTAATGTTTGCTTACATTTCCGTCGAATGATCTGCATATAATGTACCAAAGCTCTTAATTCTATAAAATACAAGTTTTACCATATTAAAGACCACCACAAAGCTATTTTGCATCATTTATCTCCACAAAATTTACACATGTGTCGGAAACCAAAACAAAACAACGTCAATTCTTCACTCCATAAAAATATTCAAGCATCATAGGTATTTGCCAACTAAATCATTATGATCATTAATGCTTTACTGAGCTTTGACAGCTGTATACAACAAAAGCAGTATTACTTACTAATAGATATATATTAAAACGCGTTTTCGCAACACAGAAATTAGAACTGAAATTCGTATTTTCTTTTGCGTTCGTTAGTTATTATTTATATAAGATACTAGATGATGTATAATAAATCCATCCACATTAAGGAAAACATAAACTACAACTGAATAAATATAAAATACGACACTGAAAATCAAGATGGATTTGACGTCATTTAGAGAAAGGTCATGAACCCGACCTTCTCTAATATGTTAAATCTTCAAAATTCACCTCGAAGCCCGTTTGCATCTCAAATAGAAGGCCAAGTTAAACATAGCTTAAGTTTATCATGGTTTGCTAAAGATAACAGTCTTCACCACGTGATTATTATTATGATGCATCCTGTATTAATAAATTGCGCTATATTCCTCTTCACATCAAAGAAACTCGATCATTCCGACATTGTAAACACAACATCGGCACCACACTGAGTGCGACGTAGAGCACATTTTCCTAGAATAAGTATTATATACCGACTAGTTCCCTGTTCCGTCCTAATACAAAATTAACCGTCTCACCGTTAATCCGACGCTAATAGAGCCGACCTTGACAGTCGTAAATATTTATATCAGGGTTTACGATGGTCAGTGTGAATGTCTTCTAATTTTAAGATGAGATGTGGTTGGTATTGAGGAGTGAGGATGAATGTGCATGTCACCATTGACCGCAATCCACATTCATTTTAACAAAACGAATCACGTCGCTTGAGGAGGGTTGACAGCTAACGAACTACATAAGTCTTCTATCAGTTTGAACACTGTATTTATGTTATCCCAGCATTATTTGATGGATAAAAGTTGGGTGAAGATAAGCTTAAGATATCAGGCAAAGAATGAAATATTAAAGCGAAGGTTTCTGTTTATTTTTTTTACCCAGACTAAGGACGTGAAGTCTCATAAGATTGAAGACTTATACCCATGCGTCTATTTGTCTGTCTGTAGCATCAAACTTCCGTTTCATGGTGATTTATGTCATAAAATTAGTTTAATTCTGAATTCGATATTAGCTAGATAATACAAAGCAAGGAAAACCTGATTTTGTCTGAAACATTGCATACCATTCAATAATTTATATTTAAACAGGAAGTTGGAAAATGTAGGAACAATTTGATCAGAACAAACAATATGATACATACAACAGTATCGCACACGCACACACAATATTAATTTATGCTAACAATAAACAACTACAATTCATATTGTATAATGCCTGCCACAAAGCAGTGAAACATACGCTCGCAATTAATGTTTAACCTGGTTTAACCTATATAAAATAGCTAAGGCTCACCCAATAGATCGTTAATTAAGTGTCATGGTGTTTGATGGGTTCGAGGATGGGTCATTAGTCAAATATGAAAGAACGTTTTTATCGATACGTTTTTGGTCGGCTTACCATGATTATTCGTTTTATGAATGAATGTCTAACGTGATTAAAAAATAAATTGAGGTTCAAGAATAGGTAGCATCCGTTCCTATAACAATTTAATAATACCGACAAATACGTTGCCATTAACTTGGTAAAATAAAGCCACTTTTTTTTCACCAATAAGGTTATTTTTTTTATAAAGAATGGGGAAAGCAATAGAAGGTAAATGTTATACTTTACAACTATGTACCATATATATAATATTATAAACGCGAAAGTTTGTAAGTATGGATGAATGTCTGTAACTCTTTCACATAAAAACTACGGAATAGATTTTAATGAAACTTTACAATAATATAGTTTATACATCAGAATAACACATAGGCTACAATTTATAGAAATATTGTGTGAATTGTCCAAAATATGACGATAAGTGTCAAGTAAGTAGGAAAATATCTACCATTTGCGAGCTATTCCGGCGTGCACTGCCAAACCGGCACACATTCTACTAATATTATAAATGCGAAAGATGGTTAGTATAGATGTGTGTATGTATGTTTGTTACTCTTTTACGCCAAAACTACTTTAATGTCGGTGAAACCACGGGGCGCAACTTGTGTACCATAAAAAAGCGAGTTTAGCTAACTCATGCGTTCAACACGTAATCGCTTTATTTTGCCCTTCGTGACAACTTATTTCTGTGCAAGTGCTTTTTGATAACTGACATAAAATACAGGAATAGACCGGACGTTCAATCTAAATTAAGATCGTAATTGAGCGAAATTCCTCCTAGACTCGACTCGATGTTGTTCTTTGTGTCTACAACATGTAACTTAATTAACGCACTCCCTGAAAATAGTTTGTTCAGGATTGTTTACTGAATCGAAAAAATGATATAAATATCATTTTTAATATAAGTAATTTTTTATTCCAAAATAATTAAAACTACGGAAATTATTGTCATATTTACCCTGTACAGGCAAAACAAATTGAAATGGGCCGTAAGTCAAAGTAATAAGACTTTTATATCGCAGTTTTATTTGTATTCATACAAATTCCATCATTCAATACACAATAAAGAAAAATAAACTTTATTCCAAGAAACTAATTTAGTAAATAACAATACATATATACATGTTAAATTATAAATTCCGTTACATACACTGAATTTTTAATTTAACATGTATATATATTGTTATTTACTGATTTATGCTTACAACATAAGAATCTAAATAAAGTAATTAACGCACATCCTCAAACACCTTGGGGTGTTTGAGGATATGCGTTAATTAGGTTACGTGTTGTATATTTCTGTTACCTTATTTGAAACCACCTAAAGTTAGATTTTAAGAATAATTCAATGTTAGAATTAGAATTTGTGGCCCCATTCAACGTCTGTTAAGAAGCTTCGCTTGAAAAATATGCTGTTTTAAATTAGAAATCGAGTTGATTGCCGCATATTCAGATTGTAGAGCAATTAAAAATATTCCAGGCTTACCCACATAATGCTTTTACATTTCCTGTTTCATTGTTTGTATTTCACATAACTTCATTATTTTTACAACCCGCAACAGCGAACCAAAAGCTTTGCTCGAAAGTGGACCAACTTATTGACGGGCCGATTGGCGTGGTTGGTAGACACTTGCCTCTCAGGACGCAGGTCGTAGGTTCGATTCCCACCCACGACAGATATTGCATGAACAAGTCTGTTTGTCCTGAGTCAGTGTGTAATTATCTACGTAAGTATGTATTTACAAAAGTTTTCTGGTTTCCATAGTACAAGCTATGCTTAGTTTGGGATCAGATGGCCGTATGAATAATGTCCCAGGATATTATTATTATCAAACAAAAATTAAATTATAATAAAAAAACCCTATAAAATCAAAAGAGTACAAGGTGAAAAATCTTTGCACTTGAGTGCAAACGTAACTTTTCATCACACCTCAGCGAGGAAATGACTATTGCGAAAAAAAATCTTATCATAAATACTTTTATCTCAGTTAAGGTATTAATTACTATATGATATGTAAGTATTACAGGACAATCTTTAAATTATAACAAACTAGCTGCGCCCCGCGGTTTTACCTGCGTGTTACTTTATAAATTATAGCCTTTTTTTTTTTTTTTTTTTTTTTTTTTTTTTTTTTTTTTTTTTTTTTTTTTTTTTGATAAGGCAGGGGGAATGCTAATGCATGCCACCCGCAAAAAGTGTCTGCGGGTGGGTATGTCGGACTCGCACCGACTAAACCTAACCTGCCGTGGACTTCTTCTGGCGCCTGATGGGGGGAGCCCCGGGAACGCGGGTATGCTGCTCCGGTGCCCCCCTTTTGCGCCGTGTCCCAGATGGTCGGGACACGCACCCGGGGAGGACTGTGAGTTGCCCTCCCCATTTGCCGACTCCTGCCAGTACGGCACAGCGACTGTGCCACAAACAGTTCGCTGTCTTCCCGGGGCTGCTTGCATATGGCGGCAGTAGAGGACACTTCTCATACTGCCACCGCAACCCCGAGGGGAGTAGGGCTAACGGCTGCCGCCGCCGCCCCGACGCCTCCTCCGTCTACGAACGGGGTCGGCTCGCTCCCGATCCCGCTCGGCGGATAAATTATAGCCTATACCTATTTTATTCGGATATAGAAGCTGTATTCCGTCCGGTAGTTTTTGCGTGACGAAGTAACAAACATACACACTCACACAGTCACAAACTTCCGCCTTTATAATATAAGCGTGATAATACTTAGGTATAATTAAGAAAAACTAAAAGTAACGTTGCTCCAGTTTAAGTGTAATAAAACAGTAATATAGCGCAAAACAATTAAAAAAAGTACACCAATAGAAGGTTCCGAGTTTTAGTTTTTAATAAATTAAAAAAGTTGTATGATAAATTCGGCACCATAGAGGTAGAAGAACAATAGGTTTACTGATATTTTACATTCATAACTTGGTGCACACGATGTTCTAAATTCAAATTTACTTTAACGAAGATAAAAAGGACTTTTCCTCTCAGATATATCGAAGAGTAAAAATGCTCTTTACGAGATGGGGTGATGAAAAAGTAATTTGTGGAACGAAAACCACAATACCAAAAGGTCGTACTAAGGCATTTATGAATTTAAATTATTTAAATTGGACTTGCGACATGGTCCCTTATAAATATTGCTCGGAGCAGATTCTTAAGATTTAAGTACAAGGAAATTAACAATAAAAATATTAATAACAGTAGTGTTAATTGCGCTAAATGTCAATTTAACAAATCACTACATTTTAATCTTGTATTTTTATTGTCATATAATACCCGCAGAGTCTCACCTCATTCCATTATTATCTTTGTTGGGGTGTACTTGCGTACAGCACTTCGACCCTTCAGGATCTTTTGTACTAAATTGCCTCATTCCATTACTTAGGATATTAACATTTTGAAGCGGTAGACTGACGTTCAAAAATTACGCATTCCTAAAATTTTGATCGTGAACTATCTGATAGCAATTAAAAAGAGTAAAACAACAATTGTTCTAATAACCAAAGAATAACATCAAAACCAACCAAAAAGTATCTAATCCCGGCTATTAAACTAAAGTATAACATTTGAAGTAGCTGCCAATAATTACATTCATTCGTTCCCTATTCTTATTGCCAACTAATTTAAATGGTTTTTTTAACAGTGGGTACTAACGAATGTATTCAAATATCACGAGTACACTACAGACAGATCTTATGCAATATAAATACTGCATAAAATTATCCGCATATAGCTTTCACTGGCGGTCTCTATCCATCATCGGGAACAATACATTTTTATATCTGAAAGGAACCCTATCTAAGGTAGGTAGTTGGGGCGCATTGGATCCGGTAGTGGCATTAAAGCGTGACCGTCGTTATAAACACAAGGTCCGCCATAATAATAATACCTTAATATAGACAGAACCATTCAGACAATATGTAATAAAATATATATATAAAACTATAAATTTTGATAATTAAACTTAAACATAATCTCTTTGACAATAACTTGATACAAGCTAGCTAAATATCATTGCTATTATAAAATATTTTTTTGAAATGTTTCATACAATCCGTGTACCTAAATATCTATGTAACTAGAAATAATAATGTATACTTAATTATATTACTACAAACATGTTCTGACTATTTACAAGAGCTTTTTTAAAGTCTACGTGAAAAAATACCTTTTTATTTTATTTTACCCTATGTCCTTTTCTATACAATGTATTTGCTTAGTTCTATGATGATCGGTTAAGTAGATCAAAGGAGAAGCCGTAACAAACAAACACACACATTCTCTTCTATAATATTAGATATGATACCATTGCACGAGAATAAGTGGGAGGAGCTCTTAGACCATCCAAATTACAAAAGAGGAACCGTTATCTTATTGACAGAATACACTGTTTATATGTGGTACAGATTCTTTTGTTTCTTTATTTGTGTAGCTGTGGGTAGTATACTATAGAGGTACAGATGCCAGCACATCCAGCTACCCCAATCTGTCAAATTTCTTTTACAGATTTCAACTTTATCACATAAACATAAGGTTCACTTTCGATTGGGGAAATTTGACAGAATGGGGTAGCTTGATGTGCTGGCGTCTGTACATTTTTGTATTTTGTGTTGGCTTCAGTATAACGAACAGTTCTTCTCTTCTTCTGAGATTTTTAAACTATTCAACATTATAAGGAGCCTTTTGGACTAGTGGTTAGTCGTCTTGAATGTGAAAAATCGTGGGTTCAATCCCCATGAGCACGATGATATGTTCTGTATCTGGGTGTAATTTACCAATCTTGGGGTGTTCGATTCCCACCCAGGACAGATCATTGTGTGCATGAACATGCCTCTTTGTCCTGACTCTGGGTGATATTATATAAGTATGTGTTTATAAAAGAAAAATACTATCTATACATATAATAAAATCGTAGGAAAGTCAAAACTGTACATTGAATATTTTTTTAAAACGATACTTGGTCGTGATCTACATTCAATATCGAAGCCTAAAATATAGTTTTTAGAATTTTGGTCTGTGTGTCTGTTTGTCTGTATGTATGTCCGGGCTAAACACAAAAAATACTGCATGGATTTACTTAAAATTTTGCATGAATATTACTTAGAGGTCGGGTCAACATATAGGCTACATATTATCACGCTATCACCTAAGGTGGAGGAACTGTGATAATATACAAAATTTAATGTGGGTAAAACCGCGGGGCACAGCCAGTATTTAATATATCAGTTGTCTGGTTTCCATAGTACAAACTCTGCTTTGTTTGGAATCAGATGGCCGTGTTTTAGTTGTTCCAAGATTATTAAGGTACATTTATAAATACTGGAGTTGTTTTCAAATGACTTTTTTTATATTCTTGTATATATATTTTCTTGTATTGTTTCTTTACCCTCGTGTACATAATTATGCTGTTATAGGGAATGCTTATATTGTATCGCGTTAAAAAAACGAAACGAACGATTATTACAAGCTTTTCGAAGTATCATGGGAAAATATTAACAAACGTAGGTAATAGCACACAGAGCGCTACTATGTAAGTCGTTAATGAAAATTTATCGGCCAAACCACAACAGCGCGATTACTAACTCAAATTAAACATTTACTGTTATATAAACATTACAATTATCCGTGTTCTATGTAAATGAGTTAAAGCTCATACAAGTCGGAATGTTTACACTCAAATGCTTTATTGTTTCTTAATACTGATGATGGTGAGTGAATTATTACAAACTCATACATTTTACGGAAAAGTTCAATGTATGAGCCTATAAATACTTAGGTTTACTGATGGATATGGAATGGAAACTGGCACGGAAAAGCGATCCTTATTGTAGCTAGTGAAAGTATAGATAAATTGTATATGGTATGTATGTCCATGTCTACAAATACTAAGGAAAAAAATCAATACCTACTTGATGTTCTACGTTATTCAAGGACTCGTATTTTTATTGACAGATAATTCAATTGTTAAGCAGTTATCTTAAACTGGCGATCATATCAACGAAAGGCAGAGACCATTTTGTCAGTAATGTGTACCACTTTATGTTTTAATATATAAACTGTTTTATAAATCAACACCAACTTCAAAACCGACAAAAAATATACAATAATTGCAATTATACACTAAATTATAACGTTATGAGTAGGTTAACAAGAAACTTGAATGAATATGTGTAATAACGACATAAACTTTAAAAATATATATAAGTTTATGATATTATAGTCTAGTAAAGGTGAAGACTGAGCTTATGATATAGATATGTGAAACTTCACGAACCACATGTGTAAATTGAATCGATTTACGGTTCACATTAGTAGTCAAGAATAATATTTTATAAAATAATAATGTCCTCCAGGCCACTCTCACCGGAGATTAGCCAACTACGCATGACGTATTATAGTGCTCAAGTGTGTGCGCAAACACAGGGGCACTTTCTATTCCATCACTCATGATCCTATGGGACGACTAGCGACACGATCGGAAAGCGATCAGGTACAGGAACAATGATTTATGTAATCTCTGAGGCACGGGGTTATAATACCGCCAACTCCCAGACTTCGGGCTGATACTAAGAAAATTTTCTGTTAAGGAAAAATCGCTAAAACACTTTTTGGCTCGACCCGGGATTGTATACTGATAATTGAACTATTCAATTTCATTAAATGTTAGAGCTTGGATGAGATGATACGTGGAAGATACTTTCAAATACAAACTCACGGCAAGTTGGAATTAAATGGCGGCTTTATTCTTATGACTGATCTCATTCAAGCTCTAACATTTAATAGTTCAATAATCAGCATATAATCTTCTTACTTAATGACTTATATAACATCTAATAGAAGGAATTCTATAATATTTAGAAATATATCACTGAAAGCCTTCGCAAGGTTAATGTCACCAAGTGACACATTTTACGGAGTTATTATTACTTTTTTAAGATATTAATGACACCTAACGCTTAAAACAGCGCAGTGATGTAGATATTTATAATAACCATTTAAAATATCATTGGTTTCGTTTCCGTAACAATACTGGAAAACTCGGCAAATCTCAGTCAGTATACCCTGTCTCTCATTTTCCCCCATAGCACATCGTACGAAACACGTCTTGGAAAGATCAAGGAAACAGGCATACACCGTTTTGCGATCTGCGATCTAAATAATATTGAACAGTATGCTTGAGACTTAAAATTGCGCTTTCGGTGGATAGTCCGGGACGAAACCCGAACTGTGCATCATGAAGATGTATGTAGTAATTTAAGCAAGAATCACACTGTCCAACACCTTCGCTATCACCGTTGCCAGTGAAATAGGACGATAATTGCCCTTGTCCGATATGTCATCAGTCCTGTTCTTCACAATGGGAATTATGATCGTCTTCATAAGATCAGCAGGTAAGTACGCGTGGCTAACACACTTGTAATATACACTGTGAAAAACATTGGTAGAACACGCGACAAATGGACACCTGCATGTTTTAGGTGCTCAATGCTGAGCCCATCATGTCCTGGAGATTTTCCTCGGCTCATATTATATATGACTTTCCTTACTTGTTTAGCTGAGAAACGTATCAGAGGATTTTCTCCACGACAGCTGGACTCAGGAGTAATCACGTCAGTTGGGGGATCGAGTGGGGATTTAATTCTAAAATGTTCTTTGAACATATTCGCAATGCCCGTCGCGTCACTTACGCCATCTACACATGTGGAGAGATTAGGCTTTGTTTCAAATTTTGCGGTTGACTTCCAGAATTTACCAAAATCTTTATTAGCGATTTGCGTGGCTAACTTCATTCCACCCACAGACACGCTTACCCCGCCTCGGTTTCCCAACAAAAGTCATTTTAGATTCCCTAGCTGGCTCACAGAGTATCCCTACAATACGCTCATACAAATTATCTAGAACAACTTTTTGTTCTGTCAAACCGCAAGGCCCGTTGGCGCAACACATAAACTCATGGGGAAATCAACGTCCCGCAACTTACTGTTACTTATGAGCCTTCATAAAAATATATTTTAATTTCATTATTTTTCGTCATTAAGTCAATGTCAAGTCAAGTCCGTCACAGTCAAGTCATACCCCAGTAAAGAAGTGGAGACTTTACTATAGGTTTATATGGAGTTTTAGATTCAATTCAACCCAGAAAATCGCAATTCACGGCAAAATGGCACTTTCCTCCACTTGTGTACGTTGTCGAAGATGTTATGTCTAAAAATCCACCATATTTACACATAAAAACTCGAATTTACACAAGTTTTTTAAAATGAAATGCCCTGGTGCGTCTTTTTCCGCGTTGTCGCCAAAATCTCCAACATTCTATGATAATTTGACTTTATTTCATTGCCATGATGTTTTCAAACCAACAGTGTATTTTTGGTACGTGATAATAAAAATATGTTGTTATTGTATTTGTTTTACTTGTAGGTATTAGTGGTTTGATAGTTGTTGAATGACAGAGTTTGAGTTTGTTTGTAGCAAATAAAATAAATATGGTTCCATTCCGTTTATGGTTCCATTCCGTTCACTGTTCCATTCTGAAATGTTTTGAGAGATTTTCCTTGACAGTTTATGAGTCAGATATAAATCTTGTATGTGAAAAATTAATGAAATACGGCACTATAAAAATGCACGATTTCTTTATTTTCACTATGTTCCAAGTTCATGTAATATATCATATATCTTAAATAAATCCCTTACTCGAGATAAATTTGAGGAATGTGGTCGCCAGGAAGAGCCTGATGATTTATACGTTTTGTTTATGGTCACTCACTTATTTTCCTCCAGTAAAACCCAGTACAGACAGCGCCGCACTAGGGAATCCGATCCCTGTGTCGCGGGGTACTTTACAAACATATAATAGTCGAACACAAATTCAGCCAGACTCAGAACAACTATTTATGGGTCACACAAATAGTGGTCCGGCGCGGGACTCAAACCCGCGACACGAAGCGGCAAGGCGACTGTCTTAGCCGCTGCGCCACACGTGCAGTCATTCTCATCGTCATTCTGTATATATTTAAGTAAACGTTGTACCTGTGCTGCTACAAAAACGCGATTTACACTTTAATATCAAAACTACGTCAGTTTCTGCAAACTAAATATAATCTAAAATCAATGAATCACCATTTAAATATATCCGTCGGATAGATACAAAAGTTAAGACTCAAACAACAAACGAATTTTATGTGAGTGTAGGAGAGACGAAGATCTTAAAGTGAATTAAGATATCAATCTTCATATTTAAAAGCGAAAGAACATTCATTCACGCGCAGACTTAACACGAAATCTCGGAAACGACTTAACCTAGGAAGCTGAAAGGTAAATGAGATAGCAAAGAACGACTTTTCCGACCGTACCAGGGGGTACAAGGCTATCGTAGATTAAGTTCCGGAAAGACATAGGTTACAAAAAAAAATTATGACTGCCGTAGGTAGTGGGCCTGCCTTCTGGTTCAAATCCAAAGGTTGCTGATTCGTTCCTCGCTCAAGACAAACATTTGTGTTCATGAACATGTCTATTTGTCTTTGTCAATATTTACAAAAAAAAATGTAGTTATAACCATTATCTAGTGTCCATAGTACAGACGCCAGCACAACAAGCTACCCCAATCTGTCAAATTTCACCAATTAAAAGTGAACCTTATATCATAGTGATAAAGTTGAAAATCTACAAAAGAAATTTGACAGTTTGCGGTAGCTGGATGTGCTGGCGTCTGTATAAGTTTTGCTTAGTTTGGGCTGTATGGCGCTGTAGGAAATGTCCCGCTTTATATTTTATATCAATAATTTACTCGGATTCCCCTTCAAGAATTACCACACCGGCAAAGCTGGAGCCGCAAGTTAATAAACTAAAACACAAAGAATAATCTCCTAAACCGTGTGATTTTACAAATTTGATATTATTTTTTTTTAATCAAAAATCTCGTAAACATTTCCGGTTCAAAAACGTGACGTTTGTACCTTTTATATCCTTTTTGGGGTCCATTGTTAAACCCCGATACAAATAGATGGGAGGATGTGAGAATCTGGGGTTCAGTTAAAAATTGATTTTCGAAGCACGCGGCTGTGTGACTGTACGTGACGAGAAGGATAATCACGTCTTTATTGATTGCGATTGATCTGACACTAAAGTTTATATCATTTATTCGTCATCTGCCATGAAATGCATACTTTTTATTATTCTGACATTTTTAATTCTATAAACAGTAGATAAAATAGGTTCTTATGACTATTATGGATCCAGAATTATAGTTTACATGGGTTACAATGGATCCATTTCCACAACAGTTAACCTCCGACGTTAGTATTGATACATGTTTTATAATAATATAGTTTATTTTTTTCACTCACAAGTTATGATTAAGTTTACAAATGTGACATTTATTTATGGGCTAACTTTGTGAGAGACTGGCGCTCGAAGTAGGTTAAAAAATAACCTGTATTACGAGTCACCAGGCCCTCCCGCAGAAGGTACAAACAAGATAACAGAGCAAGACATAATTATAGCATTGTAAAGTATGATCTTATAGACTAGAAGAATAACAAAATAAAAACATAAGAAAAACAAAAGAATAAAATCATAATAAAAACAAAAACAGCTTAAATAAAAATAACAGCCTAAAATGGATACTAATGTGTGTGTGATTGTGTAGTGAATGGAATGTTTTGCGTTTGTGTGTGTGGGCAAGAGAGATAGAGATAGAGGGCAGTGATAAGACACAATCCGAAATTTAAAGATGTCAGTGCGAAGGTAGTTACGATAGTGGAATTAGCAGTTTTTCAGTGTCTGAGTAATTTAAAGTTTGAAGATAGTTTGATACTGATGCTTTGCAAGTTGATTTGAGAAGAGGGTATAGGTTTAGGTGAGAATTAATTTTATTGTATAAATAGGGTCCGAGAAACCAGTAAAAACTTTGAGAAAGGGCTGTCTTAGCGGCATATGGCTCGCATATTTTGCCCTTTTGACGTTTGTCTTTAACAAGATCAGGGTCATATGGGAGTTGCGAGTGTTGCTTTAGCACAACATTCAATATAAAGACTTGTCTTACTGTGAGTGTATTCCATTTTTCATATAATTCGACTGTAGGGAAAAGGTAGAGCAGCGCCTACCTTCAGAATGGCCCGCTGGGCCCTTTCAACATAGATTAGATGTGACTTCGCAGCACCACCCCAAGAAATTATACAATAATCGATCAGAGACCGGCATAGCGCATACTATACTGTTTTTATTACATTCATGTCATTAATATGTCTAAGGGACTTGAAAATATATATAAGTTTGCGCAGGCGTGTAACTAGAGCTTTTATATGCGGTTTGAACGTCAAGCATTGGTCCATGGTAATACCAAGATATTTGACGTTTTCAGTCCTAGAGAGTGAAGCACAATTGCATGAAGATAGTTCTAGTGAGCAGGAATGAGCATAAATGTTTAAAGTAAGAGGAGGGAGTAAGTTTTGCCTGTGAGCAAATGTTATATATTTTGTCTTGCTGATGTTCAAGGACAGCACATTGTCATGTAGCCACATGTGGACGGCATTAAAACCATTTTGCGCAGTGTGAAAATAAGGCACATTAATAAACTCAACACGCAGACTTTTTAGATGTGTGTCAAATACTTAGTCATTCCTGAACGGACCACCTACCAAACCTATTTTAATTGGGACATTTCTTTATTTTGCATAAAATATATTTAAGTTCTTTCGAAGACTCAAAGATTCTCTTTTTGTTGGTGGGGTCTACTAATCCTGTTATCGACGGATAGATTAGTTCCTGATTGACTTTCAGTAATCGCTCAACCAGGAACACAGCTGTGTGACCCTCTATTTCTGCTCTTTTTTAATCGGTTAGTATGGAGGATGGTAAGCCACAAAGAAATTATATTTATTTGTTCTCCAAGGCACATCTCAAAACTTTCAGCACTGAGTAAAGAAGTTGTTGGTTATTTATTGACTTCAGGCTGCTACTGAAAGTTTTGATGTGAAATGTTTGTAGATGCACCTAGGGGTATGAAAGACGTATGTAATGACGGGATGCCGTTCTCTCCCACTGATAGCCATCAAAATGTCTAGGGTACTTCCTGACGTCTTGGTATTAATAAGCTGGAATTTAGTAAGGCGGCATGACGCTCATCATTATATTTTTAATTTATTAACGAAATTCTATATTTATTCATTGGGTTTCTTTTACTAACTATATTTTTAGATAGTTATAAATGTTGACGTTTAAGATCCGCCTATCATTGCGTAACATTTTTTTTGCTAAGCAAAGGGAAACGGATGAACGGGGTGCGTATTTAGTAATATATATGCCAATAAAAGCACCATAATTATGTAACAAGTTCTCAACTCCGAGGAGAAATATTTATGTTACGTCGAGAATGTTGAGTACGATTTAAGTTGTAAAAAAATTCATGCAATTTCCGCATACTTCATTTCATATTCAAGCTTTATTTAAAACTAGAATTATCCATAAAGTACGTAGTACTTATCATTAGAGACAAATTTACTGGATTATGGCGTGTCAAGAACAAATAAAAACATTTACGGTAATTCCTACGTGAATTAAATGTAACGAGAGGTATCCATTGAAAAGATATACGAGAAAATGTAGTTAAATATATACGAGGAATGTTATTTTGACCGCACATGTGGTGCAGCGGTTAAGAAAGTCGCCTCGCCATTTCGTGTCCCGGGTTCAATCCCCGCTCAGGACAACTATTTACGTATCCTATAAATAAATAATTTTATATTTTATTTTATTCTAATTTATGATTATCGTAATAAAAAAATTATGATTCAAGTACCTATAATAAAACTATTCCTATCAGTTAAAAATAATAATTAAATTATTACCGTTTTCTTTCATGTTATTTTAATATTATTATGTTTTCTTTATGATTATTTAATTCCATATTGTCACTATAGTTTTTATCTTATTTTAATAGGTATTGGTACTATGGGTTTTGATGTCTAAAATAAATGAATTTATTATTATTATAAATAGTTGTTCTGAATCTGGATGTACTTTGTGTCCGCCAATTAGTGATGTGCCGGATATCCGTATCCGTATCCGCGGATATCCGAAGCAGAAGAAAGATTCGTATCCGTGTCCGTATCCGTTACTTTTTGGCGGATCTTTTACGGATCTATTTACCTTATTAATTTTAAATTTATAGATAAAATTCTTTAAAGCGAAGGGTAAGGCTCACTAGCGACGCCAATTACCGAGATTCTGACGGTCCACAATTATTTAAAATAGATCTGGTTTAGTAGCTAAAAATTTAAAGCAATTGGCGTCGCTAGTACGCCTTACTCTTCGGCTTAAATAGGTGATTAGGTAGCAATAAAAATCTATTAAATTCAATACAGATACTTTTTTATTGAATTATTATATGTTTTCTTTGTAAATGATTTTTTAAGGAAGTTGTACCTTTACCCTTACGAGAATACTTTCCATCACGAATTTTACACTTTGCACATTCATCATTTATTATCACACAATAATTCCAAATGACACTACTAAACTTCTTTGTAGACATTTTTTTAAACTCATGTACCAATAGCAAACACAAACGTTATCTATGCTGCCCAGTGTCACATTAAACTAAAACAAAACAAAAGAAAAATCCGCCGCGCAATGCAAGCCAAAACATGTCTCAATTCAAGATCGCGCACACCGACACCGATTGAGTAAGAAAGTTAAGATCCGTATCCGTATCTGCGGATCTTGACATCAAATATCCGTATTCAGATCCGTATTCGCGGATCTACATTTTTGACGATCCGGCACATCACTACCGCCAATTATATGTTTGTAAAGTACCCCGCGTCACATGGATTAATTTTCATAAGGTGGGCGTTGTCTTTTTAAAAACAACAAAAAAGAGATAAAAGCTTAATGGACATGCAATCTACCAATTAATCATTGTAGGTGTATGTATAGTTTTAACACCACCTGATACTTGAAACTCCTTTGGTAAAAATAATATAAGGAAATTAAAGGCATACAAATGAAAATTTCATTCGTCTGCGTACAGTAAAATACTAATATAAATGCTAATAATCTTTGAATGCTAACTACGCTTCTTGATTTTCACGTCTAACCGTAGGAGTGTCACTTATAATTTTAATGGAACCCAACCATCTACGCGTCAAACCTTTATAAGTATGCACATATACTTATACACATCATTATTGCTTGGTGATATCACCATCCGATAGGTCCAATAACAACACTCTCAACTCTAGAGGAGTTAGAAGAGCCAGAGAAAGGTTTCTTAAAAAAGTAACTCTTTTGCAATTTTTAGAACAATGTGCTACTCAGGAGATAGATAGGGGACCACCTAACAAAAACGACATTTAGGCCCCTTATCTATCACGTGTATTATACGAGCTATGTACATAAAAAGGCATAACTGAGTTAAAACCATAACAAACTCGAAAATGCCCAGGTAATCTTGATGAGATTAGGTTAGGTTTAGATTTAAAGAACATTTATTCTTAAAAGAACAATTACAGTTCACTTGTATGAGAAATGCAAAGATTTAGAGATGCGTGTAGTCTTGTGACAAAGCATGCATAAAATAAATGTAAACATAAATATAACTAACTAAAATACTACACAAAAACTTAACAATTATTGATTACACTAACTAATAAATGTTGTAGGCAGAACAAAAAAAAAAGATTACATTTTGATGGTTATAATTTGTTGTGGTCCTCCATTATTACCTTTTTCTTCAAACTGCAGAGGCGGCCTTAAATCCAAGAGCGTTTTCCACCAGTCACCCGGTGGGTCATAGATAAAGATAATGTACTATTCTTTCGAATATGAAACGAGTATTGCACTTATTATTGTAAATGACAATCCCTTTCACTATGTGATGAAAGAACACAGAATTAATTCAAAATTATTTTCTTGAATATTAAAGGAGAAGCTGTTGCGGTGTCTAACAAGCAATGTTACTATTTTTGAAGTTATACTTCTTTTGGCGCGATGGAGAAAAATGATGAGAGTGAATTTTTACGATGCGCGCGCACACCGACACCTAAATTTAACAGCATGAAGTTAGTTCTAGATGAGAGTGAATTTTTACGATGCGCGCGCACACCGACACCTAAATTTAACAGCATGAAGTTAGTTCTAGGTGGTATGAAAATTGATAACTATGTTCAAGTTGTATTTTCTAGTATTTTTATTTAAATAAAATCTTTTTCATTAATTTTAATATTTATCGTTAATCACTACTGCATTTTAGTTATTTTTTTTCCATACGCCAAAGAAGTATAAATTCTAACGCGTGTACATAAGTACACACAGAATTTTCGAAGTTATACTTCTTTTGGCGCGATGGAGAAAAATGATGAGAGTGAATTTTGACGATGCGCGCGCACACCGACACCTAAATTTAACAGCATGAAGTTAGTTCTAGATGAGAGTGAATTTTTACGATGCGCGCGCACACTGACACCTAAATTTAACAGCATGAAGTTAGTTCTAGGTGGTATGAAAATTGATAACTATGTTCAAGTTGTATATTCTATTATTTTTATTTTAATAAAATCTTTTTGATTAATTTTAATATTTATCGTTAATCACTACTGCATTTTAATAATTTTTTTTCCATACGCCAAAGAAGTATAACTTCTAACGCGTGTACATAAGTACACACAGAATTTTTTTCTTTAATAATTAGTAAGGAGTTGTTTATCAAGGTATATGATCTTTCACATGCAACTGTGATCATATCAGTCGGCCTTGTTTCTAGATAAACAAAGCCGATGGATAATACCTACATCCCCCGGAGGGGTGTTAGCAAGGGAAACCTAAATTTGATCTGCCAGTGTGTTCGTAGCTTAACGCAGAGCGCCTACCCCGGATTGGTGCTGGTTCGATACCCGCCGGACGATTAAATTTATGATTTCCCATTTTTGAGATTATGAAGCAATGTTATATTAAAAGCATCAAAATAACAAATTTATTTATGACTTTCAGTTTTATAGTAGGTATATATGCTTAACTAATTAATTTTACGTCGAAGGAAGACAAAGAAACTTTCAATGCGCATGTCCGATTAACACTGCACCGGTTTTCTTGACAAAAAGTTGAGTATTATCTTTAAGGGTTTTATTTTCTTATCATTCTCCATCACAAAGGGACGAAACTGCCGCTAATTACGCATAGCATTCAACTCTCTCTGGGTTATAATCGCGAGCTCACAATCCCGAGCTCACAATCCCGAGGTGTCTTTGTATAAATGTGAATGTACCCAAACTTATGTAGCTCATACTCCTTAAAGTTTAATATAGTTTACGTTTATTTTTGCAAGCAACGGAGCATTAGCCGCCTCCGTTTGAAAGAAATATTGGGGAAGTATCGTCGGAAGTGAGCTGCAAGACTGGCACCTAGCCAGTTGTTGTTCGATCCTCACACACACTACAAAGGCCCAGAACTTTTTAGTTATATTGCATTGCATTTTGTTCGATCGTGTACGAATTGACAGGTGTCCTGTGGCTACGATTACGAGATAAGAATAACCATCGTGAGCGTCCTAAAATAAAATAAATGCGAAGCATCTTGTTGACCGATGTTAATTATACTTTCATACCTAGGTACGTGTGGATACTATGAACAGCTGATCCCTCAATAGATTGCTAAGTAGGTCAAGTAGTCGTGCTACGTGGCAAACGCAATTAGGAAAGAGGAAAAGTAGAACTAATGGACTGTGCCGTGTTAGCTAACAGGCAATCAACCACGTCATCAACACATTCATTAAACCAAACTTCAGATAATACAGAAGAGAAAACAAAAGAATACGCGTTTGATGCCGTGAGATTAAAAACATAAGAAAAGCTCCGTAGGCCTGAATATAAGCATATATGCAATTGTGATTACTTTGTACAATGATTATTCTTCTTTGATTTCGATATAAAACTTTTGTTATACATATTAGGTCATATCTACTAAAAATATTTAATAATTTTTAGTATGTGTTTTATTAAGAAAAATATGATGATAAAATTTAACATAAGAAAGGCGTAACGTCGTCGTGGTTGGTATTGAAGGTTGAGTAGACCAAACGGATTGAATATCAGGAATGTAATACTAAGCAATTTAGGAAGGTTACGTTCAATGATTTTACGTAGAAAAAATAATAAGTATAATTGCGTGAAAGACAAGCAAATATTTTCTTTTCTTTACATGAACTATGTATCTTGTGATCTTATAACGATTCTGAATATCTTATTTAAATGGTAGCCACTAATTATCTAAAACCCTGTGATAGTATGTTGTTTTATGTAGTTGTTTAATTTATTTTCTATTCAGGATGATGAAAAATGTACCCCCTTAAAAGTGACCCCATTCCAAAAGTCTGGTATAAAAGTTCGCCTTAAAATTAAAATGGTACAATATTTATACGCCTATTCTTTCTGAATGTTTTACTACTTACAAACTTAAGCAAAGGTTGTTTGAACAAAATTGTACTCGAAGGAATAGAATAAGCGTGTCTAATATAAATATATTCAACAATGCGGCCTTTCGACCTCTTATTCTTAATGGTTGTACTAGTAAATACTATAAAGCGTAAACTTTTTTATGTCTCATCACTTTACAGGCAACTAAGCGAAAATTACAATTCGATTTTCGATCTATAACATTGCTTGCGGTTTTTACACAATTTGGTAACATTTCGCACATAGTAGAGTTTAGATGCAGAAATTGCAGTGTGTGTTATAAAACCTCTACTTTCAACTTTAAACTTAAATTCTGAGACGGGGTAAAAATTGTTTTATTGTTAAGAAAAGTCTCAGTAGCAACCCAGGGGTAACATAATAGGGAGTTACACTCCCATACCACGCAGAGCAAACAAAACCATAGATCCTGCCCCTGATCTCTCCCCCGGTCTTCTCAAGGGATTATGAGAGAATAGTAATCAAAGTACAACTGTGTTTCCGCTAACACTTGTGAACCGTACATGTTATGAGTAGTTAGCTAGCACCGTTCGAATTGGCCGACACAATAATGAACGCCAGAGAAGTATAAAAGACAGTGGATATATATAAATTTCATAATTTACTTATGGTATCATCTTTTTGAAATGAACGCCCATTTAGTAGAGGTAGGGCATAGCATTCATTCGCTCAAAGAGCAGCCCGACTGGGAAAGTACCTCCACCTTACAGAAGTCACTCCTTAATAATAACATTAATAATTTTAATATTGTGTTTCCGAGTGTGATTAAGGTCGCCAGAGCTCATTGGAGGGGGAAGGGTCAGCAATACTTATTTGCTGACTTTTAAAGGCCGCAATGCACCCGTGACACCTCTAGTGTTGCGAGTGTCCATGGGCGGTGATGATCACTTACCATCAGGAGACCCAGAGATATAAAAAACATGAGAGGTGTCAAGGGACACCCGGATGGAACGAAGTTATTTCTAATTATTTATTATGTACAAAAAACCTGTATACACTCAACAAAAATAATCGTCGCGACACCACACTGTTCAATGCGAAATAGAAATGAAAATATCTGGCTTGCTTTCTATAAGAGAGAGAGAGAGAGACAGACAGACAGAGAAACATGCGCACGCCGCACAGCTGCAAAAAGTGTCGTGACAACTTTCGTAAGATTTTTTTCCGTCTAGCCCCTTTCACAACGCGCGATAAGGAATTTCGTTCCAAAAAAAAAATATCTAGCATTAAGTATACCTAATTATCAGCTTCGAGACTGCGGCTTAGTTTCTTTGTGCCAGTATCAGACGGAATAAAAGCGGTCGTGTCGTAATCGTGGCTTCGCTTTGTGACGGCCGCCGGGAAAGGAATTCCCTTTCATAAAGCCGCAGCTCTAAAGGGTATTTGAAAGTTAAATGAAGTGGTCGTCGCTTTTCTGTGGCACGATTTTAGGTACTTTGTTTTACCATTTTACTATTTACATGGAACTGAAAGAAAGGTTACAGTAGAAATTCAGTTAACTACGTAACATAAATCACACACCCGATAGTTTTGTGTGTGTTACGACTTTGATGTTTTATACGGTTCTGTATTTTACAGAATAATTCCTTATAGGGTCACTTCGTTGTCCGTCTGTCAGTCTGACTGTCAACAGCTTTTTTTATCAGAAACGTGAGGAAGCGATACAAATATAAGCCATATATAAAAGACGGATATCATAGGCGGACTACTTTTAATAATATCATTATATATCTAATTCCTTACTCTTAGCATCGATATAATTGCACTAATGTTTTACGTGCAATTCCTGTCGAAGCAATGGTGAACGGAAAGATTGAAAGCTCGCTTATTTATTCATTAGATCTTTCATTGCTGACAATTCTATTATATTTAATTACATAACAAGAACCCAATGATATCAACAGTCAAAAGTTTTTCTAATATAAAAATGAATGTGCATTTATTATATACATATGTATAAGACCGCCCCTTACAACATGTAACTTAGTTAACGCACATCCTGAAAATAGTTTGTTCAGAATCGTTTACTGATTCGATTTATATCATTTTTAATATAGGTAATTTTTTATTCCAAAAATAATTAAAACTACGGAAATTATTGTCATATTAAGGGTTAATATGACAATAATTTCCGTAGTTCCGTACATTCAAAACAAATTGAAATGGACCGTAAGTCAAAGTAATAACTTTTAAAATCGCAAATTTATTGGTATTCATACAAATTTCCATCAATCAATACAAAATAAAGAAAAATAAACTTAATTCCAAGAAACGAATTTAGTAAATAACAATGCATATACATGTTAAATCAAAAATTCAGTGTATGTATTATGATTACAACATAATATTCTAATTGGGGTGTTTGAGGGTGTTCGTTAATTACGTTACATGTTGTATACCTATAGATTTTATATTTGTCATATTTTTTGTCCATTGTGTGTGTACTTAAAGTGTATTGTAAGAATATACCTAGTCTAGCCCTACCTGTCTTTTACTTACTTTTTAAGAGCATCCCCAATGTCTCTGGCCAAATAATAACGTAGTAACTTACTCGTAAAGTGGATTCCGACGGAATATCGTCATCCGCTTGTACGTAGGTATTCTCAATTTATTACTACTTGTCTCATGTGTGACTTTAATGTTACAGGTCTTGAATAAATACAGCTTTTGTATTGAATTGAATAAAGAGTTTAGTGACTCATATATGTTACCTACATATGTACATATATGAGTCACTAAACTCCACCGCTCTCCCAATTTGTCTTCCACGAATCAACTACTGCATTATTTTGCAAGACATTTGTATAGGTAACTTACGACATTGAATAGACACTTAAATACACTGGAGAATACCCTTATTAAAATTACTGTTCAAAAGTGCAATAGCATACCGTTGCTGGAAATATGATATGCAATAGATTACATATCATATTTCCAGCAACGGTAAGTAGTTATAATTTATAATACTATGTGGTCATAACACACACATGTAGTAAAGTTGAACCAGAAAAACGATACTAAATATTTTTAAGCACTCGAAACTCATATTCAGTTCATACGCTTGTTAAAATGTGTCTTGTCAGAACTAATTGAGCACAATAAAAAAATGTTATGAATAACGTTTTGAATTTAAAATAAAACATGTGACACCTGAGTGTCAATTTACTAACGAGCTTTCTCGAAATTATTTAGCTCTGATAATTATGTTCGAACCAGATACTTTCAGTAGAAAACTGGCTAGGTCTCAACAAGGTCTCTAAGCGAATGACAAAGTTAAGCATTTTGGCACATATTCTATAGAACGATATAGGTGACCTCCGAAGTAGTTTAATCTGAGCGCTTTCGTGTTTGCAAGGTACGTTAAGCTATTTGAATAAGTCTTAGGCGAATGATAAATACTAAAAAATACATTTCGACCGAAATGAAAACAAAAGAATGCCATCTCCAATTGTAGCGTATCAATGTTAATATTTAATCAATACATTATTATAATTAATACATATTGGATATCCAGCAACTGTTTATCAAACAAAGATATAGGTATAGAGATATATAGATATCATCGCTCAAATATTCTTAGCCCTGATAACAGTTATAACTCTTAAGTAGAAAATGGTCCACGGCAATTAATAGGTAGTCTTGACTTGAGAATAGAATTATGAATATAATTAGACTACATATTGCTGCTATGACGACATCATACTACGAGTCATAACTCTAATTAGTCCTCTGACAGCTGTAGGTGACGCAACAACGCATCAGCTGAGCGAATGTGAACCCGTTGCAACGCTTAGCGTAACCGCAGTTGCACAGGTGACGTGTGCCACAGAAATACTCGTAGGCACAGCGGAGACACCCCGGGAGCAACCTGGTGCCTTGCCAGCAGCGCCCTGCCAACTGGGTGAACGGTGCATCTGACTTCACCCATATTGTATTCACTTTCTTCGCATACTGCAAAAATACTATAGCAGGTACTAAATATAGCTTAGTTATTGTGACTAATGGTCCGGCGTCGATATAAGTGAAGTTGTTCTACATGTTTCAATCTAAAGAGATGTATAATGGAATCAGGCGTTACTTTGCGGAAATCCATAACAATCAAAATACAAAATCAATATTTAGTGTTAATTCCGCTAATTGTCAGTTTAATCATGCTGGGATGCAATTTGCACCGCCCTCCCTCCCGCAAAAATGTGCACATGCAAGAAGGACAATATAAAAAGCAAATTACATGCACCAGTACGATACCCAACACGTGTTTCGGTCCTCCACGGACCATTCTCAAGCCCTTGAGAGAATTAACACTAAATATTGATTTTGTATTTTGACTAAAGAGATGTTCCTAATGCCAGTGGAATTATGAAGTCAAGAGAAATCTTATGTCATCATTACCTATCGACGTAACATTCTCACTTTTAAATTTATTGTTGGAATTATAGGAGTAATTGAAGTTATACTTCTTTTGGCGCGATGGAGAAAAATGATGAGAGTGAATTTTTACGATGCGCGCGCACACCGACACCAAAAAATTTAACAGCATGAAGTTAGTTCTAGGTGGTATGAGAGTGAATTTTTACGATGCGCGCGCATCGTAAAAATAACAGCATGAAGTTAGTTCTAGGTGGTTTGAAAATGTATGAGAGTGAATTTTTACGATGAGCGCGCATCGTAAAAATAACAGCATGACGTTAGTTCTAGGTGGTATGAAATAAAGAAGTATAACTTCGAACGCGTGTACATAAGTACACACAAGTTTTTTTTTTTATTTTTATTTTTTGACACGGTAAACACCAGAAACTAAATTAAATGAATTAACAATTGTAAAGTCATCGATCACAACTTTGTAACCACAAACATTACCGCAAAAAATGTTGATCGAATTTTTTATATGCATATTTTGTAATCTAATTAACGATTATCAACAACCAATTTCCTGTTGCTGTTTTTCTTCAATGCATCTACTCAAGGAGTTAGGAACAGAGTTATTTTTAACTTAGCCATAATTAACTTTGTAAGTCACTTTATATTAAAATTGTATTGCTGCGCCCTAACAGGGTATCATGTATGTACCTCTACATTCTGTAACACCTATGTATCACTCATGATCGCAATAAATATTTGTATTTGTATTTATTAAGTTAACGAACTTAAGACGTTGACTTAGTATGTTTTATAAATCACCAGCGGGCGCTACCCCTGTTACAGCGAAACAAAATGTCAACATTGTAAACTGGCACGTTCCGGTATTTGTGCCCAAAGAAATACCAATATATTTCCATATAATACTGCGATATAAATATTTTAAACCCCAGTTATTGATATGAAGTATGTCCATATAACGTATTATAGGTAGATCAAAAAGATTCGACTTAAGTTCCTTTTTGCGATTCTGTTTTGTTTTCTTTAAAACACTTACTTGCACAATATCTACGAAGTATGTTTAAATTGAAGTCTTCTCTGATAATAAAAAATATATAAATTTATTTTATACAAAGGTTGCGGGCTCGATCCTTACACAAGACAAATATATGTTCCGCTTAAATTGTTAAAAAGTTATTTATCCGGTAGAAAACAAAGGGTAAAGATAGAAAACTGGTTGAGTGACGAACTTTTAGTAGAATATGGCGTACCTCAAGGAAGTATCCTGGGTCCAACCTTGTTTTTAGCATATATTAACGACCTTTGTGCACTCGCTCTTGATAGAGGCAAAATATTTACATATGCAGATGACACTGCTCTCTTGTTTACTGGTGAAAGTTGGGAGGAAGTGTTCACTACAGCACAGTCGGGCTTCTCCATTGTTAGTGGGTGGCTGCAAACTAATATTCTAACCCTAAACGTTCAAAAAACCAATTACATAGCATTTGCCCATAGACTAAATGCTCTTCCTGATCCCTCTCTAAACATTTTTGCACACAAATGTAATGCGAGACTCTCTGCATGCTCATGTCCAACACTGTCTAGGACAGACAAAATAAAATACCTTGGCATCACTTTAGATCAAACCCTAAATTTTAAACCCCATTTAGAAATTCTTGTCACGAGACTGCGTAAACTCATATATATTTTTAAGAATATTAGACATACGGCCGATCGACCAACTATAAAAATGGTATATTTTGCACTGTGTCAATCGATCATTGACTATTGTATAACTTCTTGGGGTGGTGCCAGTAAATCCCACCTAATAGAAGTTGAAAGGGCTCAACGGGCTATCCTAAAAGTCGGAGCTGGACTCCCCTTCCGCTTTCCATCACACGATCTATATAAGATGTGGGATGTTCTCACAGTAAGGCAAACGTTCATCCTTCAAACTGTTCTAATGAAACACTCCCAATTGCATTACGACCCAAACTTAATTGAAAATAAGCGACGTAAAGATAAGATCTGTACCCCAGCAAAATTCTACTCTTCACATGCACAACAATTCTTTTGTTTCCTTGGCTCACATCTCTACAACAAACTTAATTTACCCCTCAACATTTATCCCCTAACCAGGACACGCTGTAAAATCTCTGTTAGCACCTATCTTAAGACGTTAAATTACCATGATACTGAAATCCTTCTAACTCATTTGATCTAAATTGCAACATTTTACCTTTTTCATTCATATGTGGAAACCCTGAATACACCCACACAAATACACATTATTACACACCCACTCTTTGCTCACTCGCTTAACGCACACAACACTCACACGCAAAATTCACACAAGTACTAATTTTATATTCTCCAATCACTCATAGTTTTAATCTTTTATTGTATCTCAATTATGTTGACAAACAGACAGAGAGTCCCTTATGTTTTTACTGAATGCTAACATCAGGGGGAGGCCTGGTGACCTGGGTTTTATCAAACCTATCTCAGGCACCAGTCTCTCACAATGTTACTTTCTTATGTCTCATAAAGTAACCATGTTTTAGAATTAAGGTACCATTGTGAAAGAGAAAATAAAAAGAATTTATTATTATTATTATATGTGTTCATGATCATATCTATTTGTCATGGCCTGGGTTGTTTGGCTGTTGTCAGTGTATTGATTTTTATTATTTAGAAAAAAAAATACTCTCAAGTTGATAACCCCCTACTTATTCTAAGTCGGTTGAAAATATCCGAAAATAATATCAAGTAAGTTTAGTCGAGTTAGTCACCTCGTGATCGTGTGAATAACGATCGAAAACAAGAACAAGGCAAGTCTCATCAGTATCCGAAACTAATGGCGTAAAAAAATAATAACTGTACCACTTTCCTTAGCGAAAACTTTAAGTGGATTATTTCAGAACACCTTTTACGTTTATTGCCAATTGGACGGTAGAGTAGATTCCCTGAAGGAAAATGTTATAAATTGTTGGGCTCAACTCACATCTGAAGTAAATCAGCGAAGGCTTTTCCGAAATGGGTCAGGGAGAGGCCTGGCGCCGCTTAAATAACAAATATCTTACCTTACCTATTACCTTCTAGAGGAACACAAACAGCTACCTACCTCGGTTCACCAAAGTTTATTCGCTTTAATAAAACTAATTAAGTGGATGTCACACTATTGAAAGTTTGTTACAACGCAACGTGTCGGTAGATACACTTGGACCTGTACAACTTCTTTATAACGTGTGCAGTAAGGGTAGTTTTCGTAGTGCAAGTGTTTCCACTGATGTGGCGTTGACTATTCGAACATTCACGTTAACTTGTTGGGGCATTTTTTATTTCTAACCTGGATTCAGGTATTTCTTGTAGATTACATTAGAACATCTGGCGTCAGTTGAACCTTAAACCACAAAAACCGCCCTTAATGCCAACTCAACTCTGTTACTCTGTTATTATGTATGAATTCCATGACCGATGGATGAAATTTACCAAGTGTTTTTTAGATTAATTTAAATTAAATACTCTAAGGTAGTGTAGTAGCATGTGGTTTCTGGCCCAGAAAGAATAACAGGGCCACTCCATAACACATCCCGTGGATGTCGTAGAAGGCAACTAAGAGTTACACCAGGTAGTCCGACAACAGTGCTTCCTGGGTACTTATTACCACCTAATTGCGGTCTCGCCCGCATGTTAAGCGCGGTGACTACTGCCAATCCCTCCAAAAGGCAACATAATGGAACCCTTGGGGGTGGCCTATATCCAGCAGCGGACGATTTCAGATGATGAGTGTAGTATCGAAAATACTAAACAGAATGTTAACGCCTTCATAAGACTTGGAAAGAATAAACAGAGAATCCTAAATAACAAGGTTGTACAGACGCCAGCACATCAAGCTACCCCAATCTGTCAATTTTCCCCAATTGAAAGTGAACCTTATACTATTGTGATAAAGTTGAAAATCTTTAAAAGAAATTTGACAGATTGGGGTTGCTGGATGTGCCATCTGTACCATCAATATCTTGTCCGTATTTACTAAAACACGTCATAAGTTAACTAAACTAGTAAATTCTGTAATGCTTTCATTTGTTATTATTTGTTACTAAAATATTGAAAACCTGTTTGAAGACTAAAAATGGCGTTTACTTCCTTTTTCGCAACCTCTCATGCTATCTTTGAATATTTTACAAATATCAAGGTTGTACCATCAATAACTTGTCATAAGTAAATATCTGTACTGAAAGGTCACTGAAATATAGAAAACCTGTTCGAATACATAAAATGCTATTTCGCATCGTCCCACGCTAACTTTTAATATTTTACTATGAAATTCCTCCATTACATTCAAGCGTTCATAGCCAAGTACACTTAACGGTTCATTCTATAGATAACTTCTGTACATTTCCGTGCTTCGGAGGGCACATTAAGCTTACAGTTTGGGGTAGTAGTGTATTATATAACAGTCGTAACCATGTCAGATACCTACTGGGTGGCTTGAAAAAGTCTTAACACTAGGGTAACTTATTGCCCATAGCAGCACAAAAGTGTCCTACCCAAAATGTTTACTCTGTATCAATATTCCCCAGTTGAGCTACTCATTGATAATAAAAAACTCTCGCTGAAATGTTGACGAGAAATGTGTAGGTCTGTAAAGGTCTACGGACGTGGTGGCACTCGTCCCTTAAACCTTATACTGGGTCGTAATAATAAATACTCCGTTGATTATTGGTTAATCGTGTGGTTTCCGGCACAGAATGAGGAACTGGGCCAACCTATACCATACCGTTGGGTGCCGTAAAAGGCGACTAAGGGATACACTAGATATTCGGGCAGCAGCGCCATCTGTGTACTAGCTACCACTTAACTGCGGTCGCCAATTCACATGCCAAGCGCGGTAAATACGGCAGACCCCTCCAATTACCAACTTTATAGAAACCTTTGAGGGAAGCCTATGTCCAGCAGCTGATGATATCATCGACGGTCACCGTAGCCTAGTTGGTAGTGCTCCTGCCTACGAAGCTGGTGGTCCTGGGTTCGAATCCCGGTAAGTGCACATATTTGTGTGATGAGCACGAATATTTGTTTCTGAGTCATGGATGTTTTCTATGTATTTAAGTATTTATCTATCTATATAAGTATATGTATATAGTCGCCTGGTACCCATAGTACAAGCTTTGCTTAGTTTGGGGCTAGGATGATCTGTGTGACATTTTCCCTATATATATTAAGCTGATGTTATGATGTGACTCAATAAAGTGTTAAATGGCCGTTGAACGTCCATTGGCAATCCATTTATACCAGTAATTAAAACAACATTATTGTCAATACGAATATTTACTGCAAGCTATTAATCAATCATACAGACATCAACAAATAGCACTCGTGTAGACTAGCCCCATCGATTAATTAGATGTACCTACCATTGTTATCATATCGCTTGTTAATGGGCTGATAGCGGACGGCTTGTATTCATATCCTAACACGAAGTACTTATGCAAATCAGATTGATGAACATTTTACCTATATCAAATATAAATAAAGCAAGCGTCTATTATTTAGAAAGCAATAACAACATCAAAGCCATAACCAATGGTGACCAAAACCAACACCAATGATGACTCAAACCATAACCAATAGTACTTATTTGTCATATGGACAGTGGTTACCCTAGTATCAAGAGTCGCTCAAGCCGCCCAGTAGGCCTCTGATATGGCTTAACGACTGTTGCTTAATTGCTGTTGCACTTTGGCGGTAACCCATCTATGGACTGACCGGGATCCTGGTTGTAACCTCGCCAATAACTTCCATTACAGCATCTGGCTGGCAAAATAATTTATTGATAATAACTATTATTATATAATCCATTAATGTTATTTGGATTTTTTTGATTTTTTTTATAATTAAATAGTTTTTATCATAAATGTCTATGCATGTTCATTTACTTATTTTAAATTTATTGTACTGTTTTTTAATTTGTATTGTTTTTATGTTTCATGTTTGTATAATATTCACACACAATTTAAATTGTTCATGAATAAACGGAATTGAATTGAATTGAATGGTGACAAGAACGTGAGCAATAAAAGTTATGTATAATTATGGTATATGAACGGAATGACATAATTCATGTATTAGTGCAATTTGTGGGATTACTTTGCTGTGTGCGAATGCGGAAATGCACGCAATAAATTTGTTATATTAAAAATAAATTACGTAAGAAATTCAAATTTAATATGATTCACGCACTGATTTGTAGCAAAATTGTTAGAATAAAGACACGACACTAAATGGTCTTCCAATTTAAGAACCTCTCTATTAATTATTCGCTCAGCTCCCGAGCAATTTAATTAGTTTTGTAAATCTCTGTTCTGTTCATACGAACATTTATATAAAGAGACATGACATTTGAATTATTTTAATTGTATGATAAACAAAATAGCCAGCTCCATCCGGCCATATTTAGATTACATAGTACATACATACATACATACATAGACTCACGCCTGTTTCCCAGAGGGGTAGGCAGAGACAACGGATTTCCATTTGTCACGATCTTTGCATACTTCTTTTGCCTCGATTACTGTCATATTACATAGTATTTCTAAAATTTAAGGCTTTCTCTAGACTTACGTATTTCTTTATATAAACTTCGAAAATTTGGGTCAATTGCCATAATCACATATATTTTATTCAGTAAAAAATAAATATATGCTGCATAAATTTAACTGTCACATTGTTTTAATTGTTGATTTATTGCTATCAAATCTAGTGTATATTGTTGATTAACTTCATCATCCAGGTTTCCAATTTAAATTAAAAACTTTTCAATAAGCTATATTTTTTATAATATAGGATGGCAAACGAGCAAGTGGGTCACCTGATGGTAAGTGATCACCGCCGCCCATGGACACTCGGAACACCAGAGGAGCCGCAAGTGCGTTGCCGGCCTTTAAGAAAATAATAGGCTCGCTTCTTGAAGGTTGCATATCATACCGGATGGGAAGCTTTCATTTCTAATATCATAACCAAATAGATTATAGATAATTATAATTAATAAAACTATGTACCTAACAACAATTTTATAGCAATAACTACAGATTGTACAAATTTTATTGAGAATAATTAACGAAAAACATGCCTGATTAAAAAACACTGAGAGTGAAATGATGACGATTCTCAATCAAATACAATTATAATCTCAACCTTGCAGATTATGTAGGTACCTAAACAGCTATTTGGCACGGCGTTCGTGTGAAATTAACGAGAATAATCCACTCGCGCTCGTATCGGCAATTAACTAAGTATTGCGCTTGTTTGATAAACTCATTAATAGCTTGCAGTTAATATCTCCTTTATAAATAAAACTAGCTCTACACTGCATGCGATAATAGGGGCTTTCGTGTGTACCTACTATTGAGTATTCGGACAAGCTATTTTCCAAAAGACATATGGCTTTTCGGTTACTTTCATATTATTTGTGTGACTATTGAACATACTATCTGGAGAATACCAGAAATTTTGATAGGTATGTTAATGCGGAACAGGATAACTTTTTTATTTATATAGGTGTTGCATGTTATGTACCCCGCCATACAGGAATTTATTTGCATCGTTGGACCTTTTCTTTTAAAAAAGAAAATCATCATCAACGCGCCATACGGCCTACGCGCTACACTCTCTCACAATAATATAAAAAAATAAGTTAAAAGTTCTTTGATGTTTACGTATATGAAAAACATATGTATTTCTTTAAATTATAACTATTTTCAATTATAAATTCTATCAATGAACATAAAATTGAATATTTCACATCTGCGAGACGCCCCGTGGCCCGTGACAGACACATTTTTTAGTGTGCACCTCAATATATTGTTCCGTAATTTTGCTTTAATGACCAATAACGAATTATATGTTAGTAAATTAAAACAAATGTGCGTTTTAATGCTATAATTTACACAGCATTGATATTTGGTTTTATTTCTATACTTCCCAAAACTGAGCTAGTTTAAATGATATACATACATACATTTCATTATTTTATGTCATTTTGTAGAGCTCCCAAATATCTCTAATTCACCTCAAAATAATGATTCTACAATGTAACTGCCGAAGAATGTTATGGAAAAATAATCGTTTATTTATTTGGATGTTCTTCTGAAAACAGAGCATTGCATGTTGTGTAAACATTTTCGAACAAGAACATACAAATGTTGCCGTAAAATTATACACGACGACGTGGTGTCAATGTTGTTATTAGACACATTGTCATGCTTGCCAGTCGGAGGTGCTGTACCGTTAATTGGCGGTCCTACAAACGTAATAAAATATACATTATGCCCTTACAAGAAACATAATGGCACGCATGCGAGCACGGTGTTTGAAGGTATGCCTATAGAAATGTACCTATAGTAGTACCATAATGACATTCTAACGTGTTAATAATGCGCACTACTTTGCACTTAGATCCTATCAGAAAACGACGTAAATACATGTACAGTAGCGATAAGTAAAGTAACATTTGCGTCCCGCGAGTTGCTTCGAATCCTCTTCCAAGGCGATATAGTTTATACTAATCCAACACGCATACGTTAAATTAGCTCAAAATACACTTAACTTAACTGTTTAGGCTCTAAAAAAAATCTATATTACTTTAAAAGCTTATTTTAAAAGCTTATTTTACTTGCAAAACATACATACAACACACACATTTTACATACATATTTCCTCATACCTCCTACATATTTATTTTTACAGATTTTAATTAATGAATTGAACATTTACACATTTCCTAATTTCCTATACCTACAAACCTTACCCATTCACATAAGAGCTACCTCGCATAATATGAATGTTTAAATGAAATTGTTTATACTTCGTGAATTCATTCATTTGAGACAATTTAATAAAATGAATAGGTATATCGGGTCACATTTGAAAATTTTATACTAACATTTTTACCGCTTTCCAGCTTTTATTGGGGGAGAAAGTAAAGAATCTAGGCACCTTGTAAGATAAATAAACTAAGGCTAGTTTATTTATCTTACAATATATTAATTTCTTGCCCTATTTTATATATACAACCAATAAACAGCTAATTATACAAATGATCAAGAAAAGCTGCGCGATAGTAAAATTTGCGCAATAATTGTTCTACAATGAATGATGAATTTGCAATTTAAAATCAAATATTGTACTTTAACTATCGCTTGATTTTTCTAAGATATGTAATAAGGGTGCTGATAGTTTTGTTTCTGTTTTATCTACCAGCTATTTATATGTCTGTTATAAATTATTGGCAACCGATTTCACAGCATCAGCTTGTCAAGAAGCACTTCAATCAAAAAAGTCCGTTTCCGCTTCTAAATCAACAAACAGTATATTCTTAAAAATACTCGGGTTTGATTGACTATTTGTTTTTATTGCACGGACGTGTTTAACCAGTTCAATGTTTAGTCATCATAATGATGTTTTATTGAAAATTTATTGCACAGACGGCCTACGTGGCAATGTAATCCAGCCGGACTGACAGCTTTACCCAGGAGGTCGAAGCTTCGGCAAACAAAATGTCATTTTAAAACATATATCAGGATCTGGTTGGAAGCAAAATAATAAAGGACTAACCTCCGCGCCCCTGGATCCCTTCGGTACTGGCTATGGTAAGAACACAGAATAATCGTTATGAGCATAATAGAATCAGGCTTCTGATCTACCCACCTTAGAATGGTTGCTATTATTGATTTTAGGGTTATTGAACAATTTCTAATTGACTTCTGGTAGCAATAGAACCAACAAGTTAGTCTGAAATCAGACTTCAATAACAATGGGAAGTATTAAACTGGATCATAACAAAGTATCCGTATGAAGCGAACGCGTATATTCGTAGTTATTTAATGGTATCCAAGTATAAAGCGGTCTGGACTGAAAATGTCTATTATTATTATATTACAGGGATATGACTATTATCATCCACTATTATAATTAATATCTGGGGACAATGTGACACAGATCATCCTAGCCCCAAACTAAGCAAAGCTTGTACTATGGGTGTATATTGTACATGTCACTTATATAGATAGATAAATACTTATATACATAGAAAACATCCATGACTCAGAAACAAATATTCGTGCTCATCACACAAATATTTGCACTTACCGGGATTCGAACCACCAGCTTCGTAGGCAGGAGCACTACCAACTAGGCTATGTTGACCGTTAATCTTGAATTTACCAAAGAAGATCGGCAAAAACTTTATGGATATCTATTCGTTCTAACAACCATTCACCGATGGTCCAGTCGATGGCAAGTTGGTGGTTCCACTTGCATTATGAAAGTTCGCCTTAACGCCTACTTAATAAGGACGCAGTCACGTTCCTTATAAGCTCATTATGTGTATTCAGTGACAACGTAGACCCTAGGCTGTCTCTATATATCTAATTCTGGTCGAAACCTTAGTTAATGATCACACATGACTAACGAAAGAACGTTAAGTCTATACTCGTACAATAAAAAATCAAAAGCATCGAATGATTTTAGCTTAAACTTAATTGTAAAATTAGAAGTTGGTGCTAATAATTACGTATATTTGTCAGCAACTTCAAAAGTTATAATTTGGTTTAAAATGTCACTTATGAAATATTTATAACTTCTAGTAGACTAGGTGTCTATGGATGGACACGCGCGGCAACAACGAGCGTGAGCGTGGGTCGAACCGCCCGCCCTTTGTTCTCACCGCCGCCATCGCTTACAAGCGGCGCGATCAATAGTCACTCCAACTCCAACGAGCTTTTGACCATAATTTACAACTCCGATTGCCCCATTAAAAAGCCCTTCTTAATTAGCTAAATCAAAATGAAGGAGAAGTTAAAAAAGTGCGTGGTGTCTTAGAATGCCAGAGAGACACGAAGATTATATTTTCTAATGGATTATATTCTCTAATTCTTTCTAACTTCTACCTTTTTATTTAACGAACTTCCAGCATGACTAGTTAGCGCACTATTGAGCAGAAGGATATTAAATAAAAAAGTGCACCTAGCCCGTGATAAGAATTCACGTAGGATCCACTTCCATGAATAGACCTTTTTCAGGATTCGCGTAAATAGCTAGAAAATTGAAAAGAAATATATTTTAAAAATCCATTATTTTGCATATATCTATACAAAATAAATCTATACTTTACCGATTTTACGAATATTATTCTTTGAGGTCAATCTTTGTCGTTGACAGATGTAAAAATATGTATTTTTAAAACATGAAGGTTGTTCGAAATGACAATTGTTCTTTTCAACAATTATGCGTTTAACGGAAAAAAATATTAAGTTTTTTATTACTTCATAATAAATATATTTTTAGACTCTTCTCTTATTTTTAGACATTCGTTCAAACAAACTCATCTCTGAAACTTTTCATGCCACCGGATTGATTTACACACCAAATGAAAGAGATTGAAATTAGCTTCGGAGGCGCTTAGAAGTTTTGGTTTTATTAGTAGATATCTAACAGCTATATACATATTTGAATGACATTACATTACAGGATTTTCGTACATGAAATGACGATGCCAATCCCATCGTACCTTATTAGTATAAGGTACGATGGGAAGGCTAGCTCTAAAACTACACTATACAAAGCCAATAACTAACCCACTGAGTACATAGACGGGTCCCTTAATTTTAAAGAAATATAGCATTCTAGCTCGAACCGAGTACGTTCAAGCAATTTGACACTGTTTTGAATTTTAAATTAGTTCACGCAAATCTATTTAATGGTTGAGTAGTCTTTTGTTTGACTAAAATGTAGCCTAGACTAGGGGCCAGAATGAATGTGTAAAAATGAATATGTACCTTAGTACATATTCATTTTTACACATTCATTCTGGCCCCAGTTTGCAGGTGTCTCGAAACACATTAATCCAAGGGAAGGTAGGAGTGGGTTCCACAGCCTAGTCGTACAGACGCCAAAACATCAAGTTACCCCAATTTGTCAAATTTCCCCAATTCAAAGAGAACCTTATGATTTTGTGATAATCTATAATCGAAATTTGACAGATTGGGGTAGCTGGATGTTCTGGCGTCTGTTCGTATAATGAAAGAGCAAGTTTCAATGCCCACACAAGTTTTTTTTTATAGGAAGTCGGTAAATAAGACTCTGGTGTGAACCGATTACCGGAACCTATGAGGCTTCCAACACACCTTTTTATATCACCTTAGAACGTTGTGATAATGATCTGCAGGGTATTGTTAAAGTTGGGGTTTCTTTCCGGCCTTTATGCCCGGCTCCTATGTTTACAGTTAAACTTTGGCACACATTTTCTATGGAAGGAAATATCAACATATATCATTTAACTTTTTTTCTACACGCACATGTATCGTAATTAAATTTATAGACATGCAAACTACGGACATAAAACACAACTATATTATATGGATCATTTCTTTTAATATCGAAATTAGTCCTGTCTTACGCACAACTGCAACTCCTGTAAGCCAGAATCAACAGTGGCACACAATGAAATGACACTAAGCGGTGAGGCTCGAGGATGTCTCGCGGAATCGCTTTAACTGTCTTGTATCCCGCAACGAATTTAATCAGAAAGAAACAAGTAGGAGTTAGAAAATTAATAGTTCCACTAGGTATATTATATGGATCACATAAATAGTTGCCCTAGACGACGTTTAAAGCCGAAGAACATAGGGAAAGGCCAGGCTACGTAACCACGTCCACTCCCTACCCTGCTACCGGGAAAACGATTTAGCTTCTGCGCAAACCCGGGAACCCTCATATAGAAAGTCTATCTAGATTGATTCTTACGAAGCCCGACCCTCCACTTTCGCCGTAAATACCTCCACAAACAGGAATTTACGTTCTTAATTAGTACGTTTTTGTCGCTTCCTTCAGTGCCTCTGACACTTGCTCTTTTCATAATGTTAATAATAATAGTTAAACACGTTATTTAATTATGGATACTAGGCAACCGATAGATATACTTGTTTTTATGTAAGTATATACGAAGTGTATCATTAATAGTGAACGTAACTTAAGCTTCTCAAGAAAGGCCAGGTCAGAAGTACCCTAACCGGCGAGCATGTATGGAGAATATAATGTCTCTAAACGAGGCGAAAGTGGTGTGCAAGGATCGTGGCAAATGGAAGTCCGTTGTCTCTGCCTACCCCTCTGGGGAACAGAGTCTATGTATGTATGTAACTTAAGCAGTGCCATCTAACTACCCATAAAACTGAACTAATTAAACGCAACCATTTTGTCTAATACGAGAAATAATTTTTGGAGCCCCGTACAAAAGGCATCAGCTGATCGTTATTCTTGTATGGGGTGTTAATATTTTACATGTTGAATATGTTATATTTTACAGGTTGACTACACGCGCTACACGATGTTCTGTTTCAATGGCAAATTGAGATACTTAACTAACGTCCACTATTTATGTTAGGTACACATAAAACCTCCAGGTAAAAAAAAAAAAAGAATTGTATTCAAAAACATGTTTATGAATACAAATATCGAACCCAACCTTTGGATGAGGCAGGTTCACGATTCCGCCCGAAATTAATAAACGATCCTAATCCATTTTATACTACCTACGATAGCAATTTCGATCCATTTGTCTATTAAACCGTGCCAATAAAGCATCCACAGATTGAAAAAGCAATCTTTCCGAACGAGCGATCTTTGGGAGGACGGATCATAGAAAAAGATAGGCCTCTGTACTAAAATGACAGGTTGCACGTGCCAATAACCAATCCATTAATTTTGACATAAGCTTAGATAGCCAAAACAATCTAAAGTTGCAATCCTAGAAATTCGCTGGTTTGACAATTGGTTCTAAAGATAAAATTGGTGAAATATTTCATTATATTCCAAAATATCAATCAATAATAAAATTATTGCTTATCATATGAGAATCCATTATAGGTATTGTATTTATTAATAAGTAATTATTTGTATATTAGTTATAAATGCTTTGCAACAAAAACAAATAACCAACTTACTGCTTTTTTGTTTTTGATCCGATTCGTTTTGCTTGTCAAATTTTGATACGTTCCGTTCCACCAAAACACAATGTTTGAGCAATTAAGTTTCATTTTATTATTATATACCCTAGTCGTCCAGTAAAACATTTTAACCTAGCTATAAATAAGTCAGTATTGATGACATATCGTTAATATATTTAAAAATAATTTTTCATCTTAAATTAAATGGTATAATTGTGTCCTGAGTTACCGAGATCTGCATAAAGCGGAACGCTGCAGAGGGAAAGGATTGCACCCCGATCTCTGGGCAAAAAATGGATGGATTGATATGTTTTGTTATTGGCACGCAGGTAAAGATCAAGATAGTGATAGAGCTAATCTAGAGATAGGACTGACTGACAGATTGCGGATCGTTTATTAATTTCGGGCGTAAAAGCTCACGACGATCTTCAACTCCAGGTAATTCTAGTAGATATTATTTACTCCATCTTCACATATTATTAGTTTTGTATAATAAAAATTGCTTTTAATTTTAAGATAGAGATAATTTTAAGAAACAATGTACTGAATACTTATCGAATAAAGATTATTATTATTACTTAGTTAATGTTGTGCATTACACCTACGTGTGAGTAAGGTCGACAGATCTTAGTCACACCAGAGCGGGAGATAGGAATTGTAATGCGATGTGTGTCAAGTACCTACAGTAACCACTTATGGTCAGAAGGGCCGTATGCCGCAGTGCCGTTCGTCAGTTTGGTAGTATTCAAAAATATTGAAGCTGAGAACTAGAGTGATCATAACAAACAGACATTTTCATGCATACAAGTATCTGTCCTGGGGAATCGTACCTACCCACGACCTGCGGCGTGAAAGGCAAGTATCTAACCAAAAACGCCAACTGGCCCGTCAAAAACAATACAATAGTTAGATAAGACCATACTACTTATAATTGGTGGTTCATTATTGCTAAGAAAGTCGCCTCGCCGCTTCGTGTCGCGTGTTCGAGTCCCGCGCCGTAAAACTATTTGTGTGACCCATAAATAGTTGTTCTGAGTCTGGATGTAATTTGTGTACGTCTATTATATGTTTGTAAAGTACCCCGCGACACAGGAACACCGGGAATATATTCCCCAAGGCGGGCGTGGTCTTTAAAAAAAAGGTCTGCTTCCTTTAACTATTTTATGATCTAAACTATAATGAAGACTCAGCAGCAGTATGTTAAAAGTATCAGTAAAATACCGACTTGTCACTACTGCCCACTCGTATTCGAACACAAATGGATTTTAGGTATCTTATTATAACTATTACCGTTCCGTTACAGTACCCAAAGACAGTTTGTATGAAATGTATTCATAACAAATCAATCAAATATAAGAATGTTTACGTTACACGTATAAACATAATGTACTGCAATTGTAAAAGAACAAATATTGAAGGCAGAAACTTTCCGCATTATTTTCGTTCCGTAAAAATTTTATCGGCTCGTCGATAAATGACACGCAACGCGATACCTGTCACGCTTTTCTTTGTATCTATGCCTCTACATACAAAGCCAAGACAAACTTTACCTATTTACCTTTTTTATATTAGAGGGTGACAAACGAGCAAGTGGGTCATCTGATGGTAAGTGATCACCCCCGCCCATGGACACTCGCAACACCACTCCAATGAGCTCTGGCGACCTTAACCCCACTCGGAAACACAACATTAAAGTTATTAATGTTATTATTAAGGAGTGTCTTCTGTAAGTTGGAGGTACTTCCCCAGTCGGGCTACTCATTGAGCGAATGAACGCTGTGCTACGCCTACCTCTACTTACCTTTATATATCATATATACCATATACCCATATATACCTTTATATTTATTTTGACTTATATCTAAACAATTATAAAGTGTCCTCCAAATTTAATGTATTTGAATATCTTGTATACTTGTGTACTAATGGACTTCAGGATAACGCTAGAACTAATCGGCCTTTTATGGAAAATCTTTAACGCTTTTGAGGTCTTATTGACTAAAACTGGTGGAAAAAAGTATTACAAATATGGCAATTTTTCCAGTTACCACAAACAAAGCGAACTGATATGATCTGCATTCTGAAGTTAGACAATGGACTAGCTGCTTTATTGCATTTTTTTATATGATAGCAAAGCAAACGAGCAATTGGGACACTTGCAATACCACTGGAGTCACAAGTGCGTTGCCGGCCTTTACGAAAGGAATAGACTTGCTTTGATTATCGTCTGAATAATAATATAATATCCTGGAACATTATTTACACACGGCCATCTAATCCCAAACTAAGCAGAGCTTGTTCTATGGAAACCAGATAACTGATATACTACATATACTACTTTTCTTTTGTAAATACATACTATATAGATAAATTACACCCAGACTCAAGACAAACAGACATGTTCATGCACACATATATTTGTCCTGGGTGGGAATCGAAACCACGACCTCCGGTGTGAAAAGCAAGCATTTGCCAACCACGCCAACAGGCCCGTCGAATAAAATTCAAGGATAATAGTTAAAGTCAACGTTCCCACTAGCATTAATGAAAGGATTTTTTTACGAAAGGAATAGGCTTGCTTCATAAAGGTTGCCATATCGTATCGCAAATACCTCCGCAGATAGATACCACAGAGTAGTAGTGCCCGATAAGAGTAGGTAGTTTCTTGTGAAACGCATGGTGGATGATAGATAATTTAATACGAAGACCTTATCTAAATAGGATCAAAACGCTAAAGTTATAATTAAAATGTTATCAGAAGAGAGTTATCAGATCAGTAGACATGGGGCACAGATAGAATCGGTGCCCCATGTCTCCTCATAATCCTAGGGCTTTAATCAAGATTGCAGGTAGAAGATCTTTTTTGTTTGTATGTTTCATATTCTACAAGGAAGATTGATTATCCAATGATTGATGTCATTGCTTTCGTATAGTGCCACAAACTTATCTGGCCCGGTGGCCAAAAGTTGAACTAACGACGCCAGTTGGAAATGTCAATCGGCTGTTATTCCCTGACGTTCCTGCCATTGATTGTTTCTTGCGCGTATTTATTTTTCTTTTTGTGGTTTTTAATTGTTTAAAATGCCGAAAACTTTACAAAAGTGATGCGAGGAACGTTATATTACAAGTATTGAATTATATGAATGAAGAAAAACACCTTCAGGCACCAATTATACCCTTCAATAAGTTGTATGAACGCGTAGCTGCTACATGGTTGGTGTTGTCAGCTTCTGTAAAAATACGAAACTCCCCTCTCACTTTAAATTTAAATACGTATTTTAAAATATTCATTATTTATTTAATTTTTACTATTTACATTGTAGGTGTCGGGAAGTGATTTGTAAGAAAACATGTGAAAGAAAAAGAGCAAGCAGATGCAAAAATTTATAGAAGATCAGAATATTGGTATATCGGATTCTGAAATGCCTACATTGATTGCAGAAGCTTTTGATAAAATAACAGTCAATTAATGGCAAAAGCATAGCAATCATTTAAAAAATATTGAAAATGAGTATCGAAAAAGGAATGGATACTTAGACGAGCCTTTCATCAATCAATTAGGTAGTGATAGTCAATTTGAAAGCAGTGATTATGATAATGATGATGACTTCTGAATTAAACAATTCCGGTGACATAATAATACCTGGAGTATCCCCGTTAGAGGACACTCAGCATACATTTTATGTAAATGATCATAATTATTGTATAAAAATATAAAGATTATTAATGACAGTATTTGTTTGCTTTTTAGTGAAGTAATATTTACGTTACAATGTGCATATTATTTTTACCCACTTTATTGCAAAAAATAGTTACTAGCAACACTAAATGCGATAACAGCGACGCTGCCAGCGGGCCAGATAAGTTTGCGGGACAAAAGTCCTATTACAAATGTCAATTCCAATTTTAAATATATAAATAGTCCCTGATAACTAACTATCTTCTATACAACATAATAATAAAATCGTAGGAAAGTCAAAACTGTACATTGAATATTTAAAAAAAAATGTTACTTGGGGCGTGATCTACAATCGACATCGAAGCCAAAAATATAGTTTTTAGAATTTTTGTCTAAAATTGCTACTGCATGGATTTACTTCAAATTTTACATGAATATTAATTACTAAGAGGTCGGGTCAACATAAAGGCTACATATTATCACGCTATCACCTACGGGGAAGGAGCTGTGATAATTTATAAAATTTAACGCGGGTAAAACCGCGGGGCATGGCTAATTATAAATAAAACGATGGATTTTTGTATCCAAAACTATAAGCAGAGCTATGAGTTTGTAAGTCATTGCAATACAAGCCATGTATTCAAAAATATTGAAGCTGAGAACTAGAGTGATCATAACAAACAGACATTTTCATGCATACTAGTATCTGTCCTGGGGAATCGTACCTACCCACGCCCTGCGGCGTGAAAGGCAAGTAGGTATCTAACCAAAAACGCCAACTGGCCCGTCAAAAACAATACAATATTATAATAAATAGACCACACTACTTATAATCGGTGATTCATTATTGCTAAGACAGTCGCCTCGCCACTTCGTGTCGCGTGTTCGCGTGTGGCCAATCTACTTCTAGCTCTAAAGGCAGAACATATCGGTTCTTATTCTAAAAGACTAGGAAATACCTCCCAGAATCCGTGATCATACATCCTAATAATTGACAAAATTGTTCAGGAAAGTGGAAAAAATGGTAATGTATAAATAATGCCGCGTGTTACAGTCGTTATAGGCTATGGTAACTGCTTAACTATTATCATAGCGGACCGTACGATTATTCGCTTACTAGTCGTATAAATATTTTTGCGAGGTATTTCTATTTACCATTCTTAATTAATATCCGGAACATAGTTTGTTGAGCCAATGTTACATAGGGATCTGGAATATAGCCAAAAGTGGCGCAAGCTATTACCTATCTACTGACCACGGACTAGATGCATATCACCTTGACATTTCAGTGCCGGCGTTTTAATATCGAGCTTATGATGACACAACACAACACAACGTCATCACCATGTGGTTATCTACGTTATTACTATGGACGCGTGTATCTTCATATAGAAAATGTAAGGCATAATGTTACTAAAGCTTTTACAGTGCGTTCAGCACATGCTTTTGGACCTGCCAATTATTAAATTTTACGTTGAATTTTGAATTACTGTCTGCTTTATTAATAAACTAAATTGCTATAATAAAATAAATTTTATAAATGTTTTCATACAATGTGTACCTAAATATCTGTTACTAGAAATAATAATGTATACAACTATATTACTACAAACATGTTCTGACTATTTACAAGCGCTTTTTTAAAGTCTACGTGAACAAAAACATTTTTTATTTTTTATTATTTTATTAAACAGATAATGGTGGTATAATAACTTACGTCGCCATGTGGTTATCAACGTTTTATCGTGGAAGCCCATACCTTTGAATTTAAGATGTAAAAGGGATGGAGAAAATAGTTCAGGACCTTTTAGTAGTACATTTTCGCGTCATACTTAGCATTAAATGAAGCTTTTGATTACATAACACATTGTTTTATGTAATCAAGTGGTTATCTAAGTAATTATTATTGTCTGAACTGCAAATATTTGGACTAGTGATTGGTTACCCTGGCTGCTAAGCCCAAGGTCGTGAGTTCGGTCACCGCACAGGACAAATCTTGTGGGATGAGCACGATAATGTGTACTGGGTCTGGATGTAATAGAATATGTATGTATCTAGAAATATATAAGTATGTTTATCAGTTGTCTGGTTGCCATAGTAGGTACAGGATCTTTCTGTTTATTTTAGATTTTAAGAGAAAGTTTAAAAATCATGATTTTTCACGTCATAATTTTTATATCCAATGTCAATGATTTTGTAAAACAATATAATTTTGGTTAATTCTTATACATTTTATTATCAGGCATAGAAGTATAAAAACACCAATAATTGATTCCTTACAAGTTGAATAAAATATTATATTTTCAACACTATATTTGCAACACTCACGCTTTGCCGACCCTATTTTGTCTACTAGATAAGCTCTGGCGCTTGTACATACTCAGAAGATCGCCAAATCGTGCACGGGAAGGCACTGGTGACCTGTAATACAAGTACAAACCTACATCAGGCACCAGTCTCTCACAAAGTTTTATTATATACTATGATATCATTATAATTGTTAACCGAATTGTTTACTTTGTGAGAGGGAATAAATGACTTATTATTATTATTATGTTAATTGGCTGATGGGGAAGCTTCTTCAGGCTCGGCTAAGCTGATACATAATGTAAAAGAAGTTTTTCCTCTACTTATATTAAACAAAATGTTGTTGAAGATAAGTAGAGCAAAGCGTCATCAACTCATTCAGTAATTCTGCGCCCGTTTCCCATTCGGCTTGGCTGATAAAAACAAAATCAACAATTTGTAGTCCAAACCAACCGCAAGTTGACGTAATACGAAGGGTAAATATGAAAGCTCATAAATCTAATCTATAGTAATATTATAAATAGGTAACGTTTGTGAGTTTGTGACGTTGTAAGGGGTTGATAATCTCTGGATTTACTGAACCGATTTTCACAATTATTTCACCAATAGAATTAATGCTGGCTATGAAAAATTCCAATATTCATCCCGAACTGTTAACCCAAAGTATTACGCGGGACAAACGGGCAGGGACATAAATATTTATAACGCGGAACGAAGTCCGCGGGCACTGCTAGTGGCTAATAATAATGAAAATAAGTCTTAGACGGAAATTTGATTGACATCAACTATGAAAACTTTTACGTATTTATTTGACAGGTTTTTACCGAACTACCTACTTAAATTCAAATTACAAAGGAAACAGCAAATGAGTTTTAAGGTTTAACACAACTGTTCAAAAAAGTTTTTTGTATGGTATGGTATTGCCTGCCCTCCTATGAAATAAATCCTCTTTTGAGAAGATAGAAAATTATGTTCTTTCTTGTAAAATAGGTGGACATACTTTTAAAGTTAGAATTGTATTTCAATTAATAAAAAAGTATAATTTAATGTTTCAGTGATGATTCTCAAGGGGAACAAAACTGTAGTGCTAAAGAATGTATTGTGAAAAATAGTTCATTATTTATTAAATAAAAAACGTGATTGGTGTTTTATATATGTGTTATCATTTTGAAGATCTCCCCCTAGATCCCAGATAGGATACCCTCGCTGCTGCGAGTGTTACAGTATCGTTAGAATCCTTGTACTCGCCTAGGTTAAATAACATCTTAAAAATACGTAATTTATTTGGCAGTCATGTTTTAAATTATTGATCCTACTGAAATAGTTCTGGCAATCCAAATTTAACTCTTCGCGTACCAAAAGCCCGTCAAGCCGTGCGTATTTTTACAAATACATATTTATATTTGATTAAAATCGTCAGAGAGAAATTACTAAAGCGAAGTTGTTTAACGCAGCTTGCGGTACGATTTAACTGGTAGGAATAGTAATATTAACGTAACAAAAACCGAGATTCAAGTAGATAGGTATTCAGTAAAGATTTTCCGTAGTAAAGTTTGATTCTTTTTACTTTTATTTTATTTACATACTAGCTGTGCCCGCGACTTCGTCCGCGTGTTAATTAGTTTATTTAGTTTTTTAGTAAATTAAAATACTTTTTCTAAAATAAAAGTAGCCTAATTTACGCCTTATTGCATCAGCTACCTGCCAATAAAAGTCCCGTCAAAATCGGTCCAGCCATTTCAGAGATTAGCCGGAACAAACAGACAGACAGACAGACAAAAATTGTAAAAAATGTTATTTTGGTGTATGTACCGTATATATATTCATATGTATGTAGTAAAAACCGGCTATTTCAATATTACAAACAGACACTCCAATTTTATTTATTTGTATAGATTTGAGTGACCAGTAGCTTGATTGTAGTGCGAGTACATAGATCCATATCATTATATAGCTTGCTCATTGCGTATTTCTCTTTCTCTCTCCTGTATGTTTATGTTATATACGAGTGTGTGTCCAAGTAACGTGAATCAAGTAGACAAGCGTTATACTCGGCCGGTTCGAAATTGAAATTCCACTCAAACATATTAGTTATTTGCTTTGTTTTGATTATTCATGAGTATTTCATATTGATGGTAGTCCTCTGACTGCACACGGTTTTCAAGGCAACTCTTCACCAAAAATAAATGAATTGATCAGATCACAATGTAGCTGAAAACAAAGGGTGAAATTTGTCAATCAACAGGATTCAATTATGAAGTTGTGATGTATTGAGAATGTTTTGTTTGTAGTCGAACGTTCGTTTCAATGAGAATAACGTTTGATGATGAGTATATTCAAACGTAAATATTATTATTATCGATATCCATAAATAATTCTTATTGAAGTATGTACGTATATCACCATAAAACATCTTTCTATTTTATTGTTTATTACACCACCCCAAAAAAATACACGTACAATAACGAAAAAATAAAAGTAGCTTATCCAATTTATATGAAATAACTTTCATATTATGTTTTAAATAATTCCTCTCTCTTTTCTTCACTCCTGGACCCTTCAACGGTTGCCTGGAAGAGATGGCATCTAGCGATAAGGTCGCCATTTGTACAATCTTCTTAAACATGTTCACAATCCTTTGTATGTTCTTTTTGGTGTACAATGAAAAGTTACTTACTTACTTTGGGACTTATCCCTAATTGAGAAATTGTGCACCTAAGGTACTAGTACTGTACGCTGAGCCCATTTAGGAAATTACTTTTATTTTTAACCATACTTTACAAAGGGCAGTCAAACGTCGGGTAAGGTTGAACAAAAATTAATGAAATTATATAAATACTCCGCATTTCACACACATACAAAGCAAATAATAAAATAATTATTTATCAAAATAATTATACAAAATCCGTTCACAAATGACGAAGAAATTACGTAACATACCTACAACTAAAACATACAGTAATATTTAAAAACTTCGTTTGAAGTCGGTTAAAAACAAATTCCCGCTATTAAAACCTCCAGATTTTCAGTGACAACAAGATTATTTTATTTTAGAATTAAAGAGCTAACAGACTGTTCTAAAAGAGTAAATTGGTACTTTTTTTTTCTATATTTTATATATTGCGGAAAATTTAAAGAAATATTACAATATTTTCCTATTTTAAAGCTTGCATTAGTGAACAAAATACAGTGCTTGACAGAACAAAATATAGAGCCGTGGTCAAGTCAAACTTTGCGTTTGGTCAGAACCGTCTCATAGAAATGAAATCCAAAATTGTACCCACGAAATATTGTTAATCTGTTAATCATCATGATCATATCAGCTGAAAGACGTTCAATGCTGGACAAAGGCCTCCCCTAAAGAATCTCCACAATGGCCTGTCTTTCTCTCTCGTATCCATCGGCTTCCCACGACCCTTGAAAGATCGACGATCCACTTCGTGGGGAGCCTGCCCACAAGTTTGTCAATATTCGTCAAGAATCAAGTGTAAATCATTTTAACGTTTTTAAGAATTTTCTCTAAAATCTATGACCCTGTTAGAAGTAGGCCGAAATAGTTTAGTTCGTGCTACTTTTAAAGATATCCGTTCAAGATTTTGCTCTAGGTAAAATAATAATTAACTAGCTATACCCCGCGGTTTTACCTGCGTTAAACGTTATTAATTACAAACTTTATGTTATTCAGGCATATAAGCTATTACTACAAAGTTTCATCAAAATCCGATTGGTGGGTTTTGCGTGAAAAAGTAACAAACATCCATACATCTATACATCCTTACTCACAAGCTTTTGCATTTATAATTTAAGTAGGATAAAACAAACATAGCGCACAAAATAACTGTCACAATTTATTATAAGTATTTAACAGTTATTCAACAAGGTATGTATGTAGGTAGACTGAGTCATTCACTGCCCTTTAAAAGTAGCGATACACATCATGTAATTGTGAATGTTATTTCGTGACACACGGCTATATCTACTTGTGTACTACGAGTACAATGAATCGTATAAAGAACGTACTTTCAACGATTTATTGGAGTAAATTAATGTTTTTAACTCTTTACATAGTTAGAATCAATCTTAAATTTTTATTATAACTAAAGTACTTGTATTATATTCAACTTCATTTTAAATCGTATTTAGATTTAATATATAAATAAATAATTACTTTTAATTCAAATTCAGTTTGCTAGTTCTAAATCTAATGTTTGCTACAAAAATAAAGTATCTTAATTTTTTATTTGTATAATGTAACATTATACTACTGAAAATATTATGTAGGTAAATTTGATCGGATTATATACGTGTGTGGACTAAAGATACACTGGAACTCTAGTATGAAGTTAATAAGTTCTTTAGTTATTTACTTCTGTTGCTCTGTTAGGTAATATATTTAATAAACTCAAACTTCCTGTGACTTAATGTACACATAATAAAAATAATCTGATCACACTAATGTTATAAAAGCGAAAGTTTGTGAGTGTGTATGTTTGTTACTTCTTCACGATTAAACGGCTAGAGCGATATTAATAAAATTTGGTATGGAGTTAGCTCACACCCTGGATTAACACATAGGCTATAACTTATAAAGTTTAGCGCGGGTAAAACCGCGGTTCATAGCTAGTTTATAATAAATTTCACACCTAATTGAACAGTTTTGACGTATCTGCTGGGCGCAAAGATATCTTGGGATTTTTCTGCCACAAAAGCACACACAACGCTCTGAATCCTGGAAATTGACACCAACTTGCGTACAATGATATATAGCTTTTACAATTGGCTAGTCTCCATTAAGGTTGGACGAAGTCAGCCAACAGCCCCATTATTAAAAAAGTACTTGCACCCAATTTCGAATAAAATTTCGGAAGTTTCATTGTAGGAGTATTAGCACGGAGCGCATTATAAATGAGTAATGACCCAAATAACTAATGCATATTTACTGTTGTTGTATGGAGTATTAATGTAGAGCTTCCCGTAATCATTTAGTGAGCTCATATTGCTATTTAATATGAACGACGCAATAATTTGTCTAAAACGACAATATTAGTGGCCGAATTCCGGTCCCTGCGGTCATATTCAGCCCAGACTACTCAAATATCTAAATTGCAGATACAATGATTAGGTTACGTTAGGTTTTTACAAAACAGTGAAATCAATACATCAAATTGTGAATTTGTGGAAAACAATTGTGGAAGTGAGGTGATCCATTGGTTTATCATATGATATGGGTTGTTGTTGACCGATTTATAGTTATATTGGGTTTGGTCTGCTTTTTATTCCGTGAATTGTAAATGTGTAAAGTTCCCCGCCATACAAAGATTATAACCAAAAATATGCTTGACAAAAAATTTATGTGAAATCGATTTGGTTATGACTAATGTTAGGAAAATCACAACATTTCTGGGTACAGTTGCCAATAAAATATAAGACTGTACAAATAATTCTCTACTATATCTATTACATGTTAGCCCGTCACTTGATATATTTAAAAACAGAAATAACTTCTCAAAGCTGTCATTTACCATATTAATATATTACATACATATATGTATTATATCATCTTGTAGTTTCAAATATGGATAACTAGCTGTGCCCGCGAATTCGTCCGCACATTTTATAATGACTCCGCAAATGTTACATCAGAATATCTCTAATATTTTGTCTCTTGCAGCAAAGTTATAAAATATTCACATAAACCTTACATATTTCCATACAAACGTTCCTCCCTATTCGCTATGGTTATTTTACACCCTTGCGGGAAAAACTTGTACAAACATTGAATGTCATATTTATTTATATCGAATCAACAGCCTAAAGAATAAGTTTCAAGCTTCTAGCTATAAAATGACGATACTTCCATATAATTTTTCATCCTCCCTTTCAACCCTTCTGTCGCATTACAAACTAGCCTATGTCTCCTTCTCAGGTTCTAGACTACCTGTGTACTAAATTTCATTTGAATCAGTTCATTTGCCGTGAAAGCGCGACAGAATTACTGTCGCATTTATAATATTAGTAAGGATTGTAGACTTAATGTATTTTTGTATCAAGCCGGACTATCTATAATTTCTTGGGACACTCCCTAGTTAGTAGTCATTAGAATGATTTTGAATTGCGCAAATGACGAAAATCTTATTTATCAAAATATTTCGTCCCGTTAAGACTAAGTACAGAGTTTCCCAAAGAACCCTGCACTGCACCGTATTATCCGGATACAACACAATATTCTTCATTGTGCATACCTACATACATACATAGACTCACGCCTGTTTCCCAGAGCGGTAGGAAGAGACAACGAATTTCCATTTGTCACGATCAATGCACACCTACTTTGACAATTGTACACTAAATAAATTAGAAAAGCAGAGACAAATAGTAGCATAAGAACTAGCAGCGGTTAAGACAATCGCCTTCCCACTTTCTGAACCGCGTTCGATTCGCGCAGGACACCTATTTGTGTCATCCATAAACAGTTTCTCTGAGTTTGGATCTACAATGTGTCCGTCAATTATATGTTTTTAAATAACTTAAATTAATTCCTGTCCGTGAGTAATGCGGGATAAAATTAATAAAAAAATTAACACTGAGAAATCGCAGCTTACGATAAGACCACTCTGTCTTATCGTTAGCTGCGATTTCTTACAGACAATCTTAGACAACTGTTGTATAAAATAGTAACAATTTAGTAAAAGGACTATGGAAAAAGAATTAAGTAGCAAATAGTGTCACATTAAGTAACAGTACACTTACGATTACATACATGTTGGTACATGTTTCTTCTAATTATAACTTACTATATATTGATACTAATTATTAAAAATATTTAGAATAAAGTATAGAGTGTAGAGTCGAACGGTACCCACATTTAAATGAAGCAAAGCACAGCCTCCATCACTCTAAGAGCAGTTCATTCATTTATTCTACAGAAAACATTCTACGCTTACATGGTAATGTTAATGTTGTAATCCAGGACGTGAACCATAGGCTCCTACCCATGTGAGTTTGGTGCCATATCATAAGTTACACTATCAGCTTACTATCAGGGGCTCTATCGGCTAAGTCGCCGAACATTGATTTCTTAAATTTAACGATTGATTAAGTCATTTTTAACCTTTATTTATTTGAACGCCATTTAAGAAATTGATGTTCGTTGACTTAGCCGGTAGAGCCCCAGGTGGGCCGTAAGCATTCTAGACAACTTGGTAGTATAAAAAATCGATCCTGAAGTAAAATATCTAAAATAAGCCTCCAAGCATAATTTTATTACGATTACTGAAGTAGAGTATATCTTATTACCACAAGACAGACCTACTGACACAAATAAATAAGAACTCGTTTCGTAAAAATACTTCCGAATATAAAGCCTTTTGGCAAACAAGATTTTATATCATGGTTGAGTAGCTGGACGTTTGCCAGGAAAGCCTTTCGTCCCAGAATGTTACTAACTCTTCCTAAGGAATATTACTCGCGCGAGAGGTACCCATAACACATCGATCTTATGCGCAAAAATGTTGCCCGACTTGAGAATATTTTTCGGTTCATGTATTATTACCGGACTTAGAATTTTGTTATAGCACAAGCTATATTTGGAAATACAGAATGTTTTCTCGGTCACTTATTCAACCGCAGATATTGAAGCCATCGCTATATCCCATACCTCATAGGGTTAGGCCATATAGGGTTAGTTCCTGTGATTATTGTGAGAAGAAAAGCCCGGAATCTGAGACATGGTAATGTTACATTCCCGCGCCTGATCTCTACCCGATTGTGACGGATCGCCGTCCGTCATAGGCTTATGAGAGTGCGCAGTCTCCGTTGAAATTAACCACTGTAGACGAAATTCGGCCAAGATCGCTATTATTATTCCTTCTTTACGTGGAACTTAAGTATATCCATATGTATTTTGGTGTAAGTGTCATATATAGGTATACAATCTGACTATTTGGAGTAGAGTTTGGAATTCCATATCTAGCTTGATAGGAATACAGTTCTGAAATGAGAAGCACACTTCATCTGTTCATGTTATTATGATTCGATCTTTAAGATCGACTATATACAACAGTTGTATAGTCATTTCAGTATTTTGGGAAAAATATATAAGGTAAGTAAATGATACAGATTCGAATACAGAATGAGATCGATCACGTGCTTCTGGTTAACCTGGAGAAAATTACTAAATTTTAAAGGAATCGCATCTTTGAAAATATATTTAAACTAGCTGTGCCCCGCGGTTATACCAGCATTATAAATTATAGCCCGTCGGATATATGTATAAGCTACTATACGTATATTACTACGAAATTTTATCAAAATCCATTCGGTAGCTTTTGCGTGAAAGAGTAACAAACATCCATACTCATAAACTTTCGCATTTATAATATTAGTAGGATAGCAGGATTAAACTTACTTTTAATTAGGATGATCTGTGTGACATTGTCCCTAAATATTAAATATTATTATTATTATTATAATTAATTTACGAATATTACCCACACAAGACAAAGTACTAAGTAGTCACCTAATTAGGTAATATTTCTACAACCGTAAACAAGATTAGAATGGATTTGGGTCGTCTTTGTCTTATCCAATCTTAGCACCTCAGGGGTAGCGGATAATCTTAATACTTGTATCTACCTTCTTCATTTATAATACCGTATACGTCAACTTACATAATATAACGTGTGACTTCACTGTGTAGCCATAGTCAGCTTTATCTTCCTACTACCTGTGTCCCGCGGTCTTACCTAAGCTATGCGGCTATTACATGGCGCAGTCTAATTAATCACACTGATATTATAAAGGCGAAAGTTGTAAGTGTGTGACTGTGTGAGTGTGTATGTTTGTTACTTCTCCACGTCTAAACGGCTGTAGCGATTTTAATAAAATGTGGTGTGGAGTTAGCTGACATCCTGGATTAACAGATAGGCTATAATTTATAAATTTTAATGCGAGTAAAACCGCGGGGCATATCTAGTATTGTTAAAAATGTGAAAGTTTGTGAGTATGGATGTTTGTTAGTCTTTCACGCAAAAACTACCGAACAGATTTTGTTAATTAGAAATGTTAAAGTTTGTGGAGTATGTATGTTTGTTACTACCGAACAGATTTTGATGAAACTTTGTAGTAATATAGCTTATACTCGTATATCCGAATAACAAATAGGCTATAATTTATAAAATTTAACGCGGGTAAAACCGCGGGGCACAGCTAGTCCAAAATAATTCAAGCTTTGGCAACCTGGAGTCGGGATATAGGAAACTCAGTGCCTGCGCAAACACGTGGACGAGCTACCCCTCCTACCGGTACTGCGCTCAATCTTGAACCGAACGGATTAAAGTCCCATCTTACTATGACCAATATACCCTTCATCGTTGGCAAGTATTCAGACTTGACTTATATATTTTGTATAAACGTTATATTTATGTGGAATCGTCAATATTTCCTTTCCATGGCGTATCGCATATTTATGTAGAGCGACAGTTGCACTAAACCAACGCGTTGGTAACCGCCCCGAGCTTTACTAGACGGCTTAAGCCCATGCCACCCTCTACCGCCTCACCTTGTCTGTGAAGCAGTGAAATTTTACTAGGCTAATTGTAAAAGTCGGAAAGAAAACGTGCAGACGCCAGCACATCCAGCCACCCCAATCTGTCAAATTTCTTTTATAGATTTTCAACTTTATCACAGAAGCATAAGGTTCACTTTCAATTTTTGGGGAAATTTGACAGATTGGGGTAGCTTGATATGCTGGGCGTCTGTACAACTGATATGTATCTTTCGTTTGAATTCCCGCTTGTAATCTTTGAAATCTATTAAATCTAATTTAAAAACGGGTTCAATTTTAACCACATACATTGGAATTTTAGCAAAAACTAGTTCTCCTTACAGAAAAGTCAAATTTTGCTGTTGTAAGACTCCGTAGCTATTCTGGGAGCTTTACATTAAAGTAGTGGTTCGTAAAAATGTTAAAGGCTTGTATTACGTGGTAAGGGTGTTAATGCTAGAGAGAGTATATTTAATGAAAGCAATCAATAATAGATAGCAAGCCCGTACGGCGTCGCAAGACGTTGGATCAATATTAGAATACGAGGCACAGTCCATGTAAGTTAACTTCTTTATGCCATACGTATGTAGTGGGCTTATTTATTCATTGGAATATACTATTTTATGGGCTCTACGTTATGGGCCCTAGGCGTATTGCGTATTTTTGCAATATTTGTCTTCTTTCACGTCGATGATAGGATTTATATTATTCCTACCTAATTTTTTTTATTTTTTTGCAATCAACAATGAACCGTATATTCTGAAGCTGTTAAGAAAATTAAGTTTATTTAATTGAATAAGTAAGAAAAATGCTTTGATCAAATATTACGCCCAGGACAATTTGCAACTGACAATCTGTCTTTAGTAGTATGACGTAGTTTGTCGTTAAATAATAATAATATCCTGGGTCATTATTTAATTTTTTAATTTAATTTAAATTTTTTTAATATCTAGGGACAATGTCACACAGATCATCCTGGCCCCAAACTAAGCAAAGCTTGTACTATGGGTACCAGGCGACGATATACATACTTATATAGATAGATAAATACTTAGATACATTATTTACACACGGCCATCTGATCCCAAACTAAGCAGAGCCTCTACTATGGAAATTATTAGATAACTGATATACTACATATACTACTTTTCTTTTGTAAATACATAATATATAGATAAATTACACCCAGACTCAGGACAAACAGATATGTTCATGCACACAAATATCTGTTCTGATTGAACCCACGACAGATAAATGTTATTGTATCTACTTCCTTTTAAAAATCATTACCTGATATGTATCGCGATTAATCTTCATATTATTATCTTCGCTACATTTGATTGTTCAATCCCATTGTAGCGACAAACCGCCTAGTTCGGAAGTTGGGCTAATTTTTAAGTCGTAAATACTCATATTAATTTATTTCGTAAAGCCAGTTGCATGTCGACTTATTTTAGTTAAGTTTAGATTTAACAGCATCCGGTAACTTAGGGCCCATGATATGAGTGAGCTTAGATTATTGGGCAATAGAGCGTTTCACGGCTGTTAGTTGATTCGCGTGTCTCGTATTATATATCTGTACTTGACTATGTGTCGTGTAGTATTCTATGTTAGCTCTAACGTACACAGCTAACCCTGCCATTATAGTGCCTGGGGACCGAGGATAGGTATTACCATTAGCATGAAAAGAAGTAGCCCAAGAATGATTGATTGGTTTTGGAACACAATTGATATAAAGTTGATTTATAATACCTAACGTCGCTGGAAACTGCTGGATGCGAATAGCGCAAGACCGGCAATTGTGGAGATCTTTGGGGGAGGCCTTTGTCCAGCAGTGGACGTCTTTCGCTGATATGATGATGATAAACTTTACATATTGTTGATGGTTACCAAGACAGTTGGCTGATAGTTTAAAAAATTTGTAGCCTTATTAAAACTTTTAATGAAATGTAAAATACATCTACATGAATTTTTCGATCAACCGCCGAAGAAATGTTATATAGCATTAAGTGAAGATCAGTTTCTACTCTTGGAATTAAAACCTATGCTTTGCTTTGAAGAGATATATTACGATTTAAGTCCAAAATATATTATATTTGTGCGATATGGTTTTAAAAACTTACGCAGGTGTCGATATGATTGCAATGCGGCGGTATTAACAACATTTAACTCATTAGAACTTTTAGGTAAAGGGGCCATCCTAGAGAGCTTACAATATGTCGGATATACTCCATCCATCAACGCAATATTAAAAATATGCAGAGCGGTGTTACGAAGACTATCAATTCAATGTATATAATGCATAAAACTCTACTATGTGCCAGATATATAAGTTACATCTTCATTACAATCGCGGCCGTCAGCTTACGTGGACTTCGCGATGAAAGCTAGGCCTTCATCCAACCAAACCGGAAACAATTCTTCGTTCTTATAAGATTAATCTCGGTCCGGACTAATCTCGGTCCTAAATTTAGCAATTACAATAAAAATCCTTTAAAATGGTGACGAAAAAGCCCCACGTCAACCCGTGCACAAATATCGCATAATATAATATAAGACAAGGGCTGTCGTAAATGTCAGAGTGAAAATAAATTGGCAAACAGTATAAACTTTTTCTGTTAAGCGACTAACGCATGTAAATCCATTGCTGATTGTATATTACAATATTTTATAAAGTGTCGTGCTAAAAAACCATTGCCTTGGAATATTAATCATATCAGCACGTTATAATAGTCACTCTTAATGAGGAGGCGGGCATTTTAACCGAAACTTAACCGAATATTTTTAATAGTATCAATTATTATAAATTTGTTATTATTAAAATTAAGTTTGTAAATGTATGTGAAAGTGAGATATTCGTGAGCATACTGTGGTCGCACTTAGAAGGCTATTTGGCTGTCATTTATTCATATGTACAATGCAATAATGAATGTTTTGCCGTAACGGCCAGTTGGCGGGACTTGATAAAAAAAATCTCTATAAAAACGAGCAATAAATTAACGTTTGTTGTTGTTTGGGAGCCCCCTTAAATAATATATTTGTATTTTAGTATTTGTATTTGTTCTAGCGGCAACAGAAATACATCATCTGTGAAAATTTCAACTGGCTAACTATCACGGTTCATGAGATACATACTGGAGACAGAGGGACAGACAGACAGTGAAGTCTTAGTAATAGGGTCCCGTTTTACCCTTTGTGTAGGTACGGAACCCTAAAAAGGCCTTTATTACGCTTTAAAATTAAAAAAGGCCAATCTTATTTGTACCTAATAATATAAATGAAATAAATAAACAGTTTTGCTGCTAAGGAGTAAGTAAATACTATATTGTATTCATTACCATTCCTAATTTTTACGCATTCCATCATTGTACAGCGGGCGTTAACTCTTGACTTATCATATCTTAATCATACTTTCACATAATAGTTGACCCACCCGTATTACACCCCCTAACACGTGCTATGATGTTTCTTTATACAGGGTGTAAATTCAGTCGTGTCAAACCCTTCTATACCATATACATACAATAAAATCGTAGGAAAGTCAAAACTGTACATTGAATATTTTTTTAAAAGGATACTTGAGGCGTGATCTACATTCGATGTCGAAGCTAAAAATATAGTTTAAAGAATTTTTGTCTGTTTGTCTGTATGTATTTCCGGGCTAAACTCAAAAAGTACTACATGGATTTACTACAAATATTAATAAGGTCGGGTCAACATAGGCTACATATTATCACGCTATTACCTTCGGGGGAGGAGCTGTGATAATTTATAAAGTTTAACGCGGGTGAAACCGCAGGGCACAGCTAGTAAACAATAATTTACTTCTGTTACGGGAAATAAATAGTACCTAGGAGACGAATGTCAATTTACGTAAGTATTTTGAGATTTAAACATGGGATTCCATCCCTCTTCTATGGATGGTGATTTATATGCATGTATCTTGAACCACGAAACTCATAGAGCCAGTTGGCGTGGCTGGCAGATACGTGCCTTTCACGCCGCGCGCCGCAGCGCCCAGGTTCGATTTCCACCCAGGAGAAATATCTGTATGAATGAACATGTCTATTTGTCCTGAGCCTGGGTTTGTTTATCTATATAAATTTGTAGCTCTTTACAAAAGAAAAGTAGTTAATGTCGCATATCAGTTATGTGGTTTCCATAGCACAAGCTCTGCTTGGTTTGAGATCAATTGAGCCGTGTGTCAATAATGTCCCAGGATATTATTATAAAAAAAACCAACTGGATACTTGTTCAGTATTATCGACAAACGTATAGAGGAGGGTCCTAAGATTTGTAATTAAGCATGGTTCGGAGTACTTGCTGATAAGAGACGAAGACGACAGCGTTGTTCAGCCACCGGAAAAAGAGTATATTATCTATAAATCATCATCATCATCATATCAGCCGAGAGACGTCCACATCTGGACAAAGGCCTCCCCCAAGGATCTCCACAATAGCCGGTCCTGCGCTGTATATACATATGAGGTCAGAACTCCTGAAGTTTCTCATAAAATAGTTTATATTACACGCTGTATGTAATATAATGGACAACACATACTATTGTATTGACAATTTCGTGCATATAACGTTATTTTATTGTAGGTAAGTAGTTCGTGCACGCAACCGTAGAGCAAACAATAGGGGAGCCTTTGTCAAGGCACCTTGTATTTGTTCAACAGAATTAGTTGACTGAACTCCATTACAGGCTACTGCTCCCTACAACATTTCCGAATACCTTAATAGTAAAATAATAGGTGGCTAGTGCCTAAGGGCCAGCGCAGACAGGTAGGAGCGCAGCGGAGAGGATTTTATTAAGGCACTAGAAAATCAACTTTAATATTAAGCTCCGGGAAGACAGCGATTGTTTCTGACCCAGTCACTGTGCCGGATTGGCAGGAGTCGGCAATAGGAGAGAGCAATCCAGAGCGCTCCCAGAGTAAGTGTCCCGACCATCTGGGACATGGCGCAAAAGGGAGCACCGGAGCAGCCTACCGCGTTCCCGGGGCTTCCCCCACCAGGTGCCGGAAGAAGACTACGGCAGGTTAGATTTAGTCGGTGCAAGTCCGACATACTCACCCGCAGACACTTTTGCGGGTGGCATGTATAAGCAATTCCCCTGCCTTACCAAAAAAAAAGGAATATGCACTTGACATAAATGCTCGCGCGTTCTCCGGCATATAATTCAAGCATATATGCACTTTATTTAAATAATTTTAAAGTTGTTTTTCTAGTGCCTTAATAAAATCCTCTTTGTCTGCGCTGGTCCTAAGTATCTAGTGGAGTGTCTAAGTCTCCAAATTACGCGACTGAAATAATTACGTTCGATTGATAGGCCATAGTCCTCAAAGCTGGCTTAATGCGGGATAGTAGACTTCACATGCCATCTAGAACATTTTTTGCAGAACTTTCATATGAAGGCAAAAATACAGGAAAAGAATACAGGTTTCCTCGTGATATTTTATTTCACCTTTTTAAGTAAGAGATAAAATAATTTCTTATACCCAAATTAATTCGAAAACTGTGTGTTGCGTATTGAAATAGCTTTTGGGTATTAACATACACTTTTACGTGTCAACCTCACTATTCAACAGTAAATTTTAATAAAATATTAGCCTTACATTATAGGAACCTAGATAAGGCGGATAGCCTAGTCCGTTCGTGCGTCTTATCACATATACCTCCATAATACAATAGAATAAATTCAATTATTTCTCTCATCACAAAATATAGTTTACTTTTGTATATTTATAAAAATAATATTTATACACTTTGATGGTTTGAATGAAATGCCACCAGTTTTGTGAGAGACTGGTGCCTGACTTAGATATAAGGTAAACCTGTCTTATAGGTCGTCGGTGCCCCACTCCGCAGATTGTATGACAAATTATCATATGTTTTTGTTTTATCCATGAGGATGCACTGTATAATATTATAATGTTAAATGAACTATTCTTAACAATCGGCTTTGTTAAAAGCATTTGCAATTGTAGACGTGTTTTGTTAATTGTTTTTGTTTTAAATAGATTTTAAGTTGTTAAAGTCTATTTAAAACAAAAACAATTTACATAAAATATAGGTATTAAAAAAATTAGGCCACATATAGTGTGGCCAAAAAGCTGGCGTTATATAACCAAGCTGATACTCGGAGGTACACGGTACACCCCAGCCCTTGGGTCGCCTGAAGTTTCAACAAAGCGTCTGAACAAGTCCTTTACTAATTTGCATGATTCTGAACGCCAGGGGTCATAGTTTCTAACCCAAACGGAAGAAAAATATACCCGTCACCGTTGGAAGCATACTTTCTCCGCTTGAGACCCATGCTTACTTATTAATGCTTATAGAACTTTCCGAAGTCACCTCATATTATAAATAAAAATAGTAGCTATTAGGCCTGAATAAGCTTGTAACAATAAATCGAAGATGAGATGTAAGTAAAAACTAATATTTACATATTCTTAATTTCAATACTATGTCATGTTAGAGCAGTTGGTCTAGTGGTTAGGGACTCTGACTGCTAAACCAGAGGTGTAATAAAAATAATAGCCTGTGTTAATCCAGGGTGTCAGCTAACTCTATACCAAATTTTATTAAATTCGCTCCAGCCGTTTGGCCGTGAAGAAGTAACAAACATACACACTCACGCAATCACACACTCACAAACTATTGCCTATATAATATTAGTGTGATCAGCTAAGCACTGCGGCTTCACCCGCTTCAGACTTAATAAATTATAGACTATGTGTTTATCGGATTTATAAGTTATAATATTATAAAGCTCCATCAAAATCCGTTCAGTAGTCTTTGCGTGAAAAAGTAAAAAAAAACATCCATGTATCGATACAAATTTTCGAATTCATAATATTCTTAGCCATCTGGCAAACAGGAAGCTTTTAATACCAGGCAATTGCTCTCGAGTTGCCGCCCCATTCCTTCTCTGCGACTAGCTCTGGCAACCTTACTGACACACAGAACTACAATATTTAGTTATTGAATCTGATTCAACTGCTGGTTTTATGGGTCGAATGCTACGGGATCCGTAAGCTTTATCTATGAAAGGCTTACATGTGAGCCCTGGGCAGCGTTAAACGGTAGTGCAACATGTACGGGATAATGTTGAAATATTGTTTTAATTGTTTTGTTGTATTGTATTGTAATGTATTGGTATGTACGTTAATTGTAAGTATTGTATTGTAATTGTATTTTTATAATTGGTCCTTGTTGGCCTTTAATTCATACATACATAGACTGTTTCCCAGAGGGGTAGGCAGCGACAACGGATTTCGATTTGTCACGATCTTTGCACACGTTTTTTGCCTCGATTACTGTCATTATATTCTTCATACATGCTCGCCGGTTTAGGGTACTTCTGACCTGTCCTTTCTTGAGAACGTCTCCGATTTGGTCAGAGAATGTTCGACGAGGACTTCCCCTTCCGGTAGCTGCATTCACACAGACCAGGTATACTTCTTTGGTCAATCTTCTTTCATTCATCCTTTCTAAATGGCCAAACCATCTCAGCATTCCTTTTTCAATCTTTGTGACTACATCCTCTTGTTTAATTCAATCGATAATATTAATAATAATTGGAGAGAGGTAGAACATATCGTTCTTTCGCTATATAAGAAGATCCACCGACAAATACCTTACAGAATACACTTCAGGTAATAACATTACACTGGTAATGTTATAAGGTTATGGGTGTGAGTAGGTCGCTAGAACTCATCGGGGTGGAAGGAAGGGTCGTAAAAGGGCAACGGTAAAAGATTACGGTGGCCCGCATGCTTGTTTAAAAAAACAACTCGTGTACAACGTATATGACTACCATTATTATTATTCTACTACCACTTTCACTACCATTATAACTAAATATCACTACCATTATAAAATAAATTGTATAAATTTTTTAACAGTCCGTGTACCTAAATATCTGTAATAAGTAACTAGAAATAATAACTGTATTACTACGAACATTTTTTGACTATTTACAAGCGCTTTTTTAAAGTCTACGTGTATAAAATAAAAGTGGATTTGCCACTGCTAACTTGAGTTTTAATTAATGTCCAAAAAACCAGGCGCTCATAGCCAGTCGCTCTCACTGGTTCGTAAGTGAATGCCGAGGTTATGCAACCCGGGTCGCGGTCACTTCATAAGTTAGTTAACCTAACCGCCAGTAGCTCGCCACTCAAATGAGAAAGATAGATTAAACAAGGTTGCAAATATAAATCTCTATTCTAATCGGTCCATCTATTTAGGAGCTACGATGCCTCAAAGATGACCACAGATACTTAAAGGGCTGTTAATAGAGCTGAAATTTACAATGACTAAAACTTTTATCAGGGATTAAAAACAAGCAACAATATATAGGTTTACGTGAGAAATGAACATAATATAAGATACAGGCGTCTTTCTTTTTAGGGTTCCGTACCCAAAGGGTAAAACGGGACCCTATTACTAAGACTTCGCTGTCTGTCTGTCTGTCACCAGGCTGTATCTCATGAACCGTGATAGTAAGACAGTTGAAATTTGATAATGATGACACAGACGACGTACCTATTTCTGTTGCCGCTATAACAACAAATACAAAAAAACAAATTTAAATAAATATTTAAGGGTCTCCCATACAGCAAACGTGAATATTGCTCGTTTTTATAGATAATAGCACGGAACCATTCGTGCGCGAGTCCGCCTCGCACTTGGCCGGTGTTTTTCGTATTATCAGCACAACAAATACTCGAAATTTCCTTTCAAATTCGCCTCATAAACGCCGTGTTCTACACAAAAGCTTTCAATTTGGCAAACGTTGAAGTGAGCGGATTAAAAAAAAGTGTACGATATTGAAGTCAAAATTATATCTACAAGCATAAAAGCTGCGTTGGTTGCTAGCCAAAGACAATAATGATTATAGCTATAATTAAATATTACTTAGCAAGTCACTGAACTAACACCTACAATCACTACATGATATGAAAACATATTATTTCCTGTGTTAAATCGGACTTTAATAGATACTTCCTTGCCACATGCTTAGAAAATACGTATTGTTAAGGTTACAGACACATGTAAATATAGTGTAAAGAGTTGTACTATCGTTCGTCGAGAAAATGTGCCAGCCAGAGTCCGGAAGGGTATTTAGCGACTCATCTTAAATGATGGCTATCTAACATCAAATAAGGCTGTGGAACCCATTTAGGTCTTCACAATAAAGCAAAGCTCCTAAACTTCAATATAAATGTCATAAATTATCTTGTTTTTGGCCCATATAGAAGTTCTTTACTCAATAATGTCTTGGCAAAAGATGTTCACTTGCCGAATGTCACGTTGCAAAAATGGGTCACTGAGAAGAGCGACTCATATGCAGCACGTACGACAATCGATGCAATTTTATATTTCAATTCACTCCGTCCGCGTCCCCAGAAACTGGCACGCGTTTTGTACTAAGATTATTTTTGTTTCTTTAGCAGTTTTGTAACTCGTTAAATTCTTTTTTAATGAACTCTACTATTGCTTCTTATTCGCCTTACCTACATGTTTAGTAATCGTCTTGTGATTCGTTCCCATTCATTCTGCTTAATATCAATAAAACTATTAACTTATGAATGAAACTACGTGTATTTACCTGCCGTTGTGGACTTGAAGGACAGGTACAATGAAAAAAGGATCTCGGCTATCGATGATGGATCCTGGTGTTCGTTGTCAGCAGTTGGTTTTCCAGCACGTCCGGTAAGGCCAGGGTGGCGGTATTTAACAACTGGTTGGCAGCACTGAGATTTGGTAAGTAACAACACTTTGATATGTTCGAACTATTGGATTGGTAGCACAATGGTAGTTCGCGCGCGATAGATGTGGGTGCGAGTGTCAGCGGGACGTATCGGTGTCGTGTCGGCGCGGCAGCAGGATGGCGGCGCGAGGCGGTCGGGCGCGGACTGGCCGAACGTCGCGACGCGCGCTGCCGCTATTTGCGCCCGCTGCGCCCGCTCGCCGCTCCCCGCCGCCCGCTTAGAGCAGAGCTTTCTCTGCGCAACGCAACAACAAACATTTCTTTATTATTCTATTCCACCTGTAACTGTTTTCGATTGCCTCAATTATAAACATCTTTTTACGTAACAACTAATCTGTAATGTAGTGTTCTCTATTCTGTTGGATTAAAAATAAGCTATCGAGTAATCCTCATTAAATTACTCTGGACTGAGTTAAAATAAAACTATGCAGATAGTTATTATCATCGTTTCGAAACATTGCTCTTTTCGTTTTAGAATGGAATTTATGGTATACTTCCTTTAACTATGAGGTGAAGGTTACAGCATCAAGCTAATGCTCCTCGGTGCCTTACTCTCAAATACACCCGACGTAACTCTGCAAAACTGCTTGGCACTAGACTGAGGTGGCAGAATTCATTAGATTGTTGCCCTATCGTGACGTTGACCTTTATAATTAATTGATATAATTAAGGTACAAAAGGAATGATGAGTGCGTGTCCCGAACATCTGAGACATGGTGCAAAAGGGGGGCACCGAAGCAGCATACTCGCGTTCCCGGGGTCCCTCCCATCAGGGGCCAGGAGAAGTCCACGGCAGGTTACGTTTAGTCGGTGCGAATCCGACATACCCACCCGCAGACACTTTTTGCGGGTGGTAAGCGTAGGCTTCCCATTGCCTAACCAAAAAAGGTATAAACGCAATCAATTTAATTTATTGCACACAAGTTTAATATATTAAGTACAATTTACTGAATAGGTTGGTACTTACATTATATACCCCCAGTGTCCCACATTATACTAAACCAAATAAAGTCTGAATATATTTAATTTTGTTTACCTACTAACTAAAAGCTCACTGCAAAAATGTTAAACGCATGCCATAATACCACAGCCTGAGTGTACTATATAATACGCGGTTATTGTGGCCACTGTCTACAAACGTGGACACTAAATATGATTATCTTACTTGTTTCGATTTTTTACTTGTACGTAGCGTCCATTTTTTTACGTTCCACGTTTAAAATTAACAAAGACATTTATTTTTATACTAGCTGTGCCCCGCGGTTTTACCAGCGTTAAACTTTATAAATTATAGCCTATGTGTTAATTCAGGGTGTCAGCTAACTCCATACCAAATTTTATTAAAATCGCTCCTGCCGTTTATATGTGGATAAGTAACAAACATACACAGTCACAAACTTTCGCCTTTATAATATTAGTAGGATACTAAACTCAAAAAATACATTAAGTAAGTTTAATTTATAAAATACGGTTTTACTTTTACAGTTACACTGCCATAGTTCGATTAATATTTCGACCCTTGGAGAGCTCAGATACCATATGTTAACATTGTATTAGGTATAATCTACATGAGCTAGCTATACATATATCAACATAAAATATTCTGTATGTTGATAGATAGATAGATAACTCTTTATTGTACACCAAGTAAAATAAAATATAAGGAACAAGGATGCATTACAGAAAATGTACAATTGGCGGCCTTATCACTAAATGTGATCTCTTCCAGACAGGTTGAGGTTTATATCAACAACTTTCTCTAATTTATAAAGTCAATAAAACTATACACATTTGAACAATAGAATTGAATGTAGAATAACCGTCTGTAGCAAGTAGGTATACTTGATTCGCAAGCAATTTGGTTCACACACTGGTTCTCAAAGATTAGGACGGTACGAACTCAAAAGCCCCTACAGAATTCTGCACTGGTTACTATGTTATTTAAGCCACCACTTGTAAACTGAATTTTTGAATGCTTTTGAATTTTAAACGATAGTTTTAAGCCAACAACTGCCTTTGCGTGAAACATTTCCAAGCCTCTCAGAAATAGAGGAGAAAACTTTGAGATCCGTGAACACCAGGGACACCAGATAAGGAAATATTGTCAGTCAGTCGATCAAGTGATTACGTGGAAGGTAGAGCACTAAACACAGCATCAGACTCAGAGGCCACTTTGGAACCAACTGGGGATCTTATCTTTGCTTGGATGGGGTGTACTTTCGTACAGCACTTCGCCCTTCAGGATCTTTTGTACTATCCTCCATTGGTTTTTATTGTATCGCTAGAGCCCTGAATGAAGTCTGCACATAATCTGGTACACTTCTTAGGGGTGGATCCTTATAGTCTCCTGGTTCTGAATACGACAGCCACAGGATGGTCATTCTGTGTCTTGCCAACGCATCGCATTTACATATTATATGCGGCATTGTTTCATTTTCTCCCCCACAGGTACTGCAGATCGGGCTTTTCGACAGTCCCAGTTTGTGTAGGTGATAGCTGGTGCTGTTGTGGCCCGTAAATACTCCTAGCTGTCGTAGCTGGTTAAGTGGTAACACCGTTGGTGTTCAGCATATGCTTATTTTTTTATTTTTTTTTTATTTATTGAGGACAGCCAGTAATTGTTACATTTTTCTTACAAAATTAAAAATACATGAATACAAAACCTAATACACAATTTTTTAAGGCGTCACCGCATGCATTTATTATTATAACAGTAAAACTAGAATTATGGCAGTTGAAACTAGCTTCTACGGTAGGTCCATGAGATCATGACGCCTTACGATTAAAGCTGTAGGCAGGGGGCGAATGCGAATGCTTCACGTCACTCCTGGCTCGGTGAAGCCGAATAGCGCTTACGTTTCCAGTCGTCATCGCTACGTCCACTGTCCGACAAGACATTAGAAGCTTTATTTCTATCGTGCGGTCAGATTTTTTGGTTCACATAAATAGTTGTCATGTGCGGGAGTGGAAACGAAACACGAGGGCGCCGAGGTAGAAACGATGTGACTACGTCTAGCTGTCGATGGAACACTGTAAAAAATATTTTAGTGACATTCGAAGACTACTTTCATAATGTAAATCCGATATCGTGCAATTTTAACTCCTAGCCAGGTATATAGGTCAATAGATTCTACCAGCAAGTTAGAATGTCGAACATGCGTTATATCCCTGAGTCCAAGGAGTTTTGTGTATGAGAACCTTTCCTATATAAGTATGTATTTATAAAAGAAAAGTAGTATATGTATTCATTTGTTATCGGGTTTCCATAATACAAACTCTGTTCAGTTTGGGAGCAGATGGCCGTGTGTGAATATTAATGTCCCAGGAATTGAGGTTATAAAGGGTTTAGCAAGCACAGTTTTATAAATCATAAAGAATCCACCTGGCACTTAGCTGGTTTTTATTAATGTCCTGTAGCTTATGTAATCCGGGATAATATAAGAATTCTAGATGTCACATTTGGGCAGTTATGAATAATAAGTATTAAGTTCCACAAATAATAATTACGACGACTACCAACTAAACCTTTAACTTACCTACACTACCGCTCTATACCTCGTGAAACCCAAATCAAACTTTCGTAGCGGTCTCGTAACTTTAGCAGGCGTAGAATTTTCGTAGTACCATGTGCGAGTGCTACAGTCGTAGCTGCGTAGTCGCTAGAACCAACCTGGCGGTTGAGTCGGAAGCCTAAGAAATTGATCTCACCTGGAGTGAGGTGAAAGCACATGTTCAACAACAGTATAAGAGACAGCCACACACAAAACTATGAGTACTTGTATTCTGTGATATTCAAAACAGAGTCAATTAAAATAAAAGAAGAAAAGGAACAATAAATGAACCTAAATTTAATAATGTACCATTTAATTTGATTTTAAAAGTAACGTATGTCAGACTAAATATATCAATATCCTTAAATTTATCAGTGTTCAGGTCAATGCCACCTTTAAAGATATTAGTGTTGGTATAAACAATTTTATTTAGAGGCACAGAAAACATATGTTTTGTGACTATTTTATGGATAATGTGTCGTCAATGTAATTATTTAATATTTTGAAAGAAATACTTAGTCAAACATTGTTCTCCGGTTGGTAAGTGTATTTAAGGTGGGACGGTGGGTGAGCGAATCTTCGTACGAAACATGTTCCTGATTTCCACAGTAATCTAAGGACTTGATAAGTTGCTTTTGAATTCTCTCAATACGTGAAATATGACAAGCATAAAATGGACTCCAAATAATACGAGCTAAATCCAAGATAATTGAACAAAACTCAAGTATAATACTTTTATGGTATCGGTTTGTTTAAAAAGTTTCGAGATCCTCAGAATCTCCAAGTTAATGGAAGGCTCTATTGACTATGTGATCTGTATATAAATTAAAGGATAAAGTCCATAATTATACCTAGGTATATCGCGCACAGACGTAACTCGAATCGGTTATCGATTTTTAATTTTATGATTAAGTCCCAGGATATTATTTATATTGTAGAAAATGTGTATTATTTATAACTTTTCTAATGTAATTAATATATAAAATAAAAAGCAGCCCTGTGGAATTTCCATAAATTTTGATACATAACGATTAAACTTAATTTGGGATGTTTACCATCATAACCAACAGTTTTATGTACATCTCTTATTTTAAGTTCCTTACGAATAATTGTGTTTGCCAAAGAACCTAGATCAACTGGACAGTTTATTGGTCCACAATCAAGATCATAGGTAGCAGGGCGTGGTGCATTGTGAACGAATACCTAATTATCTCTAATGAAGCGTAGGTACCTACTATGCGGTATGCATACGCAGCAGAGCAGAGGTATAAAGGCGGGAGAATAGCTTCAGCTAGCATGCTTGGGGAGGGAATGGGATACTTACCCATAGATGAAAGAAGAGATCACATTCTATTTTTCGCACAGAATAGGGTTGCTGACCCGATTTACAGCAGTAACAATACCACGGACCCTCTCCACACTCGCAACGGAAGCATCCGTATCATGTCGAAAAAACACATACCTTTTATCAAAATATTCCGAGCTATAAAATTGGCTAATATTATATACAACATGTAACGTAATTAACGCACGTTATGCAGTAATCATAATACATACACTGAATTTCTAATTTAACATGTATATGCATTGTTATTTACTGAATTTGTTTTTTTTGGAATACAGTTTATTTTTCTTTATTTCGTATTGACTGATGGAATTTGTATGAATACAAATAAAACGATTTTAAAAGTCTTATTACTTTGATTTACGGTCCATTTCAATTTGTTTTGACTGTACAAGGTTAATATGACATTAATTTCCATAGTTTTAATTATTTTCGGAATAAAAAATTACCTAAGTATATTTAAAATGATGTAAATCGACGCAGTAAACGATTCTGAACAAACTATTTTCAGGATGTGCGTTAATTCAGTAACATGTTGTATGTTAAAAATTGAAAAAAAAAATCATATATTACCTATCCAATAATGTTATAGTCAGGTCATATTATTTGACAAGACAGATTTAGTTCGTAGACACCTCATACCGCAACAATTGAAAATTTGTATTTTATTGTTATAATTTGATTACCAAAGGTATTATATATACAACGTGTAACAGAAAGAGTGAACGTAACTTAAGGGGCATATACGGTCTCCTTAAGCCTACCTATATACAAAATCTCATACCGAAATATCATCATTTTAATCTTGATCGTATAATAACATACCATTCAATATATCGACAAGTATTTTTATCGATATAACGAACATCCATACTAACACAGCACAGCTGATTCTTATTTACGCTAGAAATTGTTGGACATACCTCTGTGTTTCTATGCACGCCTGGTAGTTTGATTCCGATTGCACTCACTACACATATTTTGTTTTAATTTCGAGTTATGTTTTTATTTATAGCACTGCTGAATAGCTATTGGATACTTTACATCGTATAAGTACGTGATACACAATCACATTACGAGAATCTTTTTATACTTTAACTTCTAGTTGAAGTTGTTTTCAGTACTGATGGAAGAATTTCATTATTTCACGTTCACTAAAATCTGCACCGACGCCGAAAGCTTAACTCTAGACTTGCCAACTAACACGAGTCTCTCTCATGTACAAACATATTCATAGAATCGTAAAGCTTTCATGTTTCTTAGTTATAAAGAGGCGTGGCCTCCATCGCGACACTGTACCTTTCACGACATAGGTTCCTCGTAATTAAACAGCCTTAAATTCTGTGACCTATGAATCCTCATCATCACGAAGTGCACGTCTGAGGATATTCTTTCATAGATGAATGCACGAAATTTCCAAAATTATTACGATCACTAAACGATATAGTTAAGGATTTCGCGGAACACTTTACTCATTACTAAACGGGACGATTTAGTAACTAACCACGACCTAAATAGACAGCAGTTTACGAACAACTGATGATTTTAATATTTTTAAATAATTAAATGAAAAATGCACAATATTTGCTGAATTTGGCGGCTTTCTTAGAAGGCGGCCCCTTTGGCGGCCCCTTTGAGTCCACTCAAAAGAGCCGCCTAGGTATCGACGACGCGCGCGGCTCGCATTAATAAATATTAAATAAAAGATATTTAACCGTTAATTATTTACCTACATCAACTCTTTGATTTTGCCGCCATATTAGAGTAACTTTGGAAATTCGAAATGTCCTCTAATGTTCATATGAGCCTAGTACATTATTCATATTTTTTCTTAATTTATCAGTAGTCGTGCCGCGTGTGTGTGTTATCTGGTTAGTTTGTATGGGTAATAATTAAGTACCTATTCGTTTCCGGCCAGATTAAATTCGTACGTATGTGAATTTAATATTCTTACTATTTAAAACACAAAAAAATATCTACAGTTACATAAGTCAATTAAATTATTTATTTCTCCTAGATCCAACATCTTGCGAAATATCAATTTAACTTAAATTAAACTTTGTGTGCGCAAACACAGGGGCACTTCCTATTCCATCACACTCATGATCCGATGTGTCTGATGAAAGAAGTCAGGTACAGGACCGACGATGATACGTGCTCTCCGAAGCACGGGGGTGTAATACCGCCAACTCCCAAACTTCGGGCTGATATTGAGAAATTTCTTTTTACGGAAAAATCCTTATAATCCCATAATCACTTTTTGGCCCGACCCGGGATTTGAACCCAGGACTTCATTATCTGCAGTTGAACACGCTACCGCTACCAATGAGTTACACGCCACCGCGCGCCGCGATAATAATCGAAAAATCTCATAATCACTTTTTGGTCCGACCCGGGATTTGAACCCAGGACTTCATTATCTGCAGTTGAACACGCTACCGCTACCAATAAGTTACACGCCACCGCGCGCCGCGATAATAATCGAAAAATCCCATAATCACTTTTTGGCCCGACCCGGGATTTGAACCCAGGACTTCATTATCTGCAGTTGAACACGCTACCGCTACCAATGAGTTACACGCCACCGCGCGCCGCGATAATAATCGAAAAATCCCATAATCACTTATTGGCCTGACCCGGGATTTGAAGCCAGGACTTCATTATCTGCCGTTGAACACGCTACCGCTACCAATGAGTTACACGCCACCGCGCGCCGCGGTGGTGTACGTATCATCGTCGGTCCTGTACCTGACTTCTTTCCGGTCGTGTCGCTTGTCGTTACATCGGATTTGAACCCAGGACTTCATTATCTGCAGTTGAACACGCTACCGCTACCAATGAGTTACACGCCACCGCGCGCCGCGATAATAATCGAAAAATCCCATAATCACTTTTTGGTCCGACCCGGGAATTGAACCCAGGACGTCATTATCTGCAGTTGAACACGCTACCGCTAATAATGAGTTACACATCACCGCGGCGCGCGCTGGCGGTGTCTTTGAGTCCCTCAAAGACACCGCCACGCGCGGTGCTCGCTTTGATGAAATTAAAATATATTTAAACGTTTATTATTTACCTACATCAACCCTTTGAATTCACCGCCGTAATAGAGTTCCTTCCTTCGCATTTTTTTTCTTGAAACGAGACTAATTTACCGTGTCAATGGAACAATTTGTTTTTAAAATGTTGTTTTAACCAAGGTTGGTAGACCATTTAATTTGAGCTTACAAAACTGTTGGTCAGCTAAACTGTGAGCTGACGTGCGAACGCTGCCAACAGAGCTCCTAGTAATATTTTTTACATTTACTTCTCAATTATGCGAATTAAACAAGTTTTAAATTTGAGTTCAATATTCAAATTATTCTTTGATGGATTTACGCGTAGGAATATGTAATAAATTCTAAGAATAACCTGTGTAGGTTAAAATATAGGAATTCTAGGTACCATAATTATGTATAATCGAATTTAAATTTACAAACGAACTATTCAGTGGATGCAACTTTTTGACCCATTCTTTTAGAAATTTGTATTAGAGCATTTTGTGTCCGTTGAACCACTAGATTCTAGTGGACAGTTGGCAAGTGATAAAGGGTTAAAAATTGCTGCGGAGCAGCGGCGTCATCAAAGCTACCTTTGGCGGCATGCCGTCAAAAGATGCCGCGTTCAAATAAAAGCCGCCAAATTCAGCAAATATTGTCCATTTTCACTTATTAAAAAATATTAAAATCATTAGTTGTTCTTAAACTGCTGTCTAATTAGGTCGTGGTTAGTTACTAAATCGTATTTAATAAAATGTCCTTCAGTAATGAGGAATATTATGAGATGATGATGTGTGTTGGTGCGTCGGATGGAAATTGCGCTGAAGCCCGACGGTTATATCGGGAGCGATTCATCGATGGGAGACCGGCCAATGAACAGCGAAGGCTACCATCTGAAGGAACCTTTAGAAGGATGACGACTCGCCTACGGAGTACGGGTTCTTTTCATAAGAGTCGCCCAGAAGGTCGCCCATCATCTTTGGATCCCGCCGTGGAAGGTCTGATCATAGACCATTTCCACGAAAACCCCAGGACCAGTACGCGACGAGCTGGTGCTGAAATCGGAATCCACCACATGCACGTGTGGCGTGTAATCCACGATGATGGCTTATATCTTTACCATTTTCGTCGGTCACAGGACTTGAGGCTCACAGATTACGCGGCACGAGTGGTATTCTGCGAGTGGTACCGTGACGCGGTGGGGACTGCACCAAGTTTCTGGGCAGACGTATTATGGACGGATGAAGCCTCATTTACCAGAGATGGGATTAGCAATCTCCATAATGAACATTTTTGGGGTTATGAAAATCCACACGTCCACACAGTGTCCAGCTTTCAACACCAGTGGCGGATTAATGTTTGGGCAGGGATTAAGGGTACTACTCTTTATGGACCCAAATTCTTGCCCAATAATTTGAACGGGGAAAGATTTTTAGACTTTTTAAGTGGAAGTGTGATTTGAGTGTTTATTATAATTCTAATTAGCCGGTACCGTACCGCCCAAGGTATCAGTGAATGTGAAACAGTGAAGTTCGTAAACCAGCAGTGTTACACAAGTGATTGTGATGTGGACTATACACAACATCTAATAATTTAGATAGCCTCACTTATCAACTATTTAATTAAATGTTAATTAACTAAATTCATCAGTGATTGTAAAATAATGATTATCCTATAAATTCAGCAGTACTAATTAATTATTAATAAAACGGATCTTCGAATCTGAAATAATTGCAAAGTGTGCCTAAATGTAAAATGCAGTTCGAATAACAGGCGAACATAAATGGATGGAGGTATGTTCAAATTTTAATACTCTCAAGTCTTCTTTTATTTTTGCGACATCAGTTTACCATTCATTAATAATACCTATTGAGTGACACACAAACAACGGTACGACTACTGGCTAAATTGATTAACTATGAATTGTGTACTAGGGACATTAAACCACTGTTTATATGCTTCTTAAACGGTAAATTTTTCTTTGATTTGCGGCGACGCGCTGTCGTATTTCGCTCAAAAGCGTCGCGGTTTTGATGTGTTATTTGTTTTGTTTATGTTGTATACAATTGTATGAATATGTTGTCTATGAGAAAGACTCGTGTGAGTTGACAAGTATTAGAGTTAAACATTCGGCGTCAGTCTCAACTTTAGAGAACGTGAAATAGTGAAACTCTTCCAGCAGCACTGACAACAAGTACAATTAGAAGTTAAAACTATAAATAAAAGATTCATTCAGATTCAATATCACGTAGCTACCTATACGATGTAAAATATCTAATAGCTATTCAACAGTGCCTTAAATAAAACATGACACTAAATTAAAACAAAATATGTACAGTGAGTGTGATCAGAACCACGTTCCAACTTACCAGGCATGCATAAAAACACAGCTGTGTTACTACATTACTAGGGCGGGCGCAAACCTTTCAGCTATTTGGGATGTACGTTATATCGATAAGATTTGTCGATTTATTAAATGGCATATTATTTGAAAATTCAGATAAAATGATGGTATTCCGTTATGGGATTAAGTGTACAGATAGGCTTAAGGTGACCCTATATGCTCCTTAAGTTACGTTCACTCTTTCTGTTACACGTTGTATAATATAGGATGTTATTGTGAAATAATAGCAATCAAAGTTAATTTTAGGCCTAAAGTTTATTATAAGAAATAGGTTTAAATAGTTATAATGAAATATACTGTATTTGTTACTAATAAAAACAGAATACACTAACAAAGGGAAAATGTTTTTTACACGTATATGTAGACAAGTACAGTTTTAAATTCGAATAACCTTAGAGCTATCTGAATTTCAGAAATATTTTGCAATCACGGACCCATGCATGTTTATGTTGTTTGTTCGTGTTGTTCTTTCAATTTCCGAACGCGTTTAGTTATAATATTGTCTGTCGGTGTTAAATTATCATTTATGTAAATATTATATTAAGGACCAGGTAAACCGATGTCTGCTAGCAGCTGATCCTTACTGAGTTATCTGGTATAGTACATAATGATGGCCGGTAGTTAATGTAATGATTAGAGCTATCGTCAGTACATGCAAAATGCAACGTAAACGTGGACGTAACTAAATGACCTTAAGGTGATCACCCAGTTTGGGCAATTTTTTACTTTGTCGGCCAGCAAATATAAACGCATTACTTAAATTAAACTCAGCATTATAATTATATTTTATTAGTACATCAAAGTTCTAAGTACTGTAATTAAAACGGTAAACGAGGCGAAAGAGGTGTGCAAGGATCGTGACAAATAGAAGTCCGTTGTTTCTGCCAACCCCTCTGGGAAACAGGCGTGAGTCTATGTATGTATGTAAAACAGTGAAAAACCAATTATAGTAATTAAAGAATAATTATGACATCAATCATTTAAAACATTAACACGCGTACAATAAATATTGATTTTAAGTTATTTATTTATTTAGGTATTTTACTAAGCCAAACTTAATGTGGTTCAACACAGCTCGAGAGTACAATCGGTCTCATTATATAATAAGTTGCCTTTAGAATTTAAAAGCATATATCGACCAAATATATTCAGGGACAAATTAAAAAACTATTTATTGAAGAAAGGCTTTTATAGTGTACAAGAATTTATACATGACAAATGACTTCCTAATTATATAATGAAATGGTATGAACATAATAATATAAAATTGATAATAATGTAATTAATGGTTAATAATAATATAAAATTGATAATAGTGTAATGTAATTATGTAATTTTAATTTGTAAATTTAGTTTTAAAATTTTCAACACAAATGTATTTGTTATGAAATAAATGACTTATGACTTATGACTTATGACATACTGTTTTAGAGAATCAAAAATTATACTTTATGCTGACGATATGAAGATATTGCGAAGGATATCCTCTCATGAGGATGCCATCTCGCTGCAGCATGATCTAGACCGTGTTCACACATACTGTATCATCAACAACCTAGAACTTAATGTCGCCAAGTGCTACGTATGTTCATTTACGCGCAAAGCCAACATGATAATGCACAATTACAACTTCTCTTCTACGGTCATAGCTAGGGTGAATACAATCAAGGACTTAGGGGTAACATTCGACTCTAAATTATTATTCGACACACACGTCGACAACATAGTTAAAAGAGCTTCTAAAGCCTTAGGTTTTATTTTTAGAGTGTCAGCGGAATTTCAGAATATTAAAACAATAAAAATTCTATTCTGTGCCTACGTCCGAAGTCTTCTCGAATACTCCTCACAGATATGGAACCCTCAATATGATATATATACATCAAGAATAGAAAATATACAGAGGAAAATTTTGCGGTACATTCAATTTCGCTGTAAAACATACTTTCCTAATTTTTATAGTAGGTGCAAATAGTTTCATATGCTTCCCTTACACGAGAGAAGGAAGATAGCGGACATGTCCTTATTACATAGCATTGCGAATGGATTGACAGATGTTTCTGAGTTGGTAGACAAAATAGGGCTCCGCGTACCATCAGATTTTCTTAGGCGACAGGACATTCTGCATACGCCTGCTACCTATTGTAATTACAGGCAGAACTCGTTCTTAATCAGGGCGAGCCGTACATATAACACTGTAAGTCAGAGAGTCGACATCGACCTCTTTCACTCAAGTGCTTCAAGCATAAAAAGAACCATGTGTAATGATTTTATGAGTAATAGCAGCCAATTTAATTAATTAACAGTCAACATTATAGGTATCTGCATTAATAACATGGTTGATATGCGTGCGAGGATTTCCTAACAAACACTTGCCTTTGTATAAATTATGTTTTTATTAAGTTATTTGTGAAAACTTTTAATTGGCCATCTCTTTTTTATTCATCCGAAATAATTGTAACCTGTTAGCTGTATATTTCGAAATTTGAAAATAAAATAAATAAATACTTACGTACGCAGGTAAGTACTATACTCAGCGGTCCGCTAACTGCTGTAGATTAATACCACTGTCATTCTTAACGTTTTTTTTTCAAAGACAATAATAATACTATAATACTTTACAAACATATAATAGACGGACACAAACTACATCCAGACTCTGAACAACTATTTACGGGTTACACAAATAGTTGTCCGCCGCGGGAATAAAACCTCGGACACACAGCGGCGACTGTCTTAGCCGCTGCGCCTCACTTGCAATCAATTTTACTTCACTTATATTCAACATACCTTTTTTTTTTGATAAGGCAGGGGGAATGCTAATGCATACCACCCGCAAAAAGTGTCTGCGGATGGGCATGTCGGACTCGCACCGACTAAACCTAACCTGCCGTGGACTTCTTCTGGCGCCTGATACGGGGTATGCTGCTCCGGTGCCCCCCTTTTGCGCCGTGTCCCAGATGGTCGGGACACGCACCCGGGGAGAGCTGTGGGTTGGCCTCCCCATTTGCCGACTCCTGCCAGTACGGCACATCGACTGCGCCACAAACAGTTCGCTGTCTTCCCGGGGCTGCTTGCACGTGGCGGCAGTAGAGGACACTTCTCATACTGCCACCGCAACCCCGAGGGGAGTAGGGCTAACGGCTGCCGCCGCCGCCCCGACGCCTCCTCCGTCTACGAGCGGGGTTGGCTCGTTCCCGATCCCGCTTGGCGGCCTCCTTCTGGAGCATGACTGCTTCGCAGAAGGAGACCATGGCGTCCCATTTAGTGGAGTCGCCAGCCAGCATCGCATATACGACTGCTGGCGGCGAAAGATCCCGTCCGATCTCAGCGACCAGGACTCGTCTCTCGGCCTCCCAGGCCGGGCACTCCTCCAGCGTATGCTGGGCAGAGTCCAGGTCGCTCCCGCAATGGTGACAATGTGTCGTCACTTCTCGGCCGATCCGGCACAGATACTCACCGAAAAACCCGTGTCCGGTGAGTATCTGAGTCAGTCTGTAGGTGACGTAACCGCCCTTCCTTCCCACCCAGGCCTTGAGGTGAGGCAGGATAGCACCGACGGCACGTTGGCGCGCGTTCAGGCGCAACTCAAGCCGTGCGCGGCACTGTGTTAGTACGCGCCGGTGTGCATCCCGCCTATAGGCAACGAGCGTCTGCTCTGGCGCCTCACCGCTCTCCCGGCGGACGCGGATCTCGGTGTAAACCGTCGCGTCGACTGCCGCCAGGAGATCAAACGGCGGGAGGCGCGCCAGGAGTGTCGCCGCCTCAAAGGATACCGTCCGGTATCCTCGTGCGATACGTATGGCCACCACACGCTGCAGGCTATTCAAAATAGCTCTGCAGCGGGAGGCGCCCGTCAGGCGTTCAGACCAGACGGGCGCCCTATAAAGGACCATGGATCGCACGACACCTCCGTAGAGGCGGCGAACTTCTTCCCTGGGACCCCCGAGGTTCGGCAAAAGCCGGTGTAACGCAGCGGTTACCCGGCGCACTCGGGGGGCCAGACGCCCGAAATGCTCCTCGAAGCCCCATCGGCTGTCTAGGGTGAGGCCCAGGTACTTCATGTACCGCCCCACCCTGACCTCTGCGTCACCTACACGCATCGACATACTACACAGTTCCTCCCTACGGCGTAAGCCGTGGAACCATAGCGCCTCGGTCTTGTGAGGCGCTACCCGAAGGCCCAGTCTCAAAATGGCCGCGACGACACACGCAACTCCGAGTTCGGCGAGCCGTACCGCCCGCTGGAAGCTTACCTCCCTGAGGAACCCCGCAGGAGAGCTCCCTCTGGATCTCAATCCCGTTCCGACCGACGAATTTGATCGTCCTGTCGCGCAAATATGCCCCGACTATACCACGGAGATAGGGAGGCACGTTATGATGGACCAGTGCCTCCCGTATCGCCCGCCAGGGGACAGAGTTGAAGGCGTTGACGATGTCTAAACTCACCGCCAACGCCGGGCGCCCCCATGGGTCCCTATCCAGTCCCTCGATGAGCTCGTTCCAGGACCGAGCTTTGGCTTCCGCTATCGCAACGGATAGCGCCTTGACGGCGACTTAATACGCCCTGTGCGCTCCGGCAGCCTCTTCAGCATTGGCTCGCCTCCTCCGACGGGCCCGCTGGTGTCGGCGACGCGCTGCGACATACTCCGAACGGAGTCGCGCGATTTCGGCCGACCACCAATACTGCGAGCCTCGTCTGTCACCCGGACGGATCCGGGGCATCGACGTGTCGCAGATGCGAGATATGATGTCCGGGAACCAGCCCGCTTGCGAATCGGGATCGGACGGGATCCTCTCTCCACCCTCACTTGCCCCCCAGGCGATGGCGACGGCGGCAGCCGTCAGCATGTCGCGGTCCAAGCGGCATAGGCACCAGCGCCGCGGTGGGACAACACTGCTGCGGTCAGAGCCGCCTCGGGGCGGACGGAACGCCACGCTGAAAAGTATGTGTCGGTGATCCGACAGCGTGGCAATTTCCTCCGCAACTTTCCACCCCGAGACCAGGTGCATGGCCGAGGGAGTCGCCCACGTCAAGTCGACGATCGACTCCCCTTGCCACCGCACACAGGTGCTGACTGAACCCCGATTTAAAAGACGGAGGTCCAGTCCGGCGGCCCATTCCAGCAGTGACTCCCCTCGTACGTCGTCCCGGGTACGGGTCCCCACACACTAGAGTGGGCGTTAAAATCGCCCAGGACGAGTACCGGACGGGACTGGTAAGAGCTAATATGGCTCGTTAGCCCGTCCAGGTACGCCTCAAAATTTGCGAGGCCGCAATTCGGGGAGATGTAGCAGCCCACCACGACTGCTGGTCCCCACTCCACGACGACAAATCCGGGCCCCTTGGCCAGGAGTGCGCAATGGGGGTCATGTTCCCCCCCTGCCCAATAAATGGCGACGAGGCCCCCATTCGCCCCGAACCAACGAGGGTGGTCGGGAACGGAGTGAGGCTCCGCCACTATCGCTAGGGCAACCGAACGCTCAGCAATCGTCTGCGCAAGAAGAGCTTGCGCAGCGATGCAGTGGTTCAAGTTGCCCTGCAAAATAAGTTGGGGGGGAAAGAATGTTTAGACCTCAATGGACACCCCACCGGGGCCAGAGCCCGGATCATTGGACCTGGACGATGTAGGAGCGGACGTGGCAGGACGTCCCGCTCCCTTTCGTTTAGGTGGCGTACACCTACCGCTGCCCAGGCGATGGTTAGCCGGCCTGCCAAGGTCGGCACACACCACGCAATAAGGGGCACGTGCCGTGCATTCCTTCGCCTTGCGGCCCTGTTGGCCACAGACGAAGCACGACGCGCTCCGGTCGCACCTGGTGCACCGAGCCCTGACATGCCCCCTCTCCAGGCAGCGGTAACACTGGAGAGCTCTGGGTGGTAGCGCTACCACCCGGACCGACATCCAGCCCACCAGTACCCGGCCGATTGCCGCTAATTTGCGGGCGGCCACTAGTGGGCACCGAACCCACACCGAACCTAAGCCCGACGGGGAGAACCTAATTTCGCCGACTTTTACGTCGGCGACGGCACATCCTCCCGCCGTGGCTAATGTTTCAGCCACTTCGGTGGGGTCGGCGGAGTCATCCAGGTCCATCACCCGGAGCTCTCCCATTGCGACAGGGTGCGCCACCACCGCACCCGTCTCGGCTAAGGCTTCCCTTCCCTAAGGGCCTCCGCCTTCGCGGACCCCTCTGGACCAGGGATCCTCAAAATAAGGCCCCCGGTCAAAGCCCGCTTGGGGCGAAGGCCAGCCTCCAGGCCAAGGTCCTGTAATTGGACCTTGGTCCTTGCCATCTTCATGACCTCGGCCATGGTAGTGGCCGAGGTCGACGGCAAGTTTATCGTCACTGCCGCGGACGGTGGAGGTCGCGGCAGTGCGACAGGCCTCTTTGGAGGCGGAGGCGGCGGTGGCCGATTAAGCTGGGCAGCTTTGGCCCTGGCCTTTCGGCCAACCACCTGGGCCCATGTACCCTCGGCGGGTGGCGGTGGCGCTGACCGCACTGGCATCGTCGCATTCCTAGCCGCAGCGGCCTCTGCGGGGGCAGCCCGTCTCCGCTGCCGGCCACCCCGCTGCACGGTGGGTGGTACTTGGGGCGGCGCTGCGCTCCCAGCGAGTGGTGGGCGGATGGCCCTCCCCGGGAAGACCTCCGCCATGACATCCTGGCGCATCTGAACCAAACGTTGGTCCCAGATGCGCGCCATTTCTCGCATTTTGCGGTCCAGAATGGCCGCAAATCTATCTTCAGGCGAGACGTGGTCTTCCCGAGCAGATACAGCACGGGGAGCATCTAAATTGCTCCTCCGAGTTATCGGGGCCGGTTGCGGCGACGATGGAGCGCGGACAACCGGCGCCGGCGGTGGAGACGGTAACAAAGACGGCGGCGACCGCGGAACAGGTGGTGACTGCCGGGATGGCGACGGCAATGGCGGATAAGCCCCGATATCTCTCTTACGAAGCTCCGCCATCTCCGCTGACATGGCGGCCACCCGCGCCTCTAAGGAGGCCAACTGGGAGCGTAGCCGCTCGTTCTCTTGCTCCAGCACACTCCCGTCGGTCCTCCCACAAAGTTTTGCGGCCTTGACCTGGCGGCCATCCTGCACGGCGCGTCTCGTCCGTTTCGAGCCAGGAGTTACCGCGCGGCCACCTTGGCTGGATATCGACTCCATGGAAACAGCGGACCTTAGAGAGCTATCGCTCTCCGTGCCCGCGGCTTGTTCCCTCGATGGTCCAGGTACTGGAGTGGCCGGGCGGGAAGAAGTCTCTCTGACCTTCCTAGCGGCCTTCTTCTTATCTGTAGCCTTCGCTGCCTTTTCTTCATCTGCTATGGGGTGCACCAAACCTGGCACACCCGCTAGCTCCTCATTTGTCAAGGCCTTGACCTTGACAACAGGTTGAGCATTATTTTTTTTGCGATTGCAATCCATTAGTCATCGTTCTTAGCGTTCACCAACCCAATTCCCCACCCTCCATCGAGCCCTCAAAGGGGATGCTTTACAAGCACCAGGGATATTGGGCGGTATAGCCATATTCAACATACCTATTTTTACTTATTAAGTATTAGTGGTTAAAGTCAAACGTAGATAGTAATCACGAAATATTGTATAAGTAGGTAAAATATTTCGTGGTTATTATATATTTTTTCCAAATATCCCATGTTTAATCTACGTCAGTAAGTTCAGTAACAATACCTATTTTCATTTAAAAAATACGATATTGTTGGTTTATATATTTATTATAACATCCTGATATCAAGGTTCCTGATAAATAATAACAATATTAATGTATCTTATTTAAAGATTAAATTGTAAAATCCTTAAATGACAAATGTAGCTAAACTTAAAAGTTTATCTACCTTTGTCAGAAGTTGATTATAAAATGCACCAAAAGATAACGTAGTGCTTCATGAGAAAAGTATAAATATATTATAGTTATTGACATCAAAATAATATGCATAACAAAATGCAATAGTTTTCAGTCCTATTGAATCCTGACTGCGTATTGCGGCCATCCATTTCTTCCTTATCATAGGATATTTAGGTATACTAACAACACTTTTTGGTGTGTTAACATTGGAATTAAAACTCTTGGGCACTACACGGCATTTTCTAATAATTTTCTCGTAATAAAATTGCAAGTACGAGCCACCAGTAGCGGTGATTAAATGAATAGTACCTAGATTTGTACCCGCAAACCGGCCGGCGCGCTGCGTGAGGCGACACGTGACGTCACAGCGCAATCAAACGCCGCTTGCGGTTTGAAATAATATCGCTCGAAAATGCGTACTTTGATTGCTATTATCTCAGCTGTCTTTGGGAATATAAAAAAAGTAAAAATGCAGATGTTCTTGTATTTTATTCTAGATTACTTTCGCATATCTAGAATAAAACATTGGCCAGGCTCATTCCTTTTATTCTTTGTGTAAAATACACAAAGTGATGGCTTTAGTTCGGGTAAAATGAAATAAAAAAAATATGTTCACTTATGTTTGCGAGTTTAATTACTTTGGAAAATTACAGCTGTAGTGTACCTACATAATAAACACCATTGTACCTATTGTTAAAGTGAGACATTGTAATATAAATAATAATAATTCCAATTCTCAATTACTTCCATTTCACTATCTGTGCTCTCAAAGAGGTCAATATCACTGTCACTATCAGCCGTATTTATCACTAGTCTATCAGTGTAATGGTCTAAACCGTGTTGAATGCTTCTATATTCATTCTCACATTTGATTGTGTGATCGCAAACCTTTTTCCACTCTTCAGCCCCGATCATGTTTACTTTTTCAGTCAATATCATTTTTACTGTAGTTAAATTCATACCCACATTTCTAGAGGCTACATAGCCTTTTAGTTGAGACCATATATTTTCAATTGGATTAAAATCCGGATGATACGGTGGCAATCGCAACACAGTGTGCCCATGTTCGGCAAGTACTTTGTCCACGGAAAACTCTGTATACCTCTCCTTGTGCTGACATATAATAGCGTAAATCTGAGTTTTTGTTAATTTTGGATCAACTGGAATTTCGTGTCTGTTTAACCAGTTGATCATTTCATGTTTAATGGTGTTTGAGTTGGGGGGGTCTTTCAACATATTTATTGTGATAGGGTGCGTTGTCGATAACTAGAACGGAATCACTGGGTATATTTGGGATTAATTGATTAACCAGCCATTTCTCGTAGTTATCGTTATTCATTTCATTGTGATAGTCACCTGTAGTATCCCTGGATTTATACGTTAAAAAGGCACCGGGTACAAAGCCTTTTTCATTTCCCGCATGAACTATTATCAAACGTTGACCTTTTGAAATTGGCTTTTTTACTCCTTTTTTCTTATCATCACTCCAAGATTTCCCTTTAGTGTGGGATGTATGTATGTAATGTATCATCATCATCCATGTAGACGATATTTTTTGACCTTCTTAAAATAACAACTTACATTTTCATCTTCATTTTTTTTTAATCTGTCAGATTCGGTTACAAAATATTTATAAACATTGTAGATAATTTGGCGTGACTGACCTCGTAAAGGTTCCCTCTTTTTCCTAAAGATGCCATAGTACAACTTTAAATTATTTAAATTTGGGGGTGTTAACAACTCTTTATATATATATTTTGAACTGGACGCGACCGCACTCTATCGCACTTGAACAACGACTGACAAAACGTCACATAGGTAGTGCGCGACAGAGATAACGCTCTACGAAGCCGAAATTGGCCGACCGTCTCCCTCCAAACGCCGATGTGCAATATTTATCGCCGGGTACATAATTATCTCTGCGTACATATTAGAGATATGTAAATTTGTCAAAAAAAATTAAAATCTGTATACTAAAAGGGGTGAGAAGCAGGTGAAATATTCTTTAAGAAATAAAACAAGGCTAAACCTGCCAGCTTACCGGCTAGACATTAATACCAATGACTGTAAAAGTCTAAGAGATTATTAAAAATCAAAAAAAAATAATATATTTAAACAAAGGCTAAAACAACTGCTGTTATCTAAATGCTACTATGATTTAAATGAATATTTAAGGGCCCCTTTTTCGAAATTTACGTTTCTAGATCGAGTTGTTTTCAGAGAAATCATCATATTTAAATCCGTAAAAAAATATATAGTACAGATACATCTTTGATCTAGTGACTTTTTTGGTTAAAAACACATTATTTAACATTTTGCTCGATAAAAAAAAAATCTGAAGTAAAGTCGATTTATAAAGTATTTTAAGTTTTATGAGACTTGAGGGAACGCAACTTTTATGAAAATTTAACATTTCATTTACTAATCAGGTTTGACAGGGATATTTTTGGATAAATTTATAATATGGCACTTATTTTTTTTTAAATAAAATAAATACGTGAAAACGGCACGCGCGCACCGCGCCATTGTCCTGCCGGACGTCATCGAGGGAGGACCTATGCAACTTTTGCTCGCGACCACAAATTATCGTTGCCGCGCGCGTAAATAAACGTGTGTATTATAAGTAATTGAAATGGCGAATAGAAAAAACAAAATTAAGAAAAAAAGGGTATCTGAAGTGAAGAAAATCCGAAAGTGTATTGCGTAAGTACTTATTCTATAAATACGTCACAATATAATTAAGTACTCCTCTACACAGACCAGCGAAGTCAGTATGACTAGAATTTTAAATCTATAATGGAAACATTCTTATACCTTTACAAAGTGCAGTTTTGCATCCCGGTCAAATTCAAGGAGATGTAAGTACCTAGGTATGTTGTGTTTTGTTTTTATTATTACATTCTTTTATTATGTTTATGAAGATTTGAAACAAATTGAACAATGGCTATCGGTCACTACTTGTACTCACTAGGTAAGTACCTAGAGCACGGGTTATGGTCGCGCTGCGTTTAGTAGGTAGAAATCGGCCGGCGCGGCGCCGCGCGGCGCCTCGCACAGACCGTCGACACTCACGCATACAGCGACATGTCGCGCGATGGGTGATTCTGTTTATTAGGTACTTTCGTATTATTCTGAAATACTGTCAAAACATTTTAAAATAGAAGCTTTTTATACACCGTGACTTTTTAGTCGTCTTACAACGGCAGCCAACTTCATGTATCCAATGAGTAGAACACGAATAAAAAAAATAGGTATTTATGAGATTTGAATAATTTAAAAATAAAAATTACGCACCTTGACGGTCCGAACCTTGTAGGCCTTGCGCGCACTGCCTTGCGTTTTTCTAACGCATAATCTGTGAAGTATGGAGTATCATAGAAGTGCGCGCACTGCGGTGAAATAAACGCATGCGGTAAAATCGCCGTTGGCCTCTCGCTGCAAATTTGCGGTGAATCTACCGCAAATATTTTTGTATCGCATAGAGATCTAGGAAGCGCCGCGAACTGCGGTGAAATAAACGCACGTTTTAACCGACTTCAAAAAAAGGTTTTCAATTCGGTTGTATTTTTTTTTTATCACCTCAGAACTCCGTTGTTTATGGACCGATTTGCAATTTTTTTTTTCCCATGAAGGAAAAATCTAAAATTTTATTTTTATTAGTGTATGTGAGTATGAAGTTCCGTTGACCATTTCTGGTCTTCTTCATCAGTTCCACTTCATCAAATGTTACTTTTTGACTGTAAATGCTTAAGTTCTCGATTAAAATTCCAATATCACTATAAGGTGGCCTATAATTTTTGAGGAGTAAGTACCCTCGATTCCTCATGGATCCCATCATCAGAACTGAATTTTTCCTATAAGGGGAAAAAAAATTGCAAATCGGTCCATAAACGAAGGAGTTCTGAGGTAACAAACATAAAAAAAATGATGATAAAAATACAACCGAATTGATAACCTCCTCCTTTTTTTTTGAAGTCGGTTAAAACGTGCGTTAGTTTCGCCGCAGTGCGCGGCTCTGTGAATGCGTTTATTCTACCGCACGGTAGAATAAACGCACCGCATTCCACCGCAAGGCAGTGCGCGCAAGGCCGTATCAATGAAGCGGCTCTGGCGGCGGCGCGCGGCTCGGCTCCATTGATACAAGGCTCGGACCGCGCTCGCAACGGGGTGTGTTAACTACGTCATGCTACGTCATGTTATAACTCTAGTAATAATAAGTGTTTGTTAATTTGATTTTTTTGAAAATATGTAATGAAATTTATTCCATTCCAGTGCTCTGAGACCACGTACCGGAAAAGGTACTTTGATGTCCAAAAAAAGTACCGATGGGCACTCTAAAGAGGGACAGTATGCGTAAGTACATTATGTACATATTACATAATATAGGTACTATGGCGGAGCAGTTTTATCCATCCGCTACAAGTTTGACGTTATCTCCCGTCGCGCTTTAGTTTTCTTACTTATCACATGTCTTATGTATCCTATTATGGGATGTAACATGGCAGTAAATGAATTTTTGTTAAAGTTTATTTCGGTGACTTTGAAACCAAATCCGTTTCATTACGTTAATGACATTCCATTGTTGCAGAAAAACTAGGGATGACGAAGATAATTCCTTTATTGTTGAAGCTGAAAATCAAGAAGACAAATTTCAAAGGACAACTGGGAAAGACGAAGATGATTCCATTATTGTTGAAACTGAAAACCATGAAGACAAATTTCAAAGGACAACTGGGAAAGACGAAGATGATTCCATTATTGTTGAAACTGAAAACCATGAAGACAAACTTCAAAGGACAACTAGAAAAGATAAAGATGATTCCATTATTATTGAAGCTGAAAATCAAGAAGAGGAGGATGATTATTATAACGTTGAACCTGAAATTCAAGAAGACCAGTTCCAAACAGTGACAGGACGACGCGTTATTGATATCAATTACTTATTTAGTCAATTACAAGAAAAAGCACGTCACAACAACTTGTTCGACTGCAAAGCAGGAAATTTTCAGCTAATTAGTGAAAAAAGAATTGGCTTAATTTCAGTATTTAAATTTGAATGTAATATTTGTAAACAACTTTGCTTTATAAATTCCGAAAAGACTGAGTCAAAAGTTAATTTAAATATTGCAGCCACCACTGGCATGGTAGCAACAGGGATTGGCTACTCACAATTCGAAGAGCTTTTTTCTGCTATGAACATTCCTGTATTTTCTACAAATTATTACAATCAACTCCAGGATAAAGTGTACGAATGTTGTGAAAAAACAGCAGCCGCATCGATGCAAGATGCTGCAGAAGAAGAAAAGAAATTGGCTATCGCAGAAGGTCGCACCAAAAATGCCATACCAGTAATTGATGTTTACGTGGACGCTTCTTGGTGTGCTAGATCGTATGGATCGAATTATAAAGCTGCATCTGGAACTGCAGCAATTATCGGTAGAAGAACCGGTAAAATAATTTTTCTGGCTGTAAAAAATAAATACTGCCTCGTGTGCGCCCGCGCAGAAAACAAAAATATCGCTCCTAACGAGCACAAATGTTTTAAAAATTTCCATGGTTCGTCGTGTTCAATGGAGGGCCAAATAATTGCAGAGGGTTTCAAACTTTCCATTTCCATGTATGGAATAATTTATAAAAGAATGATTGCAGACGGAGACGCCTCGACATACGCAAAAGTACTAAAAGAAAATCCATATAAAGACCAAAATATTACAGTAGAGAAAATTGAATGCAGAAATCACATTTTGAGAAATTTATGCAAAAAATTACGTAGTCTAGTTTCAGAAACAAAATACCTTTTAGCTCACCGAAAAACTTTGACAGATGTGAAAATTATGTCCATGAGGAAAGCAATAGTAAGGTCAGTTATACACCATAATAAAAATCTAAAGGACGATGCTGTAACTATTCTTCACAGTGATATAATCAATTCTGTAGCGCATGCATACGGCGATCACAGGATGTGTCAGGATTATAACTGTGACAAAGAAAAAGTTTATAGCGACGGACTGAAAGCCATTCAAAATTCAACATTTCTGTTCCGGATAAATTCGATTATTTCTAATGTGGCAGTAAAATCACGAAGTTTAATAGAGAACGTAAATACAAATCTTGTCGAATGTTTCAACAACGTCATTGCGAAGTTTATAGGAGGAAAGCGAATAAATTTTTCCTTGAAACGAGGTTATCAAGGAAGGTGTAATGCTGCGGTGGTAAAATTTAATGAAAAGTCAGCAATATCGTACATGCAAAACACATTAACAAATAAAAATCGACCAGAAGAGGGATTAGCTGAAGTTGTGGAAAGGAAAAGAGAAGAAGCCCAGAAAAGAAAAAACAACTCGGAACATCCAGCTAAAAGGAAAATCAGGAAATTGGCAGACACAAAACAAAAACAAAATGACTATGGCCCCGCTAGTTTAGACCCGGATATGTCCCTGTCTGAACTAGAAGTAGCTAAAGAAGAATTTCTAAAAAATTTTGAATTTCTTACTGCTGACAAGGACGCGATTGAGCGTAATACAATATTACAAAGAGACAGTAGCGAATGTCTAGAAATTCGAAAAAATCTTATTACTGCCTCTAATTTCGGTCCTATTTGCAAAAGGCAAGTATCAAAAGATACCGCACCATTAGTAAAAAATATATTATATAAAACCAATTTAGGCCGTGTTGCATCCATTGCTTACGGTATTGAAAATGAGCAGCAAGCTTTGCACAAGATACAACAACAAGAAAACGTATCTATTGAGCCCTGTGGTCTGTTTATAGATAAAGATTTCCCATTCATTGGTGCTACGCCAGATGGGCTCATTGGAAATGACATTCTGGTAGAAGTCAAATGTCCTTTTTCAGCATCAAAAATTGGCATGAAAAAAGCTATTGAAGAAAATAAAATACAAATATTAAAATTTAATAAAAAAACGCGCACTACAACAATTAATAAAAATAGTAATTGGTTTTACCAAATACAGGGACAGTTGCATGTGGCAAGACGACGGCAATGTCTACTTGGAATTTGGGCCGGAGAAAAAGAGCCAGTCCACATCGAAATAATTGAAAAAGATGACGTATTTTGGAAATCGAAAATGGAGTCCAAATTAATACGGTTTTACCATAAATGCCTACTTCCTGAAATCGTGAACCCCAGACATACGCGTGGTATGGGCATAAGAAATCTGACACTTGAAGAGAACAAATCATCCGAAAATAAGGAAAATGAGGAATCTCTAACGCAAAACAATCCTGATTTGCTATCAGGTCCTACTTCCCAACTCGGAGGGGAGTGCCATGAGGACTGTGGCTTTGACGCTCTTAGAGGAGACTCGCGCCCAGCATTGAGGAATATATCGGTCGATGAAAATGAACCTGGACCTAGCACACGACCACTAAATTTTTATGAATTTTAATTTTTATGAATTTTAATTTTTATGAATATTAATTTTTATGCTGGTACCTATATATTTTATTTTTTTTTATTTTATTATACTATAATTAATCATATTTGTCTTTCATTATATTACTCACCAAATCTTCTACAACCGTACTTTAAGTTCTACAGGATGATATCGCCTACCTTTTCATTCACGAGACTGTCTTATCAGAATACCGTGGCCCTGGAACGCAAAGGGCAACCGAAGGAACAGGGTGGATTTTAGTCAGTACAATTCTGACAGTCCCTTCCGCTCCACCCAGAGCGGCAGGACTCATTTGATGATTTTACCAAGCAATAAAAAAAAGTCATACATTTATAACGATATACCTAAGTGTATTAGTGTTTACAGTCAATAGTGCAGTGGACATCACATCAAGCTATACGTTTTTGTTGCAAAAAAGCTATTATTACCAGCACGCCAATAATATTTGAAGTACTGATTTATTTATCTATACTGTGGCGTGCTCGCCCGCCGCCATAGGTCACCGGAGTTCATATCGCGACGGCTCCTGTGCAACGCGGACGCAAGCCGTCTCGGTGCGTAAAATGCCTAAACTTTCGGAATAAGGGGCCCTTAATGGTGCATTTTAAATAATAATTGAAATATTGTAGTTTGAATATCATGTGAGTTGGGAATTGCTATAACGAGGAATGAGCCTGGCCAATGTTTTATTCTAGATATGCGAAAGTTAACTTCCGTCACGCAGCGCGCCGGCCGGTTTGCGGGTATAGGTACATCTAGGTCCTATTCATTTAATCATCGCTGCTGGTGGCTCGTACTTGCGATTTTATTACGAGGAAATTAATAGAAAATGCTGTGCAGCATTCCAATGTTAAAACACCCGAATAAGTGTTTTTAGTCTACCTATCCTTCCTATGATAAGGAAGAAATGGATGAGCGCAATACGCAGACAGCATTCAATAGGACCGAAAATGACTGCATTTTGTTGTGAAGATCATTTTGATGCAAATAACTATTTCATTTATACTTTATCATGAATCACTATGACAAAGGTTGATAAACTTTTGAGTTTACCTACCTTTGTCATTTAAGGATTTTACAATTTAATCTTATGAAAAATAGTTTGTTGATCCTTCTAAAAAAGAGACATTAATATTGTTAGTATCATGAACCTAGACATCAGCAAGTTATAATGCTTTCTGTAATTGAAACCAACCATGTCGTATTTTTATGAGAATAGGTAATGTTACCCATTCCACAACTGGCCTAGATTAAACATGGGATATTTGGAAAACAATACAATAATCACGAAATATTTTACCTACATATACAATAATAGTATCCTTCGACATTATTTACACACGGTCATCTGATCCCAAACTAAGTAGAGCTTGTACTATGGACACCAGATAACTGATATATTACTTTTCTTTTGTAAATTATAATAGATAATAACACCCAGACTCAGGACAAACAGGCATGTTCATGCACACAAATATCTGTCCTAGGGCTCTACCGGCTAAGTCGCCGAACATAGATTTCTTAAATGGCGTTCAAATAAATAAAGGTTAAAAATTACTTAATCAATCATTTTTTCAGCTTTAACGTTGACAATCGATTCCGGACCATTTATGACGTAACATGTGCTCATGGATGACTTAATCAATCGTTAAATCGGCTGATTTAACGATTGATTAAATCATTTTTAACCTTTATTTATTTGAATGCCATTTAAGACATCGAAGTTCGGCGACTTAGCCGGTAGAGCCCCTGGGTGGGAATCGAACCCACGACCTCCAGCGTGAACATTTGCCAACCACGTCAACAGGCCCGTCAAATAAATTAATACAAATAATATTTCGTGTCACACTTTTTGCGGGTGGCATGCGTAGGCATTCCGCCTGCCTTATCAAAAAAAAGGTATTAGTGGCTAAAAGTCAAAGGTTTATTTACCTGTCTGCGGGTGGGTATGTCGGACTCGCACCGACTAAACCTAACCTGCCGTGGACTTCTCTTGGCGCCTGATAGGGGGAGCCCCAGGAACGCGCGTATGCTGCTCCGGTGCTCCCCTTTTGCGCCATGTCCCAGATGGTCGGGACACGTACCCTGGGAGGGCTATGGATTGCCCTCCCCTATTACCGACTCCTGCCAGTCCGGCACAGCGACTGCGCCACAAACAGATCGCTGTCTTCCCGGAGCTACTTTCACGTGGTAGCAGTAGAGGACACTTCTCATACTGCCACCGCAGCGCCGAGGAGAGTTGGGCTACCGGCTGCCGCCGCCGCGCCACCCCGACGCCTCCTCCGTCTGCGAGCGGGATCGGCTCGCTCCCGATCCCGCTCGGCGGCCTCCTTCTGGTGCATGACTGCCTCACAGAAGAAGACCACAGCCACTAATACCTAATAAGTAACAATAGGTATGTTGTTTATAAATGAAGTTAGTTTGACATAATGAAAAATAGTAACGGGTAACTCTCGTAATTCATTTTATTTTGGATTCGGCGATTTGGTGAGTTACCCGTTACCCATTTTTACTTTTTTAAATTCCCATATTCAGTTGCTTGTTATGTAATATCGGTATTGTGCCAGAGGGATAGCCTGATTCGTCACGAATTAAACTGCATAGCTGTTTCGTGCACTCGGAGGAATCTCATTACAGCTCCAATCAGAAAGCTCTGTTGGGCACTACTTCGACACTAAGAGCCTTCGCTTGTCAGATAGACGATGTTGTGGAAAATGTCAATTTTGTGGCGGACCTGAACAGACAAGCGGACTGCCGCCGACGATTTTAGGAATACAGCTTGCGCAAGCAAAGCTAAATCCACAGTGCACATACCCGCGACAAGGCTCAATGTTTAATGATATGTCTATGGAAAACCAGGCGATATCGAGATCACGCGACCTGACAAAAATAATGGCGGTGGAACAACAAAAAAAAAGTATGTGAACGAGACACTTCGAGAGGGACTCTGGTGACAGCGCTGGCTGAGAGAATTCCATTTCTTCTTGACAGTAGGTCAAATTGCTCGTTGATAAAATTAATGGGTAATAATTGTTCGGATCTCGTGTATTTGAAAGAAATGGAAAAAGGTGAAGTGCAATGCACATCTCATGTTTCTAGTACAGTGAAAATAGGTGATTTTACAACGACCTTCTTATTTCATATCATTCCGGAAGACTGCATTTCTGAGCCCTTTTTAATTGTACAAAATTGCGGTGTCGTGATGACTGGCCCAACCATAACGATTACTAGTTTTGTGAAAGGCTTCGTTTACCGAAAACTTTGTTATTGTCACTGGCTTAACTGGTAAGATTAGTCCAATTCAAATTGAGGCATCAGACGCGACAACTCCTCCTAAAACCGCATCTCAAATGAGACAATTCTTTCCACTTCATATTTTAGAAAAATTATATGGGAATTTATGTAAATATTCAGACCTATACAGTACACCATTACAAAATTCAAGGGTAGCGAGCAGTGGACGGCAGCTCATGAAAAGATACATAATACTAAAATTCATATTCTCACTTCAGTACCCGTGTTAACAATATTATCACGTTCAGGCTTCGAACCTTAGTACCACTAAGGGTTTTTGGTGGCTTTTAGAAAATCGCTAGAATGTTTTAGATTATGCCGGACTAGGGGAGTAAGGATGGCTGACGAAAGGGACATACAAAGTTCTTAATGCAAAAATTGACATTAGATAATAATAATAATATCTATAGACCCATCACACTGCTGAGCCATGTTTACAAGTTGTTTTCGAGGGTCGTTACGAACCGTCTCGCGCGCAGGTTTGACGACTTCCAGCCTCCCGAACAAGCCGGTTTCCGAAAAGGCTTTAGCACCATAGATCACATACATACGCTGCGGCAAGTTATACAGAAGACCGAAGAGTATAACAAGCCACTGTGCTTAGCGTTTGTGGACTATGAGAAAGCCTTTGATTCTATCGAAACATGGGCCGTGCTGAGGTCTCTCATAAGGTGCCAAATTGACTACCGGTATATCGAGGTGATAAAGTGTTTGTATGAAAACGCCACTATCTCAGTGCGACTCCAGGACCAGATCTCGAAACCTATCCACTTGCAGCGAGGCGTGAGACAGGGAGATGTTATATCTCCGAAACTGTTCACCGCTGCATTGGAAGACGTCTTCAAGCTTCTGGACTGGAATGGCTTTGGCATCAATGTCAATGGCGAGTACATCACTCACCTTCGATTTGCCGATGATATCGTAGTCATGGCTGAGACCATGGAAGACCTCGGTACAATGCTCGATGACCTCAGCAGAGTCTCTCAACAAGTGGGTCTGAAAATGAACATGGATAAGACGAAAATCATGTCAAACGTCCATGTTGCACCCACTCAATTGAAAGTTGGTGACTCTGCACTCGAAGTTGTAGAGAACTATATTTACCTAGGACAGACCATCCAACTAGGTAGGTCCAACTTCGAGAAGGAGGTCAATCGTAGAATCCAACTCGGCTGGGCAGCGTTCGGGAAGCTACGTAACATCTTCTCGTCCAAAATACCGCAGTGTCTCAAGTCGAAAGTCTTCGACCAGTGTGTGTTGCCAGTGATGACATACGGAACAGAGACGTGGTCGCTCACTATGGGCCTTATTAGAAGGCTCAAGGTCACCCAAAGAGCAATGGAGAGGGCTATGCTCGGAGTTTCCCTGCGGGATCGCATCAGAAATGTCGAAATCCGCAGGCGAACCAAAGTCACCGACATAGCCCGAAGAATTGCCAAGTTGAAGTGGCAGTGGGCGGGGCACATAGCTCGTAGAGCCGACGGCCGTTGGGGCAGAAAGGTTCTCGAGTGGCGACCACGAACCGGAAGACGCAGCGTGGGCAGGCCCCCTACAAGATGGACCGATGATCTTGTGCGGGTCGCTGGAAAATGCTGGATGCGAATAGCACAAGACCGGCAATTGTGGAGATCTTTGGGGGAGGCCTTTGTCCAGCAGTGGACGTCTTTCGGCTGATATGATGATGATGATGATGATGTATAATATCTAGGGACAATGTCACACAGATCATCCTAGCCCCAAACTAAGCAAATCTTGTACTATGGGTACCAGGCGACGATATACATTCGTGCTCATCACACAAATATTTGCACTTACCGGGATTCGAACCCAGGACCACCAGCTTCGTAGGCAGGAGCACTACCAAGTAGGCTACGGTGACCATCGTTGTTGATGTTTCCATATTAAAGAGAGGGAAATGGGTGGAGACGGGGACGGAAGCATTACGATTAATCGGTTATGTAAGCGAGGTTATCGAAAGAAAAATATGACTTTCGAAATGTTTGAAGTTTGGATCAATTTAGGGGTTATATGGACGGAATGTTGAAGCAGAACGGTGAGTTTTGATTCGGGTGAGATCAAGGGCGAGTTGAGAGGAGGAAGTATGGGTGGAGGATTGAACGGGTGCAAGTCGTCAGTGAGAGTGAACGGTGCCAAATGTTCCTTACACATTGTGAGGTGGGTCGTGTACTTCAGGACTTTGGTTTTGTCAGTGCTTTTTACGGGGGCTCTGAAGGGCGCTACGTGTGTATTTTTAACGGGAGCTGGTCGCCGGGACTCTTTGTGTGTGCGTTCCGTGATCTTGTTGGTGAGCCAACTGTCACTGTCAACGCCAATTAATCCCCTGACCCACCGCTCACCACAATATTTACCCCCAAGTTACGGTTGGAACTTAACTGCGACGCTAGCTCTTATGGGCTGCTCGGGGTATGGCAGGCTCAACTTCATCCTGTACCTAGGGTGCCCGCACTGTGATACACAATCAGTGTCGACTTCGCGGGGAGGCTTGGTGGCGGGAGCGATGGAAGGAAGTACCCTTCAGTTATGATTAACTATTTTACTAGGTAAGTTCTGCTTGAATATACTGCGCCTCTGGATGCAGCTGGTATGGTCAGAACTTTGGGAAAGGCTTTTGTGTGATTGGTGCTCCGAATGAGATTGTTGCGGATCGGGACAGTTGTTGCTTGGGCGCAGACTTCAAACAATTTTGTAGTGAACATAGTATGGAGTTCCACCTCATGGCTCTAGTGAGACGGGCGGTCGGGTGGAGTGGTTCATGCGCGCGGTGAAGTGTGTTCTTGTAATGGTTGAGAGTGGCCTTAGACAAGAGCATGACGTGATGGGCTTCCAGAAGTTCAATTGGCTTTGAATGATACACGGTTTGGGGTTACAGGTTGCACACCAACAGAATTTATGTTTGGTGTACGATCGCGATCGTTACGTGTAGTTTGTGACCATGAATTTCGTTTAGATTTAAACAAAATTCGGAACATTCGGTGCGGCTAGTTCAAAAACAGAGGGTTTTAGCCGTTGTGGGGCGGCAACGGAACTGTCCTTGAATGGTAGTTTTGTCTTCATAATGTATGGCGAGGGATGTCAAACTAGATTGAATAGAAAATTCAAGGAACACTAAATCATAACTAGTGTTTTGGTAAATGACAGATTCGATTTAAAAAGCATTGATTGGTCTCGTTATTTGGTCTGCAAAAATCTGCGTGAGAGGCCCGGGAGCGGTGGGGGCTTTTGAGTGGGGGTTATTTGACGGGCCGGTTGGCGTGGTATTTATGTGCCTGAAGTGTAGTTGTCTATATATGTAGGTATGTGTTTGCAGGGGAAAGGTGGTATATGTGTTGTAACGGTTGTATGTTTTTCGTGGTGCAGGCTCTGCTTAGTTTGGAAAATGAAACGGGTGGCCGTGTGTGAATAATATCTCAGAATATATTATAGTAATGGTTTGGAGACGGCCGAGACGGCGGTTCGTGGAATGGGAGATGGATCATCTAATGCTGAGGGGATACTGAGACTGCTGTGGTTCGCCTAGTCAATTGTTGTGTGACATATTTTACGAGTTTTATGGGTTTGAAAGAGCTGACTTGTGAGGGTCGACAGGCTTTGAGGTTCTTAATTAGAGCCGTAGTCAAGTAAAACTAAACGATGAGTAGAGTATAATCAGGTTGGGCGAGCGGTGCTGATTGCTTATGTGATAGACTCTGTCTAATGAAAGTTGAACCTCGTGTTTTCTCAAGTTGGAACACTGACACTTTTGTCTATAATGACATCTTGTCTATGGCCACGTTGTTATTGTTTTATTAACTGTGCGATTTTTCAAGATTTATTAGTGAATCATGAATAAAACCATTAAAAGTAATGTGTGGAAGATTCTTTTTAATATGCTCAATAAACACAAGAAGAAACAAAAAGAAGAAGTTGCCATTTTCAAGGAAAAAATTGAGTGTTTAGACATCTTCATGAAATTTATAGGTTAGTTGTTTATTGATAGTATGGAGATTTTGATACTTTGATGAGTAATATAATGTTTTATTATATTACTATTATAATATTATATTAGTACTAAAATTGAATTTGAAGAATATTATTCCAGAGCAGAACTTTTAATTTTGGTGGAGAAGCACAGACTATGAAGCTGATGAAATTTTAAGAGAATATGGACATGAGGTGTTAAGACTTCCTCCATATCATTGTGACCTTAACCCAATTGAACGCATATGGAGTCTTGTTAAGCGGAGAGTGGAGTGGAGTTGGAAATAAAAATATTTCCATATCAGCAGCGGAAATTGAATTAATAATTAAAGAAGTTTTCGAAAATATTACTCCGGACGGTTGTTAAAAAATACAGACCATGTGTTTCATATTGAAGATCAGTATAAGAATAGAGATGGCATAAAGGAAGAGATGGAGCGTTTCTTCATGGAGATTCATAATAAAAGTATATGATGACTCAAGCAGCTCCGATGAATCTGATACGGGTCTGGAATTTCTGGAATCAGATTTTGACTATAATGATTGAAATATAATCTTTTCATACATACATACATATTTTTATTTCTTTACATCTTATTTCTGTATTATTTACGTTTTAAACATCAAAAATAATATAATAAATTAATGATATATTTATATGAGAGAGCATGTTAATCTACCGACCATGGTATACATATCTGGCTTAAATGGCTCAGTAGATCAAGTGTCATGTCATATCATTTCATTGCATGGAGTCCATATAAAATAAAAGTGTGCATATTGGTTCAAAATATTAAATCTTCGAAAGTTCCTCACACATCGTTAAAAAGTTTTGACTTTATATGCATCATGTAGATCTCACATACCAAACGAGTGGTGGAGTGCAAGTAGCGTGTAGTATAATAATTAATAATATTAAATTTAAACCCAAAAATAATAAAATATCAAAATCGTTTTCTCGTTATATTCTGTGTTACCTGCTTCAAATTATTTGAATTTACCGCGTTTTGCGAGGCCCAACTTTCATTTGCCAACCTCTAGTCCTTCATAAATGCTCCATTGCGCCGGAGGACGGGCGATAGTCAGTATGGCCGTGACGGCGCAACCGTGGCGCTACCAACAGAACTGCATAGACAAGAGTGAAAGGTTGGTGTCACTCTGGTGGAAAGTCGAACGGGCGGCCATCTTGACGTCACCATTTGCTTGGAGACGTTATAGTGGTCGCATATCATCGACGGATCGTCGTAATTGAAATTAAAATCTAACATAATTAGTGATTTTGTGACGCATTAAGCATAGTTGATTGATTTGGCTGAATAATGAATTGCTAAGGAAGTGAATATTTTTAAATTAATTGCCGGCATAACCTCACCAAATAATAAATGATAAATTACGAAAATAGTGTTCCAGGCATGCCTCCGTGTACCCCAGACGCGTCGTTATATAGAATAGTTTCATCATTTTCAAAGACTTATTCTGGTGAATACCTATTCAGAATCGGAAAAACTAGGCAAACTAATATCCCTTAATCTATATTCCTCTCGTACTTTCGGTATAATTTAATCACAAAAAGAAGAAACAGACCTAGATAATAAAACCGTACATAAAGCTTGTACGGTTTTATTATCTAGGTCTGTTTCTTCTTTATTGATTAAATTATACCGAAAGTTCTTGGCTAATCTTGGCTAGACTTTTTGAATGAAACATTTTAATAATAAAAATATTAGTAAGTATACTAGGTAACAAATGTGACTAATGTGTTTAAATTCTTATTTTTTTAAATGATTTTTCCTATTAATTAACGTTTTTATTTTTCTAAATACGCTTCTGAAGATTACGAATATATCCCACAAAAGTAACATTTTATTGCCTGATTTAAAAAAGAACTCCAAACGGAAAACGACTCGAGCGCGACTCGCCGTAAAAACGACCCGAGCGCTAAAAAAGGCTCGAGTTCATTATTTACACGCGGCCATCTGAGCTTAAACTAAGCAAAGCGGTATTGTCCCGCTATGGTATAGTCCCAGTATGACACCCTCTTAAAATACCTACCAAAAATTAAATTATAAAAAAACTACCAAAAATTTCTGCTATAGGGTTAGTCCCGCTATGGTATGGTCCTGGTATGGCACCCTCTTAAAATACCTACCAAAAAGTTTCACTATGGTGGGTACCATAGCGGAACTTTTTGCTAGGTTGGTAGGTTGTCTGACGTAGACGAACGTAGCTCTAAAAGATCTAAACAATAGAAGGTACAACTGAGAAGAAAAGTGCACCTATAATTTTATCTCAACTGTTTTACTTTTTAGGAGTATAGAATATGAAAAAACGTCTGTTTGCGATATAAAATCAGTCTTTTATTAATTCAAAATATTTGTAACAAATGATCAACCAGTGGAAAGAAATATGAATTGCAATGTAAATTTTAAAATAATCAACAATAATAATTACCAATCATTAAAATTTAAAAGAAATATAAAGATTTTAAACCAATATCTCAGAAAAGTATTATTTTAAATATTATATTATAAACTACAAAGAAAACCGACTAGAAAATATATTAATTACAAATAATCAACATCGAGAAAAAGGCACCAATTGTGAATATAAACTACAAACAAAAAATAATTAACATCGAGGACAAGTATTATAATTGAAATGTTGACTTTGATATTATGTTGATCAAAAAACCGGCCAAGTGCGAGTCGGACTCGCACATGAAGGGTTCCGTAGCAGAAAGTATTTAAGTTAATTAAACGAAAGCAAATTGCGGTTTATGACGTATAAAAAACCTACTTGCTAGATCTCATTCAAATCAATTTATGTTGTTAGTTTCCACGATAAATAATCGACTTCAAAAGGAGGAGGTTCTCAAGTTCACCAGTTCTTTTTTTTTATGTATGTACACCGATTACTCGGAGATTTATGATCCGATTTACGTGATTCTTTTTTAGTTTGATGCGAAATAGTTGCCATTTGGTCCCATAAAAATTTTGTATAGTTTGGCCCAGTAGTTTTAATTTTATGGACATTTTTGGATGAACATTTTTGTTTATGTGGACGATGTAATTGTCTTTGTCACTTTGTTTTAAATCTTAGCCAGCCTAGCTAGACTCATACTGTTCAAATGTGTCCTGGCATGAACATAAAGAACATTTTCAGACGACTAGCATTTAATACACGCGTACAAGCTCGTTTTTGGAAGCGCATGTAGGCGCACCTTTTAGCACAAGCGCACTTTTTTACCCATTACGCCGAGATTTATGAACCGATTTACGTGATTCTTCTTTAGTTTGATACGGAATATGTGCCATTTTTAGGGTTCTTTAGCCAAATGCCAAAAATCGGAAACCTTATGGATTTGTCATGTCTGTCTGTCCGTCCGTATGTCACAGCCACTTTTTTCCGAAACTATAAGAACTATACTGTCGAAACTTGGTAAGCAGATGTATTCCGTGAACCGCATTAAGATTTACATTACATTTACACACAAAAATAGAAAACAAACAATAAAATTTGGGGGTACCCCATACTTAGAACTGAATTAAAAGAAAAAAACATCAAACCATACATGTGGGGATCTATGGATACGTCTTCGAAAATGATATTGAGGTTTATAATATATTTTTCTCTTAACAGTATAGTTTGCGCGAGAGACACTTCCAAAGGCGTAAAATGTGCCCCCCCCCCCCCCCCCCCTGAGCATGATAAAACTAAAACAAATAGATGATGTACATTACCATGCAAACTTCCACCGAAAATTGTTAAACGAGATCTAGTAAGTAGTTTTTTTTAATGCGTCATAAATCGTAAACCGCCATTTACCTTCCATTCTATCAACTCAAATACTTGCTGCTACGGAAAAAATCATTCCGCCTTTCACGGGCGAGTCCGACTCGAACTCTCTCGACTCGTTGTCTTGTTCATCAATACGACCTAGTTTATGAGCCTTCTGCTCAGTACACTAGATGGCTAATCGATCATGAATAAGACCTAGTCTAACAGCCCTCTGCTCAGCAGACTCATTAGCTAATCAATCATAGATAAGACCTAACCTATGAGCCCTTTGCTCAGTAGACTCATTGGCTAATCGATCATTAATAAGACCTAGTCTTCATAGACTCATGCCCTCTGCTCAGCAGAGTTGATGGCTATTCGATCATTAATATGACTTAATCTATAAGCCCTCAGCACACAGCCTCGTTAGCTAGATGGTCATAAATACGGCCTAACCTATGCGCTTGCTGTTCAGACTTTCATGAATCTTAGCGAGTCTAGACATCATATATTTTTTTTAGTTTTATCATTCTCTTATTTTAGAAGTTACAGGGGGGGACACTCATTTTACCACTTTGGAAGTGCCTCTCGCGCAAACTGTTCAGTTTAGAAAAAAATGATATTAAAAACCTCAATATGATTTTTAAAGACCTATCCATAGACACCCCACATGTATGGGTACGATGAAATTTTTTTCGGGAAAAAGTGGCTGTGACATACGGACGGACAGACATGACAAATCTATAAGGGTTTCGTTTTTTGCCATTTGGCTACGGAACCCTAAAAATCACCAATGGAAATATCTTTTTTTTTTAAATGTTACGGGACTTTGAGTCAATATTTGACTATGTCAGTCCTGTTGATCTTACTAGATACTCTAAACACAATACATGAAACACAAACAAGTAACAATCTTACATTAATTAGAAAGTACATACCATCAAAAGGCTAGTTTACTTATGGCTTTATACGATAATATTGCCTGCTCAGGCAGAGGTGCAGACAGGATTCTCAAAAAAACCTACGTAACTTTAAATATTTTCATGATTACTGTCCAATTGCCTATTGGTTTATTTCTATCTTAAAAGATAAAATTATTATTTATATATTAGGTTATATTTCTATCTATTAAGATAGAAATATAACCAACGTATTAATGTAAATACTCTTTGGTGAAAGGCTCAAAAGACTGATGAAGTTAGGGTCGAAACCGAAATATTCTGTGATAAAAATTTAAATGTCAAATTTCAACTTGTTTTCTCAACGAGAAGCGCGGGAATTCCAAATTAAAGAACGTCTTTTTTTATATAATTTAATTAATTTATATATAAATAACTGTATATTAGTTTTTTGGAATGGGTAAAAAGGGAAGTGCCAGGAAGAGAAAAAAAGAAGAGGATGCAGCCTTCCTACCATTGCTGCCGGTTTCCGAAGACGATGGCGGAGAAACGTCGGGCTCCGATGAGTCTACAACTTCGATTAACAAAGACAAGTATCGGGAATTTAGAATCCCAGACTATATACGATGTTATCCAGAAAATGGAGGTATCTTTGAATATGTAGTCTTTATAGAAACTACAGATTCTGTCCCGATCGGCGATAGAGACATGATGTCTCTATCCACAAGCATAAAAAAGTACAACAAGGGCGTAAAACAATTAATTAGGACCAATAGATATAAAATTGGTGTCATCTTTGAAAGGCCTGGTTTAGCTAATGCAGCATTATTGAATCGCAAATTCCTGGATAGTTATAAATTAAAAGCCAGTATACCTGCAGCTGCCACTGAAAATACGGGTGTGATTATGCACGTACCCATTGACCTAGGAAATGAACAGATATATAATGCCATTTCCAGTACTAAAAATATTATTTCTGTAAGAAGATTTATGCGTCGTACTATTTCAGAAAATGGAGCGACGACGTTTATGCCAACAAAAACCGTGTCCATTACATTTTCTTGTGCTTCATTGCCTGATAGTGTAGACCTAAATAGCTGGCGATTCGACGTTCGTCCGTACATTCCGCCGGTAAAACAATGTCTGAAATGTTTGAGATATGATCACATAGCCAAATTTTGTAAAAACTCACAAAGATGTTCTATTTGCTCAAAAGATCATCATTATACACAATGTACAGTACCAACAACGGAAGCTACTTGCTGTAACTGCCATGGCAAACATGTAGCAATTTCAGTAGAGTGTCCAATAAAGAAAAAGAAAGTTGAAGAAAATAAAGACAAAATTCGTAAACGTTCTTATGTTGATATATTCAATGAAAAGTCATTTCCATCCCTTACAAAGTCCCACTCCAGTCCCACAGAACAACTTAAATCAGTAATACAGTCAGAATCAGTTTTAAATGTTATAGTACAAACAATAGTAACATTAATGTCTCAAAATATAAATAAAGAAAAAAGTATTAGCACTCAAAACATAAAAGAAGTTCTCTTATCAAAAATTCAGAATAAGAATACAAATGCTTCTTAATCTTATGGATCAGCTAAATATTGTACAGTGGAATGCTCAGAGCATCAATAGCAATAAACAACATTTTTCCTATTTTTTACATGAGAACAATATACATGTAGCTCTATTGTGTGAGACTTGGCTCAAGCCTCATATGAGATTTAATATTACAGGCTATAATACAGTAAGATTAGATTCAGGTAATGCACACAACGGTGTTGCTATCTTAATTCATAATAGCTTACAATTTAGTAAAATAGATACTTTTTATGATGATTCCATCCAAAATGTAGCAATACGCTTAAAATATGGCAATAATAAAGAACTTTCAATAGTGAGTTTTTACAGCCCCGGAAATGCTTCATTCACTAAGTATTAGGTCTTTACCTATGAAATTGCCGTTCTGCAGTACTGGCCATTTCAAATCAAAATAATTTTTGTTTGGCTAAGAATTCTAATTTCAAATTAATTTTATTTTAAAAACATGGATTCTTTTTTCCAAAAGTAGTCATTTCTTTATTGATTAGTGTTACATTTTCATCGCATTTCAATCTTTTTCGTCATCATGGATACGTTAAAAATTCGAGTAATTATGGAATATGAGTACCGTCGTGGCAGCAACGCGGCACAAGCGGCACGCAACATCAACGACGTTTACGGAGCTAACACTACAAACCAACGCACCACCTGTTATTGGTTTGCTCGCTTCCGTTCTGGAAATTTCGACCTGAAAAATGAACCTCGCGGTCGTCCGAAGACTTTGGTCGACAATGACGAATTAAAGGCGGTTGTGGAAGCTGATGATACACAATCTACGGCTGAATTAGCAGCAGCTTTCGACGTTAGCGTCAAAACAATATTGGTCCATTTGCGTCAAATTGGCAAGGTAAAAAAGCTTGACAAATGGGTGCCCCACGAACTCAATGATCGCCAGCGCGAAGTACGCGTCGAGACGTGCCTTGCACTGCTCAACAGACACACAAATGAAGGAATTTTGAACCGCATTGTTACCTGCGATGAAAAATGGATTCTGTTTGATAACCGCAAGCGCTCAGCAAGTTGGTTGGATCCTGGTTCAGCACCTAAACAATGCCCTAAACGAAAACTTACCCCTAGAAAAGTGATGGTCACTGTTTGGTGGTCTAGCGCCGGTGTGATTCATCACAGCTTCTTACCAAACGGGGTGAGCATTACTGCAGATGTGTACTGTGAAGAACTGAGCACAATGATGGAGAAGCTGGCGCATCTCCAACCAGCATTGGTCAATCGCTCGTCTCCGCTGCTCCTGCACGACAACGCGCGACCTCATACTGCACAGCAGACGGTCTCCAAGTTGCAAGAACTGGGGTTGGAAGCTCTCCGTCATCCGCCCTACTCACCAGACCTTGCGCCTACAGACTACTACTTTTTCCAGAATTTGGATAACTTCTTGGCGGGAAAAAAATTCAATACCCGAGAGGCAGTACAAAATGCCTTTGAAGAATTTGTTGCCTCCCGTCCAGCTGATTTCTTTAAGAAGGGCATCAATAAACTGCCACTGCGATGGCAAAGATGCATTGATTGCATGGGTGATTACATCGATTAATACAAATAAAAAAATTCATGAAAAAAATTCGTTTAAATTTTTTCATACAAAACGGCAATTTCATAGGTAAAGACCTATTATAAGCTTGATAATTTAATTAATAGTATTCCTGTTCCACTTTTGTTAGGAGGAGATTTTAATGCATATGATTCAGCTTGGGGATGCAATAGTGTGAGCATTCGGGGGCGTGATGTTCTTGAGGTCATTAACAATCACAATTTGGTTCTATTAAATGATGGAGAAATGACCACAATTGGCTCTGATAGGTGGCAAAGAAATGCACTTGATTTAACTGTAGTGTCTCCTTCCATATCATTGTCTTGCAATTGGTATGTTCATGATGATCCTTTGGGTAGCTACCATTTGCCTGTAATCACAAAAGTACATGTTAATAATTATAATATTCCACATCCAGAAACATCGGATTTACCAAAACATTTTAATTTCAACTTAGCTGATTGGGAAATTTATAAGAAAGTGGTTGATAATACAATTAAAGATTTTAAGCTAAATCAATACCACCCACTAAAAATATACAAGGACTTGATACAACTATTGACTTCAGCCATTTCAAAATCTGTGCCATCAACTCATAGCAGAAATACAACTTTAGATACATCTTCAATAAATAATCATAGAAAACATTTACCTCTACCATGGTGGAATCTTAATTGTGCTAAAGCAGTGGAAAACTGTAAGAATGCCTATAAAGATTTCAAGCATAATCTCACTTTAGAGAATTATATAAATTTCAAAAAAATGCAGGCTCTTAAGAAGTTAACATTAAAAAGAGAAAGATATTTAAGTTGGCTTTCTTTATGTGAGACATTTAACAGAACAACTCCAATTTCTAGACTATGGCAGATTTCATAAAAATTTAATAAATCGTATACACCTCCAAGTAATAATATTTCGTCCTGGGTATTTGATTTCCATAAAAAATTTACACCAGATACAGCTGAGGCCCCATTTCAATCACTTCAGCATGTAAGTCATGATTCAGAAAACTTTAGTTATTTAACTGAACCATTTTCCCTTCAAGAATTAAAATCTGCAGTGTCATCCAGACGTGATTCAGCTTTTGGCCTAGATGGCATACCATATAAAATGTTTAAAAATATATCTGTTAAGGCTCTTTCTGTTGTACTTAGTGTTTTAAACTTACTTTGGCAGAATATGATCATCCCTAAGGAATGGAAAATAGATTGTCTCATTCCATTACTAAAACCTAATAAAGAAAGTCAGAAAGCAGATTCATATAGACCAGTAGCATTAACATCATGCATGGGAAAAATTTTCGAACAACTGATCAAACAAAGACTAGAATTTTATATAGAAAGTAATAGCCTCTTACCTTCAAATCAATTTGGGTTCCGACGTGGGTGCTCCACTCGGGATAGTATCTCTCATCTACAACTAGACATATTCAACTCTCGTAAAATGAAGCATCAATTAGTTGGTGTTTTCTTTGATGTGGTTGGTGCATTTAATAATATTAATCACAATGTTTTATGCAGGGAACTGCGTGGCCTTGGTATTCCTGAAAAAATTGTAATATGGATTTTTAACTTTTTACATGGTAGAGAAGTTTATGTTAAAGTGAATAAGCAATTAATAGGACCACGTTTTTCATATAAAGGTGTGTGTCAAGGTGGTATACTGAGCCCATTACTTTATTTACTTTATATACATAGACTAAATATTGTGTTAGGACCTCAAGTAACTAATCTTCAGTTTGCCGATGATTTAGTAGTTTATGCCTCTCATCTGGACACACATTCCATTGAAATTATTTTAAACCCTGCATTAAGAAGATTACAGCATTACTTTAGCTATTTAAATTTAGATATTAGTGTAGAAAAATCAAAAGTTATAGTTTTTGGAGAGTCTGAATCAGTCCTACACATTTATTATAATAATGATGAGCTTCCAGTAGTGAATGAAGTTAAGTTTCTAGGAGTAATCTTTACAAGCAATCTCTCATGGAATAAGTATGTTGATCATTTGTTAGGTAGAGCTAATAAAGCTTTCAATTTTTTAAAATCACTGTCAATTGCTGCTGATCCTAAAATTATGCTTATGCTGTATAAATCCTTAGTCCGTAGTCATTTTGAATATGGATTTTTATGTTTTGGGTCTGATCAAAGATTGGTTCGTAAGCTGGAGGTACTTCAAAATCACAATCTTAGATGTATAACTGGTGCAATGATTACTACTCCAATCAACTCACTTCAAATTGAGTGTAACACTCCACCTATAAGTATCAGATTCCAATTTTTGAAATCCAAATACATTCTCAAACTTCTTTCTTTTGAGAATCATCCTTTAATGAAGAAAATTTTATACTATCACAGAGTGTACAATCCCTCTAATTCTATTAATGTTCCCTATATACTTCATGACTTTTTAAACTTGATCAGTATTGACCAACAACATCAGATTCAGAAATGTAAAGATAAATGGCCATGTTATTCCAACAGTTATAACAGTAAATTCTGGCCCATGGAGATTTACATCAATCATGACATAAGGAGTAAGGAAGAAGTATATAATTTAATAGCAGAGTTTCCTAGACACAGGTGTATATTTACTGATGGATCTAAGAAGAATAACAAAGTTTCGATGGCTATATATTTACCTCATTTTAAAGTTGGACATGGAGTTCGGTTGCCTGATGCTATGACTATATTTACAGCTGAATCACTCGCTATTCTATCAGCTCTGCAGTATTTAAGTGAAGAGAATCTTGGGCACATGACGTGGCTCATAGTAACAGACAGTATGAGTGTTCTAAGGGCTTTACAAAATCCAAAACTAAACGCTAACACCAGTTATATAATATACCAGATTCGTCTATTATACGCTGAGCTATGCTCAAGAGGATTTGAAATAGCTTTGTTTTGGACACCGTCCCACATAGGAGTAGCAGGAAATGAAAATGCAGATCATCTCGCGAGAACCATTGTTGACGTTCATGAGTTCGTAAAAGCAAAAAAGGTTGCCATACCAAGTTCCGACTTACTACCTAAATTAAAAGAACAACAGTCTCGTATATGGCATGAGAATTGGCAGGAAACCTTGAAAATTAAAGGAAAATGGTATGGAAAAATAAATCAATTAGTCGGTTCAGCACCCTGGTTCACCAGATCAGTTTTTCCTAAGGACAGAAAGTTTTATGTTACTTTAAATCGATTGAGACTTGGACATGGAAAATTTAACGCTCATCTTGCCAGAATAAAATTAGTAACATCAGCCAATTGTAACAGCTGTGATATGGAAAGCGATCAGACCTTGGATCATATAATCTTTGTATGCCCTGCTTATGCCATGCAAAGAATTTTATTCATAGATAAATTATTAGAAGTTTATAAAACGCCAGCAAGCATCCCGCGCGACACCCAAGCTTTGCTGGAAAATTACAGTATCTATACAGCATTGTATAGATTTATTGACACGACTGGATGGGCAATTTAGCCGATCGGGACAGGACATGAAACTGGATATGACCAACACATGGATATGAAGATCTCACGGACTTGAAGAACAAAATGGAAATGACCCCTAACTATACGAAATATTACTACTGAAGACGAGGCTTTGGCCTTATTCCAACATGAACTATACCAATACACTAACCACAGACGAGGCGGTATGGTCTTCGATCTTAGCCTGCCCAAATAGGGCGAAAAAAAAAAAATAATAATAATTTCTCAACGATATGAACGAAACGTTGTTTCTATTTGAATATTAAACAAAGTTCTTTTTGTAATGAAGTGCTTTCAATACTTACGATAACTTGAGCCCCGGCTATAATTTCATAAAAACTAAACATGGCTAAGTGGAAATTGTCTCGACAAATATACGGTACAGAAGAATTTTCGTTTTCCGAAGGTGATAAAGTCAATGTCGGTAGAGGAGTTAATAATGATATAACTCTATCAAGTGCAGTAATATCTAGAAATCACTGTGTGATCAGTGTACAAAATAATAATGCACTCATTACGGATTTACAGGTAACCTCTTCATGTTTAAAGCAAGGCAAACCCGGCCTACACAATGTTGGCCGCATTTTTTATTGTATTATCAGCATATTAAAAAGCAATTCGATAAAATAAGTGATACAATTAGAAATGATCTTATAACTTGTTTTTGTTTGTAGAGTTCCAATGGAGTTTATGTTGGCACAACCAAGATACCACCCAACTCCCCATATGTCATAGAGGATTCAGACATTATTGGGCTGGGATGGACTAGCAGAGCCTCACTTGTCAATATAAAAGATACAGAAAAATATGTTTTTAAATTAACCAAGGAAACACATAGAAATTCACTACCAAGTAGAATACAATTTCAAAGTGATCATGAAATGGATGCTATTGAAGAACAAATTGCTAAATTAAATAGGGACGATCCTATGGCAGTAGAAGAAAATAAGGAATCACTGGTATTATCTAACAAACTTAAAAGAAAGGTAGATGAAATAATAACATTAAAAGAAAACAAAGAATATGAAGAGAACAATAACTCAAGCCATGCTGATGATGTTATTAATATTTTATCAGATAGTGACAATGACAATATTACCAAACCAGCAGCCACTAATAAAAATCCCAAAAAAGCAAAGCTGGAAACAATTTGTGAAAATTTACAATTACCTGAAATGAAGAATGAAAATGAGTTATTGGAATATGAAACATTTAATGTAAAACAAGAATATTTGGGCTATGATGATGAGCCTATAGCAATTAACAGTGAAAGCGACAGTGACAGTGAATCAGAACACTGGCTTTTGCGACTGTCCCAAAATTCACCAGGGAAACCCTTTATTAAGGCTGCTAAAAGTCCTAAATCTGAAACCAAACAAGATGACAATTCATATAGTCAACTTGATGATTTTGATAATTCTAATTTTGCTGATGAAGAAGAATTTGACCAAGATTTAATTACAATTCCCCCTCAACACCCAGAAGATGCCTTAATTGAAATACCTGATGACCTTCCCTCCATCAACATGACAGAAAAAGCTCCACAGGATAATGTAGAGAAAGGTCATGAATCAGACCAATTTTCTGATGATATCATTACTATTGTTCAACCTAAATCAGTAGTTGAAGAAATAAACAAAGATGTAGTAGATGGATTTGGCCCTGATTACATAGCAAAGCAAGTTGAAAGTCAGACAAAACAAGGTTTAAATGACTTTCCTAAAAAAACACAATTGATTGAAGCTCGTGTACATGCACCAAAAGGAAAATTAACTCGTACTATGACAGAGAGTAAGTATTGTTATCTACACCTAAATTAAATAAACTTAGTTTCCAACCCCTGTGTTGTTGGGTCATGTTTAATGTATAAATAAAAATTCATTTTAGGTAAATCGAAAAAAACTTCATCAAAACAAAAACGATCAGAATCTAGTAGTAAACCCATTTCTAATTCACAAAAAGAAGAACGTAAAAAGAAGCTAAAGGAAATAGCTTTGAAAGATAAAGATAATGAAGAGAAATATGGCCAAGATAGTCATAATAGTACCAAAACAACTGCAAAGGTAAAAGTGAGATTCTCCAACCGGGGAGAATTTTTAACTGATATTGCTCAGGCTGTTGTAGAACCAGTAAAAAGAAAAGAAAATTTCAATAAAAGTAAAGATAAAAGTATAGATAGAACAATTTCACCAAAATCAAATGAAAACAGAAATGAGCAAGTTACTGCAGATCTTGAAAACAAAAAGAATGAATCTGAAAAATCCAAGAGAAATGAGAGTAAGGAATATAAATCTGAAGAACATGTCAAAAATCCTTTAAATAAATCTACAGAGCTTGAGAGAGTTCCCTTAAAGAGCTTAAAACCATTAACAGATAGTGAAGATGCTGTTTCTGGAAAACCATTTTCTAAAGTAGAACCTATGCAAACTAAGCAACCAAAGAAGAAGGTGCGTTTTGCAGATGCAGCCCCACAAGTGTTAGAATTTGAGATTGAGCCTGGCAACAAAATGAAGAAGACTAGTTTGGTTAAAATGTTAGTGGATTACAGACATAATCCTGTATTTTCTTTAGAGAAACTAACCTTAATGAAAATTCTTAGATGGAATCCTCAATGGCTCGAAGAACAAATTAATAACAATGTTCCTCCACCCATTCTGGGACATAATAACACACCCATGACAGTTTTCCATTCATTTAACAGTCACAGCCAATATGTGCAGTAAGTAAAAAAGTACAAGTGCATGTTTTCTTGAAGACTAGACAAACTTTAATTTATAGTAGTTGCAGTGGTTACTCTAGTGTCAGAGTTGGTTTAGCCACCCAATAAGACAGGGTATCTTAAAGTGGGGTCCACGGACCCCTTAGCGGTCTGTAGCATGGGTATCAGGGGTCCACAGTTATATAGTTAACTCTTAACATACTTGTCTGGTTACTTGTTTTCTTGCTGTGGGATTGTTTCAATTGTAACAGGGGTCTGCGGAATTGTTTAAATTGTGGAAGTGGTTTGTGACCGTAAAAACTTTGAGAAACCCTGCACTAGGCAATTGATATGGCTTAATAACTTGTGTTTAATCCACAGATCAATTACGAACCTCTGAGGGATGCAGGCTATTAGCAGCTATTATATTTACTGCTTACTCTTAGAGCCAATTTCACAGTTAAAATTAAACGCTAGCTATTAAGCTAGCTATTGATGAATAGCTAGCTTTAGCAAATGCTAAACTCAGCTACAGGATGCTGAACTGAGTTTAGCATCAATTGATCGCGTTTAATTTTAATGGTGAAGTCAGCTCTTACTAGGTAATCTTTGAGCTATAGGTACTCACATGTAGAATTACATTAATTCCTTGGTACATTTTCAGATTGATTGGAGACTTACTTCTTATGGAGATTTGGGAATGTCTAACAATAGCTTATATGAAAGTGCGTAATCAAACTCATAGACTACAAATGAGAATAGAATCTCTGCCGCCAATACCTACACAAGAACGTTACTGTGATTTGATCAGCATTAGTGTTAACAGTAAGTTCCTGATTGCATTTGTCATGACAGAGAATCATATGATAACTTCAGATCTGCATTGTTATAATACTCTAATTTGGAATTTAGAATAGAATTCCATGAAACAGGCAAAAGCATCAGAACTAAATTAATCATCTTAAAAAAGCAATTACAGATAGTTTACCTTTCAACTGGGAATAATAATGTTGTAGCCAATAAGTATGCAATGATTTTCATAATATATCTGTTTCTATATTTCAGTTTCTGTGCCATCAGGAGCAAAGAATATAGTTCCAAGAGTAGGGGATGTGATGTTTGTTACTTTTGGACCGGAAAATAAACCCAACCATAGGTTTTTCTTTGTGAATCATATAAGATGTCTACCATCACCACCAAGTAAGTATCTCTTGTCGTCAGCTAGATGAGGAAAAGTAGGTACTTATTTCATAATACGTAATTTAACAGTAATGATGAAAAATCTAAAACTATGTTAGGCAGTATAACCCTAAAAGGGTGCCCTCAGGTATTAGTTGCTTAAATTAAGCTACTGGTTAAGAGCCTTCTGCACTAGCCAACTGCTTGTTGCCTTCAATTCTTTAATTTTAATATAGTAGAACTAAATTTAAAAATAATAGTTCAGTAACTTGTTATTTATTTAACGATTTATAAAAATATATCACAATGCAGTACATAAACGTAGTTGAATACAGTATAACAGTTACAATAAAAATAAAAAAAATAGTCCGTCCCTGTGGTCTATTTTATCTATGTGATAAAATAGACCACAGGGCTGAGTGAGCTTGACAAGTACTAGTGTATTAATATACGCACTATTAAGCACTTGGGTATTAATTACCCAAGTGCTGAATAAATTTAATTATTTCATTTCATTTTCATATATAATATTTGAATATATACTGTTTAACCTGAATTCATCTGAACTGAACTAAAATATTTTATATAATATTGAAGATTTAACTAACTACTGAAATCATAGAATAATAGTAATCATTTAATATAGACAGAGCCATTTAGATAATATGTAGTAAAATATAGCTAAAACTATAAAATTCGAAAATTAAACTTAAATATAAAAAAATTATCTCTTTGACAATAACTTAATAAAAGCTAGCTAAATATCATTACTATTGTAAAATAACGAAATATCTATATGACTAGAAATAATTATACAAACATGTTCTGACTACTTAAAAGCATTTTTTAGGGTTCCGTAGCCAAATGGAAAAAAACGGAACCCTTATAGATCCGTCATGTCTGTCTGTCCATCTGTCCGTCCATATGTCACAGCCACTTTTTTCCGAAACTATAAGTGACTATAAGAGCTGTACTGTTAAAATTTGGTAAGTAGATGTATTCTGTGAACTGCATTAATATTTTTACACAAAAATAGAAAAATAATAATAATTTTGAGGGGTCCCCATACATAAAACTGAAACTCAAACATTTTTTTTTATCGTACCCATACATGTAGGGTATCTATGGATAGGTCTTCAAAAATGATATTGAGGTTTGTATTATCATTTCTTTCTAAACTGAATAGATTGCGCGAGAGACACTTCCAATGTGGTAAAATGAGTGTCCCCCTCCCTGGAACTTCTAAAATAAGAGAATGATAAATCTGAAAAAAATATATGATGTACATTACCATGCAAACTAACAACGAAAATTGGTTTGAACGAGATCTAGCAAGTAGATTTTTTAATACGTCATAAATCTTAAACCGCAATTTGCTTTCATTTAATCAATTGAAATACATGCTGCTACGGAACCCTTCATGGGCGAGTCCGACTCGCACTTGGCCGGTTTTTAAGTCTGTGAATAAAACGAACTATATAGAAGTGCACAAGCACATAAACGTCATTCGCCATCTTATGAACTCCTATTTGACTGTTGGGAGGTTAATTTGTTTGATGTTTTTTGTTCCTATACTACAACTGTACATTTACATAATACCTTGCACAATACATTGTTTCTTTATTCACACACATATGACGTCTAGCAGTGTGACGGGCCTGTTGGCGTGGTTGGTAGATACGCTGCCTTTCACGCCGCAGGTCGTGGGTTCGATTCCCACCCGCGACAAATATTTGTGTGCATGAACATGTCTGTTTGCCCTGAGTCTGGGTGTAGATTATCTAAATAAGTATGTATTTACAAAAGAAAAATAGTATATGTAATATATCAGTTATCTGGTTTCCATAGTACAATTTCTGCTTAGTTTGAGATCAGATGGCCTTGTGTGATTATTCACACAAGGCCATCCAGGTCCCAAAAAAGTAATGCTTTTACCTTATTTTCGGTACATAATATACCTTCATATAAATTCATTTGGGGTAGCGATATTCTTTACGGCCATCAGTCACACAGCCATCCCTTCTGCCAAGCATGGCGATTATGGTATATCTCCTCAAATGATGGACACAACTAGACCGCGGTTCCTGGAAGCCGTGGTGGCGTAAAACCGGTGCTTGTGGTGATCTTTGAGGAGGCCTTTGTCCAGCAGTGGCCGTTTTCAGGCTGATATGATGATGATGATAAAATTAATTGGTAGCCATGATGTTACCAACTATCGGCCTATAATATAGCCCGCATGCAAATAATTACAATAATAATTTATAAACAAGCTGTGCCCGCGGTTTTACTCGCGTTAAACTTTATACATTTTGGCCTGTGTGTTAATACAGGGTGTCAGCTAACTCCATACCAAATTTTATTCAAATCGTTCCAGCCGTTTAGAAGTAACAAACATACACACTCATACCCTCACAAACAAACTTTCGCCTATATAATACTAGCTGTGCCCCGCGGTTTTACCCGTATAACTTTTCAGGTTTTCAAATAGAATCATATTTTGCATTATTTTTATTGTCATTTATTTATGTTACATATATAACTGTATTTATACATGAATTAGCTGTGCCCCGCGGTTTTAGCCGCATTAAACTTTATAAATTATTAGCCTATGTGTTAATCCAGGGTGTAAGCTAACTCCATACCAAATTTTATTAAAATCGTTCCAGCCGTTTAGTCGTGAAGAAGTAACAAACATACACACTCACAACTTTTGCCTTTATAATATTAGTGTGAGGAAAAATTTATATCATTAACTATGCAATTTACAAGGCGTAATCGTTTTTATCATCGATAGACCGTAACATTTCGGCAAAGTTTCGCTAAAGATTTTACATAATCAAGTATACCTTCAAAATACCTACATATTTTCATTAATTTCCAGACAACATACATACATTCTACAGCATATCACTCCACGCCACATTTACTGATAAAATAGCGGAATTGAGACTAGGAGAGCTACTGATCGGCCGGACGCTCGCCTACATCAACAAAGAGCTCAGTCTGTTCGAAGCTATGGAGTACTTAGCCGGCTCTCCCCTCAGTGAGGCCATACTTAGACCTGAACCTCATCATTTCAGTAAACAAGGACAACTTCCATCATTTAATCTGAATTCTCAGGTTTGTAGTCGTTCACACTTACAGACATTTGGAGGCCATTGTAAGTTAAATTCGTTTGTTAATGTGGCCTCTAGGTACAAATATTTACTCAACTGTAAATGCTTACTAGATTTTGGCTTATGGTAAATACTTTTTAGAGTTCCGTACCCAAAGGGTAAAACGGGACCCTATTACTACGATTTCGCTGTCTGTCTGTCCATCCGTCTGTCACCAGGCTGTATCTCATGAACTGTGATAGTTAGACAGTTGAAATTTTCACAGATGATGTATTTCTGTTGCCGCTATAACAAAAAATACTAGCAAACAAAATAAAATAAATATTTAAAAAGGTTCCCATACAACAAACGTGAATTTTTTTGCTTATTTTTTATAGATAACTAGCTGTGCCCCGCGGTTTTACCCGCGTTAAACTTTATAAATTATAGCCTATATGTTAATCCAGGGTAACAGATAACTCCATACCAAATTTCATTTAAATCGCTTCAGCCGTTTAGACGTGAAGATGTAACAAACATACACACTCACAAACTTTTGCCTTTATAATATTAGTGTGATGGTACAGAACCCTTCGTGCGCGAGTCCGACGCGCACTTGGCCGGGTTTTTTTGTACTTGTTTTTTTTTTTATAATAATAATATCATTTATTTGCATGACATACGGTAGGCGTAAGGTGTTATACAGTAGTAAGTAGGTACATGACATTTTACTTACCTTTATAACTTTTGTTTACTATTGCAGTGGACAAATACTCTGAACCCGAGTCAATTAACAGCTGTTAGCTCCTCCGTGGCGGCTGCGCTGAGCGACAGGCCTTCCATCCAAATGGTGCAAGGACCTCCGGGCACAGGTAAATACTAGTATTGAAATGGGCCATGAAATTAAACGGGCCAAGTACTTTACAAAAATGATCCTAAATTAATCGCTTACAATTTTAGAGATAATAAAACAAGTAACATATATTTTTATATATCACTTCCGACTAAACGGGCTTGAGGGTGGTATATTTAGGTGATCACAAACCGGAAGACGGAGCGTGGATAGGCTCCCTACAAGGTGGACCGACGATCTTGTGCGGGTCATGGGAAGCCGCTGGATACGGGCAGCGCAGGACCGGCTATTGTGGAGATCCTTGGGGGAGGCCTTTGTCCAGCAGTGGACGTCTTTCAGCTGATATGATGATATATTTTTGTACTGTATAATATATCATAATATAATATCTTGGACAATGTCACACAGATCATCCTAGCCCCAAACTAAGCAAAGCTTGTATTATGGGTACAAGGCGACGATATACATACTTATATAGATAGATAAATACTTATATACATAGAAAACATTCATGACTCAGAAACAAATATTCGTGCTCATCACACAAACATTTGCACTTACCGGGATTCGAACCGGACTGTGTTCATTAAGTTCAAATTACATGCCAGAATACAAGTTTCATACTCCGTCCGCAAGGACGTGTTTAGTGCGCACTGTTTCAAATTCAACTATTACTTACGCTCGCCGTATCTTTGCACAAGTCGCCAGTGTTTTTATCGGAAGAGTGGCATCATTTTGAGACGCTAAGACGCCCTTAGGACACATGACCAAACAACGGAACCAATTGGTACTGGCTCACCCAGTTTCACTCTTGTACCCGGCATTAGTAGATTGGGCTAAATATCAATCACCCTCAAGTTCGTTTAGTCTGAGGTGATAAATAATTGTCAGAAAGTTTTATTTTGAGTTTCACAACTACATATAAAGCAGCTTACCGGGAGACACTCAAATATGGTTAGCGAATAAGCCTTTATCTACTACGTAGAACATTATTTGGCTCAAACTCACCTCTTTGCCGAATGACAAAATTATATAACGAGTGCAGTGACAAGGTTGATATCCACCACGTTTCACTGGGATTATTTCGAAATTATCAATAGTTATTAAGGTTTTAGTTAAGTTACACATAAAAAAAATTATAATATAATATGTATGTAAAAGTAGCTCATTAAATTTTTAATGTAGTGTTTACCTATAAGTAACTAGACATTTAGATCGTAATTATTGTGTTATTTTTAAAGATTAATGTAAAGGTTTAAGTTTTAGTAAAACAAATTTTAAAAAAATCGGGCACCTTATAAAATGGTCTCATCGATGATTTTTTGTCAGGTACTTGACACCTGTTCAATCAGTCGAGGCGTGAAGAAGCTACATACGCACTCGCAAACGAACATGTGTTCTGAATTATCTTATTAGTATGTATTGCTGAAAATACATACATACATAGACTCACGCCTATCTCCCAGAGGGGTAGGCAGAGACAACGGACTTCCATTTGTCACGATCCTTGCACACCTCTTTCGCTTCGTTTACTGACATTATATTCTTCATACATGCTCGCCGGTTTAGGGTACTTCTGACCTGACCTTTCTTAAGTACGTCTACGATTTGATCAGAGAATGTTCTACGAGGTCTACCCTTTCCGGTTGTACCATTCACACAGGCCAGTTACACTTCTTTTGTCAATCTTCTTTCATTCATCCTTTCTAAATGGCCAAACCATCTCAGCATACCTTCTTCAATCTTGCTGAAAATAATTGATGTTTATACCTGATCCACTTAATTAACTCTTGTTCTTCATTGTCGTAGGAAAATCCAGTGTAATATGCGCAATAGTGATGACTTACTTCTACAATGCGCAAGGCAAGCGGCAGCAGAACCGCGGCAAGTTGTTGATATGTGCCACGAGCAACGCTGCCGTCGACGGACTCGTTGCTAGACTTTTGAAGCTGCGAGCGAGTCTGCCTAAACGTAAGTTTCACGAAAAATCTTTCAACTTGGCTAAGTAAAAGATCAAAGGTCACATAGAGATTCCTTCTGAGAGAACTCTAAAAAAAATGTTATTAAATAAAATAAAAAGGTTTTTATTGACGTAGACTTTAAAAGAGCGCTTGTAAATAATCTGAACATGTTAGTAGTAATATAACTAAGTATACTTATGTATACTAATAATTATTTATTTCTAGTTACATATATATTTAGGTACACGGATTGTACGAAAACATTTATAAAATTTATTTTATAATAGTAATGATATTTAGCTAGCTTGTATTAAGTTATCCAACGCGTCACCGCATAAGTCCAAAGAGAGCACAGAACTCGAACCTGATTGTATAGCTCTTCAAGGGTCAAATTTTATTTATAAATACGGAACTAAAAACATCGTTATTACAATTATACTATATTATATTGCTGTGTGGTGACGGCGGTGAATATCATAATATCATCACCCCATCTCATCCCTTTGGGGGGCGTAAAAGTCGATCCGAGTGAATATATCTACCAGAGGACTGGCTGAAACTTCCTTCTAAGTACTATGACCATCTTGTGCGATTGTCAACCCGTCTGCCAAGCGTAGCGATTATGGCATGCTACCTGTGCCCAAGGTTTCACCTGCGTTAATCTTTATAAATTTATAGGCTATGAGTTTATCCAGGGTGTCAGCTAACTCTATACTAAATTTTATTAAAATTGCTCCAGCTGTTTAGACGTGAAGAAGTAACTAACATACACACTCACAAACTTTCGCCTTAATAATAGTCAAAGTCAAAAATCATTTATTCCGTAAAAATTTTACATTTATGTGGAATCGTAAATTTTTTGTTTTACCCTACCGTGCAGTGCATGACGTGGCAGCTCCTGAGAAACACTGCCAGAAAACTCAGTAGGAATCCTTTTCAAAATAAAATATACTTAAGATCAATTACAATCATGTGTGTTGACTCAGAACAACTCAATCCCAAGCACTTTTGTCATTTAAATAATCAGAAATTTTGTAATATGCTACATATCGATATATGTGAATGAATAGTGTGATGATTTTTCGGGGAGGCTTTCGTCCAGCAGTGGACTTCTTACAGCTGTTATGATATGATATTATGCTAATGTTGTGGTACAGTGGAGCGCTTCCGCATGGTGCGCGTGGGTCGCGAGGAGGCGATGCACCCGGTGGCCGCCAACATCAGCTCGCAGCAGCTCGCCGCGCGGGACCTGGCGCGCCTGCACGCCGACCAGCCGGTCGCGCCGGAAGGACTCGATGAAGAGGTAACATGTTACGTGTGGCACAACCATTCGGAAATACATAGCTACGCTCATTTTAATGTCCACGATATCTTTTTTTTTTTTGAAGGAACAATAAGCAGAAACTTTCCGCATTATTTTCGCATGAGGGAATCTAATCACTGTGTCGCGCACAGAGATTAGATTCCCTAATGCGCATTAATTACCCTAATGCGCATTAGGGAATCTAATCTCTGTGCGCGACACAGTGATTAGATTCCCTCATGCGAAAATAATGCGGAAAGTTTCTGCCTTCAATATTTGTTCTATTACAATTGCAGCATTCTTAAGTTTGATTGATTTGTTATGAATACATTTCATACAAACTGTCTTTGGGTACAGTAACGGAACGGTAATATACCTAAAATCCATTTAGGTTCGAATACGAGTGGGCAGTAGTGACAAGTCGGTATTTTACTGAGACTTAACATACTGCTGCTGAGTCTTCATTATAGTTTAGATCATAAAACACTTAAAGGAAGGAGACCTTTTTTTTAAAGACAACGTCCGCATTAGGGAATATATTCCCTGTGTCGCGGGGTACTTTACAAACATACATAATAGACGGACACAAATTACATCCAGGCTCAGACAAACTATTTATGGGTCACACAAATAGTTGTCCGGCGCGGGACACGAACCAATGACACGGAGCGGCGAGGCGACTGTCTTACCCGCTGCGCCACACGTGCATTATTATTGAAATTATAAACAAACTTCTTCACGCACGCTTAACTTGGGGAGTAAGCTAGTGAATGCGTGATGAGAGCGTTACGAAATGTGTGATCGGGCGGGGCGAATGGAAGTTGAGAGTGAGATACAAGTTAGTGAAGATAAAAAGAGAGCGTTACATTTCGTATATTACTGTAGAGGCAAATGAGAGAGGTGTGAGCACCAATTTTCTTTCTTTCCCTTATAGACTTCCTAGTTTCGTATGTTTAAATTTTACTTTAATCATGTGGTCTAAAGTACATTCATTTTGTTTTAATGAAATATAGTTTCACTTTTTCGGGTATAAAATATATAAGCATATCTAGCCGCGTAGATTTCAAACAGACTTATTTTTCAGCATGTCTTACACAATTTTTTCCTTACCATTAAATGTAACTGCTTTAATACTAAACTTCATATTTTATTGTATTGAAGGAATCGTGTTCTAGAGTGAGAAATAGCGGGCTTCTTATGTAAACTTAAATTCATAGTTATAGGCAATTTACATTTTATAAATATTTGTAAAGTAGACTGTAAATTTTCACAGTTAATACATTTTTTCTGAAGTAATAAAGTATAATTTGAAATTGTCACGTACATTAGAGATAAGAGAGAGATTAGAAAATAAGAATTCTATGTCTTTACGATGGTAAGTCTGAGTTGCTAATTCTTCGCGTTATTTTTACTCACAAAGACCATTGACATGTAGATCCTGACAATGTTAATCTTATAGACTTGTGTATGCTAATTTTGAATGATTGATGCCTTGTGATACTGCAAATAGATGGGCAATCCGAATAGTCAAACCGATTACACGGTTTTGTGGGACATATGTACAAACTTTAGAAAATATATTTGTATGAATAAATAAAAAAAAATGCGTTTTAACTGGTTTCAAACTCGGTGACGTCAACTTACAGTATACATAATTATACTGTAAGTTGATGATATACATAATTCCTCTGCACTATCATCATTATCTTGTCCCCACTAATATGCTAATAGTGGGTATGGTTTCCGCACTTAGCCCCGATGTGGACCATTGTACGTGAGCCAAGGCAGCCTTCATTCCATCCAGCCCACCTCCCTCCAGAAGCATATCAGGTCTCCTAAACTTCTTGGAGCATCCGTGATGCCTGTGCACTCGAGTAGCACGTGCGCGTGTTCCTCCGCACTAACTTTTACCCATAATTTTAAGGACATTCAAGGAAGCGTTGACTACATTATGGCTATAATGTAGTCAAGTTCGCCTTGACGGATGAAGGTTGATTAAAGCAGTTACATTTAAGAGTAAGGAAAAAATTGTATAAGACGTGCTGAAAAATAAGTCTGTTTGAAATCTACGCGGGTAAATATGCTCATATATTTTATACCCGAACAAGTATAACTGGATTTTATTATACATTTAAAATAATGAATATTTCAGATCTCACACTTAGAAGCGAAGATAAATGGTTGGAAGACCTCCGCAATGACCGCGAAAGATCCAGTGCGGGTTGCATACTGCGAGGGCAGAGCGGCTGACCTCATTAAAAGGATGACATTGGTGAGTACCCCATATTGTGATTATCCTCAAAGTACAGACGCCAGCGACCACGTCAAGCTACCCCAATCTGTCAAATTTCCCCAATTGAAAGTGCACCTTATGCTTATGTGATAAAGTTAAAAATCTATAAAAGAAATTTGAGAGATTGGGGAAGCTGGATGTGATGGCGTCTGTACTAAGTAGTTATAACGAATATGCCAATTACAATTAATAGTACACACCACCAAAAACGTAAATTACTCACACCTTACACTTACAGTCAAACGACAAAAGTAGATAGTATTAGTAACTAACGTACGCGGCTTCTCCTTTCAAATAATAAAAATATTTGACTATAGGGCGCCCAAAGGTAATCTCGCTCTACCCTAATCACGGTACGAGCGCATCTAGGAGGAAGTAATGGTCGGGAAGTTGATGACTCCGGTCATAAGCCACAGTCCAATTCGCCGTTTATCGTGATGGCGTTTGGCGTTCAAATAGATGTAAGATAAAACATTACTAAAGTATTCGTTCAATCAACAAAAATTTATTAGGCGGTAGTTCCCCTGATGCTCAGAGGTTTATAGTACTTTATAGTATCAGGTTATCATCCGGTCTGTTGGTTATAATGTATGATTGCGCTGTAGATATAATGCCGGCTGTACACACTCGCCGAGACAGGCCGAGAGCGAGTGTGTACATGGTGCTCTCGTCACGTCTCGCTGTGTCTCGTCCATGGAGCTATTATAAAGAGGAGACGGCCTAAGCAACTGAGAACTGTGATTTTCAACTGAGTCCAAACGACATCATGTAGGCGTGGCCTAAGTCAATGTGTTGTTGGCGTTCGTCCTGTGCACATCTACGTCACGTTCACAATTTACAGCTATATTTGCGCTAGAAGATAAAAATAATGAAGTGTTGTGTTTTATCTTGTAAAAACTACTCGGACAGACGTTCTAATGCTATGGATGGCATCAAATTTCATTTGTAAGTAATTTTATTCGATTTTTTATCAAAATAGTTCTAGAAAATTTCCGTAACGTCAGCGTTTCGAAACATAATTCTACACGACATTAGATGGCGATACTTGGGGTCATGGGAATAAAAAATATTTAGGTACGCAGAGCTCAGTACTATCATAATCTAATAATCGTATGTACTGAAATTTGTTTTACATTCATTCGTAAAACCCCTTTAATGGCCAAAATACATTTTTGTAGCTTTTAATATAATTTAAGAAAAAAAACCGCCATCTATCGAACAAATATGAACATAACAAAAACAGGGCCGTAATTAGGATCCAGTTATTTTACCTAATCTCCCGCAGCTGTATCATAAATAGAAAGTACTTAAGAGGCCTATTACAGTCCACTAGCGCCGCCAATCGAAAAAATGTCATAACTCGTAAATAGAATCAAAAATACAAAATATGTTCTATTATTACTGTGGAAAAGGCAATAACGTAATTGTATAACACCTTAACAACACTTGAAATATAGCTGTTTGGCTAAATCGTGCATTCAAAACATAAACGGCCGTTTTTGTTACAAATGCACGATTTAGCTAAACAACTATATTTCAAGTGTTGACAATGTGTTATAAAATTACGTTATTGCCTTTTCTACAGTAATAATAGACCACATTTTGTATTTTTGATTCTATTTACGAGTTATGAATTTTTTTCGATTGGCGGCGCTAGTGGACTGTAATAGGCCTCTTAAACATGGAATGCACTGCACAAAAAAATACAATCTCCTATAAATTAAATATTCTATGTACAGTAATTTAATTAAAGTAAGTTTTAATTAAAGTTAAAAATATATGATATACAATTCCATGCCAACTTCCACCGAAAATTGGTTGGAACGAGATCTAGTAAGTAGGTTATTTTATACGTCATGAATCTTAAACCGCAATTTATCTTTTATTCAATAAACTCAAATACTTGCAGGTCGGAACTCTTGATGGGCGAGTCCGACTCAGCCGCTATTTTTGTAAAATAAGTCATTAACAAAATCCTATAATCTTAAATCGTCATTTATCAATGACGTTTTTATTCTAACATTTATTTTATAATAATATCACTGTCAATAAAAAAAGGATATCATTATGGTTCGCAAAAGTAAAAAAAAAAAACAGTACTCGCTGGAACGAAGTTATGAGTCCGGCCCTGTTGCATCCTGCACTGTGTGACATCTAGTGTAAGAAAGTTACATTACTACAAATGATAGTCGACAAAACATGCGATTAGTTTACCTATTGACCGGTAGATGTAAACAAAGAAGTAGGCGGGATCTCACACCCTCTCCCCCCCGCAAAATGTCACGCGTTGTTTCATAGAAAAATCGAATTACAACGTCTCCTCTTTGTAATAGCTCCATGGTCTCGTCTCTCCACGTTGCCTCTCGATCGCGTGTCGGTTTTTTGTGCCAGAGTCAAATGGTCTCGTTAACTCGTTTTATACAACTGCCCTCTAACCGTGTTATAATGAAGACCTGTTTCTATTACGGTGCATGGTAACCATCCACCATCTTATTCTTCGACATGCATTGAGAATGTTCTTTAATGGTAAATGTGTGAGCACAAAGGCAAATAGCAACTGCAATTTCTACGTCTCTTATCTCAGGAGACTCTGGTACAACTAGAAGACCGAGTGGGTACAGATACGTTTTGGCCGAGAGCCTTCTCGGCGGAGAATCTTGACGAGAGGATTTTGGCGAATGTGTACAGCGGGCATAGCGGTGGCTTGAGTAGTTGATGTGGTTGCAGTTGCGGGCGGGCACGCGCAGGCACGAGGCGCCGCGGCCGGAGCAGGTGGCGGCGGCCGAGCGCCGCATCGTGGAGGGCGCCGACATCGTCGTCACCACGCTCGCCAGCGCGCACAACGCCAAGATGAGAGGGTAACACCACATATACCATACATAAACTGTCTCCAAAGCACTGCACTTTGGTTCATCCTACGGTTGTCTGGAAGAGATTGTTACATTAGCGATAAGACCGCCGTTTGTACCTTATAGTTTAAGAGCTAGCGCGCACTGGTGACTTTTGTCAGTGTGACAGTTTTGTCACTCTTATCAAGTCCGTGGATATGTATGGAGACGCGCGCATGTTACGACGTGACAACTGGGTGACACTTGTGTACGCCGACCGGCGAACAAGCCCGTGACGAAACTGCCACCGCGCCGTTAGGTTTTCATAGCGGTGCGAGCACTGGTGACAAAATTGTCACTCTCGTCGTCGGTCGTTCGCCATTTGCATTCTGACTACCGACTTTGGCGCGCATGGACACTAGAGAGACCTCCGGAAATGCAGAGGCCATTGACTGCGAAGATTATAGTAGGTAGGGATGATGATAAAAATGTACCACAGCGAAGCCAATATGCCCGAAAGAAAAAAACTAAAGTAATGTCTTACGAAGAAAGGCTTCTGGACATTTTAAATAAAAAAGGGTTGACGATAACAAGTTCATTGAGGCTGCGAGGTATAATAAAAGCAGTTGTGATGACGATGACAGGGAAAACCATTTTGCGTTATCCTTGGTGCCATTGTTAAAAGCAATGCCGGAGGAAAATAAGTTAAAAGTACAGATCAAAAGTTTACAAATTTTTCAAGACGTACATAAACAAACTCCCACAGTACCCATCGAAATTATTCTCCTATGAATAGTTCAGCTTCTAACACTCATTCGGAAATATCTAAAGCAAATCTTGGGATGTTCTCGAAGTTTATAATACATAGTATAGCACTTTCCACGTAGTAGCCTGTCAATCCAAAGGGGGTGTACCGAGTATTCTCTGCGCTTTCTTTTTCTCCTGGGTCTCATGATTTCACAGAGAATGACCGTCTCTTCGAAATCCATATAGGCAAATGAGCTTCCATTTCAAAAAAAATTGTCACTGTCACCTTTCGTGTGCTCCACTTTGCACTCCACTTTGGTAACGTGACGTGACAATGACAAAAACTTTATTGTCACGCTAACAAAAGTCACCAGTGCGCGCTAGCTCTAAGTAAATTCATATTACGATGTGATATTTTCGGGCCTGTTGGCGTAGTTGGCAAATGCTTGCTTTTCACGCCGGAGGTCGTGGGTCCGATTCCCACCCAGGACAGATATTTGTGTGCATGAACATGTCTGTTTGTCCTGAGTCTGGGTGTAATTATCTATATAAGTATGTATTTACAAAAGAAAAATTATATCAGTTATCTGTGTCCATAGTACAAGCTCTGCTTAGTTCAAATGACCGTGTGTAAATAATGTCCCAAGATATTATTATTATTATTACCTAGACTAAATAGACACATACACAAATCATCGTGATGGGTAGTTCCGAAAACGTTAACACATAGTATTCTACACAATTTCGATTCATGTCTTGATGATTATCTTGTATTGTCTGATAGTCTTGGCGCGACCTAGTTCAGGTTTCAATTACGGCCGAAAACTTTCCTAACGCTAGCGAGCTTTCGTGTAATATTTGGAAGCAATATAAATTGTGTATTCAAACACAATTTTTTTTTATTTTTTTTTTTAATCGGGACTAGTAGTTGCAGTGGTGGGTAAGAGGGAGGGACCCTCTTACCCACCACTGCAACTCCTGTAAGCCAGGATCAACAGTGGCACACAATGAAATGACACTGAGCGGTGAAGCTCAGGCATGTCCCGGGGAATCGCTTTAACTGTCTTGGATCCCGCAACGAATTTAATCAGAAACAGAAAAAAAGGAGGAGTTAGAAAATGAATAGTTCCACTTCCCTCCAGAGCAAAGCGGGAGACAGAATGATGTAAAGAGGCTATAGCCTCATAAAATGAGAGATTTGTAACTAGAGAAGCCAGCTGCAAAAGCACCGAGGATCAATTTAAGGGTCCTAAGTGAGCTGTTATATTTGATTCCAATAGTAGGTATGGCAAAAACGCTTAAACGCACGGAAGTTGTTCCTTGTTGCTACAAGATCCGTATAATAAACTACTCCAGATATTGGTTGCAAGCTGTTTAACATAATATCACGCTGATTTTGCCAGAGATCACACTCCCACAGGATGTGGTGAGCAGTTTGTTCATATTCGTTACTGGATGTTGAGCACAGACAGATTGGTGAAGATACTAATTTGAAACTATACAATTTACTTTTAAAATTGCCGTGTCCGGTAAGAAATTGTGCAACACAATGGTCTATGATTAGCCAAGTTTTATTTAACCGTTCGCGTACGTCCGGAAAGAACTGGTGCAGATGGCGACCCTTGGTTGACGTATTCCATCTACATTGCCATTCATTTAGTAGTTCGTTATTTAAGTCAGCTATAGGCATAAATAGCCTGGTTATTTTCGCACGGTCGCGTAATGATAAGAAATCATTTTCTAAATTATCGCGCGTAGAATAATACATTGCTGCTCGTCTTTGAACTTCAAGATCAACCGGTAGTACACCCGCTAGGACAGGTAGGGCCTCTGTGCTCACTGTTCTATAGGCTTTACACAGAAATATCAACGCCAACCTCTGGCTTTGTAGCAATTTACGGCGAGCAGCTCCGATGGTAGCCCTATCAGCCCACACAGGCGAGCCGTAGCATATACACCCAAGATAGGTTGCCCCGTAAATGATTTTAAGAGTATTAAAAGAGAGGCCCCAGGTTGCCGTCGATATCCTTGTAAGTGCAAAAAAAGTTTCGCTTAGCTTTTTCCCCAACTGATTTAATATGTTCTATAAACGAGAAATTCTTTTCTAAAACTAAACCCAAATAACAGGTTGATATTTTGCGTTTTACAGTAACATTATTAAGTTTTACGCCCGGGGGGGATTTTAGTTCACCTTTAAGAATGAGTTGGTAGGTTTTATGAGGAGCAAATGTAAGGCGATTTCTTTTACCCCATTCACTTATCATACTTAAGCAAGTTTGAGCCAGATTTTCCAACTCTCTCCTGGAGTTACCCTGTATAAGTAAGAGGCCATCGTCGGCATATGCCGTTAGAGAGCAGCGTGATGGCAAGGGTAATGTCAAGAAGTCATCAAAACCCAAGTTCCAGAGATACGGCGCGAGCACTGAGCCCTGGGGGCAACCCATGGTTAACGATTTAGTGACTCTGAAGTGACCAAGCTTAAGAGTTGCAGAGCCATGTACGAAATAAGATGTGATTATCGAATGTATATTACTGTAACAACCGCGTAACTTAAGTTTTTGTAACAAAATTGGCCACCAAGTATTATCAAACGCCCCTGAAATATCTAGGAATATGGCCAAAACGTATTTACATTCGGACGAGTTTACAGCTTTCCTCACTGAGATAGCTGCGTCCACTGTCGATTTACCCGCAGTCAAACCAAATTGATTTCCGTGAAATTTTGGTCCTCCCGGCAGCAATCGCGGTACAATAAGTCGTTCTAGAAGCTTGCCTAAGGAAGGCAGTAACGTTATTGGTCGGTATGACTTAGGGTCTTCAGGCAGTTTATCGCCATTTTTTGGTATAATACGAATAAAGCCGCTGCGCCAAGAACGCGGAAAAGTCCCTTCAGATATGCAACGATTAAAAACTTTTAGTATTGAATCACCGGATTGTTTTGTGGCTTCTGTTATCATTTTGTTGGATATTTTATCTTCACCTGAAGCTTTGTTAACAGGTAGCGATTTCACAGTATTCATAAACTCATTAATTGTAGAAAGACTAGACTAGACGTAGCGGGTGGATTGTTTGCCCACTGTCTAATCTGCTTATGGTAGTCATTATCGTTCAAGGAACTATCATCAGGTATGAGCGAATTAAGTAAGGATTCCGTGGTCTCCTCTATGCCACTGGTGTAGGTATTATTGATTTTTATGTTTTGAATATAAGCTAAATCTATAGACCTATTTCCTTTAAACTCATGGTATAGGGGCGACCACGGGCCTTCTTTATCTAATTTATCGACTATTTTTCTAATAAGATTGCCTTTGGATTTCTCTATTGACGAACGGTAACGTGAACGAGCTATTTTGAGATTTATATATGCATTATTTAAAACATCGCCTACAATTTTACGTTTTTTTAGTTTATTATATTTTTTACGTGTTCTCCGAAATTCACATCGAACTTTAATTAAGTAGTTATTCCACCAATCGCATCTTCGAATATTAGTGATAGGGACGCGGCCTATGGCAATATCGGCACAGTAGGTAAAAGTGTTCGACATCATTACAGCACATTCCTCTGTTGTTAGTTCATCCCGGGTGAAATCCCTGGCATGCGCGGCAAAAAGAGCTCTGAAAAAATCCCAATCGGCCCCTTTGAGCCGATATCTATAGTTACCGTAAATAGCCGTAGGTCTTTGTGCCAACCGAGGAACAAACTCGTACACGATTAAGCGGTGATCACTGGATGAAGCGTCAGGCAAAACACGCCATCCATCTATTCGGACGTCTGAGCTTGAAAAAGTGACGTCAATAAAAGATTCGCCAGTAGGGCTACAATAAGTAGGCGGTGCATCAGGAGTGTTATGTATTGATAGATTCATCTCAGCGACGAAATCTTCGACGGCGTTCCGCCGTTCTGTATCGCTTGAACGGTATTTGCCATACCATAACGTAGAGGATGCGTTAACATCTGCGCCAATAATAATTTTGTGTCCTTTGAGAGGGACATCAAAACATGGCGCAAGTGATGTAAATGGGGACCGACAGGATCTGAATACTGAAAATAACAGCTCACTACGTAAACTTTCCAGGATGGGGATGATATTTCAGCGACAGCACAGTGTGACGTCATGAGGTTTCGCATAGCGCTTACCATAAAATTAGTACGCGTTACGTAAATAGCAGCCCGTGATTTGTTGTCTAGCTGCACCAATTTATTTTTTAAACGCGCATATTGATATTGTTCTTGTACAAGCACTATATCTAAGTTGTATTCATTGACTAAAGTTTACAACTCTGATGTCGCAACCCTATCGTTGTGAAGATTTAGCTGCCCTATTTTTAAGTAAGCCATATTAATATTTGGTATTTAGCACTAACTGCTCAAGTTTATGCTTTAATGTGGGGCAGTTGTCCGAGCCGCATTTGTGGTCGTGAGGTTTTTTATATGCTTTACACGATGCACAAACTGGTTTAAATTCTGGGTCATTGTGGTGCTTACATGATTTTGTGGGATGTGCTTCTGCGCATAAGGCACAGGTAGGTAATTTATTACTACAGTACTTGAAAACATGCCCATATTGCTGGCAGTTTAAACACCGAACTACCTCTAAATCATCAATAAAGCAGCATGTAGCCCAGTCGATGAAAAGTTTTTCTTTAGTGCTGACTAAATGTTTTCTAATCTCCGGTTCGAGCTCAATTCCCACCCACTTGCGCCCATTGGCTACGTTACGCTTGCGCACAATTTTAGTTTTAGACCTAAAATCGTCTTCGCTGACTTTAAGATCACTATCTTTGATATTTTGCCTGTATAACGCCGTTAAAAAGACCTGGTCGTCCATTGACGACCGTATATCTTTTTTAAGTATGCGCGGTCGTCGCCCGGATGGAGTTTGAAGTTTTAAACCCGCCAAACAAATGGCCTCGACAGAGCGAATTTTATTGAGTTGGGTTTCATTTGCCACTCGGAGTACAACGCCAGAATTGGAAGTTTTTTTAACGCCTACTATTTGAAAACCGTCGTCCGCGGGTTTTATAGCCTTCATAAGCGCTTCCTTGGTCGCCGACGAAGTCGCGTACTCCGCTGATCGCTCAGCGGTGGGATACGCAATAATTGAAGGAACCGGTTTTCGCGTCTGTACTATGGGTGCGGCGGTTTTTTTCGGTAAACGCTGTTTTAATTGTTCCGCGTACGTAGGAATCTCAGAATTAATTTTATTTACGCAAAGATCTAACTGACGTTCTGCGTTCGCCAATTTAGTTTCATTGCATGAAGATTTAAGCGCAAGTAATGAAATAATACTGGTAAGGCGCTGCGTACAATCCATCACCGATAGCTTATTCGCGATATTCATACCCGAGTTGGAATCACTGACTAATTCGTTAACCTTTGACAGATAAACGGAAGCTTGTGTCACAAGATCGCAATAATTATATTCCGCACTGTTTGTATCGCTAATATTTAATGAAGACGAATAATCGGATTGAGATCCCCGAAAACGTTTTATGTCCGATTCCTGTTGACCATCGGGAGTACAAAACGTCGGTGACGCATCGTCTAACACTCGTTTGTTGAAGCCTGAAGGGGGCGTTCTGGGAGTCTGTTTACTTCTCCCAAATACGTTTCGCCCTCTATCGGGGGGGACATCATTTATTTTTGACATGTTATTCACACGAAATAAGCAAGCGTTTTAATGTAAACAGCACGATAACTAATTTAGCACGATAACAAGTAACTGTGGCTATTACGCGGTACCCTCACAAGAAAAAAGTTAAACTTACTCACCGAACGATAATTTGAACAAAAATCCAGATATTACTTATTAAAACACTTAAAAGTCTTACAGATTGTAGTATTTAGCACTAACACTAAAGCTAGAAACAAAACACAGGTCACAAAACAATCACGAAATAGCAGAAAAATAATATTATTTCACAGCGAACCTCCGACGCACTGAGCCGTAGCGTAGCGGGAAGGGAATAAAGAACTAAAAACTAAGCATTTGGTGCGTGGAGAGTATTAACTTACGTTTACGGTCGTTTGTATTCACTCCCGTACTAGGGAAATTAATCTGTGTCGCGGGGTACCTTACAAACATGTAATTGACGGACACAAATACATCCAGACTGAGAACAACTATATATGGGTCACACAAATATTTAACCTGAGCGGGAATCGAACCCGGGACATGAAGTTGAGAGGCGACTGTCTTTACCGCTGTGCCACACGTAGAACACGTACAACATTTGTCCTCAGCAGTAAAGTATTGGATGCGATAAAGTGCTATAATTGAGAAGAACATTCTTTAACTCAATTTTTAAAAATTTGATATATCATTTGTTCATTCACTTCGATACAAGACGAGAGCTCTATAGTCTATTTTTTCTTACTTGTCTTATTTAGTACACAAATATGGCGTACTGGTAACCAAAGACAATTGATAGAGTTGGGAAATTATCGAATGAAGGACTGAACGAATTCATACAGCTGTAACCGAATGATATTAGTAATGTAGGATTTCCTGACAAATAAAATTTTAGTTATGGCCCTGGGAATAAATTAGCGTTGATAATTTTGTAGTAAGCTGCCAGAATATCACACATTATCTTAATCACAGAAATAATTCCTGAAATATATCATTGGCCTATATAAAAAATAAAACAAAACTATTTTTAATTTATTTATTCATTTGATTCACTACGTGTATCTTCACTTCTGGAGTCTTCCGATTCTGACAGGTGTATAATGAAACCCTGGGTAGGTGCATCTGTTGCAGCATCTAAAAGTCCGTCAAGCTGCATCATTTTATCCTCTTCTTTTTTTATATGGTTTATACAATTATTCCAAGACATCGTACCAATTTGGCTTAAGCCTTCTTTTAGTAACTCCTTGACTTCAGCCATTTTAAAAGTTTTATTATTTTTGCCAACATAAGATTTTAACTGCGCCCATATCAGTTCAATTGGGTTTAATTCGCAATGATAGGGCGGAAGGCGTAAAACGATAACATTTTTGCGGGCCGCCATTTGATCCACAACTTTTGTATTAAATAGATTTCTGTTAAATTTCGATAAAAGTTGCGCTTTTATCTCATTCTCTTCAAAATTGATATGTTCCTCCTGTAGCCACGCTTGTATATCTGCCTTCCGCCAACTCATGTTTGGCAATCGTTCTGCAAGTCTGGAGTGGTACGGTGCATTGTCTAGTACTATAACCGAGCCAGGTACCACTTTACTCAAAATTTTTTCAAACCTGTAATGCAGATAATTCCATTATTTTATTTTCATCTTGAGCTAATAAATGTTCGATAACACGATTTTCTTTAATTATTTATCCACAAACCATAATGCTTGCATAGCTTAAGTAGCATAAGTATGTTTTTTTATTTATGGTTTATGTTGGATTACGGTGAGAAATAATTAAATAAAATCCAATTATTATTGTTATTCAGGATTGTTTATAGAATTCCCAATATGAATAAATAACATTAAAAAAGATTAATTTACTTACCTTGTTTAAACAAAACAATTGCACTAAAATAACAGTCGTATGCAATATCGATGTCCTTGAAGAATAGCCAAAGGTCGTCAGTCTAAAGAATAAAACCGTCCAAATCACTGAAAGAATCAACAGAGTCCAGTAGAAAGCCAAATCGTTACACTTCAAACACACACAGAGAGCACCCGTAAAGTACAACATAAAGCGAGGCGACGAGACGAATAACAGGACGTATCCCGTCAAGTCAAAAAAAATCACTTGTCAAATAATACTTTTAGGCTACGACCAGTTATAACAAAAACTACAACAATACACACATATAATTTGAGATATATGTATAAACATTCTGCTTTATTATTCAGTTTTTTACATTAAAATTATACAGTTCACACTGGTCAGAATCATTCATTCGCTTTTCCCTTCTCTAAGTTCCGAAGACAAACTAGCATTTTGAAATGTCAAATTGCCAATATAATTATTAATCTGTGAAAATGGATCCTGATATTATTTTGATTTTAAGAGAATTAATGTGTTTGGATGGTTAATTTGAAGCAGTTTTTGGTGTTATTTATATAGTATGTGTTTCTTCCAACAATCAAGATGTTCATACCTAACTAAAAGTGCGGGATTGACGACGAAACTAGTGATTTTCGTGCCGAGTAGTGTTTGTGTACCAAATAAGACAAGTAAGAAAAAATGGACCGTACCTGACTTAATTCTTCGAGCGAACCCAACCCCCGAGTGTGAACGAAACCATTGCGAGATATAACTCGGCTGTACAGCGCCATCTATGAATTCTTAACGAAACCAACATTTGCTTAATGTGTTTAAGATTTTTATTGAATAAAATGATTTCCTTTACCCGTTATACGAAAATTAAATGTTAAAAGTTTAAAGGCTTCAACTGTGTCAGTCTGTCTTTGGCTTCTTAGCTCCTATACGAAGGGAACGTAATTTTATAACATGTATGTAATCAATGTATTAGTATATGTTTTGTAAGTTGTCCTAAATTAATAAATAAATGGGATGTATCGAGAGATAAAGGCGCATCTCAGGGACAACCATTCAGAAGATCTTACATGAAGCGCTTGGTGTGAGAAAGCTAGTTTGCCGTTGGATACCGCATCTGCTTTCCGAAGAAAACAGGACGGCCTGCGTCAGATGGCGTAAGAGAACTCTGCAAAGGTTCAACCGAGGAAAGTCAAATCTACGACATCATCAGTGATTACATCACTGATTCCAAACAACAATCTACAATCTGGGTATTTTAAGACGAGCTAAAGTCGACTAAAGTTGTTTGTTCTCGAAGCACTTCAAAGAAGATGGTGGCCACTTTCGTTGGAAAAACCGGCCAAGTTGCGACTATTACTTTTGAAGATCGTAGAACGGTTTATGCAGAGTGGTATACCACAGTTTGTTTACCACAAGACATCGCCCAACTTCGAAAATCTAACTCAAAGCGACGCATTATCCTGTACGTGTCATAAGCTCACACAGCGCTCGTCAAACGATTGAGTATTTGAAGCAGGAAAAAGTAGAAATTCTTGACCATCCTCCATACAGACCTAACCTAAGCCCTAACGATTTCCTTAAATTTCCTGATATTAAGAAAAGTCTTCGTGGTCAAAGGTTCCAGTCCAGTAAAGAAGCAGTCGACGCTTTCAAGTCAGCCATTTTGAACACCCCCACTTTAGAGTGAAATAAATGTTATAATAACTGATTTGAGCGAATGGAAAAGTGTATTAGGCTACTTTGTGAATGGTGAATACTTTGAAAAACAAGTTGTGTTTTTTTCTTCAAACGACAAAACTTAAAAGGCGTGCCTCGTAGAGAAGGTTCAATGTGGTTCCATTGAAACTTTTGTTCAATAGCGCAGAATATTATATATGTTTGTTCACCAATATCAATAAACAAAATAGATACTTGAACAAATTCAGTAATTTAAGGCCGTCTAAAATAAAATAAAGTGAAAACTGTTTTTATATTATTTATCTGTAGATATTTAATTCTAGGTACAAGTAGATTATTCAATCGGGACTTATATTTGATCAAATAGAATATTTAAATTAAGATTATAATTATTAAATAGGTATTTATTAATAAGTACAAGTTAATACATGCGAGTTTTATGCGCATGTAAAATAAATATTATCAACGTAATTTACTCTAGCTATGCCCCGCGATTTCACCCGCGTTAAAGTAGTTTTGGCGTAAAAGAGTAACAAACAAACATACATGCATATATCATTTATAATATTAGTAGGATGTGTAGCTACCTCTAGCGGTTTTGGCAGTGCACGCCGGAATAGCTCGCAGATGGTAGATTTTTCCTACTTACTTGACACTTATCGTCATATTTTGGACAATTCACACAATATCTTTATAAATTGTAGCCTATGTGTTATTCTGATGTATAAGCTATGTATATTATTGTTATAAGTTTCATTAAAATCCATTCAGTAGTTTTTACGTGAAAGAGTAACATATAGAATAGAATACATTTAATCATCATCAATTTAACAAACATCCATCCATCCATACTTACAAACTTTCGCGTTAATAATATTAGTAGGATTATAAAGAGGAAAGATGTGATTGTTTTTTTCGTGAATTGGATCCGAAACTACTTAACCGATTTAAAAAATTCTTTCACTGTTGGGTAGCTACACTATCTTCGGTGAACATAGGCTATATTAAATTTTCTAAAAAGTTAGGGATTCATACTAAAACTGCAATAACTTAACCCAAGTTATGAAAAAATACAAAAAAAAACTTTCTTATATCGCGTGCGCTGCGAAAACTATTGATTATAGAACAAAATAATGTGCTAGGTAAAAGTATCGCAACAGCATATGTCTAACTATTAATAGTTATGTCACAATAATTGGTTTTTTCATCTAAAAAAATATATAATGCCACCGCTATAAAAGCTCTTTTATTTATACTTTGGAATTACTCCTTATCAAAATAAATTATTTCATATTTAAGTCTGCTGCAATACCATTATACCTATAAATTTTTGAATTGTTCAATTTGGACATTCCATTCGAAAGATATCATAAGTTATTTGAAAAATGTCGCATGGACGCTGTTCAGGCCGCTCGGTTAGACGACCCCATAATAATAATAAGATTTTGTCAATGAAAATCTGCCAAAATTAGTCAAGTCAAGCCAAGATCAAAGATATGCTTTTGAAATTACAGTCGATAGCGTGAATAATAAACAAAAACAATTTTTTTTTGGGTGCGCCAGGGTGTACTGGCGCGCGGCAAGACAATATTAAATATCGGAAGGAAATTATACAAATACCAATAATACGCTGGTAAAAGGAGAAACTATGGATATTAAAATGGGCAAAACTGTGAACTGTCATTGATGTATCAAATTTACAATAGCATTTCCGCATCAAACTAAAAACAAATCACGTAAATCGGATCATAAATCTCCGAGTAATCGGTGTACATACACACATCAACAAAGTCTAGGGATACGTTATTTTGAAATCAAACATGGCTTTATTGTTTAAAACCTATTTAGTTTCCTTAAAAAGTTTATTTACAGATTTAAACCTTGTCTATTCTTTATTCAAAATTTAAAAATTAAAATGAGAAACAAATGAAAACACGCAAAGCACAGCGCAATCTTGAGTTGTATCTAATTTCAAGAAGTTGCATTAAAATTTTTTTTGCGTGTTAATTGAAGAAAACCTGATAAATTGTTTTATTTTCTTTTCTCAATTGGTTGTGTAAGCTTTTTAGCGTCATGCCACGCCATCATTTGAGTCGAGATGAAATGTTACGGGCAGTTGGCATGTTACAAAACGGTGCTATTCAACGCGTCGTTGCTGAGTCTCTGGGCACAAGCCAAAATGTGGTATCCAGGCTGTGGTCACGTTATCGCGCTACTGGAGATGTGGCAGAACGGCACACAGGTAGATATCGTGTTACCACTCAGAGACAGGATCGATTTCTCCAAATGACCGCCAGAAGACTACCCAATATCACAGCGATGCAACTAGTGCAAAGGCTCCAGGAGGGTCAGCAGCTGCTGGTGAGCGACCAAACCGTGCGAAGGAGGCTGCATGAAGTTGGTCTTCATGCTCGCAGACCGCTACGAGTCCCAGCGCTGCGACGTGGCAATCGCGGTAGGCGACTTTTATGGGCTCAAGAACATTTGACATGGAGTGATCAACAATGGTCATTGGTGCTGTTCACTGATGAGTCCCGCTATGGATTTCATCCAGATTCGAGACGAACACGCGTTTGGAGAACTCCAGGCAGGGTCAGCCGTCTCCGACATCCACAGGAGGTCCACTCTTACCAAGGCGGGACAATTATGGTGTGGGCAGGAATACGAATCGGCGGACGAACCCAACTCATTTGGATTCAGGGCAGCATGACTGCCCATAGATACCGTGAGGAGGTAGTAGAACGTGTCATTGTCCCGCTCAGGGCCCTAACGGGGCAAGAATTTCAGCTCATGCATGACAATGCACCTTCCCATACAGCGCGGCTGGTGAGGGCCGCCCTTCGAGAACACGATGTTCAGGTATTACATTGGCCTCCACAGTCGCCAGACTTAAACCCAATTGAACACGCCTGGGACATGTTACAGCGAAGAGCATTGAGGGATTTTCCGCCCAACTTGACAACAGAAGAACAACTTTTCGAACATTTAAAAAGAACTTGGGACTGCATACCCCAGCAAGACATTGACACCTTAATTTTAAGTATGGAAAATCGTTGCCGCTGTGTGATTAATGTTAGAGGAGGAAATACCGATTACTGATTATCAGATTTGGTAAGATTTTTATTCATTTAATTCGATTGAATAATTTTATAAGAATAAAATGTTTTTGTTCACTCAGTAATTTTCTATGGCTTAATTAATTTAAGACTTTTATTAATTATAAAAACAAAATCGCATCGTGTTGTTAATGTTTAAATATCGGCCATGAAATTATCTTTAATTCTTCCATTTACAGTCATAACAAAATGTTTATAGTTTTCTAGATAATCAATGAAATGTTCAATATCCCTAGATTGTGTTGATGTGTGTACATAAAAAAAAGAACCGGTGAACCTCCTCCTTTTGAAGTCGGTTAAAAAGGTTCGATTCGTTACATACTCATTCACTAGGCTGTCTTCAGACGCAAAACAAATAATCGTGTTAACACATTTATGTCGAAGTACTTTTAATCCCTAGCTTTGAAATGTTAAGAGCGTGTACCTTTTCATTGTATTAATACAAACTAAAGACAGTGTAATCCCGGAAGCTTGTTATGGGTTGTCCAGATTTAAGTCTATTGAAAATAGTAATTACTAGCTGTGCCCCGCGGTTTTAACCGTTAAACTTTATAAATTATAGTCTATGTGTTAATCCAGGGTGTCAGCTAAACCCATACCAAATTTTATTAAATTCACACCAGTCGTTTAGACATAAAGAAGTAACAAACATACACACTCACAAACTCTTGCCTTTTTAATATTAGTGTGAAGTGTGATTTATTGTCTTGTATATATTAAATATCTGTATATTTAAATGTTCACAGACTGAAACGGCGTATAGCACTGTGTATCATCGACGAGGCGGGGCAAGTCATCGAGCCGGAGACGCTCATACCGCTCACGCTCGACATCACGCGCCTCACACTCATCGGCGACCCGCAGCAACTGCCTGGCTTCATCTGTTCTCAGGTATTGTTACATAGCAACTGCCTGGCTTCATCAGTTCTCAGATTTTGTTACTTTGCCTGGATTCATCTGTTCAGGTATTGTTGCCTAGCAACTGCCTGGCTTCATCTGTCCTCAAGTATTGTTACATAGCAACTGCCTGGCTTCATTTGTTCTCAGGTTTTGTTTCATAGCAACTGCCTCACTTCATTTATTCTCAGGTATTGTTTCTTAGCAACTGCCCGTCTTCATATGTTCTCAGGTATTATGATAATGTCCTCCTAGCCAAATTTCGGCAACGGCGGCCAGTCTCAATGGAGACTAGCCATCTGCGCGGTACATATTCTAATGCACAAATGTGTGCGCAAACACACGGGCACTTTCTATTCCGTCACTCTGATTATCCAATGCAACGACGAGCGACACAACGAGTACGGGACCGGCGGCTTTACCTATTCTCTGATACACGGGGTTCAATACCGCCAACTTCCAGACTTCGGACTGATTCTGAGAAAGGCAAATGCCCACAGGCAGTATCGTTTAAAACTAAGTTGTGCCACATGATCATTATAAGTAAAAATCATATTTTGAATTATCATAATTTAGTATCGTAATATGGAGTTTCACATTTGCCGTATAAAAGAAAAACCAATTATAAGTCCTTTTATTGTTTTTGCATTATAAACGAGCGGCGCCATTAACAAAATGTTGCCGCAAATGAAAATAAATTCACTCGGAATATTTAAAGTCAATAATCGATGGACAAAAAAGAAATAAGGATTTATTTCAGCCAAATTAGTGATGTAACATCACTAATTTGGCACGCAATAAAATAGCCAATAGCACTTAGTAATGGTAAATTAGGGCTGAATATTCTTAAGTCTATTCATTTTCGTTACGTAGTGGTGCGGGTTTCTGTTTTGTGAAATAACCAAGACATTCCTACTGAAACAATATTTCTGTACAACCTACATAAACGAATTATAGATTTATTACTTACAAAGACATACTATTCATTTCTTTTATTTTCTAAATGCTAGAATATAAAAACATGAACATATAAAATGAATGACACGTCACGAAATGATAAGCAAATCGATAAAAAAATCGATATCTGGTCAATATTTTTGGCAACACTTAAGTGATTTTTGACGTTATGTGACAGCGCAACTGCGCAAGTCACTACTGGTTTCTACCATAGTGTTTGGCGAATGTTTTGATATTTCTTGTGTTTGCAGTTGTGGATTATTCGCAACAACTCGAGTGACTTTGAGAAAGAGACTCCATTACGCTAATAATAGTAATCTGAGACAGAGACTCCTTATTGTGAAAAGTGATTTTGAGACGGGAGACTAATAGTGTCTAATATCACTTCATTATGGATAGTACAGTTCGCCGGTGTATCAACTGTTCACTGCCCCATTAGACAATCAGAGCGATGAAATAGAAGTGCACCTACGATTGCACATACACGTTAATATATCCTGCTTAGTAGGCTAGACTCCGTTGAGATTGGCCGCCTCTACTCCATAATATTACTTAACTCATAATTTGTCTATTAACTAGTCGTTTCTTTACCTAAGATGCTCAATGTTCACCCATCTATTTCCATGAAACCCGGCAAATTACATAAATCATGTTAATTTTAATTGAAAGTATATATTAATCCCAACATAGAACAGTAGTTTTCATGTAGGCACAATAATTTTTGCACCGATACTAAGTTCCGTAGTCACTTGGGCATTCCCCTTTGTTTTTTGTAAAGCGTTTGACCAATCGATCAGACTCATGATCTGACAAGACTATGCTTCCCGAACGGATGACCGTGCTTTCACCGGCACGAGTTGAACTACTAACAAGTTTCAGACTCCGGACTGATACTTACGTATCATATGAGCAGTGGTTGCCTTTGTGTCAGACTTGATGAAGCCGCCCAGTAAGCCTCTGACATGGCATATTTAATTCTGACATATTTATCGGCTTTTTAACACGGACTCCTGAAGACTTCGTAATAAATTGAGCTCTTTAATCGTATATTTATTTATTTTAACTTCATACACAACAATGTGTAGAGGCGGACTGAATGCTAAAGGCGTTTTCTACCGGTCAACCTAGGGGTGATGCTTACAAAACTCTAGCCGTGCCCCGCGGTTAACTTTGTAAATTATACTCTATGTGTTATTCGGATATGTAAGCTATATTACTACGAAGTTTCATTAAAATCCGTTCGGTAGTTTTTGTATATAAGAGTAACAAAAATCCATACATCCTTCTCACAAACTTTCGCATTTATAATGTTAGTAGGATGGTAGGCGTACTATGAGGACTGCGAGGAAGAATAGTGATAAAATCTATGAATATATAGAATAAACAAGTAGCAGCAGGTAAGGTAGGGTAGGTTCCTCAGCGGCGAGGATCGTGTTGGCCCCTTAATACGTGATCGGTGATCCATTGATTTAAAATTCCGTCTTTTTACTTCAGCGGCCCTTTGAGCTGTGGCCCGAACCACATAAGTATGCCCTCAGGTATTAGTCGCTTAAATTAAACTACTGGTTGAGACTTTTCTGCGCTAGCCGACTCCTCGTTGTCTTCAATTTTTTAATTTTGATATAGTAACTCAATATAGTACTAACTTAATATAGTATCACTAGAAACTTGTTATTAATAAATAACAAGTTTCTAGTGATTTAAAAAATATGTGATAAGACAGACCGCATGGACGGACTAATATATTTCTTTTTGTTACTTTTATACTGTTTGTTACTGCATTGTGAGCTTGACAAGTACAAGTGTATGTAAATACCCAAGTACTGAATAAATTTCATTATTTCTACCTAAGTATGTGCAAGACTTAGATTTTGGCATAATGGAGGTCCCCCTCGCTCATCCAATTTATTAATAAACGGAACTCTATCATTAAATTGTATTGTATTTATCGTAGCGTGCCAAGAAACACGGTCTCAGCGAGAGCTTGTTCTCGCGGCTAGCGTCGTGCGCGGAGAGCTGGTCGAGCGGCAACCCGGTGGTGTTGCTAAATCAGCAGTACCGCATGCACCCCGCCATTGCGGACTACCCCAGCCGCGCCTTCTACGACGGCAGGATACAATCCATAGCTCCGCCCCGCCCCCCCATTGATTTGCCCCCCTACGCGATGGTCAGCATAACTAGCGGCGATAAGGGACAAGGTAACAATGTCTATCTTTTTCTTTTGTTTTTATTAAGGACAGCCAATTCTTGTTACATTTTTCTTAATACTAAGATGAAGAAGTACAATCACACGGATCCAAATGCAATTTTGTAAAGACGTCCCTAAGACGTCATTAGAACAATAACACTAGAATATAATTAGTAAATACTTCAGCTAAATATTAGAAGCTAAACTGAAATTAATTATATACATTTCTTTTTTTGTATATTGATGTGGTTTATTTAAGATTCACTTTGGTTAAAGAACAACGTTCAGTAACTATTGAGTTTGAGTTAATTTCCTTAACAATCCCAGCACAAAATTTTTGAAGGTTCGTAAACTGCCTGCAACACATAAACACAAAAAGTCTTACTCTCTATGATAGTTATTAATGCCAATTTTACTAACTAGAATTATTTTGACGGGCCAGTTGGCGTGGCAGATTTCTGAGATTTCAGATGAGGTTGCCTTTCACGCCGCAGGTCGTGGGTTCGATTCCCACCCAGGACAGATATTTGTCTAAGTGAACATGTCTGTTTGTCCTGAGTCTAGGTGTAAATTTTATCGATATGAATATGTATGTATTTACAAAAGAAAAGTAGTATATCAGTCATCTGGTTTCCATAGTACAGACTCCAACACATCAAGCTACCCCAATCTGTAAAATTTCCCCAATTGAAAGAGAACCTTATTATGCATATGCGCTAAAGTTGAATATATATAAAAAAAAATTGACAGATTGGGGTTGCTGGATATGCTGGCGTCTGTACAAGATCTGCTTAGTTTGGGCTCAGATAGCCGTGTGTGAATAATGCCCCTAGTTATTAGTCAACGATGACAAATTTGTCCAATACACCACCTTGACTTTTCAATTAGTTCAGGTTTTGCCTCCGTCTGTAATCACTCACAACAGCATTATTGGCGACGCAGAAATACACATACCACACACTAAAATACACACACCAAAAAATAATATAAAATAAAAGAGTACACCACAGAAAAATTACCACAAATTGATTATGATACATGTTGTCAATCTCAATGTTGCAACCGTTAAGTGGTCGCACGACAACGGTATGGTCATAATCTCGGACAAAAATTAAGTCAAGGAATTTCTACCTGGGAAATTAAAACCGGTATGACCTGTAGGTAAACAGGTTTTTGTGTGACAATAATGTATTTATTACACTAATATTATAAAAAAGTTTGTGTGTGTGTATGTCTGTTACTTCTTCAAGTCTAAACGGCTGGAGCGATTTGAATAAAATTTGGTATGGAGTTAGCTGACACCCTGGATAACACATAGGCTATAATTTATAAAGTTAAACGCGGGTAAAATCGCGGGGCACAGTTGTTCATGAATATGTGGATATTCTAAGTCTGGGTGTACTTTGTGCCCGTCAATATATAATAGTATATATATATATATATATATATATATATATATATATATATATATATATATATATATATATATATATATATATATATATATATATATATATATAATAGTAAAATACTCCGCAACACAGGGAATTAATTGCACTTGCGTCTAGTCTTTATTAAAATAAAATTGGTTTTCTTAAAGTAGTAACTTATGTTCTTGAAGTATTTTTAAATTCTTATTCTATCTCTATACTTATTAATTTTGAACTTTTTATAATAAACAGGACAATCTGGAGCTAATGAGATGGAAGCGTGGGGTGTATCCCGATTAGTGATGGCTCTAGACGCTGTACTGCGTCCATTTGACCTGAAGCTCGCGGTTATCACTCCCTACAACGCACACAAAGACCTCATTAAGAAGAATCTCAAGTTCTTGCAACACCAGTGAGTATACCTGTAGTAGTTGATCTTTAAATAGTAATAAAGAAAAGGCAAATATAACAAGGTCATAACATGAAAACCGATTTTAATTAGTTATTATTAATTTGGTTTATAATAAATTGCCATATATAGATATATCAGGTAATAAATAAATAATCTGATAATAAATAAAAATAATCTAATTTAATATTTAATCTGAAGGTGTCAAATTAACGTGTTTTATCTACAAAGTCGTTGTAATTCGCTTTTTGCTGCATGATGATACCATAGAATAAAGATGGAGTTGTTATTATTGCCAGTTACGATTTATTTATATGCACTAGTCTGATGTAAATCGAACAATCTTAATTTTTCTAATTGCTTCAAGACACAATTATAATTGACAATATATTTGATTAAATTTACATTTATCTAGTTTTGATAATGCTTCAATAAAAATAATAATATATTTTTAAATAGCAAACTTATAATTATATTATTAAATCTTAATAAATTTACATTACGTACACACACAGTTCTTGGACTTAAAGTAAGTACTATACTTTCAGGCGAATTAGGCGAAAAGTGTACTAGTGAGCGCCAAACACATTTTCAAATGATGTATGTTTTTGTACATGCTAGCTCATTTAGTTATATTCGGTTTTAGTTCTCTTCTAGTGCGAAAAATTCGGCGAATTGTTCGCCGATAATGAAATGAAGGATAAATGATAATGTATTCAATCGACACAGGAGCGAGTGTTCCGTGGAAGTGAACACGGTGGACAGCTTCCAAGGGCAGGAGCGCGACGTGGTGGTGGTGTCGCTGGCGCGCAGCAGCGGCGTGGGCTTCCTCACGGACGCGGGCCGCATGAACGTCATGCTCACGCGCGCCCGCCACGCGCTGCTCGTGTGCCTCAACCCGCACGCGCTACTGGTAACACTTGCTCTCTATACACCGGCACCTACAGTCACACGTGTCATTGTCATTCAAACACAAATAGAACAGGGGGACTACCAGTTCAGTCCTCCTCTACTCATTTCCTCCATTTATTTAACCTCTATTTATTTGAACGCCGATCTCTATCCCGATGTTCGGCGACTTGGCGAACAGTTGTATTGTGATCTTAATTTTAAATTTTTCTTTTAGGTATAAGTAAATGCACGTATCCGACGGTGCAATGCTTTGCTTTATGTCACCATGTTTACAAAATCACCATAAAAAAAAACTATTAAGCGCGCGGTTGTTTTATGCGATAAACGCTGCGTTACACGCAATGCGATTAACGCACATCATTTCATATCAGGTAATATAATTACAAACCATTGTTTTACGCGGTTGACGCAGCGGCCAGCGCAGCGTGAGGCGCGATGCGTGTCATACGTGGTAGACGCATCCGTTGATCGCATGCGTCTGACGCTGCGATCACCGCATAAAACAACCGCGCGCTTTAATGCTAAAGTTCCGCTTTGTTTATGAGAAATCACTAAATGTTTGTTTAGGTATCTGGTGACTAGAATTCTGAATCTTATTTCTATTTCGATACGATTATAAATAAAACCCACTATATCTACTAAAGCGAAAGCAAGCTTTTATTAATATACGCAAACGTGTTTTGTCGCTTCTACGGTTTGTAAAATGGTTTTATACGCCCGGTTCTATATTAGAATATTAATGGTTTTACCCACCCATAGTAAAATTTGATCATGTCTTCGTGTACATCAAGATAACGAGTGTACTTTAAAATACAGTGTTTCTACACACATGAAAGCAATTTGAGTAATGAGCGTAAAATTTAAAGCAATGAGCTTTTATAAAACTATAGTTATTTCAAAAAGTTAGTGAGCCAGCAGCCTGATATCGGAATGACGGGTGTATTTTGAAACTGAGCAAATTACTTACTATCTAAGTATGAGAACATTAACATAGCAATGTTCCGGCAATGAAGTAGAGGTAGGGCATAGCGTTCATTCGCTCAAAGAGCAGCCCGACTAGGGAAGTACCTACACCTTACAGAAGACACTCCTTAATAATAACATTAATAATTATAATGTTGTGTTTCCGAGTGTGAGTAAGGTCGCCAGAGCTCATTGGGGTGGGGGAAAGGGTAAGCAACACTTGTTTGCTGACTTTTAAAGGCCGGCAACTCACCCGCGACACCTCTGGTGTTGCGAGTGTCCATGGGCGGCGGTGATCACTTACCATCAGGTGACCCACTTGCTCGTTTGTCGCCCTCTGATATAATGTGCTCGAACGTACTAAACGCAGAATCGATTGCGGCGAAATGTATAGAGAAAAATTTACACCCGTGATTTTGATTGTGTTTGAACTTTATCCTCGACGTTATACAGTTTAAAATATGGTGTAATATATAGACAGGCTTCATAATTGGTTATTGACAGGTGAAATTGACAATAGTTTGAGTATAGCAACCGGTCATAAACATTATTATATATAATAGGTCTTTACCTATGAAATTGCCGTTTTGTATGAAAAAATTTAAACGAATTTTTTTCATGAATTTTTTTATTTGTATTAATCGAAGTAATCACCCATGCAATCAATGCATCTTTGCCATCGCAGTGGCAGTTTATTGATGCCCTTCTTAAAGAAATCAGCTGGACGGGAGGCAACAAATTCTTCAAAGGCATTTTGTACTGCCTCTCGGGTATTGAATTTTTTTCCCGCCAAGAAGTTATCCAAATTCTGGAAAAAGTAGTAGTCTGTAGGCGCAAGGTCTGGTGAGTAGGGCGGATGACGGAGAGCTTCCAACCCCAGTTCTTGCAACTTGGAGACCGTCTGCTGTGCAGTATGAGGTCGCGCGTTGTCGTGCAGGAGCAGCGGAGACGAGCGATTGACCAATGCTGGTTGGAGATGCGCCAGCTTCTCCATCATTGTGCTCAGTTCTTCATTTTTCAGGTCGAAATTTCCAGAACGGAAGCGAGCAAACCAATAACAGGTGGTGCGTTGGTTTGTAGTGTTAGCTCCGTAAACGTCGTTGATGTTGCGTGCCGCTTGTGCCGCGTTGCTGCCACGACGGTACTCATATTCCATAATTACTCGAATTTTTAACGTATCCATGATGACGAAAAAGATTGAAATGCGATGAAAATGTAACACTAATCAATAAAGAAATGACTACTTTTGGAAAAAAGAATCCATGTTTTTAAAATAAAATTAATTTGAAATTAGAATTCTTAGCCAAACAAAAATTATTTTGATTTGAAATGGCCAGCACTGCAGAACGGCAATTTCATAGGTAAAGACCTAATATTTTATTCTTATATTCCAGAGAAACCATCAATGGAGAACACTAGTCGAAGACGCTCAAAGAAGAAATCTTTATAAAATGCTTCCAAATAAGATGTGCCAACCGATATCGTCGCATCAAATGGCCAACGACGAAATCCTCAAATATATTTTTAACCAAAAATCTAACCATTACTCTCACCGTTGATAATGTGACCCAAAAATGTTTTGGATAATGTAAATATAATCTATGCTATGTGAGCAGTGCCGCTTCAATATAACGTGCGCCCGTAGGCCATAAGTTTACGGGACTCCCGTTTATACCTAAACTAGCTGTGCCCCGCGGTTTTACCCGCGTTAAATTTTATAATTTATGCCTATGTGTTGATCCAGGTTGTGAACTAACTCCATACCATTGTTTTTTAAATTGCTGCAGCCGTTTAGACTTGAAGAAGTAACAAACATACATACTCACAAACTTTCGCCTTTATAATATTAGTGTGATTTCCAAACTAAAGTATATCTCTTGACCACAGCCACTTGACACTTAGCTGTGACTCGTGCAAATCGTTATTTTCACCTGTCGTTCTCTGTAGATGTTATACATTCCCTACCCACGATCTTACGTAGTAATGGCGTGGTAGAAAACAGTTTTTTTTTTAGATTTTTCCTAAAATATATCCATTTTGCCCAAAGGCTATTGACCATTTCTGCGATACAAATAAACAATGCCAAAATCTTGTACGTTTCTCAATAATGAAAAAGTGCGTACGAAACGTACGAGTATGACCCGATTGCTACCAGTGACTTCTTTGTAATATAGTGTCGTCATCCCCTATACCCCAATTTATTGGCTTATCACCCCCATCATGGCTATGGTACGTGCCTTCTGTTAAACCGGCATTAAGAACAAGGTATCTATGAATACAACTGTGATTAAGATATTTATAAAGTGACTTAATTTAAAATAAGTTTTGCTAATAAGTGACCTGTTAAATCTTCGACGCGCCGTCATGCTCCGTAGGTATGTATTTCCCCCGTAAATCTGCACTACTATCAACTAACGAATTAATTGTTTAAACATAAACAACAATAATATTGATGCATTGCGGCTTATCGCTAAAAGCGATCTAATTTAGGCAACGAATGTGTTGGATGAACCGAAATTTATATGGAGAAAGGGGGTATTAGATAGTGTACAGATTAGATAGGAGACAATTAATGAAATTGTATTGATTTGTAACAATAAACATAAGGACATAGACGTTTGTGATCTTTTGGGCCAACTGTTTAGAAAAGCTTTTTAATACTTTCCATACGATTCGACGAATTACTTATGCTTCAACTCACCAAGTGAAAATTATCTTAAGACTGGGGTGAAATTGTCTACAATGTCCTTACGGCCCATTAAGATAAAAGTCTGATGGCGCAACTTTGGTGACATGAAGTCTATTGTAAAAGTGATTTTAGTCTGATTTTTATGATGCCATTTATATTTTTAACCCCTTGTGATATACATATGTCGCGATCTATCAGTAGCGTTTTAGCTCTTGAAAACGATTTCAGTACAATTTTTTAATCTACGCTATGTATATGATTAATCTCATTAACAGGTTGATGTTAGGTATTGATATGATACAGTATCATGATTGTTTTATCTAATTCATTATCCACTGCCTCAATGTATTTCCAGATAGAAGTTAAGGAAAACAATATTTAATAATATTTTTTACCTCATTAGCTCAAAAATAAGCTATTCTTTGTTGTCGAAATCCATGTTAATATACTAAATCCTTAAAATAAAGTGATATTGATACAAAACTGTCACATTTTTAATAACCCTTTGCAACTACATCATCTCTTATGCTATTAAAAGTTAGTTAGGGGTTTGTAACCAATGGGTACTCAATTATTACATATTTAAAACAATAAGTACTCCAAAAGCCAAGAAGTAAGTAAACTACATTATTTTATGCTGTAGAGCATCTCTCTAGGAACCCCACGTGAATTTTTAGGGGAATAAATGTAGATACTTACGGTATCAGCAAACGCGTGTCTAAAATAAACATATTGATGACGATGACGATATAATATATTAAGTTAAAAGACTGACAGCAAAAGCGCCTTAGCAAAATTTTAAAGTAGTGTGTTATAAGTATTTTCGAAATATATTGGTAGGCGTTGTAAAGGAGACAATTAGATCATCTTATAACAAGTGGAATACGTATCTGATTAATTTCGATTTGATATAACTCTACAAGTGATAAGAAGCAAACATAAGAAATTAATTATACCGTAAAATGAGGCTACTTTGCTCCGCTTTTTGCTCCAAAATTTAATAAGTGTGACTCACGCAAAATCCTTCTTTGATACGGCTATTCAGAAAATTTTACAGGGCTTATTTATCCGTCTGGATCCAATATTTAAATGACAAACATAGTTGTTTAATTATTTTATTTTTATTTTTTTTATTTAAAAATGGAGCAATGTTGCCCACCCTTTCGGAAACATTGCTCCTACATTTAACTTGCACTAAAACAGGCACAATTAAGAAACAGAGGAAAAGTTAAAAGCCTCAGCTGTTAAATTGCTCCAAAAATAATACTCACGAAGCAAATTCTGTGTCTTTTTCGTCATATTGATGTGGTTTGAATGAAATAAAACTCAAAATTTTTACATAAGGAACTTTTTTTATTTGTACTTTCAGATAAATCAGTCTTAGAATCATTTTCTCTTAAGTCTAATAAACTATTAAACCACCGAAGGCAACATAAATGTCAAGAAACATGTAAACTTTTAGAAATAAAAAAAAAATAAGAATTTCTAACACTAGAAATTAGAGACATGAAAAATAACTTATGAGAATCAACAATCATATTTTTAATAATTATTGAGATCTTAGGTCCCCCAAATTTGATCGAGTTCAGGAACAGTATAAAATTCACGTCGACCAATTTTCTTCGGTGCAGATATACATCCAAGAACTTCTTTCCAATTATATTGGATCTCATCCTTTGGCTTTGGCCATTTCCAATATTTGAGGGATCTTTTCATTGAGGATATGTACGGTCCTTTATCATTAATTTTCGTGATGACACCTGGGAAAATCTCCTCTTCGTATGTGAAAGCTACATATTCTCCTTCGGTCTTTATAAGAGGTTTTAATATTTTTGTTTTAGAACTTTCTCTGACATTGTCTACGTTTGTCTCTTCTTCTAACATTGTCTCTAGCATATCATTTATTGTTTCGTCATTTGAAGAGTCATGAAGAGATATTTCACTCTCGGCATATGTACTGTCGCTGTGAATTCTTGTGCGACGAGGTTCTGAAGTCGAGACCTGGGCTTCAATTTCAAAACATGGTTCCTCGTTTTCTTTGTCCGCCTGTGAATTATCTATCAGCTCCGTGACACTTCTTCCCGGAACTATGTTGAGTTTCGTTCGTCGTCTTTTCGGGTTAACGCCTCCAGTCCATTCCACTCTCTTCGCTTGAAGTGTTTCCAGAAAAGAATTTTCTGCCGCAGTCTTATCAACAGGTTTAGGCAATCTCTCTAATAAGGCATTTACATCGGTTGGATAAATCCCACATTTCCTGAAACCGGATTTCAAGTTTTCTTTTCTATTTTCTTCTAAATCGGTAAGAAGTTTTTTAAGTAAGACTGGGAAACTGCTCTTTTGAACAGTTTTTTCCCGTATGCCTTGTTCGCAATGCTTCCATGTCGTTAGAATTTTCCGCCATGCAACTTTCATTGGATGAAAGAAGGCGACATCGAGAGGTTGCGTCAAGTGGGTGCTGTTCGGAGGAAGACACACGAACCTTATGTTATTCTCTTTGCAAGCATTAAGAACACCTACCGAAATATGTGACGATAGATTGTCGCCTATGAGGACTTTAGGGCCTTCCTGTTTTTTGAGCTTTGGCAGTACAAGTGCGAAAAACCAGTCATTGAATATGTTCATATCGAACCAACCGCTAGGACTACAATTGTAGCGAGTATTTTTCGGTCCATTTTCTGTCCAAGTATTCCACAGCTGCTTAGATTTGTAGACGACGTATGGCGGAAGTAATTCTCCTGCAGCACTTCCAGCAAACATGATCGATGTAGAACTTTTGGATGTATCTCTTATAATTTCAGGGTATTTGGTGCCTCTTCTCGTCAGAATCTTTTTTTGCCCAGGGTCATCACACAAATTCGTTTCGTCATAATTCCAAATGTTTTCTGGTGGAACATCTTTTAACACCTCTGCTAAATTTTGAATATAATCTGAGAGAGTTTCCCGATCAATGCCAGCTCTACTGCGTTTTATATTAGCAGCGAGACGCTGTGACAATTCAGCATTTCTTTTCAAAAAACTCGACACCCATTCCAAGCCTGGGCAGTTGTTTTTAAACTTGGGAACTTTTCTCCCAATCTTGTCCAGATAAGATTGTATTACAATGCGCAAATCGAAACTTGTAAGAGGAAAACCATGCTCGCTCAACTGTTGTATGCATGATACGAATATTTTTTCTTCTTCGAATGTAAATGTGGTAGGTGCTCCTGGTGGCCTTGGTGTTTCGTTGCGCCGTAAAATCCTGAGTTGGTTTATTATAGTTCTACGTGGAATCCTATATATTTCACTAGCTTTCCTTTGCGTTAATTCTTTGTTTTCGATTGCTGCTAGACAATCTCGAAGAGTCTCTTGTGAATAATTTTTATAATTTCTTTTAGGCATTTTCCTTACATAATTCCGAGGCATTTTCCTATTAAAAAACGGTTGGAATTTAGTATGAGCTATGTGGCAGTTACATTAGCAAGTATTCAAACACATAATTGTAACTTTGCTCCAGGAGCAAAATATCCCCAAACATGGCGCAAAGTAGCAACGAGAAAGTAAAAGAGGTTAGAAATCCAAAATAATGTACCTATTTTCTAAATATTAGTTGTAATCGTTAGCTAATTACATACCTACTTGCATTAAACCCTCCTTACCTCAAATATCCAAGTATATTCGTCGGTGAAAGTGGATTTTGCAGACTATTTTTTTTTTTACGAAACGCTCACTTCTTAATAATGGCTGCTAAAAAGAAAAGAAATGTCAGAAACCGGAAGTGCTTATTCAGTGTTGCCAATCTTATAAAACATTTATCGGATGCGTTCAAAAATTCTTAAACATCCCTGTATATTTAGAGATTTAATCGAAATAATCTTTTTTTAAATTTGGAGCATATTTACCTTCATGGAGCAAAGTAGCCTCATTTTACGGTACTTTTACTTATAATTTTGTTCAACAACATGTACTCGTCAGTTCTTTACTTAATATACCTGGTCATTTGCAAATTCTATGGTACTAACAATAGTACAATCTGTTTCCGGCACGTTTTTGCTGATACCGTTAGTACTTACTTTGATTTCCCTATATTTAACGTGGGGATGTTAGAGAGATGCTCTAAAGCGTAAAATAATATAGTTGATTGTACTGTTTGGCTTGGGCTAGATTTGAGCTTTCTAAGTAGTCACAATTATGTGATGTTCAGACGCCGTATTGCACATCAAGGTAACCCAATCTGTCAAATTTCCCCAATTCAAAAGTGAACCTTATGGTTATGTGATAACGTTGAAAATCTATAAAAGAAATTTGACAGATTGGGGTAGCTGGATATGCTGGCGTCTGTACATCAATAATTGGTGTGAGCATACAGTGACCAAAAATATTAGTTATCAGTTATCAATATTGTGTTAGTTGTCAGATTGTTTATATTTAAATTTACGAATAGACTGTTTAATAGTATCTATGCTTACAGTGTGCGTTACGATTGCTCCGCCAAGTTATCCAAACATAAAAATAATCGCTCTAAATTTTATCAAAACTTGGCCATGGAATTTTGCCAATTTAAAACTTCTTTATTTCGCCCTTGACAATTTTTGGGTTTATTCCCTTCGATTTCGACAAATTTTCTGGCGTAATATCTTTCCGTTTGGATTTGAATTGAGCAATCGTGACGCACACTACCTACATACTACTCAAAAGTATGTCATTAAGGCTAGCCGCTCGCTTTGGATCATGTTAATTAAAACTAAGGCTGGCCACACATAGTTAAAAACTAGATGAGAAGTACGTCGTGGCTACCCAAATCTGATACTATTGTAATATACATAGATATATATGCAATAGTCATGGTATGTTTTATTTATACTTAAGTTGACAGCAATAAAAAATAAATCGATGTGTTGTAAAAGAGAACTGTTATATATTTTAAGCGTCTGTGTAACGCCCACAGAGTTAATTCAGATAATTTAGTACATTAAGAAACCTTTTATCTAATTGCCGCTGGGGCAGAAAGGTTCTCGAGTGGCGACCACGAACCGGAAGACGCAGCGTGGGCAGGCCCCTATAAAGCGGACTAGTGAGAGTCGCTGGAAATCGCTGGATGCGGATAGCGCAAGACCGGCAATTGTGGAGAGCTTTGGGGGAGGCTTTGTCCAGCAGTGGACGTCTTTCGGCTGATATGATGATGATGATAATCTATCTGATGCTGACCGTAGAAAGAGTTACTGTATATACAGTGTACTTCAAGAGCGATATCGAGCTATGAAACTGAACGAACTAAACAAAACCAATTCGTGAGCTATGTAAAATGTTTTTTGGCTCCCCATACGAAATGTATCTTGTAATCTTTATTATTGTATCGGAAGATCATATTTGTTTTGTTTGTTTGGCCGATTCATGTGCTACACGTGCTGGTTAGTTTAATATGAAAATTAAGCTCCTTAAGTTAATATCCTGGGACATTATTTACACACTGATTCCAAACTAAGCAGAGCTTGTACTATGGAAACCAGATAACTGATATACTACATTTCTTTTGAAAATACATGCCTCTACCTATATAGATAATTACACCCACACTCAGGACAAACAGACATGTTCATGAACACAAATATATCTTCTTGTCTTGGGTGGGAATCGAACCCACGACCTGTGGCGTGAAAAGCAAGCAACAAGAGTCTGGTCAACAACACACACACACACAGACACACACACACACACACACACAACACAACACACACACTTACTCACATGTACTACAGCTTAATCGAGAGGTACAACATTCAAATCTACCTATCCAGAGTGTGGAGAGACTGGCGATCTGTCATACAGGTCTCCTAGTACAGACACCAGTCTCTCACATAGATTAATCCTAACTACACCTAGTAATGTACACCTAGATTAAGTATATTTAATGTACAAATTTCTGTGTGAGAGAAAAATAAAGTTATATTATTATTATTATTTGCCAACCACGCCAACAGGCACGTCTTGTTGCGTTCAATATTTAAGTACATCTTGTATAAAATTTGTACATTGTACACACTATGTACTATTTAAGCATTTATGTAATGACTTAGCTTTATTCAGAGTCAATAAATATAATTTTTGTACAAGTATTCATTTAATCACTGGTTTTATTGCATCGAATTCCATACAGAAGACGCTAGAAGGCACGATAGACTTCGCGTACCTTCCCTCAAGTCGCCAGGACATCTTTTTTCTGTGAGTTTTATTCGGATATCAATATCCGAATAAAACTCACAGAAAAAAGATGTCCTGGCGACTCTAGACTCTTGGGTTGGGCGTATAACTTTAATTTATTTGTAAGACTTGATAGTTTAAAAAATCGTGAACACAGTTGTTAATTCCTTGGAAATATTCAAGTGAACATGTAATTATTAGAATCACAGATTTTGGAACGAAGACGTATGGAAATAGTTATATTGTAAATTATTTCGCTATATTATATTATATAATATTCTGAAAAAAGATGGCCGCCGCGCGCGATGTACAGTTGTAATTGCTCTCGGACAATTTTATTTGTAAATTCGGATTTAGTTACTGTAAAATAATATGTAAATTGAAATTTGAACGTTAATTCATTGATAGCATATGGAGTATAGTGATAAAATAGTGAATTCATAACTTTTTTAAGACTTTGTTAGGGCGTGAATAAGTGCAATAATTCGCGGGTTGCGCGAAGCCGCGCACCGCCCCGCGAGGGAGCGTGAATAATTCTGTCTCTGTCGCACTTTGAATTCCTGGAATTAAAAAATGAATTGTGCAAATTGTTAGAAAAAATGGATGTTAGTGAGATAATTAAATGTAATGGATGCAAAATGGGGTATCATTACAACTTTACAAGTATGTGGGTGTTACGTCTGCTGCTTTCAAGGAAGGTCATACAAGACGGTCGTTCCAATGTGAATCTTGCATGAACATCACCAGGAGAATGCGAGTGACGGACGAAACTCCTGTGCGTGGTACTGGTTCAGGTGTGTTGGCAAAAGAACTACCGAACCAGTCTTCTGAAGAAATTCTTTCTCAGGATGACGCGGGATCACAGGATTTGGAGAATGTAGTGCAAAAAATTATAGAAAAGATGAACAACGTTTTAACGGCTAGAATCTGTGCTTTTGAAGAGAAAATTATGGAAGAATTTAAATCTACAGTGACCATATTTTTGGCGTAAGAAAACTCAAAATTAAGACAAGAATTGAAAGAATCTAATATTAAATGTGATTCATATGAAAAAAAAATTACGATTTTAACTGAGCGGCAAATAGTAAAATATAACCCGAAACAAACCAAAACAAGCCCTGAACCTAGGATAGTGTCTACCATTAGCCAAGAGTCATCGTTGGGTATCAAAAGTGTCAACACTGTGCCACCGCCAGCGTCGCCTGTTCTCGCGTCTGAAGTCGCAGCGCCAGCGCTCGGGCCCGCGCGGCCCCGCTAGCGGCGCCTCCGATTACCTACGCAGCGATGGCCAGGAAAACGGCGGAACACGATAACGGCGATAATACTTGGATTGAAGTCAAAAGACGGAATACAATAAAGAAAGGTGGTAGTACATCGGTGGAGACGTTAAAAGCAGTTGAACGAAGGAAGTATCTTCATGTTTGGAGGCTAGATAAATGCACGACAGAGTATAATTTAAAGGAGTATCTTCAGAAAATATTAGGCAATGATACTGAAATATTCATTGAGAAATTGAAGCCTAAACAAGAAAGAGTCTATGCCTCGTTTAAGATTGGCGTTACAGCGGGTAAATTTGAGAGACTTTGTGATGCAGATATATGGCCAGTAAACACAGAATATAGTGAGTGGATTTGGTTTCGCCGCTCAACCAATATCAATTTACAGCAAACCCAGTAGATACTTTACTATATTGTATCAAAATATAAGAGGTCTTCGGACAAAAACCGACCAATTTCTGTCACTACTAGAATCTTCTGGAGCCGATTTATTTGCCATCACCGAAACAGGTCTTAATGAAAGCGTACAAAATGTGGAGTTTGTAGTCCAGGGCTACAATGTCTTACGGTGCGATCGCGCGGATTGGCGCAAGCATGGAGGCGTACTTTTAGTGGCCACACTGCGGTTCGAACTACGACGAGTTGCGCTGCCAGGTGACATTAATATTGACTAAGTATTTCAAATTCGGATTGGTTTGTGCTAACGTGTATAAGCAAAATAACTTCTTATTTAAATGCTGTACCTACGGTGTATATTCCTCCACAGTGTGACGAGAGTGATTACATGGTATTGTTTAATATATTAGAAAAAATGTGTTAAATATGGTAATAAGGTAGTAGTGATAGGTGATTTTAATTTGTATTCTAGTAACATTAATATTGGAAATTATTTTGATTATTTTATGTCATTCTGTGAATACGTTCAGTGCAATGACGTGCGAAACTGTAGTGGTAGGCAGTTAGATTCAGTGTTGTGTGCGCGTAGCGTGCATCAGTGAGCGCTGCGGACGAGGGGCTGCAGCCCGTTGAGCGTACAGCGTACCACCCGCCGCCGCACGTGCGCCTGCCACTCGCGCGGCCCGCGCCCTTCGCTCACCCGGAGGCGACCTCAGCTGATACTACTGAGCCGGCTTCACGGCTATTACATGACGTGATAAACCGACCGCAATGGAACTTTAATAAAGCTGACTTTCATAGTGTTTACCAGTGTATAGGTGAAATAGACTGGAGTGATGTTTATAGTTTAAATGACTCGGACGGTATATTAGATGCATTTTATAGGAAAATGTATCAAGTTTTTAGTAAGTTTGTGCCAATAAAAAAATCAAAGGCAGAAAATAGTAGGTAGTCAGTAGGTAGGTCAGTATATATATCCGGTGTCGTATACGAGCGAAATTATTAGAGATATAAAACTTAAATATGTGTTGCATAAAAAGTATAAATTTAGTAACTCTAGCGAGGACTATGAGGCATTCTCACAGTGTAGAGCGAGAGTTAAGGCCGAGACGGCGCGAATTCATGATGAGTACCGAGACCGCGTCCAATACCACTTAGCGAATGAACTGCGAGCGTTCTGGAATTTTATTAGGGCGAAGACAGGAAATGCGTCTAGCCGTAAGATCATAAAAGAAGGTAGGGTCTTATCCGAGTATGAGAGCGTGGGAGAATTTGCCCGTTACTTCGGGTCTGTATATAACCCGGCACCGGCTGCGCTGAGCGTTGGGGCGGCGAGCGCGGCTGCGGCGGAGGCGCCGGGCGCATGCCCCTGGTGCCCCGCGCCGTACGCCGTGCACTCGCGCGCTTGCCGGCGAAGCGCACGAATCCCACCATACATTTTTAGGGATTGTGGAGCAGTATTGGTGGACCCTTTACAACATTTATTTAACGTATGTATTAACACTGCAACGTATCCCGACAGGTGGAAGCTCACCCGGGTGGTACCGGTGCCGAAGGAAGGTGGTGGACCCACACCGACTGACTATAGACCTCTAGCGGTTCTACGTACTCCGGCCAAGGTGTTTGGGACGGCCATACATAGCTCTCTTTATCCTCAGATTAGTGCTCAGCTATCCGACGCGCAGCACGGATTCCGTCCTGGGCGGGGGACAACGGGTAACCTGCTGGATCTGATGACGCACCTGGTGCCAGCAGTGGACGCAGGGCTACAAGTTGATGTCGCATACTTCGATTTCCGAAAGGCGTTCGACACAGTCGACAAAGACGTACTTTGGTCGAAGCTGGCCGGTGTGGGGTGCACCCCGCACACGCTCTCATTCTTTGCATCTTATCTGCGCGACAGGTGTCAGTATGTCGATTGTGGGGGACACCTTTCGGATCCCTACCCTACGAGGTCTGGTGTGAGTCAGGGCAGCAATTTAGGTCCCCTGCTGTTCATTCTGACGATCAATGACCTCCCGAGGGTAGTAGGCACCTCCATACCTTTATTATTTGCAGATGACCTAAAACTAGTTATGAAAATAAAACAGCACAGACCATAGCATACTACAACAGAATATCAATAGGATCTTCGCGTAGAGCCAAGACAATAAGCTGTACTTCTACTACTACTACTTACTACTACTAAGTGCCCCGTACTATAGTTTGGCCGAGCGCGAGACCCGAGCCAGTACCAATACGTCATGAATGGGGTGCCGTTAATGCGCATCACAGGTAAGAGACCTGGGCGTGCGTTTTGAACGTGACCTACACTTTCGGCAGCACATCACAGACGTGTGCAAGAAAGCGTACCGAAATTTGGGGGTGGTCGTGCGCCAGGCTAACAATTTTACCAACATTTCAGCCTTGATCATACGTCAAGACCGGCACTAATAAGGTCTCAATATAAAAATAAATTATATACGGGTAATTACAAGACGGCCCTATTAGGTAAGAGCCTTTTGCGAATGGGGCCCGTTATATATAATAAAATACCCCAAAATTTAAAAGATGGCACAACACACATTTTTAAAAAGAAATTGACTCAACTACTGGTGGAAAAGTGTTACTATTCTGTTAATGATTTCCTTAGCGATAATTCTTTGTAGGACTTTTGATTGTTAACATAGTTATTGCTGAAAGTATTAATTTATAATTTAATGTAATTCATTTAATTTATGTTTCACTTTTGCTTGTCACAATTGTAATATTTTTTGACTATATCAAGATGACATATTGAATTTGACATTTAATTTTACTGATTTATATACAATGTTTATGTAATTTTGCATGCCGTTATGGTAGAATGTATTGGATTCCAATTGTTAACGCCAGCAACATCTTTATTTTGTTACCTACATTCATGGCAAATAAAGAATGATTTGATTTGATTTGATTTGATTTGAAGGCACTATACGAAGCACTCGTAAAGAGCCGCTTGGAGTGCAATGCGGTCATTTGGTCTCCACACGAAGAAAAGTACAAACAAATGCTAGAACGAATCCAAAACAAATTTCTTAGGTTTGTATATAAGAAGCAGTATGGCGTCTTTCCCGGGTACCCACTGCTGTATCCTACTTTATTCGTTTTGGGAATGGTGGGATATTACAGACTCTAAGTAAGAAGGGAGGTAACTCTTGCCACGTAAATATTTAATGTCATACGTGGCAACATTCACAACCCGGGTGTATTAGAGACGATTCAGCTGTGCGTTCCCAACGAGTACCTCGGACGTCGCCGCCGTTCCTCGCGCGCTCACCAACCTGCTGCAGCGTTCACTGCTCGTGCGGGCGCTGCATGTGCTCAACACACTATCTACTCAGATAGATTTGTTCTCTTGTCCAGTGAACGTATTCACAACGGCTGCCTATTGCCTTTGCAGTAGCTAGTTTAGTTTAAGTTATGTTAGTTTGTAGGGAAAATAATGTAAGAGTAGGTAGGTACGTAGGTATTATATAGATATAAGTTTAACTACTCTGTCGCCTTAGGCTCGCCTGTAATGATAGAATAAGTTTTATGGTAAATAAATAAAAAATAAATAAAGCTTAGAAGTGACAAAAATAAATAATTTCTCTTTTATCGGCAGTCCACAAAGACTCCCCGAATGTTTTGTTTTTTGTTAGTTTCACATTTACTATCCTTAACTACTTATTATTTTTCAGGGATCCGTACTAAGTCTTCACTGTGAATCCGTCTGTCTATCAGCATTTAAAAACGAGTGTTCCATAATGATAAGTAACAAATCCTCCATTAAAATCCGTTTACCTCGTTTACCTTCAATTTCATATTCAAAGGACTCGAACTTGGCGATAATTATTGTAGCAAGACCACATTCTATTCTATAAATTGTTTGACAAGATAAATCGTCAATAGAACGAGATCGCTTCTCCCGCAGAGTAGGTACAGACGCCAACACATCCAACTACCCCAATCTGTCAAATTACTTTTCTAGATTTTCAACTTTATCACATAAGCATAAGGTTCACTTTCAATTAGGGAAATTTGACAGATTCGGTAGCTTGATGTGCTGGCCCGTACCTACATTGTATAAAATTATGCTTCTTCCCGGCGAGATAACACGTCAAAGGTTTGTAGTGTAAGATTTTCCAGACAAAATATATTCGTCGGCATTACATAAATGTTGGTATAGTTACGTACTTTATAGCCGTACAGCAGGAAGGTGTGTAGTGTGCGGCTTGCCTCTCTCCTACTACCTATATTAGACTTAAGTAGCATGTAAGTGAGAGAATAATAAATGCGACGTTCAAGCTAATCACTTGTGTTTAATTGAGACACCCAACATCACATGGCCCCTGCCACCCCTGCCACCCTGCCAGCGCTGTCATCACCATGGCGGTGCTGGCCAGGACCTGACGAAAAAGAGCGGAATTGCGGAGACAAAAAGAAAAATAGAATGAACAAAAAATAAAGAAGAGCCAGAAAAATACATAAGAAGAAATATCGGGGAATAAAAATAAGAAAAACAGAATATAAGAAAAAAAAGGAACAACGGAAAGAAGATAAAAAATCAAAAACGAGAAGATTAATATTAATTAAGAAGAAAATATGTTAATGAAGAAAGAAGGCTAGGCTAGGGATATCCCAGCCACCCAGCGGAGTCCAGGGTTATCCCGGCCCAAAATGTCAAGCTTAACCAAGTTCCAGTCTGCGGCAGGCGAGGCGTCACATTCAAAACTTTTTTTTTTCAAGACCTGCGAGCGATACGAAAAGTTGACCAGTGCCGAGTAAAAATATGATTAGACAAAAATGTGAGTTACTCGTATTATTTATTTTAAAATACTGAGTTGAATTTATTTAAGGCAATTTTATATGTATCTATTTTAGAAATTTATAGCCGTATTTACGATTTTGAATTAAATTAATTTTATATACATATCTATATACTAAATATTTCTGTAAAATTAAAATAAATAGGTATATATGATATACATTAGGTGTTCAACTTACTATACATATATACTCTATACTTACTCGCGTCAACTACAGACAACAATTTTCATAATTTTAAAATATATGTGTATTAAATGGTTGTTGACGTCTTTCGGCTGATATGATGATGATGATGATGAAATGGTTGTTTACTTAAGTAGGCATTGAAACAATTTAATGAATAGGAAAATTAAATTATATATGATTTAACGTTAAATTCACTTGGGTTATCTCATTAATTTGCATAGATTAAACATAGATGGTAATATTCTTTGACACAATTTATTTCAAGAAATGATATATATAATACATTCTTAATACCTTGAATGTATTATGATGATGCGATATGATAACAATGTATTTTATTCGTTACAGTGATTAGTTAGAACGTTAGAGTTAGTGGTTTTGGATACCAGGAGAGATAAGAGATTTCCAGGCGTGTAGTAAATCAGTATTAAAAATCTTTTTCTAGCATTGTGAATCCAATTAGGTACTGATTCGTATATAAAGAATAGGCAGAAAGAGGAAAGGAAGAACAGTATTAAAAAGCTTTTAGTTGTTTGATGACTTCAATTAGGTACTGTTTTGTTATATGACTTAGATAATACATAAAGCACGTAATGTGTAATTGAAAAGTGTGTGAATGTTTAATATTATATGAAAGTGGGATTTGTATGAAGGTTAAAAAGTGATTGAGAATATTTTGGTATTTAAGTTTTTGAAAAGCCTGTGGACTGATCAACCAAAAGCGAATCAAGAACCTTATAGATCAAAATATTCATTTTGGATTTGATAGTACATTTGGGTATGTATATGTGTAATGGTTGATATTAAGATGAGAGTTTACTCATACATAAAATAAAAGGTACACATCAAAGTTAATGATGGGGTTTACATCCTTTACTTTATCATGTTGCGAATGAATTTCCTCTATGAAAGTATTTGGAGACAAAAGTCTTAAATCGTTACCCTAGAAAAATATTAAAATATATTAATGGTGAAACAAATTAAGAGTCCGGCCGGACCATGTGTACCGCCCTAATGAAAAAGGGTATAATGAATACATAGAGATGTAATGTACTAATGAATAATATAAATCACCAAAATGATAAATAAATGATTTATTATTCCTAGGACGTATGGGCCCACGAGATTGCGCAATAAATAAATAAATAAAATATGATATAAATATTACCGTCAAGGTTATACCTATATACGCGGCACCCTGTGAGGTTTAATGGACATTTAAAAGAACGTTTTAATATATTAAGAGAAATAGACCTATATCAGAGGTCACATGTCTTATGAGAAAATGGCAAATATATTCCTTGTTTTTTTTATATTCAAGTAGCCGTTACGTACGTACAGAGTAGTAATGAGCGCAAAGAATAAGACTTAGATAGATTTATTTAGTATGAATTTGGTATTTAGGTACGCCAAGAATATAATAACATAGTGTTTTATAATTAAGGTTATTTTTAATTATGATTATCATTAGTTCATTAATAGTAATCAATGCAGTGATATAATGTATATTCACTATGCGAGGCATTTGAACCAATCACGTATATCATAGTCTGAGTTTTGCATCCAAAGTAAGCTAAAATTTATGTGACACATATGCTTTAAAACGTAACAGGCCGGACAACCAGCCCTAATTAGGTACATTTTAACAAGAATAAACTAGATGTTCGAGGTTGTTGCCGAATATTATTAAGTGTTGCCATTAATTGAATAATTTAAAGTACGATGGTTTTGCATTGATTTTTACTTTATTAAGAGCATGATTCTAAGAAACACAGTTTCACTAATTTGTAGAAAATTTACTTTGCCTTTGTAGAAAATTTATGTTGTATGCAGTCTAAAATTATATTTAAGATAACGTTTCATGGTCATAATGTTATAAAAACATATCAAAACTCTGTCCACTGTAATTTTGTAGGGGGCTGCATCATTTGCCCCACTGTAATCCATTTACTTGCATTATGTGGCTAACTAAGAAATTATATGTACAATTGTTTGAAGCAACTGGCCATGATTACTCGAAGCTGTATTTGTGTTTAATATAAAAATATATAATTATAATGTAGTTTTAGCGAGCAGAAAAAACAATATTTGTGACATGCGACTATTTAAAATAAATTTGAATTAATTTAGATATTGAAAGTGATTATATGAAATATCATTTAAAAATCTTCAGAAAATGTATGTTTATTTTTGGAACGAAGTTCCTTATCGCGCTTTACGAAAGGGGGCTAGACGGAAAAAATTAAGAGGAAAAGTTGTAACGACACTTTTGTTTTTTTTTTATTACTAAAATTGAGTCTACTGAGTAAGTTTATATTACATTATATTTGTTAATAATAAAGAAAATATTATTATAACTTAAAAGAAAAAAAATTACAATTCCTATACTAATAAATCGAAAGAAAACTTCATTCCACCCGGTTGTGACACCTCTCAAGTATTTTTTTAAATATTTTAAATGGTTCAGGTTTCAGTTTCCCTCAAGCAATGTCTCACTAAAGTGAAAGATATTAATTTTTGTTATAGTTTATACTAAATTTTGTTTGATTTTTATTTTTTTAAATTATATTATCCAGTGTTAAAAAAAGAGGTATAAATTAAATTTTACTATATTAGAACACTAGTTCAGATGTTATATTGATATATTGATTTTGGTAATTCTTATCAAAGGACGAGTCGAAGGTATTCCTGATAATAATTAGACATTCAGAATAGTCTACGCGGTTAATAATATGTGCAAGAATTAGTGATTATGATATCATATTTCATAACGTTATCACTTAAAAGCGTTAGAATTGTACACGGACACTCGCCGAACGTCATACCGCGTGCTAAAAATGCAACGCAGCACTTTGTTTTAAGTTGTGATGCAATCATTTTATAGAATGCATATTTTATTTTAGTATAAGAATTTATGTATCAATTTTATATGCGTTATTTTAGATAATGATTATTAGTTTAATTAAATATTATAATACTTTAGTAGCCATTAGAAAATATTTCGTAAAAAAAGGGACGTAGCAGATATAAAGGGAAAGAGACTAAGTTAAATTAATCCCAATATATTTTTATTAAATGTAATCAATCATTAATATTTCTAATAAATTGCGATTGTCTAACACATACAAAACGATTGATATGATTAAAAACTGATTTAAGACAACAGCTTTTATCGAAAATGTAATTTATAGCAGTACAAACAAAATTAGAAAATGTTCAAAATTTATAGGCATGTATAGTTATAAGTCAATTTAATTTTTAAACATTTTAATATAGATACCATTGTTTTTTCACTACAACTGAAAAAAAAATGTGGTTATCATTTGTGTTCGCAAAATTGTCAACAGCGTAATGTTAATTAATATGCGTACATGTAAATTCAATGTTAGTTTTATTTTCATAATTAATAAAGAAAGCAATGCTTGCACTAGGAAAATGTACTTTACAAATTTATAATAGACGAGCACGAAGCACACCCACATTCAGATTCACTTTTGAGTCATACAAATAATTGTCCTGTGCGGGAATTGAACACAGAACGTGAGTTGGCGAGGCGATTGTCACACCGCTGCGCCACACGTGCATCGTTGTCAATGTGTAGTAGAAATTATTTCGTAAAGTTGTGTTGTGTGTTGTTTATCTGTTTTTTTTATCTATTTAATTGCTAGTATTTTTTTTGTCTCTAACAGATAAGACGTATTACTTTATTAAGGATTTTTTTTAAAAACGACAAATTATGGCACAATTCCTATAATATTATTATCTACCTTTGTCTTGCATGTAAAATTTAATTGACATTTCTTCATTTAATTGACATTTATTGAATTATTAGTTATTCGATTTAAAAAAAAAAACCTAGAACCCGTTTGGTTACCTATTGACTAAACTTTAAACCAAAATACTATTTGTACACCAATTTCTTTGGTAGAACATAGAACTCGACCACAATAATATGTATATTTAAGATGTTTTATGTACCTATACCTGTGTTCTCAAGATTGATTGATTGATTAATTGTTAAAATGCTTAATATTATAATGGTAATATTTACGGCCATTTATCTAAGTATTTCATACCTAAGATAGCCTTTTCTAGAAGTTGTATTTTATTACATAAATGTTGATTCAATTATAAATATTAAAAAAGGTACATAGGTTTCAAAGTAACGTGTAAAGATCAATGTTGCGATGTAAGCGTCTTTGGAGTCACATCGAAATACTACACCGCATCGTATTGTATATTTCTCGGTAGACAATATCTGATGTCATACCAGTGGAATGTTTATGCTACTTGCTTTGGTTTTAACAGATTATTAGTTGAAAGTTTAAAGTACATTTATATATCAACTTTGTATGTATAATTTTAGATTATGTTAGTAATGTGTTTTTTTAGAGCCTTATGATATTTTATAGTATTATAATGAAAAAGAAAAATAAAATATTTAATAGATATTTTATTTTCTTTTTTTATTAGCGGGGGAGGTGTAGTGTGCGGCTTGCCTCTCTCCTACTACCTATATTAGACTTAAGTAGCATGTAAGTGAGAGAATAATAAATGCGACGTTCAAGCTAATCACTTGTGTTTAATTGAGACACCCAACATCACAGGTGGCTGCACCTAGAGTGTTATGAGTGGAACATATAATTAGTGCGAAATCTGCTGTGAAGGTCCATCATTTTGGAAAAAAACTATTTCTGCTTGAGCAAAGTTGTTCCAGCAGGAAAATTCTAAACTAATGCCCGGGCATATAAATATTATGCATTGACAGAAAGCTTATTTTTGTGCAAAAATGTATGCCAAAAATGTCATTCGTGCGTAACTGCGTATTCAGGATTTCGAGATATTGCATTTCCTTCCGGAGTAACGGAAGAACGGAGTAAGTGTTTAAGTCTTTTTAATGGCCCGCAAGGCACCTGCGACTCCTGTGGTGTTGAGTGTTCATGGGCGGCGATGATCACTTACCATTAGGAAACCCACTTGCTCGGTTGAGCGCATTGTATGATGTCGGTTTATTCCACAGCATCATACACGAGTAGCTCATTATTTGTGACATTATTTATAATAATCGCGCTTTTATTGGAAACCGGAATATAGCAGCGCCTAAATGAGAAAACGTGTAAACTCGCTGAAAACTGGGGAGCGTCAGAATGGCTGGGTTGCCTATGGCAGGCGGCTCTGGAAGTATATAGAAGAATTGTTATCTTATTGCTTACATTTGCTTCATTTCTTCTGCTACATATGATACATTCAGTGAAAAATTAATACTTTTTTGTCCAGCCGTTCTGACGTCAGGATGGATCGTGTTCAGCGTGAAGAACGCAAAATTTCTAAAAGTTAGTTGTATTAATAATTGCTTACTAATTGCTTCATTCACTAATTTAAGCTTGAGCTTCCTACATACATTACGTAAAAAATATAGCTTTTATTAAAATTTGTACGAATAAGTGCCTGATAATTTGAAAAGGCAACAGTTTTTAGTGCTACAGCGTCTTGTTCAAATCATGCAGGCGTTCACTTCCGACTAAATAAACAGCACCCACGGTTTAAGATCCGATCCCCACACGGGACGATAAAATTATTTCTGTGGTCTTTGTGTAAGTTAATTTCTTGATTTTAAGATCTCCGCAATAAAGAGATTTATTTTCCCTAAAGGGTTAAAAAAAATCATTTGCGAAAATTGTGTGCTAGTGAGAATCGATCCAACCGTTCAGCACTGCGTCACCGCACCATGACATTCGTTTTAACATCTTCATTTCTACGTTACTGATTTTACTTCGCAATGAAGATGTTTATCGACACTTGCTGAAAGTATGTGGCAGAAATGCGTATCACCTCGGGAGGGTGGAGGCAAGTGTTAACTATTTTACCAGTTATATTACAGACGGAACAATTAAATAAAGTCTTCTATATTTTGCACGTAGACACGGTTTCATTTGAAGGGTTAAATAAAACATGGAACTGAAACATCTGCGGTATGTATTGTTTCATCACGTAATAAATTGCGCCATTATATTTCTCCTGAATATAGAATACACCAGATATTTTCAGTTTGTGACCATTTCCAACAAACAAGGCGAGTAAATATTTCAAACCAGAATTTGTCTTGTCACAACCATGACAACACTCAGTATAGTTCCTATTATTTTATTATCATCACTATTTTTTCATTCATAATTTATGTCAAAGAGCAATATGTGTAAACAGGAAGATATATTGCTCAATTAATACAGATTGTTGTTTTTTTTATATATAAATAAAAGTTACATAGAGAAAATAGGTTATAATTTATATTTACTAAATTAAATACATCCTCAAGTAGGATCCTACAAGAAAACATTCTCATAAAACACAATCGGACTTTGATAACTAAATGCGGTTTGAAATCTACCTAAAACGGCCCAATATTTTATTTGGCAGGAAACATTTTTACATAGCAATTATAATTATGATTGTAGTATCAGTTTAGAAAATAAAACTAAATAATTACAATATTCTCCGACCAAAGCATTCACTCCATTAGTAGTAAAGTTTGCAACAGTTCTGTTGCAATCCTACTGAGTAGGTAATATTGCGCGGTATATGCTTAATACAACTCGGTAATAACATTACCATATGTATAATTTAATTATAAAATGTTCGATAAATGAGAAAGATACGTACTTACTTCATTGAAATGACAAATAAATACAAGTTATAAATAACGCAAAACCTCCAAATGTAATGTTCAGAACGTATTCAGATTACGACTAAATAATAATAATAAGTACCAAACTATTTCTTTTTCAATACAGTTTGTAAACTAGCTTCAACATTGTAAATTGATCAGACGTTTTACTAAGGAGACACACTTAGATATTGATAATGTTTATAGTAAGGGTAAACTTTATTGAATTCTAAACGAGCAATTTTTCAATACTCGTTAGTTTTATGAGTATTATATTTTTATTAACGGATTACACAAAATAAAAATAACATCGTAACACCCGGCTGAAAGAATATTCGAAACCATCGCCTGCTTAACCCTTAAACGACCGTGGACTATCAGAGACCACATTTTATATGCTTTGGTATAAAGTCCAAAAACAATGAAGAAAAAAAAAAAAAAAAAGAAAAAAATGGAATAAGACTACGCGGCATATTTAAAATTGTGTTGAGTTTTTATTTTGTCGTTTTTACATTGATAATAATTTAGACCACTGTTTTCTTGAAACTGTATTGAAAAACGTAAAGTTATTACAAATTCATGGGTATAAGTAAGCACCCGCCTGCGGCTCGTGCCAACGTTTATCACTATTTTTCAATTACCTCCTTTTCATATTCGATGTATTATTTTCAGTTAGTACGCGCTCAGACGCGAATTCGATTTCTTTTTGCCTATGCAACCGTAATTTAATCTTCAAAAGTTCTGATAAAGGTTATGAACAATAATTTTCAAGGGTTTCCGTTATTTTATCAACGCGGAGTACACGTGGTACATTGGTAAATAATTACAATATAAAATAACAGCACTTGAACTAAAACATAATTATTCTCAGTCATATTTACTTAACAGTAAGTTTTACGTGGTCAACAAAAGAACGTCGTTATATTTTACCAAGAGTTAACAATTTGAGCAGTATAAAATAAATTTATTCTTATATTACACGTGCCTAAAATAGATGCCATTAAAACCAAATCAAATACATATTCTTTAATGGAGAGTTAATATTTAATTAAATATAAATCAATTGTTACTGTCCTTAGGTTAGTTCATTACTCATTCTTAACCCAGTGAAACATATAATGTAATAGGTTATTGCTCGAACATACTTTTCCAGTAGAAAACATGATGTAATGCCTACTGCTTACATTAAATCACAAGGCATTGTAATTAAATAATTTGGCTACAAATATGATAGCTTATTAACATCTTATGAGGTCACTATTTGCGATAACGGTTAAAAGGCTGATACTGGCAGTAAATATTCTCTTTATTCTTATATGTTAACATTCATCTAATACAGCAAGGTTAGTATGGCAGTGTAAAGTGTCTACTGCGTTCTACCTATGAAATCTAACAAATAATGCTACAAACTAAGCAACCCACACAAGAGGGAGCCCCTTTGGATATCAAACCTCAGCTCAGGGCGGTTACTGACGTGAAGATAAATGAGTGGGTCAGTTTTTATGTAGCTCTACATTAAGGGATCTCACGGAATCCTTCCATCACAACACCAAATAGACAACTTTCTGACATTGTATTGGTTAAACGCAGTAGAGAAGCAAATGTCTACTCTGCCATGCTAATAGGGCTGACATAATACTAACTTTGAGTAACTGCTTAGTTTGGACTGCATGGCGCAAAACAATTATTCCAAATGTCTTAATTGTTACTATTGCTTTTATTTGCGAAGACTTATTAAACTAGAATTTAAGTCCATAAAACCATCTATATACACATGTGAGGGACACGGTGTAGCGGGGGTCAATGATGCCGCGGGTAGTGGTGGCCATTACTGTACCTGCAACATTTTAAGTTCTAAATAAATAAATAAAAATAAAAAAGGTTTTTATTCACGTAGACTTTAAAAAAGCGCTTGTAAATAGTCAGAACATGTTTGTAGTAATACAGTTATTATTTCTAGTTGCATATTACAGATATTTAGGTACACGGAATGTTAAAACATTTATACAATTTATTTTATAATGGTAGTGATATTTAGCTAGCTTGTATTAAGTTATTGTCAAGGAGATTATTTTATGTCTGAATGTTTCTGTCAATATTAAGTAATGAATTCAGTATTATTATTATAACGGTCCTTGTGTTTAAAACGACGGTCGCGCTTTAATGCTACCACCGGATCCAATGCGCCCCGTGCGTTCTTTTAGACAATATGTTAAGGCATCATTTACAACAAATTATGGGTAGTGGGTGAGCTTTGAATGCGAAATACGGATCTACTGTAAAGAATATTGATAAATTCTGATCGCGTTTTCAAAAACAAAATTCCGTCACCGTAGCCTAGTTGTTAGCGCTCCTGCCTACGAAGCTGGTGGTCCTGGGTTCGAATCCCGGTAAGTTCAAATATTTGTGTGATGAGCACGAATATTTGTTTCTGAGTCATGGATGTTTTCTATGTATTTAAGTATTTATCTATCCATATAAGTATGTATATCGTCGCCTGGTACCCATAGTACAAGCTTTGCATAGTTTGGGGCTAGGATGATCTGTGTGACATTGTACCTAGATATTATTATTATTATTAATTTATCTCCACGCTAGCAGTAATTGTTCGCGCCGAAGGTTTCGGTACTAACTTTTTCTTTATTATAGTTACATGTAGGTAGTCCTTTATTTTATTCCAACAAATCGCTGCATCCTCACGAGCCGGCAGTACAGATGAGCGGTTGTATTCGTTCGGTCGCGTACGCGCGTGTGCCTTTGCTACAGAATTTGCCACGCCACCGCTATCTGAGGCCAGTGCCCCTCACGCGCGGCTACGGCTACCTATTGAAAGACCCACCTGGGGCTCTACCGGCTAAGTCGCCGAACTCCGTTTTCGTGAATGGCGTTCAAATAAATAAAGGTTACAAATGTTCAATCATTAAATTGTCGTTCATCAATCGTTAAATTGGCTTTAAAGTTGTCAATTGATTCCGGACCATTAATGACGTCACATGTGGTCATGGAAGCCGATTTAACGATTAATTAAGTCATTTTTAAGCTTTATTTATTTGAACGCCATTCACGAAAACGATGTTCGGCGACTTAACCGGTGGAGCCCCAGGATCTCGCCCTCGTATATACGAAGTAAGAACGTGAACAGGACATCTGTGCAAACAGGTATTTGACGTGCAGCTCTTCCTTTGTTTAGGGACGGATCTATTTTTCCCGCTAATTAATAATATATTCCTATGGAGATACAGATCACCTATTCGACCTCCTAGCGTCATCAGTAATCTTGTCACAATTGAGTCATTAATATACTAACCCTAATGCGATTAGCATTACGTCACATAATGCTGAGGTTTTGTTATTTTAAGGACAAATCTTTTCAACAAAGGTAAAAAGAAAGCAGTGACACCTCTTGAACGCGTGTAGATAAGCTAAGCTCAGAGCCTCTAGCACGAGTTCCTGCAGTTTACTTACTCGATCACACGTACAGGGCCTCTAGCACGAGTTCCTGCAGTTTACTTACTCGATCACACGTACAGTTTCCTCCCATACATTGAGCACCAGCGCCTCTCGCGGAAACTATTAAGAACTAAAATTCTGGTGCTCAATGTATGGGACGCAACTGTACGTGTGATCGAGTAAGTAAACTGCAGGAACTCGTGCTAGAGGCACAGAACATCAAGGGTTTACGAACAAAATTTACCGACCATTGATTCCATTGATATTTGAAACACTCAAATCTGCCCGTGTTAAATCAATGGTTACCTGTTAAATCGCTGCTTGTACTTATTGCTGTGATGTTTGTTGAAGTGGTGTGAGGGACGTCGTTGCTCGGTGCGATATTTAAAGTTGCCACCCCAATGCGGCTTATTCTGTTTTTCCTGGAAGAGAGTAATATTTTAAAATATAAAAATTTGTTAGAAAACTTAAAATTATTTATCTAATGTATAAGATTCTATAAAAAAACTTCCCAATTATATTATAGAATTGTCTACAAAAAAGTTTAAAAGAATTATTAAAGCCAAATTGTGTAGCAGGACTTATTACAAAAGGTCATGGCCCATAATCCGACCCGGTTCAAAAATGTTTTTGTACAAAAACGAAAATGATGGCAAATAATGCAGGCATAACCCACTGTTCATTATATCTAAAAAGAAAAAAATAATTCAATGGAGAGATCTTGCAGTAGACCGATCAAAATTGGATAATAATTAGCTGCACCAGCGGTTTCGCCCGTCTCTTAATTATTTTATCCCATGGAAATATGTCACTGGGATAAAAAGTTTACTATGTGCGTCTACAAATCTAATATGTATATAAGATATATTTTTTTGTCTATTCATAGGAATTTGACATGACATGATAGATAAAAAATAATTAAATAATGTATTTTCTTAATCTATGCTATGCACCTAAGGTATTAAACAAACACTCATTCTTTACATGTATATCTCTACGGGGCAAGCAATTTAACCAAAATCGGTTCAGTAGTTTAGACTTGAAAATGAAACAAGCAGACTTACTTTGCCATTGTTTTGTTAAATAAAAATATCATCATGACACTTATCTAGCAAACTCGTTCGGTCAGGTAATAAATAACACGTATATTGCTGTCTCGGTCTCACCCGAGCTTTGTTGCGGTCGCGCAATAATACAATGTATTATATTTTATTTCATGATCCCCATCGGCCACAGTAATGCACCACTTACCATTAAAAAGTATAATCATTTGTCTTTGATTCCCCCCATATTTCATTTCTGTACGCCGTAGGTATATTTTTCATACTAAATGGGCCATTCCTTTCTAGATAAAGTGGTTCTAAGTTAACTTACATAATTAATTCAATTAAGTTAATTTACAAAAAGGATTCCTACTCAGTTTCATGGCATGCACTGCACGGTCGGGTACAGGTATTTTTTTTTACGGAAACAAATGAATTTTGATTAATGCGCGTCGGCACTATTAAGGTAAACAGCTCTTACCTGGAAAGGATTATATCCATTTCTGCCATTGTTGAAGCGATTATAGTGATGGAACTTCTTTATTTTCTTATTTCGGCCTCGGTCCATCTCGTCCGCGGCGTCAAGGGCACGCTTGCGTTCGTCTCTTCTCTCCTCGAATACCTGCGGCACAAACATCTCCGTCAGACGCGGCGCGGACGCGAACGCGAACATCGTAATCCCAGCACGGGGGCACCGTGCCACATCTCACCTGGCGAGACAGGACGCTGTGGTTGCCATTCCATGAAGATACAGGCGCGCCGTAGCCGCGATGCGACACCACCTGCAGGTGGCGCACAGTGTCGAGCCCCGCCAGCGCGCCGGGCGCCCCGGGCGCCGCGCGGGGTGCCGAGCTGGGCGCAGGCGCGGGCGCGTCGGGGGCAGGCGCCGCGCCGGGCGCCCCCGCCGCTCCGCCACTTCGGTCGCTGAGCGGCGACATGCTGCTGACGCTCGTGTTGGGGCTGTGCTCGCTGTCGGCGCGCCGCTCCTCCTTCTCCTTTACCCTGAAACCGTTTTAGAAGTGTAAGTTATCCCATTCGCAATTTCACACGGTATTTGAGTCTCGATGCCGACACTCACTTCTTAGTGGTGACGCCGTTTAGGCTGGGGCTGAGCAGCGGGCCACTTTTCTCGCTGGAGACGGTCCAGGCGTGGTGCATGCTCTTGGTGGTGACGACGAGGCCGCGGGGCGAGGCGCAGCGGCTGGGCTTAGGCCGGCCCGGCTCGGGCGGTCGAGAACCGCGCTCGTCGCCACTTGATTCAGAGTCGTAGGGCACGAGTCGAGAACCCACGCGACCGTTGCCCGCCGAATGCTCGCTTCGGTTCATTTGCTCCTCTAATTTTTCTAGCGGTGACTTGAGAGTCTTGACCAGCTTTCCAGTCGATGCGAATTTTTCTAAACCTTTTGTATTAGTAATTATGGATCTGAGATCCGATTCGCTCTTTGACAGTTTTGGATTTGCATTGCATTCATCACCATTTTGCCTTTTGTTAACGAAACTTATCTTTTTGTCGTCTTCAACTCTATTATTTAATTTGTCTATGCCGTTTAGAATTTTTGGTGGTTGCACAATTTTTTCAACTTCACCATTTTGTTTAACGACCCAAGGCTCTGAAATCGAACTGTTTGATTCCGTGGCCTTGCCAAGCGTGCTGTTTAAAATTATTGGTTTGAGATCAGGTTTGGAAGCTTCTATAGATGTACTGTTAATGAGGACTGGTTTATCATTTCTATAAAATGTTAACTTCAGGGGACTCTTTTCTCTGTTGAGTATATTGTCTGGAAGCTGTGGTCCATATACGACACTGGATGTAGACGCGGTAGTAGTGGATGTTTCATCGTTATTGTCTTTCTCGAAGAACATGATATACGCGTTGGTGCCGAGCACCGCGGACAGGGGCAGTGGCCGCACACAACTGTCATCAAACTGGTAGTAATTTCCATTTGGTGCTTGTCCTATAGCAGTGTAATGTCCACAGTTTTGAGACGGTCCAAGATGAGTTACCAAACTCACCAATTTATATGACTGTAACATAAATAATGTACATTTAAGCAATTTATAGTTTACTGACTCAAAGCAGACTAAATATCTATGACCTGCCTAGATCTGTTAATGTAAATTATCCCAAGATATTTATTTATTTTTATGGGTCATATAAAATTAAATAAGTTTCCTGTCCTGGGATCAAACATGAAACACAGGGCTAGGAGATGATAGCAAGAAGGCTACCTTGGCCACTAGTAGTTATACTAAAGTGCAGATAACCATGTTCAGTTTAATACATTTTCCACACTACATAACTTAAAATAAATATATGTTAATTTTAACATTTTACATAGTTTCTGAAACCCAAAATAATGTAAGAAATCTAACAATACATCAAATGTATGTAATTAATTTTAAAACATAAAATTTCTTTTTTTGCCAGTTATATAAAAATACACTAGCCATAAATAATTAAGATGAATGTTTATAATGCATATTGCAAATCCATATAATACATTAATATAGTGTATAATGTAAATACTCACCAATTGTTGATGACTATTCTTGTTATACATGTATTTGCTTAGTGTAATCTTTTTCCTGAATTGCACATGTTTGCTGAGTTTGCCCCCAGCCAATGAAAACCTTTTTAATGCAATACAAAGAACCATAGGGGCGCGTTCTATAAAAAACTGCTTTGTAGCAGATACCTAAAAAAATATTTGCCTAATTAATATCCATGAATAAATGTCATAAGTTATAAGTAATTTTATTTGCAAAACACAGGTGATACAGGATGTTACAATAAAAATGTTAATGTGCACTAAAATGATTAAGATATAAGTCAAAAAAAGATGATAAAATACAACCAACCTTCTTGTTACATGCTTCACATTTATAACCTAAATCTTCTAACCTCTCTCGAGAAAAGAATGAATCTAACGCTTCATCCAAAGTTGAATGTTTTCTTATATCTAAAAGTAGGTCCTGTAAAAATATCAAATTTTGTTATTCACACTCTTGCCCTCTGTTAAATGCAGTCTTTATATTTGAAAACCGTATTTTAAACTGTATCATTAAGTAATAGAGTATGAAGTCAATAAATTTGAAACATAGCTATGGCATGGATAGTGATAGATTGACTAATATCCACTTGAAAGATAATTGCACAACAATTACATGCCAATATATGAATGCCCCATAAACCTAAATTCTGATAAAGCAAAATGGCATAGGAATAAATAAATCAATTCATTAACATTGTAGCACTATGGAGCCATAACTTGATGGCGATAAAATGTGTCATGTTTATGGAAGACTAATACCAACATCAAATTTAATTGCATTTAGTGTTACATACATGTTAATTTATGAAAGTCCATATGAAACATAAGTCTTCATTAAGGGCAGAACCACATAGGAACAAATAAATAAATTCATTAACATTGTAGTACTATGGAGCCATCACAAGATGGCGTTAAATATTTTAGGATGAAGAAGTGGGGTAAAAGAAAGCAAGTAAGAGGAATTCAAATAATGGAAATATAGAAGAGCACCCCTTTCAACCCGCATATTATAAAGGACAGCAAACCAGTGAAAAGTTACAACCTGATGCTCATAGTATCTGGGTTAATGATCCATACTGCACATACAGGTATGCAGGTGTGTACCCAAAAAGTAAGCTTTATTAAAAAAGAAAAGAGCATCCCAAAGCAATTACCATCCCATTTTTTAATATCTTCTACTACATATCCAAAAATTCAGCCAGTGTAATTCATAATTGGCAGTTTTGGTAAATTAAATTGAATAAACCTTTATTATTTTTCAAAGTAACTCTTTGAGAACTCATATATTAATGTTAACTGACACGAATTTATATATATATATATATATACTACTTTGTTTCTTAGCAGATAAAATAATAACAAAAAAGCAACATGCAGGGCAGTCTTTGGGGACAGCCTATAGAAAAGAAAACTATTTTTTTACATTTCTAACCTCAATAATCTACAGTAAAATAGTTATACATATAGCTCAATTTCACAGTTTTTGTTCACAAAAAGTACACATATATCTCATGGGAAGCGTGGTGTGACGCTTTATTCAACCACAAAGTGTTCAAAGCGCCTAAAATATTTAGTATATCACCTGAAAGTGTTGATAAGTTGTAGAAAGATGATGACAAGCGAGGCACCGAACTGTAGAGCGCAAGTATCCACCCAGTATCTGGTTCATTGGAGTAGTTTCTTTACTGTACTGGTCCAGCTTGTCACCATTCACAAAACGATTGAGATAACACTTCTCCATGGCTTCCACCAAGTACCTAAAACATAACATTGATATATTTCATAAAACTGAGAGCATTGAACAATATTTTATTCATCTTTTTGTAAAGGAATGTTCGCACTACGGAAATTAATTACTGTGGTGCGGTATTTTGTAAACATGGACGCAAAGCACATCCCAGTCAACTGTAAATTTGCAAGAACTGTACTTGTCCTTAACAGGGCTGGTTTAAAACCACTGATTAAGTATTATGCATTACTGAGTTTATTTATGCAGATTAAATACAGAATAAAATACCACATGTACAAACATTCGGTTTCTGTTTCAATTCATGTGCATAGAGGATTTTGTGAATTATGGTATAATTAACAACTGCCTTTTTTGTTGTTCTAGCAGTTTGTCATTTCAGCTGTAGATAATTGAGTTAGCAATTTCATTACAGGGTCAGACAAATTTTTATTGGGAATTTTCTAACACAAAAAAATCTCAGTAGTCAAGGAGTTCTCAATGGTCCTGTTATACTCATCAGTCCTGCACCTTATTTCCTTCTGTTCATAGAAGGTAGACAGTTTGTATGGACAGAAAGTGATCAATCTGCCTAATTGACAATGTGAGTGATGGAATAGAAAATGACTGCACTTGTCCATTAATTTGTCTTACCCAGTAAGATAGTCTCCATAGAGATCTACAATTTACAGAAAATGTAAGTTTTCATTTTATCAATTACCTTAAAAACTCATGTGCATCTTCTTGTCTCCCTGGAGTGAGGTGCCTGCATACAAGACGTAACTTAGAGTACACTTGCCAAGGCTTGATGGGTGCACCACCACTCTTCTGTGTAGCCATCAGTGTAGCTCGCATGCCACAAATAATACAGGCTTCTGTAATGAGACATGAAACAACTGTGAGTAAATACAATATTGGATCAATGTAATATAACAATTATTGGCCAGAAAAATAAATCATGATATGAATTATTGCTTTTTTAAAAAAGCAAATGGGACAGCGGGCAATAGCAATTGCTTAAGAGCTAAGAAACTGAACTATTGTTGTTCAGTAAACTTACAATATTACTTTCTGCAAGAGATTGTTACAATGGATGCATTCAAGCCTAGACCTTACACTTTTTTTCTCCAAGGTCAAGCATAAGTTGCAAATAAATAGAATGTACATGATTTATTTTTACTTTGAATAGAACTTTATTAACCAAGAATATGAAAACATGGAATATGTTTATACAGAGTTGTTAGAATTATTTTTACTTATTATGTATGTTGATTACTAACTCTCGATATTTCTTGGTATATAACCGTGTTTTATATACAATATGAAAAATGAATGATTAAGTAGTTAGTAAGGAAAATACAACATACAATGAAAAAACCACCAGCAAGCAAATAATAAAAAATTAAGGCTTTGGAACTTGCACAGGCTATAATATAATTTATATTTGAAAACTAGCCAAGTCAGACCCGGTGGTAGGTCATATGCATTATTTGGATATTATTTTACACTTGGTAATGAGCCACATGTTTATGGCATCACAATGAACACACAACTAAGGAGAAAGGTGTGCTTATATCATATTTAAGCACACTTTTGTCATTCTCCATTTAGCCTTCTGTTGCAATCTCCATGTTAATAGAATGTCATTTAGGTAAACATTTAAATGTAAAATGCTTTATGAATATTTTTTAAGAAGTTAGATATAAGTTGTTAAACCTGTACCTTGTTGATTACATTTTTCAGCATGAGTCACTTCATTGACTAGCCAGTTGGCAAGAGCAGGCACATGGAACAGAGCTTGCAGAGTAGAGTTCAAGTAACATGTGTTACCAACATTCTGCATTCCCGCACCCGCAGCCCAAGCACTTTGCCATCCTAGGTGGACTTTTTCAATTGGATATAATACTCTTTTAGGTTTCGGCAAACCTTCCTCCACTTTTATATTGTTTTCTGAAAATAAACGTTTATTTGTATTAGAAACAGTAAATACATAATACTCATTGGTCAGTTTTCGAGAAACTCTATTATGAAAATATTTAATTTCTGGTTAAGGGGATACTACACAATTTTTTGGGAGCTTTCCATTACCATGTTTTTATAGCTTGATTTGAGAGTGATAAAGTCACTCTCAAATCAAGCTATAAATGTACTTTGTATTGAAGTTAAGTATCTGAATATCTTCAAAAAGGAAAACATAATAGCTAGAAATGTCTTCAATAGACATATATATATTGCAATGTATAATAATCTAACTCTTAAAATAATAATCTAGTACTCTAATGTTGTCATATATATAAGGAATGTATAAGACAGTATCACAATAATTTTACATATATCTTGCTTGTCTCTTGCAACCTTGATAATTATTAAGGTTTAAATACCATACACCTAAACATAAATTTCAGTGCTTTGTATGACTAATTTATTGAATGAGGATAATTTAAGTCTCACTTTGGAATATGCAAAAGGAAATCTTTAGGAATTGTGTGGTATCAGCTGAAATATAAATTATTCCATCACTTTGTAGATTAAAATCCAATTTGGGTCAATAATTATAATAGATTAATTGTATTGAATTCCTAAAAAATATTGATGAGAAATTTCATCAACAGAATTTATAAACATGGAATTCTCTAGATATCATATTTAGGTTCACATAGCTTAAGTAAGTTTTAGGCTTTTTTATTTAGTCCCACACATATTTTAAATTGGGATTTCCAGAGAGATGTAAATTACATATTCTCATTCTAATATTGATATGCCTATCTATCAATTGACACTAGTTATGGCAATTGAGAATTGATATTGTGGATAGTTTTTTATAGGTATTTGTAAAGGTGAATATAGATAAAATACATGTGAATCACAACAACTATTATCAACATAATAGGTGAAACTAATTTATAATAATGAAAATATTAGGATTTGATTAACATCATAACACATTAAAATTCTATTTGGTTTACCATAATATCTAATGAAATGTGAAAATATCTACATGAACCAACTGCACAGAAAAATGTGACAAAATTGAAATACAAAAAACCAACAAATAATATTATTTATGGATTGAGATTATAGTTATTAATTAAAGTTTTTAAGTTATTAATTAATATAGTATTTACAATTATTCCACTAACCTTTAATGTGTTTAGAGATTAATTTAATTTAAGGATAACAGCTATTGATTGGAAGCTAAAAGCAAGAACTAGAGTCAACCACATGAATGTGACTGATCAACACACCATTCCATATCACATGTTTTCCCTTTGAACCATAGTTAGTCCTCTGTACAATGCCTTCAAAGAGCCACATCTAACCCCTATTGTTTAGTGGTTTTAACACTTTTAACATTAACACCTAAGATATTAAAACATTTTCATTGGTTTAAAGAGGTCTATCCCCAAGCCATACCTATAATAATAATAATATAATAAATAATACTACATTCTTATCCGCTCAATTGCTTCAAAATATATTTTTTTTGCCCTCGAGTGCTAGCTGCTCTCGGTGCACGGCGAGCGTTCAACCCGCCTCAACTAAAACTTGATTTATGGTTTTCCTAAAAAGGGCATTTTGAAGGTTTTGACTGTTCTGTATAGCCAGTAAAATAAGGTACAAAAGTGTATATGTTAGGTTATTTAAGCTCAAATAAATAATATTCCATTAGCGTTAAAACTAGAGGTGCGAGTAAATGTTAGTGTGTGAGTTCTAAATCAAAATTACAGAAAATTTAAATTAAAAAGTGCATAAATATTTAATATATCCATAAACTAGATGAATTACTTGATATGATCATGCACATTTGAATATTGTTCATGTGGAAGAATGACAAAAAAACACGGAACGAAAAGAATACACAAATTTTAAAAGTCGCTCACTGAGATTCAACTACCAATATTAGAATATTTTTGTTCCGTGAAGTTGGTAATAATACGTTTTGTCTATGCTCTTAGTATTAGAATTGTTTTGGATACGTTTAAATAGAGCTCTAAGCCATTGTAATAAGAATCATAATGATTTTAAAATAAAATGTCAAAATGCAACCACGGTTGCAGCGAGCAATGTAGGCATTTGAAATTTTGCAACTGTGGTTGCAGAAAGCAATCGAGCGGTTATTAGATATATTAAAATAGGCTGAAAGTAACGGCAGATTGCCATAATTAAAAAATATATATATTAGATATATTAACTAATATAAAATAAACACTGCTTGTATTGCAAATCAGATTGAATATTATACTCTCATAACCACCTTTTCATTTGGAACCTTTAAGCCAAATCTCGAATTGGAGACTTTAACATGGAATGGCTGGGTAATGTCCTCAGATATTCATAATTATGGTCAAGGTAGGCCAGGAATAATAAAATAGTTGTATAGTCTCATGACGTTTATTGACAAGTAACCATAAAATATAACCTCTAATATGATCTTATCGCGCATGTAGATAACAAACAATACAAGATTATTTTTAATGAATATAAAAATAATTATTACCTGATGTCTGGCTGCCGGCAGTGCACTCTTTCTTGAGTATTTTACCATCATGCACTGGTTTTTTAGGTCGAATCACCACGTACTTAGATTTCAGTCCGTCGAGAAGATTGCTTTGATAATCACCGGACTCTTCAAACTCAATATTCGAAAGAAGCACACTTTTCGCTGACGAATATAGCCTACTATCTAATAAAGAAGCACTTTGGGACTCGTCAGGGGTAAGAGATAAACGCAATGCGCTTGTTACTGGGTCGCAAATGGAAGCGGGCATTTTACCTCCAAAATTGCACTATCACTATATCAAATCACAAAGCACTTCATGGTTCAAATCACAACTACATAAAATATCTCGATGAAAATTAACAATTTAACTATGCTAATTCCGTAAACATGTGTATTTTAAAATACTAGGCTGCAAAAGGAAAACGACAAGAGTCAAACTCGACTCCTCCACGCACGACAATAATATAATGTTGCCAAATGCTGTTACCAAAGAATCGAATAGGTACACTACAACCTATACAGAAGCTTCCACATTCATGATGGGTGGAGTTGCGAGTGTTGCGACCGAAACTAGAATAATAATAAGTTCACATCAACAAAGTAAAAATAATAATAATATTCAACAAGGTAAAAAATATCTTGTCGATGTGAACTTCTTGTCTAATCCAAAGATAAGATCATTCTCTAATATTCGAATCGCATTGTCATTTCATTATATTGTAAAATCATTGTCATATCTTCTTTTGCGTGTTCAATTTACATTCAATTACAATTACAATAATGACTTTGGATTTCGCATTATTGTCAACTTATTCAGCATATTTTTTTACGATGTCTTAACTAAATATATCACAATACTCGTAAGCAAAACGTTTCAACGTGCTAACAAACACGACTTGAAGTGGATGCATTAGAAGGTCACTTTTGTTTTTTTTTTGTATGAATACAAGATACCAAAGATTGTCTCAACTTTGGAAGTTGCTAAACAATCTTTCTCCCACATTATACTCCTATAAATGTGACATTAAAAATAAAAATAGTAACTATAATTTATGTACTGAAAAATGTGTCATTATTAATTGCCCGTTACCGTTTAGTTACAAGAAAGCAAAGTTCAGAAGAAACAATACCTTCAGGCATTAAAACATATGTCACATGAGTGCAAATATGAAGCTTGAACAGCACTAATATTATTGGAAATATAATTTAAGTTGATATGTAGCCGTGTATATGTTGGCATCTTTGAATCACATATCCTTTGTCGACGGCGTGTGTGATGTTTCACTAAATAACTAAGTAAATAACTATATAATATAATGAGAAAAAACATCTAATTATGAACAATCTTTGTGCAGACATCATCAATGGTAGCGATTTGAACTCAAATTTTGAGGAAAAGGAAGATTTTATGGCCACACTATTTGACCAATCAATCTTATCCCAGAAAATAAGAGTAAATACGAAGTTTAAAAGTCATATTTTTGGCGGTTTTACAGAAGATTACGATATGGTTCCGAGATCCAAAAGCGCTTCACTTTTTTAAAACAATACCCAGCGCTTGTACGGTTTTGGACCTTGAAACTGTCCATAATTTTTACAATGGCAAGGCTTTTTGTTATACCGTCATCCGTCACTCATTCATCTGCCAAAAGTTGACTATTGATTTCTATTTTTATTGCGAATTGAATTTCGGCATTTTTGCTATGACTTAATCTATTGTACATATTTTTATTAGTAAGCTTATTAAAGTTAAGATGTTACTCTCAACTGGCCCGGTTTTTTTTATAGTAACAGGTTATGCAGTTCCTTTTAATTGTGTTAAATTTTCATCAATACATTTATTATTTTTCGTAATTTACATTCGGAACCTAGTAATTATTTGAAATTGATGGTTATTTATTTGTTTTACAGCATTCAGTCTTGTTTCATCGTCAAGAGTTTTAGAGTTAAGTGATAAATTTATTGATATAAGCCATGAAGGCATGTGGTTTGTGAAGTTCTATGCGCCGTGGTGTGCGCACTGTCGTAGAATAGAGCCTATCTGGGCGCACGTTGCTCAGACACTCAACAATAGTCCTATAAAAGTTTCGAAAGTTGATTGCACTCGCTTTAGTGCAGTAGCAACACATTTCAAAGTTAGAGCTTACCCTACTATATTGTTGTAAGTATTCTGCAGAGTTGCTATTATTGATGCTATGCAGTACATTATTTTTTTTAAACAATAATAAAAATACTAAAACCTGGACCAAGTCTTAAGATTATTTTTGTTACTAGGCATATTTTGGAAATTGCTGTAGTTAGCAATGGTTTATTACATTATTATAAACATTACTTGCTTTTACCAAAATTTGATAAAGTATAAGTATAAAATTACTGCAAAAAAGCAAGTAATGTTTATTATAAGATAAAAATCCGGCTAAGTGTGAGTTGGACTCCTGCACAAATGGTTCTGTACCATTATCTATAGAAATGAGCAAAAAATTCACATTTGTTGTATGGGCCCCCTTAAATATTTATTTTATTTTTTAGTATTTGTTGTTATAGCGGCAACAGAAAAACATCATCTGTGAAAATTTCAACTGTCTAGGTATCACAGTTCATGAGATACAGCTTGGTGACAGACAGACAACAAAGTCTTAGTAATAGGGTCCCGTTTTAGCCTTTGGGTACGGAATGCTAATTATCCAATGATAATCTTGTTGTTTGAGAACAATGTTTAATTGCTTAGTGTGTAATAAATATGTACTGCTGTAACATTTTGTTTTTCTATTTCCCAGTATTAAAGGCTCATACCATCATGAATATGTGGGAGAGAGAACTAAAGAAGAGATGGTGAATTATGCTATGCGTATGTCCCAACCAGCTATCCAGAGAGTTTCACAGGCTGACAGTATTGGATATTTAAAAGAAACACATCCAGTCTTCTTTGGTTATGTTGGGAGACAACAAGGACCTTTATGGGTAAAATTAATTTATAACATTTACTATGATCAGGTTTTTAATATGTCACAAAATCTAGAATAACTATTTTAAATCTAATGCTATATTGTTTAAAAAATTGTGACTTATTACCTTATACAACGTGTAACAGAAAGAGTGAACGTAACTTAAGGGGCATATACGGTCTCCTTAAGCCTACCTATACACAAAATCTCATACCGAAATACCATCATTTTAATCTTGATCGTAAAATAATATACCGTTCAATATATCGACAAGTATTTTTATCGATATAACGAACATCCGTACTAACACAGCACAGCTGATTCTGATTTACGCTAGAAATTGTTTGACATACCTCTGTGTTTCTATGCACGCCTGGTTGTTTGATTCTGATTGCACTCACTACACATATTTTGTTTTATTTTCGAGTTATGTTTTTATTTATAGCACTGCTGAATAGCTATTGGATACTTTACATCGTATAAGTACGTGATACACAAACACATTACGAGATTTTTTTTATAGTTTAACTTCTAGTTGAAGTTGTTTTCAGTACTGATGGAAGAATTTCAATATTTCACGTTCACTAAAATCTGCACCGACACCGAAAGCTTAACTCTAAGACTTGCCAACTAACACGAGTCTCTCTCATGTACAACATATTCATAGAAATCATTCATCGTAAAGCTTTCATGTTTCTTAGTTATAAAGAGGCGTGGCCTCCATCGCGACACTGTACCCTTCACGACATAGGTTCCTCTTAATTAAACAGCCTTAAATTCTGTGACCTATGAATCCTCATCATCACAAAGTGCACGTCTGAGGCTATTCTTTCATAGATGAATGCACGAAATTTTCAAAATTATTACGAGCACTAAACGACATAGTTAAGGATTTCGCGGAACACTTTATTCATTACTAAACGACATTTTAGACGATTTAGTAACCAAACACGACCTAAATAGACAGCAGTTTACGAACAACTTATGATTTTAATATTTTTAAATAAAATTTATTTAATGCACAATATTTGATGAATTTGGCGGCTTTCTTCGAACGCGGCCCCTTTGGCGGCGTCTTTGAGTCCACTCAAAAGAGCCGCGTAGGTATTGATGACGCGCGCGGCTCACTTTAATGAATATTAAATGATATTTAACCGTTTATAATTTACCTACATCAACTCTTTGATTTTGCCGCCATATTAGTGTAACTTTGGATATAATCAGGACGGAATTTGAAATGTCCCCTGCTGTTCATATGAGCCTAGTACATTATTCATATTTTTTTTATTTGTATGTATTGTATGAATGATTAATATGTCGTCACAGAGAATCTTTAAAATTTAGAGTGTATCACTCTAAATTTTAAAGGTGGAATTGAAAGTGCCCCTGCACTTTCTATTCCATCACTCTCATGATCCGATGGGAAGACTAGCGATACGACCGGAAAGAGGTCAGGCACAGGAACGACGGCTTTACGTGCTCTCCGAGGCATGGGGGTGTAATATCGTCAACTCCCAGACTTCGGGCTGATACTGAGAAATTTCTTTTTACGGAAAAATCCCATAATCACTTTTTGGCCCGACCCGGGAATTGAACCCAGGACTTCATTATTCCCATAATCACTTTTTGGCCCGACCCGGGATTTGAACCCAGGACTTTATTATCTGCAGTTGAACACGCTACCGCTAGACCAATGAGTTATGCACGAACACATTCAAATGGTGCGGCGGGCGCGCGCGGGGCCCGCTTTGATGAATATAAAAAAATATTTATTATTTACCTACATCAATCCTTTGTATTCGCCGCCGTATTAGAGTACCTTGCGACAAAATCGGGACAGAATTCGAAATATCCCCTAATGTTCATATGAGCCTAGTACATTATTCATATTTTTTCGTAATTTATCAGTAGTCGTACCGCGTGTGTTTATCTGGTTAGTTTGTATTTAAAATTAAGTACCTATTCGTTTCCGGCCAGATTAAATTCACATACTGAAAGAAAAATTTAATATTCTTACTATTTAACACACAAAAAAATATCTGCAGTTACATAAGTCAATTAAATTATTTATTTCTCCTAGATCCAACATCTTGCGGAATATCAATTTAAATTAAATTAACAGATTTTTCCTAGTTATCAAATTTGTATGAATGATTAAAATGTCGTTACAGAAAACCTTTAAAAATTAGACCAAAAATTCAGTTAAACATTTGATTGAATCTTAAAATAAACACGTGTAATAAATTATGTGACTGTACAGAACCACACTTTTTATTTACAGTCTAAGTAGTAGGTACCCAAAGAGTTCGCGGTAAGGTTCATTACCCTTGCGGCTGAGTTTTTAGTGTTGCTCATAATGTCGGTAATTTTACTTGTTGATTTAGGTGGTCGATAGAAAAATAAATTACTAGTTGAATAAAAAATGATTATTTCTGTTTGAAGTTTCGTCCATAGGTAGCCGTCCTGATACCCTATAACCCCCTTAAGTTACGTTCACACTTTCTGTTACACGTTGTATATACATACAACTCTTAATGACCTAGTTATGTCATGTGGTCCCATGCTATCTAGTCAGTATCACAGATTTGATTTATAGAACACATTTATATTATCAACCGAAGTATCAAGGAATTGTAGTTCTGATGCTTTATGTATTAGTATGAAATTTATCACTCTTGCTACCATTAAATAGTAACACATTATTGGCAATACAGATTTTATTTATTTATTAAAATTTTCATTACAGGAAATGTTTAGCTTACATGCTGAAAAGTATCAACCACACACATGGTTTTATTCTATGTCCCATGATATAATCAAAAATGAAATAAAAGTACCAAATGAGACTGCTGTGTTTGTGCATAAAGAAGATGAAATTTTCTTCTTTGAAGGTATTTAAAATCATTAATTAATTTCCATAATAGCATCTGATCAGTACAATACTGATGTGGGCTCTGTTGTTTTCCAATTACTCCAAATTTGGAATATCATATTGATTGAAGTATTTTTATGCAATGAAACTTTTTTAAATACTTTTAATCAGCAAACTGCAACTGAAACAAACAGTTAAAAGTATTTTTAGTGAGAATCTTAGGCCAATTTATCATGGAATTAAATAAGTACATCACTTCTATGGCAACTTCCTTCAAGGAAGTTGTGAAATTGGAGGCTTACAAAGAAGTCAAGGAGAGGGCTTATGATAGAGAAGGCTGGAAACTGCTACACTGACAAGTGTATAACACTTAACATTACAGTAGAGTATAAAGTATGCTGCTAACCTAACCTTTTATTTAATTTCGATTTTCATATCAGATTTAATTCTAAGTGATAATAGAACTTAGTCAAAAGCCAAATTCAACAAATAAGCTCCATGCTGGGTCTTATAACAACACTAGTTGGAAAACTATCAAAATGACTTCACTGCACATAGCAACGTGGAACATAAATGGTCTTGCACCTAATACTCATGAACTAGAAATTTTCCTTAAAGACAACAAACTGGACGCGTGTCTTGTATCCGAAGCACATACGACTTCAAGAACTCGAATACTTATTCCAGGATACTGTGTATACTTTACTTCTCATCCTGATGGTGGAGCTCATGCTGGTTCAGCAATCGTCATTAAAAACAGGGTGAAACACTGTTTACTGCAACCATTTGCTACAACTTACTTGCAAGCCACTACCGTGCATGTTGAAGACCGATCAGGTTATATAAATCTCTCGGCAGTGTACTGCCCCCCACGACACTCAATCAAAGAGGATATGTTCACAGAGTTCTTTCAATCACTGGGAAATCGATTCATAGCCGGCGGTGATTGGAATGCAAAGCACACGCATTGGGGAGCCAGAACTACAGTAACAAGAGGTCGCGAACTTAAAAAAAGCCTTGACTCTAATAAGCTCACCCATCTATCAACTGGAGAACCGACATATTGGCCTGCAGACCCTCATAAGACCCCAGATCTCCTTGATTTTTATATCGTAAAAAATATAAACCATCTATACGTCCACATAAAATCTAGTCTTGATGGTTCCTCAGACCACACTCCTGTTATGCTAATGTTAAGCACCACAGTCATATCTAGCGAGTTTAATAATGACAATCTGCATAATGCGAAAACTGATTGGGTCAACTTTCAAAGCTATCTTGAGGATTCTATTAATCTCAAACTTCCGCTAAAAACCGAAAAGGACATTGATTATGCGTGCTTATACATCACAAATCTGATACAAGTCGCTGCGTGGGTCAATACTCCAGAAATAGTCATATCTTCCCGAAGGGTCCCGATTCCTATCACTATTCGTGAAAAAATATCAGAAAAGCGCAGACTACGTAGAGTGTGGCAGGTTTCTCGCAACAAGGAAGACAAAACTCGACTTAACCGTGCTATCGTAGATCTAAAAGTTACTCTTGCTGAAGCAGCCAATGAGACTTTGAAATGGAAGTTGGAAAGGATATCTCCGAATTCAAGTGGTCATCTCTCTCTTTGGAAGGCTACCAAGTCAATGGGCCAACCCCAAGAGTGCTTTCCGCCTATCAAAACTGGTAATTCTTGGGCCATCTACTTGGCTGATGTATTCAAACCAAACACTACTGCTGAACCTGACGACCCTGAAATAGATATTGTACTTGACCAGGTCCTTCAGCTAAGCCCACCGCTGTGTTCGACTTCTCCAAGAGAACTAGCTAAGGAAATATCAAACTTAGCCATAAACAAAGCCCCTGGTTTTGACCTCATTACCCCAAGGGTTCTTAAAGAGCTTCCCAGAAAGTGCATTGTTTTTCTCACCAACCTTTTCAATGCCATTTTAAGAGTTTGCTATTTTCCATCCCTCTGGAAAATGTCACAAATAGTGATGATACACAAACCTGGCAAGCCTGCAAACGAAGTGACTTCATATAGACCAATTAGCCTTACGCCATTACTGTCAAAGCTCTGGGAAAGAATTCTCCTAACTAGGCTCAAACGTCATCTTGATGAAAATGACATCATACCGAATCATCAATTTGGCTTCCGCAAAAATCACTCAACTGTGGAACAAGTGCACAGAGTCTACCACACGATAAGACAATGCCTTGAAAAAAAGGAGTTTTGCTCTGCCGCATTTTTGGATATCCAGCAGGCGTTTGACCGAGTGTGGCATAAAGGCCTGCTCTTTAAAATTAAAAAAACTCTCCCTCACTCTTTTTACCTTTTGATGGACTCTTATCTCAAAAATAGGCAGTTTCAAGTAAAACAACGAAGCGCAAGATCATCTATCCACACATGTTATGCTGGAGTTCCACAAGGTTCTGTTCACGGTCCTGTGTTGTATAACATATTTACTCATGACCTACCAGAGGCTCCCAATGTAAATGTCGCGACCTTTGCAGATGACGCCGCTTTCCTGGCGTCTAATAGTAACCCTGAAACCGCTAGTAGAATGCTACAAAATCAATTAAACCTCACCAATGAGTGGTTGCTAAAATGGCGCGTTCGAGCAAGTGCCCCTAAGTCTCACCACATCACGTTTACTCTGAGGAAGAAGTTATGCCCAGCAGTCAACCTCGGCCAGGAGACCTTGCCACAATCCAAATGTGTGAAATACTTGGGATTCTACTTGGACCAACGTATGACATGGAAAGACCATATAACGAAAAAACGAGATGAGATTATTAACCGATTCAGAAATCTTTTGTGGTTACTAGGCAGACAGTCAACGCTATCCCTCAGTAACAAACTTAGAGTGTATTGCGCAGTAATCAAGCCTATTTGGACTTATGGTATACAATTGTGGTCATCAGCCTGTAAATCTAACATAATGTGCCTCCAGAGAGCTCAGAACAATATATTGAGGACAATAAGTGGCGCAACTTGGTTCACTCGCAACTCAGAGATTCATGAGTACTTGGACATGAAAACTGTGATTGAAGAAGCTAAAGTTTACTCTGAAAATTACACAGATCGCTTGAAGAATCATCCTAATCCTCTGGCAAATATGCTTCTGCAAAGAAATCATATAAAACGATTGAAAAGAGCCAATGTGCTTGATGACTGAAGAGAGTTGGGGCAGTGGCCCTAATCCTCTAAAACTTATTTCACTTCAACCAACCTGGTTATAGTCACATGAGACTGATTGCAGGTTAATAATAAAAAAAAAAAAAAAAAAAGCCAAATCTATAACTAAGACTCAATCAAGTTGTGTTGTCTCTGTCCCCATCGAGGGATTCATAACTCCATTAAATAAAATTTCTTTGATTTATCTAGTATTTCTTTACAGCACAACAAGCATTAATTGAAGATAGAGATAATTTAAATGTAACTTTAGACAAATGGATTAATAGTGAAAGATTTGGTTTCTTCCCAAAAGTAACAAGATCAAATATCAATGAACTTATGGATATAGAAAAGTACATTGTAATTGCTATTGTGTCTGAGAACAAGCTCAATGAAATCACTCAAACTGAGAGAGACTTCAAAGATATGATTGAGAGCATTATCAAGTAAGTATAACATTTAATTTTGATAAATCTTGTTACATGGGCTAGTAAAATAATAAAGAATATACAAGATGTGACATAAATTATGTCGGGACTTAAAAAAACTATGGTACTTCTATGAGTTAATCAGATTGCAAAATATGTAATATGCATCTTTGGAACCATTTATTTTGTGTCAGCTGATGGGCATGTTAGGATGCAGAATTTTTAAGTGTACTAAGAAAAAATAATGCTTTACTGAAGTTACAATTTGGTATTATTAATTTATAGGAAAAGGAAACGAGATTTGCATGACAGATTCCAATTTGGTTGGATGGGATCTCCTGAACTAGCGAACTCAATAGCCATGTCTGAGCTGGCAGTACCTCATTTGTTGGTACTTAACTCCACCACAGGCCACCACCATATTCCTGATGATAATCCTGTGCTTATGACACCTGAAGCTGTTTCTATGTTTCTGGATCAAGTAAATAATCAGATGGCACCGGTATGTTTCATTTATAAAATTTTAGTTGTTAATGAATCAAAAATCATAAGACTTCCTTATTTTATGAATCTGAGCCTACAGGGGCTCTACCGGCTAAGTCGCCGAAAATCGATTTCTTTCAAATAAATAAAGGTTAAAAATGATTTAATCAATCGTTAAATCGACTTCAACGTTTACAATCGATTCTGGACCATTTATGACGTCACATGTGGTCATGGAAGCCAATTTAACGATTGATTAAGTAATTTTTAACCTTTATTAATTTGAACGCCAATTAAGAAATCGATGTTGGGCGACTTAGCCGGTAGAGCCCCAGATCTGTAATCTGAAACGTATGAACTGAAATTTAAAATCGAGTGCAAAATTCATTTTAAATTATGTATCAAAATGGAAATGCATCTGAAGTCTGGTTTTAGCACATTTTATTGGCGAAGACTTGATTTTTATGGAGGATGATGCTAGGGCATTGTAAATGAATACCTGAGCAAAGTCAGTATTGCAGTTTTTGGTTTGCCAGCAAGAGGCTCGGATATGAATTCCATGTATTTCACTCTGACTTGCCTCTTCAACTCATCCGGAGTTCCTGCAAGTTGCTCTAGAGAATCATGGTCAGCTTAAAACAGTTACTTATATGAGTGGAATAACATCCTATCACCCAATATATACTATACTCTTCTACTCTTCCATGTACAATCAAATGAAAGCAGTCATAAGAACCCAGGGAGGAAATACGAGAAACTTATGAATATACTTTTTTTTTAACATGCTTTGTTTTACCTCTCTTTTCCTGTAAAAAACAAATCAGCTTGCAGGGTAAAACATATCTGTTGGACAAAACATGATGGTTAAACATTAAACGATACCTTATAAAATGCCCAATTAAATGGCATTACTTATTTATTTTAATGTTAATGTTAAAATAATACATAACACGGATATAAAACTAAACTTCAGAAAGTTTCGTCTTTTTTGAAGAGAAGTCTTTATTCCTAGCAAGTTATTTTAATGCAGGTAATGACCATAAATGTTTTAATTATAATTTCATGTACAACAACAGCAGAAATATGTATTCAGTTTTAGATCAGACTTGTTGTTTACTATACTATATACTACTAACTGTATGCTATATACTGGTAACGCGGCGCCGGTAAAAGCCGGTAAAACCGCGGGGCACACCCGCGGTTTTGCCCACGTTAATCTTTATAAATTATAGCCTATGTGTTATTCTGATGAATAAGCTATATTATTATAGTTTCATGAAAATTCATTCAGTAGGTTTTACGTGAAAGAGTAACAAACATCCGTCCATTCATACTTACAAACTTTCGCGTTTATAATATTAGTAGGATTCTTATAAATATATTTTTATGTGTAATTTTTTCAGACTTATGGAGGAAATAGTTGGCCTGTTCGTTTTTATAGAGGCTTCTATGAAGCAAGAACTACACTGACAAGCATGTGGCGTGGTAATCCAGTATTAACAGCCCTGGTATTTGGACTGCCCCTGGGTTTCTTGTCACTCATCTGTTACTCGGTTTGTTGCGCCGATATACTTGATGCTGAGGAAGAAGATGAACCTTCAGGTAATACTGTTGTTAATGTATATCTAAAAAGCTTAATTATTTCAATATTTATAATGTGTAGCTAGAAAAAGTTTTATTGGATATAAAATAAAATCGAGTAAAGTAAATGATATTTATTTAATTGATTTAATTTGATCAATTAAATAAATATCATTTACTTTACTCGATTTTATTTTGAAAATATCTTAACGTGATGAATTAACTTATGAAAAGAATTTACAAATATTATTAAAATAACCTAACTTATTAGGCAGCGATACCGAAGTTTTTTTCGACGCCCAAAGATGAGACCTTTATATAATAATATGTATATATTTAATTTAAATATAAGTATATATTTTTAGTACTTAGTTTTACGTTTCTTTAGTTGATAATTTAAGTTATTTTAATAATAATTGTCAATCCTTCGTTATGATTCACTGAACTTATTAACTAGTGAAACAAAAAGAAAATAAAAAAAAAGTAAACGTAGATTAAGCTTGGCCTTATTGAGGGTTATATTTCCAAAGTAGAAGAATATAACATAAAAACTTTGTTTAGATATAATTTAATGAGAAAAAGCTACCGTCATAAATCATCGGCTACGAAAAGAGGTGTAACTTTTGAGCGGCTGATTAGATTTATCGAGGTTAAATTAGATATACAGATAAAACAAACCACATTAAAATAAGATCTTCCCCTCTTTTTAGTGTTGTCTTTTAGGTATTGTATTATATATTGTACCTAAATGAATTTTTATTTAACTTTCAGAAACACACGAGAAAAAGGACTAAAAGCTAGCAGATCGCTAAACGTATTTCATTTAAGTATTTTTTAATATTAAGAATAATTTTATTATCATAAAAAATGTTTTAGTATTTACAAGTACAAACATTGTTTTAGAATTCCTACTTTTATATAAATGAAATCATGAAGTTTTCATAAGAAGCTTTTAATCAGAATATTTAATTCGACTGGTCTTCCTAAGGGTGACCATAGCCAAATTATGTATTCAGTAAGGTTATAAACATTAATATTTTGACTATTTATTTATTAAAGAAATTTAGATCTCGAAAAACCATTAACAACTTTTTCTTTACGTCTAAAACAATTTTAGAACAAACTATGGGCAATAATTATTAATAATTAAAACCATTTTTGTTTTAGTTTTTACATTAAACACTTGTAAACCTGTTCTTGTTGGAATTTTATAGACACAAATTTATCGTTACACACGATCCCGCCCGATTGTGTGAAATGATTAAATTGTGTCTTATCAGCATAAGTGTGTACCTGTAATAGTTGTTTTATTTTAGAATTTTGTGCTGACCGTATAATTATTTATTAGTATTTTTATGATAATGGTTTATTGTTAGCTAATACGATATATGGCAAAGCGAAGGAATGGCGTGCAATGGTATAGCTTACGGTTACACAGTACATAACAAGTGAAATGTATATTTTAATAAATTTAACAACAGTCACGTCACATCAGACAAAACGAAGTATTCCCAAACTGAAAGTTCTGGAACACTCATTTTTTTCTATGGTTTATTCGTTTAAATTTTATGAAGTGCGCGCCAATGCCGTCTAGTATGAATGCCATAAGGGTATTTTACTACTTGTGTCCCAGTACTAAGGCTGATTTCACTTAAAATTGTGTTGATAATTTTGTCAAAATCTTCTTCCTTCGTCATCCTCGGCATAAGACCAAACTTGCCTGGCGAATTTTCATATTAAGTGCAAGGTAAATGCGTCTAGTCCTTTTAATCAAAATTGTAGTTTATATCTTCCAATTAAATACACCATTATCTCCTTTTCTACAGAAATTAAAATTCTTGATTATTTCAAAAATTTTAAATTTTAAACGAACATTTTATAATAATGTTGTTTCATTTATTATTTACAGAATCCTAGATATTGAAGTAATTACATATACTATTTCTACAATTTTAGATCGAAGTATAGCAATAAACTAGCTCATCATAATTTGTAGAATGCGCATTCTTATGCATATAATTCTAGAAACTGGCAACCTCGCAATCGACTGTCATATTTTGTGTTATTTATTATTCGAATTCATTTTAAAGTTGCCAACGAAAAAAGTTCAACAATCATTTAAAATAATAAATCATGATCATGATATATTTAGTTCGATAAGTCAATTCTTTATATATGACGTACAGACGCCAGAACATCCAGCTACCCCAATCTGTCAAATTTCTTTAATAGATTTTCAATTTTATCACATAAGCATAAGGTTCACTTTCAATTGGGGAAATTTGACAGATTGGGGTAGCTTGATGTCCTGGCGTCTGTATGTGTGACGCAGTGTAGGTAGGCACATGGGTTCTACCTCGGCGCCAATTAGTAGTTTGATCTCCATAATTTTCCGTCACTTTGTTACACGTTGCAAAGAGTATTATTACGTTACTTAAGTTCGGGCTAAGGAAAGTAAGGGAGGGATATGTGTGTGTCTACAGCTTCCTCATACTATATAGGTATATATATATATACACACCATATTATATATTTAAAGCATAATTGGAGCAATCATACGTTTCCATAAAATTGCAGCAACCACAACTTCAACTCATAATTGCGATTATATCAATGAGGAAGCTGTAGACACACACACATGGGTGGGATCATGGTACGGCTACGAATTATTAATGAACAGACATTATTTCAGACTACCCATTGAGATGTTATACACACTAAATAAGTGATATCATAGAAATTTGAAATTCAGACATAATATAAGCATCAGCGAACTATACACTGGCTATTTGTTTCCCAAAATCAATAGGTTCGATTGTTTTGGTAAAAAAAAAAATATATTTAATTGAATTTAAAAACAACATAACAACAGTAAGGCAAGAAAGAAAGAAACAATATTGATGTTTCTTATTTTAGAAAAATATTTACATGAGAAAGAACAATGCATTCATTTTAGTTTACTTTTACAAGTTTATTGTGCAGCAATTTTCCTGTTGGTCTAGCTAGTGGTTCGTGACCGGGATATTAACGCAGGCACAAGACTGGCCATTCGTGGAGATCCTTGTGGGAGGCCTTAGTCCAGCAGTGGACGTTTCTCGGCGGTTTTTTTTTTATAAGGCATTAGGTTATCTAATCCCTGTGTCGCGGGGAACTTTACAAACATATAATAGACGGACCAGATTACATCCAGACTCAACAACTATTTATGGGTCACACAAATAGTTGTCCGGCGCGGGACTCGAACCCGCGACACGAAGCGGCGAGGCGACTGTCTTAGCCATTGCGACACACGTGCAGTCGAATGATATGATAATCTAAATCTATGATCTATCGTCGAGAACAATTAACAGGGGCAAAAAATTCGATATAGCTAGGTGATATAGTAAGAGATATTGTAGCCCTACCGTAGAGTACTTATTTCAAGTAGCCAAGGGAGAGTTGATTACAAATTTTCTGACCAAACGAAATTGGTATCTATAGATTTTGGTTGAATGGTATGGACACAATTTGTTTACAGAAATACAGGATGAATATCGACAGGGACAAAATCTTTATTTCAATTTTGTTCCCACCCTTATTCAACTTATTTAACTTTTAAGTGATCAATCTTAAAATTATCAATAATTTAAAATCCCAATCCATTAACCACAATTATATGAATAATCTTTTCCAATATTAAGTTTAATTATTACTTATTCCAATACCTCAATAAAGCAATGGTGGTACTTATTATGAATTTCAATAAAAATGTTTTAAGATACTTTTAATCTTTTATTTAATATGTGTCTTTGCAGATTACATTAATTAAGTTAATTACTGTACTGTTTTAAATAAATCACTGTTAAGTTACGTAATCATAATTAATTTACTAGCATTAAAACTGAGATATATATTTACACTTCATATCAATTAATTATATCATATTATATAATTACCAAACATGCAGTTTTAAAATGGAATGCGGCTTAAAAACAGAAATTAACTTGTTTTAGTCATTTCATCTATATACAACGCCATTTGCAATTGATTAACATGTGCTTTGAGTTTACTATACCAAAGCGCATATTCTTTTTGACTAGCTAAATGAGAATTTAATTCATCATTGTTATCCTTAATTTTATATTGTGTTGGCAAATTTATATTACAATTATTTTGTTTTTTATTAAGATAATCATTCAAATTGCATGATTTCCTAACACTGCATGATTTTGTACTATGGACATCATCTTCACAATCATCTGAACCTGAGTTATTTTCACTTGTAGGCTCTGCCATAGTTTTACTATATTTTTTCCTTCTTACTTGATGCTTATTATTATTATAACATCTCTTTTCTCTACTGGTATAAGATTTTGTTTTTGGTTTAGAACTAAAAGAAGTTGGCAACCCATTCTCTATCAGAGCTTTTGTTATATGATCATCTCCAAAATTATTTAATGCAATAACTTTATTGTCATTATATTGGCTAGTATCTCTTGGCCTTTCATTCTGAGTTTGCATTATACCCTGTGTATTTTTTTCATTGTGATTCTCATACAAATCATTAATATTTAAGTTTATATTTTCATTGTTATGACTTACATTTGATTTTATAATACTAATGTCTTCCTTTTTATCTATAACACAAAGCTTATCCATTTCATAAATAAGCTGATTGGAAATGCTATTTTTAATTTCTGATTTTTCTAAAACTTTGTGAGATTCAAAAGATGTTAACAAGTCACTAAATGATACTATATCACATTCCTTAGCTTTCTCAAATGATTTGAATATTTTTTCTCTATTTTGCATTTCTTCAATACCTTTCATATTTTCAGGTTTTACCGCACTCATAACATTTTTATTATCATCTATAACCAGGGTTTCTGATGCTGTAGTGGAAAAACTAGCTTTGGTATCACTATTTACATCAGAATGATCTAAATCATATTTTTCATCATCCCATAAATTCTTTAATTCAAGTGAGCCATTGATGGTACTTATCATTTTATGAAATGTTGTGTCTTCCTGTCCTTTACTGAGAATAGTGATTGCTAGACCATAAGATCCATATCTTCCAGCCCTGCCTATTCTATGTAAATATGTTTGCCAGTCATATGGTGGTTCAAAGTTTATAACTAAATCAACATTTGAAGCATCTATACCACGTGCCGCTAAATCAGTTGCTATCAATATTCTGCATTTGTATTCCTGCAAAGTTTTTAAAGCATCTAAGCGATCACTTTGCTCTTGTTGACCATGTAATTGTTGTGCAGGCCATTTCTCTTTTAATAGCATTTTAGATAATTCTCTCACTCTTACTTGATAATTACAAAAAATTAGGCATTGTTTGAACTGTTTCTTAGACAATATCTTTAGCAGTTCTTCAAATCTGTATTGTGTTTGTGTGACAATATTAGTATTACTCTTCACCAAGGTAACCAATTGTTTTATACCTAACAATACACTGGTGGTCTCTGGACAAATATGTTGTGCATTTTTTACATACTTCTTCATCACAGTCATTAATGTCTCAGGATATGTGGCACTACTCATGATAACTTGCTTCTGTTTAGGTAAGACGGAAAATATATAATTAATGTCTGCTTGAAAACTTTTATCCATTAGTTTATCAGCTTCATCGAGGACCAGCAATCTTACAGAAGATATGTTTATATGATGGTCTTGAATCAGATGCCGCAGTCTCCCTGGACTACCCACTGCAATATGTACTTTCTCTTTAAATTTTGCAATGTCCTCTTGAACAGGTAAACCTCCCATTACAACCTCAATCTTTAAATCTGAAACATTTACATTATACCAGTCAGTTTTAGGTGGTCAAATTCATTTTAATATGATATACAACGTGTAACAGAAAGAGTGAACGTAACTTAAGGGGCATATACGGTCTCCTTAAGCCTACCTATACACAAAATCTCATACCGAAATACCATCATTTTAATCTTGATCGTAAAATAATATACCATTCAATATATCGACAAGTATTTTTATCGATATAACGAACATCCGTACTAACACAGCACAGCTGATTCTGATTTACGCTAGAAATTGTTTGACATTCCTCTGTGTTTCTATGCACGCCTGGTAGTTTGATTCCGATTACACTCACTACACATATTTTGTTTTATTTTCGAGTTATGTTTTTATTTATAGCCCTGCTGAATAGCTATTGGATACTTTACATCGTATAAGTACGTGATACACAAACACATTACGCTTTTTATAGTTTAACTTCTAGTTGAAGTTGTTTTCAGTACTGATGGAAGAATTTCATTATTTCACGTTCACTAAAATCTGCACCGACACCGAAAGCTTAACTGTAAGACTTGCCAACTAACACGAGTCTCTCTCATGTACAACATATTCATAGAATCGTAAAGCTTTCATGTTTCTTAGTTATAAAGAGGCGTGGCCTCCATCGCGACACTATACCCTTCACGACATAGCACTGTGATTCGCGTAGAACAAACTAGCTGGACAAAAACAACTCTTCAATTCCTAATAGTTAATTATTAAGATGAACTCATTAGCCCTATACATTAAGGAATACATCTATTAATTTTCGTAATTACCCTCATTAGGCCCGTCATTAAGGTAAGTATATAAAGTGTTGATAATTCAAAGTGCATTCATTTGCATTTTTACACCATATTGTTAACATTATTTTAAGTCACTAAAAGAAATTTGTGATAGTGTTTTTGTGATGGATTGTGTACATAAGGGTAAGTAGTTTTGTTTTAGTTAATTTTTATCACAGGATCTTCATTATTTAATTTTATTAAATTAAATGTTTCGATAAAAGTGGACTTTTTCACCCATATTTTTGAATTCAATAGTCAAAATATTACATGTCCACTCATGTCCACTCTGTAAAATCTATTTTATATGATTCTCACAAGTATCTAGTAGTAATTAGTAGAAAAAAATATTGCGAATTATTTGCACAACTAATTTTTTTCTTTTTTTTTCTTTAAACAGTTTTCACCGTCTCAAAAATGGACTTTTTTGAAGAATGGCTAAAACACCCGAAGGAAACGCGAAACGTGGAGCTCTTTCGGTTTATATCTTTGAGACATGACTTTGATGGTGTTACGGAGCAGTCCCTGAGAGACGTCAAGGTCATCATCTCAAAATATTCTTCAAAATTGGCTGAAAAGTGGAGCAGCTGTGCAAGAAATAGCAGCTGTGCAAAGAATAGCTACGAATAGAGATTTACTTAATATGTTATTGATAACATCTGACCCTGTAATAAATGGTTTAAGAGAAATTCCCCGGAAGAAAATAGGTTCATTCCCTATCGAAGTCCTAGATTTATTAGTTCAACCTAGCTTTAAGGAACAAAATGTTAATATAGTTTCTAGTTTTCATAGTTCTGCCACTCATGATCATGACTATTCAATGGATGATTCATCTGATGATAGTGATGATGAGTGATCGATTTAGTTTTTAAGTAGGTATTTTATGTATCTGATATTAGATTTTATAGTTACATTTATAGTTAAATTTATTTATAAAATTGTTTAAAAAAATATTGTGTTTTTATTTCACTATACCTGCTCAAACGACCAATGGACCTCAAATAGTATTATGACCCTTATATCTTTGCTTAATAACCTCATTTATAAATAAAAATCGAAACAAATAATATTGTCCAGCTAGCTTGTTCTACACGAACCACTGTGCATAGGTTCCTCGTAATTAAACAGCCTTAAATTCTGTGACCTATGAATCCTCATCATCACAAAGTGCACGTCTGAGGCTATTCTTTCATAGATGAATGCACGAAATTTTCAAAATTATTACGATCACTAAACGACATAGTTAAGGATTTCGCGGAACACTTTACTCATTACTAAACGACATTACAGACACGACCTAAATAGACAGCAGTTTACGAACAACTGACGATTTTAATATTTTTATTAAATAAATGAAATTGCACAATATTTGATGAATTTGGCGGCTTTCTTCGAACGCGGCCCCTTTGGCGGCGTCTTTGAGTCCACTGAAAAGGGCCGCCTAGGCATCGACGACGCGCGCGGCTCGCTTTCATGAATATTAAAAGATATTTAACCGTTTATTATTTACCTACATCAACTCTTTGATTTTGCCGCCATATTAGTGTAACTTTGGATATAATCAGGACGGAATTTGAAATGTCCCCTATTGTTCATATGAGCCTAGTACATTATTCATATTTTTTTATTTGTATGTATTGTATGAATGATTAATATGTCGTTACAGGGAACCTTTAAAATTTAGAGTGTATCACTCTAAATTTTGCTCTCCGAGGATGGGGGTGTAATATCGTCAACTCCCAGACTTCGGGCGGATACTGAGATATTTCTTTTTACGGAAAAATCCCATAATCACTTTTTGGCCCGACCCGGGAATTGAACCCAGGACTTCATTATTCCCATAATCACTTTTGGCCCGACCCGGGATTTGAACCCAGGACTTTATTATCTGCAGTTGAACACGCTACCGCTAGACCAATGAGTTATACACACATTCAAATGGCGCGGCGCGCGGTGGCGGCGTCTTTGAGTCTCTCAAAGATGCCGCCACGCGCGGGGCCCGCTTTGGTGAATATTAAATAATATTTAACCATTTATTATTTACCTACATCAATCCTTTGTATTCGCCGCCGTATTAGAGTTCCTTGCGACAAAATCAGGACGGAATTTGAAATGTCTCCTAATGTTCATTTGAGCCTAGTACATTATTCATATTTTTTCGTAATTCATCAGTAGTCGTACCGCATGTGTTTATCTGGTTAGTTTGTATAGTTTGTATTAAAAATTAAGTACCTATTCGTTTCCGGCCAGATTAAATTCACATACTGAAAGAAAAATTTAATATACTTACTATTTAACACACAAAAAAATATCTGCAGTTACATAAGTCAATTAAATTATTTTTTTCTCCTAGATCCAACATCTTGCGGAATATCATTTAAATTAAATTAAGTGATTTTTCCTAGTTATCAAATTTGTATGAATGATTAAAATGTCGTTACAGGGAACCTTTAAAAATTAGACCAAAAATTCAGTTAAACATTTGATTGAATCTTAAAATAAACACGTGTAATAAATTATGTGACAGTACAGAACCACACTTTTTATTTACAGTCTAAGTAGTAGGTACCCAAAGAGTTTGCAGTAAGGTTCATTACCCTTGCGGCTGAGTTTTTAGTGTTGTTCATAATGTCGGTAATCTTACTTGTTGATTTAGGTAGTCGATAGTGAGGTCGATAGAAAAATAAATTACTAGTTGAATAAAAAATGATTATTTCTGTGTGAAGTTTCGTCCATAGGTAGCCGTCCTGATACCCTATAACCCCTTTAAGTTACGTTCACACTTTCTGTTACACGTTGTATACTGTATTGATACTAAATTTCAATGGCTCAGATATTTTATTAAAACTATTCTATTTTTATTGTTTTTACAACTCCCACACTCAGGAAATGAATTTCTGTAGTGCAGAGTACTTTATAAAACATAATTAACAGACAAAAAGTACATCCAGACTCAGAACAACTATATATGGGTCACACAAATAGTTGTTCTGTTTGGGAATCTATTCCGAGACTTGTCTTAACAGCTGCACATGCAGTCAAGACTCAAAAGCTGATTAAGTTCTACATGTTAAAACAAAACAACATTACCTCGATAGCTGGAACCAATCTGCTTTATTACATCACATATTTGAGCTGCAATTTCTCTAGTGGGAGCCAATATTAGTGTTTGCAAATCTTTACGAAGGTCTAGTTTCTCTAATGCTATTACAGTAAATACACCTGTTTTTCCAGTTCCTGATTTAGCTTCCAACAAAAGATCTGAAAAACCAATTTTTAAGGAATCTTATTATGGTATCCAACTATATCAAACCACTTCCACAGAATAACATCAGCATTATTATATTATTTATGGAATGTTATGTGTGTGTGAGCTTGTCATATGCTTGGTGAAAACAACACTAAACACTATCAAATAGTAGTTATTAGTACATAATATCTACTAAAAACAATGATATATTATATCTTTTGAAGATTTTATACTGTATATCATCATTCTGTGCAAGTAGTTACAGTTTCATGTAATATTTTCGCTTTAACTGATAATAAATATGACACTATCCATACACAACAGTAAAAGAATGTCATCTGCCATATTTTAGCAGAAGGTTTAATATTGTACAGTCAACAGTAAAAGTAGATAATTAAAATCAGAAATTCAATACCAATATCATATCATAAATTGCGTCAAAATATTCAAAAATACGTGAGTGTTGAGTATAAAAAATATGTTATGGTTCAATATCGTTCATAAACCCAAACCTTTCGTCCACTTTTGATCACCTACATTTGCCGTTGAATGTGCATAAGATATGATGCTGTGTGATAGGTAGATTCTATTTCGTGATATATTTATGTGAAAATAAATCAATTAGATAACTTCTGATATTGAAAAATTTGTAGTAAATATATTATATTTACCAAATCCACATTTTCCTAAAGGTATAGCGTGTAATTGAATGGGAGAAGGCTTGTGAAACCCGGAATTAGCCAATCCTTGTCGAGTTTTGGCGGCAAGCAGCATTGTATCGAAGGTTACATCTTCGGTTATCTGCACATCTTGGGTTCTACCCCCTTCATTAATATTATGTGCTAGAACCATTGTTGCTAATTATCCAATCAAACATATATTTAATGTTATATTTGTTTATTTTATAACCTATAAATTTAATATAAAATCCTTCCTAGAATGAAAAAAGAATCCTACTTTGACACTTATTTTTTTTTGTAATTCCGTTTTATGTCTCTGGCTTCTTCGGCCTTATGAGCCTTAAGTAAATATATTTATATATCATTGATTTCCGTCATTGTCACGTATAGTCCGTCACAGTCAAGTCATACATAGTCCTTCTATTATTATACTCTTTGGTCCTTGTCCAACCCCAGTAAAGCAGTGGAGACTTTACAGAGACTTATATGGAGTTTTAGGTTCAACACAGAAAATCGCAATTCACGGCAATATGGCACTTTCCTTCGCTTGTGTACGTTGTCGAAGATGTTATGTCTAAAAATCCACCATATTTACACATAAAAACTCGAATTTACACCAGTTTTTGAAAATGCCCCGATTCGTCTTATTCCGCGTTGGCGCCAAAACTCAACTACTTTGACACCTTTGTCCAGTGTTACCACCATTATTGTTTTAATATTAGATTTGCTCTCAAAAATGGGAAATCATAAATTTGATCGTCGGGCGGGTCTCGAACCTGCACCCAAAGATATTATAATATAACAAGATTGCGCACTGAGGGAGCAAAAACGGCCCGAGCAAGAAGTAGCTGTTTTGGATGGCATCTCCTTCTAATAGAGTGACCATGCGTCGTCCATATGCGAATGTTTTAACGCGCCAAATTTAAAATTTTGTTTTTATGAGAATGAATAAACTTACTTTTGAAGTATAATCATACTACCTGTGCAGTGCTTTTAAAGTTACTGTTCGCCCCACTGCATACCTAGGTATACGTATTCGAGATGTTTTCATTACTTATACTTTCTTTATTTTGTATGCCTCTCTGCAAGCAATATAAATTAAATTATACCAAGATTATTTGTAGATATTTTAAACGTTTGGAAATTATATAATTATTTATAGTACAATTCCCGCCTGTGTGAGTAGTGGTAGATATTTTGGACAAAGGCAGTAGACTTTCCAAATATTATATATTCGTAATGTATCCAAATAGTTTTCAAGTATATTATATGTTTTATTTACTTATATTCTTTTTCGCAACAAGTGTTTTGTGTCAGTAGGCTATAGTATTCTAAGATAATTATTGTAATACATATATTCAATATAGATTAGATTGTGAAAATCAGGTAACACTAATAGACTACAGGCCCGTTTTTTTAATTTATTCCATACTATACTCACTACCTTAATTGAAAATATCTTCTAAGTGGCTTAATCTAAACAACTGAGATAATTTTATATCTTTTGTTATTAATAAGAGTGTAGCAATTGTCTATTTCTTACCTATTTACTCATAACAAACACTGACACGAGGAAACAGTAGCCTCGTTTTAGTGTTAGATATAGTGAAATAGACAATTATTCATCATCATCATCATCATCATTACAGCTTAAATAAGTCCACTGCTGGACAAGCCTCCCTCAAGAATCATCTTGAGGGGATATGCCATAATCGCCACGCTTGGCAGGCGGGTTGGCGATCGCAGTATGATGGTCGTAGTACTCAGAAGGAAGCTGCTTCCCGTCCTCTGGTAGATATTCCCTCGGGTCGACTTCTACGCCCCCCACGGGATGAGATGGGGTGATGATATTCTGATTCTGATATTTGTCGCCGTCACCACACAGCAGACAATTATTACGTACCTAGGTATAAAATACTTAATATACATTACGACAGGTTGGAAAAATCGTTTGTTGTAAGAGGCAACAATCTCGAGTAGGTATGCTTAGTGGCTGGTAGTGGGGAATAGTATTTTGTGTCAATGTTCAAAAACTCTAAAACAAATGTGAATGTTATTTGTAATAAAACAGTTAATTGCTATATCAGATTATTATTTACCGGGAACAATATTCATCCATTTTTGTTTCAATTCCTCGTTTTTGGGAAATCTAGAAAAACGATCCATTAAATACGTAACGAATGGTTACCCTGTTGCTGAACTTAGCCAAAATATAGAAACATTACAAGATAACAATTACTTGTGAAAAGATATACCACTCCCCAGATGACCCTCACTTTTACACCCTTATACGCAACAAGTTAAAACCATTTTAAGCAAATTGGAACTGCATTGGAGCACAATACGATAAATAATTTCAAAACAAACATTCGCCATATTTGTTTACAAATTGAGTGTGGTAAACGTCATTTCTTATAAATACTGCTATTGAATTTACTAAACCCAAATTAAATGTATTTAAAAAGCTATCAAAGAATAAGATATAGATTAAAAAAACGTTGTGTACGTCTTAAATAAATAAAAATTATTTAATTATAGTTATATGAAAACATAATCCTAGGTGTTTGACCAAAAATTCTACTATTTCATACGTCAAGTAAGTTATTTTTAGGCTGGCCATCTGTTAGACAGGGACAGATTCCAAAACGAGAGCCTCTCAAGTGGTCCGTTTTTTCCTATTGGTACACTACAAAGAGAAATGGACTGTATCTTAAAGACTTTGAGTTCATTTTACTTTGAACTAAATCTTGGAGTGCGCAATCTTGTTATATTATAATATCTTTGCCTGCACCATCTACCAATCCGGGGTAGGCACTCTGCGTTAAGCTACGAACGATACACGCTGGCAGATCAAATTTAGGATTCCCTTGCTAACACCCTTCCGGAGGATGTAGGTATTATCTATCGGTTTGTTTTTCTAGAAACATGGCCGACTGATATGTTCACAGTTGCATGTGAAAGATCATAACATATTGATAATACCCTCCAAATTATTAGATTTGAATTTTATAGCATTATTCGCAATGCAAAGCGTTATATATATATATATATATATATATATATATATATATATATTGTATAACCACTATGTAATAAAACGCACAATATAAATATATGAATGAATAAAATTCAAGGGAATTTCCCTACGACATGCGACAGTCTATTAGTCCAATTAATAAATTAAATGTAGAGTGCGTGAGCGGGAACCTAAGCAATTTCTTCACAAACTTGTTCAGAGTACTTATAGTTCGACTTTTAATTCGATTCAGTAACTTGACAGATAAAGGGTTACCAGGTTTTGACAAAAAAGGCTAGTGAGGTGGTGTAAGAATGAACTAAATTGAATGAACTAAAATAATGTACTAACATGAACTTTTTATTTTAAATAACTAATAAGCTTGTCTTAAAAACACGTTTATTAGATATTATGTTTCTCAGTAGTAAGGTAATTTAAAATAAAACGACTTAGTTAGAGATGACATATTTATTAATCTTAATCAGAATTGTCACTGTCGTCGCTCGTCACATTTATTATAAATGTGTCGGTAATGCTATCAATTACATGGTCCATACGACACATATCATCTTCCACTTTCAATACATGAGATACGCAAGCACTCCATGATAACGGGGTTACATTATTAACTCCCTCTTTAAATATTTTTTTTACTTCTTTTATTTTAAACGATTTATTGTTTTTTGCGACATGCCCCTTTACCTGTGCCCAAATTAATTCTATTGGGTTCAGCTCGCAGTGGTAAGGAGGCAGTCTTAGCAAAATGATACCACGTTGTGCTGCCATCTCATCAATTGCATATTTTTCAATTACTTGATTTTGATTTTTCACCAAATCTATAAGGGTTGCCTTCACCATGTCTTCTTCGTATGAAATATTTTTGCTGTTCAACCACTCTTGAATTTCTTTTTTCTTCCACGACATCTTAGGCATTGTTTTGATTTTTCGCGAATGGTAAGGGGCATTGTCTATTACGACAACTGAGTTAGGCCGCAATTTAGGTAAGATAACCCCAAACCACTCTTCAAAACATTGGGCATTCATTTCGTCGTGGTAATCAACACTTCCTTTTTTGGCTTCAAAAATGAGGAGCCCGTCCTCCAAAAAGCCTTCTTCTCCGCCTATATGGCAAATTATCAATCTTTTTCCTTTGCCAGTAGGATTTTTGAGCCCTGTGGTAAGGCCTTCAAGAAACGCTTGTCTAGATGACTGGATACTTTCATCGGTCCATACTTTTTTTGTAGTATGACTTAAAAAGTGAATGTTGTATATAACATGTTTCTATTCAAACAAATCATAGGATGTAAAAGTGTTAGCATCGGTAAAATTAGCTACCTTCAATGACCCAGGTTTCATCTTGATAGTAGATGTAGCGTCCTTCCCTGCGATATTGTTTTATTAAGCGCAGATAACGTTAGAAATAAGGTCAGCCCTATCTATAAGCACACTTTCCCGCTTTCGTGTTGCATACTTAAAATTTAAATGCTTTAAAACTTTTCGCATCGTTTCTTTGGAAAAGTTAGGCAAATCTGTATCTTCGTTCACAGCCTGCAATACCTAAAAGAAAATATAAGTTTTGATTTTACAAAGATAATAAATTGTTCATAAAATACCCAATTTGTGAATGTAATTAAAATATTTTTTCTGAAACATCCGTTTATGTCGAACCAAAACGAATAAATGAATGACGATTCAACTAAATCAGTATCTATGACGAAAATTGAGGGCCAGTATCATTTTAACATTTTGATAAACAACTTTATGATAAAGTATAATTATTGTAACTAACCTTTAAGATAGTAGGATGTTCATTTCTGTAAAAGAATTGGTGCACAATCCTTCGTATGGAAGAGAAAGTAAAATCATCATATTTATCTTTGAATGATAGTTTCGGGCCAGGTTTTTTGGGACATTTTGGTGGGTCAGGCTTGTTTTCTTTGTGTTATTTTAAAACAGCATAAACAGTTCGTGAAGTTATCCCCAATATGTCAGCTACTTTGGCCGCACATTTGCTTTTCAATCTAGGTTCTGATTCACATTCAAGATCTGGTCCAGAGTGAATAGATTGAATATTTTCACTATATACATATTTGTATGTGTTAGTTATCATTACTTTCTCAGTAATGGATAACGCTGTACCGCGCGGTCGTTTCTTCTTGGGAGAAAAAAGAGTATTTCCTTCTTCTCTCGATGTGCTTGGTTGAGCATCCATGTTGAATGAACGCGAATAACAAGCACAACGCAACAAAAAGTACAACAGATAACAAACAAAACTTAACAACAACACGTAACAAATAAAAACGGCAACGTGGTAGCAGGAGGAAAACATTCGTGCACTCAGACCAAAGGTAAGAAGCCGAATGAGATTCAACGTCAAGAACCAAGTTAAAGTCTAGGGTTGCCAAATAAATAAAATAATAAAAGAAAAAAAATGGGAAAAGTACATGATTGTTAATTATACTTTGTTTCTATCAGAAGAAAATAATAAATAGAATTCATCATCATCATCATCATTACAGCTAAATAAGTCCACTGCTGGACAAGCCTCCCTCAAGAATCGTCTTGGGGGGATATGCCTATGTAAACATAATAGAATTATGTTATTCATAATATTTTTTATCCATATTCCACTTGTACAAACCAGATTTTTTAAGTTTTATTTAAGTGAAACCATTTTTATAATTACCTCCTTACGTCAAATCATTTGCTACCCTACACTATTAGTTTTAGTATGGTCACATTATTTTTCTTTGATCTCTCAAATTACTGAATACTATTAAAGTCAAACTACGAATTTTTTAAGTTTTATTTAAATTAAACCATTTTTATCATTAGCTCTTTACGTAAAATCGTTCACACTATTAGTTTTAGTATGGTAACATTATTTTTCTTTGATCTCTCAAGTAACTGAATACAATTAGAGTCAAAAGACGATTTTTTCAAGTTATAGTTCTATTAAACCATTTCTGTCATTCGTTCTTTACGTTAAATCGGTCACTTCCCCACACTATTAGTTTTAGTATGGTAACATTATTTTTAGAATTAAAAGTCGAACTATAGAGAGAAAACGTACCTACTAAAAGTCCTAATGTCTAGGAGGTGAGGCGGGGGGAGGGGAGGGGGACAAAGACCTGAATTTTATGTTTTTAGCTAATATTTAAAAAATGGCGCGTTTTAGCAAAAAAATGTATCAAGATGAAATGAAAGCTTATAACATTTTCTATAACTTTGATTAAATATACTTTTCCATATTCCCATCCGTTTTCGAACTAAAAGCCCTGAAAAAGTGCAAATAAAAAAATTTTAAAATATTCGTTTCTAAGTCCAATTCTGGGAATGATTCACATTTTTATCCTCTTAGGTCGTGAGGGACCTGGCAAAAGGTCGTTTTCTGTGGTATCTTCTTCCTCGCCCTCCTCAGTGGTAAGTGGCTCTTGCTGAGAGGGCTCTAAATCATCTTCATTGTCATTCTCGTTGTCTTCCTCGCTAAAAGAGATGCCGTTGAAGCATTTTCCTAGGCAATGAAGGAATGCAGCAGAACATTTCAGCATAGCTTTGCTACATCCACATCTGCTGCTGCTAAAAAAAAAAAAAAATATCGAATATCCGGGGCTGGTTGTTTGAGAAGGATAGCATCAAGTAGATGATACCCTGGTGATTTACCTGTTTTTAGTTTCAACACCACCAAGCTAACTTCTCTCGGAGGTGTGTTTTTTAAGGGGAAGCACATTTGTAATGGTTTGTATAATTCTTTAAATTTTTTCATCATGTTCTGGTTATTGGGAAGGATGAGGCTGAATAACTGTTTCCAAATAATTTGCATATAATGTTGCCTTTTCTGAATCTGATCTAGCCAACGAGTCTGTGTTACTTCTTTGGCGGTATTTGGTTTCTTTAGATTTTTTGTCGCTTTCCATAATGAGTAGTTCGTATTCTCAGTTGGAGTTAGATCGTCAATCATCCTTTTGAGCTCTTCTGATGCCCTGTTGAATTTTGTTGTCTTCTAAAGTCCTGTTGTTTTATCACGTGTTGTGCCATATTTTCCAAGGTGTCTTCTTTCATTTACCTTATTCTTAATATGTTTGGGGTATTGCGGCGGTTGAGTAATATTTCTCATTTGAATAGGTGTTGCAATAGTAATTGTGGTATGTAATAGTCTATTAGGGTGGAGTCTGGTCTAGTTCACTGCTGATGTGGGCTGAGACCTAGCTCTAACTTAGTTATCTGTCCGATCAACTAAGTTGGCGAATGGTTTTGGGGGAGAGCGCAACAGTCGTTAAGATCCCCAAGACAAGCCTGGTATATAATCCTTCACGTGGTTACCGCCTGTTACGTGATTGCATCCCCTGCTCCCCAGCGGTGGATGCAGCCACAAACTGAAAACACCAGACGGACCCTTTTTCCGTTACCCTTCATTATATTAATCCCCACTTCCTATCCCCTCCGCTGCCGGGACTCGTGGTCATGTCTCGGCGGGCCTTCTATTGCAGAAATGACAGCAATAGTCGGCTGTTAATGACCACTCGCGTGTTTGTGCCGTGCGCGGGGACCCGTAAGGTAGGATGAAGGAGTCCTGGGGGTTGAGTGAAGGGGGAGTCGGGCAAGTTACTTCCCCCGAGCAACACGCCTCTTTGGTCCGGTTCTCTACCGACACGGGAGGTCGGGGTCTAACCAACCACGATCAATCGGCTGCCGACGTCCGGTCTGACGGCCGTCAGGTGAGTGTCGGGTGTGGGTGGGTTTGCAGTCGGGTGAGTGACCCCTGGGCGCTGTAGTTTAGGTGCTCAGCGGGGCGCATGCTGCGGACTCGTAAATTGCCCAGACTAACCCGCGTGTTGCTAGAGAAGGAGAAAGGAGAAAACCAAAGGGAACAAAACCTACTTACTTATTTATAATATATTATATATTCTTATATATTTATGTATATTCTTTTCTCTTTCCTCTTTTTCTGGCTCGGCACTATACTAACCTGATAACCCTGGTGCTTGAGAGCATCCCCAGTTGAGGGCTCGGTGGCGGGTGGGGAGTCAGGTCTGGTGAAGTTTCTATCGGCTTATATTATGGATAATAATATAAACAAAACTACCGATAACAAAAAGCCCACCCAAAAGGTGGAGTCACGTGATGTCCTGCCCCTGAGGGCTGGGACATCAAACAAAGAAAAGAAAAGGGAAGCCGTGTCGTACACTAGCGTACCCGGGCAGGCCCCTGCTGCTGGAACCGAGAAATCCGGTACGGGGACTCGACTCCAGCGGCTGGACGTCACTGGGCGTCCGGTGGATGTTACTGGCAAACCCGTACATCTGACCCAGAGCGGAAACCCCCCGGGACTGGGCGCAGGAGGCTCCAGTAGGCAGAGCGTACCACTCCGGATGTCACCCATACCGGGTACATCAGCGGGCGGCTCTGTCAGCGGGACAACCTTCGAGCGACCGGAACCAGAGAGCGTGCTAAGGGGAAAAAAGAGGCTCAGTGGCGCTCAAAAGCGACGAAGAGCCATAGGAAGGCAGGATGCGACGCATGGGGGAACTCCATCAGGAGGACCTCTCAAGGGAGAAAGGGAGTTCAGCGATGAAAACCCGGCCACGCACAACGTACCTAAGAGGGCAAAAACCCAGGGGTCATACAAGGACGCTCTAACTGGGACCCGCATGGTGGTAGTAAGTGCTAACTATCCGGAAGGGAAGCTGGACCCAAAAATCCTGGATCATCTAAAAGTCCTGTTGTGGGACATGTTAGAGGAGACACCTGACCCTGCGCCGCGGTTCTCCGTAGGGAACATGATAGCTGGGGCTGTCCACATCATATGTGACGGACCCGAGGCAGTGAAATGGCTCCAGACCGTCAATGGTAAGACAATTGACGGAACTGAGCTTAAAGTAATTGACGCTAAAGACCTTCCAAAACCAATTAGAATGGCATGGAGGTCTAAAACTGTGAGTAGCGTCACCTCGGAGCGTCTGATTAAGATGACGCAACGCCTTAACTAGACTCTTCGAACCGAAGAATGGAAGGTGGTACACGCAGCTGTTGAGGCAATGTACACTCGACGAATAGTCTTGATGGACAAAGCCTCGGCAGAGCAGATAAAGGCAGAGAAAGGAAAAGGAGGCTGGGGCTGACAATATCGAGGCCCCAAATAAAGCGACGACGACGTCCCATAAAGACCCCATCACGAGCGAGGCTCCAGCCAGAAGGGGTCCGCCAACACTGAGGTATACCTAGAGTCAGAGGGCATACTTTCACCAGCCACCTCTATGGGCGGCCTCAGTGACTTGGATGGACTCAGACTGGATGGGGACACCCTAACCTGTGAAGAGATGGAGGGATCCGAAGAGGAAGGAGACTAAACCAGCACTAATGGCTAGTCTAAGGTGCGTACAGATCAATTTACAACATAATAAGGCTGCGACTGCCCTTCTGGCACGTGACCTTGTTATGAATAAATACGACGTAGCATTAATACAGGAACCCTATATTTACAAGGGTCAAATTAAAGGACTAAACGGGACAGGAGGAAGTATATACCACAACCGTTCTGATAATAATGTAAGGGCATGCATCTTCGTCAGAAATGACCTAGACGTAATACCCTTACACAATTTCTGTTACAGAGATCTGACAGCTGTCAAAATCATACTAAAAGAGGGGGTAGGTCGGAGAACTATCTGTATAGCCTCTGCCTACCTACCCTAAGAAGCAGAAGAACCAGCTTCGCCGAAGTTAAGTCTCGTGAATAACTGCAGTGCTAACGACATAGACCTCATAATCGGCTACGACGCTAATGCACACCACATCATTTGGGGCAGCACAAACATAAACAAGAGAGGAGAGAAACTACTGGACTATCTGGTAAGTTCCCCTCTCCAACTAATTAATTCTGGTAACAGGCCAACATTTGTTAACGCAAAAAGAGCTGAAGTTATCGACATAACCCTAGCCACGGCTAGAGCCAGCAACCTAATAGAAGAATGGAATGTTCCTAATGAGATATCCTTATCGGATCATAGGTACATTTGCTTCAAGTACAAAACACGAATAAAAAGGGAGTCTGTACAACGACGAAACCCTAGACACACCAACTGGCCCACGTACGTCAGGGACCTGAAGGTAGAACTAGGCGACCCGAGAGGTAAGCTCAACTCAGTCATAGAGATAGAGTTTGAGGCAGAACGCATTGCCCAAGCAGTGCTAAAAACATGGAGAGATAACTGTCCGGAAAAAACAGTCAAAGCAAAGAGGATACCCTGGTGGACACCTGAGCTAATTAAGCTTAAGAAGGAAACGAGGGTAACATTCAATCTAGCCAAAGCCACTAAAGACTTTGATATGTATGCTAGAAAACTAACTGAGTATAGCAAAGCTGTTAGGAAAGCAAAAAGGCGTGCATGGAGGAATCACTGCCAAGAAATAGGGAGCATTCCACAGTGCATGAGACTCACGAAAGCCAGGGCTAGGGCCTCATGCACTGTGGAATGCTCCAGGGCTAGGGCCACTGCCAGAGTCAATCCACTATCCGTCATCAGGAAAGCTGATGGGACACTAACAGATTCTGGTGAGGAGACACTAGACGTCATGTTTAAAACTCACTTCCCAGGCTCTGAGACAATGAAAACCATGGAGAGAGAAATCCCAATTAGCCAAGAGGATGTGGAAAGACACACAACCAAGGCAGACTGGGACACCGCTAAAAAGATAATTAACGAGACCAAGGTAAAGTGGGCCATAAGCAACTTTGAACCATTCAAATCGCCTGGCCCGGATAGAATATATCCCATCCTATTACAAAAAGCGAATAATGTACTAAACCCACACCTATGTAGGCTATACAGAGCTTGCATAGCCTTTGGGTACACAACCCAAGCATGGCGACAAGTCAAAATAGTCTACATACCGAAACCTGGAAAGTCAGACTACGAGTCACCAAAATCATATAGATCGATTAGTCTCACATCATTCTTTCTCAAATCACTTAAAAAATGGTAGACATACACATCAGGCAAGGGCCTCTAAAAAGATTCCCGCTACACTGGCAACAGAATGCTTATCAGGCAGGAAAATCTACCGAGACAGCCCTACACCATGTTGTGAAAAAGGCGGAAGCAGCCTTAGAAAACAAAGAAATATGCCTTGCGGCATTTCTAGATATTGAAGGAGCTTTTGACAACACGGCATTCAGTACTATACAAAATGCCGCCAGGAACCATAGCATAGAACCCACTCTATGCAGATGGATAGACAGAATGCTGAAAGGACGGCAACTGCAGTCAACACTACTAGGGGACATCAGATATGCAACGACAACCAGAGGATGCCCACAAGGCGGAGTCATCTCACCGCTACTGTGGTGCCTGGTTGTGGACGAGCTCTTGATAAACCTAAACACAGGGCCACGGTATACCGTCGGCTATGCAGACGATATTGTGATACTAATAAGTGGGAAATTCCCTCACATAGTAGCAGATATTATAAAACAAGCTTTAAAAGAGACAGAAGACTGATGCAAATCAAATAACCTTTCTATAAACCCACAGAAAGCCGTTATAGTACCATTCACAAAAAAGAAGGACCTATCGGATATAGGAACTTTAAAACTTTACAACACAAAAATTGATTTGTCAAAAGAAGAGAAATACCTGGGTATAACACTCGACAAATCACTCACATGGAAAGAACATGTAGAAAACATAAAAAAACAAAGCCCTGAGAATATTCGGCATGTGCCGAGCAGCATATGGCAAAACATGGGGTCTGAAACCCAAAATCGTTCACTGGATATACAAAATGATGGTAAAACCGGTACTGATGTACGGTAGTATCGTCTGGTGGCCAAGAACAAAACTGGAAACTTGTAAACAAGTGCTAAACAAAATACAACGCACTGCCTGCTTAGCAATGACAGGGGCGTTTAGCACTACACCAACAGCGGCCTTGGAAGTTATTCTAGACCTAGTACCACTACACCTTGAGGTACAAGAAGAGGCAAGAAAAACACTCCTATGGCTTACTGTCCTGGGACACATATCTAATGAACGTATGCCCACAAGGCATACGCAGACATAAAACTGGAAAAACCTTGACAATGTAATAGAGATGGGAAGTGATAAAATGCAACCCACCTACACATTTGACAAACAATATAATTTATACATCCCTAGTAGAGAGGAATGGAAATTGGGACTTTGTAAACAAAACGAACAAAGTCAAAGGTAATGGCCCATTTAGTGTGAAAAATATACCCACGGCGTACAGAAATAAAATATGGCGGGAATCAAAGACAAATGATTATACTTTTCAATGATAAGTGGCGCATTGCTGTGGCTCATGGGGATCATGAAAGAATAATAATAAAAAAATGTAATCTACCTAGTATGAAACTTAACTTATACATTGTGGTTTTAGGGAGGAGAAAATAAAATACATTTTTTTTTTATGTTTATTCAGCCCCATCAATGTCTAAAACATTGTCCAAGAAAGCCGCAGGTGTTTCAATATTTTTTTGATGTCTGGCCCAGGATAAAAAGTACACTATGCTCACAATATGGGCACAACTTCCTATAGTGCGGCGGCCGTGAATGCATGGGCAGTAGTATCCCTCGATACTCTCTCGACCATGTCGTGTTGCATTCACCAAAACATAAGTATAATATTGTTTACTCCTGACATGTCGAGACTGTATTCTCCCTCTAATTAATATTTTGTTGTCAACCAACGTGCGGTGTCTGTATATTTCTAATGTGTACAGACCATTTGGTCGCATGTGCTCGTGGCAGTAAGATCTGGCTAATCTCAAGTGATAACTCCCCAATGTAAACAAAGTCAATTCTTCATATGTAAGTTGAGGAAAATCACCGAAAGATGGATCATTACCATCAATAGGCACGAAGGCTACTCTTTGCCTATTCATATTATTTTCTTGTACACATTGTGCCAATTCATTCTCTCTATTTATATTCTCATTTATATTACCTGACCGAACGAGTTTGCTTTATGTGTGATGATATTTTTATTTAACAAAACAATGGCAAAATAAGTTTGTTTGTTTCATTTTCAAGTCTAAACCACTGAACCGATTTTGATTAAATTGCCGTGTATAGATATATTTTTTGATTTGGAGTCGGACATAGTATACTTTTTACCCAAGTGACATGTTTCCATGGATAAAATAATTTACAGACAGGCGAAACCGCTAATTATTATCCAATTTTTATTGGTCTGCTGCAAGATTTCTCCAACGAATTATTTTTTTCTTTTTACATATAATGAAAAGTGGGTTATGTTTGCATTATACACCACCATTTTCGTTTTTGTACAAAAACATTTTTGAACCGGGTCGGTTTATGGGCCATGACCTTTGGTATATAGACGGATCAAAAATGAAATCCGGCACAGGCGCGGGCGAATATAATGAAACCTGCAGTATCAGTGAAAGCATGGGCAATTTCGCGACAGTGTTTCAGGCAGAGACATACGCGATAATTACATGCGCCCAGACGATCATAGATAGGGCGACTGAAGGTCAGACCATCTACATACTCAGTGACAGCCAGGCTACATTAAAAGCCCTGATGTCACATAAAATTGAATCAAAATTAATCCAGAACTGTATCACGGCTCTGAACAAACTTGGTACTAAAAACAAAGTCAAACTCGTATGGGTACCAGGCCATACAGGAATAGAAGGCAACGAAAAAGCAGATGCACTGGCTAGGAAGGGATCTGAAAGTCAGTTCTGTGGACCAGAACCGTGCGTAGGGATTCCTCCAAATGTAATAGGAGCAATCCTTAAAAATGAATCCACAGCTAAACACAATCAAATGTGGACCAAAATCAAGGAATTAAAACACTCAAAGCAACTCATAAAAGGAAAAGACAAAAGCTGGTCCAAAAAACTTTGGAAGTACAGCAGAAACCAGCTACGACTGATAGTAGCAGTATTCACGGGCCACTATGGCACCAACTATCACCTACACAAATTGGGACTGTCGAATAGCCCGATCTGCAGGACCTGTAGGGAAGAACAGGTAACAATGCTGCATATAATATGCAAATGCGATGCATTGGCAAGACACATAATGGCCATCCTGGGGCTGACATATCTAGAACCAGGAGACTACAAGGATCTACCCCTAAGAAGTGTACTGGATTATGTGAAGACTTCATTCAGGGCTTTAGGGATAGAATAAAACCAGTGGGGGATAGTACAAAAGATCCTGAAGGGTCGAAGTGCTGTACGCAAGTACACCCCATCAAAGATAAGATAAGAATAGTCTATTAGATTGTTCTATAGTTCCTTCAATTTCTTGTTGGTTTTTCAGTGAGGTATTAAGATTGATGTTAGCATTAATTATGTCCGTATATATATTCCAGTCTGTATTCCGATTGTATTGTGATTTGCTGGACATTAGTAACATTGCTGTTCACATTGAGTATCACAGGAGTGTGGTCAGAATATAAGTCTGTGCATTCTTCGATGTGTACGTGTGGAACGTGTTTTATAATTAAGAAATCGATTAAGTCAGGCACTTCTTTTCTGTCTGTAGGCCAGTAAGTAGGATGGACATGTGACACATCGAAGATTAAGGTCCTGAATGGTCGTATATGGCTGTCTTCCCCTAGGTAATGTTAGCCTAGATCCCCAGAATATTTGCTTCGCGTTCAAGTCACCTACACAGATTTGCCTATTGCCAAGTGTATTAAAGTAGTTCTTAAAGTCTTCTATTGTAACCATATGTTTAGGAGGGCAGTATACCGCCGATACTGTCGTTTCTTTTGAGATCTTTTTTTTTATTGGGTAAACTAACAATATCACAATATAATCATGTTTAGACTATAGGTACAATATAATTAATTATGATACCGTTTACCACAGATGAAGTTAAAACATATGAGTAAGTTCAAATTGAGAGTCGAACAATTATGCAAAAATAAGAGAAAAGACAGTATGAGCAACATGATACATCAACAATAAAGTTGTTTTTTTTGGATCCTCGCTGTTATCCACATCTAGTGTTGCGAAGCGGTGTTGCGTTTGGACTGTATAGTTTGGCCTCATGGTCTTGTTAGCCTTTTCATCGGTATCTGGGCTATTTTCGGTTCTTTCCGCTTAGTATGCGGTACTTGGTCTAGCCATGGTGGTGCATTTATGGTGGGTCTGTCCAGTGAAACAATTTTTGGAATAAATCGATAGTTTCACTAGTCAGGTTCTGTCCTGCACTAGATGTAGAGCGTGGGGCTGCTTCATTAAGTGGTCATGCTCGTTGTCTGTTTATGACCTTTATGAAATACTTGCTGCGTAAGATTTTATTTTATTCGTCATTTTGTATATTTAAAGAATGCTCATTCATTTTGCTAGGCTGTTAGTTTTAGCTGGTTTAGTATGAATTGTCACTCTTCTTGCGGGCTCACCAAGAATAATGGGAAAATATCCGACATTGAACTAATTTTACGCCGTAAGAGACAAACTTACACTTGCATCGTGGTTTCATAAAGCCAAACAACGATTTCTGTACTTAACCCTTATAGAAAACGCGGTTTAAAATTATCTATAGCGTCAACGCTATGGCTTCAAGTAAATTGTCTTTAATAAAATCGTCGCACGTGTTTGGCTTCGAACGATTAAATAACGTCCATGCGAATCGCCCACCTAAAAGAGCTAAGGGTCGCAGATGTGCAACTAGAATTATTTTTATAGTTTGGCATAGATTATATTTGGTTTCTGAACGGAATTTGTGAAATGGCGAATTTCTGATGCCTGTGGTTGATGGTTAATTTTAATCCAAAAAGAAATATAATTTTATACCGTAAACATGCAGTATTGTGTAATGAATGATTAACACTTTGTACAGCATTTAATTGTATATCTGTTTTGCACGTTCGATACTATTATGATATACGAAACCAGTTGATTGCATTTTTGTCTAGTGTTGGGTTTCTTCGCGAAACAGAATTTACTTGGGTAAGAAGCGATTTCCGATTTTATTTGACTGTAACTGTCCTGTTATATCTCGATAATAGTAAACTGCTTATTTGGTCACTGTTCCCCAGAGTTTACACGCTCTATATTCATATACTAGTTCCAATTCACAATGTAGGTCATGAAAATAATATACAAATAAAGTATACCTACTATTGTATGTTTATTGATAATTTCTAATTCTCCGTATGTTTCTTGAGATTCATGATCTATATTTATATTATTCTTAATTTAAAATTATATTCACACAAGAATTTTTATTTGGTACAGAACTCAATACTTGCTTTCTTGCAGATATTTTAATCTGCATGAATGTGATACAGAATGATGTCCTAAAAAATTGTGACAACAGGGATATTATAATGATTATAATAATATACTTTGAAATCAAGGCTTTTTATACATGACAATAAATTTAACTATTTTGTTTATGTATGTATTCTCTGTGTATATTATCTTAATTTAATTAGTGGTTAATAACTAAAGGTATACATATTTATAACATAAAATTAATTTCTTTTGAATGAAATATATTTATCATAAAGAAATTTAAGGCCATATTCTCAAATAGTTATTAAATTAAATTTTCTTAAATTAAATTTGAAGATCAGATTGTGTAGGCTGTGGTAAAAGTATAGAATGATGATAGGTGGAAGAGAAAGGGGAAGTGGAACAACCTCAGTGACATTATGACGGATGATCTGTGCGACATTGTCCCTAGATATTATTATTATTATTTTTTTCTTATTAGGAAAACAAACAGTATTAATTACTTACAATAAGAAACAGGTTATTACAACTAATTACCAATTATATGTTTTCACAAATGAAGATTATTATGCCATTTCTTTTTAATTTTATTTGCTGACACTTTGAGACTTTATGTCAGCAACTTGTAATTTTGAAGCACTGTATAATATTAATTGTGCTATTTCATACTGGTTAGTTTTTGGGTAGAATATAAAATTAAGTGTGATGTAGCCATTTCAGGAGAACTTAGTCTCTGAGAAAAAAAGGGGCCATAACTTTCCATTGGGATTAGTGGGATAGGGTGGTAAAGATTATATGGATGGGTAAAATTTGTACTCAAGTTATATCAAAGTCAAGTTCAAGCAAATAAAATTTTTGAAGAAGTTCCCTTCACAAGTCAAGGTGATCTAAGATTGAGTATAAGACAAAAATGGCCACCCCACCAGTCTTGATGGAAAGTTATTAGACTTTTTTGGAAATGATAACTATGCCTATTCATGCCCAATTTTCTTTTTAAAAGTTTGTAAATTAGGTACTTTTTTATGGAATGTATTCTACAGGGTAGCCACAGACTATTTTGTGTTTTAATATTATTCTGTAATTATTCAGTTATTTCAAACAATACAACTTGCATTAGTATAATGTTAATTTATGTTAGTATTCTATTTATAATACTGAAAGATTGATCTGTGATCTGAGATGTTTTTGAGATGGAACTTTAACAGTTAGAAAATGTTGATATTGTCCTTATGATAACTCATCTCCAACTCAAACCCTTTTACTTATTTTTGTTATATTTCATGTAATTCAAGTCATAATATAAACTTCTGTCAAATTATCTTATTGACTCTGATACTTCATATAAAATTGCCATATTAAGCTAATTTTGAAATCCCTCTACATTTTACCAAATATAAAATTTTTTGGACAGTTTTCAACAAAGGATTTCTTTTTGTGGATCACAGCTAGCACCTTCTCTCCCTATGTTACTTTAATATTTAATTTTCATTAATGTCATCATATTTCTGCCACTTTAATATACATATTTTATTTATTTATTTCACTTATAAAAATTGGGTTCCTGTTTTCCTTTTAGTATACATCCATAATATAGGTAATTTTTTATGCAAGAGATATAAAATATAAATTGGTCGTTCAAATTTCTAAAATTGATGCACTACTGATATCAACCAATTCATTGCATATGTAGCAATATAAATAATTTATTTATGGATATGGACATTTTTACTATGCCTGCTAATAAATTTAAGAATAAACTAATGCAGTATATTCAGAACACAGAACAATAAATTCAAATATATTTAAGTATTTTCCTTCTTAATTATATACCTCCATTGGATGGAAATTGTCTATTTGTGGAAGATAAATTGTGGGTAACATAGTGAGTGCACATTAATTTATACTTTAGTTTGTTTATACAATAAAATTTTATGGACCAAAGACCTAATTCTTAGCATTCCATGGATTCACCATGCAGAAACTGGGTCCATCACATGGTAGAGGAGAGAACGCTTGAAAGAGTATGAGACTTGCAACTCAGACTTAGTTTTTTTTTTTAATTGTTTTTGGAGAGAGACAAGTTAGCAGCCCACCTGATGGTAAGTGGTAACCACTGCTCATGGACATTCGTAATGCCAGGGAGCTCAGCAAACCGCTGCCTGCCATGAGATTATTAATCTTTTGAAACCTCGTTTAAAGAAGGACATATTGTAGCAAAGAGGAAACACCGCAGCAGGTAATTCGTTCCAGAGCTTGTATGTACATGGGATGTATGAACGCTGAAAGCGAACCGTGCTTGAGGACATGCTTCCAGGTGGTACGGATGAATCCTACTGCGAGTGCGCGTGGTGCGATGATAAAAAGGGGACGATGGCACCAACTCACATAGTTCCTCAGAGCAATTTCCGTGAAGGGGACGGTAGATCACGCAGAGACATCCAACGTCTCTCCACTGCTCTAACGACTCCAATCTGTCTGTAAGATTGAAATCTCGAACGATTCTCTTATTATTCGCCTTTGGAGGGAGTCAAGTGGGTCGAGCTGGTATTTCGGGAATCCTGCCCAGATATGTGAGCAGTACTCTATGTGCGGGCTAACTTGTGCTTTATATAGCGCAAGCCGCTGTCTTGGAGTGAAGTACCGCCTAGCTCGATTCAGGACGCCCAACTTCTTGCTTGCCAGTTTGGCTTTGTCCTCCAAATGACCCCTAAAATGGCAGGTGCTCGAAATTTCGTCTCTGAGGATCCCAATATTCTCGGATACATGGAGAACAACCCCATGGAATCGGAGCGCCACGACCAATGGGTCCTTCTTCGCAGTGAAGGCACACTCTTGTCTTGTTGGGATTAAACTTGGCTAGGTTCTCTACACCCCATTCATAGGCCCGCCCTAGAGAACCTTCGAGTTCAGACACAAGTTGCAATCGTTTCTCTTGTACCAAGCTCCGGAGACATTCTGATGGCTGGTATACCACGCATCACCCGTGCTGACATGACATGACATAGCAATGCATGTTTTCTATAGATAACGTGTCATTAATTTGCAGAATGAATAGCGTAGGGGAGAGTACCGAGCCTTGTGGTACGCCAGCGTTTATGGTTTTGAGGTCGCAGGAGGAATGGGGGGTTCACCTAGCCAAATTTGATCTTAATAATGCCGCTTTGCAAACTAGTTCTAATATAGAACTTATGGAAGTTCTTGATAATCTTAAAGTCTTTTAATAGGTTGTAGAGGGATTTTCCTGGTATACCCCTCGCACCCACTTTCACGGCATAATAAATTGTTGTTTTCCCTAATACATTTTCCTCCGGCTAGAGCCTTATAAAGCGAGAGTATTACGACTAGAGAAGTCACCTGAACAAGCACCAAGGGTAGATTAAATTGGTCTTGTATATCTATTACCCATAGATTATAGTGCCGCCAATCTTCAGCAATCAATTTCAACGATTTCGATCGCAATATCTAATGCTTGAGTGATTCTCTTGTAAGGAGGAGCATGGTAGAAAGTACACGAGCGAGAGAACTTCACGCACATAATAATACGCGGGTAACAGACGTGCAAGTTACAACTTGAAGTATAGTAGTTTCATAGCTTGAAGTGAAGTAGTATTTGTTAAGAATAAAATAAAACGCACAATAATTTTGCAAATTATCATTTTTAGGTCTTAACTATGAACAACAACTGTGCTGTCGGTGGGGGTGCCGTGCCTGGTGGAGGAGGAGCATATGAAGCTAAGATAGCAGGGCTCTACGATCTACTAGACACCCTTGGCTCTGGACACTTTGCTGTTGTCAAATCAGCGCGTCATGTGTTTACGGGCGAAAAAGTAGCAGTTAAGGTCATTGACAAAAGTAAATTGGACGAGGTCTCTAAATCACATTTATTTCAAGAGGTAAGCCCGTAATTGGTAGTGCCTGTTTTTAGGGTTCCGTAGCCAAATGGCAAAAAACGGAACCCTTATAGATTCGTCATGTCTGTCTGTCTGTCCGTCCGTATGTCACAGCCACTTTTTCCGAAATTATAAGAGCTGTACTGGTGAAACTTGGTAAGTACATGTATTCGGTAAACCGCATTTAGATTTTTACACAAAAATAGAAAAAGAACAATAATTTTGGGGGGTCCCCATACATAGAACTGAAAGTCAAAAAAATATTTTTCATCGTACCCATCTATGGATAGGTCTTCAAAAATGATATTGAGGTTTCTAATATAATTTTTTTTTAAATTCAAAAGTTTGTGGGAGAGACACTTCCAAAGTGGTAAAATGAGTGTCCCCCCCCTGTAACTTCTAAAATAAGAGAATGATAAAACTAGAAAAAATATATTATGTACATTATCATGCAAACTAACAACGACAATTGGTTTGAACGAGGTCTAGCAAGTAGTTTTTTTAATACGTCATAAACGTTAACCGAAATTTGCTTTCATTTAATCAACTGAAATACTCGCTACTACGGAACCCTTCATGTGCGAGTCCGACTCGCACTTGGCCGGTTTTTTATCTTCTACTTACATCTAGAGAAGAGGTAGGTTCCACTAGATACTCTATATCTTGTTTACGGACATGGATTTCAAACGCTGGTGTAACCTTTATAATACAAGATACAAAAACGCTATTCCTATTTATTATCTAATTATAGATATTATGTCATGTATGAAATGATCGGAGAAATAGATTGGCGCCTTTTTGCCTATAAATATAATAGTTTTTGTGAAACTATGACATAATATTTTGCATGAAAAACTTTATTCATAATATTACTTACTATAATGTTAATGACTGAGTGAATTATATATTTTAACTTTTAAGTGCGCCTAGTGGTATTACCCCCATTAAAACAATATTCAGTTAATGAAAAATGATATATGTATAAAATAGTTTATGAGTGCTTCAGCCATTTATAAAGAACTTATCTAAAATCACATCACACTAATATTATAAAGGCGAAAGTTTGTGACTGTGTATGTTTGTTACTTCTTTACGTCTAAACGGCTGGAGCGATTTTATTAAAATTTGGTATGGAGTTAGCTGACACCCTGGATTAGCACATACGCTACGATTTATAAAGTTTAACGCGGGTAAAACCGCGGGGCACAGCTAGTAAGACATAAGTATTATCTATTTTCAGATATACAAGATTAAATTACCAATTTATGATTCTCAGGTCCGTTGTATGAAGTTAGTGCAGCATCCAAATGTTGTTCGGCTGTACGAAGTAATAGACACACAAACTAAATTATATCTAATACTAGAATTAGGAGATGGCGGGGATTTATACGACTACATTATGAGGCATGAATCAGGTTTATCCGAAACCCTAGCTCGAGATTATTTTCGTCAAATAGTGCGTGCAATCTCATACTGCCACAGGTAATCCATTATTTACACAATATCTATTTTGTGAATTAGTTAATGTACTTTATTTATAATTATCAAGCAACCATTTGTTAATAATGATTATTAATTATTACTTACTCAGGTTACATGTCGTTCATCGAGATCTGAAGCCAGAAAATGTGGTGTTCTTCGAAAAATTAGGTGTAGTGAAATTGACTGACTTTGGGTTTAGTAACAAATTTTGTCCTGGTCAAAAACTGGAGACTTCATGCGGATCTCTGGCATATTCAGCTCCGGAAATACTTCTTGGGGATTCATATGATGCACCTGCAGTGGATGTATGGTCCCTTGGAGTTATTCTTTACATGCTTGTTTGTGGCCAAGCTCCTTTTCAAGAAGCTAACGATAGTGAAACTCTGACTATGATTATGGATTGTAAATACACGATACCACAACATATAACAAATGCTTGTAAAAGGTATGTTTCAACTATTTTTCTGTCTATTCTTTGGTGTTTATTTTATGTACAATGGTAATATAATTTTGTTCCACAGGCTTATAGGGAGAATGTTAGTAAGGGAACCTGAGAAACGTGCAACTCTTTCTGAAATAGGAGCTGACCCTTGGGTGACAGTAGGTGAGGGTGTCACGGTAGAAGACTTTGACACGCCTCTCGTTGCCAAAGAACAACTTTCAGAGGAAGACAGAACAGCGATTGTTCAGAGGATGGTTAATGGATCCATAGCTACTAAAGAAGATATTCTAGAATCCCTAGAAAAAAATGATTATAATCATATCACTGCCACTTACTATCTGCTCGCGGAAAGAAAACTCAGAGCAAAAAGGTACTTTTTATACTACTACTAATTATGATACCTGATTTGTACATATTAAAACGTAGAAAAATAAAGTGCTTTGTATTTAACGGTGTAATGGTATCAAATTTAGTTAAATGTCCCACTGGAATTCAGCTAAATTGTAGCGGAACGAAACTAGGTTTAACTTAGATACGTAATTGAGCACCAACTTCAGATGTAAAGTTAAATTGTAAAGTTCTTGTACTGTCAATTATAATGTATTACTAGCTTTTGCACACGGCTTCGCTCGCGTTAAGAAGTATTATTATTTAGCAGCTTTACTTTTGTTTAGAGTGTGTAAAAAAATAGGGCCTACAAAACTTCTTTATACACAATATTCTTAAGTAGTCTGTCACTAGGTACTAAATCTTAAAGTTATTGGGTGACAAACTCGTGAGCAAGCAACATAAAACTGTCCATATTTCTCATCAAATCAGCAAAATATTCGTCAGATATTACGTAGTTTTATCACCATTCCTGTCGTAAGTCATAATTGAAAACTTGCTCCAGTCATTAACCACATAATATCTGACAATTTCTGAACGCACCTCCATCGCTCTATCTTATGTTCCGTACATTAAATAAGACAGAGCACGAAACAAACATGCACCGTCGCCAACAATAGAGACGACAGTACATTCTTCAACTTCTCCATTAACGTTCAGATTTTCTTTAGCCATTTAAAAAAATTCTAACCTAAACGAAACCTATACTTAAACCAAACGAAAACAAATTCCAAATACAAAGCAGAGGCTTTAACCTAAACTACTAAACCGAAACAAAATAATTAAACCGAAACAAAATAAATGCAGTCTAAAATACACACATCAACACAATCTAGGGATATTGAACATTTCATTGATTATCTAGAAAACTATAAACATTTTGTTATGACTGTAAATGGAAGAATTAAAGATAATTTCATGGCCGATATTTAAACATTAACAACACGATGCGATTTTGTTTTTCTAATTAATAAAAGTCTTAAATTAATTAAGCCATAGAAAATTACTGAGTGAACAAAAACATTTTATTCTTATAAAATTATTCAATCGAATTAAATGAATAAAAATCTTACCAAATCTGATAATCAGTAATCGGTATTTCCTCCTCTAACATTAATCACACAGCGGCAACGATTTTCCATACTTAAAATTAAGGTGTCAATGTCTTGCTGGGGTATGCAGTCCCAAGTTCTTTTTAAATGTTCGAAAAGTTGTTCTTCTGTTGTCAAGTTGGGCGGAAAATCCCTCAATGCTCTTCGCTGTAACATGTCCCAGGCGTGTTCAATTGGGTTTAAGTCTGGCGACTGTGGAGGCCAATCTAATACCTGAACATCGTGTTCTCGAAGGGCGGCCCTCACCAGCCGCGCTGTATGGGAAGGTGCATTGTCATGCATGAGCTGAAATTCTTGCCCCGTTAGGGCCCTGAGCGGGACAATGACACGTTCTACTACCTCCTCACGGTATCTATGGGCAGTCATGCTGCCCTGAATCCAAATGAGTTGGGTTCGTCCGCCGATTCGTATTCCTGCCCACACCATAATTGTCCCGCCTTGGTAAGAGTGGACCTCCTGTGGATGTCGGAGACGGCTGACCCTGCCTGGAGTTCTCCAAACGCGTGTTCGTCTCGAATCTGGATGAAATCCATAGCGGGACTCATCAGTGAACAGCACCAATGACCATTGTTGATCACTCCATGTCAAATGTTCTTGAGCCCATAAAAGTCGCCTACCGCGATTGCCACGTCGCAGCGCTGGGACTCGTAGCGGTCTGCGAGCATGAAGACCAACTTCATGCAGCCTCCTTCGCACGGTTTGGTCGCTCACCAGCAGCTGCTGACCCTCCTGGAGCCTTTGCACTAGTTGCATCGCTGTGATATTGGGTAGTCTTCTGGCGGTCATTTGGAGAAATCGATCCTGTCTCTGAGTGGTAACACGATATCTACCTGTGTGCCGTTCTGCCACATCTCCAGTAGCGCGATAACGTGACCACAGCCTGGATACCACATTTTGGCTTGTGCCCAGAGACTCAGCAACGACGCGTTGAATAGCACCGTTTTGTAACATGCCAACTGCCCGTAACATTTCATCTCGACTCAAATGATGGCGTGGCATGACGCTAAAAAGCTTACACAACCAATTGAGAAAAGAAAATAAAACAATTTATCAGGTTTTCTTCAATTAACACGCAAAAAAAATTTTAATGCAACTTCTTGAAATTAGATACAACTCAAGATTGCGCTGTGCTTTGCGTGTTTTCATTTGTTTCTCATTTTAATTTTTAAATTTTGAATAAAGAATAGACAAGGTTTAAATCTGTAAATAAACTTTTTAAGGAAACTAAATAGGTTTTAAACAATAAAGCCATGTTTGATTTCAAAATAACGTATCCCTAGACTTTGTTGATGTGTGTATGCCAAGTAAAGTACAGCCAAAACCAAAATATATATAACTCAAAGGTGACTGACTGACATAGTGATCTATCAACGCACAGCCCAAAAATTAAAAAATAATCACAATTTTTTATACACGAAAGTAAAGCCGCAAAAACTATACCTAATTAATAATAATATTTCTTAACGCTAGATATATAATCTATGCACTATGCACAAAAATGGTTAATTCAGAGTTCTCTCCAAAATAACTCAATGTAGCTAGCATACAGAAATTCGTATATTTAAAATTGAAAAGTTACTAATCTTATATAGCCTGTATCTCAAAATCCTTTCTTAGGGGATGCCTACGTCATGTAGCTTTATGCATGCAAGTCTCAGCCCGATCGATTTAAAATTGACAAAGTTTGATACAAAGTTTCATCCCCTATTTTATCCCCTTGGGGGTAGAATTAATCAAAATCCTTTCTTAGCGCATGCCTACGTCATAACATTTACCTGCATGCCCAATTTTAGCCCGATCCGTCCAGTAGTTTGGGCTGTGCGTTGATAGATCACTATGTCAGTCAGTCAGTCACCTTTGAGTTATATATATTTAATACACGATACAATAATTTTGTATCAAAACGAGTAGTGTCGAACTATGATGCAAGTAATACGTACAATAAGCGCTCTCCTAAAACGTAAACTTTTGACTTTCTATACGTAGACGATCTTTATACCTATACATAAAAAGTGATTCGTAGACATAATAACCAAGAACTTTGAGAACTTTAACTACTCTTTTCTATATCATTTTCACCGTCTTTTCTTATTATTTATTCAATAAATAAACGTCACTGAGGTAAGTTTCCAAGAAAGGTACAGACGCCAGCACATCCAGCTATCCCAATCTGTCAAATTTCTTTTATGGAGTTTTAACTTTATCACTTAAGGTTCACTTTCAATTGGGGAATTTTGACAGATTGGGGTAGCTTGATGTGCTGGTGTCTGTACATGTTTATACTTCCTAAATAAATTCAGCAAATTGCTAATTTATTTAGACTTCAATATAACTAGTTAAACAAGAAAATTGTATTATTTTAAATTTCCCACAACTTCACTAGGTATTACCCCGTACATTGGTGTCTGTCTGTCTCAGGCAGGAGACTACTCGCGCCGCGCGGCGTCCCGAGGTGCTCAGTGTAGTCCGCGGGCCGGCCGCACCCGCGCCGCCTGCGCGTACTCTACTTGCGCCGCCGACGCTTTCCGCCGCGCCGCGCACCCCGCAGGACGTGCCGCCAGTAAGTGATGTCCGCGCCCTTCTTGCTGAGTGCAGGCTCGATTCATTCATACAATACATGTAACTTTTGCAGAGATCGAGAAAATGCAGTATTGTCCGAGAGGAGGAGGACGACGAGGAGAGTGCGGTGGCAGGCGCTTGTGCTCGCGCGGCAGATGCAAGGCGCGGCTCTCGCTCCGAGGGCCGCCTCCATCTAGCCGCTCGAGCGCATGCCGCCCACGCGGCGCCCGCTGCGTCACCACGTCCAACACACCTCGCAGACAACTTAACGAAGGTTGGTTTGCGTTCACGACCTAAAGACGTTGACCCTCGATAAAATGGCCAAAAAGCTATCCAACCCTACTTTCCTATGTTTCAGGTCAATCTAGATGACGGGGGTAGCGCTGAGGCATCGACGCGCGGTGCGCCACCACCCGCGCCGCCGCCCGCGCGTCGACAACGGCTCGACTGCCGCCGGCGGCGCGCCCGGGCCGGCTCGTGCTCGTCGTCCGATCTGTCTGATGACGACTCCGAGAAGAAGAAGCGAGCCGCCGAGCACGCTGACGCACCACCCGAGCGTGCCCGTCGGGACTCCCACGATGACTCGAGTGACAGCCAAGAACGCGGCAGTGGTGCGAGTGCGCCGGGAGGCGCGCGGGCTGGCGCCCCTGCGGCCGCGCCCGCGTCCGCGCCTGCCGAGCGCGGAGCAGGGGGAGTGGGGGGCGCGGCGGGGGACGGGCGCACGGGAGGCGCGGGCGCGGCGGGCGGGCGGCGGCGGCGCGCGGCCCGCAAGGAGAGCCGGCTGCGCGAGTCACGCTCGCTGAATCGCATCGCGGAGGTGGAGGAGGCGGGGGCGGGGGCGCGCTGGGCGGGCGGCGGGCTGGTGGCGCTGTGCGGGCGGCCCCTGCTGCGGCTGCTGGCGGCCGCGCGGCCCCCGCCCTCGGCGCGCCGCCTGCACGGCCTGTGCTAGCTGTTCCGGAACGAGCCCGTCGGTCGCGCCAAGTCGAAGACTACCACCTGTCGACTCGTTGAGTAAAATATCTGTAGTTTTGGAGATTATTTATTCCGGCGACGACCTCGAGTTCGATTAAGGAATCGGCGATATTGACTCGCCCATGTCTATATTCGTCTTCGTGTAAGAGCTGCCCGCCGTGTGAATAGACATTTACGACGGTTAAGTGAGTATTTATCGTCGTATTAAATTATTATGAGAGCCGAAAGCAATATATTATAATTTAAAAGTGCGTGACGGAGGTCGTTGTCGATTTTATAAGCTATCTGATATTTGAACGTTTCTACCTACGGTATATTTATTAAAAAATCCTAACAGGAAAACAGGGTTGTTAAAACGATTCAGTTATTAAAGCATGTAATAATGACTACAAATTGTATGTGATGACAATTTCACAGATTTTTTTTTCTATTATGGACGCTTTACAGTAAAACTAACAAATAATTCAAAACTATGGAGTCTCACGCTTATAATGGCTTCCACAATTATTAATTGATTGAAAAATTTTCAATACGTAATTTGCCGCGTAAAGGAGGGCAAACCTAATAAAATAAAAACAATAGACAATTTACATTGTTAAATAATTGCTAGCTAAGAACAAACTTTACAGCAAAAAGCATAAGACCTTCGTGGTGTAAGGGAGTGCCGAAGCATATCTTATGTAGATTTTTCGAGTTTTGGCAGTCGATTGAACTGGTATACACATGTAGGGTGCACTAATAAAAATCAGCAAATGTTATAAATATGGTTTCAAATATTCACTTTGCCAGATCTTTGGAGGACCTACCATACCATAGGGAAATATTGACGATCATTGTATGTTTTGTATGCATTTAAATGTGCAGCGTATTTTAAATATTTAATAGCTTAATCCATATCTTACAGACAGCACGGGCTCGACAATAACTCGTTCGCTGATCCCTTAGAGTGCGCTGGTAACAAGTGGGTTCAAGCTTTTGTGATCTACGCGAAGCTTAAGCAAGCGACGTTATCATTAGCACATTGCGGTAATTGTTTTATTTTACAAGTACAAAAAAATATATAAATATATTTCTATTAGGTTCGCTAAACTGGCAAGAAGACTAATAAACATTAGTCGCCAAAACAGGACTTAGTGTTGGACGTTCTCGAATTGAACACAACATTCTACACAACATATTTGTTCATTATAATCACATAATAAATATTTCAAGCCATTAAATCAAGAGGATAGGCATGAAAAAAAGCGGCCAATTACGAGACGGAGTCTCCCATGAAGAGTTCCGTAGCAGCGTAACATAGTATAAAAGTTCTTGTAGTAGTTGATTGAATTAAAGGTAAATTGCGGTTTACGATTTATGACGTATTAAAAAAACTACTTACTAGATCTCGGTCAAACCAATTTTCTGTAGAAGTTTGCCTGGTAATGTACATCATATATTTTTTTAGTTTTATCATTCTCTTATTTTACAAGTTACAGGGGGGAGGGGGGCACATTTACCACTTTGGAAGTGTCTCTCGCGCAAACTATTCAGTTTAGAAAAAAAATATATTTGAAATCAGTATTATTTTTAAAGATCTACCCTAGATATCCCACACGTATGGGTTTGATGAAAAACAATTGAGTTTCAGTTATAAATATGCGAAACCCCAAAATTTTATGGTTTTTTTTTATATTTTTGTGTGGAAATCTTAACGCGGTTCACAGAATACATCTACTTACCAAGTTTCAACAGTATAGTTCTTATAGTTTCGGATAAAAGTAGCTCTGACATACGGATGGACAGACAGACATGACGAATCCATAATAGTTCCGTTTTATGCATTTGGCTACGACACCCTGAAAAAAAATTAATGAAAAAACTGATCAAGCAAAAATGTCAACTTCGTTGCTATAGGTGTTGTAGGCAGAACACATACGGTACCATGATGTGGGCCGACTGTAACTTTTGCGACAAGGGGCAGATTAAGAATTATTCTATTGCGAGTGCGGCTTGCTTGCAGGACAGCTAAATTAAATTTTCCAGGTAAAAAGGGACTGTCTAGTTTCCTTTTACTTAGTAATTTTGTAGGTATTATATAGATTGTTTATATAATACCTATATATAAAGATTCTATTACGTACCAGTGTAATTAGTTGAATTCATGAGACTTTGGATTTAGGCAAATATTATGAATGAGCGTATGACAAATGATACAAATTTCTTTAATTTATTGTCATTCTGCTCATAGCTTTGGCATTGTTAGAGTTTTAAGCATCTTCGACACGGTAGCAAACCAACGCCCTAATAGAGGTCACCCTGGTGGTTGCCATCCATCTAGACTGCACAACTGCAGTCTATAGGCTTTACGACACCATATTGTTAATTGTTTTTTTAAGTGCCCTCAACGTAGGTATATAGTTCATCGTATGACACAACTTGAAAATAACAACAAAATGGCGGCGGCATGCTAATAATAGTTTTCATGTGTATACCCCTTTTCGGTACATTATGTATGTGTAATAAAGAATTGCAGATATATCCGGAATTTCCGGTACAAGGCCCAGGAAATTTGCCCTGACAAAATATTTCCTTAATCTGATTCTTTACATTTTACCGTAAAATGACTCCCAAGTTAATAATTGGGTGGGTAGGGGTTCGCTACACTAACCTCATTATTAAAATCACAAAATAAGACTTCAATTGTGACGTATTCACCCTTACTGTAATAGCGTCCTTAATACATTATCTATTGACGAACCTACATTGAGTACCTTTCATCTGAATCCCTCATTATGTTGGTTATACAGGGTGTGAACATTCATTTTAAAGATTTTAATACAACCGCTAATGTAATCACTTCACTACTATGTAAAGCGATAATTGTAATGACTGCCACAGGTGATCCCTACATTGATATTTTACTCTCATATAGGCCCAATTTTAATTCGAGATCGTGAACTACAAAAAAGGATGTGAAATTCACTTCCAATTCCAACAACACCATACTCTCGATTTAAAGTTCATGTAGTACACACGGCTATACATCAAGCTATACTTTTCCAATATAAGCTGACCTCTCATTGTATAGAAAGCCTATACAACACGAGATCAGCTTATACTGGAAATGTATAGCTTGATATGTAGCCGTGTGTACATAATGTATGCATCATCTACTTAATATTGATAAGACATGTATATATCCATGTATACCTGCAGATTTCTTGCATAGTATGTATATAAAATCACGCTTATATGTGGTATATTTAATCATGTAGGAAACGTAACTGTAAACTATCATATTAATAATGGATGCCACCAATAATATAGTAATATATTACGCGATGGGTTTTAGATCCCTTACAAATATTACAGTGAAATGTTTACAATGTATTGAGTGTTCGATCTTTTATTATTATACAGCAATGATATTCAAAGAAAATAATTGTTTTACATATATACGTCAACATGAATAATGTACGTCATTAGAATGAGCTCAACTTACGTATGAAGTGAACAACCTATAGAATTCCAGTTAGGAAAATATACAAATGCTGTTGTTTAAATTAAAGTGACTCAGTTGATGGTATAAATTGTAGGACTGCAGAAAATGCGAAAAGAAATTTATGTACCATACTAACGGAATATCAATTCCTTTTCGCGTCTTCTGCTTTATTCTATGTTATTCAAATCTATAGAAAGTTTGAGCTCTTAAATTACCCCAAATTTGATTTTATTAATTTAATCACCATTTTAAATAAGAGTGTGTAAGAAGTGACGTCATGTCATGCTGTATGTATATGCGATTCTCTTTTACAATAGCTATGTAATAATATGTATCATCATCATTACAGCTTAAATAAGTCCACTGCTGGACAAGCCTCCCTCAAGAATTATCTTGAGGGGATTTGCCATAATCGCCACGCTTGGCGATCGCAGTATGATGGTCGTAGTACTCAGAAGGAAGCTGCTTCCCGTCCTCTGGTAGATATTCCCTCGGGTCGACTTCTACGCCCCCCACGGGATGAGATGGGGTGATGATATTCTGATTCTGATATTTGTCGCCGTCACCACACAGCATAATATGTATGACCAACACTAATTGAACGAATTCTAATATCATTTATTTTTTTTCGAACCTCGTTTTTATGACAAGGTTAAGTCATTCCAGTACTGTCAATTTACTGAAGACATTTCATCTCCACAGACGAGTACATGATAGAACGTGTATAGGTACTAATTATCTAGTCCAGACGAAGAATTAAAAATTAAATTAGAAGGAAACGTAGTGATATTTAGTTAAGTCGCATAACATTGTCACTATTATGACGATTTGCGATAAGCTGTACCATACAATGACTGACAAATAAAACTGAAGAGGACACTATTGTTACTAATTTTATTTTACTTTAGTTGCGTGTTACTACAGCATGTAACGTCATGAAAGAACCTCTATCAATAATGAATCCTGTACACACGGCTACATATCAAGCTATACATTTCCAATATAAGCTGACCTCTTATTCTATGGAAATCCTATACAACGCGAGATCAGCTTATACTGGATGTACAGCTTGATATTTAGCCGTGTGTACATGCAGTCGAACTAGATTTGCAATGCTAAAAATATTCTGTCCTTTTCATACGAACACCTGCAGCAGGTTATGGAGTCACATTGAATTTCGTTAGGTCGTGAAAAACGGTCAATATTAATTGACTTATTTCATGATGTCCAGAGATTTGTTATTAGATGACCAATACCAACTAAATTTTAATATCATTGCATTTTTGTGATTCCATTTCGTAATACCAAGGGAAGACAAGCGTCATGTTAGAACATGTGTACTAATTATGGGTGCTCCGTTATAGCTGGCATGCTGACGAAGACTCATGCCTCTTTACAATGTAACACCAATGTAAGTTACAGGAAAACACGTGTGTCTATGAGACATGACCCCTCGTCGCTATGTAAACGAGCAATTGTAACTGATATGACGATAACGTGTTGTAGATTGCTACAAAACATCTTGACTGAGCGTTGGGAACTTAAATACTTGATTATTCGTAAACAGATACTGCACGCAATATTTCAATGTATTACAAGTTTGCCGACCAATAAAGCCAACATGTTTTGCAGGCAGTATAATGCCATTTAAATTTATTGTGAAAAGAACATACCTAATTATTATCTTTCCTTGAATTTCTTAACTGTTACATTTCACCCTCTTTATCAAAATATATCTAAACAATGATCAACTCGAGAAATACTTGTGCTATTGGGTCGAATATTTACAGCTCATCAATGTTTTTTTCTTTATAAGGAATGAGATGTCTCTTTTTACTAATTATACTTACGCCATGTATGTCGTTTTTGGTTTGGACTGTAGTAGCCGGTTCACACAACATAAAACTGCTTATAGTTTTCTACCAGTAGACTTAACGAACGATTTAGATAGCCAGCCCATCCAGCTACCCCAATCTGTCAAATTTCTTTAATAGATTTTAAACTTTATCACATAAGCATAAGGTTCACTTTGACTTGGGGAAATTTGACAGATTGGGGTAGTTTCGGGGCGTCTGTACAATAACTAAATAGCAGCATTCGAGTCGATAGTTAATTTACTTTTTCTGAGCTTGTGCTCAATGCTGACTAGGCTGGAATATCTGGGTTCTATCAACTGGGTTTTATATAAATATAAAACCCAGTTGCTATGGGTTATTGGTAAAGATCAGTCATTCAAAAGACAATTTTCTCCAGGACTTTCAATTCAATTTCCATGAACGTTGGTTAAAGTTTTGTGGTTATCGTTCATTGGCTAAACGTAGCGTTTAAGTTGTTGTGTTGTCCTTCCGTTGCAAAATTGTGTGTGTTGTGTTAAGGAACTTTAGTTTGTTTCGTGTGGACCAGCCATAAAAGTAATACAGTAATACCCCGCTTTACGCGACCCCGTTATACGCGGTTTCACTATAACGCGAATTTAGACTTTGGCGTTCAAATGCCTTGTATTACGCGAAAGAATGTGTTAAACATAATGTAGTCATTAACTTCTCTTTGGTTATTCCTTCCTCTGAACATTCTGATTGAAGAATTAGGGATTCCCCGTCCTAAGTCTTTGTTTTGATTCCCTCGTTCGTTTAATTTGTTCAGTCGTGTTTAGTTCGGCTGGCAGTCGTGTTTTAACATTTGTTGGAGATTACATACATACATACATAATTTAACGCTACGTCAAAAATGACGCCTATAAAGAAAAAAGAGCGTAAAACCGTAACTTTGTAATTGAAGATAAAAGTGTTAAGAATACTGGAAAATGGAGGTAAAGCAACAATTGCTGAGAGAGATTTTGGACTCTAAGAATCGACTGTAAGATTAAATGATTCGTATTTTTTTAAATTAAATTTTGACTATGTTTAATCATAAACCTCGATTTACGCGAAATTCAGTTAACGCGGTTTTTTCCGGAACGTATCCCTCGCGTAAAGCGGGGTATTACTGTAATTAGTTTGATCTTTTCAGGTCATTCTGTCACCCATATGACAGAGATTATCGTAATATTATGTAGTATGTATGTGGTACTAATCTAAATTCCATACGCTGAGTACATTTATGAAATTAAAAACCTGTGTAAAAATCACACATACCGTGACGATTATTAGTAATAGACGTGATCAACCAGCGCGTCGCCATTGGCTAGTCGGTCGAAGGTGCCTGTTCTGGCTAAGCTGAATCTCGCTGGATGGTTAAATTTATTCATGCATAATTTAATTTCGTCCTTGTTTAAAATAACAAAATAAAACTGTTACTTTTATCCAGGATCTTAGATAATAAGTGTTCACCTTCATCTTTATTAGATCACAAAGATAATTTTACAAATGAGCTTTTCTAACGCAAACAAGCTAATATTTGTTTGTTTATATTTTAATTTCCTTATATCTGCTATGATCTAATAATGATTCTGAACAACCAATATGGCCGGTGAACACTAATTAGGTACCGATGACCCTGTATATGAGTACATACACTAATGTGTATATGGAACGAAATTCTTATATTTTTCTTCCTAAAAAGATTTGACAAATCTATGTGTTTTACAAAATATAAATTAATTAATAACTGTCCGACATTGATATGTTCCAAAATCTAACGAACAAAATACTGTAAAAAAAATATTTCTCTAACTAGTCTTTGGTTTTTATAATTCTTAAATCTCATAATCTTTGATAGTCCAGTACAATATTATAATACTAATAACAAGGACACTACTTCTACGTGCATGTCTTTTTTTATGTAAAACATCAACACTTCTTGAATTCTTATAAAAAAAACAACTTTATATTATTATTATTATATGCAACATATGCTACTTATTTTTATTAAAATTGTACTCTTCAATTTAAGCCACCAAATGGCTTTCAAATCACAAAATTATAAATCGGCTATGAACCCACAATCTTATTAGTTTTTGTTCCGTTGACCATCCGATTGTAATATTTTTACCGGTTTCTGATATCGCATTGATAAGGGTCTAGAGATTTATCAATAATAATCCCTTATCCACGGCGAATAAAAAAAATGTAAAATTTTTTACTGACAACCGTTTTCCTCTTTATTATAATTATGAAGTAAAAAATACATTTGAATTAAAGATAGGAACGTAGAAAAGTGGTATCAAAGTTTGTAATATAACGATGCTTCCAACCGCATGTCATGTCTGGTGTTAGATAGCATATTAGTAAATCCGACACTACTTACCCATTTCCATAAATAATGTGCTATCTGACGCCAGATTCATATTTGTGTTAAATTTTCTACCTCTAATCTGAATGCGGTTTAGTCAAATGCCTAAATATAAATTAAATAACTGTTTCATATTCGTATTGAGTTTGTAGCCGATGTCTAATCTAAAAATGAATGCGGTTTATATTTCGGATTCTCAATAATTATTTATTAAATAATTATATAGCACATTACTTCAGTATTACAACTATATTCTTAGGACCTAAATTCAAAGTTCACAATGGTCGTGTTTATTTTAAAATTTAGACCGCGTGCCACAATTGTAAATTCATTATTTAGTTCAGGTAACCTCAAAGGACAGACGGACTAAAAACCTATGTAAGCTATCTTAATTATTTGCGATTGTACACCCTTAAATAATGATGTTTCTTGTGGGAATGTATCTAAAATATTGAAGATGTTACCTTGCAGTGTCAAAGAATAAGTTAAACAGAACAAAAAGATAACACGACAGCCATGTCGGGTTTGAAAAAGTTATTTTGATCAAGTAAATTTGCTTCGTTCCTATAGATGAAAGTGATGATAAACGATGAATACAACAATATTTCTCGTAGGCGTTATATATACATTTTATGCACTTACGGTAGTGTTGACAGTACAATTGTCATGCAAAATGCATGCTAAAATGTGTTTGGATTATATATATATATATTCAGATTTATTTTGAACAAAGATTGTACTATAATTTGACATAAAATATTATTGCTGCCCCAAATATTTCTATCTTAATACAGGGTGTAATATTTCTTTGCACTATAGTCAGAATAGCATTCTGAAAATTATAGCCGAGAACCACAAGTCGCCAATTATTTGCCGTTTTGTAAGGTTAATTGTAAATACTAACACTAGAAAATAAGTTATTTTTATGTTACTAACACTCTATGGATTTATTTGTCCGCAATAAAATTATACAATACAATACAATACAATAGGTTCTACTGACTATTCTTAAAGGGTTAAATTCACTTTTTTAATAATATTGGCCAATTTTAAGTTCCCTAAGGAATGAAAGAATCTCCGTCTATATAAGAGTCCTAATTAACCCTTAAATGCATACGGTATCAAAAATGATACCTAAAGTTTGAATTAGGTTATGGTCTCAAATTTAATGTAAAGCTAGTTTGCTTTTAAAATATTTATGTATATTGATTCATTTCTAAACGAAATAAAGTGTAAAAACTTGGATTCATCTAGTATAGTCTATGGTTTTCTGCCATTTTCAAAAGTTAGTGAACGTTCGTAGTACAGGTATTCCCGCGTGATTTTGTTTTTGTTGTGGCTTTCTGTTTTAGAGACTTTTCGTCCAACAAAAATTGTTCTGACCATCGTAAGTATGCAATTCATATTATCGAGTACGCGTATTTACTTTATTTGTGGGCTTTCATACTCTAATTTGCTATTTTTGTGAGGTATCAAAATTGATACTTCATGCATTGGCGCCAAAAAAAAATTCAAGAATTACTTACTTGCCTGAATGTCGTATTATATTTGTTTTTGGCTTCTAATGGCATAAAATATCGCATATTCTTGGTTTTGGGTGATTGCTACAACTGCTTGATGCTTTTATTTACAGATTATGGCTAAGCGATTAGCAGAACGTGACATCGAGGGATATTTGCGGCAACTGGAAAGTGGAGAACTGTCTGATGACAATTTTGAGGAAGATGAAGACGAAATTGGATATTATGCTGATCGTAATGATATTTTAGCTGATTTAGAAGGCAGCTCAGATCATGTAGATGGTGATCCTGATCATGTAGATGGTGATCCGCCAATATTATTTGACGATGAAAATGGCAGTTTAGTTTCAAATGAGGAGGTTGAACCGCCACCGCTCCCATCGACTTCTTCAGTAAGTGTTACTGGAAATATAATCACTCGTAACCTAGTTTGGAAACGGAAAAATTTAAACCTTGTCGAAGAAGCTTTAGCATTCAAAGGAAATACAACTTACCCACAGAATATTATGGAACTTTCCACCCCATACCATTTTTTTTCTTATTTCTTTGAAGATGATTTGCTCGAACAAATAGTAAATGAATCCAACAAGTATGCAATACAAATAAATGCTAACTTCACCGATACTATTACCGTCTTGGAGCTTCGTAAATTTTTAGGCATACTTATCTATTCTTCTGTCTACCATTTCCCAAGTGTGCGATCGTATTGGTCAGCAAAAGCTAGATTTGCACCTATCGCAGATACTATGACTGTAAATCGCTTTGAAAAAATTCGCCAAATTTTCCATATGAATGATAACGTACATCACCTTCCCGTTAGTCATTCTAATCACGACAGATTGCACAAGATCAGACCTGTGATCGATTATCTGAACAAAAGATTTGTGACTGTTCCTTTTGAGCATAGACTATCTCTAGATGAACAAATGTGTGCAACCAAGATTTCACACTTCATGAAGCAATACTTACCAAACAAACCCCATAAGTGGGGTTTCAAATTTTTTGTCTTATGTTGCTTGATGGGATACGCGTACAGGTTTGAGATCTATTCAGGGGCCAAACTATTGAAAGATTACAAAATGAACCTGATTTAGGTGTCGTGTCCAACACAGTCATCCGTTTGTTGCGATCTGTTCCTCGAAAAGTAAATCATATCGTGTATTTCGATAACTTTTATACAAATTGTGCTCTACTCTATTATCTTTGGGGAGAAGGAATCTACTGCTTGGGCACTGTGCAAAGAAATAGACTAGGAAAGACCTGCAAGTTGCCAGAAAAAAAAGACGTAATGAAAGCTGATGTTCCCAGAGGGTCATACTGTGAAAATGTTACTCATTATAATGGATTAGACCTGGCAGCTACTAGTTGGAAAGACAACAAGCAGGTCTTATTGCTTTCGACGTATGTAGGAGCAGAACCAGTAGAAACTATCAAACGGTTTGACAAAAAGCAAAAAGCTACTATTGAAATTCCTTGCCCTAGAGTCGTGAAAGAGTACAATGCTCATATGGGCGGCGTCGACCTAATGGACAGCTACTTAGGTCGGTACCGCATCAGAATGAAGTCTCGCAAATGGACGACACGAATGTTTTATCATCTGTTAGACATGACGGTCATCAACGCGTGGGTGCTCTATAAAAAAGTACTGACCAAAAAAGGAGAGAATCCGAAACAAATAATGAATTTAGCTGACTTTAGAACAGATCTAGCAGAATCTCTATGTAAGTACCAAAGTTATAATCATGATAACAAACGTGGTCGGCCAAGTTCTAGTCGCTTAGAAGAAGTAACCGTCAAGAAAGCAAGAACAACTCGAGCGCATGAACAAGCAATGCCAACAAGAGACGTCCGTTTTGACAATGTAGGGCATGAAAGAGAATATTGTAATAAGAGAAATAAGTGTAAATATAATAACTGTCGGAAGTTGACATCTTTATTGTGTTCAAAATGTAAGGTGTCTTTGTGTGACAACAGAAACAATAATTGTTTCTATTTATTTCATAAAAATTAAAACCAACATTTTTTTTGAGCTAAATACATGGAGTATCAAAAATGATACTTGAAGTTTTATTAGAAATAAATATATTAAAAGTTGGAAAATATTTTTTTAATTATTTTTCCCGAGTTTTGTACCCCTAATTCTATTATATATATTTTTTTCAGAATATTTAAAAATTTCATGCATTTAAGGGTTAACTCAATGACTGACTTTACGAAAGATTTTTGCAATTTTTCGGTAGCGATTAAAGAACAAGCTATAATAATTGTTAAGTACCTTCCCTCAAAATGGCATACATTATTCAGGCAGTAGGTATATATTTAAAATAATCATAAAGCAACGTTTATAATTGAGCGTGCAAGCTGCAAGGCAATGTATGCGGTAGCTGGTGTTATTAACGAGGTTCCTTGTAGATATTAATAAATTTCTTCTTTATCTTCTGGAACATCCGGCCCAGATGCGTAGATAACGATTTCGCAAATGCTTGGAAAAAATATCATGTTTAGGTACTTTCTATATTGTATAATACTGTCGGAATTTCCTTATCATTTTTTTTCCCTGATTAAACTATAATGGTAAAGCAATAATTTCTATGGCAATACCATTCCACAATTGGCGGGTACATCAGAGGGTTCACGGGCGGTGGCATAAGTTTGGGATTCGCTTGCAAGTCTTCTTCATTATGAAATTTAGTAGGAACTGCCCACCGATCAAATATAAGACTCGCAGCTCATTTTTCAACTATATCCCATTCACATCATCCTGTTTCCTTCACCATAAACTAAACCCATGACTTTAATTCTATTCCATATTAATAACCATAGGAATGAGGAAATTGCTAAAATGATGCGGCAGAAGGTGTTCGTCACTTAAAAAAAAATATAGTTTATTCGAATTATTTATGGTTCTAATCATATAGTGTGTGAAAATTGGATCGAATGATGGACTCTGGTTATTTATATCCATTAATCGTATAAAAATGGGTTTGTCTGGTTAATTACGGTTATTTATACCCCCCTCAAATGTATGAGAATGGGTTCAAATTTGAGTTGGTTAAGGTTTGAATGATTGAGTAGTAGTTATTTTTATCCTTCAAACGTATGAAATTGGATTGAAATTATTTATATTCTTGAAATGTATGATTATAGGTTTGGTTGATTTATTACTGTTATTTCTATCGTTCAAAATATGAATTTGAATTAAAATTATTAATGCCGATCATAACTGTCCGACTTGCTAACTTATTTATGTATCCTTTTGCACTGATTTAAATTGTGTACAAATCTAATTTATAACTTGAGAGTAGTTATTCTGCAAGCCATTAACTATTTACCTTTTTATTGAGAATTTGGCAGTTGCACGATGTCTAGTGGGCGTTTAGTGTTTTAATAATACTCTCAAATTATGAATCGGATACAAATACTGGGTTCTTTATCGGCCAGCACCAATATAGGGCATTATATAGATATAGGGTAAAAAGAATGTATTTTTCGTGATTACTTAGTTGTGTTTAGTCTTGAACCATGTAGTCCAGCATAATTAAAATAAAAGCAGGCGAATCACACCAGTACAAAATTTATTTATTTATTTAAACAGGGTTGTTTGTAAATCACCAACAACTTCACATGAATAGATAGCTCACACCATAAGTAACAACGTTGTACAACTTTTGATAATTTGCTAGATTTTACTGTCTTACAAAAATAAGTATTAATTTAATTTCTCGCTTGAATGTTATAACTCTACGCAGATCACAGAGATTACTGCCGCCAATATGCAACAAGGTTTCCAAATTTGCCTACAGCAAGCCGTGAAGTATATCGATAAATGTGGCGACGGAAGTGTTATTATTATTATCAGTGCAAGCGCGCGCCAGCCAAGCCCCGTATGAATGAATACATAGACCTACAAATGTCAAGATAGTACAACAAAAACTTGTAAAATAATTTTTTTTAATGTATTTAGTTATGTCCGAATTCGTAGGTATAACAAAAGTTGATACTTAATGTTAGCTATCTAATCCTACGACGTTGTTGGTGTTTTACAAGTAACCCTGTAAGTATATAAATTAATTTTACTCATAATTTAAAAATATCCCACCTTTATTGTAACGTGTTTATACTAACGGAGACTGCTGTGTGATACTGCTTTGATTCTGCATATAACGCATACTAATTATTACTGATTAATTTAATGCTTTTTTAAATAACTACCTCTTCTGAGGGCTGTCACATAATCTTTAAGATTTACGCGACTAAATAAACACATTGCAGTACAATTATCGATGTGGTGCCGTGTTGGCCAGTCTAGACCTGCTCTTCGGAGGATTCGTACGTCCATTTCAACTTCAATAATTATTATGCAGCGCTGCGTTGCAGTCTGTTTTAACCTGTTTTGTAATAGCCTATGTAAATTGTGTTGAGTGTGTATCTCTAAAATATATATCGCATTTCTTAAATGTTAGATACCTACATTAGAATGTGAAAATAAAAAAAATGTTTAATAATTTATAGATTGTATGCCTCTTTAGAACAGTTACATTTTTAATGTAAGTTAATGTTGTGTATTTAAATCTATGTACATATTTAAATTGTTGTAAATAAATAGTCTATCAATATTACGTAAGTAACTTTTTGTTATTATAATTAATGCAATGTCACATACCTACAATATATTACTAGGTTGACATTGTCAAAATAATAATTGTGTACATAACAATTAAAAAGTCCATCGATTTGCACTCAAGTGGTGCTAAAATTGCAATAATTATAACCAGACCAAAGATTAAATGAAATTGTGTGTTGATGCATTTCCTTCCTACTCTTGTGCTGTTCGGTGCCAACTAAGTATAAATTGTATTTATGGTTAAATCAAATAATACATTGTGTGTTTCTCTTGTATACTTTGTGTCGGTGCTCGTTATTTGAATGTTCGAGAATATTTCGAGATATTAAAGTTATATAAAAATAACACAATATTATTTAGGATTATATTTACTGAAAGTGAAAGCACGTTTATCTTAATTTTTGTACTTTTACGATGAACTGGTTTGAGAAATATAAAACACACTGTATCCTTAAAATGCACACGATAACATTTTCATTTGTCTACTCCAATGTACCTAAAGAAAAATAATAAAAAATAATTAATGTCATTGGATGCTGTCTTATTTCTTTTATCATATATTTTCTTTTTTTTTATAAAAGTATGTTCAAACAGAGAGGTTATATACTAACCATGGAAACTACGCTTACAAGTTTCTGCTATATCGGCGGTGAAATTTACTTCTCTGTGATTGGGTTTAAGGGATAATTTTGGAGTAAATACGCAATTCTGAAGCGACAATTGCGACCATTGAACGACTCGACTGTCGTCGGTGTAGTCTGAGTTTTCCAACCCTGATTTCAGTTATGAATGAAATTCATTTCTTTCAAATTTTCGACTTATATACCTACTATTCTTCAAAATTTACAAAATTTCCTTCATAAATGAAGGAATTCAGAATGTTCTTCCGCAAAAAAATCAGTAGTGCCTTTACTGATTTTTTTGCGGATTATTCGATATTTCGCATTCTTTGATCAGTCATGAAAACGGCAGTTGCATTTTTTGTGTGCGTCGCGCGTGTGCGTCTTGATTGCTCCGCCACGTTATCCAAACGGAAAAAGAAATCGCTATATTTTTTGTCAAAATTAGTCAAAATCGAAAGGAACAATCCAAAACTTTGTCAAAGCAGAAATAAAGAAGTTACAGGGGTTTTAAGTTGGCCGCGCGAACGTAACGTGCACGATTGCGCGGCCATGGAGATCTCAGTAACAAATTGGGATAGAGATCTAAATGTTTTTGTTAATTGAACATTTCATTTGTCAACAATTGTCAAAAAAAGAATTATAAGACTAAGATCAATATTTCACGAAATATTCACCTTGGAAGTTATGGCCGCGCAATCGTGCACTTGATGTTTCTTTAATTTCGATTATTTCTTCAAAACTTATGATTTCGTGCAGTAAAATTTTTATTAGAAGAAAGATTTTAATATGTCCAAAGTACCGAAAGCATTCAATGCCACCAAAGTTTATTTAAACTGACGAAATCAAGGCAAAACAAAAGTTACGTGGCCGCGCAATCGTAACGTTACTTTGAACGCTGATATCTCATTATCTATAATTGTTAAGATTTCGGTGTTAACATCCATTTATTCGTAATATTAACTTAATCAGATTGACATAGCATTTTACCCTCAGGACAATTTTCTACGCGTGTAATCTTAAAAATGATGATATCTCTTATAATGTTCGAGTAGAGTGACCATAATTTCTATTAAATATGGGGATATCTTTTGCTCTACTAGACGAAAATGTACCTGTTAGGAATAATTGTTGGAGAATTGGCTAAAATAAAAGAGTTTAATGCACTTTCCTTTTTCCGTTTGTCAAAAGACTTTTATGTTTTGTTATGTATTGACGAGTTATAATTTTATCAATGAAACAGTAATGGTAATGGCAACAGTATTTCTTGAGTTGGAGTTTCGACCATTTACGTAAAATCGATAAAGTAAGTATAATAATTACGAATTCGCTGTGTGGTGACGGCGTAGAATATCATCACCCCATCTCATCCCGTGGGGCGCCTAGAAATCGTCCTGAAGGAAAACCTACCAGAGAACGGGCAGCAGCGTTTTTCTGTGAACTTTGCGGAGGATTTTGTTCAACAGTGGACGTAATTTGGCTGACATGGTGAAGTATAATGTTTTTACGGTCATAAATTATACGAAATATAACGCGATTGGAATAATTTAACGTCCCACATTTGGTTCCTAATTTAATATGTATTTCAAATTAGGAGTTAAATTTTAGTGGGTTAGTAATGCTAGAAATACAAAATAGAAATGTAGGTATGTACATAATTCGAAATATAAATTTTCTCTCAAAATGAAAATAAATAGAATTGCTATTCCGCAGGTAGAGTCCCTCCGTTCGAGTCAGTTCTAAAGTCACACGTAGCTTTGAGTTCATAATTGTTATATTACTACTGCATATTAACCGAGCACATCTTAAATTCTTTCCTTTTTTTTTTCGTTTTAAAAAGACAACGACCACACTTGGGAATCTAATCCCTGTGTCGCGGGGTACTTTACAAACATATAATAGACCCGCTGTTTTACCCGCGTTAAATTTTATAAATTATCACAGCCCCTCCCCCGTAGGTAATAGCGTGATAATATGTAGCATATATGTTGACCCGACCTCTTAGTAATATTCATGCAAAATTTGAAGTAAATCCATGCAGTACTTTTTGAGTTCAGTCCGGACATACATACAGTCAAACAGATAAACAGACAAAAATTTTAAAAACTATTTTTTTGGCTTCGATGTCGACTGTAGATCACGCCCTAAGTATTCTTTTTAAATAACATTCAAGGTACAGTTTTAATATTCCTACGATTTTATTATATGTACTAGCTGTGCCCCGCGGTTTTACCCTCGTTAAATTTTATAAATTATCACAGCCCCTCCCCCGTAGGTGATAGCGTGATAATATGTAGCCTATATGTTGACCCGACCTCTGAGTAATATTCATGCAAAATTTGAAGTAAATCCATGCAGTACTTTTTGAGTTTAGCCCGGACATACATACAGACAACATACAAACAGATAAACAGACAAAAATTCTAAAAACTATTTTTTTGGCTTTGATGTCGATTGTAGATCACGCCCCAAGTATCCTTTTTAAATAACATTCAATGTACAGTTTTGACATTCCTACGATTTTATTATATGTATAGAAGATATAGATAAATTACTGGAGTACAAGCAGCAATGTCGCGTCATGTGGTGAAAACAGAACTAAGTTCCATTTTTTGGCCTTGTTTTGTATGGCATGATTTGAACATGTGTATAAAAGAAAAGAATATTGTATTGAACTGTTTTATCTTAGCCAATTCTACAATAATTATTCCTAACAGGTACAGTTTCGTCTAGTAGAGCAAAAGATATCCCCATATTTAACAGAAATTATGGTTACTCTACTCGAACATTATAAGAGATCATTTCATTTTAGCGATTACACGCGTAGAAAATTGTCCTGAGGGTAAGACGCTATGTCAATCTGATTAGGTTAATATTACGAATAAATGGATGTTAACACCGAAATCTTAACAATTATAGATAATGAGATATCAGCGTTCAAAGTAACGTTACGATTGCGCGGCCACGTAACTTTTGTTTTGCCTTGATTTCTACAGTTTAAATAAACTTTGGTGGCATTAAATGCTTTCGGTACTTTGGACATATTAAAACCTTTCTTCTAATAACAATTTTACTGCACGAAATCATAAGTTTTGAAGAAATAATCGAGATTAAAGAAACATCAAGTGCACGATTGCGCGGCCATAACTTCCAAGGTGATTATTTCGTGAAATATTGATCTTAGTCTTATAATTCTTTTTTTGACAATTGTTGACAAATGAAATGTTCAATTAACAAAAAGATTTAGATCTCTATCCCAAGTAGTTAGTGAGATCTCCATGGCCGCGCAATCGTGGACGTTACGTTCGCGCGGCCAACTTAAAACCCCTGTAACTTCTTTATTTCTGCTTTGACAAAGTTTTGATTTATTCCTTTCGATTTTGACTAATTTTGACAATAAATATAGCGAAATCTTTTCTGTTTGGATAAAGTGGCGGAGCAATCGTGACGCACACCGTCGCGCTACGTTATCCAAACAGAAAAAGACATCGCAATTTTTTTTGTCGGAATTAATCAAAATCGGAGAAAACAAACAAAAAATTTGTCAAAGCAGAAATAAAGAAGTTACATAAGGATTTTAAGTTGGCCGCGCGAACGTAACGTGGAGGATTGTGCGACCATGTTAATTTCAGCAACTACCTACTTAGGATAGAGATCTGATTCTTTTTGTTAATTCGACATTGAATTTGTCAACAATTGTCAAAAAAAGAATTATAAGACTAAGATCAATATTTTACGAAATATTCACCTTGGAAGTTATAGCCGCGCAATCGTGCACTTGATGTTTCTTTTATCTCGATTATTTATTTAATACCTACTTAAGATTTCGAGCAGTAAAACTGTTACAGTGAGAAAGGTACCTACTCTCCAAGGCGTAAAAGATTGACCACTTCTATTTGCATTTTAAGCGGTAACACATATTTTTCGCGTCGAAACATTGACCTATATGTATTCTACTAGACGCGCAATTTCATGCTGAGAATTTGCTCAGTGAGTTGCAGCTCGGGAGTCCCGTTCAGTCGGCCGCGAGTCCGCGAGCCAGTGGGTGAGGTGGTAGTTTGTGTATGACTCTCGACAAAGCCGAATCAACATAAATTGACGGACAAACGAGCTTGATTACATTTATTAGGCTTTGGTGACTAGAGTATACTACTCTTTTACGTGAATTTAAGTTTATTTCTGTTAAGTTCACAATTTATTTCATAATTGTTTTAGATTTATGAATAAAATATTGCTTAAAGCAAAATATCCACCCTTGTTCGCCGTATACTATACCCATCTCGCTTCCTCTTTTCTTCCATTGCATTTGAGTGAATATTACTACTAATTCAATGCCATATTAGAAAATATAAAACAGACGTGACAAATGTAGTTGATAGATTTTACATATTTCCGTGCGTATACCATATGTGTCTAATATGGAATTGGTTATTGAAGTTATACTTCTTTTGGCGCGATGGAGAAAAATGATGAGAGTGAATTTTTACGATGCGCGCGCACACCGACACCAAAAAATTTAACAGCATGAAGTTATTTCTAGGAATTCTAGGTGGTATGACAGTGAATTTTTACGATGCGCGCGCATCGTAAAAATAACAGCATGAAGTTAGTTCTAGGTGGTATGAAAATTGATAACTATGTTCAAGTTGTATATTAAGAAGTATAACTTCTAACGCGTGTACTTACATAAGTACCTACACACAAGTTTTTTTTTTTGTATTTTTTTATTGTTGTTGATCAAAAGCCAATATTATTATTTTTTATTTGATATCTCATCTTCCACAAAACGCCAGAGATATACGTAACAAATTTTATTTGATGGAAAATAACCTTTTTTTATATCTACTGGCTAATTATATCATTGATCATGTTGTTTATTTATTGACATCACCCTAATATTATTAAGTATTGTTATAATATATATCGTCATTCTTCCGGCTGCTAATTTAAAATCGCTCCACAAATACCTAATATACCAATAATTAGGAAATTATTAACCAATCAATAGGTACTTAAAACCTTATCTCCGAGACAGAACGCAAAAAGGTAAAATATTTCTATCGTGTCTTATCTATGCGCCCGCTTATTCTCTTCTATGATTTTTCTCGCCGCGCCCTCGCCCCTCACCTCGCGCACAGGACTGGGACAGAGATTTAATTCGAAACAGCCTTTCTATTACAATACATTTAAGTCTATGCGTCAAAACTTGTATTTAATATTTTTTGTCGGCATTTTAAATTAGGAAGACAGCGGCATACATTTAACACCTATAGAATCCATGTAGGTATTGAAGATTTAACAATGTAGGTACGTAATTGTTTATCATGTTCATTCATAATTATTTCGCTTTAAGCTAGGACATGCATATAGCATGTCCTCGAAAGCGTAATAATAATAAGATATTTATTACTTACCATTATTGTTAAGTAATGAATATCTTGGTCGAACTAACACACTCCCGTCTGACACCAAACTAGGCCGAGCCTGTATTACAGTACCTATATGGACAGTAAGGTAACTAATCCTAGTTGATGAAATAATTACCTACGCACTATTGAAGCTGTAGGGTTGTATTTTAATGTTTTAAATACATACCTATCATTTTTTATTAAAAGATATATGTATCGCCGGCAGTCTATTTGTATCGATGACATTCGTTCCTCTTGATGCAACACTACTGCAGGCGTTCCTCAGGGTGGCGTTTTATCTCCTTTACTTTTTGCAATTTTTATAAATTCTATCTCTAACCAACTTGTCTCCTCCTACCACCTTTATGCTGACGACCTTCAAATATATTTCCAAACTCCCCTAGATAGGTTATCTTTTGCGGTCAGTTACATAAATACAGATTTAGCCAAAATTTGTGGGTGGAGTCGTGCATACGGGCTTCAAGTCAATCCCATCCAGACACAAACCATCATAATCGGTAGCCCGAGGATGATATCAAAAGTGCCATGGTCACAGCTTCCATAAATAACGTTGGATGGCACTGTAATTAAGTTCAGTAGAAGTGTTAAGAATCTCGGCATCTTTTTCGATCGCAATTTGTCCTGGGATTCTCAAATGAAGTGTGTTAGCCGTAAACTATACGCATCGTTTGGTTCTTTACGTCGACTACGCAATTTCCTGCCTATGACCACTAAAATTGCACTCGCACAATCCCTTCTTCTCCCAATACTATATTCAGAATGTCAGCGTGTGCAGATGTCAGCTATCTGGACCTTACCCAAAACCAGCTTGATAAACTTGAGCGCCTACAAAATGTCTGCATAAGATTCATATTTGGCCTTCGCAAATATGATCATGTCTCTGAATTCCGTACCAAGCTCAAGTGGCTATCTATACGCCTTCGTCGGAATACTCATATAGTCTCATTGCTCTACAACATTTTGTTTACTCCATCCTTTCCTTCATATCTTAAAAAACGGTTTTCTTTTCTATACGAGTAAAATTCGAGAGTTTTGCGATCATCGGAAAATCTTAAGTTAAAAATGCCAGCGCATTCCACAACTTTCATTGATAAATCCTTTGCTGTTCAGTGTTCGTTTGTGGAATGCACTGCCAATAACAGTGCGCCAAGCACAAAGTTTACACAAGTTCCAGCAAAGTGTAAAGGATTACTACCTATCACTATAGGATACATTGATAGAACAAGTAGGTAATATTTTAATTTTAAGTTTCTATCTATTATAGGTATGTATGTATGTATATAGTTTGTATGTAGGTATATAGTATGTATGTATTTAGTATATCTAGTAGGCTCTTGCACTGAGTACCAATGGGTACTGTTAACAAAGTTTATGTACACCGACAACTGCCCTCTTAAATAATCCCTATTAATGTCCATTCTTTGGTTGTCTGGAAGAGATCACATTTTAGTGATAAGACCGCCAATTGTATTCTTTTTAATTGCATGCTCCTGTACTGTATGATTTTAATATTGGTGTACAATAAAGAGTTAATCTATCTATCTATGTATGTTTGATAAATCAGCAGGACGGTTAAAATACGAAAGCTTCCGCTTTGTGAAGCCGAGTTCAAACAGCCGTATACTACGCAATATGCACGTGGATTTTTAAAAAGTTTGCAGAGATAACTTATACGCGACCACTCGGTTTGACTCGACACTTTCTACTGTCTGTACCGCGACAACAGCTTAGGCCTCATTTACGGAGACGCGGGGCGTCTCGTGTCGCGTGTGGCGTAGCGTCTCGCGGCGCGTCGGACGTTTTTTCTGTTTACGGTGATTGATCCGTGTGTATAGTAATTTGGTGTAAACTTCTTGAACAGTTTTTGGGATTATTCGTAAAATATACACCTTTGTTGACAGTGTTATTTGATTTATTTATTTTTGCTAGTTATACATTGGTAAAAATATTTTATGCTATGAAACAATTTGACTTAGCATTGGGTTTGAAACAATAAATCATGCATAGCAGATGTACGGGAGCCTAAATATTAACTCCCAAACTCAAATTGATAAGCTACATGGTAGGATGTAGTCATTTAGATGTTGCATTACATGCATTCGTTTGTGTTTGCAGTACATTTAACCTGATGCAAAGCTATGAAATGAAACAGTAGTACTTTATCTTATGTTCCTAAGAAATAAACAGTTCCTACAATATTATTTTACACTTGATCAAGTTAAATTATTTAAAAAATTAAGAAATATTCTGTCACTTGAAATCAGTTATTACTTACTAATTTCATACAAATAAAAACTGTAACCTTTACATTTCAGATATGAGATACATAGGTTTTGAAAAATATATGCTCAAAGTGACAAACAACTAATATATAAAATGTATTCACCATTCATTTAGGGTACATTTTCGAACATCAGTTGCTTAACACCATGAGCATAAACCACTTATCTAAAACCAATACATCAGTAAAACTAGCCTTAATAATACCAAAAGCAAGTTTAACTTTTTTTAAAAGGCCACAATAATTTAGGTAATATGATAAATAAATGGGTGTTACCCTCTAGCTGGGTAATTATACAGCTATTTGAAATTAAATCTTACTTTAACCACCCAATCTACGATTATATAATTAGAGTAAACCTGCACTTAACACAAAACTTGACACTGAGCACAATAAATGCAATTACACAAATCTAAGACACACTAGCATAGCATTACTTAAATGAAGTCAAAATTAATGTAGGTGAAGACCATTTTTATGCAGTTAATGAATTATCAATACGAAAAGCAAAATATGGTGCATAATATTGGTGTGTAAAAGGTAGATTGGGTCTATTGAGAAATATTCATCAGAGTAACTAGAAAGTGCTTCCTTCAGGAGGCTGTGACAGTTTCATGTTTTCCTTGAGTGTCATGAGACGTCTCAATTCCTGAAGTACTGTCTTGATGGTGTAGTCACGTTGCCATCTTGCGAGAATCGGAACTTGTCTGTTGTCAACCTGAATAACAGTTATATAAACACATTAATGACAATTATTCTTAAAATAATATATATTTATTAAAGTCTGTTCAATATTATTTTCATTAAAGATTGCAAAAATGGAAAAAATTTAAAAAATGCTACTGGTTATTTAATGAACTCAGACATTATGAAAGCAGAATAAATATTAAAAATAATAAAACAGGCAAAGAATGCAATATTCAATCATTCTACAACATGAACGACAGACATGTTGTATCATGCATATTGCATCACTTATACTACCCACGGTTAGAGATTGTACATATGGAACAAATATTGGTTTAGGGAAGTGGGCTGAATGTGTGCAACGTATATTTGAGTTTGACGCATACCGTCCCATTTGCATTTCGTCACGAATTCAAAAATGGTCCCATTGGCATTCGGTCTCATTCGCATTCAGTACCATTCGCATACCGTCAAATTTACAAAATGGTCATACTTAGTTAAAAGTTGTTTTTAACATTTTCAACCTACAAGTTGAACTTTTGTTTCATAAATGGTAGGTTTGAAAATAAAACATACCTACTAGCTTTAGTAATTTTTTGTATTATTTCAAACTCAAATTCTTATAAAATCAACATAACAATATGTAGATATAAATAAACATTCACATGAAAATCAAAAACCTCCTGTTCATAAAATAAAATATTATTTTACCAACTGTTGAAATGTAATTTTTTTTCATAAATTCTTGCAGAGTTATTGAATTATAATTTAGTTTCGTCAAAAGTTTATTGTATTTTTTATCAAAATTGATATCCTTATACTTTCTGTTGCGTCTATAATTCCCAAACAAATGTAGGTTGAAAATGATAAAAACAACTTTTATCTGATTTCTACTAGTTGATTTATAATAAATTGTTATGGGACCGAATGCGAATGGGACGAAATACGAATGGGACCGAATGCGAATGGGACCATTTTTGAATTCGTGACGAAATGCGAATGGGTCGATTTGCGTCAAAACCGCATATTTTTCGACGAAAATCGACCAGTTTAATTAAATAAATAAATTAGTATTTAATTAAAGATTAAAAACAATATAATGTGGTGATGAAAATACACAGGCCGCACGGACGGACTAATTTTTTTTTGTTACTGTATTTGACTATGTTTATGTACTGCATTGAATAATGAGCTTGACTAGTACAAGTGTATGTTAATGCCCAGCTGCTGAATAAATTTCATTATTTCAATGTTAACAATAGACAAGGTGTGCAAGAGTTGCTCCACTTATATTGATTTTATAGTTTTATAATAAATAACGCTTGGTTACGATTTGTAACCATGTACAATAAATTGAAGCTTAAGAGGTCGAATAGGCGAATGATGTATAGTAATACTTTTTACTAAGCGCAAATTTTTAGTCTTCTTCGTCGTTCCATCGAAACTTATAAACTATCTCATAAAAAAAAACAGGTAGTACTTATGTATACATAGGTAATTTAATTTAACTTGGACAGTTTCTGTGGAATTTGATAAACCTGTAAAAAGACAACCTTCAATGGGAAGGCATGAATGGGTGAGGGAGAAGGGCGGCTATCTTATGTGTGATCATCATAAAATATCTTTCTAAAAATGAATTGCTATACAGATTTGGCGAACTAACTTACTACTAAAATAACATTTATAATTCAGTCAGAATAGATAAACACTTAAACCAAGTTCATAATAAATATTGACTACATTTCCGCCACTCATCAGACCCATGTCCATCCGAGTGTTATGTATGTTACAAGAGAAAAATGTAATATTAGCTGATGGGGGTGTGCTGTAGTTTTCTGTCGTGCCACTTTCGCTTGGTTGGTAGATGCTAGCCTTTCACGCCACATGACTGTTTGTTCTGAGTCTAGGTGTATGTAGTATATCAAGTGTGCGTTACGATTACTACGCCACGTTATCCAAACAGAAAAAGAGATATCTTTAATTTTTATCGAAATTTGTCGAAATCGAAGGGAACACAACCAAAAATTTGTCAAAGCAGAAATAAAGAAGTTATAGGGGTTTTAAGTTGGCCGCGCGAACGTAACGTGGACGGCTCAGCAACTACTTAGGACGAAGATCTAATGCTTTGTGTCAATTGCACACTGAATTTGTCAATAATTGTCGAAAAAATAACATATGTAGAACAATATTAAACGAATTATTCACGTTGAAAGTTATGGCCGCGCAATCGTGCAGTTAAAGTTTCTTTAATGTCGATTATTTCTTTAAAACTTAAAGACTTCATACAGAAAAACTTACAAGAATGTGTCGTAATGTGTCAAAACTAACGAAACTAATAAATGCCACCAAAGTTTAGTTAAACAGATGAAATCAAGCACAAACCGAAATTTGAATTCCGAATTACGTGGCCGCGCTGTCGAAACGTTACTTTGAATGCTGATATCTATCTATAATAGTATGATATCTATCTAGCTAATATACTATCTATAAATAGTTAGGGTTTGGGTGTGGACATCTATTTATTCACCTTATTAACTTCATCAGATTGACATATCGTTTTACCGTCAGAACGGCTCTCAACGCGCGAAATCTCAAATATAATGTTAACTCATACAGTGTTCCAGCAGGGTAACCATAATTTCGATTTGATTTGAGAATATCTTTCACTCTACGACGAAAATGTATCTATTAGAAATAATTGTTGTAGAATGTCTAAGTCATAACCGATCAATCTGTTATTCATTTCAGTTTGTCCACAGACTTTTTTGATTTATTATTATGTATGGACGAATTTTAGTTTTATCAATGAAACAGTAATAGAATGCCAATAGTATTTCTTATGGTTGAAGTTCGTTCTGCTTTGACAAATTTTTGTTTTGTTCCCTTCGATTTCAACAAATTTCGACAATTGTTGCGATTTTTTCTTGTTTCGATAACGTGGCGGAGCAATTGTAACGCACGCGTATATCAGTTATCTGGTTTCCATAGCAAAAGATCTTTTTAGTTTGGGATCAGATATCGAGAGCCATAATACCTTCTGTTGATGATTAAACCAGATTGTTACTTGGTCAATATATCCCACTTTTATCCACCTGATATAAGCCCAAAGGGACCCAGACGAATGTGGCGATACAAGTCAGCCGATTGAGATGATATGCGGCAATGTTATGCTTCATATCCTTAGCGCGCGACGTTCTTCGTCAGGCGACCCCTCAACTTGCACCAATGCCATAGATGTTATATCTCCGGATATGGAATACTTTATCCCATACTCAGATGTGGCCACAAATTATGCAGCCCGTCATTGGTACAATACCGAATGCAACACTAGTGTGGCAGCCCTTAAGCATACGGCGTACGTGGAGTGAGCACACGCGCGAATTATTATAGCCTCTTGATATAAACCATAAAAAGAAAGCCTTTAATAAAACCGCCAAGTTATGCAAAAAGTATTTTAAACTATATAGTCCTGGCATAATCGGAAGTTGTTAAGTTAAAGAGAACTTCAAACTTCATGGAGGTATTGAGTCACTACCTCCACTGTCAAAGCAGACCCTTCACTGGCCCATTGCGAAAAGCGGAATTACAAGCGAATCTTTTTGATAGCATCTCTTCCCTTGATACTGGCAGCCAACTTCCACCAAACGTCCCTCACTTCGCCTCCGTAATGTCGCATACACGAATAGAGATCCTTAGAGTGCTGTGTGGACTAGACGTGAGTAAGGACAGTGGACCGGACGAGACTAAGCGGTAGTTAAGGATGTGTGCACCTAAGTACCTCAGTCCCCTATACTCACGCGCCTGTTCTGGCTTTCTCTGAGATCGTGTCGTGTACCCAAATCGTGGAAACTTGCAAATGGCCAACCCATATCCAAGAAGGGAAGTCGTACAGAACCATCGCAGTCACCTCCATACTCTGTAAGATTATGAAGCGTGTATTCAACGTTCAAGTCCTCATCCACCCAGAAAACAATTATCTTTTGTGTGATCGCCAATTCGGGTTGCGTCCAGATCGATTTACACGAGATCTTCTAGTCGATAGATCTGAGGTGCAAACCTCAGCTCTCGAGGCCATCAAACAAAATCTACTTCTCTCAGACCTATCTGCATCAGGGGGTCTGTACCAATAACCAATCACCTGGACTTACTGGGTGTTAATTTATCCTGCTACCTCAATTATGGGCTATCCGTCCTTAGAGTCCTAAAGCTAAGGTCTCGGCCAAAAATCTTTGTTTCCCTAACTAGGTGAGATAGTACCTCACAAAAGCACAGCTTTAAAATCTATACAAAGTTCAAGTCTTTGCATAGATTACTGCTCTCATCTTTGTGATGTCCCTGCAAAGTATCAGCTAGACTCTTTGGATTCAACAGACATGGGCTCACAGGTTAATCAATGATAGAGAGAGACCTTGTAAAATGCTGCAAAGTTTGGATTATTGGCGACAGCTTGCAGCCTGTTTCATGGAGAATGCGCTCAAGACCTCCATGACCTTCTCCCTCCTTCCCCTTTTATCATCGGACAACCTGGTGTTGGAAGGGTCTCACCATTTTGTTGTTGACATCCCAGCATGCCATATGAGACCCTTTGCTACCTTCTTATCATAGGCATGGCTAAACTGTGAAACATCCTCCCAAACAATGTGTTTCCAGACACATAACATGGGCATATTCAAGGCTATAGTGAACATGCATCTTATTGGTATGCACAGTTCACCTTAGACCACATCCTCACTTAATATCAGGTCAGATGGTGGTCAAGCACAATCCCAACAAGCATAATTTTTTCTTAGGTATCTACTTGAATTAAAACAAGTCTTAATAATTGATAAAAAAAAATGTAGAATTTATGTAACTGATTTTGTGCCTGTCTTTTATGCATTCCTCTACAATTTAACTGATTGTGGTGAAACTTTAGAACTGATCTGTCTATGCCTGCCAGACTCTAAATCTAAAACCAAGTTGGAATAGAAAGGCACTAAAAGATTTTTCTACAAATGTCTCTCTAATCATTATACTTTTCTATCTTTACATGACTTTCCATAAGCAATAGTTAATGTTGATGAGTTAATGTTACTTAATTTTATAATAAATATTTTTTATTTTCGATATTATTTGATTCAAACTGTAACTGTAGTATACAGTGTCATAAAAAAATCAAATCTATTTAAATTGTTATGACATATATTTTATATTTATGGTTTGTGTTTTTGTTAGCATTATAATGCACTCTTAATTCCTTTTCAATATTACTATAACTTATGTTATGTTACTTATGCTAATTCATAGTAAAAAAAAAATTAACAAAGCTATAATGAACCTAATATCTATAAAAAGATTTATGACTCATTGCTAAATATAAATTTACTTTGAAATGGAAACATCTACTTAATTCATTTAATTGAAATTTGTTACAGAAAATTAATGTTACATACAAGATAATGACCCAAAAAAATAAACATATTACAAGGTTGAAATGAGAACTCATTGTTCAAGTTGAGTAAAAAAAAACACATTCTCTCATAAGCATTGCAGTTTATACCTATGCATAAGAAATGTTTAAAAAACATTTTACTTAGTACAGTATATTAGAAAAGATAATTACTGTATTATAATCTAATCTATGGTAAGTAACATTATTCATGCATAATTGTGCCAATGTCAAGTATAATTGATAAAAAAGTAATTCTATTGAAATATTTATGAGTAAATGTAAAAAAAATACTTATATAGATCCTGTGACAAAAATTCAAGAGGATTCAAGCTATTTTTTAATACTAATTATGAATATAGAACTAGTTTAAGCTGTATAGACTACCATATTAAGATGATTTAAGAATTTTATAATAGTTTCAGGATAGATGGTACTTACAAGCCCAGTCTGACTGTTTACACAGTTCATGTTGATTCTAGAAATAAAGCGAGCAGTAGGAGGTTCATCAGGATATCTAGTTCCACATTCAATTTTAAGTGAATACATCCTATTTTCGTATGGAGTCTGTAATAGATACAATGTCAATTTAGTAACCATGTACAAAGAATATCTCTATTTGATAATAGAGATAAAATTGTTCTTTACCCTTGGGGGTCCAATGATCATGCCAGTCCAATGGGTAAGGGTCATATCATCATCACTCTCGAGTCCCCAAGATATGGTACCGTCGCCCACTCCCTTTTGGCCTTGTTCAAGTTCTTCTAGAAGACGAAAGTTCCGAGGCACGACTGTGACAAGCAAGATTAAAAAACGTTAATAAACCTTATTCAATGAAAATAATAATAGAATTAATAAACGTAAAGAGTAAATTATAACACAGAAAACAAAATCTTACCAACGCCTGATGACGGATTCGCCATGATCACAATTTCACCGGCGCGCACTACCTAGCGAAAAAACGATATTAAAAGTGTAAGATTTATTTGGTGCACATTGACCATAAAAATAGTTGGCTCATTTATATGAGTTTACTACACAGTAAATAGGATTTTAAAGATGAATTGTATTCTCATTTATCCTTAATTTTTTCACTCAAAGAGAAAAAGGAAGGTTAGCAATTTTTTGTTGACTTTGACAAATGTCATTGCTCTTTAGTCTATGACTTATATTATGGTAAAACCGTAGTGAATCGAAAAATTCCAGCCAAGTTGGAATTCGTGTGAAACCTGAGTTTCTCTCTTCGGGTACAATGAAAACATTTTCAGGTCATATAAAATTAAATTAAATTTATTTATTTTGGTAACAGCTTGGCAAGGACATTACTTTGAAAGCTAAGACCAAGGCAATTATGTCGTATTTTTAAACCCTGAGGCACGTAGAGCCTCGACTTTTCATAAGTTTTACGTATGTCTAATCTTTCAAATAGGAGGACTGTTTCAATGTTTTTTTTTATCGAATAGTTAGTTAGTATAATCGAGGTAGTTCTTAGCGCACAACTTTAGTATTATATTTAACTAAACTGCTAATAATTAATTATTCTTAGTAAATATGGGTACAGCCAACTGTAAAGATATTCCTACGATTTTTTAATTTGCAGAAATATAGAAATTCAATAAAAATAATGAGTGGATATATTTTATAATTGATCAACACTAAAAACATCAACGCGGCATAGGCACAGCGCACTTATCTAATTCGAGGTTTGTGGAACCAGTCAACGAGTAATTGAGTGCATCGTATACCAGCACCAAAGACCAGCCAGTGTAATACGGCGATGAGAGTATAAATTAAATTAATTTACGGCATGCCAGCAAACTAATACTCTTGCTTAACTTCGCCAGAAATTCTACACTTGGAATTGCATCCGTGTGAACAAAGTCGAATACCATACAGGGCGATGACATTAAAGACCTCTAAGGGCATCTCCACATTAATTAGAGTTACCATACCTACATAAAATAAAATAAATATTATAATTTAAAAAATATTCTAAGGTCAATCTGGTGCCATTAGATATATTTGATATAATTATCGTTATGTATGTCATCTATAATTATATGACTCATAATAATGAGAATTCCATATTCCAAGAAAAATGTGAGTATCTATCACACAAAAATGGGGCTTGCCAAATGGGTGCTCCCATATTTACCGATGTAATGAACAAGCGTACTAAATAAACTTCATTGAAATGGTATCGTGGGAAAAAAATGGTGAATTGTAATCAACAAGATAACCAAATCAAACCAACCAAATTGCACTGAAAAGAAAAATAGTATTAATTCAACAAATTATAAATGCATAAGCAAAAAATTATAAAATGACTATTATACAAACTACAGAATATGACAAAACTTGAGAATCTTTAAAAATATATGTTTTATTTCTCTATCATTTATAGACACTAGAGCATTTATACAAATAATTACCGCTTTTATAGTAATTACCGCTAGAAACTGTCAAAAGTTATTCAAAATAAAATAAAACTTATTTACAAGATGTACCCACTACCAAGAAAAAGTTTAAAAATGTTCTGTCCAGAGGTAATTCCATAGTTCCAGATCGCTTTTACAAAACTTTCAAAGTGAAATCAATTATCAATTTTGTCACTCATGTTGATTTTATGTAAAAACAAAATTAGATATTTTTCAATCAAAATACACAATCAATATGTAGTGTTAATTCGGCTAATTGTCAGTTTAATCATGCCGGGATGCAATTTGCACCGCCCTCCCGCCCGCAAAAAATGTGCACATGCAATAAGGACAATATAAAAAAGCAAATAACATGCGCCAGTACGATACCCAACACGTGTTTCAGTCCTCCACAGACCATTCTCAAGGGCTGCTAACTCGTCGAGTGCTCGAATGAGTCACATTCGAGGATTTATGGATTTCCGCAAAGTAACGCCTGATTCTATTACTTGGTTATTTTTCAAACTAAAACTTTTTTAAATGGAGATTCTATTCATCCTAATTGAAATAGTGGTCGTGAATATCAACCTCTCTGTCCTGATTTCATCACATTTGTAATTAGTTGGGCAGTTAGGCTATTGTCTAGCCTAACTACTCATTGGTACTCATTACAAGAGTCTACTATATACATACATCTATACATATAATAAATAGATACTTACATATTACAATAATACCTACTTGTTTTTCAATGCATCCTATAGTGATAAGTAGTAATCTTTTACAGTTTGCTGGAACTTATGTAGACTTAGTGCTTAGCGGACTGTTATTGGCAGCGCATTCCAGAAACAAACACTTTGAACAAAGAAGGATTTATCAAGGGAATTGGTGGAATGCGCTGGCATTTTAACCTAACATTTTCCGAGCTCGATCATACACAACTTTGATATTCTTTGTACAGTTACGGTAACGTGAATATGTGGTGTGTGGTAATAAATATACACCTCAATATACGGTCCACTCATTACATCTGGTATCGAACCTACAAATACATAGAATAATTAGAAAAATGTCAAAGAAAGCAGGAATGCGTGAAAAAAAACCGACGGCGGTAAATAAATGTGCTTAGATGATCTACGCAGATAAATCATTTTTCTTAACATTATTTTTAAAAATATCTAACGATTGAGCTTGTCTTGTTGTTAAGGACACTGCATTCCACAGGCGCACAGCCTGAGCTGTAAAAGATTTGCCGTAATAATCGGCGGAATGACTTGACATTTTCAGTTTAATGTTCACTGATAACCTCAAGCATCTGGAATATGTGTCATTTAGGAACTCGAAACGTTCTTTAAGATAAGATCGTGCTGAGGTATTAAAAAGTATATTATAAAGTAGGGCTAAAATATGAGTGTTCCGGCGAAGGCGAATAAGTAGCCACTTCAGCTGACGGCGGTAATCATATTTGCGTTATCAAAATATAAACTTTTATACAGACATTTTGAAGCCGCTCAAATTTGTCAAGACGTGCATCTGGGAGATCAATATAGCTGGTATCGGCATAATCAAGAAGAATAGGAAGAAGGAGGACTTGTCCTAGCGCAATTTTTGTGGCAGTGGGTAGAAAGTTGCGTAGTCTTCGCAAAATCCCTGCAGAGGTAACCTTACGCTTGCAGCTGTAGACCCGATGATAACTTTTTGTCGATATAAATTCCCAAATTTTGTACTTTATATTCACTAAAAGATCTTGCGATGTTGTTGAAGTAAACTGGTGACACCTGAAACCAAGCTTTCTTTAAAATGATCAATTACCAACAACTGTAACCTGCGTCTTTTCAGTATTAACATTCATTCCGTATTGTTTACTCCTAATTCAAACACGTCTTAGGTGCTCATTCAAGCTATCAATGGCCATCGGCAAATCGTTAAGCTTGGCGTGTGTGTATATTTGCAGGTCATCTGCATATAGTTGGTAGTGAAGAATTAAGATAACTGGAGATAGTTTTAATAAATAACGCGAAGAGAAACGGAGAGAAAATCCCGCAGTACGCCGACTACAGCATTGCGCCACGAGGATACACTATCCTGGACGCAAATGTGTTGTCGGCGGCCATATCGGTAATCACGAAACCAATCGGTTGCCGTTGGAGCGATGTTAAGAGATCCTAGAATTCCAATCAGAATTTAAAAATCAGACAATATTAATCTTATGCAGACATTTTGCACGCGCTCAAGTTTATCAAGCTGGTTTTGGATAAGATATAGTAGCCGGCATCTGCATAATCTAGTATTGGGAGGAGAAGGAATTATGCAAGCGCACTTTTAGTGGTCATAGGCAGGAAATTGGGTAGTCTACGTAAATAACCAAACGATGCGTATAGTTTACGACTAACACACTTCATTTATCCCAGGATAAATGGCGATCAAAAAAGATGAAATTCTTGACAGTTTTACTGAACTCAATTATAGTGCTATCGAAGGTTATTTGTGGAAGTTGTGTCCATTCGTTTTGATCAATTCGCCTGTTGAGAAACTCTCACAGTAAAAATGTAAGAATGAATAGAGTAATATCACTGTAATATCCCTTAAAAGGGGTTTTAGAGTAGATCTAATATGTAGTCCCGAGATCCACATGCCTACTTTTGTTCATTACAGATGCCACGTAATGATTTCAGCACAGTGACTAAAGGATATAAACCATCCTAAAATTATAACTTTGCAACATTATAATATATTTAATAAATGAGTGTGCTTTACTTCAGTCCTGTGGTCTACACAGGACTGAAGTAAAACTTAGAAATACAAAACGTGGCTATGAGAGAATGAGAGAAAGAAACTGTGTGCACTCTGTGTACTCGCACCTCTCTAGCGTGCGTAGAGATGTCTGATTTAGTCACTAATTTCAGAGCTGACTATGACGGCAAAACAACCTGCTAGGAAGCAAAGAAGCCCTCAAGACGAGGATGACGCGGATGAGAAGCGCCCGGAAACGGACGACTACCAAAAATGAAAATAGGCCGTGCTGCCCCGCTTACCACCGAGACGATTAAAACGGAACAACCGCCATCAGAAGCCTTCTCTCTCGGGAGAGAGGAAGCGTCTGATGGCGGTTGTTCCTTAAAGTTTCAAAGAATGTAATGAGTTTCCCCTGATGGTGATCAAGAAATTACCGAATGGGATCAATCACCTGCACATAATCAGAAGTGTGTTGAGCCACACCCCTCATGTCCACAGATCGTACGATTCAGCCATCAAGGGGAGGAAGAATTCCCGGCGATCCAGTGGTATCTCAGTAAACTAGAAAAAGCGGAGGAGCGGGCTTTCAAGGATGACCAGTTCAAAGATATTATAATATAACAAGATTGCTCACTCCAAGATTTAGTTCAAAGTAAAATAAACTCAAAGTCTTTACCTTACAGTCCATTTCTCTTTGTAGTGAACCAATAGGAAAAAACGGACCACTTGAGAGGCTCAAGTTAAGGATTCTGTCCCTGTCTAACAGATGGCCAGCCTAAAAATATCTTACTGGACGTATAAAATAGTAGAATTTTTGGTCAAACTCCTGGGATTAAGTTTTCATATAACTATAATTAAATAATTTTTATTTATTTAGTAAGACTTACACAACGTTTTTTTAAACTACGTCTTATTCTTTGATAGCTTTTTAAATACATTTAATTTGGGTTTAGTAAATTCAATAGCAGTATTTATAAGAAATGACGTTTACCACACTCAATTTGTAAACAAATATGGCGAATGTTTAGTTTGAAAATATTTATCGTATTGTGTTCCAATCGTAGACAGAGAAACCAAGTTTCTTAGTTTAGTTTCTCTGTCTACGGTTCCAATCCAGTTCCAATTTGGTTAAAAATGGTTTTACTTGTTGCGTGAAAGGCTATAAAAGCGAGAGTCATCTGGGGAGTGGTATGTCTTTTCACAAGTAAGTGTTATCTTGTAATGTTTCTATATTTTGGCTAAGTTCAGCAACAGTTACCCTGTTGCTGAACTTAGCCAAAATATAGCCATTCGTTACTTATTTAATGGTATTGATTTTCTAGATTTCCCAAAATCGAGGAATTAAAACAAAAATGGATGAATATCGTTCCCGGTAAAGTCACAAAATACGCGGTAATTTGTGGCTTACATTTTAAACAAGAAGATTTTGCAAGTGTTTCTGGTGCATTTAAGAAAAGGAAAAATATAGATGCTATATTATTGTTTTATTACATTATCTATGTTTATCGTCAAAGAAATCGTTAATTTTTTTAATTTAAAATATTTAATTTAGTTTCTTTTTTATATATAGAAGATTTCAGAATATACTAAATTGATTAGAGTTTACTTATATTTATTAAACATAATCTGATATAGCAATTAACTGTTTTATTACAAATAACATTCACATTTGTTTCAGAGTTTTTGCACATTGACACAAAATACTATTGCCACTAAGCATACCTACTCGAGATTGTTGCCTCTTACAACAAACGATTTTTCCAACCTGTCGTAATGTATATTAGGTATTTTCTTCCTACCTAATAATTGCCTATTTCACTATATCTAACACTAAAACGAGGCTACTGTTTCCTCGTGTCAGTGTTTGTTATGAGTAAATAGGTAAGAAAGAGACAATTGCTACACTCTTATTAATAACAAAAGATATAAAATTATCTCAGTTGTTTAGATTAAGCCATTTAGAAGATATTTTCAATTAAGGAAATGAGTATAGTACTATCCGTGGAATAATTAAAAAAATCGGGCCTGTAGTTTATACCTGATTTTCACAATCTAATCTATATTGAATATCTGTATTACAATAATTATCCTAGAATTACCCACTGACAAAAAACACTAGTTGCGAAAAAGAATATAAGTAAATAAAACATTGATATACTTGAAAACTATTTGGATACATTACGAATATATAATATTTGGAAAGTCTTACTGCCTTTGTCCAAAGTATCTACCACTACTCACACTCACATTAAGCGGGAATTGTACTATAAATAATTATATAATTTCCTAAACGTTTAAAAAATCTATTAATAGTCTTGGTATAATTTAATTTTTATTGCTTGCAGAGAGGCATACAAAATAAAGAACGTATAAGTAACGAAAACTTCTCGAATACGTATACCTAGGTACGCTGTGGGGCGAACAGTAACTTTAAAAGCACTGCACAGGTAGTATGATTATACTTCAAAAGTAAGTTTATTCATTCTCATAAAAACAAAATTTTAAATTTGGCGCGTTAAAACATTCGCATATTTCCACGACACATGGTCACTCTATTAGAAGGAGATGCCATCCAGTACAGCGACTTCTTGCTCGGGCCGTTTTTGCTCCCTCAGTGCGCAATCTTGTTATATTATAATATCTTTGGACCAGTTACAAAATAAGCTACCTATTTTGATAGTTCTGTCTCGTTCAAGACTATACTATAGGTTATTGACGTACTCTGTCAAACGTTATTTTTACTTTGTCCATAATGTAATAACGAATATTTCCAACGATTTTTGGGTCATTGAGTATAGGTACTAGGCGTGCTAGGCGCTACCTACTCGATATACACTTATTTCGATGGAAAACCCACATAGTCACCTTAAATTAATAAAATTGAGTATGTAATACTGAGTAAATGTACTAGATTCGCTAGTATACATGGTCACCATATTTCCATCACTATTGTACATTTTGTAGATTTATTTTATATCCAATTATCATTGAGTAAATTGAAAACCGGCAGATCTGTTATTCTGGACGACTGAAACACATTTGGTGTGTCTTTGTTGTGGAAAAATCGTCAATACCAATGTTTTAAATAACTGAGTTTTTTAAATAACTATTTAATTTGCCCGGCCGAAATAAAAGTAATGGAATTAAAAATCGATTCATTTTCGTAACTAAATCTTTATTTCTTAATGTTTTCTCTAACTGCCTAAGCACATCACGTTTTTTAAGCGCGCCGTCGACGCGTGTTTCCGAAACGCGCGTTAGCATCGCATCTGTATCGCTACAAACGCGCGTCGACGGCGCGCTTAAAAACGTGGTATGCATAGGCCGTCTTCGGTTATGAAGACCACAATGGCCGAAAGCCCTGATATTGCTAGGACTTAAATTAATTTTATTTTGCTATCAGTGGCATTACGAATAAAAGTAAAGCAGTGGATGCTAGTCACAATATCTTCACTAAATGTTTAGTCATAAACACTTTCTCTTAGGTCTTCAGTTAAGGACTTTCAAGTTTGACGAACGCTGTGACATCAGGACGTTCGACTATACATAAATGCCTCTATTTCTTAAACTGAACCATCACAAATTACTTAGCTGGTATTTTTATGCGTCACAATCCGCCTGAGTAGCAACTGGCTCCCTATCTCGATTGGCCGAACGATCCGATATATACCCCTACACAAACTGCCAAAGTGATACGGTGAAGTGGCTAAACGAAAATTCTTGGTCCACTGTCATAAGCCGCAACCTCTTGCATTTGCTCTGGAAGAAATGTTACATATGGCCACCCGGTTCTTTAACTACCGCTTTACCACATCAAATGTAACGACATAAAACTCATTTGGGCTTAAGTTAAACGTATAGCTATGTTTTATTTCAATTCTTATTGCAAAATATCTATCCATAAGTTTTTATTTATATTTTCATTCATATTTTTTTAACTATAACGCCTCTTCATTTTTTCATTTCATTCATAGGCAATAAGATGTTGGCACTACTACAAGACGCCAACTACAATGTCCAACTGGAAGACTCTGACATAGTGTCTGATTGGAGTCGTATTATCCGTAACGAGAATGTCTTGGAGTAATAATTAATTATATCTGTAACAGAGTCAGATAATGATCATTGACGATTCAGACGGTTTTGTGTCTGATATCAGTTTAGGGAGTATAAACGTTTAACATTTGTATAATAATGTATGTTTTGTTGATTCTTTTCACTGTCTAACATTAATAATACTATCATTATAAAAACGCTTCGAGCATTTAGTAGTCAATGGAGACGTTAACGCAAGGCGAACCCCTCTGCCGACCATTCGTGCCCCTCGGCCATATAAGTTATATAAAACTGTTTCACTCGAAACTCGGTCATTTGGTGTCGTTTCCTGTCGCGAAGTAGTGCTCCGTAAAAATGGTGAATGGTGCGCTATTTTCGTGTAAAAGGCGATCAGCGACATCAAACTTACGGGAACACGGTATTTCCTATCACAAGTAAGTGTTATTTTTTGTCAATTGTGTTTGTAATGTCATGTCAATAACAATTATAAAAATAATTGTAATTCAAATGAACTACCAATTGCGATAGATTAGCGACAATTTTACGACGCCATTATCTTGGTAGAAGGCAGCCCCGGATCTAGGAGGGGCAAGCTGGGGCCCATGCCCCGGGCGGCAAGTTCAGAGAGCGGCCAAATTCTCACTTTAGAGACAAATGGATAATTCATCATTTACTTAAATTTGACCACAGAATAAACTTACTTGAATTTGTTTACTTGTACTATACAAGTACAGAAATGTCACTCTTGTTTTGCTTTGGCCATATCAATTGGACCGATACAATCTTCTTATCCATCCAAAGGTTGTCTGGAAGAGAACGCTGACTGCGATAAGACCGCCTTCTATACAATTTGCTTTCAATGTTTCCTATATTCTTTATCTGTGATTGGCGTGCAATAAAGAGTATTTATCTTATCTTATTACTATTGATTTTTTACTGATTTTGTGCAATTATTACCGAAGGAATGTTTTCTGAATGGTGGTAAGTGGTATTTTGAAAATGTAAATCGTTGAGGAACTGCAAAGTTACGGAGCAGATCTGGCTCAAAAATACGAGCGAGATTTAAGCGCCTTCAAATTCTGAATGAAATGATAAAGATGTTAAATGTAAAAATAATTATAAGTGGGCGGGGCGGGGGCGGCATTTATCACTTTTTGCCCCGCCTAAAAAATATTGAAGATCCGGGGCTGGTAGAAGGCGTAGTGCGGGGACAAACTGCCTGATATTTTGGTTGAATGAATAAAAGTAACATTGTTTTAAAATTCTGTGTTAGTAGTTAGTACATATTAGATTCTTATTTTAGAACTAATGATAAGTTGTTTTAGAAGTTTAATTAGTTGTTAATTTTGGTAATATAACTTTAACAGTACAGACGTGATTTTAATTTCTTAAAATTATAATATTTATCAACTATATTCAATTCTTTTATTTTTTTACTGTCTATTCAGGTGATATGTGTTCGATGTGGATAAATTAGATATGAAATAAATAATACAATGCATACAATGTTTTACATTACCTTTCGTGAAAGCTAAGATGATACTCCTTTATCCCGTCATCATCATCATGGCAGCCAAAGTACGTCTACTGCTGGATAGAAGCATGCCCCTTTGACCAGCAGTGGACGTGGGGGATATGCTATGGCATACTTGGCAGACGGGTTGCCGATCGTAGGTTGATAGTCATAGTTCACAGAAAAACGCTGCTGCCCGTTCTCTGCTAGGTATTCCCTCGGTCGATTTTTTTGCCCATGCGATGTGATGGGGTGATGATATTCTATGCCGTTACCACACAGCAAATCATTCCCATTTATCTATTCTTAACGAATGCCCATCACTAGAGATTATCTTAGTGTGATTCTAAACAATGCGTTCTACGCTCTATTTTATACATGTGTGCAAATTTGCAGTTGGTAGGTATGTGAGATTGTTATAGTGTGCGTTTACGTGCATAAGATTTTGTTTTGCGCCTGTGCCATACGTGTTTACCTCGTCCCCCGTATTAATCGGCAGAAAATACTGTTTGCAAATTTAAAACGATAACGTCTCCATGACAGCTAAATGCTCGAAGTAAAAACGTTTACAAATGCCTCATTTTTTTTTTCTGAACACTGAATATTATATCCGTTGTTAATCGATGATAATACTAGGCCATGACCATCGTAATCGATACTCACTATCTAGATTGAAAGTAGTGAAAAAAACTCACATGTCGTAAATATCTGTTTTGACAATCATAAATATAATTGCAATGTAACCAGTAATGTAACCATGTAAATGTTACCAGTTTATAGAGCACAACACTAACAACTGTCACTTTCATAACCTAATATTACTTTTATGACCAAAAAATTCTCAGAAGATAATTTATTTAACTTCCACCTGTAGAAGTGGTTGACCTTTTTCCATGACGTTGCTATTGCTACGTGCTTTACGGAATTCATTTGCGATCCCTACTGAAAATTGTACACATTACTTCGGTCGCCATTGGTTCTTACGTAGTGATTACCGTTATTCGGAGAGCGGGCTGAGGCGCGCGAGGGGGGCACGTATCAGCAGCGCCGTTGGAGCGCGAGTTCACTCTGTCACTCGGTCATTACGGTATTTCTGTGCCGTGCGTCCTACATTTACGATCTTGAAAGAAAAAGTGACGATGCCCGAAAGCAAACAGTTTCAGCGTCTCCCTAAACATGTGGTACCAAAACATTATAATTTGGAATTATCGCCGAATCTCGAAAAGTTTACATTCAAGGGAAAAACTGCAGTGAAAGTATCGGTAAGTGGAAATTTCATCATCGTAGCCGCAAAAAATGTTTCCATGTGTTCCGCTAACTTCGATGTATTGCCTTTTAGATCGTGAGCCCTACCAACGAAATAGTACTGAATTGTTTGGATATAGAGTTGACTAGTGTTAAGCTGCAGTACGAAGATGGGACTTGCTTAAATTCTACCGAAGTCCAACTCAGCACGTCTGACGAAACGGCCACCATTCTATTTGAAAAGGCACTGAGTGCGGGTGAGGCGAGCCTGCTGTGCGAGTTCAATGGAGAGATCAACGACAAAATGAAGGGGCTGTACCGCAGCAGATACCTGACGCCGGCGGGCGAAGAGCGATATGCTGCCGTCACGCAGTTCGAAGCCACTGATGCCCGCAGGTGCTTCCCATGTTGGGATGAACCTGCCATCAAAGCTACCTTTGATATCACACTCCAAGTACCAGCTGACCGAGTAGCTTTATCAAACATGCCTGTCAAAGAAGAAAAGATAAATGGAGAAAAGAAGACAATTCACTTTGACACTACACCAATTATGTCAACATACCTTGTAGCAGTTGTAGTGGGTGAATATGACTATGTGGAGAAGAAGTCTAGAGATGGTGTGCTTGTGAGAGTGTACACACCTGTAGGCAAAAGCAAACAAGGGTTGTTTGCATTGGAGGTGGCTGCTAGAGTGCTTCCCTACTACAAAGAGTATTTTGACATAGCTTATCCACTGCCAAAGATTGATTTAATAGCTATAGCAGATTTTTCTGCAGGTGCTATGGAGAATTGGGGTTTAGTCACTTATAGAGAAACATGCCTATTAGTTGATGAAGAGCACACATCAGCTGTCCGGAGACAGTGGATAGCTCTGGTGGTAGGCCATGAATTGGCTCACCAGTGGTTTGGTAATCTTGTCACTATGGAATGGTGGACACATCTCTGGCTAAATGAAGGTTATGCCTCCTTTGTTGAATTCCTTTGTGTCAATCATCTCTTCCCTGAATATGATATCTGGACCCAGTTTGTCACTGAAAATTATATCAGGTACATAATTTAATAAATATTATTAAATCATAGTGTTTTGCTGCATTAGGTAATGGTTCATGTAGACTAAGGCATTAAAATCAACCATAACAATAATAGTTTGGTATTGTTTGTAAATTATAAATTGTAGTGTAACTCTTCACACTTAAATTTATTTTTTACATAACCTCATCTCCTTTATATTTTACTAAAGGAAAGATCCTTCAATTGGTTTGATAAATATGTAGTTAGGATTTATACACTTGTGAGTATTTAAGAATGTTTACATTGGATGTTTGCCAGATAATGTAAACTGTGAAGTCATTCACTTCCAAAACAAAAGAACAATAGATTTGTTTAATCACTGACATGACTCTTAAATTATATATTATGTACCATATAGGGACTATAAATAAATGATAGTGGTTCCATTGTCCAGATGTATGTTCAATTTGCAGGGCATTAGAATTGGATTGTCTGAAGAACTCACATCCTATTGAAGTTCCAGTGGGGCATCCTTCAGAAATAGATGAGATCTTCGATGATATATCTTACAACAAAGGTGCATCTGTAATTCGCATGTTGCACAGATATATAGGTGATGATGACTTCCGTAAAGGCATGAATGTTTACCTCACCAGACATCAGGTAAATGTGAAAAACAGTTTGGAAACATACAAAAATAAATTTGCTATGTCATTGCAGTATTTTGCAACGGCTATTTCTTTTATCTCTAAGAGTAAACATTGAATTTTTGCACATCATGTTTATTATTTACAAATTATTATTGCAACTTTTAGAACTCCTTATGTGTCAAAAGTACTTCTTAAAGAAAATAAATAAAAAACATTGACTGAAAATATATAGGAACTAAGCAATAAATGTAGCTTAAATAATTTCATAGTCTAATTTGTTATGGACAAGTGAATTTGGGATTAGTAATATAAGGATATTTTTTCAATATTTACTTATCCCTAAAGAAGAATGTTGGAGTTTGTAAAAATTCATAAAAACTTCTTCATATTATGAGGATGGCAATGTCCTTTGGCGCTTGAGATTATGAATCAAATTATGTAAATTTGACAAAAATAACACATATTACACACAGGTCTTGAAAGTTGAAATAATGTGGCTTTCTTTTTCTTTTTAGTACAAAAATACATTCACAGAAGATTTATGGGCTGCTTTGGAAGAGGCTTCTAATAAACCTGTTGGGGCTGTTATGTCCACTTGGACTAAGCAAATGGGCTTCCCAATGGTAGAGGTTTGTATCTGAATCAACTCCTTCATTTAACATGGATTAAGAATATTAATGCTTGATGTAGTATTTGTGAGTTCATGAAAAAAACAGGGTAATTTGTTTAAATAATAATGGTTCTTTTTTAGTTATGTATACTGATACTCAAATACTCATTCACATAGTATTTTCTGTAGGTACTAAACTATATTTTTGAATTAGGGTCAATTTCTTTATAATGCGAATTAATTTAAAGGCTAAATAATATTTTGGACATTTGTAATGATATTTGTCATAGTAAGTATATTTGCATAAAATACATGTGGATCTGGTGCCTATCCATATGAACAAAGTTGGTAATTATTTTATTTGTTAGGGACTGTCAACTTGACATAGTCCTTTAGATACGGATACGGATAGCAGAGACACGTGGCATCTCTATGTGTCCTCTACCACATTTATCACAGGGAGTGTTCAGAGGAATTGTTCGAGCTAATACCTGCCGCCACATTCCGCCACTGACCCTCTCGCCAAAAGTGGAAATTTCATCCTTATCACCTGGATGAATGGTCATCCACCAATGTTTCACAAGAATCTTTTTGCCACGCACTACCGCTCTGTGGAATCAATTAGCTACGGAGGTATTTCCGATCCAGTATGACATGGCAACCTTCAAGAAGCGAGCCTATTCTTTTCTTAAAGGCCAGCAACGCACTTGCAGCTCCTCAGGTGTTGCGAGTGTCCATGGGCGGCGGTGATCACTTACCATCAGGTGACCCACTTGCTTGTTTGCCATCCTATTGTATAAAAAAAAAAGATACAATTTAAACAAGAATGTACTCATACAGATATCAATATTTCTATCAATTGAACTTCTGTACAAATATTGCATTGCACTTGACATGGGAAACATCATGTCATGCATGACTGAGGCAGACCCCACTTGTTAATTAGCTCTCTTTTGTTTTCAAATTGTTTTGCCACTGGTATCAAGGAAGATTCCTTCCTTGTGACATTTAAGTCCTTTAATCACACAAATATTATAAACGCGAATGTTTGTGAGTGTGTATGTTTGTTACTTCTTCATGTATAAACAGCTGGATTGATTTTAATAAAATTTGGTATGGAGTTAGCTGACACCCTGCTTAAACACATACCTAGGCTATTATTTATAAAGTTTAACGCGGGTAAAACCGCGGGGCACAGCTAGTTAATTATAAGTTTCATAATTTCTAGGTAACTTCTGAACAAAAAGGTGCTGACAGAGTACTGAAGCTGACACAACAAAAGTTTTGTGCAGATGGTAGTCAAGGTGATGATACACTTTGGATGGTGCCCATAACCATCTCCACACAGGAACAACCTTCTAAGGTAAGATTACATAAAATTATGATAAGAAATTAATAATAATGATAAGATTAACTTACCATGACCTATTTCAGGTAAGTTATCTTGTACATAACAATAGAGAGTAAATGTGTTACCTTGTCCTTTTCTCTAAACTAACAAGTGCAATACAGAATGTTAGACAAGTGTGGTGGAGTGTTTAAAATTCATAAACACACAGAAAAAGTTATATTAAGAAATACAAACAATACTAGAAATAACATTTTACAATGGTATTCCTTATTTCTAAATAGACTCTCCAATGGAGCTGCAAGAGATGATCAAAATCAAAAACTTAAGTGTGCAGTATGATATACATGCAAAGGCTACATAAAGCATACATAATTTAAAATAATTAAGTATATAACCATAGATTTATTTAGGCCGACAAGTAGAGATTTTAATCCTTTTTTCAATAAAGATATGGCATTACATCACTGCATATAGGCCTGTTTCAGGTACAAGGACCTCCTATTCTAAGAATCGTAAAAATAGTATATTACATAATTGAGGTGTTTTCATTAAATGACCCACCTCAAAGGTGAATATTACTCATGATAAGCTTTAGATGGAATCAGGAAAAATATTTTTGTCCTGATGAAGTATTTCAGAGGCAGCGAAATCCATTTAATAATGGTGAATCAATGAGGACATTGTATTTATCACATTAATTACTTTGATGAGCAATAAGCTACACCCACATTTCTCTACAATTGTTTTGTTTATCTGGTTTTATAGACCTTCATAACATACAAGTGGATTGTGCAAGTGATACTAACTAAATATTTATCTATTACAATAATCTTAAAAATTTGCATGTAACATAATCCCAAATAATTTTAATTTCACTTTTTATACCAAGTTATAATAGGCAAGTTATAACAGGCAGACATTTTTCAGCTGATATGATACTGATGTTGATATATATTTTGATCAGTTACAGCAAAATAATATATTGGGTGCACGGTGTACTGTTAAAGACAGTGTGTGTATCTCTCAAGATGCAGTAAAGTCTAATGAAGATAATGTACAAATAGCATTTACATAATGTAGACCTCTAAGTCATAGCCAGGGTTTGAAAACATTAAATTTAAAGGGTATTTCACTACCAATTAGCTTAATTTACTAGACTCAAGAATAAATATAGTGGTTATCAGTTTTGGAATGCTCCCAGGAGAGGCCAATTGGGAATGGAAGCTCTTACTTTACCCTGGCTATGGCTTCTAGGATGTAAATAAATGATGTCGTTTTGGCTTACATGTAAATAAGATAGGATGCTCAACTAGAATTTATTTATAGAAAATTTGAAATAAATGCATTAAACCGCAAACCATAAAATACATTAAATATTTGAACACTATAGTTTGCATTCCGCGTCCATCACTAATTGCATTAACATGCGTATTACTACCTACTTGTATAATGTAGTTATTAGTAGTATATGTTTTTCTAGATATATACAAAATATTATTGAGGTGTTACATTATTGCTAAAGTTATTGCCATGAATGTACAGACGCTAGCACATCAAGCTACCCCAATCTGTCAAATTTCCCCAATTGAAAATGAACCTTATGCTCTTGTGATAAAGTTGAAAATCTATAAAAGAAATTTGACCGATTGGGGTAGCTGGATATGCTGTTGTCTGTACTTTCGATGTAGTCATTTGGTATTTAAATTGAGTGAAATTAATTAACATAATATGCTTTTCACAATTTAGGTGGTATTATCAATTATGTAGTTAGTTAGAATATGACACATCATTACAATTAAGTACTTCATTGTTTGTGTATTTCAGATAGCATTATCTACAGTTCTGGAAAAGAGGTCCCAAGAGGTGGTTTTAAAAGATGTTGCTGAGAGCTCATGGGTCAAGCTCAATCCTGGCACTGTGAGTATTGGACTGTACATCAATGCCCTCTCATTGTAGTCGCACACGATTATAGTGGTGCCTAGATTGATATGTGGCAACCACATTAATCCAAACAAATTGATTCGAAAGTACATCCCTTGATTTAGATGAAGACCGTTTTTAAAATTAGTATATGTTCTTCTACGCAAGGAAAACCCCGAAGGTTTTCTACGGCTATTGTGTCAATACTTTTTTTAAAGGTAACACCCGCACTAGGGAATCTAATCCCCGTGTCGCGGGGTACTTTACAAAAATATAAAAGACTGACACAATTTACATCCAGACTCGGAACAACTATTTATGGGTCACACAAAAAGTTGTCCGGCGTGCGACTCGGACCCGCGACACGAAGCGACTAGGGGACTATCTTAGCCGCTGCGCCACACGTGCAGTCTTACATATGTGCACTTATACATACGTACGTTATCCCTAGGGTATACGCGGTTCTACGCTTTTAGCTAAATTGTTCTTTTTCTAGTTTATTATAACTAGAGAAAGGTAATACATAGCCGCATTTATTTATTATTTATATCAAATACAAATTTGTAAAATGACATAGCATGGGAAACTCTAAATATATCGTAAGGGGTTTTGTCATCGTCATGATCAGGGTTTGATATCTTGAAACAATCGTTTAGCGATTATATTGAAGACTTTCGAAATGAATTTAATTATTTTTCATGGACTTCTATGTTATAGAGTCTTATCAGTGAGTGTAAGCACAGAACAAATAGATAAACAGTTATTAATTATCTAAGAAATGTGTTCTATCAAATAAACGTGTCCATAGAAATGGAAATGTAGGTATTACGTATTGTTGTAAATCTTACGGTTAGGTAATAATGTTATATTTCATACTAAAAGTCATTTGAAAGAATATTGTTCGTCACGGAAATAGTTTTAAGGATGGCTAACCACAAATACATCGTTTATCAATAAGTAATATTATTTTTAATACACCGATTTAAAAACGTTACTAAAATTGCTTAAAACAAGTGAACCTTGCAATTTAAGCAGCTTGCAGCTTTCGGTAAAAAGAGACAGCGTCATTATTTGTTTTAGAAAAAACCCTCGAAGCGTAATCACAAATAAAGGCTCATCTCAGATGAGCCAAAGACAACAGAGTGAACGCACGGTCGATTCTCGAAAATGCCGACGTATTTACAGTTTGGTTCCAACAATTATTGTTTTTTTTTTCAAGATAAGTGACATATTTAGTGATCCGTCGTTGTTCCTGATATAAGTAAGTATCTTTTTATATCTTATTTCTATTTACGCCTGTATTCTTGAATAACTATGGGTGATTGCTTATGATATTGTATTTTTTACCAACTTTATGTAATTTGAGCCTATATTGACGGAAAAATAAACAGATTTTATTTCGTCGTAAATAAGAAACTTCGTTATTTTTGAAAAAAAAGGCATGGTTTTGCTTCTTATTACGAAATGCGTCTGTGTTCAAGTAATTTAGATGGAAATATTGAGTAAATATTTTACATGGTTTTCATTGATAATTAATTATTTACGTAAAATTATTATTTAGAAAATTATCTGTATCAGAGTTATTTAAGATGGCAGAAAGAATGTTATTCTTGGAAAACTTGAAAGAAGCAGCCAGTTAAAATAAAGGAAATGAGGATCAACATGATTAAATGAAGGTTAGCCTACAATTTTCGTATATTTGCAGTTTGTCTCATGTTTATTTATTCTTTCAACTATTTAAAATATTTAAGGTTCCAATAAACATTGAAGCAGTTTGTCGTTAAATGCAATAAGTTGCGATGAAAATGCCTACAATAATATAAATTATAATAACACATCAGGTAAGCAAAATACAATATGAATTCAACCAGTCGAAAGATTTTTCAATATTATTTTTAATCCGATGTGTTGGGTTCGTCCTGTTGCAGCAAATAGTTTACATTTACGCTAGTGGCTGACCGTAACCTCCTGGGTGCGATTGCCGGGAATTACAAAAATGTTAGTGTTTCTATTACATAATAGCTTGTTCCTCTTGAAGAAACCCGTGAAATGCATGCGATTACGATAACTGTTGCTTTTGGTTTTTATTCTGTAAATAAATAAGTGTTTGAATTTCAGATAATAATTCCGAAGAAAATAAATTGATTTTGCGACAAAGATCACCATCCATATCGTCATCATCATCTAGCTCATCTTCTTTGACTTCTAGCTCTTCTAGCAGCAATACAGAAACTAACTACGAAAATAATGAGACTGCAGTAGAAAGGAAAGTAATTCACGAATAGATAGTGAACCAGAAGCTATTGAACTGACCCATATGAATGCTGAAAGTGAAAAAGGAAAGGAAAAAAGAGATTTTTATCGGAAGATCTAACTATGACATTGAAAATAATGATTTATCGTCAAATTCTCATGAAACACTAGAAGAGAATGAAGAAGAAAATATTTCGCGTGTATCAAACCAAAATATTACACGTAAGAGGAACATTCAGCCAGAACTTTGGAAATCGAATATACCAAAACGTCTAAGAAATGCAGGGGAAGATAAGAAAGTTATACGAGAGACATGATTAGGTCGAGGATGTACAGAAAAATGCAAGTTAAAGTGTAACACAAAGTTTAATGATGAGACTCGACGCCATATTTTTGACGCATATTATAAATTACCTGGTTTGCAAAGTAAAAGAACTTGAAGCATTCAAACAAGATTTTTATTACCTGAATATAATGTTACTATTGTATGTTATAAAACCATTTTTACTTGTTATACTTATAAGTACAAAGGTTTTAACACTGTTGTCAGTTTTAATTTGGATTTTTATGAGGCTTTACAGCTAAATAAATGACATAAGTTGGTTTTTATAATTTGGATTCTCATGAATAAGGACTGATGTCTGAAACCCCCCTTTGTAAGACGATCTTTTAAATAATTTTAATAATAACTTAAAATGTTTTTATATTTTTTGATGCTACGATAAATTTTCCTTTAATCACTAAAGTCAATCCCTCAATAAAACATTTACAATTTGCGGTATGCACTAAAACAATTAGAAAGAAATTTAAAAATGCCTTTCTCTAAAATCAATAATTTTTAGTTCTGTCGCTATTCTCGCAAACCAGCGATGTTTGTAGTAATACAGTTATTATTTATAGTTACTTATTACAGATATTTAGGTACACGGAATGTTAAAACATTTATACAATTTATTTTATAATGGTAGTGATATTTAACTAGCTTGTATTAAGTTATTGTCAAGGAGATATAGACATATTTATATTTTTTCTAAATACATATTATACACTCGGACATAACCAATAATCGTGCTTGTCACACGAGAGTTTCTCCCGGGTGGGGTTCGAACCCACAACCAGGCTTAGCAGACCGGGTTATTATAGTCAAATTTCGACTGCACGTGTGGCGTAGCGGTTAAAACAGTCGCGTCTCCCAGGTTTGATTCCCGGGCAGGACAACAATTTTTGTGAACCATAAATAATTGCCCTGAGTCTGGATGTCTTTTGTGTCCATCAATTATATGTTTGTAAAATACCCCGTGACACATGGATTAGTTTCCCAATAGCGGGCACTGTCTTTAAAAAAAAAATCGTACAGTTGAACCTAAAGAAAAGCACTAACCCACTTTCTTATTCTTTGGTTTTGAAAAATGTTAATCATAATATTAGTTTTTAAACGCGACAATTTTTGTTTGCGGTAGGTGGGCTACTATCGGACGAGATACCCCGCGTCAATGCTGGCTCAGTTGGTGACGGCGATCCGCGATGGCTCACTGCCGCCCCTCGACCGGCTCGGCCTGCTCGACGACTGCTTCGCGCTAGTGCAAGCTGGACACACGCAAACTGCTGAGGTATGAACAAAACCATGTTTTACATAATAAATTATTATAACTTGATTCAAACTTACGGTTATTTAATTCTAATAAGTAGATGATTTCACGTTTTCAAATTTTTTTGTGATTAAATGATATTTAAGAAATCCAATGCCCTTATAGTTATTCTAATGATAATCGTGTCAGCCAAATTACGTCCAGTGCTGGACAAAAGCCTCCCCAATTAATGGTTACATATGGCATAATCGCCACGCCTGGCAGACGGGTTGGCGATCGAGTTTGTTGGTCATAGTTCACAGAAAAAAAAACGCTGCTGCTCATTCTCTGGTAGGTTTCGATTTCTACGCCCCTCACGGGATGAGATAGGGTGATGATATTATTATAACTCCAAATATATGAAATAATATACCTTTACGTGTTTTCCAGTCACTGAAACTGATGGAGGCTTTCAGCAACGAAACAAATTTCACAGTATGGTCTTCGATATCAAACTGTATGTCGAAACTGAGTGTTCTGTTTTCGCACACGCCGCTCGATAAGCCTCTGAAAAACTTCGGGCGCAGGCTATTCGCAAACATCACCAAGAAGCTTGGGTGGGATGCAGAGGAAAAGGAGAGTCATCTTGATACGCTTCTGCGGAGCTTGGTGCTCAACAGGATGATTAGCTTCGAGGATCCTGATACCATTGCGGAAGCCAAGAGCCGGTAACTATATTCCCTCCCCCCATGTCTAACTACTTTAAGCGGTTAATGTGTGTCTATGAATCTAACGAAATATTATAACTTTATACTGTTAGCTTAATAAATATAACAACTCACTTAGGACCCTTCAATTGATCTTCGGTGCTTTAGCAGCTGGCTTCTCCAGTTGAAATTCTCTCGTTTTATGCGGCTTCACGTTTTATTGTCTCCTGCTTTGCTCTGGAAGAATGTGTAACTATCCATTTTCTAACTCCTCCTTGCTTGTTTTTGAATAAATTCATTGCCGGATCCAAGACAGTTAAAACCATTTCCAGGATATGCTTGAGCCTCACTGTTCAGTGTCATTTCAATGTGTGCCACTGTTGATCCTGGCTTCAGGAGTTACAGTGGGAGGGACTAGTACCGAATATATAAAAAAAATTGGCTTAATACTTCCAATATCTAATAATTCAGAAAAGATATAATAGTGTGGACAAATTATTTTTAGTTGTCTGTAGGGCGTCATGGGTAGGTGCTGTGTTAAAGGTATTCCACATTATACACATATGATTGATATACTGAATTGAGTTTAGTTTTTTTTTTATTGTAGTTATGGTTATACACTCTGGTATCTTAGTGTTGTTTAAGATTAGATAGGATTACGTAGACGCAATATCCTTATGGCAGTGGTTGTGCGGCAGGTTCGCGCGGCACGCGTCGGGCGCGGCGCCGCTGGCGGCCGACCTGCGCGCGGCGTGCTACCGCGCGGAGCTGCGCGGCGCGGACGGGCCCACGTTCGAGCGCTTCCTGGCGCTGTACCGCGCCGCCGACCTGCACGAGGAGAAGGACCGCGTCAGCCGCGCGCTCGGCGCCGTCAACGACCCCGCGCTGCTCAAGCGCGTGCTCGAGTTCGCCATCTCGGTAACTCTTACCTTATCACCCTATCACCTTTTCATATTCTTGATGTAAACATAAATTAGGTCTCGTATTATTTTTGTTTCTAAATGTAACTACTGATTTTCAAGATAAATGAAAAACTCTTAATTCTCTCTTAAAGCGCCCATATAATGTTAATGTACAGGTAAAAATACACCAGTAGTCATGGTTTCGGAGGACTTCCTCATTTTTATTAAAGCTTATGTAGCCCACTCTTCGATATTTTCAAAATTTTGAGAAATATATACATCAGTGCCTGTGTGAATATTTAGAAGTTAATAATATTTTGTGTGATGAACAAGCCGGATTCAGAAAAAATAGAAATCTAAATTTGGCAATTTTCAAATTTCTCTCTATTGTCATGGATAACTTGGATAAAAAGTTACAAGTTAAGTGCTTTATACATGGATCTTACAAAAGCTTTTGATTTTGTTGACCATGAAATACTATTAAGTAAATGATATTAGTACGAGGTAATTGCCTAAATTTTTTAAAATCATTCTTCTTCAATCATTCTTCAATCATCAGCAATAGATATCAACTGACGCAGATAAGTAAAATATGTAGCAAATCAAAAATCAAATATAATCATGTATCTGGCATACGCCTCATAGAATATGGAGTGCCACAAGGTAGTGTTTTAGGTCCCTTATTATTTATTATTTATATAAATGATTTTCTCCGAGCAATTGACCATCCAATGGTGTTATTTGCTGACGATAGTACAGTTATTTATTCTCACAAACATGACGTTAAAAGTATAGAAATGGACATAAATTGTAATTTCGATCCACGACCTCTAGCTTAGCAGTCAAAGACACTAAGCACTAGTCTAACAGGCCAGTTACACTGACTTTATGACAGCTGACTTTTGATGGATTAATCACACACATCTCTTTTATAATTATAGGACGAAGTCAGATCTCAAGACACTGTGTTCGTGATAGTTTCGGTGGCAGTGAGCAAAAACGGTCGCGACCTGGCATGGCAGTTCTTCAAGGATCATTGGAAAGAATTCATGGACCGATACCAGGTAGCGATTGCGACAAAAACAAAACACTACACATTACATACATACAATATAAAATTTTCTTTTCTTAGTTTTAATTGTTTTAGTTGACATTATAAGTCTCACCTTTTTTGCATTTGACTAATAAATGTCACAAAATTGTGCTTTTATTGGTAGTACGCAGCAGGAAGTCTAGTATCTAGACATTGCCTGAGCACTTTCTATTTGTGCTAAAAAAATTTTCCTCTCAATATTCTATACTACACCATGATTGTTTGGATCGGCAGGGAGGATTTTTGCTGGCACGGCTGGTGAAATCGACGACTGAAAATTTCGCATCAGAGAGTTGTGCGCAGGAGATAGAGGAGTTCTTCCGCACTCACCAGTCGCCCGGCACTGAGCGCTCCGTGCAGCAGGCGCTGGAGACGGTGCGCCTCAACGCGGCCTGGTTGCGCCGCGACCTGGCCTCCACGGCCGCCTACCTGCAGCCCTACCACTGACCGCCCCCCCCTGCATGTTACCAGGCCGCCCCACGCCGCCCGCGCACAACTACCGAGCGTCTTGTCCTCCGATGTCGCATATTATCGACCTCGAGCATATTACTAAATGTCGGCTCCATTGTGCGTTGCTACGTTCCGTATCGGCAGTAATTTCGTAGCTTTTAAACGGGTCGCTTAGTCGTTCGATAACTATTAACGAAGTTATCGAATTCCGGTATATACTTTATACTGAAAAAATTGGTACCTTATACTTATAGTAGCAGTATTTTTCTGTTTTATTTAATTAATATTGAATTGGGTAAAAGTAATGACGATATTATTTACTGTATCGATATTTTAGCCACCTACCGTTTTGTTAAATAGCAAGTAGATAAAATGAAGAGCCATTTTAAGTTACACCGATTTTTAATTTCCGTTAGGTTTTCGAATGAATTTGCATTTACTTGCATTTTTATTGCTACTAATTTTATTTTCTCACTTATACAACAATTTATAATTCACTTAGATATTTCTTTAGGTATTTCAGCTACAATTAAATTAGCCTTCTTACTTATTAAAATAATGAGACATTTGTCATTCTTCAGTTGACTGAATGACATAAAACGTCTTAAGCTTATCTGTATCCCAATATTTTTATAAGTGAGTAGTTTATGTTCATCATTATTGAATGGTTTAAATTTGTTCTATGTAGTTCCAAATAAAACGGCTTATGCGCAAAACGTCTCTTTCGCAAAATGTCCCTTGGTCGCAAAACATCTCTTTTGCAGAATGTCTCTTTCGCAGAACGTCTCTTTCACAGAATGTCTCTTTCGCAAAATGGCTTTTTTGCATAATGTCCCTTTCGCAGAATGTATCTTTCGCAAAATGTCGCGCCAGGGACTTAAGAATAAAATTGCGATTTTCAAAACAATATCATTTATTAAAATTATAGAATAATTATGTAGTCAAAACTTTGGTACCTAAGTAGGTACCAAAGTTTTGACTACATAATAATTCAATAATTTTAATTTACTTAAGTATTTCGGATAAAAAAAATATCAATAGGTATCAAACATTTTACACACATTCAAAATTTAGGTCAAAAGAATCAATACTTTCTTGATCCATGTTTAAACTTAAATTCACAACTGTTTTCAATTAAACGTAGACAAAACAACTCGGCAATAATGAATGACACAGACATCCAGTTTTTTCTAACTACCCTCACATATTATATTATTTATATTGTAAGTGTTGCCATCACCGAACTTTAAATTGTTCCAATTTATTATTTTTAACTGTATCAAAATATATTTTTTTATTTGGAATACATACTTAAGTAAATGTAAGTACCAAAATTTTTACATCATACTTTTTCTATAATTTTAATGAATGATTTTGTTTTGAAAATCGCAATTTTATTCTTAAGTCTCTGGCGCGACATTTTGCGAAAGAGACATTCTGCGAAAGGGACATTCTGCAAAAAAGCCATTTTGCGAAAGAGACATTCTGCGAAAGAGACGTTCTGCGAAAGAGACATTCTGCAAGAGACGTTTTGCGACCAAGGGACATTTTGCGAAAGAGACGTTTTGCGCATAAGCCAATAAAACATTAACATTATCCATGCAATGACAGATCTTTGAAACCTTGGATATAATTTACTATTTTATGAAATATTTAATTGAACCACATGCTATAGGCCTATTAAATATTATATATCTTTTGTAAATGTGTATAAATATTATTCTAATTTATGTTAAACATGTTGAGTGTTCTTCTACTGTTGCTGCTAAATAAATTTTTGTTTGTATCAGTTTAGTAGAATTAACATTTTCAGGGTTAATGAATGAATAGGAATTAATGGTCAAGTTATAAAACCACAAGTTCTTTACATATTTGAATGTTTCCCGTTTTATTTAGTATCGTTAGAGGATTGCTTAAAAAATACTGGACTCATAGTCCAGTGTCCCAAACCAATAACGTTAAGTTATTGCGGAAGCAAGGTAGCTACCCTAAAAATATATATACTATAAACAGCCAGTTTATCAACTGTGAGGCGAGGTTACGAAAGATACTACCTCCAATTTCATAACCATAACGAAGATATCAAAATATCAACGTTTCAATTTCCAAGATAAATACATTCGACTGACACTATTTTTAGAGGAGATTTCGTAGCCTATTTATTCTATTGTGTAGATTTGTAAAGTCGTGACCTATTTGCGATCATGGCTGAATGTTGGCCCAATATCATAAAATTAACCTTCCCATGCTTTTGCTCCCGTTATAATTTATATTTTAAGTGCCTAATATTTCCATCTTTGTCAAAAAAGTAATTTATACTCTATGACTACGTCACTATATTATTTATAATTGGGGCAAATACATGGGTGTTGAGATGGTGCACTCCATTTAAAAATTGTTTTTGTTTATTTTTTATATTTTGCGCGCATTATTTCACAATGAAAAGTATTCAGTACATTAAATGCCTTAGTTCATTTTAAGCAGTTGTAACCCACCGCGTATTTTATAAAATTCGCTAAAAATATTTACCGTTATTCCCTACGAATTGTTTAAGCACTCGTCAAGAGCAGAGTCGCAGGCAGTTTGCATGATCAACTTGAAAAGATTATGATCCTTGCATGATCAGGTATTTAAATGATTAATCACTGCACTCTTTAATATTTTTGAACTATCATATAATTAAATTTTTCCATTTCCATTGCCACCGCCATTATGCAGCGTACGCCATTACAGTGGCGTACCCCGGCATACAGTCATCAAGAGATATCTCTGCCTGGCCTACGACAATTGCACTTATTTTCCTCCAAAGTGATAGTGTTTTTGAAATATGCACACTGTCAAAGATGAATTGCATGAGTACATTTTAGATTTACCCATAGCACCTTTTGCCTGTAATATATATCTCCTTAGACGACTGCGACAGTACGAACAAATAGGGCTAATTTGAGAATCGGACCCTTTACATACCATTTTTCAAATTAGTTTTAAATTGATAAGAAGGGTTTGGCTCAAATAGAGCTTGCCTTGTCAGCGCATCACCAAATGTCAGTATTGTCTGGAATGTTAGCTGCAATTTAATGTCAGCTTTTAGTATTTAAACTGATGTTCTGCTTTTTCTCGTTGAATGTAATACCATCCCCCGCTATAGCGAAGTAAATCATTCGGAATATTATAGGGTGAGTTTACATGGCTTATGCGCAAAACGTCTCTTTCGCAAAATGTCCCTTGGTCGCAAAACGTCTCTTTTGCAGAATGTCTCTTTCGCAAAATGGCTTTCTGACATTCTGCGAAAGGGACATTCTGCAAATGTCCCTTTCGCAGAATGTCTCTCTTCACAAAATGTCGCGCCAGGGACTTAAGAATAAAATTGCGATTTCGTTCTTAAGTCAAAACTTTGGTACCTAAGTAGGTACTTACCAAAGTTTTGACTACATAATTATTCTATTTTATTTTAATAATTTTAATTTACTTAAGTATTCCAGATAAAAAAAATATCAATAGGTATCAAACATTTTACACACATTCAAAATTTAGGTCAAAAGAATCAATACTTTCTTGATCCATGTTTAAACTTAAATTCACAACTGTTTTCAATTAAACGTAGACAAAACAACTGGGCAATAATGAATGACACATACATCCAGTTTTTTCTAACTACCCTCACATATTATATTATTTATATTATAAGTGTTGCCATCACCGAACTTTAAATTGTTCCAATTTATTATTTGAACTGTATCAAAATATATTTTTTTATTAGGAATACATGCTTAAGTAAATGTAAGTACCAAAATTTCGACATCATACTTTTTCTATAATTTTAATGAATGATTTTGTTTTGAAAATCGCAATTTTATTCTTAAGTCCCTGGCGCGACATTTTGCGAAAGAGACATTCTGCGAAAGGGACATTCTGCAAAAAAGCCATTTTGCGAAAGAGACATTCTGCGAAAGAGACGTTCTGCGAAAGAGACATTCTGCAAAAGAGACGTTTTGCGACCAAGGGACATTTTGCGAAAGAGACGTTTTGCGCATAAGCCGTTTACATATGATCACATATATATAATTATTGAGCTGGGTGTAAACGTAGCTCTTTCTTAAGTGACTCATGTATTTCGTTCCTGATCGTACTCCTGAACCGTCACACCTGAACTCATGGAAATCACAAAATGTTCCATTGAAATCAATGATAAAAATAATAGACTGCTTAAATATTCTCGGCTCATAATTTGCAAGCAGAACGCCTTGCAGACCTAGTCTATTATGCGTGAATGAATGCATATCTAATACGTTAAAATATATATTCCTAATCTCAATTTGTTATGTTAAACGACTATAAAATTACATTTATTTAAAATGTATTTATATGTATGAATAATGCGCGTATTAATTATCATTATTTATTTGTTGTTGACATGCAAGCTTAGTCAAAATTGTGATTTTGGGGCTATAACAATGTAAAGTTACCATTAGTGTCGCGTATGTTGTCACCAACTGATTTGTTTTGTAAGACTGTGTTAACGCAATAAATCGTACAAAATGATTAAACTTCGCAGTTTTTTATTTTATTATTCTTATCCTTCCGATCTTCAGTACAACCAGGCTCTTAGGCAATGCAAAGAGTAGGTTTTACAGCAGCGCAAGAGTTGTATTCAAGATTCCCAATTGAAAACAGACCTCTGATTTTATGATTATATAAAATACCAAAATAAGTTTGGCGTGGTTGGTAGATACTTGCCTTTCATGCCGCAGGTTGTGGGTTCGAATCCCACCCAGGATTAGATAGATAGATTAGATATTGGTGTGCATTAACATTTCAGTTTGTCCTAAGTCTGGGTGTTATTATCTATACAAGTACGTATATACAAACGTTTAGTATATAATGTCAGTTATTTGGTTTACGAAGTACCGCTCTGCTTTAGTTTGGGATAAAATGGCCGTGTGCGAATAATGTTCCAAAATATTATTATAATGTAAGGCCACACATTACATTGAATTGACAGCTAAGTTTTTAATAACTGGTTTCATGGGAACATTGGACCAGTAATTAAATACACCGTAACACAAAATCCAAAATTGTATCGGAGTCCATAGTTTATATATTGCACTACAGCACACTGGGCCCCGTTGGAAATTGAATGCTTGTTAGCAATGTTCTGAATTACTTTTCAACAATGCTGAGTTCAACTTACAGCCGTTCTTAGACTTAAGTGGGTAATATGCTTTTGATCGAATTTCAGTCTCATCGATGAAGAGTGCCAAACACAAGTGCTTAAGATATTTATTCTCCTGCTCTTCTAACCTGATGTACCAAAAAAACAACTCAGGTGTACCACGATGACGTTGATGGCCCTACGAGCTCCCCGCGGCGTAAAGTTCAGAAAAACAAATTAATTATATATATTCAAATATTCTCATTTGGTAAAGTAAAATCATATCACAAATAAGTCTAGCATAACCTACCAAGTGCACTGCAAAAGAATCTCGAAAAAATTGCCGAAACATGATGCCTGTAACATTAATCATAGTCAGCAAGTAACTATTTCATTTATGGTCAGCAAAGCCAATCAGATCTTAACTGCCGAATTGGTGTAGCGATTGGGTTTTTAACAGCAGATAATTAAGGTCTGGGGTGACATCCCGATTTGTTTTCTAAACACATATTGGTATTTTCCGTTAATGAAATACACGCAATATTATTCGTGTTAGAAAAATTATGTCGGTGTTATATGAGAGAAGAAATTACTGCACGTGTGGCGCAGCGGCTAAGACAGTCGCCTCGGCGCTTCGTGTCGCGGGTTCGAATCCCACGCCGGACAACTATTTGTGTGACCCATAAATAGTGGTTCTGAGTCTGGATGTAATTTGTGTCCGTTTATTATATGTTTGTAAAGTTCCCCCACGAGACAGGGATTCATTTCCCTAATGCGGGCTGTGTCTTTTTTAAAAGATATTCACAATCAAAACGTTTCTTTTGGAATAATAATATTAAATATAAGTTTTACAAACCAAAGGAACGTAGTAGGTTTTTTAAGAAAATTCAAAACAGGTTTTAATATAGTTTATTAACATTTAACTAAAGTATGTAGGTACCATTTTGTTCGATAACTTTTTGCCATCTTGTAAGTAGAACATGATCCTATTGCTATAGACATTTTGGGACTTTTGATCAAAATACCGCGACAAGTGGTTTTGGCAGTCCTCTCGTGATGTTAACCTGACACTGCCTAAAGAATTCTGAAGAGACCGAAACAGGTGGAAATCTGAAGGTGCGAGGTCAGGCGAACTATACGGCGAATGCATTAACACCTCCCTGGCAAACTCTTAATTTTTGCTGAGTGGCTAAAGAGGTGTGAGGTGTAGCGTTACCATGATGAAATACCACACCCCTTCTGTTGATTAATTCCGGCCCCTCTCCCAACTTCTTGCTATAATCTCATCAGTCGTTCGCAGTAAAGTTCAGAATCGATGGTCCTGCCTGGTGATAACTCATAGTGAAGCGGGCTCATAATGAAGTTTGCCCTTCCAATCCCACCACAAACACAGCATCACCTTGTTGCGAGTTAACCCGGGTTTCGCCACAGTCTGTGAAACCTCACCGGCCTTCGACCACAACCTTTTTCACGTTCTTGTCGTACGTCATACCTACACTTTTCATCACCAGTTATTGGAACGAAGTTCCTTATCAGGTTCTTCAAAAATGGGTCGGTTACAATACGTCGTAATAAAGAATCACAAATGAGTACACGGTACATTAGGTTTCTTTCAGTGAGCTCGTGAGGTACCCAATTATCAAGCTTTTTTGTGTACCCAGGTTTTTTCAAATGCGCTAAAACTGTTTTGTGGTAGTCAATTCCCAGTTCTTCAGCTACGTTGTAAAAACTGATATGAAAAATGTTTATTGTGTCTCAAATGGTTACATCAGCAAATATGAATGAAACAGACCCAGTAAGTAAATAATAATACTTGGGGTTGTCTCGCTCCTTCCCGTATTCCATACTTAACAATATTTGAGAAAGAGATGAATATAACTTTTACAATAAAAATAAGATAAAATTAACGAACAAAAAATTAGGAAGAAATTAAAAATAAAAGTAAAAATAGAAGAGAAACAATAATAACTTAAACTAGTTTGCAGCTCTGTGTATTGTTTGATTGTGAGTAGATGTATGTATGTGTGATTATAGAAGTGTACGAGTTTGAGCTTGTGTTATTGTATGTGTTTACTTGTTTTCTGGTGGTACGTTATAGGAAATAACACCCTTATTTAAAAACGAAGTCTGGAGTTGAACCGCAGTTGATCCTTGGTTTAGTCGAAAATAATCCAATGAGATTGCTTGATCCATAGTTCAACTGCAGTTTAACTTTAGACTTCTTTTTTAAATAAGGGTGTTAGTGTTTATGTAAGTCTATCTAGAATATGCTCTGTTTCTTAGTATGTTAGAGATTTTAACCACTCGGTTATCACTTTCTTGCATTTGTGCGACACCTCGTAGTGGAACTTTAGGTCACTGTTAATATTATTGTATATGTAGGCTGATTGGCATACATACTGGCGCCTTGCAAACATTGTGCGTACACGTGGCGAATAAGCTAGAATATTAATTTCACCTCCTAGCCAAGTTTTCTGGGTTATATGGGATGTGTTTGTGTAAATATAGTACAATGGTTAAAATGTACAGTTTTCTAACAGATAATAGGCCACTAATATTATAAAGATCGACTGTGGGGTATCTATATGTTTCAAAATACATAACCTACCCTTAAAAGTGACCTTTGAGCTATTTCTAACTCTAGAAATTTAGTTTTGGTGGGCCGTCCCCAAACTGGTAAGCAGTATGTTATTACTGACTGCGCGAGTGCTATATAAATGTTGCTTAGTGTATTTTGAGGCATCACGTGTCGCAGATTTTTAAAGATCCATCGATAAATTTTCGAACTCGTGACATAATAACTTCGATGTGTGAGTGCCATGCCAGGATGGATGGATTGACAGTCACAATTTTCATTAAAGCCATTTTCACACTCATGTAACCGAATATTGAAGTTACTACATACTTTCGACTTTGCACTTGGAGAGAAACAAATACAATTTGTTTTAGCAATATTAAGACTTAATAAATTTTCTTTGAGCCACTTATTTATTTTTATTTATTTATTTAAAAACTTCTTGCACAGAATTGTACAGAGGCGGACTTAATGCCAAAGGCATTCTCTTCCAGTCATCCTTGGGGTGATGCAGAGAAAACATGGTAGGTGCACTAAAGTATCAAAATATTGTAGATGAGAAGATATAGAAGGTACATAAATTACACAGATACATATCATATATATACCTACTTACATACTATAATATATATATACTAATATATATAAATATCTACAACAGCTAAACCATTTTCGGTCTTATTACGTACCACTTCCCAAGTCCTGCCAAAATAGTCAATAGCCGTATGGTCCGCATATGAAAAGATTTTCCCGCCACTGTTTCGTAAGTTACAGAGTTCATTAATATACACCAGAAACAGTGGCGTGCCGAGCACTGAGCCCTGTGATACACCGAAAACAACGTCTTCCTCGTCGTTGTACAAGTTGCCAATTTTAACCTGTTGTTTCCTACCCCGGAGATAACTGTTGAAAAGAGAAAGAGCCTTGCCTCTGATCCCAGTAGCCTCAAGTCTCTGCACAAGAATGGGTACAGATATTGTGTCAAAAGCTTTCTTTTGGTCTAGAAACACCGTAACGCATTTATATCCCTTGTCAACCATATCTGTATAATTTCAGACGTAAGTGCTAGAACTGCGTCCTGAGTTGACCGCCCCTGTCTAAAACCATATTGTGAGTCGGAAAGAATGTTATATTTAATCAAGTAATTTATTAGCCTTTTATTTATGATTTTTTCAATTTTGGCAATTGATATGCCGATCTTGCTCCACTTTTTCAAAAATGACATCCATTTTATCCGTAATAGGGCGACCAGAGCGACATGCATCTTTCACATAAAAATTTCCGGATTGAAAACGCTTAAGGTGCAGCGCCGACGGCACACTTTTTGTGCGATCGAGTCTGCGGCGCACAAAAAGTCTGCATGGCGCGCAAAAAGTCGGTCGCGGATTTTTCACAGATTCAACGCACACGACGCACATCTTCGATCATTCCGTCGGCAGAGTTGTAGGGACGTCGACGCTATGGAAATCGTGCAGAGATCGCGAAGTACTATTTTGTACATGAAGTACAGAAAAGAAGAAGAAATAGCGAATTTTGGGTACATCCTATACTTTCGGAAAGATTACTGAAGCTCCTTAGAAGCTTGGTCTCAAACAGGAGCGGAATAAACATAACAGCACACTTCTTCCCACATTTTTAGGGTTCCGTAGCCAAATGGCAAAAAACGGAACCCTTATAGATTCCTCATGTCTGTCTGTCCGTCCGTATGTCACAGCCACTTTTTTCCGAAACTATGAGAGCTGTAGGTACTTGAAACTTGGTAAGTAGATGTATTCTGTGAACCGCATTAAGATTTTTACACAAAAATAGAAAAAGAACAATAATTTTGGGGGGTCGCCATACATAGAACTGAAACTCAAAAATTTTGTTTTTATTGTACCTACCCTTTCATGTGGGGTGTCTATGGATAGATCTTCAAAAATGATATTGAGGTTTCTAAAATCATTTTTTTCTAAACTGAATAGTTTGCGCGAGAGACACTTCCAAAGTGGTAAAATGAGTGTCCCCCCCCCTGTTACTTATGAAATAAGAGAATCATAAAACTAAAAAAAAAAAACTTGTGTGTACTTATGTACACGCGTTAGAAGTTATACTTCTTAATATACAACTTGAACATAGTTATCAATTTTCATACCACCTAGAACTAACGTCATGCTGTTATTTTTACGATGCGCGCGCATCGTAAAAATTCACTCTCATACATTTTCATACCACCTAGAACTAACTTCATGCTGTTATTTTTATGTATGTTGCTGTTATTTTTATGTATGAGAGTGAATTTTTACGATGCGCGCGCATCACTCACTCAAATTCACTCTCATACGACCTAGAACTAACTTCATGCTAATCAAAATACAAAATCAATATTTAGTGTTAATTCCGCTAATTGTCAGTTTAATCATGCTGGGATGCAATTTGCACCGCCCTCCCTCCCGCAAAAATGTGCACATGCAAGAAGGACAATATAAAAAGCAAATTACATGCACCAGTACGATACCCAACACGTGTTTCGGTCCTCCACGGACCATTCTCAAGGGCTGCTAACTCGTCGAGTGCTCGAAGGAGACTGAAAGTCAACGAGGCGAGCGCTCTTTTATATACTACCAACCGCATGGACAATTATTTCTAACTACCCCCAAATATTCGTAGTAAAGGAGATGAAACTAAATTTGTTTGGTCATTCAACAATGCAAAACTATTACTGCTATGTTTTAATATTTCTAATTGTTCCAACACACATAACCGGAAGCTTTTATCACAACTATGTAAAATATTATACGTATTATTGTCGCCCAAGGAATGGCCAGTTTCAATTAAATGTTTGGCGTAATGAGATTTATCAGGATGGCCATTCCTATAAGCAGCTACATGCGCTTTATACCGTATTTCAAAATTTCGGCCTGTCTGACCTATATATACCGCGTCACAATCATCGCAGACCAACCTATACACGCCGGATTTCTTGCAATTTTCCAAATTATCTTTTCCATTACAAAGACGTCGTATAGTTTGGTCCGTCCGAAATGCAACGTGAATATTATTTTTACGGAGTAAATTGGCAATTCTATCTGAAATTGGGCCCATATAGGTCAGACTACCAACATATTTGTTAATACGGTCAGGGGGGCATGCATACAGTAAAAAGCGAACCCTACATCTCTGATTATTTTTAATCAAATTGTCAATAATAGATTTTGGATAACCGTTTGATAACGCGATTTCATAAAGAATATTAAGTTCTTTTATGTAATTCTCATTAGACAAGGGGACCGATATTAACCTATGAACATAGCTGCGGAAGGCAGCTAGTTTATGTTGATTGGGGTGACAGGATGAAGGTGGAATAGCCATATCGGTATGTGTTGGTTTCCGATATATTTGAAATTCTAATTTATTATGGACATTAGTGATGGTGAGGTCAAGAAAATTAAGGGATTTTTGTGATTCTAATTCCAATTTAAATTTTATTTTAGGGTGGAGATTATTTAATTTAGTAACAAATGAATCAATTTGACATTTGGTACCAGACCAACAGATTATTATGTCATCAACGTATCTGTAATAAAATAAAATGTTGGGTTCGCCCACTATATATCTACGTTCAAAATTATCCATAAATATCTCTGCCATTAGTGGACTTAACGGTGAACCCATGGCCAACCCTTCCTTTTGGCGGTAATATTGATTGTTAAAACGAAAATAATTTTGTTGCATGCATATTTTTGTGAGTTTAAGTAGATCGTACATCTCACCAGGATGTAACCGTTGTCTCTCAAAGTGTTCACCCAGAATATGTAAACATTCCTCATGAGGGATATTGGTAAATAGACTATCAACATCTAGGGACAGTAACTTAGCGGAAGATGGAATTTGAGTATCTTTAATTTTTGAAATTAAGTCTAAACTATTTTTTAAACTGAATTGAGGTTGAAAGGATGCTTTTTTACTTAAAAGGACGTTAAGATGTTTGGCTAAATTATACGAGGGGGCACCAATATGAGAGACAACAGGGCGAATAGGAACGTTTGCTTTATGAGTTTTTGGCAACCCATACAAAACAGGTGATCGTGGGTTCATGGGGATCAAAAGGAAGGGTTGGCCATGGGTTCACCGTTAAGTCCACTAATGGCAGAGATATTTATGGATAATTTTGAACGTAGATATATAGTGGGCGAACCCAACATTTTATTTTATTACAGATACGTTGATGACATAATAATCTGTTGGTCTGGTACCAAACGTCAAATTGATTCATTTGTTACTAAATTAAATAATCTCCACCCTAAAATAAAATTTAAATTGGAATTAGAATCACAAAAATCCCTTAATTTTCTTGACCTCACCATCACTAATGTCCATAATAAATTAGAATTTCAAATATATCGGAAACCAACACATACCGATATGGCTATTCCAGCTTCATCCTGTCACCCCAATCAACATAAACTAGCTGCCTTCCGCAGCTATGTTCATAGGTTAATATCGGTCCCCTTGTCTAATGAGAATTACATAAAAGAACTTAATATTCTTTATGAAATCGCGTTATCAAACGGTTATCCAAAATCTATTATTGATAATTTGATTAAAAATAATCAGAGATGTAGGGTTCGCTCTTTACTGTATGCATGCCCCCCTGACCGTATTAACAAATATGTTGGTAGTCTGACCTATATGGGCCCAATTTCAGATAGAATTGCCAATTTACTCCGTAAAAATAATATTCACGTTGCATTTCGGACGGACCAAACTATACGACGTCTTTGTAATGGAAAAGATAATTTGGAAAATTGCAAGAAATCCGGCGTGTATAGGTTGGTCTGCGATGATTGTGACGCGGTATATATAGGTCAGACAGGCCGAAATTTTGAAATACGGTATAAAGCGCATGTAGCTGCTTATAGGAATGGCCATCCTGATAAATCTCATTACGCCAAACATTTAATTGAAACTGGCCATTCCTTGGGCGACAATAATACGTATAATATTTTACATAGTTGTGATAAAAGCTTCCGGTTATGTGTGTTGGAACAATTAGAAATATTAAAACATAGCAGTAATAGTTTTGCATTGTTGAATGACCAAACAAATTTAGTTTCATCTCCTTTACTACGAATATTTGGGGGTAGTTAGAAATAATTGTCCATGCGGTTGGTAGTATATAAAAGAGCGCTCGCCTCGTTGACTTTCAGTCTCCTTCGAGCACTCGACGAGTTAGCAGCCCTTGAGAATGGTCCGTGGAGGACCGAAACACGTGTTGGGTATCGTACTGGTGCATGTAATTTGCTTTTTATATTGTCCTTCTTGCATGTGCACATTTTTGCGGGAGGGAGGGCGGTGCAAATTGCATCCCAGCATGATTAAACTGACAATTAGCGGAATTAACACTAAATATTGATTTTGTATTTTGATTGTTATGGATTTCCGCAAAGTAACGCCTGATTCCATTATTTAACTTCATGCTGTTAAATTTTTTGGTGTCGGTGTGCGCGCTGTTATAACCGTGCAATGTAAGCTTTATTGCTGACGAAGGTCTCAGCCTTGCTAGACGCTCTGTCAGCAATAATGAGTATGAACTGGAAGCATAACGCCGGGCAGTCAGTCTATTCAGAGCTCTCGCGAAGTATGGTTGCCTAAGGGTCCCTTTCTAATGTAGTGTATTTTGTCTTTATATTAATAAATAATCAAGTGTGTATTAAAAACCTTTTTTTAAAACACCTACTGAAAGGGACCCCATAACAAATGGTGGCAGCGGTGGGATACGGAACCCCAGTGCCGATTCGCGTAAATCTATATTTATGTGTTAATAGTGAATAGACTCTCCGTATCTTACAAAAATTAAATAAAACAAAATCCTGCGAGTAACCTGCAAGTGACCTGCGAGCAATCTTCGAGTGTCCTGTGAGGGTCATGTGATTGCCTTCAAGCATCCTATATATGCTTAGCAATTGTCCTTCAAGCATCCTGTGATTTATGTGTAAACCATTCTGTTCAGTGTCCAAAAGTGCATAAAATCATTACGTCATCTGTGTCTGTGCGTCGCTATGAAGCTATTCCGAGTATTAGCCGTTATCGCCGCCCACGTATTCTTGTAAGTCGTTGAACATTTATCGACTCTTAGCTGGAACTTTTATTTGGTTACTATACTTTGTCGCCTAGTGTTGTTCATTGAATGAAATTTGTGTATTATGCCTAAAGTGCCTAAAACCGAAAAAGTCGCAGTGAAAGTTGACATTGAAACCGATTCACCGGAATCAAACTCTCCAATTTTATCACCCAAAGTGACCTGGGCCACTAAAAAAGTAACCACTGTTGTAGAAATGGATCTAAATATATTATTGAAATTTGTTAAACAATACGATGGCAGTCGCGATAAACTTAACTCATTTATCAATAACTGTAATAATGCTTATGAGTTAGCTACCGAGACACAAAGACCAATTTTATTTATATATATATCTGCCAACTCACGGGTAAAGCAGAAACCGCCTGCTCTATTAAAGAGTTCACATCATGGGACCAACTAAAAACATTCCTCAAAACTCAATTCTCTGAACAGAAGCATTTCACTCATTTGCTTACCGAACTCCAGGAAAGCAGACAAAGCTCATCCGAAAACGTAGGTCAATATGCTCTCAAAATAGAAACTTGCCTCTCGCAATTATTGACAGAAATATCTCTTTCTAATCATGATGCTACAGAAATACCTGGTCGCACAGCTCAACTGGAGGATATAACCCTCCATCAATTCCTTATGGGTTTAAATCCCCGCATCTCAAATATTGTTAGATGCAAAAAACCTAAAACATTTAATGAAGCTGTGAATTTTGCCATCTCTGAAGAGAGGATCCAGGAATCCCTATATAAACGTAGTAACAATAATGATTCGCAACAATCGAATCAAAATCGGTTCAAACAGAGCTCATCCGCTCAGAACCAAGCCTATAAAACCACTCTACCACAGAAATTACTATCCAAACCGAGTATCTCAAGTAATGACACTAAACCATTTAAATATGACCCAAAACTAACATGTAAGTATTGTAAAGAAGTGGTTCATGAGTTAAATAATTGCTTGAAACGAGCTAAACGCTACCCTAATACTCAACCATTTAAGGATAGTAATAAATCATCTGGGCCTCAGCCCAGCAGTTCAAAAGCTCCCCCAGTAAACTTTATTGACGATTATGATGAGTCGGAAGAGTTCGAACACGAAGATACTGATGGGGAGAATTTAAACTTGTAAATGTCCTGCAATCGTGCTGCACAGGACGTAATCCAAAAGCCAGCATGGATCTGAACAAAGTTTGTTCATCTAATAATTATTCAGAGGTTATACATCAGGGTAACCAGCCCCAAAACGGCAACCTCTACCCTTCTGAGGTTATACATCAGGGTAACCAGTCCCAAAACGGCAACCTCTATCCTCTTGAGGTTATACATCAGGGTAACCAGCCCCAACACGGAAACCTCACTGAATCGCCTACCAAAATTCCGATTTCTATGAAAATCTACGAGGTAAGTATTGATACCTCGAAGAGGCTTTTGCCTCATATATTAGTGGAGTCCTCAGTGTCTGACAGACCACTAACTCCTTTGGTAGACTCGGGTTCTGCTATTTGTTTAATAAAGGAAGCAAGTATCCTTACTCAACCAAACGTCACCCAAAAGCCTATAAATATTAAAGGTATTGACCCTGGTGAAGAGACCACTCAAACGTTAGGTTATTTTAATCTAAAGTTTAAAATCGCTCAAAATAATACAATCAAACATAAATTTCACATCATCCAGGATATCAATTTACCTTATGATGGCATTTTGGGTAATGACTTCCTTACTACTAATTCTTGCAAGATCGATTACGGTCGTGATGTTCTGAAAATTATAAGTGACGAGGTTAAAATTCATTTCTTTGACCCGTGCTATATCATACCACCACGAACAGAAACCGTCATTGAATGCTCAGTAACAAATCCAGATTTAGGGGAAGGCGTAATCTTAGATCAACACCTTTCTCAAACCCTTCTTGTTGCTAACTGTCTAGTGCAAGTAAAAGATAATAAAACAATAAATATATCAGTGATTAATACATCTAATAAACCTTTCAACATTAAACGTAATTTTAAGTTAAAATTAGATCCAATAGAGGTGTATTCTATTGGTACAGGATCACAAGACAAAAGTGCGACTGACCGTACTAGGCAAGTACTTGATTCATTAAGAATATCTCACTTGAATGACGAGGAGACAAACGCTATACTTGAATTGTGTTCAGATTATTCGGATATCTTTCATTTACCAGACGAAGTATTATCATTTTCCTCAGCCGTACAACATGAGATCAAAACTACCAGTAACACCCCTATCCACACTAAATCATATCGTTTCCCGGAATGCCACAAGAAAGAAGTAGAAACTCAGATGAATAAAATGTTGAGCCAGGGTATTATTAAACCATCATCCTCTCCCTGGTCTTCTCCGATATGGGTAGTACCCAAAAAGACTGATTATTCAGGCCAAAAGAAGTGGCGTATTGTAATAGACTATAGGAAGTTGAATGATGTTACAATCGGTGAAATCTACCCTATTCCCCAAATTACCGAAATCCTAGACCAATTAGGTAAAAGCCAATATTTCACCACTTTAGACCTGTCATCCGGATTTCATCAACTTTTAGTTTCACCCGAGGATGCACCCAAAACAGCTTTCTCTGTGCCTCAAGGACAATTTCAGTTTATTTTTTTTATTATTCATTTTATTTCAGTCCAACAAAGGGTCCATTTTGTTAGTAACAATACACTTATTCTATGTTAGTATCAATATAAAATCAAATAAAATAATATAAAAATCATGTTAGTTACAATTACATTAGCCTATGTTAGTACTTAATATCTAGAACAGATTTGATCTTTTGGACCATTACCCACACAATTGGGCTGTCAAAACGAGCTGCTATGGAGCGCAGCAGTTCATTTTGACTATTGCGTAGCGTAGTTTAATCGAATGCCCTTCGGTTTAAAAAATGCTCCGTCAACGTTTCAGAGACTTATGTATACCTGTCTTACTGGTCTGCAAGGCTCTCATTGCTATGTGTATCTCGATGACATTGTTTTATATGCTCATAACCTAAATATCGCAATACAAAACCTTAAGTCCGTCTTCGACAGGCTTAGACAGTTTAACCTAAAATTACAACCAGAAAAATGCGAGTTTCTCCGGAAAGACGTAACTTATCTTGGTCACATCATTACCAAGGACGGTGTTAAACCTAACCCTGAAAAAATCAAAGCTGTTACTCAATATCCCGTGCCAAAATCACCCAAAGATATTAAATCTTTCTTAGGCTTAGTATCGTATTACAGGCGCTTCATTCCCGACTTCTCTAAACACGCTAAATCACTTACTTCTCTTTTAAAAAAGGACGTCCCATTCAATTGGACAAACGAACAACAACTTAGTTTTGAAACATTGAAAACTAAACTGGTCCAATCGCCTATCCTGGCCTATCCCGATTTTAATCAACCGTTCTTGTTAACCTGTGACGCATCTAACTATGCCATATCAGCTATTTTGTCACAAGGACCTATTGGGCGCGATCACCCAATTGCCTACGCGTCGCGCACCCTAAATAAAGCTGAAACTAATTACAGTGTCACCGATAAAGAGTGTTTGGCCATAGTATTTGGAACCAAAACTTTCCGACCTTACCTCTATGGCCGTCGTTTTACTATTGTTACGGATCATAAACCTCTCCAGTGGCTTTTCAATTGTAAAGACCCAGGTTCTCGACTTATCCGTTGGAGGTTGAAGCTTGAAGAATTCGAATATGACATACAATATAAAAAGGGCAAAATCAACGTTAATGCCGATGCTCTGTCCAGATTTCCTGTTAACCCTGTACAACCTACTACAGTTAATGTGTCGACACATAATCCTCAAACCCAGGATACCAACACCCTTCCTGAAAGCATAGAAGAACCCATAAGGGGAACCGATCATATAGACAGAGATCTGCTCGACTTACTTACATCACCTGTTTCATTACAATCAGACGAAATTAATCCCGACTATCTTTTAGAATGTCCAATACCCGATCTCTTTGACATGAGCCCCCCTACCTCACACTTACCTGAGGTTCCACCTCAACCAGTAGAGGTCCCTGAAAATCCGGTGACACCAAACTCCTCTCCAAAGTCTTTCCCCGACTTAATTGCCGATGATTACTCAACCTTCCTGAAACAAATGTCTGACAAAAATAAATCTTATAATACAAATATAATTGAACATAACGAAAGTTTATTAAAATCTTCTTGCAGAGTTATCTTGGTCCCAACATCAATAGACGTCGATGAATCTAACCCATATGTTGAGGATATATTAAGCAAATTAGAAAATCAGGATCAATTCCGTAATCTGGAAAAACAGTTACACACATTTTCAAGAGTCACTTTAGGGAACAAAGACTATTACTTCCTTTATACAAAAGTACACCACTTTGATCAAACGACGTATCAAGAAATATTTGACACATTAAAATCAATTCGTAATGAGTTAGTCGTCACTGAGGACCTTAAGGAAATGAGTATATCCGATTTCCGAGATCCATTTGAAAAACATAGCTTCATTAAAATTTACAATATTTTAAACTACCTTTTCCATAACACAAATATTCAAGTAAACATTTATCATAATACTATAACCTATCCGTCTCCTTCCGAAGTGAAGAAAATTCTCCGTGATAACCACGATTTACCCGTAGCGGGACATCTGGGCGTTAGCCGTATGTTAAATAGATTAAAACAGTTATATTACTGGAAAGGAATGCGGAGCGATACAGAATCGTATGTAAAAAACTGTAAATTATGCCAAGAGAATAAAGCCCTACGTAAAATAAATCGCGCACCCATGCAAATTACAAGTACGTCAACTAAACCATGTGAACGTGTGTCGCTAGATATCGTAGGACCACTTTCGGAGTCCGGCTCCGCTAAACTTAGATTCATACTAACATTTACCTGACAAAAGATAACTATTGCTATCTTCCTAACTATTGTACAAGACAAATAGCTTCATCGCTATGTTATTTCTTTGACATTTCAGCCAGGAACTTGGCTAAACCGTTAGCTAGAAGTAAGGTGTTTGGCCAAGTACTGAGTACTGAGCAATGTACCGTTGACATAAATAATGCCAGTTGTATGACTACTGATGACATTTATATTCAAAATAATTTAAATTAAATAGTGTGACAATAGAGGATTTCTCTTGCATAATACCAAATTCTGGTCATGGTTTTAATGTGAGTTAGTGGGAAGACAGATCCACGTAGTGTAATAATAGGTCTTTACCTATGAAATTGCCGTTTTGTATGAAAAAATTTAAACGAATTTTTTTCATGAATTTTTTTATTTGTATTAATCGAAGTAATCACCCATGCAATCAATGCATCTTTGCCATCGCAGTGGCAGTTTATTGATGCCCTTCTTAAAGAAATCAGCTGGACGGGAGGCAACAAATTCTTCAAAGGCATTTTGTACTGCCTCTCGGGTATTGAATTTTTTTCCCGCCAAGAAGTTATCCAAATTCTGGAAAAAGTAGTAGTCTGTAGGCGCAAGGTCTGGTGAGTAGGGCGGATGACGGAGAGCTTCCAACCCCAGTTCTTGCAACTTGGAGACCGTCTGCTGTGCAGTATGAGGTCGCGCGTTGTCGTGCAGGAGCAGCGGAGACGAGCGATTGACCAATGCTGGTTGGAGATGCGCCAGCTTCTCCATCATTGTGCTCAGTTCTTCACAGTACACATCTGCAGTAATGCTCACCCCGTTTGGTAAGAAGCTGTGATGAATCACACCGGCGCTAGACCACCAAACAGTGACCATCACTTTTCTAGGGGTAAGTTTTCGTTTAGGGCATTGTTTAGGTGCTGAACCAGGATCCAACCAACTTGCTGAGCGCTTGCGGTTATCAAACAGAATCCATTTTTCATCGCAGGTAACAATGCGGTTCAAAATTCCTTCATTTGTGTGTCTGTTGAGCAGTGCAAGGCACGTCTCGACGCGTACTTCGCGCTGGCGATCATTGAGTTCGTGGGGCACCCATTTGTCAAGCTTTTTTACCTTGCCAATTTGACGCAAATGGACCAATATTGTTTTGACGCTAACGTCGAAAGCTGCTGCTAATTCAGCCGTAGATTGTGTATCATCAGCTTCCACAACCGCCTTTAATTCGTCATTGTCGACCAAAGTCTTCGGACGACCGCGAGGTTCATTTTTCAGGTCGAAATTTCCAGAACGGAAGCGAGCAAACCAATAACAGGTGGTGCGTTGGTTTGTAGTGTTAGCTCCGTAAACGTCGTTGATGTTGCGTGCCGCTTGTGCCGCGTTGCTGCCACGACGGTACTCATATTCCATAATTACTCGAATTTTTAACGTATCCATGATGACGAAAAAGATTGAAATGCGATGAAAATGTAACACTAATCAATAAAGAAATGACTACTTTTGGAAAAAAGAATCCATGTTTTTAAAATAAAATTAATTTGAAATTAGAATTCTTAGCCAAACAAAAATTATTTTGATTTGAAATGGCCAGTACTGCAGAACGGCAATTTCATAGGTAAAGACCTAATAAAAACAAATGTGAACCCATCAAACATACATGATAAAGTCAATAAATATACTAAAAAAAAATTGTATTAACCTGGTGCACCAAAATATTCAAGGTTTGATGGGAAAAGAACTAGAATTGGAGCTGTTTTTGAATTGTAACAATATAGATATTTTATGTTTAACTGAGCACAGGCTAAAACTCCATCAATTCATTTTCAGCTTCAATAATCACCAGGTTGTAAGCTCGTTCATCAGGGAAAAATATATTCATGGTGGCTCTCTAATTCTAATAAATAAGTTGTTAAAGTTTAAAGAAAGAAGTGATGTTGTGAGCCTCTCTGTTGAGCGAGTTGTAGAGATTTCATGTGTTGAGTTGGAGCAATTTATTGTTTTGAGTCTTTACAAACCTCCTTGTGCGCCATTTGATACTTTTTCAGATATTATGGAGGATGCATTAAATAAATTATCTAACAGCCACAAAACAGTTATCATTTGTGGAGATTTTAATATAAACATTTTGGAGAAAAGCACAATAAGTTGCAATTTATTAAATTTGTTTAAATCCTATAATTTATATCACAATTTTACAGAACCAACTAGAGTAACTGCTACAAGTGCTACATGCATTAATAATATATTTAGCACTGTAAAACCTTTATTTAAATAAAATTCAGTCAGATCATTCAGGTCAGTTGGTAACTTATTCAAATGCTCCAAAAATTAAAAGAAAACTTATAAGCTATATTCCATTTAGTAAAAACCGCTTAGAAAAATTTAAATGTAATATAGTAAAACAAATAGCATGGCTGCCCTATCATGATAATCCGGATCACTTGTACAACTCTTTATTCAATTTGATTAATGATGAGTTCTGCACAATATTTACACCCAAACAACTGTCTGTAAGTGACCGTCTGGTATTCAGTGATTGGGCAACTCCAGGCATCTATAAAAGTCGGAATCGGTTGTATGAATTGTATGAAGAAAGATCCCATAATCATAATACAGCTTTTCAAGAATATGTGAAACAATATGCCAAAACATTTAGACGAGCCTGTACCGCTGCTAAATCTTTGCACATAAAAAATATACATAAATCTTCAACAAATATAATCAAAACTACTTGGAAGATAATTAATGCTGAGACAGGTAAAACAAAAATACATAGTCGTGATTTTAACTTAGTAATAAACAATATAGATATTAAAGGCGATTTGGAGATTGCGACTGAGTTTGAAAAATATTTTTCGAATATTCCAGTCATAATTACTAACTCTCTTTCATATTCTTCTACATCTGCTGAGCAGATACTCAAGCAAAGCGTACGGTCGTGTGACACAGTTTTTGAATTTTCGGTGGTTAGCCCTAAAGATATTTTAAATGCTTTCAAAAGTATTAATATGAAAAACACAAAGGATCTGTGGGGTCTATCTGTTAAGACTGTTTCATCAATTATTACTATAATCGCCCAACACTTAGCTACTGTGTTCAATTGCTGTGTTGCATCAGGTGTATTACCTGACTTGATGAAGTATAGTAAAATCATTCCTTTGTTTAAAGCTGGTGATACTTCAGACCCTTCAAATTTTCGACCTGTTTCCGTGCTGCCCACTCTTGGTAAAATATTTGAAAAGCTTATGCTTAGCCAGCTGCTCAGACACTTTAATATACATAATTTACTACACCGGAAACAGTTTGGATTCACAAAGGGTTGTTCAACCATAGATTCAGGGGTCAACTTATTAAAAAGTATATTCGCGGCGTGGGAAGACTCGCAAGACGCATTAGGTATCTTTTGCGATTTGTCCAAAGCGTTCGATTGCGTTCATCATGATACAAGGCTCTCGAACTTCTGACTTCTTACTTGGGCAATAGAATTCAGAAGGTCGAAATAAACGGTAAAATATCTCCGGGATCTCCAGTGGTAATGGGCGTTCCACAGGGGTTAATTCTTGGCCCATTTTTGTTTTTAATTTATATAAATGACTTACCTTACTATGTAAGGGATAAGCATGAGATTGTGTTGTTTGCAAATGATACTTCCCTGACGTTCAAAATAAACCGACAATTAAGCAATTTTGACGATGTTAATGATGCAATCTCTAAAGTTATTGATTGGTTTAATGCCAATAATCTTGTGCTTAATGATAAGAAAACTAAAGTCATAAAATTCACTACACCGAATGTGAAACAGGCGACAACCAATGTACAACTTAATGGAGCTAGGTTGGACCCTGTTGAATCAACTGTGTTCTTGGGTATCACTATTGACTCAAAGCTACAATGGAGCCCACAAATAGAAAAACTGTCCGGCAAATTAAGTTCTGCAGCATATGCAGTGAAAACTATTCGACGGCTGACTGATGTTGACACAGCTAGAATGGTTTATTTCAGTTATTTTCATAGTGTATAATGTCCTATGGAATTCTTCTCTGGGGTAGCTCTGCTGACATTAACACCATATTTATATTGCAAAAAAGAGCTGTAAGAGCTATCTATAATCTTGGCCCGAGAGTGTCTCTAAGAGAAAAGTTCAAAGAGGTCAACATTCTAACTGTACCATCTCAGTATATATATGAAAACTTACTATATGTGCATAAAAATATCGATTCCTTCTGTAAAAGGAGCGATACACATAATGTAAATACTAGATATAAGAATAATCTCATATTGCATACTACCCGTCTCCACAAAATAAGTAACTCTTTTATGGGGCAATGTATAAGATTCTATAACAAACTTCCCAATGATATTAGAGAATTGTCTACGAATAAGTTTAAAAGAATTATTAAAGCCAAATTGTGTAGCAGGGCATATTACAAAATTTCTGATTATTTAAATGATAAAAGTGCTTGGGATTGAGTTGTTCTGAGTCAACACACATGATTGTCATTAATCTTATGTATATTTTATTTTAAAAAAGGATTCCTACTGAGTTTTCTGGCAGTGTTTCTCAGTAGCTGCCACGTCATGCACTGCACGGTAGGGAAAAAAAATATGACGATTCCACATAAATGTAAATTTTTTACGGAATAAAGTACCTTTGACTTTGACATTACAAGACGATTTCACAAAATTCTCCTCTGCTTATCCCCTACGAAATACTACAGCTGAAGAGACTAGCGAGTGTCTATTACATTTTATATCAGTATTTGGCATACCAAAACTGATTCTAACCGACCAAGGCAGTAATTTTACGTCGGAATTATTCAAAAGAACATGTGACTTTCTAAAGATCAAACAACTATGGTCAACCCCTTATCACCCTCAAACTCAAGGGGACCTATAACGAAGTCATTCAACCCTTAAAGAATACTTAAAATCATTTGTTAACGATGATCAAACAAATTGGCCTCGCTATGTATACACTGCTATGCTCACCTATAATACGACCGTGCACTCCACAACAAATCATACCCCATATGAATTAATGTTTGGTAATAAACCTTTTATCCCAAACTCTATATGGGATGAAACACTAGGTGCCACATACCCCGATTATGTACGTATGTTGCAAAATCGATTAAAATACTCGCGTGATAAGACTCTAGAAAATATCCGTAGATCAAAATTATCATCAAAAAATTATTACGACACTCATAGTCGGCCCGTACAGTATAAAATTGGAGATTATGTCTATTTGAAAAACCATCTCAGATTACGCAAGGCCTTATCACCTATATGGAAAGGACCATACAAAGTCGTTAAAATACATGGCAATAATACTCTGTCGTTGTTGATCAACAGACGACACGTCAGTCATCATTATGATGAAGTAAAGCTTGCAATTACGAATAACGACCTATAAATAATAAATAAATATATACCTACATATATTAAAACATATATTATCACTATAAACTTGGTTAGTTAAGAAATTTATGACAACTTATAGATTAGTTAGATTAGTATTAATAGCTCTAAGTCATGGGTACTTATGTATTTACAGTGTCTCGGCGGAGGTCCCAACACCTGACGAGTATATCCAACCGATCACCGCAAGTCCTGGGATATATTTCGACTACATAGGAAAATTAAAAATTAATACCGGCATGTTAAATATTATCATGCCAATGAAAATTTCACATTTTGAATCACATATAAAAAATATAAATACAGTTTTAGACACAGTCACCTACTTATGTAAACAAAGCAGGTTTATAGAACTTTCAGAGTGCAACAATACAGTGGAACCATTAATAGTCCAACAAGAAAATATCATCAAACTATTTACATCCATTTCTCACCTAACCGACAACGAAGATTCTAGGTCTAAGCGAGCTTGGATAGGTGGAATCGGAACCATATTAAAGCAAGTTTTCGGCACTTTAGACGAAAACGATGACATCAAATATGATCAGGCTATTGAGTTTATACAGGATAACCAGAATAAACTTGTAACTGATTAAAATATTATTCTTAACTAAAAGAATAATATTTTAATCAGTAACTCTATCATGTCAATCTATAACAACTCATTTCAGAAAATTAAACAAGACGAGATAAAATTAAATAATGCTATTGATACATTATCAAATAGTATTCAAAATATATCAGAAACAACAAATGAATTGGGATCAAGGATTAATTTTGACTCTGTCCTAAATATGTTAGAGTCCTCCATGGTCACCCTAACATTTCAACTGGAAGATATAACGAATGCGATTATGTTTTGTAGCCAAAACATTCTACATCCGTCGGTTATGTCTCCGACCATTATGTATAAATATTTAGCTGATAACATTAGGCACCTGCCTAATAATCTAAACCTACCAGTATATTTAGATTTAAGTTCAGTGCACACTATTGTAAAAGTGTCTTCTTTATTTTGTTATTACTTTAATGATAAGCTTGTGTTTCTTTTGCATGTCCCTTTGATTACCAATCAGGAATATTCATTATTTCATAGCATTGCATTACCAACACCTCACGATGTAAACCAACCGGAGACATTTAGTCTAATTGTGCCTAATAGCAAATACATAGCTATAACAAAAGACAAATCTAATTACTGTAAATTGCAATCATTGGAAGACTGTAAACCAATACATGCTGCAGAATATCTATGCCAAATTTCAGTAATTCATAAAACTGATGCAAAGCCTAGCTGTGAAAGCGAATTGCTTTCTAAAATAGTGAAAGACATTCCTATACAATGCAACACCAAATCGATCCATGGCAAGTTTAATATTTTTAAACTGTTAAACAATAATAAATTTATTTACATACATTCTGAGCCAACCAAACTCTCATTAGATTGCCAAGACTCTGATCAGATACGAGAAATAAACATGTTTGGTGTAGGTATTCTCACAATACCGAGTAATTGTGTGGGCTATTGTAAAGGTACCACGCTACTCCCAAAATATAGTAATGTAATGAATTTAACTTCCCCTATTAATGTACCAGAATTTAATTTATTAAATAGTAGCTGCTGCAAAATAAATAATATGACAAATAAACTGTCTCCTATTCATTTAGAGGATATTGACTTCAATAATATGAACGAAATTATTAGACTTACTGACAGACTCTTATCAGAATCCATGGAAATTAAAGAAATACCGCATATTGTGAGGTATGGGACACACTACCTTTCTATAATTAGTTTAGTTTTATGTTTAATTCTAGTTTACTTCATTTTTAAAATTGTAACCTATTGTAAACCTGGCTGCAACCCACGTAAATATAGATTTCGCAAATCTAACAAGTTCAAAGTTAATTCTGTTGAGCTGGAACAGAACATTCCACAGGAAATTCCTGCTCCAGCCCTAAGAACCTCTTATTAGGGTTAACTTCGGTAATCATCCCCGAAGTTCACTCTAAAAGGGGAGGTGTTATAACCGTACAATGTAAGCTTTATTGCTGACGAAGGTCTCAGCCTTGCTAGACGCTCTGTCAGCAATAATGAGTATGAACTGGAAGCATAACGCCGGGCAGTCAGTCTATTCAGAGCTCTCGCGAAGTATGGTTGCCTAAGGGTCCCTTTCTAATGTAGTGTATTTTGTCTTTATATTAATAAATAATCAAGTGTGTATTAAAAACCTTTTTTTAAAACACCTACTGAAAGGGACCCCATAACAGCGCGCATCGTAAAAATTCAGTCTCATCATTTTTCTCCATCGCGCCAAAAGAAGTATAACTTCAAAAATATATGATGTAGGTACATTACCATGGAAACTAACAACGAAAATTGGTTTGAACGAGATCTAGCAAGTCTTTTTTTTAATACGTCATAAACCGCAATTTGCTTTCATTTAATTAACTGAAATACTTGCTGCTACGGAACCCTTCATGTGCGGCTCGTACTTGGCCGGTTTTCTTTTTAAATGTCTATCATGATATTCTACCTTAGAAGTATCATAAATTGCTGGTCTGTTTTGTATTTCTTGAATTAACATCGTTTCATCGACCTCTGGCGCCATAACAATAGATCGCGTGCGTTACGTCCACCCCTAGCAAATGCAGATTGCCGACTAAAGTGTGCACCGTCTGCGTTAGCGCGCGTTGAAGCAAACGTTAAATATTTTTCACACACTTTTTGTGCCGAGTGGCGCGGTGCGGTCTGCTCAAATTTGCACGGATTTTGTGTGCGCCGGACTGTTTGCGCGTCGTGTGCCATACTGCATATAATTGCATAGCTTTTATTTTCACAGACTAAAAAGTGCGTCACGGATAGTCTGCCGTCTGCGCTGCCCCTAAACCAAATTTGTGCTAGGTACTCACACAGATACCTGACAAGGTCCATAAATATCGCAAATACTTTTCGCGGCTTGCGTTACATTTTTACCTTGTTTGTAGAATTTTTTTAAATGTATCGAAATTCTTCATTAGATTCACTCATCTTGACAGTACGAAAAACAAATGAAATCACACATTTTCCTAATTTGAATTTGGAGTTATGTTCTTTAAAATTTAAACTTTCAATGATACCAAAACCAGCCAGATACAAATAGTAGCCAAAGAGATTTTATGACAAGTTCATACATACTATAATGCGAAAAGACTTTTTCCCCAACCTAATACAATACAAACATTTTTATTTTTACTAGAAGTAAACAAACAAGAGAATTACTAAATGAGAGAAGCTTTGAATTTAGTTATATAATGATTTATCAATTTTGTTGATTTCTCAAGACTCCAGAGTTTTAAGTAAAATCTGAATATTTTTTGTCACAGTGTTAGCACATATCAGTTAATAATAGCACAAAACATGTCAAGTTTGCGCGTATGGATGTACGATACTCTTTCGCAATAACTACCGAACGGATTTTAATGAAACTTCGTAGTAATATAGCTTAACCTAATAACACATAGGCTATACCTAATTTAAAAAGTTTGACACCTGTAAAATCGCGTGGCACGGCTAGTCTATTATGGCATTCGCTACTAAGTCTGGCTAGGAGTGAGAAAGTAAACAGGAAGGTAGAAAATCATACAACAACTTTAAAACAGTACATCTATATTGCACTATAACATCTCACTGAGTATTGTACAAATTGTGTATCGTCTTGCGAAAGTTATAATTACATGAAAATACAAACATACAGTGTTGTCAATTATAGATTTACAACTATAAGAAACCCCATCCTGTTGGATGCGTGAGGTACAGTAAGGTATTAATGCCCCATACATATAATATTCACATCATTGAATACGCAACGTTACATCAATGGAAACATTTTTAAAGGAACAAGTTTTGTATAGCAGTTAATTAAGGACGGCGAAGACTGACGTCGCGGTACGGAAAGGCATGCTTCGACAACTTGAAGGACACTCATTTCAAACCTTATTTCCATTATTTTAGCTGTCATAATCCTGTGACTTGCGGGACGCCACGGACTGCAGCGGCAGTCCGTGAAATGAAATGGCAAGCCACATGCAGCGGAATGCCACGACGCGACGTGCCGCGGTATAATTGTATCTAAATAAAGTAATATGAATTCTAAGTTCGATAAAATAAGGATAAAAATAACTTGATCAAAAATATACTCTTTGTCGTGCCGTGAAGTCAGTCTGCGCCGTCCTTTAAGGTGCTTGACTGTTACTCCATATGCGACGCTAACTGCACGTATCGACATGACGAACTTACACGGTAGGATATTGTAACGCTCATACACACCTCGCGCACAATTTTAGTACTATGTGAGAAATTTCTTACAGTGGTAATAGTATAATTATCTAGCGGGTGCACAGCACGAACTATTTATTACATAAAGTTAACACTCAAGTCGGACATGGCTATTTAAATACATCGGATACATGGGTTCAGTGCTTAACAATGCTACACAAGTAGAAATTTAATGAGCATCAGTTTTTTCTTAGCTATAACTAAATCAGAGATTGGAAAAGTACGAACATAATCCCTAAAACAAGGCCTATTTTAGTTTATTTAGGTATACAACTTCATTGTTGCAAACGGGCTTAGGTTGAGCGTTCGAGTTATTTATGTAAAGCAATACATTTCTGGAGCATTGCTCAGTAAAACTATATTGAACATATGTAAAATTTAGTACTTGGAAATTGAATGTAACACAAAATATTTAGTATCGCATCTGTAGATAATATAACGGCGAATTGCTTCTATTACTCTAGTACTACGTACTACTCACTCCTGATTAGAACACGTTTACTAAAGTGAAATGACTTCACGTGACACCATGCCTAGGCACAACGCGCAGGCATAGTACACACTTAGTAAAGTACACACATAGTAAAGAACATGTGAACGACATGTTCTTTACGTCGTGTATTAATTGCGCGGTAGCGTTCTTTGCTGCGTTTATAAATTGCGCGGCAGTACTATGCCTAGGCATAGTGTCATGTGAAGTCATGTCACTTTAGTAAACGTGTTCCAATCATGAGTGACACGCTATCGACATGGTGGTATTGAAAACCTTTTAAACCCAAAAATAAGATTATACAGGATTACTTGTAAAACACCAACAACCTCGCAGGACTAGATAGCTAACACCATAAGCAACAACTTTTGATAATTTACTGGATTTTACGTTCATGTATACATAAATAAGTATTATTTTAATTTCCCACTTGAATGTTCATAATTGTCTACGCGCATCACAACGATTACGTACATAAATAGACACTTGCGACAGCGCGGGGAAGGGGTGCAGCTTTAGCGCCTTTGAACTTGACCCATTTGTCTAGTCGCCAGTCGTTTGTGTAAAATCTTTTTTTTAACATGTATAGTTGTCTGAGCTCCTAGAACAAAAGTTGTTGCTTATGGTTTTACAAGTAACCGTGTATAATGTTTGATGTACAGACGCCAGCACATCAAGCTACCCCAATCTGTCAAATTTCCCCAATTGAAAGTGAACCTTATGCTTTTGTGATAAAGTTGAAAATCTATAGAAGAAATTTGACAGATTGGGGTAGCTGGGTGTGCTGGCGTCTGTACCTACTGCAGTTAATTTCTGTAAAATCACTTGCTTTCACTAGAGGCATCAGCTTCGGAAATGCATAACTCTACGTCCGTCTACAGCACCAATCTATTAACCTAACCATCAACAAGCAACCCACGACTCTAGTTTGTATTTATAAATCAAATTATAGTCAAAGTTGGGAGAATTCACACATATGAAACTAATTTATCATATAAAACAAATTACTCCTAAACACAGACACAGCTTCTAAATAAGTTGGATAAATAAATACAAACCTTAGATAAAACTTGAAAACGGTATAATTAACTTAGGTGCCAAAGTGACGAAGATTATAAACCATCCAATCTCTGCTCTCGTTAATAATGTCCATCCAATAATGTAGTAAAAAAATAACGGTAATGTCTCTGTGTATATTAACACGCTAATAATTATACTGTGAAAATAGAAAGCGTGCGCTCTTCTGCAAAACATACTGGGGTGCAATGTTAACACGCCAGTAACTACAAATAGTTCTTTTACGTCGCGACACTAATACTACGCGACTTGTGCAACTATTTCTATTCTAATCATCAAAGGAAATAAGATTAGATCGTCATTTAAATTTAGTTGTCACCATTATGTACATAGTTTCTTTAATATGGTCGGCTAATAACAATAATAGCCTTAAAAAATATATCCTGAACTCTACAAGAAAAAAACAGTACTAAAATCGACTAAATCTAAGTTTCAGTGTACTCCTTTTCCTCCAAACTGAACCGATTATTTGATTTTATAGGCTATGTCTATGGCAATGTTTATTAAATTCGCAAATTTGTTTTCCAGGCATTTATTTTCGGTATTTTGCTTTTGTTGATCTTTGGAGGTGGAGGATGCATAAAACAGTTGGGCATTGTTCTGGCAAATATCTTTATAACGTAAAAGTAAACACATCTAGTCTTAAAATTCAGGGAGGAATATGAGGAATACGTTTGTATGAGAAAATGGCAGTTGGGAAAGTCTCGTAAATTAAATGAAAAAAAAAAAAATGGTGGCGATTTTATTTTAAGACTGTGTACATATCAATGTATCCGACTGTACATCAAAATAAATATGCGAATAGTTTCAGTTTGTACAGGATATACTATTTGCTTTTAAAGGCTTTTATATACACGTTTCAATTACTTACAACCTTTGACAATTAATTAAGAAGTTAAGATGTTTTCAACAACATTAAATTTTGTCACCATTACATTAAAGATTTATTAGAAGTTATTTATAATTATTATATACAAAAACAGAGTTTCATTATAATCCATATAGATTACATTTTCACATAAAATGTTACAAGACAGAAAGATAGTACTCAGTAGGTAGATAGTATGTAATAATTTAAGCGTTGCGCTGTATCAGAATGTTTTAATAGCCCACAAACTTATACCGGTTCTCCACAGCTCAATTTTTGTAGCAAAGTTGCTGTTCTAATTAAAAATTAAATAACTATTTTGTGAATGGGATCCAAGGTACCAAAACTTGTTACCTAGACTGGCCCACGTAGAATAACGACACTTATAATACCGAGCACAGCTACCTCGCTTGCGCATTTGATATTTTATTAGATATAAATTATTCTAAACAGGCTTAGGTAATGACCTAAGCCATCTTGTGTCTACTGAATATTAATTTTTGAATATTAATGATATTCAAAAATTAATATTCAACAATAATAATATTTAAAATAATAATAAATAATAATATTTAGAATTAGTTTTAATTTTACCGACCGAAATCAATTCAATAAACGGTTTATATCATTGTAGTAAATACAATTGTTCAGCTTAAATTTTAGAATGACTTGCTATGTATAAAACACTAACAACCTCGCAGGACTAAATTGCTAATATCATAAGCAACAACTCTTGTTCTATGAGTTCGGACATAATACATGAAGAAGAAATGGTTTTAATAGTTTTTGTTGTACTGTCGATATATTTGTAGGTCTATGTTTCATTCATAAACGAAAAGACGACGCTCTAACGACGCTATGATTGCGCCCATCTATGCCATGCTCGTACAGTTATAAGTATTCAAGCGGGAAAATAAAATCTAACGAATTATCAAAAGTTGTAGAACAAAAGTTTTTGCTTATAGTGTTCACTTTATAGTACTTCGAGATTGTTGGTGTTTTAGAAGTACGTGGTGTTTAAGTAGTAGTTAACCCTGTATACTTTAGAAGTGTATAATCTCATGAAAACATCCAATGCGAAAGCGAATAATATTCACTCGTGTGAGCTGCAGGCGTACCTTCTTGCCTCCATTATAAGTTCTAGGTATATTTTATATTGAAACTTCTGTAGCGCTGCCGTAATTTATTGCTTCTTAGTCATTATAATATTATACTGCCGTTGCAGTCATACTGTGTAAATTGACAAATTCAGAAACATCACACATGACATATTCCTAGGAATAAAAGGCAACTTGAAATTATTAGGTAGATTATCATAATAATATTAGGTAAACTCCTAATTTATTCGAAATTTCCCACTGTTTTGGACGTCGTCATTATCAATTGCTTTCAAATATTGCCATGTTTCTTGCTTACGCAAATTTACTAAATGAAATGATAATAAAATAAAAGTAAGATTAAGGTAGTATCTAAGAACCAATTAGACTACAACTGGTCCTTGTAAGACAATTAATATGAAATCAGTCTTACGGGTAATACCGTACGTACGAGTTGTTGAAGTTGGACCACCAATTGGAAGTAGAAACTAAAAACCCCAACACATAATAAAAACTACCTACTTCATGCCAATGTTATATGTTTGGCTAATATTGATATTGTATATTTTATTTCCTTCTTCCAAATGATAGTACAACTATAACATTTTTCTCCCTAGGTACTTTAAGCGTTTTAGTCATCTTGGTTATAGGCAGACTGATTCAATTTCCAGATAAGATAGGTCGACTAGAAATTAAAATACAATCCAACGCAAATTGGAGATCATTATAATTCTAAAATATACATATAAGGTAGATTTAATATAATAAATTATAGACAGATCTAAACTTATACTAGCTCACTAGAATTTTTTTAGCTAGTAGTTTTTATAACCTACTTAATTTTAAGGATATAAACAATTAGAAATGAACCGTCGCTATAGCGTTAAACAAATCATTATTGTGCTGTTTCCGACACTAGATTTTACTCTTCGTGCCAAATAAGCAACATTCGCTCATAGTCTAGCGGTCCAAAGACTCTGCCCCGGTAGGGCAAAGTACTCTGTTTGATTCTCGCTGAACCATGAGATTTAAGATTTCCTAAATTGAAATTAAAATTAAGCAGCATTCATTTGACTTACAACTCAAAAATATTCACAACAAATATAATGTTCATAAGATGCCACGTTCACAGACCTATCTATATAGGAGACTATATTAATTTATGTAAAAATACGACGAAAGAATGCTGAGCTTACTTGTAGTACAGTCGAAGCGACGTCAGTGGATACACTTGCACTACAAAAACTGACCTTATTACTACTGTAATAAAGACGCTGTTAAGGTCAAAGTGTAGTCTTTAACGTGGCCTGGACTGTACAAGTGAATACTTTACAATTATTTCGGACGGTATGCCATTAGTGGTAGCAGTTTAGTATAAAATTAAATAAAACAAAATGCACTTAGAAAAAAAAGGTAGATAAAAACATTAAAATATGGGATTGACTTCTTTAGTCTCACTTAATATGTGTATAATATATACACAAAATTGTCACAACTGTCAACACAACCCAGAGCCCTGACAGAAAAATAAAAGCATCTTATTTTGTGAACTTCGTTAAATTAGTCATTAAAATTAATAAAAATACCAACAGACAAATACATTGCATACTGCAATGCACAGAAACCTATTAAGTTAAAATATTGCGAGTTTATTTATTATTAGGTAAAGCGTAAGTCCACACAAGAGTCTTGAATTTTCACAAATTTACACTGTTTTTTTAAGTGCCAGTCGACCGGACATACGCAGAAAGATAATGGAATATATTTATTACTACATTTCTTGATAGTAATTCTCGTATAAAATTTAATAAGTAAATTAAACCCTAAAATTACTCATTCATTTGCATACGAGAATTTACTTTACTCTCAATTAAAAGTATGAGAATAAATTTATGAGATGTTGTGCCACCAGTGGTAACTTATAATTTCAATATTTATCTTATTAGGACTTTGATAAATAAACTATATATTTTAAACAAAGCAAACCAAGCGGCAAATTTTAATTTTAGTTTCGTGCCAGGGCATCACAACATGCGCCATATCATAATTAAACATGAATTTATTCAAGTGAGATTTCTAAAATCTGTTCTGAGCAATCTTATAATTAAATTCTAATTTGATTCGCTATTGTACACACCTCGTAGTAACATTCTACATACGAATATATATAATATACAACAACAGATATTTTTTTTATATATTTCTTTGATTATACTGCGCCTTCTGTACTATAGAACTATATATCTAAGAATTACATACCTGACATTAATACTACAACCATATCGAACAGTAAAAATTAATGTCTATTAGGTATTAAATAATATTAAAGAGTAGACTGACTAGAATATAGTAAACATATGAATATAAAAAAAGAAGATTATATTTTAAATAATGATTCAAAGATTCCGAATTTGTATGAGCTATTTGATTTATGGCGTACCTAAAAAGTTTAGAACAAGTTTAATTGGTACAGCTATTTTTTCTTAATTTATTTACTATCCGCATATAATTCAAATGCACGAGCACATATATTTTTTTTAAAAGGCCGAACTTGAAATGTGGAACTTACAGCTTTAAAGGTACATACATATTATTAAAAAACGTATTTTAAATAAATTCATTACACCTGTATAGGAATTGTAAAGAACAAAATGTACACATTAGTTGTATATTTACATTATTTTCATCCAACATTTAAACAACTGACCAATTAAAAAATAAATTCTCAATTATTAGAATTAGCCATCTATTAATTACATTTAACTAATGGACTCGACCAAATCTTATGATTTGATTTAAAATGAATTATACTATACATAAAATCACACATATTATTAATTTAATAATGTTTCTCTTACTAGCTTTACACATATAATATATTCCACACCTCATCTTAGGTGTTAAACCTTGTTTCTTTACATTTAAATACAGTTAGTTTTTAAACAAAGTTTTTAGGGGGAAATATTTTTATAGCATAGGGGAATTCAGTAAATGTACCAAAGGAACAAACACATATAGAAATGATTTAAAAAGTTTTGACTTACATTAATCTAAAATCTCATTTATCTACGAATGAAATCATGTGAGTTGTTTTAATATTAATTTCTTATAATATTATTGAAACAAATCCATTATGAGAATAGATTGATACTCCTAAAGCATACAAACATGATATCAAACAATTTGAGCAAGAACTAGTAATATAATATAACTTATAAAACTGTAATATAAAAGCTTCACCGAGATGGTCCTACAAAGCTAACAGTGAACTAAATAACAAAATATTTAAATCATAAAAGCGATTACCCAATCCTCAAATAATATAAAATAAACACATTTTAATATAATATCATCTCTTTCTTTTCAATATTTCAAAACATTAGTTATAATAAACTCATGCTTCAATATATTTCATATGCCAAGGACAGCTTTAAAAGCTTAGCTAAATTGCTTATCTGGTCGAAAGTGTTCTAGTTTGATGCTTATTTCCCCCAAGTAAAACGTGACCAAATAAATTATACAGTTTTTCTTTGCTGTTTTACATAAAAACTTATTTTTAGAAAGAAATGTAATTATATCAAAATGAGTTTAGTTAGTGTAAGTCAGAATCGGGGCGTTGTCATTTTAGTTACTAAATTACATAATTATTATGTAAATCCCAATGTAACCTACTCAAGCAGAGTCTATAAGTTAATTTCAAGTTGTATAATAGGTGGGATTTTTTTTAAATAAAGTTCTATTACAAGGACTAGAAGCATGAAGACATGTTTTACAAAAATAGTATTCGCATTCCGTTGCAGCGCGGCGGATATTATTTCATAACAAAACATGCCATGTATATAACTCCATTGTCACCCTTCTCCGACAAAATTTAACGAGATTTCATATATATCTACTTAATTTAGACTTGTATTAATGTTCTATAATTATAATAATATCCTCCTGGGACATTATTGAAACACGGCCATCTGATTCCAAACTAAGCGGAGCTTGTACTATGGAAACCAGATAACTGATATATTAAATTTATCGCAAAAATATAAAATAAACCAAATAGAAAAACACAGTAGTTAAATAGAGTTATATGCATAGCTTGCAAGCGCTAATTAGTTGAATAAATGCCGTTTAAATATTTATCACATCTGAGTATTTCAGCTTACTCTATGATGAGGCATCGTGGTAAGTGTTCGTGCAAATAGTCGAAGAGTTCGGGCGAAGCACCGGGGCAGTTCGTCAGCTCCAGCTCGCGAAGCTGCCGCAACTGAATAAGGCTCGACAGACCACCCGATGTTAACAATGGGCATCCTAAAATAACATTTATGCTTAAAAATCATCGAAATTACAAGAAATGCTAGAAGACACAAGCGTAGAAGACTTACGAGTATGTTATGCCAAAGATTATCTGTTCATGGCCCAGATATTTCAATTTAATAAATAGCAAGAGTTGATAGTAAAACACCCCAAAGTATGGCAAATTTATCAGCTTGTCCCTCCTGACCAGTCTCCTGTTCCCTTCAGGAGTTGTATGCCACTTCAGCCAAAGTGGTCAGCGTTGGCCAATTTTCGGGCGGATAAAATTTTATTCCTACCATCGACATGGAAAAAGAAGATAGTAAAACTTACACAAGTTACACCTGGAAGTATTTATTGTTGAAGTAGGAGTATTGGCAAATGTGATGGTTATGTTTTGTTATCAGATACAGTATAACATAGGTTTAGGTAACAAAATTATTAGCATTTTGAAGTATTGGGAAACACCTAACACAATTACAATGGAATAATGCTGGAAAGTTACACAAAGAGTCCGTTTTAGAAAAAGTAATTGTGCACTTAACACCATATTGCGGACTAGTTAGGTACTAGAAAGTAGTAGAAACTGTATCCTGCTACTGAAGCTTACGCAAAGAAGTCTGTAATGTGCAATTATCTGTCACAGACAAGTAGACACAGTACTCACCGGCTAGAGACAAAAGCTGCAGCGAGCGCATGCCGCATAGATGTTGCACGCCGAAGTCCCGCACCTGCGAACACCAGCGCAGGAACAGCGCTACTAACGACTGCATCGTGCTGATGTAGCCCACGCCGATATCCGTAATGTGCACACATCTGACATATTAAATGTAACAATCAATGAAAATACCATCAGAAAAGAATCCAAGCAGCATGATCTAGCAGTTGATAGTCGAAAAGCCACCTTCTGAGCAATAGTTGTCGACTATAATCGATTATAGTCGACAACTATTGCTCAGAAGGTGGCTTTTCGACTATCAACTGCTAGATCATGCTGCTTGGATTCTTTTAATAATAAAAATATATATTATTTAAGATATAATATTATAAAGAGGTAACGTTTGTGAGTTTGTGACGTTGTAAGGGGGTAATCTCTGGATCAACTGAACCTTTTCAAAATTATTTCACCAATAGAAAGCGTTATTTTGGAGTGTCATAGGCTATGATTCATCATCATAATTTTTATTTAACCCGAAATATTACGCGGGACAAACGGGCCCATGCCCGTTTGTCTCGCCTACCTGCCCGCGTAAATATTTATAGTGCGGAACGAAGTCGGCGGGCACTGCTAGTACGGTATACACGCGTACTAGCAGTGCCCGCATACAAGAGATACAAACACTCACTGCACAATCAATCTGGGAGTTTTTGGAAGCTGTAGGATTTAGCAGTGACTATGACAATGTCAAGGAACTCTGCTACAATAGATCAGTAATGGTCGAGGTAGCAAGATGCCATCAAGGCATCAAGCACCAAACAATAACATTAAATTAATACACGCGTACCTATGTGGCAAGTACGGCACGTTCGGCACAAAACAACTGCGAATGCGCCGTTAGATTAAACCATGTCGTAGAGTGTTATAAAATGAAAACGCATGAAAGTCGATGGATGGTTTTTATCGATCCATCTTGTAGGGGGCTTGCCCGCGCTGCGTGTTCCGTTCTCCTACAAGATGGATCGATGATCTTGTGAGGGTCGCTGGGAATAGCTGGATGCGGATAGCGCAATATAGTAATTGTGGATATTGTGGGAGGTCATCCTTGCCTTTTCTTTTAATCTTCGTCGAAGGACTACCACCCTATGTTTGATTTTTTTTATTTATGTTCATTTATACTCGCAAATTAAGCATTTAGTTAATAAGCATTGTTTGACGATTTTTATTTAATTTGAAAGAAGTCTAACATTCTACGAATATGTAATTGTCAGGTCTAGCTATTTTCCGACACCTGGCTGATTAGGTAGGTATGCGTTTGTGACAATTTGCTAATCTGTCATTTGGCGTTACTGAAGTTCATCGCCCAAACCAAATTTACCATGTCGTGCGAGATCCCATATAAAATATATATAATGCATACCGGTCAAGAGTTAGTTCTTCCAAGTGGTTGAGATCACAAGCGATGTACTCGAGCGCGTTGTCGGTGACGCGAGGGCACCAACTGAGGTCAAGGCTGCGCAACCGAGGTAGGTTCTCAGCCAGGAGTTCCACGCCTTCATCAGTTACTTTGCTGCAGCCGCTCAGTGACAGCACCGTCAGATTCGGCAGCGAATGCACTGAAGTTTACATACTGTTAATGACCCAGACTCTATCCATTTACACAATGTTGCTTAAGCTTACGGATACCTACTAATACCTGCCTGTCTTGGAGCCAAAACCTATAGTTTTAAGGAAGCGTAACGCTTGCTTATCGTATGGATAATTGTACCCTAATGTCAAAGTTGTTCAAGCCGCCCAGTAGGCGTCTGACATGGCTGAACGACTGTTGTCAAATACTGCAACCGGGACCGACAGCTTAACGTGCCCTCCGAAGCACGAAGCACGGATACGCTCAGAAATTAAACCACTTTGGTGATCACCCATCTATGGACTGCCCGCGAGCCTAGTTGCTTAACCTCGCCGATCACTTACGGACCGGTGCGGTGAGAGCATCTAGCTATGAGCGCCCCATTACAACACAAGTTATAAGTTGGAAAGTGCAACCATGTGATCTAGTAGATAATCAGACCTGAACAGACAAGATTATGGAGCTATGCTTGCTTAATTAACAAAAACTAAGCTGCGATAAATGAAAGAGGTAGTATGTAAACACGTTTTATCCATCGCATAGGTCTTAGGTGATTCTCTCTCCACTCTTTACAATTGGCGTAGTTTTTTTTATAATCACGGTTACGTTATCAATTTATTTCATGGACTTTTCCCGCCAGATTTTGCCATCGTTTCCTTATCAAGGAATGGGCCTGGATAAGGACATGATGGCAAAATCTATGAAGCCTGATGTGTGATAAGCGTCATAGGTTACGGCAAACGCTTGACGTCAGGTGAGCCGTAAATTTGACGGCAAGTAGTTTTTTTTTTCTCGAACTTAAAATAAGGAATATTCATTAAATTCGAGAAGCTACATATTATATAAAAAGTATTAAATCTGAATACATATTACTTTTCTGATGTGACAACAGTAAGTCGATTACATCCTTTTCGATAGAACACACGGCTAGAATAGACTGCATCACTTAACATGCTTAGTGTAATATCGAACTGCCTACAAGGGAAGTAGCTACGAGTGGCGATCTCTTGACCCGTGAAGATAGAGACAGTGAAATTCCCGAGAAATTCTACAATCCAATACCGTTATGTATTGCCTAAAAATATATATTACGTATGCAGGTTCATATGAAATCTGTTCAGAAAAGTATGTTTTTATACTTCTTCAGGTGCTGCTACCCTTTATGGGTCTCTTTATGGATATTGGTAACACTTCTTAGAGATTTCTTTATTTTTTTTAACAAGTCTACGCCCGTACTACGGTAATTAATCCCTGTGTCGCGGGGAACTGTACAAACATATAATTGACGGATACAAAGTAAATCTTTTCATGTTTCTTACTCGATAAAGTATCATCATCTCATATTTGTTTTTCATAAGGAGCTTTTTTTGACATGGGATAGTGAAAATATAGCCGTATGGCCTCTTTACAAATCAATCCGTATAATTCGTGATTTATTCATAAACGGTAATTGCCATCATCAGCTTGGATGACGACAATTATTACTTTTCTAAGCATTTTTCTTCCTTCGTTACCATCTGCTAGGTTCTGCAGCCATGACTTTTCTGAAATGGTTTTATAAAGTAATATTTTGGAGCAAATAATAATTTTGCTTACTTCAATTGGGATGTTGTGTTTGTATTAATAGATTCCTTATACTCCCCGTTACTAGTGGTTATCTAGTACGTATATATAATTTTATAGTTTTAAACTATATCCGAAAAATGTTCCTGATATATCATGGCTTTGAACACGAGTCAGGCGGGGATGTTTAACCCCACAAGCTATTTTTATGTTTGCCTTCACTTTTACAGTTAGCTTAGGAGACTGTCAGTTATGTTTGACGAGGTTTATGTTATGGTAAAGCGTAGGTCGAATAGGTACCTGATCGACTGAACTGCACTTGTTTTAATCATAACTTATGTAGTTTTTCCAGACACAATAATAAGATCGATTTTACCTCCATAAAATCTCTATCTTTTAAGCCGTTAACCAGAACTGGATAGCATAAAAATATATGTATGTAATATGCTTATTTGATAAGCTCTAAGAATCTGTCTGTTGACGATGTATTTCCTATTTACAATAAATACTCTTTGGCGAGTCAATTGGACTTTTAGATACCTATAATTATTTTTTCTTTTTTGTTTTATTATGTCAATTGGTTGTCTTGGCAACGTCGTGGCTGCTGTCGAACACGAAATATTTTCCCGTATCTATTTAATTTCCTAAAAATAGTCACTTTGGCTCGCCACCTTAAAACGAACAACTGTTTTTATTATTAGGGAACTCCAACGGCGACCGCTGTCGTCTATAAAGTTGGTCCTTCGAGTTATAACATAGAAAATTCCCACAGTCATTATGTTGACGAGAAAACAAAAACAATTGAATGAGGCACGAGCGCAAAATAAGACTACAGAATGTTTGGTGGATAAAGTATCTGAAGAAGAAGGGAATCGAATTCAATCGACACAAAGCCGTTCGGTAAGAACCAAAAGATCGAAACATACCTCGTCGTCAGGATCTTTTGCTGCAAAGAAACAGCTAGAATACGAGGCGGCTCAGGCCATGGGGCGACTGAAGATCAAACAACTAGATATCCAAATGGAACTAGTACAAAAAAAGCTTGAGGCGGAAATCGCTCAGGTCGACGCCGATAACGCTGAAACAAAAGCCACAGACATCCGCAACTTGTCAAGCAAAAGCATTGTCAAAAAATCCGACATCGAACGTTGGGTTGAACAAGTTGAACCAATGGAATCACCTTTTGTACCATCAAATCCAACTAAGTTGACTAAAATTAACAATGACACAAATGTCGCTGACAGCTTACAACAAGTGACCACGACTATAAAGGATGTTATGAATTCGTCTTCTGTAAGACACGAACTACTTTTAAAGCGCCTTTCCACGCCGAGAGAACTTCCACCATTTAGCGTCGATTGTGTAGAGTGGTTGCATTTCAAAAATGCCTATGAGGAGTCCAGCCGTATCTGTAAGCTCAGTGATTCTGAGAATCTATGGCGATTGCGCAAAGCACTGCAAGGCGACGCTAAGGAGGCAGTTACCGATCTACTTATCGGTAATAAATACTACGCCCGCAGATGTAATAGCAGCCCTAGAACTTCAATTTGGCCGTTCGGATATAATTATTTTAAATTTGACGAGGCAGCTAAAGAAGCTCCCTCCCTTGCCTAATAATTATCACCATGATTTGATCAACTTTTCGATCAAGATTAACAACAGCGTGGCTACAATTCGCGAACTGAAGCAGGATGACTATCTACGCAGTCCTGAACTTATATCAGCTATCTTATCTAAGCTCCCGATAACACTCTTTGCTAAATGGACTGATTATGCCTACCAAAGAATAGGTGAGCAGAAGCCAAAATTGGAACTAATTGCAATGTTTCTCAAGAAAGAGGCTGAAATGATATCATTAGTCGGAGTACCTCAGAACCTCGCCGAAACATCAGTATTTAAGAAGACACCGGATATACACAACAATAAGTTTCGGCCACATCGACCCATATTCGCGACCACTACTATTGAAGAAGTGAGGAATTGTAAATTTTGTACAAAGTCAAAACATGCACTAACTGATTGCCGTATATTTAAAAGAGCATTGAGACGTGATAGATGTAAGTTTGTTAAAATTCACAAGCTTTGTTTTCGTTGCCTAGCGTCACAACATGACAAGGAAATATGTTCAGCGCCTGTATGCGATGTAGATGATTGTGGGCTTACTCATCACAAGTTACTTCACTGTAGAAAATCATCTCAGGCAGATGACAGAGACGAAATATTGCGGTTTAGTTCGGAAGAAGGAACCCGAGCACAGAAGCAACTGCCATTAAAACCCACTCAGACTACTGTGGCTTACGTCGCTGCAGATTCTGATGAGCCGTCGGAAACCGATCATGTCATGTTAAAGGTAGTACCCGTAAAGTTACGTGAACCAAGAGGAACTGTGAGTACTTTTGCTTTACTAGATGACGCAGCTTCAGTGTCTATCATCGATTCTGGTTTAGCAGACAAGCTAGGTCTTGAATGTCATAATCCGAGAGCTATCAAATTCGTCGATGCCTTTGGCCTCGAGGTGCATCAGTCGGACGCTCCGGTAGTTTGTGCTGAGATTAATGGTGAAATAAACAACTATTTCTATGACATTAAGTTGCGTAAAGTTTCTAAATTGAATTTGCCAGAACAAGACTTTTCCATAGTTAATAACTTGAAATGTGAACATTTGTCTGATGTAAAGGGTTTCGTTTGTAGAGGTCGAGTGTTGCCGAGTATCCTTATTGGGCAGGATAATTATTCCTTGATTGTGCCGCTTGAAATTATTCATGGTAGCAAACACGAGCCCTATGCATCGCGTTGCAGATTAGGTTGGTCAATTCATGGTCATTGTGGTCGCACTTACTCTGATGTTGCCAACGTGTTCCACCTAATACACACAGACAAAGCAGGTAGTGACAGTAACGTCAATTTAAATGAATTAATAAAACACAATTTTTCTTTAGATGCTATTGGAATTCCTACGTCGCGTCGTAAAAATACCGATAATTTACGAGCTTTGAGAATTTTGGACGTAACTTCACGTTTTATAGCAGATCGGTGGGAAGTTGGTTTGCCGCTCAAAGAAGACAATTTTATTATGCCAGAGTCGTATGAGACTGCACTGGCGCGACTAAATACTTTACTAAAAAGGTTGGCCAAGAAAACTTCTTACCCTGATCAGTACCGAAGTGAGATTAATATATTATTTACCAATGGTTACGCGCGGAGACTATGGGAAGATAAGCTCACTCCGAAACATGTGTGGTTCCTTCCACATTTTGGAGTCCAGAACCTCAATAAATCGGGTAAACTACGACTAGTTTTTGATGCCGCCGCTAAAGTGCAAAGCTCAAGTTTTAATAGCTTCTTGCTGAATGGCCCGGGCATGCATAATTCACTTGTTGGGATTATGTTACGATTCCGCGAGTTAAGAACATGTGCAATGAAAAGTTTGATTTTTGGTGGAACATATTCACCCTTCTTTTCTAATGCTCAAATGGAGAAGAACCTATCGTTAAACGCGGAGAAGTTACTTTTAATGAAGAGTCAATATGATTCCTTTGCAAATGAAATTGAATTTTTAAAACATAAAAGGAAATTGATACGAATAAGCCGTCCGTGGAATGGCCTGCTACGTGTTAGTGGGCGAATCGAAAAGACTGACAGTGTAAGCAAATTTACCAAGAGACCAGTTATAATCAATGGTAAATATAGAATTACTAAGCTCTTAGTGTATATGTTTTATAAGAGGGCTCTCCATGGTGCTAATGAGTAAGTCGTGAACGATTTTAGCCAGGCTCTCATCTCAGGCCTATTGTTAGACATGTAGCTGCCCATTGTATTTATTGCAGACATCGCCGCGCAACTCCCCAGCTAGAACGTATTCACAGTCGTCGATTTACAGTCACGGGTATATATTTTTTTGGACCCATGGAAGTTATTGTAGGTCGTTGTAAGCCTCTTGCTACTTTCATGACTGAGGTTGAAGCTCGTAACAGTCGGCCTATAACTCATGTTTCCACTGATCCACATTATCCGGAGGCTTTGACACCGAATCATTTTCTGATTGGGTCCTCTTCCAACATGCAATGTTTTGGAAATAATGCAGATGTTGACCTAAACTTGAGGAAGCAATGGAGAATAGTAGGTACAACGTCTCGCCGATATGTTTTGAGCCCGATGGGTAAAAGAATATCTTCGAATTTTACTACCCCGGCAAAGGTGGAACACAAAACGGCAATCGTAGGAAGTAGGCGATTATGTGTTGATTATAGACCCAGGAGTTGAACATGGTTCATGGCGCCATAGTGTAGTAAGTGCGACACACCCCGGGGAGGATGGCCGTTTTTATAATCGTAGATGTTCGAACTCGTGCAGGTATGTTAAGACGACCTGTAACTCGGGTAGCGGTACTTGAGACCTCTGCAATTGAACCCTGATTGAATTTGTTTTTATGATAGTGATGTCTGTCATCACTAAGGGGGTGGAATGTTGACGATGTATTTCCTATTTACAATAAATACTCTTTGGCGAGTCAATTGGACTTTTAGATACCTATAATTATTTTTTCTTTTTTGTTTTATTATGTCAATTGGTTGTCTTGGCAACGTCGTGGCTGCTGTCGAACACGAAATATTTTCCCGTATCTATTTAATTTCCTAAAAATAGTCACTTTGGCTCGCCACCTTAAAACGAACAACTGTTTTTATTATTAGGGAACTCTAACGGCGACCGCTGTCGTCTATACTGTCCATATTACGGCTATCAAGAGGCGGCGTTCCGTTATCTTTCGGTCAGCGGGTAGGGCAGTGCATTGTCCACGTATAACGTCTGTTAGTCGTTATAGATCGTACAATGTAAAATGGAACTAGACAGTCATTCAACAGTATTGTATTTTGGGAATTTAATTTCTGTGTGAACGATGATCAATAATCACGTTTTTTTTCCAAAAAATAAGACTAAAATGTGAACTGCTATTCTTGTTAGACAGAACATAACGACAATCGCGTGCACGCTTGTCGAATGCGCATATCGATGTACAGTCGCCAGCACATCCAGCTACCCCAATCTGTCAAATTTCAACTTTATCACATAAGCATAAGGTTCACTTTCAATTGGGGAAAATTTAAAGATTGGGGTAGCTTGATGTGCTAGCGTCTGTACATAGCGATGGACCCATACGACACAAATATCAATACGAACAAAGTACGTACCCATTATTTTAGTATGAGTACCTGTGTTTTAATTCTGATTGTAGTGTAGTGTAGGCGAACGTAACCCAAGGATATGTGTAATAATTACCTATATTCACAACACCATGATTGGTCAATTCCCAACAACTGTGAAGACGCAGTACGCTGAGAGAAGAACTTTGTTTGGGTGAGAAGTAGCCTAAAGCAGCATCCGTCACATGGTAGGCTTGCAAAGAGAACTCGTACAAAGATGGCAGCAGCTGAGCCACAGCACCAACCTGAAAATTATATTTGTAGAAATTGCATAGCTACCTTATTTGATAGACCAAAGTGTGTCAATGTTAAATCGAGAAACAGGTGTACAGCATTCACGGCTTTATGTCTATCTCATGCTCTCCGAGGCAAATGGCTGGATTTAATAAGAGTAACTCCCAGATTTCAGACTGATACTGAGAAATCTTATAATCATTTACATACCTGACAAGTAATTGAACCCTCATTATCAGCAGTTGCACAAAGAACTACAAAACTGGACGTCAGAAAGGGTCAGAGTGTATTTTGGTGGTCTGAACCCACCGCAAGAATAATTTTATTGTGGATAGTCCTGATCAGCGCTTTATTGAATAATTAAGTAACTAAAAACAGAATAAGGCAAATATTGAGAAAACAGCTGCTGCTATACCATTGTATGTGGTTTGTCTGGACATAAATGATTAGCCAGGACTTTTGCAGAAATATATAGAAGCTAAAGATGGTAATTTTAAGAAGTTTTAACATTTACAATAATCTATAACACTAAAATTCTTTACATAAATTTGTAAGGGATAGAATTTATGACACAACTAGATAAAAGATACGAATATTAAACATTAAATGTACCTTAGAGACAAAAAACCTTCCAAAAGTTATTGTTAATGAAATCTTCTAATATAAATTTTAATAGTCGATAATAGCTATTTTAATACAAGAAAATATAACAATACTTTTATAAAAGGTTAAATTTAAATGGTGATTGAAACTGTGTCTATGAAATTATACCTTGCCTTGTTAATTATTGCCACTTCCTAACATACTAATGGTTATTTTAATCTAGATGTGGGATCATGCATCTGTGTGAGTAATACTTACAGCTTCATCAGCAATGTTAATGCAATCAGTAAGCGTGAGTGAGACAATTCGTGGAGTTAAGCAGGCCCACAAACCAGCCTCTGTTATTTCATTGCATCCGGTTAGTTCAAGCTCAAATAAAACCTAAAACAGATTATTGGTCTGAGTATACTATGTGATTGCCTAAACTAAAATTATTATTATTATACTAGCTGTGCCCCGCGGTGTTACCCGCGTTAAATTTTATAAATTTTCTTTGCTATAAACCTCACGGAGCCCGAGACCTTTCCAACGAATGCAAAACCGTGGAAATCGGTTCGTGCGTTCTGGAGTTATAGCGTCAGGAAGGAAAACCCGACTTATTTTTATATAGTAGAAGATTGACTGATTACACCATAAGGTTTCCTTTTCTATTGGAAACAAAATACATTTGACAGAACATGTCAATTGGCTAATTGTTATGGTCAATGTGGCCATTACAATTCTAATTGATCCTCAAGCCTTGCTCAGGCATTTCAGTGAAAATATTACATGAGTAGTGATGAATCTTTGTTAGAATTTAAAATTATTGATGTATATGAAAGAGTAATTACCTGCAAGTGATCCAGTATGGCTTCTAATCCTCTGTCTGTTATTGTACATCCCTTTAAACTAATGGCATGAATGTGATGAGCTGATAATGGGAACTGCCTTATAACCTCATTTATATCATCATCAGAAGCTGAAATTAGAACTACCCCGCGTATACCCCTTCTGATTACTGAATTATAGAATTTTTGCATGCAGCAACCTGTAGCTGAACGAAGCTCCCGGCAGTCGAGGACTGCAACTAGACCTGTCCACCATCGAGGAGATGAATATAATATATCTCGCCATCTAGTACACACTTGTGCAAGAGATCTTCTATCATTAGCATTGAAGTATAGAAAAAACTTTTCTAAAAATCTTTCTTCTAATATAAATTGATTCCAAGATAGTGGACGAGGCGAGGGTCGTCGACGCCGTGGCACTCTCGGGGCTGCAGCGGCAGCGTTGGCCGGCCCACATAGGGCATTTGCGACCCGCTCTACTACGCCTGGGGAACGCTTCCGACCTCTTAGCCCTAGGCCTGTAATACGGCGAGATAGCTCAGCAGAAGCTCTCTCAACCACGCCTTGCGCTGACACGGATGACATCTTCACTTTAACGCGGCGTATGGTATCCGCCGGTCGGCCGCCACCCGACCCTGCGCCGCCGGCTCCGTGCTCACAACCCGCCACCGCGCTACTGTATGCATAATTAATGATTTCTGGTAGAATACCACATAAAAGATAATGAGGACAATGCTTAAAATCTTAAGGAATTATGTTTGTTAAAAAATGAAATTATTGAGTTTGACGTGTGAGATACAAAATATCTGAACAGCTGTTTCTCCAATAGATTGAAGCATCTCTCTCTAATAGGACCGTATGTTTATTAATATAGACAGCGATAATATGTTACAAGAAAAATAAATAATATCGCGAAACTTTAAGTGGGCTAAATGTTTAGGATTGCAGATAAATCACAAATTACAATACAATATAATATATTATAATGATATTAACCTGACGACAACTACATTTAGTATATTTGGTAAATATGTGCGTTTTGTTAATATCTACGGTTTCAAACACAAAAATAAATAAAAAAATCGATGCGGTGCAAATCTCACCTTTGGATTATTTTCTGGACAAAGAGAAATCATCGTCGTGTGTAGACCCTGTAATATTTATGTGGATTTCAACGGTATTTGTTTATTAACTAAGCATTAAGTTGAATTTTTACGTAAGAATATGAATTTGATGCTAAAAGAAAAATAAGTATAAAACGCTCACGCACAGTAATTCGCTACTAGAGATGACCATTTGAGTAACTGTCAGTGTCGATAAAATAAGATACGGTTTTCATTGCATAATTCAAACCCGATTCTAACTCTAACTCGACTAAAACGGAACTAATTTAAACGGTTAATATCAATATGACAGCTGACAGTTTATTATATTATCTTTGGCTTTGGTTGAATCGGTTTAAAAATTGTTTGCTTGATGTTGCAGTCCAATCAAATAAATAACCTCAACTTTTGGCGCCTGTAGAGTTTTTGTCGATTTAAAGTGTAGTTTAGTGATTCTGAAACAAATTATTACACAGTTGGTGTTATAGAGTATTCATTGCGCAATGGAGTTTTTAAATGCTATGCCAGTTACTTTTAAAGAAATCACACCAAATTACAATGTACCTGAAAAATGGAAAGAAACTCTACTGAACACCGGTTTGTTGTTACTTTCTTATTACAATATTGCTATCCTGTTACATTGGCAGTATTTAATTTGTTTGTATTTTGTAGGAGGTACCCATAGCACTTTGCAAGACATCAAATTACCCCAAAAAGCTGGGGGTTATTGGTATAAAGATTCCAAAAAAGTGTACACTCGGAATCGTTTTATTTACTGGTAAGGAGGTACCAATATTTATTTTGATTGTAGGTATTATTTTCTTTATATCATATAGAGGTAGGTCTCTCAACAATATTCTGTCAAAAACAATGAAGAATTACATTTTATATCTTGCATTAAAGTTTTCTAAAATGGAATCTTGTTATAAATAATCCCAGCTATGAATAAGAATGTAGCTTCCAACATATTTTGCCTTTAATTGCTTTATAATACCAAAATGTAAAAACCAATTCATTTAAAAAGATATCACATGCCTGAAGCAGGGTTATTTAAAATGATTTTGAAATTTGAATAGTAATTATTTGAAATTGGAGGTTTCATTCCATTGAAAATAATTTCTATCCATCATATTTTGTAATAAGAACTTGATTCACACCTATCACAAGATATAGGGGCATGAAAGCTTATCCTTTCATAAACTTTTTTTTTCATGTATTTAGTCCTTTTTTAGGCAAACAACATCAGATGCGATAGAGCTATCAGAGGCATCTTTGGATATAAACCTATCATCACCTAATTTGAGATGTAAAGTGGCCCCTGGGACACCTCCACTGAACAGTATAACTGTCTATGAGAGGAGTCAGTCTTGTAATGTTATAATACTAGCAGCAACTGTCTCATCAGTACATAGGCTTATATTTCCACATCCAAGCACTTTGGACAAGAAGGTAATTATAATTCTTTTGATAATATTAGTATGTGCCTGCCATGTCCTGCAATGTTATTAAATACATTAAAAAGAATAAAACCAGCCAAGTGTGAGTCAGACTTACACTGAAAGTGCTCCCAAAGATCTACAATTGATGGTCTTGTGCTACCTGCACCTACCCCAGCAGCCATCAGTTCTAACAGCTATGTGGCCTGCTTACTGATTGGCAATTCTTCAGTCTTAGTTGTAGTCCATACTGTTGAGAGGATATTTTTTATATTTAACTTTATATTTGTTTTATTATTTGTTAATACATACAATTGTATGGTATGATATACAACCATAATGGTTTATGATATACAACCTGCTCATAAACAGCTAAATGAATGGACAGAAAGACTGATGACTTAGTAATAAAATTCAGTTTGGTGCCCATTTTTTTTTCAAGTTACTGATAATTCTATTTATAATTTTGTTTTATATTCCTTGCTATTGGGGGGTATTATTCATAAATAATTGCACAAACAAATATATGCACATTTTATTATTTTTTATATTGAAATAAACAGTTTTTATTCTATTATTATTTAGGTGCACCAATAATATATTTTGCTGTGCAGGTTTTGAGAGCTCATGTTCAGTACAATGTATCAAGATTCATGGAGTGTATAGTAAAACTTATTAATAAAAAAAAATACCAATGAACTTGAGAACCTTCTCCTATTGAAGTTGGTTAATAATAACTGTATATATTTAATTCAGACAAAGTCCATACATTTTATACAAAATATAAAATGTATTGCATTAATATATTGTGCAAAGTCGCTTCAGCGGTTAGGATCCCAATTGGTTTATATTAGATGAACTTAATTGAATTTAGAATTAGATGAACTTGATTGAAGCTAATGCAAACAAATCTTATTAGAACTATTGATTTTTAGTTTTTATGTCATGGTGTTAAAACTTAGTTTATAAAAGTTTTGGAACACATGGAAGTTTACACAGTTAATATTGCATGTAAACTTGCATTGGTAGGTGCACTTTAAAAAGGTCTTGTCTTGCTTGTTTTTCTCTGAATCCCCCAAGGTTGACTAGTAGAGAATGCCTATGGCATTAAGTCCGTCTGAGTACTTCCATAAAAAAAAAATCCCTTTAACTTTACAATGCCTGTATTAGAAGGTATTATTGATCGAAGATTAGAAGCCACCTTTGTGTGTTAGTGTGTGTGTGTAGGTGTGAGGATGTGTGTTAGAGGTTTGAGGAACAGTTACATGCTTCAGTTTTCCTGTATGTTTCCATTTGGCTATATCTTTTGATTGCCTTGTTGGCCTAGAGATAGCATGTTCAACTGCGGATAATGTGATCCTAGTTTCAAATCCCAGGTTGTGCCAAACAGTAATATTTTGTCTTCTTCTAGTGTCAGAGTTATTTTAGCCACCCAATAGGCCTCTGTCATCTGACATGGCTTATCGATTGTTGTCTAACAACAACAACCAGCACCAACAGTTTAACATGCATATATAGACTGATCATGTGTACAGGTGCTTTACCTTGCCGATCACTTTTGGACCTGTGAGCGCAACAGGCAAAGAGCTTTCAGTGCAACTTCATTTTATTAAATGTTTTGATATTATTATTAATTTCTTTCAGTCAACATTTGGTTCATTGAGCAGTTCATCACCATCAATATTTCATGATACAAGTTCTATAAATAATCCAAATAACTACTACATACTAAATCAGTATTCAAATGCAAGTAAGTAAATACATGTAACATTTTTTTCTTTTTGAATCCATTTTGAATGTATATTTTAGCTAATTAGTGATCTGATCATTGAGTGCTTAGTTACTTAAACTTCACTTTTATGTCTCACAAAATCAGAGTATAGAGGACATGGATTGAAATATAAAATTATATAAGACATATTCATGATTTCAAGCACGAATTTACTAGCCCAATGGTTTTTTATGTTTTCCTAATTAATAGTAATTAACAATGACAATTAATGCTTACGGTTTCAATACTTTTTAATAATTTTTCTATATTATTATCCATGTTCTGATCTACATATCCACTTAAAAGCTCTACCCATTGGAACTCCTGAATATTATAAGGCAAAGCTTTATATTTGATGATAGGACGAGGGTCTATAGTAAAATGGGTTTTCTTCCTTTCCCCAGATACAGGCGTCGCTCATACGTGTGCCTCCCTCTTGCGTGAAAATGGCGAAGCAGTGTTTGCACTTGCCTTTGGCCACGGCGGCGAAGGAGGGCTACTCTTAGTGAAACTTCCTGTTTCTGGTTCAGCTGTAACCATACCACTTAAACGGGAGTCCACAGTACCAAGATTCTTGTCAGGGATAACAGGAGCTTTAAGGTAAAACATAAGTATACAACATGCAACATGAATAAAAAATAATAAAAATAAATAGTAATAATAAAATCAGATTTATTTCAGGCAGTGATCCCATATCAAAAATGAATTAATAAATGAATGACATTGTAATACCAAGACAAATACAGATAATTTATTAGGTTTCATGAATATCAATTGCCATAAAAGAAGAAGAGGTTAATGTTGTATATGGCACTTAATATTCCATTGTCATACGTATCCTTTAAGGCAAAATCTAAGTATACAATGTGTAATATCAATAGTAAATAAACTTTAAATCGATACTACAGACAGCATGAGTACTTCTTTAGCTTGTCTGCTTACACTAATTAAGCTAAGTATCTACAGAGAGCGACAATTTATCCTCATATTGAATTTGCTATTTTTTGCAATACCAGATATAACAATCAGCATTAGAATAGCTTTAGCTAGCCTGCTGCCCCTTGTAAACAGTACTTTAGTATTAAGCAGCTTGAGCAGCTTTATCTACGTAAAACTCGATAACTCAAAATTTCTGCATTCTTTTTAAAATATCTATAGAGTATGTTTGTCCCCATACCCTTAGGTTTTTTTTTAAAGTTTAATGATTCCAAAATGCTACCCTGCAATATTACTTACTTATCATATGAGCAATGGTTACCCTCGTGTTGAGAGTTGTTCAAGCCGCCCAGTAGGCCTCTGACATGGCTAAACAACTGTTGCCTAATGGCTACAACCGGGAACGCCAGCTTGATGTGCCCTCCGAAGCACGGAGACGCTCAGAATTTAAACCACTTTGGCGGGTCACCCATCTATAGACTGACCGCGGGCCTAGTTGCTTAACGTTGCCGATCACTTACGGACCGGTGAGAGCATCTAGCTATGAGACATATTTATAATTATATATAATAATAATAATATCTAGGGACAATGTCACACAGATCTTCCTAGCCCCAAACTAAGCAAACCTTGTACTATGGGTACCAGGCGACGATATACATACTTATATAGATAGATAAATACTTAAATGCATAGAAAACATCCATGACTCAGAAACAAATATTCGTGCTCATCACACAAATATTTGCACTTACCGGGATTCGAACCCAGGACCACCAGCTTCGTAGGCAGGAGCACTACCAACTAGGCTATGTTGACCGTCAATAATATAGATATAGATTTAATATCACATTTTTTTTGTGAACACAGAGGGAAGAGCAGTGCCGATGGCATTGAAACATACGGAGTGGTACTGACCAGTGGACTGGCGGTCGCGATTTGTGGCGACACCTGTCTCCGCGCGTGGCAGCTGGACGACGGCGGAGCGCCCATAGCTGTCTCTCCTCCCCTGTCACAAACATTAGTCAGGCCAAAACCACCTCGTAAGTTCTATTTTATATAGATGGTGCTTAGATAAGATAGGGTCATCAATTGTACTGTAACTGTGCTCCGGGGTTTTAAAGAGATGACATAGTTCCTTTTGGAAACTCAGATCAAGTAAAAAAGTTAAGATGGAACTCTGCGAACAAAGAAGTGATGCCGGTTAAAACTACGCCTTGCCGTATACATACACAATTACACGCACACACGTTAAACGAAACTACGCCTTGTCTTGTCAGTCAAATTATCGCGGCGCGTCGATCAAAACTTCATCAAAAATATCAATTTCTTTATGTAAAAATGCCGAATTGTGTCGTCAACAGCTTACGAATCCAGCAATGTATATAACGCATTCGGTAAAATTTACGATACCGAGTAATCCATACATATAATAAAATCGTAGGAAAGTCAAACTGTACATTGCATATATTTTTTTAAATATACTTGTGGCGTGATGTACAGTCGATATCGAAGCCATAAATATAGCTTTTAGAATTTTTGTCGGTTTGTCTGTATGTATGTCCGGGCTAAACTCAAAAAGTACTGCATAGATTTACTTGAAATTTTTCATGAATATTACTAAGAGGTCAGGTCAACATATAGGCTACATATTATCACGCTATCACCTACGTGGGAGGAGCTGTGATAATTTATAAAGTTTAACGCGGGTAAAACCGCGGGGCACAGCTAGTTTTGAATAAAGACCCAAGATGACGAATAACATTATTGAATAACGTTTATAATTGGTAATTTATTAATGATTTTGTTATTGGATAATATTTATAATTAAAACGTGTGATTTTTGTAATATTGGGATAATTTGAATTATGATGGTAGCACCGGTCCATGCACCACACGCAAAAAATACCGGAGTCACTTCGTAGTTCAATACGCTCCATCTTAACTTTTCATTTGATCTGAGTATAAGAATTTCAGTTAGACCACAAAGACTGGTCCATTGAGCTGTACAAATGTGGAAAGAATTACATATTCCAAGTTCATATTCGTTCATACGTTTGGTTTTCTGCAGAATCTCTACAGCTTTGAAATTTGCCACTATGTACAATTTTAAGTTAGTATTTTTAGACCCATTTTAAAACTTTGATTTTGAAGTCATCCCAACAGCAGCCTCCAAAGTATTCACCGTCAATGAAAACTTATATATTTTCCAGCCCATGGCCACATGCTGCAGAAGACCATTGGAATGGACGGCAGTGTCATATTAGTAGCGTATTTATCTTTTCACAATGAATGTGAATTTGTTGTGATGAAAATGCATGATGGAGGTCCAACTGCCGTCAAGTTTTCACATATCAGCCGCATATTCGGTCCACAGGTATGTTAACTAAAATTACAAGTAAAATGAAGTAGGGTATGCTATTTCAACCCTCCATTTTGTCCAAATTTGGAGTGAGATTTTCATTATATTGATTTACGGTAAAGTATCACCCCAAAGACGCAAACTGAAAGACAAAAGCCTTACCCAAAAAATCCACAATTACCGGTTTTGAGCTACCAGCATCCAGCGGCTTGCGGTAAAGTAGGATTGGCAATTTTAAAAACTATTACCTTCTTATAGTTTATTTTTTTCTTGTAATTTAAATCGTAATTATTGTATTAGCTGCCGTCAAGTTTTCACATATCAGCCGCATATTCGGTCCACAGGTATGTTAACTAAAATTACAAATAAAATGAAGTAGGGTAAAGTATGCTATTTCAACCCTCCATTTTGTCCAAATTTGGGGTGAGACTTTCATTATATTGATTTACGGTAAAGTATCACCCCAAAGACGCCCACTGAAAGACAAAAGCCTTACCCAAAGAATCCACAATTACCGGTTTTGAGCTACCCGCATCTAGCGGCTTGCGGTAAAGTGGATTGGCAATTTTAAAAACTATTACCTTCTTATAGTTTCTTTTTCTTTTTTTCTTGTAATTTAAATCGTAATTATTGTATTAGCTGTATTATTGTATTAGTGTTATGAATCAGGTAGAATTTTAACAATCTCTTAAATATTTTCATATTTTTTTACTCTTCAATAGGTAGGTAATTTGCTGAAACATTGTTACAGTTAGATCTACTGGATTATGCTATCGCATATGGGGATGGTTGTAACATCATCTGGGCACTCTGGAGCCAAGCAGACGGAGACACTATTATTACCAGTAAGTAACATACCAGCTGCCATATTATCTCTGCATCCCAAAGGTCGATAGGTTCCGCATGTATCAGTTCGAAGTTTGGGAGTTGGCGGTATCACACCCTCGTGCCTCGGACAGCACGTAAAGCCGTCGTTCCTGTACCTGACCTCGGTACAGGTCGTGTCGCTAGTCGTCCCATCGGATCATGAGAGTGATGGTATAGAAATGTTTGCGAACACACTAGTGCAGTATAATATGTCCTGCGCAATTGGCTAGTCTCCATTGAGACTGGCCGCCGTGGCCGAAATTCGGTTGGGAGGACATTATTATTATTATTATGCCTTCGGTATTAAGTCCGTTAGTCTTGTGCAAAAAGTTATAAATAAATATCAAAATCAAAAAACTCAAAATAGCCTTTATTACTGATAATAATTACATCAATTTCGTTACAACTTATTATACATAGATTTATAGTATAATACTGAAATATAATGCATACCTTAGAATAGGTATGCATTATATTTCAGTATTATACTATAAATCTCTTCTCTTTCACTTTTAATACTTAATTTTTAGTCTAATAGTTCTAATCTTCGACATCGGTAACAGTATTATCAGTTTGCCTTTTGGCATAGGCCTCCCCTAGAATTTACCACATATCCCTATCCGCAGCTTTTCTTTGCCATGTTGTTCCAGCTACCTTTCTGATATCGTCCTCCCATCTTATTTTTTGCCGCCCTTTCCTTCTTTGGACGTCTCGAGGGTACCATTCAGTGACTTCTTTTGTCCTTTTTTCCTTTTTGTTTCGTATCATATGACCTACCCAGTTCCATTTAAGCTTTTTCACAGTGTAAACTACGTCGGTGACTTTTGTTTTGCTTCTTATATTTTTATGTTTAATTTTATCTCTTAACTTGAGGTTTAGAATACTTATCTCCATTTTATTTTGACATACTCTGAGTGCTATGAGCTCTGAGTGATAAATAAATAACATAATGTTAAATAAGCAGTTGTTATTTTTTTGATAAAAAAACAACCTGCGTTCTGAATAATTATTTCCGGCTTTACTTGGTTGTAAAACACTTCTTTTGACAAAATCAAAAAGTATCGGTGATAATTCCCCCTTATGCGAGAAAATATCTAATAATATTGTCTGTTGGCGTGGTTGGCTTCTTTTCATCTTGCTTTTCACGCCGGAGGTCGTGGGTTCGATTCCCACCCAGGACAGGTCTGGGTGTAATTGTCTATATAAGTATGTATTGACAAAAGAAAAGTAGTATATGTAGTATATCACTTATCTGGTTCCCGTAGTGCAAGCTCTGCTTACTTTGGGATTAGATTATTATTATATTTGTGAGAACATATCTAATCATTTTCAAGGCGTATCGTTCAAAATTCGGCATTTTCCTCCAGGAAAACGAATATGTAATTTGTGGAAGATTAGAGCTAGTGTTAAACAAATAGGGAAGGCTCTAATTGGACTAAATGAATGTCATGTCGGTACAGGTGTGTCCGCCGTCGCGGAGGCTTGGTGGCGCGCGGTGGCAGCGCGTGAGGCGCCGGGCGCGTTGCCGACGCTGAGCTCGCACCAGCAGTACCGCGAGCGACTGCTGGCACCAGGCCTCTTCCCACCCGCCGTCATGAGGAAGGCGCTCATCGTAAGCTAACGCTCGATATATATACAGTCGTGGTCAACTAATTAGGGACATTCAAGATAGTGAAGGGCTATAACCGGTTATGTACATATAAATATAAAACCCTATTGATTTCTCAGCATCTATTATTTGCATAATGTGGTCCGATATTATTATGCTATAAATGACTGTAAATAAAAGATTAAATAAATAGAAAAAGTATCTAATATCAAATATTAAACATGTATTAAATATTATGGTACAATTCTGTAGTGGACATTTAATTAAGGACAGTAAAGTATAATGAAAAATACAGTTAAACAAAACTTTTAATCTGCAGTGTTATAATATTTTTAACAGTTCCATTTTATTACGGATCGGATGGTATATCGGATGGTCCGATTATTATGCTATAAATATAGCATAATAATCAGACCACATTATGCAAATAATAGGTGCTGAGAAATCAATATAATTTTATATTTATAATAATATGTACATAACCGGTTATAGCCCTTCACTATCTTGAATGTCCCTAATTAGCTGACCAGGACTGTATATACAACATGTAACTTAATTAACGCACACCCTGAAAATAGTTTGCTCAGAACCGTTTACTGAATCGATTTATATAATTTTGAATATAGGTAATTTTTATTCCAAAATAATTAAAACTACGGAAATTATTGTCATATTAACCCTGTACAGTCAAAACAAATTCAAATGGACCGTAAGTCAAAGTAATACGACGTTTAAATCGCAGTTTTATTTGTATTCATACAAATTCCATCATTCAATACAAAATAAAGGAAAATAGACTTTATTCCAAGAAACTAATTTAGTAAATAACAATGCATATACATGTTATATAAAAAATCAGTGTATGTATTATGATTACAACCTAATATTCTAATTGGGGTGTTTGAGGGTGTGCGTTAATTACGTTACATGTTGTATATATATTTTTATATCAGAGGTCGTCTAACGATCTAGTGGGTCACCTGATGGTAAGTGATCACCACTGCCCATGGACGCTCCCAACACCAGAGGAGTCACGGGTGTGTTGCCGGCCTTTAAGAGTCGGCAAACAAGTGTTGTTGACCCTTCTCCCCACTCCGATGAGCTCTGGCGACCTTACTCACACGCAGAAACACAACATTAAAATTATTATTAAGGAATGTCATCATCATCATTTGTCCCCACTAATATGCTAGTGGGTGTGGTTTCCGCACTTAGTCCCGATGTGGACCATTGTACGTGAGCCATGGCAGCCTTCATTCCATCCAGCCCACCTCCCTCCAGAAGCATATGAGGTCTCCTAAACTTCTCAGGGCTTCCGTAAGGGTTCCTGGTGATCCCAGGGTTTCCTTCCGGATTTTTGTGATGCCTGTGCACTCGAGTAGCACGTGCGCGACCGTTTCCTCAGCGTCCATGCACGCTCTGCACAGAGTGCTGTCAGTTATGCCGATAGGGTGGAAGTGTTTATTTAGTGAGCAGTGCTGGTGAGTTTCTGTAAGGTGGAGGTACTACCCCAGTCGGGTTGCTTTTTAAACGAATGAACGCTGAGCCCTACCTCACTTACCTCTTCCAAATGATTTGATCTTAGTGGTAGGACTGGTAATTTATTTGAACTTCACTCAGTGCCACCAGGTACATCGTAATTACCGTTGAAGCACGGTATTTTTTACTTATACACTGTCTACGGTAACGATTCACTGCCGTGTAAAAGTCTACTATTTTAAATACTGACTTCCGTGTAGAACTGTAATTGATATTGTAAGCTAATAAAATTGTAGTTCAAACATATACATATAAGATATCTATATTTTTTTACCTATTCATAGGACACTGTTGGCATTTAAAATAAAACAATGCGACGTTTAATGTTTATTATAAATAATGGAATATTTTGTATTTTAATAAAATTTTACATATAACAGTATAATTTGACATGACATGATAAAGAAAAGAAAATAATAAATTTCTTTATCTATGCCATGCACCTTAGGTTTAATTAAAGCAATACTCTTCTTTACATACTTAGAACGAAATGCTGTAGCTTAGTTTCTGTCGCTTAGCAATATTAATACGTCTCGCGGGAAAGTCCCAAATATGTAATACCTGATAGGTCATCCTAATCCGGCTAAATACAAGAGTGTTTCTGTTAGTAGTTTGTCCACTTCTCTAACCATGATAAAAATCGGTTACATAATAGTGAAAGCATAAATTTCCGAACCACTACTACAGTTCGTTTCAATTTCATTTATATACTTACTTACTTATCGTATTGGCAGTGGTTACCCTAGTGTGTAGGCCTCTGACATGGCTTAAAGACTGTTGTCTAATGACTACAACCAGGATCGACAGCTTAATGTGCCCTCCGAAGCACAGAAACGCCCAGAAATTAAACCACTTTGGCGGTAACCCATCTATGGACTGACCGCGAGCCTAGTTGCTTAACCTCGTCGATCACTTACGGACCGGTTAGACCATCTAGCTATGAGCGCCTCAAAATTCATTTATATGATAAAGAAGTTCTCGTTTCAGATGATTAAGATATTAGTCAATTATATTATCAGTAAAAATATACAATATTCATGGTATATCGTTTATTTTTTACACGGTATTTTTCAATTGTGTCTTCGTCTGAAACACCGTATTTTTAATATATCAACACGGTATTCTTACCATGGCGTACTGATTCAGTAATAACTTAACTAGTGTCGGTACTAATTCACTCATGACTTAACTAATCATTACTAATTCTCTAATAACTTAACTAGTCGGTACTAATTCACAAATGACTTAACTAGTCGGTACTAATTCACTCATGACAAATAATCGGTCCTTGTGGCACAGATATATAGCCGGCAATGGGGCGGAGCCAGCGTAGGTGCGGAGGGCGAGCTGGGCGAGGCAGCGCAAGCGGCAGTACAAGCACGCCTGCAGCACCTGGCGCGCACGGCTGCGCATGACCATGCGCATCTCATGCACAAGTAAGTTGTTGTTTGCTATACCTAGAGTTGTCATCTCTAAAATTTGGCAACCAGGACAAGACGCGTGAAAACGTGTCAAATCGTCGGTTTAAACTTTTTGGACCCGCACTACAAATGAAACCCCGCCCAGACGCTCCCCGGACGCTTGTTAAACTAGGACAAATCCGGAGAAACCCGGACGGATGGCAAACCTAGCTACACCATATACAGAGACATATAGTTGGTAGTGGAGTGAAAGGACCTTGTGAGCCGTTGCTAGTAAGCCAAAGACAAGAAACTACTTTCTTTTACTACACTAGACACCCAATCAGAGACGTTGTGTTTGCTGCGTACCAAAACTCCTCCCACCTCATTCACCTCATCATCATCATCATCTTGACCCACGTGGGTATGGTTTCCGCACTTAGTCCCGATGTGGAGCATTGTACGTAGCCTCATTCACCTCATAGCTACATGCGATTGGCGAGGTTAAGCAACTTGGCTCGTGGTCAGCCCATAGACGGGTGACCGCCAAAATGGTTTAATTTCTGAGCGTCTCCGTGCTTCGGAGGGCACGTTAAGCTGTCGGTCCCGGTTGTATTCATTAGACAACAGTCGTTAAGCCATGTCAGAGGTCTACTGGGCGGCTTGAGCAACTCTGACCCTAGGGTTACCACTACCTATACGAAGCAAGCATACACCAGTAACTACCTCACCCTTCCTACAAGTAGGTGGAAAGGAAGAATAGAGAAAATAGTTAAAAATAATTATTTAATATTATTTAGATTTTGAATTTATTATTTTCTTCATTTTTAGGTGCTGGTCCGATTTATACAGTTGGTGTTTACAGTACATGGAAACTTTGCAAAAGCCTCTCGGTCTCATGGTTTCCAAACAAGTAGGTGCATTTAATTTATTAATATTGTTTGATTTTACTAACTATATTTTTTTTATTCTAATAATTAATATTGTAGGATTCTGACGTTAAAAATGGATGGTGGTGTTCAGTGGTCCGTCGCGCCGGCATATCGCTTATCAGTGAATTAGAGCCACTTGAGAGAATGATGTTGTCGCCGGACGCTTCACTAGTCGACGGAAATGGTATGTTTTTATTAAAATTATTTATTTTTATCTAAAGGATGCCATTGTAACAGGACTGGGTGACAGAGAACGGTCCCTTTGCAACGCCGGTAACCAGATTGCCAGGGTTAGATAGCAGAATGTCACTATGACAATTCGACTTAGTCTTAATTTGCGTTGCATTCGAAAATGGTAACTGGATGATGGTGTTGAACGAAGCTTTTGGATACCTATCTATCAATAATCCTTGTTGCTTCATAATTTTACAGTTACAGTTAATTTATTTAAAATAAAGTGTTTTATTAAGTAATACAATTTTTGTGATGTTCAACTTACTCAAACCACAATAAATGCTGCACTCAGTATTTAAATATTAATTGGCATAAATTATGGGTTTGCCTTTGTCTTTAAAACATTTTGTAATTACTTGCCAATGCCAATGTTAACTAAACAATCATCGCACATGTTCCTTATTGCGACAGGAAATTTGTAGTCGCCGTTACATTTTTGCCAGTTTGGAAACTGTTATGTATTAGTTTCTTCAATTTCTCATTGTTTGTCAGTTCAATAATTACACGGGTCAACAGCGGTTTTGGTGCCAAGAAGCTGTAATTTTTTTTTAATTTAGGACCCTATACTGATTACATTTATGGCAAAAATATTGATTATCTACGTGTAGTTTTCTAGATTTTTAATAGAAAAGAAAACATGAAATTCACTCAAAAAACAACATTTATTTAATCTTTATGTACATTAAAACCTTCTTTTACGCGATTTTCGCGAATGAGGTGTATCATGACAATCACGTGGCATCCCCCAGCAGTAGTTAGCCATCATATTATGTTGATCCCATCGGCCTTGGTACCTCTCCTCCATAGTTTTTGGTCTTGGTGAAACCGCTCCCCTTGTCCTTGGCTATACGAACCAAGATTCTTTGGAAACTGGTCAAGATGACTGTGGTGATAATTTACTCTGATGGACATGTTCCATCCTAAGTTTTTGAAATTCTCCAGCATGTTGTTAACGAGTTCAGAGTAGTTACTTGGTTTGTGATTTCCCAGAAAGTTTTTTGTAACTTCAATAAACGAATTCCACGCAAGTTGTTCCAAACTTGTTATTGAACTTGAGAAATTAGTATCTTTTATCAATATTCTTATCTGTGGGCCATCAAAAATACCCACTTTTATCTTTTCAATGCTTAGACTAGGGAATTTTCCGAATAAAAAAATGGTAGCAAGTCTTGCTCTCTTGTACGATAGAAAGTCACTTTAGTATCTGATGCCAATAAGTTCTTTTTTCTTTTGAACTAGAAGCCTAAACCTCTGCAGATTTTTGAAGTTATACTTCTTTTGGCGCGATGGAGAAAAATGATGAGAGTGAATTTTTACGATGCGCGCGCACATCGACACCAAAAAATTTAACAGCATGAAGTTAGTTCTAGGTGGTATGAAAATTGATAACTATGTTCAAGTTGTATATTAAGAAGTATAACTTCTAACGCGTGTAAATAAGTACACACAAGTTTTTTTTAGGTAGTTCATGATCCCTTATTAAATAGTTTAATTCTACTTGGGTAAAAGGTTTAGGCTCTGTAGACGCAATTTTTTCGATAACTCTATCGATAGACACTTCAATATAGTTATCTTCAAATGGTGCACGGCTTGAACAAAATATTGGAACAGGTACTTCCTCTGAATGTGGTAAAAGTCTTCTAGCCGATTGTAAGTCTGGATAAATCATTTTTTTAACATTAAATCCACGCAAATTGGCATAGCAGAAGTAACAGTCATCGAAGTGATTTTTTTGTTCTCTCCATTGCATTGGCACCCCGAACCTCATACAGCTTCTTTTATCACTGACCTACTGTCCCAAGTGTTCATAGCACTTTTTGCAAACAATTTGAGGTATCCACGGCTTTTTTTCGTCTACAATTTGCTACTTGCACGAAAAATAAGCACGTTTTATAAAATCTATTATAGGTTTCCTGAACTTTTTGTATGTGTATTCCCCACAAATGTAACAAAACACGTTTGGGTCAATGAGACAACTTCTTTGCGATGAAGACATGATATCAAAATCAATTTATAGAAAGGTACTACTAAGACTTGAAACCGTGTTCCCGAACGTACTAATTACAGAACATTTAAAAAGCAGAGGGTAGATACAAAACTACACGTAGGAAAAAAGAGTAAAAAATATGTTTAGTGTTGCCAATGCATACATAATACAAAACCACTAAAGAGATCTCGGCACCAAAATTTGTTTTTACATTCATTGACCTGTGTTATCAATGTAGGATTGTAGGTATATTTCTAATTAATTGGTTTTGGACCTTATTATAACCTAATAGAGTTCAAAATGTGGTGGTAACTATATCCCCACTGCCCGGGAAAGGGTTAATTAGATTTTGCTCTGAACTTAAATGGTGGTCTTTGTTGGAAACTATGGCAAAATTATCTTCTGAATATTATCGTAATAACTATATCGCGATATAAATGACACTTTCCGCTTTCGGCCAACAATTACCAGCGAATGGCAAATATCGGTATATTCGCTGATTATTGAGCTCTACGTAGCGGCTTGTTTATATTGTAATAATTTAATTATTCTATAATGCATGAATTAATTTAAAATTTGTTAATACTTTCCTTTTTCTTATTTTATTTTTTATTATTTTATTTTGATTTAACATTAAAGCACCTAATTTTGATCTAGTTTTAAGCTTGTACTTTATATTGTACCGTAAGTCTGTGTTTGCAATGCCATCTTGTAAAAACTCTCCACGAAACAGGCTCAGCCTAGTGTGGAGTGTTTTAGGTAAGACAAATTCATGTACAAATACTTTCTTAATCTTTTTATCTTATTTTATCTACCCGCAGACAGCGCGTACGGCTCGGTGTCAGGTGACGCGGTGCGGGTGGTGCTGGCGGGCGCGCGGTGGGAGCGCGCGGCGGGCCCGGCCGGCGCGGCGGAGCTGGAGCGGCGCCTGTTCGCAGCGGCCGCGCCGCAGCACCGCCTGCTGCCGCGCCTGCTGCACCTGCTGGCTGCGCCCGCGCACAACGCGCCCGCTGCCTCTGAACGACAAAACCCGCCACCTGTAAGTTCCCTCAAGACGTTAGATATTGCTTATGCAATATTGTGCCATATTATTTAGGTAGGAACTATATGAAAGTGTAGAGACAAGTAATGGTCGTTTCGACTTTAATCAGAAGTGTATCAATTGTGAATTCTAATATTTTAGATTTATAACAATATATTTTCGCAATACAAAGCGTAAATAAAAACTCAAGACTAAGAATAATAATTACTCAACGCCGATTGAGCCTGCACCTTATAGCAGTCCGGGGCAGGCGCTGTGCCGTTAAGTTATGAACGTTACACACCGTAAGTTTAATTTAGAAGTACTACTGCATATGTAGCATGTAGATAGTAGGTGCCTTTTATTGACTTTGTTTCTAGGTACTTAGCAGACTGAAATATTAACATTTGCATGTGATACAACATAGCATATTAATAACTCTTTAACTATTAATCTAAGTTTATAGCATTTTATACAATGCGACGTGCAAATATAAACTCAAATTTGAGTTTTAGAGTTACACTTTACATTAGTAGGGGGTGCAGAGGTGTCAACCGTACTGGTCAGTTACATTTATGATTTTCCAGATTTTTATTAGTTTTATATGAACAGTCTTATATGAACATGCTTTTTACTATTTTTTGTCATCTGTACCGCCTATTAATTCATATTTCTTTCCAGATTCTTACGCCGCAGCAGATCGATGAGCTCTCGTCAATTCTAGAGCCGATCCAAGATTTACAGAGCGCTGTGTTGGAGCTAAACGACGCCCTTAGATTGGACGTCCCAGAAATAGACACTACAAAGAGTAAGTGTTCACTCCAATTGTGAAGTCCAGTGTTACCAATGTAAGAACTTTTTTTATATAAGTGGGCGACAAACGAGCAAGTGGGTCACCTGATGGTAAGTTATCACCGCCGCCCATGGACACTCGCAACAGCAAAGGAGTCGCGTGTGCGTCGCCGGCCTCGAAAAGAGTCCGCATACAATTGTTGCTGACCCTCCCCACCCCCACCCCGATGAGCTCTGGCGACCTTACTGACACGCAGTAACACAATATTAAAGTTATTAATGTTATTATTAAGGAATGTCTTCTGTAAGGTGGAGGAACCTCCCCAGTCGGGCTGCTCTTTGAGCAAATGAACCCTGTGCCCTATCTCTACTAAAACCTTTTAAAACTATATTTATTTGCAAAGGAAGCTTCGTTTTGGTTGCGTATATCTATAATTTTCTTTAGTTTGTGTTCACTATCCCACATAAGCAATAGATCGTGATTGTGCTTGGAATTAGTTTATTCTTAACCTCTTTCACCTTTGTAGGCGAAGATGAAGAAACAGATGAGTACGATACCTTGCTGGCCAGCGACCTTGGCGTGGCGATAATCACTGAGGCGATACGTCAGATGGCAGAGATGAGGTGCGTACCATTTTATAGATATTCTAAGTGATATTTATTATGTGTACTTATAGCTACAGTATTAAATTGATGGGCCGGTTGGCGTGGTTGTTAAATACTTGCCTTTTACGCCGCTTATAATTGATATTTATTATGTGTACTAATAGGTACTATTTATAATGTATCTGTACACCGTCAACTGCCCCTCAATATCTCAATTCTCCAATTTTAATTTTGGTTGTCTGGAAGAGATCACACTTTGTGTGAAGACCGCCCAGTGCATACTTATAAGGTTTTAAGTGTTTTAATTTGTATTGCCTTTAGTGTACAAGAAAGAGTTTATCTAACTATTTCCTTCGAAATTGACGAAGAGCTCATCACAGATTGCCACCTTCCATGGCCAACATGGAAGTTACAGTACCGACTCTGGGTTCAAGTAGACATAACTAGATAGTATTTTGACTTTTATGAAGTACCCTCAAAAGAAAAGGGCTAAGTTTCTATAGAAAGCATCAACTCATCTTCTAGACATCATGTACCACAAAGTGAGATCAAAATGTGATTTGCTTTAGCTGGTCTTCTGCCCTGTCTTACTCGATTAACAAGTGGGGTGTTTTCTTTTCTTTATTACAAAAAAGTGCCACCTAAACCTCTGGGGTTTGAGAGTGACACTTCCCAATGTGGGTACATAAACTACATCAGATACATAAACTTTAGGTAAGTTCTGTTCGGACATTTTATTAAAATAAAAAAATCTTCTGCAACACAGATTAAGTTCTACATATTAATACAGTCATGACTTAAAATATTTTTCTTATTTAAATTAACGTTGTTCATATTGATACTGTTGCTAGTGGAGCTAGGTAATTCATTAATTTGCCGTGGAACCAGGTAGGAGCTAGTTGGTTCGCTGTAAAAGTTATTTGCTGCTGCAATAACCAATTTGACCCACTCGACACGTCGGGTTTATACATGATTGTCTATTTTATGCTGTAACCGTGCTAATGGATATGAAGATGACTCGCAAACATTTCGATATACTTATCGCTCACTCATCATTTTCACCTGTACGCTGAGTGAACCTGCCACCCCAAATGCAGTCAACATTGCCAAATATTAGCAAAATTAAATAGATAATAGGTAGATGCTCTCACCGGTCAGTAAATGATCGGTGGGATAGCAACTAGGCTCGCGGTCAGTCCATAGACCGCGAGCCTAGTTGCTAACCCCGCCAACCGCCATTTAATTTCTGGGCGTCTCCGTGCTTCGGAGGGCACGTTAAGCTGTCGGTCCCGGTTGTGGCCACTAAGCAACATTCGTTAAGCCATGTCGGAGGCCTACTGGGCGGCTTGAACAACTCTAATACTAGGATAACCACTGCCCGATAAGTTAGTAAATAATAGTTGTTATTCGGATATTTTCATGTGTCCTTTAGGAGTCGGGTGGTTCGCGGAGCCATGTGCGCATTGGGAGCGTGGCGCGGGGCGGGCGGCGTGCCGGGCGCCGGCCACTGCGCCGTGCACTGGCAGGCCTACCGCGCCCTGCTGTGGCTGCGAGCCGCTGCGCTACAGACACAGTCAGTATTCAGTCTAACTAATGTAGATTACTTATAGCTTGCAAAAGAAACTTGCAAGGTTAATTATTTTAGAAAGAAACATGCGGGGCAGTCTTTGGGTACCGTCAATAGAAGTGAAAACTATTTTTTACACTTCTAGTCTAAATAATCTGCATTATAATAGTTGACACTTCACATTGAATATACTTTTTGTTTATATATATAATGTACACTAATAATGCACGAAGGTACATGTATACACACACATATCTCATGGGAAACATGTGGTGACGATCACGCGAGTTTCATGTTTTTTGTTTACCCAAAAACTGCTCAAGACGTTTAAAAAAGTTCTCACTTCAAAAATCTTTAATTATTGTTTATATCCGTGTGAATCTGTTAAATTGAAAAGGCTTAGAAAACAAAACGTAGGGTGCAAGAAAATTAAAAACCATTAAATATAGCCCTTTTTTTAAAACTGATTTACCGCCCTAATAAATGTCACTTTTTGAGCAAACTGTGTTATACTATATGTACCCCGCGGTTTTACCCGCGTTAAACTTTAATAATTGTAGCCTATGTGTTATATATTACTACAAATTTTCATCAGAATCCATTCGGTAGTTTTTGCGAGAAAGAGTAACAAACATTTCTACATCCATACTCACAAACTTTCGCATTTATAATATTAGTAGGACAAGGTGTATTTGTTAGCTTGTGTTACACCCACTGTTTCGCGTTAGCAAGTACACGGTCTCATATTGTGGGGTGACAGGTCGGCGGGCTCTTCGGAGGCATTCCGCCTGAAGCTGCAGGCGCTGGGTGCGTCGCCGGGCGGGACGGGCGGCGCGGCGGGAAGCGCCGTGTGCGCGTACGTGGCGGGCGCGGGCGGGCGGCGCGCGCGACGCCAGCTGGCCGCGGCCGCCGCGCCCAGCCACGCGCACCAGGCGCTGCCGCTGCTCACCTACCACCTGGCGCATCAACTGTATCCTTTACTTTCAATTCTTATATCGCGAAAGATTATATAGGGCAGGCCCCCGACAAGGTGGACCGAGGATCTTACGTGAGAAGCCGCTGGATGCGGGCAGCACAAGACCGACCATTGTGGAGATCCTTGAGGGAGGCCTTTGTCCAGCATTTGACGTCTTTCGGTTGATATGATGATGATGAGACTATAAGAAGAAATTGATTCATTTGACACTCGATACATTAACACAACAACAAAAAGTAAAACAGCAGTACAGAGAAAATCGATGTGTTACCCATACGGCGTAAAAGTGGGTGCGTAACAGATTTGAGTAAATTATATAAATTTTAATTATTAAAAAAATTAAAAGAATGTAATCCTAATTGCATTGTATATTTACTTTGTGGATGCTTGCCGACCAAGGAATATAGAATAGAATAGAGAAACACGGTACAAGAATATTAAATAAAGTGTCTTATTTTTTTTTGCTAACAAAGCTGGATTTTTAGTGTAATTGCTTTAAATTTTATTATAAAACTGTTGTGAAATATATTTTTATTAAGGCTATTAACCGCTATATGGCAGTCGCCGTTATTCTTATCGCAGCAATTCTTGTTCTTTGTCACCCGAACCAGTAAGTTTTTATGGTAATTATAATATATATATTTTAGGTAATAAAATAGCCATTTCGTCATGTCAAGTAAGAAAACCTTAAAACCATTATGTTTTAAAGACATCATTGACAAATTTTAAACAAGTCTTTGAACAATAATTTCTTGAGCTATATACTAGCTGGGCAGTTAGCGGCGGTTTTGAGTTCAGTTGGTGGCTGGCCACGATTGACCAACCTCGCCTCGTACAAAACTACGTCACGATGCTGGAGCCCTGGTGCGAGTGGAACGCATGCTCACGTTAGTATCCATTACCACGTAAAGTTGTAAAATAAATCTCTTTAGATACTTATTATTCTTCTACATTTCAATGCAATTTGTGTGCAAGACAGTGCACAAGACCAATACCGCTATTAGAAGCTAGTCTTATAATAGCGGTATCGTCTTGTGCACTTTCTTGCTACTCAAATTAAATTTGGCTCATGCGCAAAACGTCTCTTTCGCAAAATGTCCCCTGGTCGCAAAACGGCTCTTTCACAGAATGTCTGTTTCGCAGAACGTCTCTTTAGCAGAATGTCTCTTTCGCAAAATGGCTCTTTCGCAGAATGTCTCTTTCGCAAAAGGTCGCGCCAGGGACTTAGGAATAAAATTGCAATTTTCAAAACAAAATCGTTTATTAAAATTATAGAATAATTATGTATTCCAAATAAATTTTCGAGATTATGGTAAATCTCCCTCTATTTCTCCCTCAACCACCAAAGATACAACTAACGACCAGTTTTTTCTGTAATCAATATTTTAAAATTTTACATCAAAATATTGCTGGTTTAGTAAACAAAGCTAATATTTTAACTGTTTGTTTAGATGAGTTATCTGAAAAAGAGATAGACGTGGATGTTTTATGCATAACGGAACACTTCATTATGGAGGGTTACCAACATCAATTATATATACCAAATTACAGCCTAGCTGCCTATTTCTGTAGAGAAGGGAAAAAAAGAGGAGGGGCATGTATTCTTGTGAAAAATGGTGTCAAATATAAGGAAATACCTAACATTTCTAAATTGTCTTCATCAGGTATATTCGAATGTTTTGCTATTGAGCTAACCGATTATAAAATAATTGTTGTCTGTATCTACAGAGTACCAAATATAAATAATCTCAATTATTGTTTTGATAAAATTGAAACGCTTTTGCAAGAAATATCACGCACACGATATAATAATATTGTAATAGCTGGGGACTTTAATATAGACATGCTTAAACCCAATAGCCACTCAAATGCTTTCGAATGCCTTCTATTGAGCTATAACTTAAAACTACCATTAAAACAACCGACTCGCATGGCCAGAATGACCTGTATAGACAATTTTGCTCATAATTTCAGTAAAGTGTGTAAAACCGACGTAATAGAACTAGCATTGTCCGATCATACGGCACAGCTGCTTCATTGTCCAGTGCAATCCAAATGTCTCATAAATTATTGGTACACGGCTAAGAGAGACTATAGTGTAGAAAATATATCGAAGTTTAAAAATCACATAAAAAGTCTGTCCTTCGTAGAGATTTATAACACAGTCGATCCAAATGAAGCTTATAATAAATTTCTTGATTTATTTAAATTAATATATGATTTGTGTTTTCCAATTAAATTGATCAAAATGGATGTCTTAAAAAAATCTAAATGGTTGTCTAAGGGAATCAAACTAGGCAGTAAAATAAAAAAAAATCTTTTGTGGAAATATCGGTTAAACCCAAGTAAAACGAATAAACATACCTTCACTGCCTACTCTCGTTTGCACAAAAGAATTATTCATCTAACACAAAGGGCGCAAAACAATCACAAAATAAATTCATCTAAAAATAAGTCTAAAGCTACGTGGCAAATTATTAATCGTGCTAAATATAATCTACCTAAATGTAATATTACTAAAATTATACATAATAACATAATTTTTTCAAATCCTAAAGACATTGCTGAAGCTTTTAACAATTATTTTATCGACAAAGTACAAGGGAAACTCGATTTAACTAGTAAACCCAAATACAACAAAATTGCTACCAACAATAAAACGATGTTTATGGCTCCTAGTATAACACTAGATATAGAAAGGATCATACATTCATTAAATAATACAAATAGTGTAGGATATGACGGTATTGCCACAAAATACTTAATCAGGTGTCAAGAGAAATAAGTGGTCATTTAAGTCACATAATTAATCTAAGTATTAGTGCAGGTGTTTACCCCGATGCATTAAAAACATCAATTATTAAGCCATAGCACGATTACAATACCTTGTAAAAGTATAGTTACGTATGAGAGTGAAGTTAATAATAGTTTAAAACAGACGGTAAACTGGCTAGATTCAAATAATTTGAAAATAAATTTGAGTAAAACGAAACTTATCCAATTTAGACAACAGACCTCTAGTATTAATTTGAATATACACTACAGGAATAATACTATAGAAGAAGTTGAAAGTACAAAATTTCTGGGGATGCAAATAGATCAAAATTTAAATTGGAAATCCCACATTGATATTTTATGTAAGAGAATTAGTAAGTCTGCATATGCTCTGTACACATTATCAACCATAATCAACACAGATGCACTTCTTACTGCCTATTATGGAATAGTAGAGTCACATTTGAGATATGGGATCATATTTTGGGGAAACTACCGAAAGAGAAACCGCCTTCAAGGCACAAAAAAGATGTATTCGAGCGATATTCAAGCTAAAACCTACAGACAGTTGTGAACCATATTTTCAAAAACACAAGATATTAACATTGCCTTGCCTATATATCTTAGAAGTAGCTGTGTTTGTGAAGACTAACCCTAGTCGTTTTAAACGCATTGCCGATGTAATTCCCCGCAACAGACGCGATAATAGCCGGCTATGTCAGGAGCTAGCCAAGACAGCACTTATGCGCAAAAGTGTCTACTGCATGGCTCCAGTCATTTATAATAAAATGCCTAAGAGTTGGAAGGAGCTTCCATTACCATTGTTTAAAAAAAGACTTCGAAGCTTTTTAGTGGAGAAATCATATTATAACTTAAGTGGGTATTTAAATGAGAAAGATTTTTAAATTAGTATAATAATTTTCTTTGTATTCACTTTATTATTTTAAAATTGTATGTAGCGGTAGTTTTTATTGTCTTTTGCATGCCTACATGGTAAAATATGGCTGAACTTGTTACCTATGTTTTTATGTCATCTATTACTGTTACCCATATTTGCAAAATAAAAATATCTTTATCTTTATCTTATCTTTAAAAAAAAATATTTTGATACAGTTAAAAATAATAAATTGGTACAGTTCGGTGATAGCAACACTTTTAATATAGTATCTGAGGGTAGTTAGAAAAAAACTGGATGTATGCGTCATTCATTATTGCCGAGTTGTGTTCTGTCTACTTTTAATTGAAAACAGTTGTGAATTTAAGTTTAAACATGGATCAAGAAATCGAATACATTCGTAATCAAAAAGGACATAAAATACTTATACATTGTGAGTACAGATATCAGAAGAGCAAAACAAATAAAAGTGGAAGTACTTTCTGGCGGTGCATACATAGGCGAGACTGTAATGCGTCACTAACACTAGACAAAACAGGAAAAAAAATCATTAAACTGAAATCGGTGCATACATGTGAGTCAATGGAATTTAAAAATATTACTAAGAACACATAACATTATTACAACAGATTGTTTGCAATGATTTACGCCCCATACAACAAATTTACTAAGAAAATGATAAAAAAAATCGTAAAAACTTACCTTATAGTGAATACTATCAAATTCCTACGTTTAAATCAATTAAAGACATGTTATATAGGGCACGAAAGTCTTATTTGAACGTGGATCGACTACAACATACCAGTACCGAAACTACAATTCTAGGGCTAGCAGACTAAAACACTTAGTCAAATAGTATGACTATTTGACTTAAGTGTTTTAGTCTGCTAGCCCTAGAATTGTACCAGAAGTTTTGGGTAAAAATTTCCTTATTTGTGAAGATTGACAGAGAGAAAAAAATTCGGTATTTGCAACAATATGGAAACACGCAGAGAAAAAAGGATTACTGCGTACACGGGAAGGGCCAAATATTGCAAGAATAGTTGTAATAATACCACTGGTACCGGCTGAACAAATCCCTGCAGCTTGGGGGTACATTTTAAGTATAGCTCCAGCTACACAACAGATGAACCAGTTTAGACGTTATTACGAAAACTAATAGGTACCCCAAAATGCCACCATCTGTACTAAGTTGCGCCCACCAACACCACCGCACAACTTAAGCGTAAGAAGGGTGGCATTGGCGTATAAATGCAGGCCGCATACCAAAAAAGCAAAGTTTATTCATATTAATAGATAAACTGCGAAAAGAAAGTAAATATTGGAACAGAAAAATAACAGATAATTTATGAAACAAATAACAGACAGAAGGATATGGGATAAGGACTTTGACATTAAATACAAAAAAATATTGAAACAATAAGGAACTGACGCTTCCACAATTCTTAAAAAAATATTTTTTTATAAATGTTCAAATAGTTAAATTTAAGTTTTACTGTTGTTTTTGTTTATTTTGATTTGCAACAATTCATTAGCAAGTAAGTAAATTTTTTTAATAAAAGATTTTCTTAATCGTTTACGAAAAAGAATTACTTATTATTTGTATACTTGTAATTAATAACTAAGGTTAATTTTGCGCGAAGAGATATTTTTGTATTTATGAAAATGGTATTGAAATATTTTTATTCGCAATGTTTAATAACACAGGTCTGCAATGGTTTTCCCCTTTCAGTTTTGATGAGCGATTTGGATAGATTTTGGGGCGCTGATTACGGAAAAAATATTAAAAAAATTCCATCACGTCAGGATTTTTAGTTATAGATCATCCTTTTTTTTGCCTAAATTACTTAAGCCTTCCTAGTAATTTATTAATTATTTTATTTTAATCGTATCTTATTGAACAAAAAACACACTAAATGGTTGAAGTAGACATTAATGAATGAGTTCTCATAAATGTAGTTAAACATAACTTTTAATTAAGTATGTGATATACCCTTGTTATCAAAAAAACTAGTGGATTTTTAGGTCATTTGCTAAAGACCTCATTTCTTGTAGGCTAAATGCTTTTTTTTATAGAAATTAACTTAATCGTTAGAAGACAGTTAATGAGGGTAGATTAATATTATTTTGTATAAATAGCACCATCACTATTTTTAAAAAGTCAGTACTTCTGTGCAATTCGTAACGCTTACTTGGAAAATGTCATCGCGAAAGTGTTTAAACTCTCCGGACAATTTTTGCTACATTTGTGGGCAATTTATGCTGAGAAAACAGCAGCATAACATAACCAAATTTATAAGGAACGTTTATAATATGTATTTTGGCCTATCAATCGCCAATCAAGATAAACAGTGGGTCCCACATAAAGTTTGTACCACCTGCGTTCGTGAACTTCGACAGTGGTCAAAAGGAAAGAAAAATACGTTTGATCTCCTATCGCCTGTTTTATGGAGAGAACCTCAGAATCACACTGAAGACTGTTATTTTTGCTGCTGCAAGACTACAGGCTACAATTCAAAAACAAAAAAGGACTTGATATATCCAATATTGCAGTCAGTAACACTCGCTGTGCATCGCGACCAGAACATTGCACCGCCATCACCGCCATACTTGGAATCATTACAAGCTGAAGACAGTGACAGTGATGTTGAAGAGGTATCTCAACCTGACGCTGAATTTGAGCCAAGTACAAGTGGAACACAATTATTTTCACAATCAGAATTGAACGACTTAACGAGAGATCTAAACCTTCCAAAAGACGCAGCTGAGCTCCTCGGATCAAGACTATCGGAAAAGAATATGCTTGCTCCTGGCACTTCATTTTCTTGGTATCGCAACAGAGAAAAAGACTTTGTACCATATTTTGCTGAAGATCGTTATCTAGTGTATTGCGAAGACATTCCGGGCTTAGTGAAAATGTTTAACATCGAATATGACGCGAACGAATGGAGATTGTTCATAGACTCATCAAAACGAAGTTTAAAAGCAGTCCTTTTGCATAATGGCAATAATAGCGCTTCACTACCAGTTGCCAATTCTGTACATTTGAAGGAGTGCTACGACAATTTGAAAAATGTTTTGGATAAAATAAAGTACGTAGAACACGGTTGGATGGTCTGTGGAGATCTTAAAGTTTTAGGCATGCTGCTCGGTCAACAAGGTGGCTATACGAAGTACCCTTGCTTTCTCTGCGAGTGGGATAGTCGAAACAGAGGACAACATTGGACAAAGAAAGAGTGGCCACCGAGGACTGAACTAGTCCCTGGAACCAAAAATGTTGTGAGAGACAATCTAGTGCCCCGAGAAAAAGTTTTGCTACCCGCTTTACACATAAAACTGGGGATGATGAAACAATTTGTGAAGGCGCTGAATAAAGAAGGAGAAGGTTTTAAATATCTACACCAGATTTTTCCATCTATATCTGAAGCTAAACTGAAAGAAGGTATTTTCGTTGGCCCGGACATAAGAAAATTGATGAAAGATATAGATTTCGATGAAAAATTGAATTAGAAGTCTGGAAATCTTTTAAGGAAGTAGTGAGGCATTTTCTAGGAAACCATAAAAGTCCAAATTATGAGGAAATTGTAAAGAAAATGATTGAAAATTTCGGCAAAATGGGATGTTCGATGAGCATTAAACTTCACTTCCTTAATTCGCATTTGGACTACTTTCCTGATAACTTGGGAGCTGTAAGTGAAGAGCAAGGCGAAAGATTTCACCAGGACTTAAAGGAGATGAAACGTCGCTATCAGGGAAAGTGGAATAAAGTAATGATGGCAGACTACTGTTGGCTATTAAAGCGTGATGATCCAAGTCGGATTTCAAGCGAAAATCTCACAATCGGAGCTTCGGTGAAAAAAAAGCAAGATACCATAAAAGTATTTAATATTTTTAATTTATTTATTACTGTCCCTTCAATGTATTTTTAATGTTTTAAGTTTAGTAATATAATTGTTACTTCATTGTAATAAAAAAAAACTTTGTAAAGTTGGCCTTTTTTTCCGATTTCACATAAAAGTATTTTTCAAAAAAACTGAGGGTGATAGGACAAATCCTAGTACATATTCGTAATCAGCGCACCAAAATACCTCAAGATCAGCAATCAAATCCAAAAGGGGAAAATAAGAGTTCAAATTTGCAGACCTGTTGACTGTTACTATTAGTAATAGCTACTATTATCTTATCTGTGGATATGTTACTAAAAGCATTGATTCTTTTGACCTAAATTTTGAATGTGTGTAAAATGTTTCATACCTACTGATATTTTTTTTATTTGGAATTCTTAAGTAAATTTAAGTAGGTACCAAAGTTTTGGCTACATAATTATTCTATAATTTTAATAAATGATTTTGTTTTGAAACTCGCAATTTTATACTTAAGTCCCTGGCGCGACATTTTGCGAAAGAGACATTCTGCGAAAGGGACATTCTGCGAAAGAGCCATTTTGCGAAAGAGACATTCTTCGAAAGAGACGTTCTGCGAAAGAGACGTTTTGCGCATGAGCCCTACATTTTAATGTAGAGGAATGTAGTTCAGTAGCGAAGTAGTGCTGATATTTTAAGACAATATAAAATAAGATTTCAACGTTAAAATTGTTATTGTATTATATTCTCTTCTAAAATTATGCAACATAAACTAAAAAATAAATGTCAGTTAATTAATCAGAAACTTTATAATATGCTCTGAGAGAAACTTTGACTTTAATGATGGCCTTAAATATGTTTACTACACTTACTTAGAATTGTCTATTTACATTCGGAAGGGTCTGTAAAAACTTTTACACATCTCTTTAAAAGAGTAACTAATTTCAGGGGGATGGGTGCTAACTGGTCGAGTGCTCGAATGCGACTAAAAGTCAATGAACCGAGTGCTATTCGAGCACTCGAGGAGTTAGCATCCCTTGAGAATGTTCCGTGGTAGGACTTAAACGCTTGTTGGGTATCGTACCGGCACATGTCATTTGTATTTTTATATTGTCCTTGCATGTCCATATTACGGGCGGGAGGGCGGTGCATTTTGCAACTGACTTGATTAAAGTCACAATTCGCGGAAAAAAATATAACACTACATATTCATTTTGTATTTCGAATGTTATGGATTTCAGCAAAGTAATGCCTGATTCCATTACTTACTTTAAATTTAATTACACTAGGTCAATTCATCCTCGGTCTGTCTCTTCTTGACTTGGATGACGCCGAAAATGCGTACACCGCGTTCTGCAAGGCCGCCAAGGGAGTGAGCACTGAGCCGTTCCTGAGGCAGTTAGTCGCCGCGCCCGATGCACGGCTCACACAACATCAAGCGTTGGTTTTGTATTATATGAAGGTACGTCTTAATTCCCCAGCAATATACGTATACTACATTTCATTACGCACGTGTGGCGAAGTGGCTAAGCCAGTCGCCTCGCCGCTTCGTGTCGCGGGTTCGATTCCCGCGCTGGACCACTATTTGTGTGACCGATAAATAGTTGTTCTGAGTCTGGATATAATTTGTGTTCGTCAATTATATGTTTGTAAAGTACCCCGCAACACAGGGATTAAATTCCCGAGTGCAAGCGTTGCCTTTTCAAAAAAATTATATACATATACTACATTTAATTACATCTATGGTCGTTATTTGACAGTGATTTTACTCCGTTTACAGGTGATAAAATTGTTCGAAATACATGACGCGGGCGCATGCGTAGTGCGCCTCGCAGAAACCGCCATCAGTATAGCTGACAAGGACGATCCGAATTTAGTAAGTTATCGACTTAGTTCGTAATTGGGGAATCTTACTATCTTTTGTCTGTTCTAAGGTATAATGAATTTTATTGATGTATTTACAGGCGATGTTCCAGTGGCTAGTGTTTAAGTGGCATCTGTCTGGTGGCCGCACGGACCGCGCGCTGGTCGCCGCCGCCAACAACCCTGCACCTACTGCACGTGCCTCTGCTGCCGCCACGTTACTCACCACGCTCGGTTTGTGGTATTTATAGAACTACCGGTCCTTCCCCTAGTTATGGCGAGGGAGGAGATGGCAATGTGTCATACTGTTCTATCTGATTATGATTATTTAAGTATATAGATGAGCTTTAAAATAATATCCAAAACCATCAGAAGATGGCTTATTAAAATTTACATATGATGCACCCTGAAAAAAAAAGACAGAGATAGTGTACAGACGCCAGCATATCAAGCTCCACCGATCTGTTAAATTTCCCCAATTGAAAGTGAGCCTTATGCTTAAGTGATAAAGTCGAAAATCTATTTGACAGATTGGGGTAGCTGCATGTGCTGGCGTCTGTACTTAATTGAAATGTTTAGTTGTACAGAGAAGAAACACATAAGTTTTTGTTAATGGTGGATAAGAATAGATGTATAACTAAATAGCAAAGAAAGTAGAAGAATGATATTAAGGCATAACACTTAAATAGGAAACATTATGTAAGGAACAATAGAGGGAAGACCATCTCGAAGCAGACCAAGGATAATTACCATAGATAAATGAAAAAATAACAAGATGCCAAAGCTATTGCCGAAGATAGGAAGGAATAGAAATTCTACAGGAAAGATCATAACTTTTTATTGGATACCATAGGAAGCTTGGGTATGATAGATTAGCCCTAGGTGAAATATCTATATGTAACTAGAAATAATTATGTATACCTACTTAACTATATTACTACAAACATGTTCTGACTATTTACAAGCGCTTTTTTAAAGTCTACGTGAATGATAACCTTTTTTATTTATTTATTTAGTCCAAGTGCGTCGGCGTATAGTGAGAGACTTATGTTTTTACCCGTTCAACTGCTAGTTAATGTTTAACAGGTAAGACTATTTTTAGTGTGATGTTGTGTGTGTGTGTGCGCAGCGTCCCGCGGCGAGCTGGGCGCGCTGGTGGGCTGCGCGGCGCTGGCGGGCGAGGCGGAGCGCGCGGCGGCGGCGCGCGCCAAGCTGCACGACGCGCACGCGCACAACCCCTACTACGACTTCCTGTACGCGCTGCACGTCTCGCGCCACCACTACCGGAAAGGTCAGTGCGCACATATTGCCTAAACGAAATATATATACAACAAGTAACATATTTAACGCACATCCTGAAAATAGTTTGTTCAGAATCGTTTACTAAATCGATTTATATCATTTTTAATATAGGTAATTTTTTTCCAAAATAATTAAAACTACGGAAATTATTGTCATATTAACCCTGTACAGTCAAAACGAATTGAAATGGACCGTAAGTCAAATAATAAGACTTTTAAAATTGCAGTTTTATTGGTATTCATACAAATTCCATCATTTAATACAAAATAAAGAAAAATAAACTTTATTCCAAGAAACTAATTTAGTAAATAACAATGCATATACATGTCAAATTAAAAATTCAGTGTATATATTATGATTACAACATAATATTCTAATTGGGGTGTCTGAGGGTGTGCGTTAATTACGTTACATGTTGTATATATAAATTGGGTGAAGTTAAAAGTCGACGACAATTTTTTATAGTATAGGTTAGTGTTAGAGTTGTTCAAGCCGCCTAGTAGGCCGCTGACATGGTGATGGATGTCTAACGACTACAACCGGGACCGACATACACAACATATATAACGTACCCCCAGTGGAAAAAAGGCATAAGACGAAAATGGTGATTTTTCAGTATGGCGAAAAAATTGAATTTATGGGCATATTTACTTTATTTTCAAACGAAGAAGAATTATTCTTGTATCAAAAAAAGGAGAAAAAAAAGTTGCACTGCGTGTTGTATTTAAGTTAGTACTAATGTTTATAGTTTATTAGGAATTGTAAAAAAAAAATATTATGCTATTTTTCAAAATGTAATGAAATACAGGATTCTGAGTATCAAAATGTATGCCAGTCTTTGCCAGAAAAGAAAAAATATTTCAAAAAGTATGTTGTATTAAAGCAGTAATGAACTTGTAAATACAAACACTTATGCTAGTATAAGTAAGATTACTACATTATTTCCTTTATTACAATTATGTTTGAAATGTATTAGCAATACTTACCCCATTTTTCAATTTAGGGGCTTGCTAAGGTAACTTAAATAAACAAAGATAATTACTTATTCCATTATTATGTTAAAGAAAAGTTAGCTGCATATTAACACATATTACTTAGAGTTAATATTTATGACTAAAGGGAAAAAAAGGAAATGCATTTTTTGTGTTCATTATTTTTTTATTTCAGGCAAATTATAATTATAGTTTTGGCTACAATTAAAGTTCGTACTATCAACAATAAAATTTTACAGTAATAATTCAGCAATGTGGAGTTTCGGTGAAGATTACTACCACTAATGACTTTTTTTTAAATGATTAACTAATCAGTAGATCATTTGTTAAGATTTGTAACAATTAACGAAATAACTTCTTTCTTGGCTCCGTACAACAAAATATTATGTTCTCTCAATAAAAACCTAAGATAACAAGCAAAAATTATTAACAAATCAAGGTACTTTACACATTGCCAGTACCTTTTGTTTTAAAATAATCAACAAATAAAAATACAAAAAAAAACCTTCTTTAAGCAATAAATCAAAAAATTCTTGTTCCCTTCTACGTTATCTTCGTTCTACGAATTCCTTCATTACCAAACATTCTAGGCTATAGAATGTTTGGTAATGAAGGGATATAAATGTAACAAAATATTATTATTTTCTCAATACAAATCTATGGTAACATGACATGCATAATTTGTTAACAAAATAAGACCTTTGATACTTTCACAGTACCTTTTGTTTTAAAATTATTAATAATCAATATGTTTATACGTATGAATATAAAAATTCAACAAAATTCAAATTAAAATAATAATGAGATCAAAAATACGGGAACTAGTAAAGTTATTCTTCTTCAGATGAATCAGATACCTCCAAATTTGGAGATTCAGTCGCTGGTAACAAATTTCTATAGAATGTTTGGTAATGTAGAGGTATAGCATTTTTATTACACAGGCTAATTAAGTCTTTGAACAACGCGTCAGAAATAGGTAACAATTGAGCATATGCAAGTGGAAGTTCATTAACATCTACAGCATTGGCATTATTTGATTTGCGTGTGCGCGTCGTCGTCGTACGATTTGTAGTGTCTAGTACCAAATATTCACTTTCGAAATCATATTTAAATAATAATTTATTTGGTGCATCGGGACTTGTTTTGATTTCTTTAATTTTTGAGAAAAATACTTTATGCCCGTTTGTGTCTTGTGACCAATTCTTGCTTGTCGTGACTTGACTTTTTAGGTTGTAAAAGTCATTTTGATTCATTTCTTTAATTACAAACTTATTTTGTACTTTTGAATTCATGATTACTTCGTACAGTTGGTCAGGCGAGTACAATGTCCTATTTTTCATATTTTTCTCGATGCAGGCATGCATTGAGTCGCCTTCGTTCTGAGTGTGGCCAGTTTGTAAAAACCTGTGTGTAACTTCTACGTTCAATACACGTGATACATAAATATACATCGCGAATATGAACCGATTTCTGTTCTGGCCCGAACAATTATCTGAATACAGTGAAATTGACTTTATAGGGGTATAAAGTCAATTTAACTTCAGATTTAATGACTGAATGAATGAATTCAGTTAAACTGAATGAATTCAGTTAACTTCAGATTTAATGAAGTGTAATAAGCAACTAGCGATTTCATTCGCACCCCTTTTTGCAATTTGTGCATGCCATAGATAACAAAATCCTTGACGGGATATTAAATTGTACACAGTGAAATTGTATGCGGGGTATTTCCTTTTATAATGGAAAATATTCACATTAGATTGCGGTAAACTAAGAACCTTTTCCAAGTCAAAAACAGCTACAGTTTTCACATTAGGATCTGCTGATTCTTTTTCACTATCCTTCATATTTCGTATGATGTTTTTATTTTTTATATGACTGTCATAATCCTCTTTCAGTTGTAATTTACCTTCTTCAGTTGAATTGTCGTATTTGCTACATAAATTGCACAAATCCTTCTTCGGCCGGAAAAAAGAAAGGTTAAAATGTGTATTAAATATTTGATTATATTGATATTCGCTTGCCACTTTAGTATTACGAAAGTTTTCATTTTCTGATATCCAATCTTTGTACAAACGATGCATTTTTGAGATATTTAAGTCTTGTGACAAATATTGACGGCTGGAATTTTGTCTAAGATAGTGAGATTCGATACAAGGAAAGGACTGAATATGTTGAATTGCACTCTGTTCTGTTTCGCTGGCTGTTCTATGAGGTCTATTGGTATGTTTTCCTCGAAGGTCTGTTATTTGGTCCCCATTAGCATATTTATCAATGGCAGTGTAAACTGTTCTTTCTTTAATACCTAGCGTATTAAGAAACATAGTTTTGCACACTTTCAAATTAGTCACAAGGCATACATCGTTTTTTGACGGCAAATAATAAACCAGTGTACGATTTCGTTCACGCTTACGCTGAATTTTCATAACTTTAGGTTCTATAATCTCACTGTTTTTCAAAATGAATTGCCATTGAGTTTCATGGTTACCACAAGCCCAAAATTGCTTAAATATTACCAACCTCCTGTCGCTGGGTATTTTTTCAAAGCATTTAAGCTTACACTTGCAAGGCTCTTGCATCTGTTTTTGAGGCTGTTGACCTGTATTTAATTTGATTTTTTTTTGTGTTTGAGACCATTTTTCGGGATTACGCTTTCTTTTTCTAGGATTTGTATTAGCTTCAGTTACTAACACTGGACGAGAATTCGTTGCTTCAGGTTCTGTGGTGGAATTATATCCAGCTGGTAGAGTTTCAACGTGGCAGGCTATGATTGGAGGGTCTGAGTGAGGAACTATAGCTGTGGCAATTGAAGAGACCGGTGGAGTTCTATCAGGGCTTGTAGATATAGGTTCTGTTTCAGGTTCTGTGAGAGTATTATGTCCAACTGGAAGAGTTTCGTCGTTATAACATGTTATGGATGTAGGTTCTGCTTCAGGTAGTATAGCCGGGGTATTTTCAAGAGTCTGTGGAGTTTTTGCAAGACTTGTAGATGTAAGTTCTTTTTCAGGTTCTGCGGCAGTATTATGTTCAACTAACGGAAATTCGTCGCGACATGCTATGGATGCAGGCTCTGCTTCACGAAGCATGACCGTAGTACTTTCAAGAGTCAGCAGAGTTCTTGTAGGGCTAGTAAATGTAGGTTCTGTTTCAGGTTCTGCGGCAGTTATGCTCTTTTCAGGAAGTGGTGCATTATACCAGAATGTGGATACGGGTTCAAGATCGGCATCATTCGGCAAAGGATTAACTCCTTCTATGTAATTTCCTGATGATACCGCTAAATTTTCATAACTGTCTTTGTTACCCATAGAAATTGTTTTTTGAGGATTAGATATAAAAACGACAGTAGGTGACGCTATAAAAATTAAATTATTATGAGTGGTGGAAATTGGAGAAGAGAAAAGTGTAGAATTACCTAAGCAATCTCTCAAACTAAAATCGAAGTCATTCAATATTGAAGATGGTAAAGTATTGCCTAAGTCTGCTATCGGACTAGGACTCGAACTTGGTAAATATTCAGATACCGGTGGTGAAAATGGCTCTTCATTCGAAGACTCACTAATTCTGTAATTTACTGTAGATTGTCGTCTGCTACTTCGACTTGTTGACGGCGCGGTGTACATAATAATATCACCACGACTGACTTCATAATTTCCAGATGTTTGTTCTGCTTCTGTGTCGTCGTCTGTAAATAAATTATTTTATTATAAAATGTAATATAAATAATATTATATTAAGTTGTTACTAAAGACGTCTTGCTCACAAAATAAGGTAAGTTAAGGTAAGACATTATTCTTTGTCTGACATCCTCGATGCCACAATTATTAGTGTCTATAGGACGAAAGGCTCCGGGTTCGATTCCCGGTCGGACAAACAAACAAAATTTACTAAACTGACTTGGGTCTGAGTGTACGTACCCCTTGCCAAATCCTTTACAGAATCCTTAGTTTAAGACCAGGTAATTAAAGTGATATGGCTGAGATTTTTAGATGTAAGTATATAAATATAACGCCTCGTTAGTTTAGTGGTATAAGTCCTGGGTTCAATTCCCGGGTTGAACAAACTTTGTGTCGGTTTTTTCGGACACAGATCGATTACTTTTATATAAATATACTAGCTTCCGCCCGCGGCTCCGCCCGCGTGGTACCTACTTACGGGGATAAAAAGTAGCTTATGTTACTCGTGGATAACGTAGCTTTCGAATGGTGAAAGAACTTTTAAAATCGGTCCTGTAGTTTCGGAGCCTATTTATTACAAACAAACAAACAAAAAAATATTACCTCTCTATAATATTAGTATAGATTAAACAATAATACCTAGTTAACGATTTTGAAAGTATCATGTACCTAATATAAATATTTACAAATACACATTTTGTTATAACATCTATGGTATGTCTTTACAAATTAGAAATAAAATTACACGTTAGTAACAGAAATTAATTTTATAATAATAGACAGCGAATCATTCATATAGGTTCCCCTAGTTTGAGACCAGACGATTGCTGTAATTGTCTAGCGCACTTACATACTACTTGAACCACTAGCTGGCGGTAAGATAAAACATCGTGAGGAAACTGCACCTTCATTCATTCAGAATGTGTAACCACGATATTGTTTTGGTTCCGGTTACAAAGGTCGGACGACAGTCGCTCAATGTTATTGATTATACAGTAAACACGTCATTGTGGAATAATTTATTTTTAGCTTTTATAAGAATTAAATCTAAATGTACTTACCTATTAACTTCAAAATTCTTCTCGCCCTACTGTGCTGTGTCCGGTTATACATTTTCAGGTCACTTTACTTTAAAATAAGAAGAAAAACCACTCAATTGTTGTTGTTTTGTTTTCGCAAATGCGTAAACGTAGCTATTACCTTGACCTAGAAACGGGCACTGACTGTCAAGCGCGTGGATACGCACCGCCCCCTCCCCCCTGCATCGACGTATTCACGCTTATGTTCCCGCTGTCTACTCCCGCGCCGCTGTATCAAATCTTACGTCCCGGTGCAATGAAAATATTCTAGTGGAAGAAAGAAGTAATAATTCTTATGTTACAGCCGTGCTGCAGTTTGTAGTCTTATGTTTCGACGTAAAGGAAAGTTTTTAGTGGAAAAAAGCAGTAATTGTTATTATTGTAATTTATTTTAAGTTCATAAGAAGTAAACAGTCATACTGCTGTTTTTATTTTTTAAGTTTATCTTTTTGGTTAAGTAAGCGCATTTAAGATAATTTCCTTACCTAGTTAATATAACGAATAAAAAGATAATCGTGTATACAAGACTAGCGATGTAAAAAAAGCAAACGCATTTAAATCATAATATTTGTTACTATTTATTTTCTACATTAAATTTTAGGTATAAACATATTATTAATTAATATGTCATATTTTTTAATTTATTATTTGCGTTATATCACATAATCTACTAATCCTTAAGAAAAAAAGTGATGGAATATAAATTCTCAAAACTATTTTCTTGAATTAATTCGTCAAATTAAACAAGAAAAATATGAAAAAAAAATTGCGTATGTATCTTTAAACGTACTTTTCAAATATGATAAAATCGATGATTCAATGTAAATTCACTTATGCCTATTTTCCACTGAGGGTACGAAAGTATGTTTATCAGTTGTCTGGTTGCCTAGTTTGGGATCAGATAGCAGCGTGTTAGTTGTCGCAAGATGTTTATTTATTAAGTGCGCTTATACGATCGTTGGGCCACAGCTGCGGCGGTGATGTACGAGCGGGCGGCGCGCTGCGCGGCGGAGCGGGCGGGCGGCGCGCGCGCCGTGCGGCGGCGCTACCTGGCCGCCGCGCTCACGTGCCTGCGCCTGGCGCGCCCCGACCACGCCTTCCTGGCGCGCCCCGGCGCCGCGCCCGCCGACCTGCAGGTACCCCGCACTTAGCTCTGCCTTGCATTGATTAAGTAACTTTTAACCTTTATTTATTTGAACGCCATTTAAGAAATCGATGATCGGTGACTTAGCCGGTAAAGCCCCTGGAGGGCTACCGGCTAAGTCGCCGAACATCAGGATGTGATCGGCGTTCGAATAAATAAAGGTTAAAAATTACTAAATCAATTGTTAAATCGGCTTCGACCTTGAAAATCGATTCCGGACCATTTATGACTTCAAATGTGCTCATGGAATCCGATTTCATTCAATTCATTATTTCGATTCACTATCCCGATATTCGGCGACTTAGACGGTAACCCCCTGGTATGTGTCTCTGCGCAGCCTGGCACTGAGATTAATTTTGCTTTGTAAAGTACAGGCTTGAATTCGATACGTTAACGGTTTTTCTTATTATATAAGTCCCACAAGTTATAGGAAGACACTGCGTGGGCAGGCCCCCTACAAGGTAGACCGACTATCTTGCAAGACTCGTGGGAAGCCGCTGGATGCGGGCAGCACAGGATCAGCTATTGTGGAGATCCTTGGTGGAGGCCTTTGTCCAGTAGTGGACGGCGGTCGGCTGATATGATGATGAAGTTCCACATCATTTTTTTATACACAACAATCTGTGATAGCATCAACATTTTTTTTACAGACAAATATTGTAGACTTGTCACAATACGACGCTTATACGTAGTAATAGTAAGTGATTGTACGTGTGGCGCAGTGGTTAAGATGGTCACCTCGCTTCTACCTCGGGTCCTAAAGATGCATGCGGTTGTATTTAAAAATATACATATATATATTTAGGTGCTCATGCTCATTGTTAGTGCAAAACAAAAGTAGCTGAATCATAATGAAATTTTTTAATTTGATAAAGGTCAATGATGAAAATTAGTGCATACTTACCCAAGAATTGGTAAAACAAATATCACTAAATTTATCATTTCGATAATATCACAATACGAATTATAAGAATGTATAATTAGCGGCTTTATCATATGTTATGCAATATTAATCTTTGAAGCATCAATTTTATATTATCTTTATAGTAACATGAATCTTTTATGGGAAGCGTTTTAAAATTCCGAATCATTGTTAATAAAATAAAGAAATAATGTTCTAATTCAGTCACCTCGGCCCTTCGTGCGCCGAGTTCGATTCCCGCATGTGTGGTAATTTATTTTCCAAAAATTAATTAAGCACAATTTATCTTTGGAACTAATAGATTTTCTTATTTTCCAAGAAAACACCCGCACTATCCTTGTATGATGGGGAACTTTACTATGATACAATTAACGTATACAAACTGAAAACTCAGTTGAACATTATCAATAATAAATTAATTCACTTTAACAAAACAATTAAAACGGGAGTCATCATCTGTCACGTGTGCCTATAGGTGATTAGCGTTTATTATGTTGATAATTATATTGTTAGATACTCTTACGATAGTACGTAATTAAGTAATTTTGCAAAACAACATTATAAATTAAAATATTACAAATGAGTATTTTTTTAAGACATCACATTGGAAATCTAATTAAAAACCTACAAAAGTGTACAACGCGCTGTTATAGACTTCTTTTTTATTTATTACTTTATGCACATAAAATTGTACAAAGGCGGAATCAAGGCATTTTGTGCCAGTCGACCCTGGAGTGGTGCAAAGAGATTATTGTAGGTGCAAGGATCATAAATAAAACATTAATTCTATCCACATATGAACAACATGTAGGACATTATTTTGGTAAATAAGTAATAAATAAGAGAAGCCGATATACCAGTTTATGTAGAGTAATCATCATCATCATCATGTCAGCCGAATGATATCCACTAGTGGACAAAGGCCTCCCAATAGATCTCCACAAAGGACCAGAGGTCCAGAGGGTTCCCTCATTTCGAAGGATATGCAATAATCGCCACGCTTAGCCGTCCGCTAAGCGTGGCTTAGTTTGGTTATCACAATAGGATGATCATAGTACACAGAGAGACACTGCTTCTCGTTCTCTGGCAAGTATTCCTTCGGGAAGTCTTCTATGCCCCCCACCGGGTGAGATGTGGTGGTGATAGTTGCCGTCAGCCGTACTACTTCTTTATCGTAAGGGCAGTGGTTACCCTGGTGTCTAGAGTTGTTCAAACCGCCCAGAAGGCCTCTATCATGGCTTGACGACTATTGTCTGACGGCAACAATCAGAACCGACCGGAGACGCTCATAATTAAACCACTTTGATGGTCACCCATCTGACCACGTAGGTGCTTTACCTCGCTGGTCACTACCCGTGAGCGCAACTGGCTCCTCCTCTTAATATGCAGTATGAATATGTGTTATGTAAGATTCGTTAATTTACAAAAAAAAAACCTATCTGTTGCCAGGTTATTGGGCCAGAGGAGCTGGCTGCCGAACTGCGAGAGGAGGACCCCGAATCCTTGGATTCTGTACAGCAGGCTTTACTTCGTAAGTATTGTCTTCCATATACGACTTAGCGATCATCCTTACCTTGGACGATAAGCTACAACTATCTTCATACCTGATTTTATCAATAATGTTATCGGGATTTAGTGTTCCAACTGATAGGGGAACAGTGGATTAATACAACAAGGAACACTATGTTAATTATGATCAATCGAATTTATTCTGCATTATGTTGTGTTTGTTTTGTTTCTTGCTATATCATGTAACCTAGCATTACACTTTTAATTAAAAATTAATATAAATTTAGTACCGAAAATCCCTCCACTCCTAATAATAAATAATAATCTATATAAATATGTATTTACAAAAGAAAAGTAGTATTATGTAGTATATCAGTTATCTGGTTTCCATAGTAAAAGCTCTGCTTAGTTTGGGATCAGATGACCGTGTGTAAATAATGTCCCAGGATATTATTATTATATTATATAATAAATTAAATTTACTATTAGATATAAAATGAATTGAAATAGATCCACATGTTTCAGAACTACAATCCTTCCGCGCCACTTTTATGGGGTTAAAATTTTTAAATAAAAATTAATAACGTTGTTTATGACAATTTAACAGTATAATATGCTTTGTGTGCAACCTCAGATAATGAGGTCTTTGGTTCAAATACCGGGTCAGTTCAAAAAGTCTTAATGGGATTTTTATGTTAAAAAAAGCTCTCAACCTGGAATCTGGAAATTGGCCGTGTTAGACCCTCGAGCCTTAGAGAGCACTGCAAGCCATCAATCCTTTTCCTGACCTCTTTCTGGTCGTGTTGTCTTGTGTTTGTGCACTATTATATGTTCGGCGCAGATGGCTAGTCTCCATCGAGACTGACAGCCATTACAGAAATTTTCCTAAGAAGATTAAAAATTACTATTAAAAATTACTATTTTTATTAAAATGCCCATTTATTAAAATAGATTTCCTCGCACAACATTGATTACATGCTTTATGTTTGTTTTAATTGAATAGTATTTTGTTATGTAAATATATATATATATATAAACTTTCGTAGGAGGCGAGAACATAGATTTTGACGCTCTGTATTCAAGACTCAAAGATGCAGATCCGGAAACACTCCTAGCGGTTACTAAGCGAGCTATAAGCACCAGCCAATTTTTACCGCACTGGTTCCTGTTAAGATACATGGTGAGTACAAACCTACATTAATGCGATGCTATAGAATGGATACTATGCGATGTACCCCCTGGGTGTAACAAAAATGGTGTAATTGAAACTAAAGTAGCTTATTTTGCCTATGAAAATGAACAACGTGTATAAAATCAAGTTCACCGCTCGATATATCAATTTTAATGGAAAATTATTTTCTTAGACGAAATAGCGTGACTACAGAATTAATCTCCCATATAATTATTAGAATGAAGTGACAAAGCAAAAAACTGAATAATTTTACAACGTGTTGTGCCTACGACTGGAAAATCGTCGCCGCCTTCCATACTCAGTAGACATCTTGATAGGTAAGAGTGAATTCAGGTGGTGAAACTTTTTCACATCGACAGTACCGAAAATGAATTTTTTTGGATGTTTTAGAGATGGGAAATATGAAAAAGATATTGTTAGAAGAGTAAATGCGGGGAATAGAGTGAATGGGGCACTACACGCCTTTATGAGTAGCCGGCAAGTATCAAAGAAGGCTCGACTAGCCGTGCACGATGGAGTGTTAGTGCCAACTTTAATGTATGGAAGTGAAAGTTGGGTATGGCAGAAAAAGAATGAAAGTAAAATAAATGCAGTGGAAATGAGAGCTCTGAGAAGTATGTGTGGTGTGACTTTGAGAGACAGAATTCGAAATACTGATGTAAGAGAGCGTTGTGGTGTGAAAGAGGATGTAGTCACAAAGATTGAAAAAGGCATGCTGAGATGGTTTGGCCATTTAGAAAGGATGAATGAAAGAAGATTGACAAAAGAAGTATACCTGGCCTGTGTGAATGGGACAACCGGAAGGGGAAGACCACGTCGAACATTCTCTGACCAAATTGGAGATGTTCTCAAGAAAGGGCAGGTCAGAAGTACGCTAAACCGGCGAGCATGTATGAAGAATATAATGTCAGTAATCGAGGCAAAAGAAGTATGCAAAGATCGTGACAAATGGAAATCCGTTGTCTCTGCCTACCCCTCTGGGAAACAGGCGTGAGTCTATGTATGTATGTATGTTTTAGAATAGAATAGAAATACATTTATTCAACACGAACACACAAGAAATTAGTAATTACAAGGTATAGCATAATACAAACACAAAAAATAATAAATATCGAAAAAATAAACAACAAAATAAAGAAAGTACAATAGCTCCTGTATGTTCCGTCGAAAGGTCACCATCTCAGCAAAAGCTAGGTGAGGTGCACCTAGCACTGGTTTTCAGTTGGCAACCCTGTGAAGGACTCACGGACGGTGGTATGTGATATATTATGTTACTATGACATGAATTGGTGTTTGTGTACGATAAATAATTATGTAACCCAGTAAAAAGGATAGAAAATAAATATAAAAATAGTGGTAATAATATATATAACATATTTACGAAAAGGACATTAAATAACAAAATAACAAATTTTAATTAAATTAAATTATAGATAGATTTGATTTCTGTTCTGATTCGAATTTCATTTGTTTGAATAAAAGAAATTCTTTAATTTTTTGCCTAAATCTTTGTTTATTTCGGAGATCTCTGATGGACGGTGGAATGTTGTTCCAGCATTTAGAGGCCGCGTATCGAAAACTGCCACGAAAGGATGCAGTTTTATGAGAGGGGATGGCTATTTGCTGCGCTCAGCGTTTTCTTTTTATATCAGAAAATTTTTCGGCACCGCCTTGTTTACAGCAAGGATAGGCGAAAGTGGCGGCAAGGTATCATCATTACAAGAGAGAGAACGTTGGGTAAGAGTTCGTATAAGTAAGGAAATAGGTCTATTTTATTTAACTCTAACGCAAAAACAACGGGGTATTATAAGTTTGACGTGCCTTTGTGTGTCTATTTGTGGCATCGTAGCTCTCACACTGATAAACCGATTTTGATTTTGTTTACAAGTGAATTCGTCGGAATCGTTTTTAGCTATTTTTGATGAAAATCGGTCCAAGATGCCCGCCGTCACAAAATGGCGGATAACATATTTTTCACAACTCCCTTATTATGGGCATCCAATCAAAGGGCTACTACAACAAGTGTTGTGGTTTTAATTTTTTTTATTAAATAGTAACACGAGTATGTGCGTCGCAGGAGGTGGACGGCGCGGGCATGGTGCGCGCGCTGCTGCGCGGCGGGCGCGGCGCGGAGGCGGGCGCGGCGTGCTGCGCGGCGCTGCGGCGCGCGCTGGCCGCGCTGTCGCCCGCCGCGCCGCCCCAGGCTGCGCCGCTCGGCCTGGCCGACCTGCTGCTCAACGAGCTGCAGCCGCACACCGGAGACCCTTACATTCAACAGGTACGTCGTAGGGTAGTATTAAATTGTACTTAGTAGAAATAAATGAACTAGATATGTAGGTATAATGTTTTTGGAACGAAGTTCCTTATCGCGCGTTGTGAAAGGGGGCTAGACGGAAAAAAATCTTACGAAAAGTTGTCACGACACTTTTTGCAGCTGTGCGGCGCGCGCATGTTTGTCTGTCTGTCTGTCTCTCTCTCTCTCTCTCTTATGGAAAGCAAGCCAGATATTTTCATTTCTATTTCGCATTGAACAGTGTGGTGTCGCGACGATTATTTTTGTTGAGTGTATACAGGTTTTTTGTAGATAAAAGATATTAAGAAATAACTTCGTTCCATCCGAGTGTCCCTTGACACCTCTCATTATATTATTTTCTATACATATATAATATACTATATTTTATACCTATTCATAGGACATCAAATAAAACAATGCGTTGCTTTCTTTCCAAAAGAAACGACATTTAACGTTTTTTATTTAGAATGCGTTATTTTCTATTTTAATACGATTTTACATATGACAGTATAATTTGACATGACAAGATAAAGAAAATAATATATTTCTTTATCTATGCCAAGCACCTAATGTTAAATTAAAGAAATACTCTTTCTTTACATCTCCCCCCTTAGAGAAGAAAATTAATTATTTCATTTTCTAATTATTCCCTTCCTCTCATTGTTCTTCTAATGTAGAAATTGGGATCAGTTTTGTAATGTGGAAAAGATTTGATTCACTTTTCTTTTTGTGGCCAGTTTCTATCCTATAAATTGACTGGGAAACTTTCTCAACAATCTCAAATGGTCAATTTTTAACTCATCTAATTTCTTTCTGTTTAATTTATTTCCATTTTCCACATATACCATGTCTCCAACTTTAAATTCATGATATTTCCGCTTTTTGTCGAATAGTATTTTGTTGTAACTATGTGATTTTATAGTATTTTCAAGTGCTGTTTTTCTGTCTCTGGCCCAATCATTCTGCGACTTTTCTTGATTTAACTCTTTTGGTAATATTGTGGCATCAGTACCATATAAAAGATAACTTGGTGTAAATCCAGTAACCGAGTGATATGTATTATTATATTTAGTAACGGCTTCATGAGCTATTGTTGTCCAGGCTTTCTTTTGTCTTTTTTCATTAATTTTGCATCTGATTTTGTTAACTAATGTCTGATTTAATCTTTCATTTAGACCGTTTGAAAACGGTGCATTTACTGCTGTGAATACCATTTCTATTTTTTTATCTTTTAAGTATTTTTTGAATTCCTTAGAATTAATTCCTGGATATTGGTCGGTAAGCAGCATACCAACATCCTCTGTTTCGGTTATATTCTTGATTAGTTTTATAAAATCGGTAGCACTCTGAGTTTTTGATGTTTAAACAAATGCATATCTGGTAAAGTGATCTACTAATAAATGAAGATATTTTTTTGTCGATCTAGATCCTCCAAACCCTCCAATCGTATCAATAGAGACTATGTCAAAAGGCTTTTTGGCTGGACCTAGATGGGACATGAACCCAAATTTGTCATGTCCTCTTGATTTATTTTTAATGCAAATTTCACAGCTTTTACAAATTTGCTTGATATTCTTTGTTAAATTTTCGGTTGTGTAGTATGGACTAATCATATTAATCATTTGACTGATTCCAATATGGTAAAGTTTTTCATGTACATCTTTAAATAATTTGATGCTGAAGTCTTCTGATAGTATTATTTTGTCTGTTCTTCTCAACCGTTTAAAAAATACTTTTTGTTTTTCAATTAATTTGTTTTTGTTATTTTGTATTTTTCATTATTATTTTGATCTGTTAAAATATCTTCCAGTTTAATTAAGTTCACAATTTTCAATTGTTCATCTTCGTTTACGTCACACTCCAATACAGGGTTTCTACTTAAACAGTCTGCTTCCAAATTATATTTTCCTGGAGCATATTTTATCTTTAAATCATATTGCGATAAATAATATGTTAAATCACCCAGATCTTCATCTGTTCTAGACTTCAAATTCATGTTTTCCAGAGGTTTGTGATCTGAGTAAACTGTAAATGATTTACCCATCAACCAATATTGCCAATATCTCACAGCTTCTTTGATAGCTAAACATTCTAAATATACAGCTTTTTTCCTTTTTTGGGTTTCATTCAGTTTTTTTGAGAAGTAAGCCACTGGTTTTTCTTTGCCATCAGGCTGTATCTGTTTCAAAATGGCCCCTATACCTTCTAAAGAAGCATCCGTATAAATATTAATTGGTAAGTTCTGGTCATAAATTGCCAGAACTGGTTGGGAGCAAAGCCAGCTCTTTATTTTCTCAAATGATTTTTGACAGTTATCAGACCAAATGAATTTCTGATTTTTCCGTAGTAAATTATGCAGTGGATCTAATATAATCGCACTGTTTGGTATATATTCATGATAAAAATTTATTTTTCCCAAAAATTGTCTTATATTTTTTTGATTTTTTGGAATTGGAAAATTCTTAATTGAAATCAAATTATCATTTAACGGTTTGATCGAATTATTTTGTATTATATGACCCTGATATTTTACTGAGTCTGATGCAAATGTGCATTTTGTAAATTTTAATCTAAAACCTTCTGCTTTAATTGCTTCCAGCAACCGACTCAGATGATTAATATGTTCAGAAAATGTTTTGGAAAATATTAGAATATCGTCTATATAATTAACAGCGAAGTTTGTTAATTCATATTTCCTCAATATATTACTCAATATTCTCTGAAAAATTGCAGGTGAAGTCTTTAGTCCAAAAGGGAGACATGTCCACTGAAAATGGCCTTCTTGTGTTACAAATCCAGTCTTTTTCCTGTCCTCAACTCGTAGAGGAATGGACCAAAATGCGGAATTTATATCAAGTGTGGAAAAATAATTGCAATTCCTTGTTTTTATCGTTAGGTCTTCAATTAACGGAAACGGTTGGGCTTGAGGCACTACTATTTTATTCAAATCTCTGAAATCTATACATAATCTAGATTTTCTGTTATCCTCTTTTTTAAATGCTAAAGTAACAGGTGCAGCGAATGGACTGTACGATTCTTCTATCAATTTGTTATCTAGTAATTTAGCTATTTGCCCTTCTATCTCCTTTTTATCCTCTATAGTGCACCTATAAGGCCTCTTACAACAATATTTGTCGACTATTAAGTCTATTCTTGCTTCATATCCATTAACCATGCCAATATCATATTTATCTTTTGCAAAAACTGATTTATATTTGTCAATGATTTCATCTATTTCATTTTTTTGATGTTCACTTAAGTGATTTACTTCCATTTTAAATTCTTCTACTTTTACATGTTCATTGAAATTTATTCCGTATTCTTTTAAAGTGTTATCGTTATTTTTTGTGTTGTCCAATCCAGTGTTTTGTCTGTCTTTAATGGTAGAAATTTCTTCTCTCTCGTTTTCATTAGTAAGTCTCAGTTTCTGTGTTATTATTAAATTTTCATCTTGATTTAATTTAAACTTTTTGATCAGGTCTAATCCAATCAAAAATTCGTGTCTAAAATCATCCTTATCTATGATGTGCACGTCAACCTCCTTTTCTAAATCAAAGATTTTTATTTTTAAAGTTGTCAAACCACTCGTTTTCTTAACACCATTAATCGTTACTAATTTGGCTTCATTCAAATTGTTTCCTTTTCCTTTTAGTTTTAATAGCTTAGAATTAATAAGGGAAGCATTTGAACCAGAGTCATAAACTCCATATATTTCTAATTTATTATCCAATAATAGTTTGACATGTATTAATGGTGTTACTATTCGTTTTTTTGGTGTGTTTCATTTAACTCAGCTTCTATAACTGAATTGTTTACATGCTGTATAACTTTTTTCTTTTTCTTATCGTCTTCATTTATTTTGAACCAACAAATAGATTCTGGGTGATAACGAATACCCTTATTCAATTTTTCGCATATTTTACATATATTTACTTTTTCATTTTTATTACGATCTCTTGTATTTATGTAATATATTTTGCGTCCTGAAAAGCTTTTTCTAGTTACCATGTGTTCATATTTATTTACTTCATTAAACAAATCTACAGTATCTTTCAATGTTTCTCTATCAATTTTATTACGAATATATTCTGGTAGACCAGCTGCTATGAGATCCACTAAGGTACAAGTGTCAATCGATCTTCTCATGTCCAGTAACAGTTTTTCTTTTCTTATAGCATAATCCAATAACGAACCATCTTTGTATTGGAATGATAGTGCAGATGTCACAGGATTCCATCCCTTGTTTGCGAATGTTTCACAAAATTTGTTTTTCCATGTTGACCATTCTGAATTTATTGTTAGTTTTATTATCATTGAGTTGTACCAGTCGACACACGACTTATCCATAAATAATCTGAGTATTTCAATTTTTTTTTCATCTGTAGTTACATCAAAGCGCGTACATTCTTTTTCAAAGAAATCAATCCACTGGTTTGCATTAGAATGTTTGCTTGTAAACTTCTCGATCACAAAGTTCTCTGAAATTTTTTTTAAGCTCGGCTGTCTATTTTCTACGAATTTTTCAATAATTTTTTTTAATGTACCTGTTTCGGTTTGATACGAAGCAGCCGGTGATTCTTGGTTTAATTCTTCCAAAAATTGATCTTTGAATTGCAAGTTACCACTCTCATCTATGTAAACTTCTCTAAGTTCTTCTGTCATTGAAATCCAAATTCTTCTAGTCTGGTACCTTTTTAATTAACTATTTTTGACTTTATTATAAGCAGCTGTCTTTATAATTTCTTTATGGTGAGCAGCCGACTGCAGTGCTTCTGGTATTGCATACACTTTGTTGTTGTCACTCGTGGCAATGCACGTTATACAATAAACATTTGATTTTCCGTCACTTCCTGGTAATAATGCGAATTCAAAACGAAGTTTCTCCATTGTGAATCAAATAAACAAAAATGTCGTTTTATAATATACTATATTTTATACCTATTCATAGGACATCAAATAAAACAATGCGTTGCTTTCTTTCCAAAAGAAACGACATTTAACGTTTTTTATTTAGAATGCGTTATTTTCTATTTTAATACAATTTTACATATGACAGTATAATTTGACATGACAAGATAAAGAAAATAATATATTTCTTTATCTATGCCAAGCACCTAATGTTAAATTAAAGAAATACTCTTTCTTTACACATATATGAAGAGAAGAATAAATTCCATTGTTTTGTTTTTTTTTAAAGACAACGCCCGCATTAGGGAATCCAGTCCCTGTGTCGCAGGGTACTTTACAAACATATAATAAACGGACACAAATTACATCCAGACTCAGAACAACTATTTATGGGTCACACAAATAGTTGTCCGGCGCGGGACTCGAACCCGCGACTCGAAGCGGCGAGGCGACTGTCTTAGCCGCTGCGCCACACGTGCAGTCAAATATTAATATATAACAAGATTTTGCTGCGTGGCTAACGGCATAGAATATCGCTACGCCATTTAATCATATCTTTTACAAACATAGTGCGTAAGTACTAAGTGTTAATAATAAATGTGGGCCGTTGACTCTCAAATGAATTATTTTTATTTATTTATTAAGTATAACCTTCCAGAGAAAGGGCAGCAGCGTATCTCTGTATACTATGACTATTATACTGCGATCGCCAACCCGTCTGCCAAGCGTGGCAATAATGAGGGATACAACTCCATTGTGGAAATCTTTTGGGGAAGCCTTTGTCCAGCAGTGGACGTCATTAGGCTGACATGATGATCCATTTCTGTTTTGTTGCAGGTATACACCGATTTGGAGCTGCTAGTAAAGGAGTATACTCAAGTTGTGATAAGGACCTCGCAAGATATGAAGCTGTGTAGAATCGAAAATAAAGTTAATTGATCAATATATTTGAAATAAAACAATAAACTTTTTTGATATCTATTTTATTTTGAAATAATTTAATAAAACCAATATCCAACACCAACTGTTCACCATTTATAGAAATATATAAAGTTGATTTGATTGATACAATACCGCAAAATGAATGGAAAAAGTAAGTAATATTGCAATATTATTAGCATTTCGCTATAAAGGCTAAGTATCAGTGTCCTCAATCAGTGTAATAAAACGATAGTGCAGATAATTCCGATAACTATCGCCTTCAGAGCTCTAAAATTAACTAAAGTCAAAATTAATTGAATCGCTCTATACTCGCGTCTTCTGCATAAGAAGTCCAATGAAATCACCAAATGACGCCACCATAGACAATTTTCTGTGGTTTCATTGGCAGTATAAAGACATATCTCCACTGAGGGTATGAATTGCGAGATGCCGCTAACATTAACTGATATAATAAAGGCCAATTATCTCCATATGTATTATAAAATGATCGACTAGGTTTACCTTGAGTTCCTCATTAGTAGGATTACCTCGTACCGCCTTTTAATTTACCTCAATGTCATAAGTCTATAATGATACGTACAAATTTTACCTCCTTTTACATATGTATATAATACACAGCAATAAATACTCTCGAGAAGATTGCTGTGTATATTACGCAATCTACATGTTTTAATCTTGTGGAATCCTATACTAGCTGTATAGCTTCAAATAGCGTAATTGCCTACTTAACGTGAGATTAACTAGTCTAGTTAACTTGTCCTGTCTAGGTTATGCAATCTTTTATGGGAGACTTACGGTTGCACAGCAGTGCATATGCAGAATTGAGGCTGGAAAAACGTTGAACCGAGAAATTTTTAGTCCCCCAGGGGCCCTACCGACTAGGTCGCCGAACATCGATTTCTTAAATGGCGTTCAAATAAATAAAGGTTAATAATGATTTAATCAATCGTTAAATCGGGTTCCATGAGCACATGTGACGTCATAAATGATCCGGAATCGATTGTTAACGTTGAAGCCAATTTAACGATTGATTAAGTCATTTTTAACCTTTATTTATTTGAACGCCATTTAAGGAATCGATGTTTGGCGACTTAGCCGATAGAGCCCCTGGTCTATAAACACTCTAAAAATTAAGCGTTCCAAGTAAGGTTGTATTAAATATCAAAGTATTCCGAACCTACGTAAAATGATTAATTTACAAAAGGTTTAGACGACAGCACATCAAGCTACCCCAATCTGTCAAACTTCCCCAATAAAAAGTGAACCTTATGCTTATGCGATAAAGTTGAAAATCTATAAATTTAATTGATTGGGGTAGGTTGGCGTCTGTACTATTATAATTCGTTCCAGTTGCACAAAGTAATATTAGTAAGACATTAAGCCAATCTGCACAACTGCGTCAATATACACAGTACATTTTATAGTAGATAATAGAATCTAAATCGATAATATAGAAATCCAGCAATATTCGTTTTGCTACTATCCCACCATTAACTTCTGCACATACAATTGTCATCATTACATAACAATAAATAAAATTCGCTAATTTAATATGCGAACATTGATAAATAAAACGCTTGTGTAATCTCACGTCATATATCATAAAATGACTTAAAATCGATTAGAGCTTCACAAAAATATTGAAGATACATTTCGTCTTAATATAAAAATCATAATATTTCAACATTTTCATTGTATTTAAATTGTTAATAAAGATTGTATGATACATACTTCACTCAGATTTTGGGAATGTTGTTCAAATTTCATAACTATCATTTTGGTATAAAATTGCGAATCGCTTAACCGACAGGTCAGATGATTGGTTAGCCCGCAGATTACGACATTTTTAGCGTTCCGTACCCAAAGGGTAAGACGGGACCCTAATACTTAGACTTCGCTGTCTGTCACTAGGCTGTATCTCATGAACCGTGATAGTTAGACAGTTGAAATTTTCACATATGATTTATTTCTGTAGCCGCTATAACAACAAATACTAAAAATAAAATAAATATTTAAGGGGGCTTCCATACAACAAACCTGATTTTTTTTATAGCTAATGGTACGGAACCCTTCGTGCGCGAGTCCGACTCGCACTTCGCCGAGTTTTATGTTATATTACTCAGAGCGCTTACGGCGGACGCCATATTGCATCGCAGGATATAAATAAATACGTAATTAACTATTTTACTATCTACTACCTAGATATCGTTTTATTAATCACAGATAAATTAATTAGACCACCGAAAACACGTATGATATCGTCATTGATACCCTAAGGTCTGAATATGTTATTAATCCATTCGAGTTAATATAGTCAAAATTTTAAATACATTATTATATAAAACTTTAACCTCGACTTAGCATAAATGCGTCAGAACAGGGTCACGAGAACCGAGTATCTATGTTATTTATACTTTTTGGTATGGAGCGTCTAATATAAAACACTGTATTATTTTTCAAGTTTATACATATATATGTATCTAATTATACAAATATTTTGAGTTATTGAAACAATACATTGTCTAAGGATGTTATTCCAATATGCATAATTATGCGTACCTATACGATTCTAAGTTTTAAACAAACTTTACAAGAATAACAATTTGATTCTTGCTAATTCAAATTATGTGTGAAATTTGGCACATACATAAGTTGTAAACAAAGTATAACGTAAATAGTGTACGAAATTTAAGGAGCGCAATCTATCTATGAATCTCAAGGAATTAGAAGTAAACAATTTGTGAAATACAAATAATACTGGCTCGCAATTTAACGTTAGATGATTGACATTTATGTACCTACTGGAGGTTTACTATAAATTTGCACGTTGATGATCTACATATACACGCTCTTCAGTTTTATAGGCAAATTAGGCTCCTTAAGTTTTGTTCACTATTTATGTTACACTTTGCATATTCATTTGTAATGTGCGTAATGTACTTAATGTGAAAATCAAATACATACAATCAGATTTTGCGTCATGGATACATCACATATTATGATTATCGTTTTTTATTGTTGTGTGTTGGTTACTTAACACATTGTAGATTTTATGATCATATTCAATTTCCTCTATTAAAAATACACAGGGCATAATCGTTATTTATGTTCTGGCGATTAAAACACCGAAGTATATCGAAAGTTGAATATACTTAAAAATTTTCAAACGTGAGCGACGTCATTTACAACTGTGCTAACAAACAAACTTTCGATGTCATTTGCCAGTCATTTCATATCTCCTATATTTTAATATAATTACACTATACATGGCATTAATAAATAGTTACTGTTTACAGCTAGCCAGCCTCAACCACTTATTTCCAAGATATGCGCAAGGATGAACATATAAACCTGTGACCATGAGTCATACAATGATTTAATAAAACTGGTTTTACCTCGGTTATGTATCCAAACTAGTGTCATGGTCATTGCTAGTAAGTAAATAACCAACTTCAACGTTTAGCCATTCTTACTCTCATAATCGACAACACTAACCGAACTAGTTTTTCGTAAATAATAAACATGAGAGCAGCTGTCATAACTGTTTGCAGCAATTTTGCTTCTAACCCGCGGAAAGCAATCAACGGTTTGGATTTCATATCCTTAAATAAAGGCTTTAAACTAGTGCCAGCACGGAGCCTCGATTGTATTAGTTGAAGTGGGTATGTCAAAGTTGTGGCTACTGCTTTTGCTACGGCTCCTACTAAAAATGCTGAAACTCCATCGAATGAACCTCTTGCGGCCATTTGCCTTTTTAAAGACTCATAAACCATGAATTGAATCGCTGGATTAGATACCAGCAACAGTGACGGAACTGTACCAGACCATAAACCCTTAGCTCCTTCTTTCTTATACAGCTCCAGAAGACCTTCAATTAGGCTATTATACGAGTTTTTATCTAACTTCATTCTTGTATTAACTACCCATAAAGGAGATGTCAACAGGACATTAATACTTCCAGCGATAAGACCAAACATCAAGTCCTTTAAGGCAGACGTGTCTTTAGATGCTAATTTGCGTAAGCCATGGAAGGTGTAAAAGTAAACAAAATTAGACACTGAGAGTGACTGTAGAACTGGTGTAAGACCACGATATAAAGATTCCAGCCCTTCTTCGGAGGCTAATTTCAGTAAAAGCTCGAATGACGATCCTTGTAGTTTGTTGGAGTCTTCCACTGAAACAAAATAATATCAAATTAGGTTTTTACTCTAAAGCACGCAAAAATCGAACACACTCCTCGTGAACAACTAAACCAACTCAACCTTTCAACTCACATCTATTCGCCACTTGTACAAAACTACACAGGTATTTAATATAATATTATGTCTATACCTATAAAAAATTCTATCCTTACGTGTCAACGCAATTTAATCAGGCGCCAGAGTAAATTTGTGCGACTCACTCCGGCTATAAAACCGAATAACCTTATCAGTGGTTTGCTGCGTGAACCGCTGAGGAAGAAGTCTTGACCAAAGCCAACAGAAAACCACCAATAAAGTTCTCCGTACGGACGTCATAGTGCGCCACGTGTTGCTTGGATCGTCTACACGGCACAGTAACAGCCCTTTTAAGGGTTAGAACAACCATTACTACCACTATTCGCACGGCTGGTTGCGCAGTGGGTCCGGTCTCGTGACTAATCCCAAACAGCCCTTTTCAGGGCCAAAATACAACAACCACGTCGAGTTGGAAAGGATGCGAGTTGAAAGGTTGAGTCGATTTGATTGCTCGCGAGTGTAGATTTCACGCTTACGCCTTTAAGACTAGTCTTTGGAACATTGTAAACTACAGTAGCATAATTTACAACTAACTAGTTATATATTATTATACACTTATTAACAAGTGTACCTACACTTGTTTCTTATAGGTATAAGAACAATACAAATAGTTTTTTAACTTCCACGTTTGGCAGATTGTTTCAGAGACGTCGATGCTGGTTTGTTAGTAAGAGAGTACAGAGAGAAGTAGTGTTGTTCTATCTAAATACCTACATTTTAGAAACTTCGAGTCTCCGCTAGTTAGGTTTAACTTTTTAACTTCCTAGTTGGTGATCCCGCAGATCTATTGGGTGTGATCCCCAGATGGTGATTGACATAGAATGGTAGGTGTTTACGTTCAAATTGAAAGTGAACGCCTTATTCTTCGGTTGACTACCAATCCCTATAAAAAAATATAAAAATTGCAAGGAATACTAGTCCTTGCAATTTTTCTATGCCTTACAACGACTAGATAAGGTTGTCAAATCCTTTCTCGCAAAGTTTTCCGAATAGGGCATAAAGTTGCTGTACTAAAAGATATACTAATAGTTAAAATATGTATAGAAGATAGTTGTAGAGATAAGCAAACACACTAACCAGAATCGTTAAAAATAAATTGTTACGTCATCGGAAGTAAAACGATCACTATCATGTCTTTATTTTTTAGGCAGTTATTATCGGTATTCTATTGTTTGAATTGGTGAAGTATACAAATTTAAATTTTAAATGTACCAATTTTAAAGCCTTAGGAAGTGTTCTTTTTGTTAACCGACCATCTTGGAATCATAGAAAGCGATCATTCATGGCGGTACCCATACACGGGTAGACCCGTGCTGCTATCGTTGTCTGACCATTTGGAGGGAAGGATAACAAGAAACTTAAAGTTTTGGAGTTTTGGATTGATGTTATCTTAGAGTGTCACAGCGGGATCCTGCAGATAATATGGGACTTTAGAATTCGATAAACCAATATTTTACGCTAGTGTTTGGTCTAATATAATCATCATCATGTCAGCCGAACGACGTCCCGAAGATTTCCACAATGGATTTATGTTCATCATTTGGAGGGATATGCCATAATCGCCACGCTTTGCGGATAGGTTGGCGATCGCAGTCAGATGGTCATAGTACACAGAGACGCAGCTGCTGTCCGTTCTCTGACAGATATTCCCTCGAAACTTTTTCTACGCCCCCCGCGGGCAAGCAAACATCAAGTCTATATATAGTAGTTGCATATAGAAGGGTAAATTAACTTCTAAGATACAATATAGAGAAAAGTTTTTGAGTTACCTAACCTATTGCCCACAAACATACAAAACAATCTAATTTTCCTTAAGATATTAGTTCAGATTAGGGTTCAAATCGTTGGGCTTTGTTCCCGGGAAATCAAGCTCGAGAAAATTCGAAAACTCGAGAAATCATGTAGGTACCTATTTCGAAATTAAATCGCAGTTTGTTGTGTTGCGTAGCGGCGCCCGGCGGCGAAATATAGTTAATAAAATAAGAAACCGGCTGTCTGATAAAGCTATAAATGCTTTAGTTTTTCTAAAGGCTTATTTCATCAGACAGAGTAAGCTGACCTAATTGTTATGTATCCGTCCGTCAGTATGATCAGCTCCTCAGCGTGAGATGTTCCATTGATCTTGCAGTTTTCATTTGTTTTTATTCTAATCATCATGCCATAAATAGTGCTGTGATTGTAATTTTATAATAATTTACATTCGTTTTCTACCTGAATTTAAGATATTAACGTTTTCTTTCATGATGTTTTTTTATTTAGGTTAAGAAGCTACTTTTTTGTTAAGTTCTAAATAACCAGCCAAGAATCATTATAATTATGAGTCTAAATAATATTTTCACTGAATAAAAAAAAATAATTCGCTTATTTATAAGATTAATATTTTTGAATATAATCAATAAAAGTTTAATAATTAATTTGATTCTTTTATTTGAGAGGAAACCCACTGAAGTTGTTGACGTTATTGGATACAAATAATATGAGTAAACGTACCTACGAAAATGTAAATTTCTCGTCAACCCGAGAAGCCTCGAGAAATTAGTCTCGAGAATTCTCGGGACCCAAGAAATTTAAAATCTCAGAAATCATGAACCTAGTTCAGATAAGCGTAACTAATTGTAGTAATTCTTCTATTTTAGTGATGAATCATTAATAATATTTAATGACGAGATATATTATAGATAAATACCAATATTAGCTGGAAATCACACATACAGAGCCGTGGAAATTTCCTTATGCTTAAAATAAAATCTAAAAAATCTGCTAACAACGCTCGTTCCATCCTATGCGGATGATTTGTTATCGTATGGCGTTAATTTATGGGGTAACAGTACTTTACAGCACAGAAGCAACTGCAATTGTTTTTTTTTGAAAAAAATCTACTCCGTATTCTTGTAAATATTAATAATACCGACTCCTGTAAACGTTTTTGTAGTAGAAATATGTAAATTTTTAACGCCCAGTAGGTATAGGAAAATCCCCTAGATTATACGTCGTAACATTAAAATAAATCGGTCCTATCAATAGCTCAACTTCAAATGCATGCCTATATTCCATCTCTGATGTCGATTAATATTTGATTCGACATTAACAAATTCCCTAGTTTATTTTAAGTGAAAATGAATAATATTAATTCACGAATAAAGGTTTATTTATGCCTTTTAGTAAGTATAGTTTTAAGTTTCTTATTTAAAAAAACAAATGTGTCGTATTATAGGTAGTACCTACTGTTAAGTAAATTATACTCAGTAAAAAAGTAAAACGTGTTTTAGAATAAGCCTACGCAGGTGCAACCTAAGAGATAAATGTGTGTATCGTGTTGGACTTTACAAATAAATAAAAATCACGGGCGTTATGACGGTTATTGTCAAACAAACAAATGTCATAATTACCTAGTAATCAATATTTGAAATAAATAAAACTGTACGTATCGGTAGGCCGATATTGCCTACTCGTAGTCTGATTCATTATAATGTAGGTAGTGACCTACTGATAAAATTCGGTAAAATTATAAAAAATTGGTGCGGTATTTGGAATTGTTAGTCTTGACCTAGTACTTAATATTTAAAAACATGTTACAAAATATATTTCTTTAATTAATAAAATTATTGCAATTAATTAAGAGTAAAAAATTTCGGTAATTTTGCTATTTATTCGAGAAAAAATCTTTTTTTTTTTTCACCATTGACTTTTACATCTGGCGATAAGAAGTAATCACTATGCGTCTATGTTTTGAAAAATAACATTTAGCACAAATATTAAGTTAGATGAAATTAAAGCTTAAAAGCCTGTTTAATCTAATGTATGACAAATGTGAATTTGCCACCACTAGATTTAAAACTATACAATAAAATAATTTATTATGAATAAAATAAATTTACGTAGACTTTAAAAAAGCGCTTGTAAAGTCAGAACATGTTTGTAGTAATATAGTTGTATACCTTATTATTTCTAGTAACATAGATATTTAGGTACCTACACATTGTATTGATTGTATGAAAACATTTATAAAATTTGCGCAATACTAAGCGTAAATCTAATCGCAAAAACGGGAAAGCATGAATTTACTCGTCTGGCGGGTGCCGAAAAACTTAGTAGATTTAAGGTGTTTTAAATATGATAAGATCTTTTACATGCTACAGAGATCGTATCAGTCGACCGTGTTTTTTGTAAAAAAAGTCGTAGATTATACCTACACCCTCCGAAAGGGTGTTAGTCTATACTAAATTGTATCTGCCAGTGTATTCTTCGTATTTACCTTAACGCAGAGCGCCTATCCCGGATAGGTAGAGGGTGCTGGTTCGAGACCTGCCGGTCAATTTAATTTATGATTTGCCATTTTAGAGATTAGGTCTTTAATTTTTTTTACCGATATTCTATCTTAATCGTCTGTTTAATCTTATATATGAATTATATGAATTTGCAGACACTAAATTTAACACTATATTGGTATTTATTTTCTTTTAATATTTACCTACTAAATAATACTGAAAGAAAATATGCACGTTAGGTATTTACAGATAAAATCCATACAAATATAAATATAAAAACAAATGAATACCTTGTAATCTTGATCTCAATGTATCCAATGGATAAAATACTGTCATGCCAACTACACTGCCCTGTAAAAAACAATTATTACGCGTCAGTTGTTGTAATATAAGAACTGGTAAAATATATTCGATTCTTTCAATGTAAATAATTAAATCGTCGTACCGTAGCTCCTGCAACAGCATGTACAAGTGATTCGTAGCTGAATAATGAGGGAGGCATTTTTATTTACTGTGCTTCTTTATAAAAACGCAAATAAATACTAAAAACACTACTAGCACTTAATGGTAGAGATTCATTGCACTTTGACCCCGACGCAGTTAATATTCATTAAAAAGTAGATATGAAATAAACCAAACGAAGACACAACCTAGTTCATGACGGCATGACCGACTGTGACCGACTATTGACTAATAGCTATTGATTAGATTAGTGTAGCTACATACATAGGTAACAAGTTGTAATTACTACGGTATTTTGCTGCCGTGGATAAAACGATGCGTATGCTTTGATTAAAAAAATATGGGAAGCTAATAGCCAGTAACAGGTATTAAAATAAAAATATGCAACACAACACAAACGATTATTTCAAAATGTGCGTAAAATCGCTGCATTTTGTTTCTGCCAGAACATTTACCATCGACAATTTTTCGGTTTTTGTATCGATATCGGAACAGCTCTATTAATTCTCAATCTGTCAACTCTCGAGGAAACTAGATTTTTTTTAAATTCAATTTTACGGCTCTGATTTCTTCGGCCTTATGAGCCTTTCGTAAAATATTTTTTATTCCATTTATTTTCGTCATGTCAAGTAAAGTCCGTCACAGTCATGTCATACGTAGTCCTTGTCGTACCCCATTATAGCAGTGGCGACTTTACTAGAGGCTTATACGGAGTTTTAGATTCAGCACAGAAAATCGCAATTCACGGCAATATGGCACTTTCCTCCACTTGTGTACGTTGTCCATGAAGTTATGTCTAAAATCCACCATATTTACACATAAAAACTTAAATTTACACCAGTTTTTGAAAATGAAACAATGCCCTGAAGTCTTTTTCCGCGTTGGCGCCAAAACTCCCGAGAGAACTAGACGTTACCTGGGTTACCAGGATTAGAATCATTGCTTGGCTTTAGGGTTGTGTATTAGGCATCTATCATATGCCTTAATGAAGATTAAAATTAATAAGAACCTACGGAAATTGCGTAGGTTCTGCAAAAATAGAGCATAAAGCTGCTAACTTTGTCTATCAGGTCAGCATTAGGTATTGGAGACTATAACTCACAGCTATAACTACTCTAGGTAGCCAAATAGTACCTATACGTGCTATTATATTACACGCAAGTTTTCAAGAATTAAAGTAACTAAGATTGGACCTATATTAGATGCAGAAGAAAGATCCAATCATTGGATATATTCAACAGTGATTGTTTTACTCGTGTTTTTAATTTAGGGTATTTTAAAAATGTATTTTGAAGCCTTATATCAAAGAGTATTTCAACCTGCAGCCCTTTAAGTCAGTTTCAAATCGATTAGAGACTCTCGCAACACTGCACAACCGACATTTCGTACTCGCCGGTCGAGAGTACGACCGCGAACGCGTCGCGACCACCAGCGACCCTTAGTTTGCATTCGATCCGATGAAATTCCCGTTCCGGACCTAAACCGGAAGCGAGGCCCGCGTCGTGTATTAACGTAGAGCGACAGTTGCACAAAACATCCCTAAAAACCACGATCTCTCGCACTCTCCCCGCCAGTATCCGCCCAGAGCCGAGGTTCGAACCCCACAGAGGGTGCCCTCCGGCGCGGGTACTTAGTTTGTAGTTTTATATTTTGCTAGGCGGTTAGAGCCCACGCTCACTCCTACTAACTAGCTATCTGCACGCGTCATGTTAAAAAAATAAAATGTCAAAGTCGAAGATGACACTACAACACTGACACTGTTCATCAAAATAAATAATACTGTCTGATCAAAGAGTAGATTAATTTATATGTGTCTGTCTGATACTTGAAAATAGTTGAAAAGGGGTAGATAATTTCAATTTTTTATTGGATTTTTACAAAGATGAAGGTATTCGTATCGGAAGACAATCTCTGTGCTCAAAATCTATTGAAATTGATATCTCATGGTAATGCCATAGTTGCTGAAATACTGAGATTGAAGGATCACAAGCCCTTAGCTTATCAGTAAGTTTTTATAAGTTCACCATATATACAATACAACAAAAAACGTACAACGTCAACTGCATAAACTTCGAATTTCGATTATTATAATCGCTGCTGATACTGATGAAAGTTATAAATTTGTAATAAGTAAGTACCTATAAGTAGGGTGTAGAGTTTCAAGTATGTATTCATTATGAGTATATTATTCATCACAGCATTGAGACTTAAAATTATTAAATATAATCACTTTAAAAAAGTATGCTATATATATTTATATATTTTTACGGCTTTTATTATAATTTAGTAAGTTATTCTAACTTTGTAAACAATTTGACTGTATTATTATAGTTGTGTTGTAATCTACTTGTATTTTATTTTTATCTTTTTTAAAAATTAAATATATACAAAAGTACCATAGATCCTGACTTGGCATTTATGAAATCATGTTAATCATAATCCACTTCATAAAATAAATATGAATTAGAATCATGTAAGTAAATACTAACTTGATTCTAATTGGGTGGTATTAAATAGTGTCATATATGTATATTCTCAGGATTTATTTATAATAATAATATTTTTTTTTATTAATTAAATATATATACAGCAATTTATGGGAATGTTTTATACAAAGGAGTTAGTACCCCATTTATTTTTATGTGTATTGGTTGCCCTAGGGTTAGAGTGGTTATATCATAGTTCCTTAGTATAATTTATTTGTTGCACTCTTGATACTGTTTACTTTACTTACAGTTCCTATCCATCCAAAGGTTGTATTAATTGCTGCCCATTGTACATTATATTCTTTATATCCAATTTATTTTCTTTCCATTTGAGTGTGTACAATAAAGAGTATTCTATCTATCTAGATAACTAACTTAATACTTGGCTGGCTGCTCCATTACAGACTGCCTATGCACCTAGGTGCTTAACCTCTTTGTTTTGGAGGTTGCTATAAGTAACAGGCTAGCACCAATTTATTTATGTTCACATGTGTTGCTAGAATTTAATGAAAATGACACATACAATAATTGAATAAGTGTATCCCAAAATTTACATAGGCATTTTGGGGGTAGGTAATCAAATTTTTTTGGTAAAAGGAAAAAGAAACAGCACATTTCAGAGAATCCTAACTAATATTATAAATGCAAAAGTAACTCTGTCTGTCTGTCTGTTACTCTTTCACGCCAAAACTACTGAAAGGATTTGAATGAAATTTGGTAAACAGATGGTCTAGACCCTGAGAAAGAACATAGACTAATTTTTATAGTTAGGATAACACATAGGCCATATTTTATAAAGTTTAATGCGGGTAAAACCATTGGGCACAGCTAGTAGAAGATATTTTGTAGGAAAATCACATGCTTGTGCTGTTTGTTTTGTTCCTTTGGTTAAATAAATAATAATAGAAAAACTATCATATATTGTTTTTATTTATTTTTGTCAAAATAATTACAACTGTTTATATTGTGTCAATAATAAGAATAAGAAATACTGATATAATAGAGTGTTGTGGTGTGAAAGAGTATATAGTCACAATGATTGAAAATGGTATGCTAAGATGGTTTGGGCATTTAGAAAGGATAAATGAAAGAAGATTGACAAAAGAAGTATACCTGGCCCGTGTGAATGGTACAACCGGAAGGGGATGACCTTGTAGAACATTCCCTGACCAAATTTGAGACATCAAGAAAGGCCAGGTCTGAAGAACCCTAAACTGGCGAGCATGTATGAAGAATATAATGACAGTAAATGAGGCGAAAGAGGTGTGCAAGGATTGTGACAAATGAAAGTCCGTGTCTCTGCCTGCCCCTCAAGGAAACAGGCGTTAGTTTGTACATCTATACATACAAATAAATAAAATTGGAGTGTCTGTTTGTAATATTGAAATAACCGGTTTTTACTACATAAATATGAATATATATACGGTACATACACCAAAATAACATTTTTTACAATTTTTGTCTGTCTGTTTGTTCCGGCTAATCTCTGAAACGGCTGGACCGATTTTGACGGGACTTTTATTGGCAAGTAGCTGATGTAATAAGGAGTAACTTAGGCTACTTTTATTTTAGAAAAAGTCATTTATTATACTAAAAAACAAAAACAAAACAAAATAAACTAATTGACACGCGGACGAAGTCGCGGGCACAGCTAGTATGTAATAAGAACGAAAAGCATCTGTGGTCCATATAATTTTTTTTTATTTATTTAGGGAGCTGATAGGTTTATGGATAGACATATCAGCTCCATGAATAAAAATGCTATAAACTTACAAACTAAACTAATAAGCATTTGAGTTGCTTCTGAAGTTGGCTCAGCAAGTATACTGATATAAATTCTTATATTACTTATACCATTGTACAAATGTGGCCTGGTTGCTCCAATTTTATTTTCATTTGTGTATAATTCTTATAATTAAGAATAAGTACTTTGATTTCCACAGTCATAGAACTGCTGAAATTACAATTAATGCAATAATTTTTAATATTTTGTGACTGCAGATTAGACAGTAAAGAGGTTCAGTTGAAGTATCAAGATGTTATCATGGACTTTAGTTATTTTAAGGTGTCTGACACTCACGAAAAGAAAATTAGCTTGAATCCTGTAAGTTGCAGCTCACACATAATAATAATAATAATAATAAGCACAAGATGTTGTATAAATACAAGTTTGTGGTGATGGTGCAAGTACAGACACCAGCACATCAAGCTACCCCAATCTGTCAAATTTCCCCAAATGAAAGTGAACCTAATGCTTTTGTGATAAAGTTGAAAATCTATAAATGAAATTTGACAGATTGGGCTAACTGGATGTGTTGGCGTCTGTACATATCAAGTTCTTGGTGCCATGTCTGTATTAGCAAGTTCCATAAGCTTAAGACTTTCTAGCTAGCTAGCTCTTAAAAATATGCATTTTTGATGATTTTTATAATTTTATAGTAAGAAAAAGACACTAACTTTCTATTTTAGTACCAGACTTCCAGAGACCACCCCTTCAAATAATTTATTAAATTTGTTTTTAGAAACTTCAAGATTTAGATGATGAGCTAAAAGAAAAATATTTAGAGATAATCAATCGTTTTTATTTACTATTTGAGAATATTTATCAATACATTGTGGATTTGAATTCATTTGTAGAGCAATTACATGATAATACATTTATCCAACAAAATATTGAAACAGTATTGAAAGATGTTGAAGGTAAACAACTTTTGGTGAGTAATTAAGCTTTGATATTATTATAATTGATTGTGATCATCATGATCAACATGTTAACCTAAGCTACGCCAAACTTATAAATGAGTAAAGCACACATAACACATTCAGACTCAGAACAAATACTTAAGAGTCATACGAATAGTTATCTTGTGCAGGAATCCAACCCAAGTCACGAAGTGACGAGGCGGCTGTCTTAATGGCTCTTCCTCACATGCAAGTTAGATAATAAATACCTATTGATATTAAAAATTTAATAATGAATGTCAGTACTCATCTATCATAAAATGTATTCATTCTAACAATTATCTATCCTAAAGAAAGATTTTCCATGAAAGTAAATAATTACTGTTTTAGACAAACATACATACAACTGCCTTAGTATTTTTTAAATGAATAGGATTCATTTTCTCTAAATCTGTAAACGAATTTTTTTAAGACTGTCAATAGCTGGGTATGGGATGAACAAATACAGTGCATTGTCACTACACTTAAGAAGGTAAGTACAATGTAAGAAAAACCGGCCAAGTGCGAGTCGGACTCGCGCACGAGGGGTCCCGTTTTACCCTTTGGATATGGAACCCTAAAAAACAACCCGATATATCGCACTCGCCCTTCATGACCCTTAGTTTGCATTTGTAAATGAAATGCCTCCTCCAATCCTCAATCGGAAGAGCGGCCTGCCTCTTAGCGTATTAACGCAGAGCGTCAGTTGCACAAAGCAGCAAAGGGACAAGACGGTAATGCTACCGATTGTACCTATAAAATACTTTCCCAAAATCTACATGGTCTGGCCCAACCTGTGTCCAGAGAGACCACCTTTGTTGTGTTTTTTATAAAAAATGCTGCAATTGCTAACATGGGGCGAGTGTAACAACTTTCCGCTTGTCACAATGCGGCCCACATAATGGTTAGCGGCACCGTAGCCTCTGGACCCTTTCTACTCTTGGGGTATCACTTGTGTGTTGTAAACTCTTTCGAAACCATAATACTTACTAGTTATTACGAACAGAACATTTACCATATTGGCCATGGCTATTGTAGTTTTAATCATGGTTACTCTTCGTTTAGGTCTCCATGCTATTTTTTTTAGGAAAACTGTATAATGGACTATTCCACAGTCTTAGCGTATGCGGAAAGTCTAAAACCTTACTGTATGCGATCGTAAAAGTTTTAGGATGTGAGATTGAACAATTTTTTTCTTTCAGTGTGAAAGTCTTTACTTGTATGGAGCTATGCTTTTATTGTGTGACCTTTACATCCCTGGGTTCATGAGGGAAAGGCTGCTAGTGGCATTTTATCGCTACAGTACGAGTCAGTCGCAATCTAATATAGATGATGTATGCAAACTGTTAAGAGATACTGGATATGATCAACAAAATGGAAAAAGACCTGCCGATTATCCTGTAGAGTATTTCAGGTGAGTAAGTTTATTTTGTTATCAAGGGCATATAAGGAAAAATAAGCAGCAATGTCCCGAAGATCGTAATACAATAAAATGTGCTCAGAAAGCTATGTGTCCCTTACAATTCTTATCTACACTAATAATCTACTATATAAAAATAAGTCGGGTTTTCCTTCCTGACGCTATAACTCCAGAACGCACGAACCGATTTCCACGGTTTTGCATTCGTTGGAAAGGTCTCGGGCTCCGTGAGGTTTATAGCAAAGAAAATTTATAAAATTTAACGCGGGTAACACCGCGGGGCACAGCTAGTCTTGTATAGAAGTAATGTGTGTATGTTGTAAATTCGAAATAACCGATTTCAAAAATTGTTCCATAATTTAAAGGGACATATGGTAATCCAGAGGAAGTTAAGGTGGGTTTATTTCTATAAAAAATAAGTCTATAACAAATATCATGGATGCAGTTGATGATGAAGTTGCCACAAAACTATGTAATATTTTTCGTTTTAATTAATTTAAAAAATATGTCCTATTTCTTTTCCAAGAGCTAACTTACTTAGCTCATAGTAAGGCAGGAGAAAAAAGTATATTGTTTGTTCATATCATTATTTGCAAAAAAAAAACAAGATTGCAAATTGCAATATTTCAAGTGTGTTAGCTCTCCAGGAGCATTTTAGCACTGATTCCCTGATATCGTATTAGTAACGTTGTTATCCTGCAGTATCGCATAGAATTTCAATTCATGTTTAGCAACATTTTGTTAAGACTTTTCGATGTTTTATTTGTATGTTATTATTTTAGCCGTGTCATTATCCGCCCGGACTTTACTGAAAAAATTGTTGGAAAGTTACGATCTGAGGATATATACAACCAGCTTGCAGTTTATACGATTCCAGAACATCAGGCGTCAGCGTTGGGCACGCAGGCCAGTATGCTCGCTGTCTGTTTATTCTTCACTCCGCATTACCTTCACGCTGATATGTCTAAAATGAGAGAAATAGTAGATAAGTTTTTCCCTAGTAATTGGGTTATACCAATCTATATGGGAGTTACTATGAATATAATTGATTATTGGGAAAACTTCAAAGCAGCGAAATCTGCACTTAATAATACATGCAATGGAAAGATGATTAAAGATATATTTGCTAAAAGAGGCAGTTCTGTTGCATTGCTAACAAATAAAACTCACCAACTGCTCAAAGAAGGAACCTTGACAGATGATTTTGTATTAGATAACATTAGTAAAATTTTAAATTTGCTCTTAAATTCTAATCTTGTACTAAGGTGGTTGCTCTTGCACAATAGTGAAGTGATATTTTATGATAATAATAAAAAGAGTAAACAACTTAAAGATTTGGTATTAAAAGAAACCAATTATGACCCCTTGAAAATATTGGAACTTTTGATAAGTACTGCTGAATTAGAATTAAAAGTAAGAGAAATATTAAATACACTACTAGATAGAAGAATTGAAACATGGGACAGTAATAAAACCCTCGCAATAGAGGCACTAAAGAGTTTATCAGAACTCTTTTCAGGAGCCATACCTGTTGCTAAAATAAAGGAAAACGAACAATTAAAAATTTGGTTCGACAATATTGCTAAACAAATAGCAACTCTTGGTGAGCCTACTTCATCAAAATCAATAAAAAAAGTAACCCAACTCTTACAAGCGTTAGATGAAGTGGAAGAATTTCATGGAATCAAGAGCACTACAACAACAGTACAGTTCCTTTCAGATAGTAAAGACGCGTTAAAAAATCTTTTAAGAGCTGCATCTTTAAAAGAAGATTCTCTCGTAACTTTAGAAACTATCGCAGATGTGAGTTATGCATGGTGTACAATAGATTCGTACACCAAATTCATGCAAGATAGTATTAAAGACAACCCAGCGGTTACGAGCAGGCTCCGAGCTTTGTTCCTAAAACTGGCTAGTGCTATGGAAATACCACTTCTGAGAATCAACCAAGCTCGCAGTGACGACTTGGTATCAGTATCGCAATATTATAGTAATGAACTTATTAAGTACATTCAAAAGGTTTTGCAAATCATACCAGAAATGGTTTTTAGTATAGTGGAAAAAATTATTGATCTGCAAACATTTGGAATTAAAGAAGTGCCAACAAGATTGGATAAAGAAAAATTACGAGAATTTGCGCAACTGGAGAACAGAATGGAAGTGGCAAGACTTACCCATTCTGCTTCAACTTTTACTACTGGTATGTTGACTATTTTTAATAAAATTTAATAGCATACTCTTTAATTGACACGCTTAATCGGAAGAAATAAATATCTATATAGATACACTTCGGCAACGACTAACAATTCGTCGCCGAACTGTATCTGGAATAAATAAAATAATTCGTTTTAGGAATCCTGGACATGAGATCGACCTTAGTAGGCGTTATAAGAGTTGATCCTGCGGAATTATTAGAAGAAGGGTTGTTAAAAGAGCTAGATAGGCACATAAGTAAAAAATTTGTAGAATTTTTAGAGCCTCAGGGAAAGAAATACCAACCGACAGCTAGTAACTTGTTGTCACGACTGCAGAAATTAGCAGAGAGTATGGACGGTTACAAAAGGTCCCTAGAATATATTCAGGATTATATTAATATTCATGGTTTAAGGATATGGCAGAAACAAGTAAGTTGTGGATAGAAATTAGCTTCAACTATGTTTTCTTTTATTATGGTATAATTAATATTTTATTTTAATTCAGATATCAGCAATTATAACCGCAAGCGTCACTAAAGAGATCAGTTTTCGGAAAGGAGTTACTTTATACACTCCGTCAGCCAGCTTTATGGGTAGCCTGGCGCGTCAATTGCCACAGTTATTGGATGCAAGGTTTCTGTGTAAATCATAATATTATTATATCATCTAGCGTTACCATATAGAAGTTAACCAATATTCCAGTCACGATTTTGTTAATAAAAGTATATTCTTTTTAGTGTATTGTAAAATTGAACTTTTTTGGTTTCTACTTTAACCCGAAAATTCGAATAATCAAAAATTTCAAACGGAAGTTCGAAGGTAACAGGATAAATGGTAACCCTAATAGAAGCGCACATATGTATCTCAGTGGCTGAATTCAATTCTAAACGCCTTTTGTTTTTCAGAATTTGTACCTATATTAGCGTATGCGCTGCCTGGTACGACGTGAAAACACAAAATGAGATCATGAACACTAAAACATTTGGCAAATTAACTGATGCCATCGGTGTTATAGGTCTTCATGGCTTAGACACTTTGTATGGTTTTATGATAAAAAACCAACTCCAAAATGTACAAGAGCTATTGAAAAATAGCCAAGATAAAGTGCTCTTAGTAAATATCGGTATGAATATGAAAGATATAGACCAAGTTATTACTAAAGGAAATAAAATATTTCAGCAAATGTCTGATATATTGGTTATGATTGGAACTATACAGATCATCCGACGGCATATTGCTTATCAGTTGAATACTTGTTGTAAATTTGACTCGGCACAATTGGAAAGTTCTTTAAGGACTATGAATGAGTAAGTAGGAAAGGTTTCCAAATGAACGAACTATGAAATCATCTGTTACTTAAAGATTAAATTTTCTCATCTATTACCAAACTGATGCCAAACACATTCTATCATTTTCTCTACCTTCGAGCTTTGGCAATAATTGCGAAGCCTTTATGCCATATTATAATCGAGTTTGTTTTCTAGGTCTATAATTAATGAATTAAAAATATCTGCTCATTATGAAACCAAGCCAAAAGTATCATCATTACTGATGCAGAATCTGGAAGACTATTTAGTGAGATGCGGAATATATGAGCCATATGAAAAAATATATCTCAAAAGTGCACAGGATTTATTGAATGCAGATTTAGGGCACATTTTGGTTGTGCTTCTGGTCTCACAGTTACCTAAACTGCAAATAAGTTACACTACAGGTAAGTTACGTAGATTTGATTGATTGCTAGTAGACAGCAATTGTAGAAATAATACTATTATTATTAACTATCTTTGCTGGTTAATTAATTAATACGAAACTTCACGGTAAACATCCATTCTTTCGAATAGAACTTTTACTTCATTGTATGAGCAGGACTTTCCTAGTGTCAGAGTTGATCAAGCTAGTTTTAGAGCCGGGATTTACCGCTTAACGTTCCCTTTGAAGCTCGGAGACGCGCGGAAATCAGTCTACTTTGACGGTAACCCATCTATAAGCTGACGACCTACCTAGTTGCTTAAGCGCGTTGTACAAATCTATTGTCAATATTAGTCGCCGAAAGGGTCCTGGTCAACCTGCTAAGTTCACCTGGGTGGACCACAGACACTTAATTGCCGGTGGTCCACGGGCACTTTTTGTTGCCGGTGGTTCACTTTTATAAAATAATATGCATGTTCCGGTTAGAAATCATGTATTAAAAAAACGTAGGATCGCAAAGTCTCAAGTGTTGGTTACATATGTATAGATTAGGTTAGGTTTGAACTGCGGCCAGCGAGCGCGTCATCAAATTATTTTTGTTCATTTAAATCTGACATGATCATGTGGAATTACTTTTAGGTGGACCATGGCCTATAGATATTTTTGATCGGCATATTGCTCAACATTTAGGTGGACCACCGCTAAGAAAAAGTGCCTGTTGTACACCACCTGGGTGGTCAACGGGCACTCTTTCTTGCTTGCTTGCTTGAACTAAGCAATACGACCCAAACCTGTATCAGACATACATAATATTGTTACGGGCTGGGGGTTCTGAGACAAATAGAAACACCAATTATTTAAATTCTAACCAGTTTTATTTAAGAAAATATTTTAGACTAGAATCGAGGACTACGCACCTATATATATTCACATATTGTCGCCATACTTCTTGTATGCGATAACGCATTATCTCTGGATTCTTCGGAACCGTCCCCACCTTTAGGCATATTTATTTGCTCACCTATTGCTTCTATCTTAAACCGTTGTGAATATTCGAAACGCTACTCGCAATCGAAATTTACTGTGCCCTCGAATTGTGGTTCATTACACGATACTACCATATGGCGTGATTTATCTTATAAATGTTAGAATATCTTATAATTGTAGTAGTATATATTATCTTATAATTGTTAGAAGCAATTCGTCGATACTTATAAATGTAACTACATGTGTTCGAAACCTGTTGTAGCAACATTGTTTAAATAAATTTTAGTAAAACCTACAAAAGTATTTTATGGTATTAAATAAATAAATAAAATATTCTTTATTTCGGAATAATTACGTCCATATTGGTTTAGTAAAACAAAGAGATCTTATACCTAATGTTAGTAGTTTTATTACTTAGAGACTAGACAGGTGTTCGTCTTTCATCTACTCTCAATAACATACAAGAGTGGAGCCTCGTACCGCCCTGCTATGGTTTTGAGGATGGAGTTGAGGCGCTGTTCCGAACTCTGCAGAGCAATGAAGCGGATTTTTTCCAGATGAAGGTATGGAAACCATCAACGTGTGCCTCCGAGAGAATGCCAGACGCACTGCTGAAACGGGGCAGCCCCATCAACATCCTGAACCCATTGTTATATTGGACCCGTAATGCGCTGAGAGTGCTGCACGTGTAGGACACGTGCAGCCTCTGGACATCGTTTATCACATTTGACTTATAACTTTTATTATTGTTTTAGGTGATTTGGTGACGAGAAAAGCAGGTGATAATATTGATGGATATCCCTTGTTAGTGGGAATTTATACTTTGTTACGCCAAAGTAAAACCGCAAATATTGATATATTTTTTGATTTTTTATGTGCTTATTTAAGGTAGATACAATATTATATCTTATATTGCCACATACAAACTTGTACTTAAATAACGTTAAACCTAGTGTTGACTGATTTAGGCCCGGCGCCCACTATCAGTGGGCATTGGTACAGCTCGGGCGCCTCACGGCGGCTTCAGGCTCCTGAGAGCTACCTCGGCAGTAGTAAGCACGCCTAAGGACGCCGTAGCTGATTTTGGGTAGCCTCAGAATAGTTCGGGCGGCACAAACATCGCAGAGCAGTTGTAACGTTACGGGAAAACAGTTGTGCGTGTGTATTTATAACTTGGATCCTTAAGGCAAAGAAGATTTTGGGTGCTTACGGCTGCCGAGTCAGCCCGAAGTCGCCCGATGCAGCTCTCAGGCGGCCGAAGCCGCCCAACATAGCTCTCAGGCTCTCGAAGCCGCCCGACCTGTACCGAGCGGCACCGATGCCCACCAATAGTGGGCGCCGGGCCTTAGTGCCACTTGAGTCAGGCGATTTTAGTAGAATCTTTTGATAAATTAAGTATCTTACCCATCCATCATTTATAAGTTAACAGATAAATATAATGCTTGATCCCCAATTGCTTTTGCCATTGGTTAAGACATCAGTATATAATCGTTGAGTTACAGATGTCGCCACTGTCTATTTGGGATTTAACTAAAATTTATAATATTCTTCGCATTTTATTGTACTCTAACATGGCCTGATATTGATAATAAATACATAGATCTATATTTATGAAAATAATTTAATCTTAAATATTTTGCCTTTCAGGTCTAAATACTCTGAGTTGGTTGATGCAGCCAGCATTGTAAGGATATTACAGTTATTTTGTGAAACATTTAATTACTCATTTGAAAATCTCCAGGATAAGTTACCTATGATATTGCTATCCCATACTCTTCAAAAATGATACTTGCCTATTATATTTAAAGTACCATGTTCTGTAAGACATTATTAGTTTTTAGGAGAAAGAAGGATGCTTATGTACAAATTATACCAAAATAAGAAAAACCAACTTTTAATTTTTGACCCTTTATTAATTAAGGAATATTTTACACTTGCCACCTGATAATGCACGCGATTATTCTCGATGTACCATAGATTGACAACTGCTTAACCATATTCAACGATAATTTTGTCGAGCAAGTTCTGGATTAAATTGTGAATTATATTTTGGTACAACTTTATCTGTTTTTTCTGTTTGAGTTTTTGATGGTTTACTAAAACCAGTCAAAAATAATTCCGTTCTATGTTTCTCCTCTTGCTCTCGTCGAAGACGAGCTTCTCTCAATTTTTGCAATTTTTTAGATTTATCTTCTTCTTTCTCTTTTCTATGTTTCTTTGACTTATGCTTGTGTTTTTTTAATGAAATATATTTATCTGCATTGATTTTAGGAACAGGATTAGGAGGTTTTCTTTTATTAGCATGAAGATGTTTAAATGCATTCAAAGGATCAAGCTGTTGTTTCCTCTTCCAACTTATTTCTCCATCTTTTTCATCAATTTCTTTTACCTTTGGCTTACCATCAACATCTTTAAGAACCAATTTATCGTAAGTATCTTTAATATCAGTAGATCGTGATGTTCTTGACGCATCAGGTGCAACTTCATACCAGTTCTTTTTACCTAGAGCCTCATTAGTGTCTTGCCCCAGATACGTTAAATAACCTATTTTTTTCTCATATTCTTCCTTTTTTTCATTTAGTTCATTATCATGATCTTTATTAGTGGTCTTAATAGCATCCTCAAAATTTGCAAATAAATTAACATGTTCAGCTTTTGGTGAAGTATCCTCAGTTTTCAATGGTTCTGATTCTGTTATACCCTGTTCCAATAACTTTTGTTTATTCTTGTGTTTTAATATGCAGAGACGAGCCTCACGGTCAGCTCTTTCAATTCGTAGTCTTTCTTGTTTCTCCTTTTCTGCTGCCTCTGCTTCATCCTTTCTCACTCTAGCTATGTTTTCTCTTGTCCTGACATGCCATCTGCGAAATAAGTTAATTCATATTAGTGGAGATTCAAACAGTAAAACAATGATGTACTAAAATATTTAGAATAGTTTCATATCTATTATTCTTAGTATAAGAATATGTTGAGGGTGCAGTTAGTTGGTTAGTAACAGAATGCATAATTTGTGCAGCTTCTTATGGACTAATTTAATAAAAGCATAGTTTTATACTTATTATTGTGTAGTAGTATTTAAAAATTTACACATTAATATGAAACCAAGGTTCGTTGTGTATGGTTGGTGGCAATTCATTTGTGTTTTTCTGGCTTTATCTTGGACTACAAAAAAACATGGTTTCTTCAAGAACCTACATAATGCTGACACACAATTGACCATTGACTGGATTCCAACAACCTTAACCAAAAATACTATTAGTTGATTAAGGTAACAGTTTACATTTATAAAATATTCCGAAGGCAATACAATAGTATGATGACAGTGATCTGATTGTATTCATAGTCAACAATAGAGTGGAAATCCGATAATTCGGAATTACTTATTGGAAAAATAAATATATCTTACCTTTTTTTGGGTAATATATTCATTTTTAGTAATGCAACAACACTTAGCGAACAAGCAGTTCAAATGAAAAATCAACAAAAATTGCACTTAGGAATCAATTCCGAATATTCTAATTAATTATTTACAAAATTTGCAAGTAGTGACTGACAAGTGATATGACATTTATCTCAAAGAGAATATTATATCAAACTACGTATATATATCAGAGCAAGGAAGTAGCTAGAGTTAACATATCCACGAAAAAAAGCGTACACACGGCTACACATCAAGCTAAACATTTCCAGTATAAGCTGATCTCGCGTTGTATAGGATTTCCATACAATAACAGGTCAGCTTATTTTGGAATTTATAGCTTGATATGTAACCGTGCGTACATACATAAAGAAAATAAAATAGCTATTAATCATAGGGTGAAACTGATATATTTCGTTCTTTCTTCATAATTAGAAAAGAGTGAAGCTTTGTTCATAAAGTAACAGCTTAATATAATAATAATATTAGAATTGCGGCCATGATGGTCCGTTTCAATGGAAACTAGCCATCTGCGCAGGACATATTACAGTGCCAAAGTGCGTACACTAGCACAAGAGCATGTGGTGACTAGTAACACAACCGAAAAGAAGTCAGGTACAATGTGGACGGCTTTACGTGCTCTCCGAGGCACGTTGTGTAATACCGCCATCTCCCTTACTTCGGAGTACTTCGGACTGACACAAATTTTTCTTAATAAAAGAATCCCAAAATTACTTTTGGACCGACCTAGGATTTGATCCCAGAATCTCTTATCTGCGGTTGAACACGCTACCACAGATAATATGTTACGATAACATTCTGTAACTGTTAGAAACAAACTCATATAACTTAGGATATATCTGCCACATTCATTAATAATTAAATAATTGGTTTTCGAGTTTTAACTAGCTATCCCCACACCGTGTTATATACTGCTCTGCCATCGTCATTCATGAGATATAGCCATGACTATTATTATTTCGTGATAGTTTATTTGGAACTGCTATTTATATGGAACAGGAGGCTCAGTCACTTGTTTTTATCAATTACAACCCACTCCTATTATAAATACATAAATTTATATATTCATTCATTTATTTATTGCTTTTTTCATGGGTTTACAATTGACATTATTTAGGCATGGCTATTTGATCCCAAATTAAGCAGATCTTGTACTATGGCAATTAGATAACTGATATACTACATAATTATATACTTTTCTTTTGTAAATACATACTTATATAGATAATTACACCCAGGCTCAGGACAAACAGACATGTTCATGCACACAAATATCTGTCCTAAAATAATTGAAACCACGATCCGACGTGAAAAGCAAGCCTTTGCCAACCACGCCAACAGGCCCGTGAAAAGGTTTAACAACACAGAAATAACAGCGATGGATGCATTATTTCCGGAAGAACTATGTCCAAATGTTAATCAATAAGTGATCATCTGATAGCTGAAATTATAAAGGTGTAAAAGGTAAAAAGAAATATAAGTGGGCAGGGGCGGCATTTTCAGTTTTTGCCCCCCTAAAAAATATTAAAGATCCGGGGCTGCGGAATTATTAGGTACACAAATACAACTACTGCTCAACGTTATTTTTTTCAACAATTTCTTTGTAATCAAACTAGCTGCATTCCGCGATTTCACCCTCGTATAAGTAATTTTGGCGTAAAAAGTAACAAACATACATCTATACTCACAAACTTTTGCATTTTTAATATTAGTACAATGTGTACCTCTAGCAGTTTTGGCAGTGCACGCTGGAATAGAATAGCTTGACGCTTCTCGTCATATTTTAGACAATTCACACAATATCTTTATGAATTGTAGCCTATGTGTTATTCTGATGTATAATCTATATTATATATTATTATGTATAATCTATATTACTATTCTTGTACGGAGCAGAGACGTGGACATCGTATTCGAAACAGGAGCGCCGAATAGGTTCCTTTTACATGCGTTGTCTCCGTAAGATCTTGGGCATTACATGGCAAGATAGGGTCACTAACGAGAGAGTTATAGAAATAGCACAGCTACCTAGCCTGACAGCGTTTCTTAAACAGAAGCGTTTACGTTGGTTGGGGCATGTGCATAGAATGGAATCCACTCGAATACCACGATGTGTTCTGTTGGGTGCGGCAGCTAATGCGAAGCGAGATGTTGGTAGACCTCTGCTTCGCTTTAAAGACTGCACCAAGCGGGATATGGCCGCTTTTAAAATTGACCACTGTAGCTTGGGAAAGCTAGCTGAAAATAGAGTTGAATGGCGAAAACGTGTAGTGGGGTCGTAAGATCTGTGATGTAGCCTGGTTCGGAGTACTTGCTGATAAGAGACAGAAGCGACATGAAAGCGGCTCGGCACCAACCACCGCAAACTTCTCTTGTCAGGCCTGCGGCAGGCTATGTCGCTCTCGCATCGGTTTGTTTAGCCACTATAAGAAATATCTCTCAGACAATGCGCCGTAAATCGTCTGTAACAGACGCAAAGGCCATACATGTATAATCTATATTATTTTAAAGTTTCATTAAAATCCATTCAGTAGTTTTTACGTGAAAGAGTAACAAACATCCATCCATACTTACAAACTTTCGCGTTTATAATATTAGTAACATTAAAAATATCTTCAAGAAGAGTCAATGAGTGGCTCCTAACTATGAAGAAACGGAAAATTAAATTAATGTAGTAATCTATAAACAAACTAACAATAATAATAAATTTTGAGTAGAGTTAATCATATTAATTTATTTAATTTTATAGTTGTTTTTTATTTTTTTCTCTTTATCAGTTTAGGTAACGTTGTAGGCTTTTGTTTGTGAATCCCAAATTTAAATGTTATCAAAATCAATGCCATGCATACCTGTAATTTGGGTAGTTACTACATAAGTGCTATATTATTAGTGTAATATGTATTGTTTCTATGTAATTATTCTGTTGGTGTGCTAAATAAATAAATAAATATTTTTATCATGTATTGGATAACGTAGGTCTATTTAAAATAATACACTTACCGAATAAATTCATCTTATTGCGCTGCACGTACAGTCCAATCTGTCAGCTTAATTATTGTTCAAACATTGTATTACATTTTTTCGAACATATTTACGGAGCTTATATAATAATATATAAGCTAATGTATATATCGTAATGCTTACAATGAAATGCGAGTGAACACGACATTGTTTGTTTATTTACATATGACGTTAGTCGATGAGATTGGTGTTTTGACATAAAGGATAGATTAAAATGATAAAGGTTTTATTTATTTGGTTTTAATCATACAAATGATTAATATTTCACAATTACATTTAAATTGAGATCTTTTACATCTAATGAACATTCTACCTAAGTAAAAAAAACATAATTACCGTCTAACTGCTTAATATAAGATTTTACTTTAAATCTAACTTAAAAGCATATTGTAGATAATCTAGCTCAACTTTTTTCTTAATCATTTTGCTGGTAAGCCGTCACAATGAAGAAGAATATCGTAATGGGAGAATAGATATCGCCTTCACATTTTTTGCAGGTACTATAGAAGAATAAATATGTAGCCCCAAGACATGCATGCCCACAATAGCGGATTATTTATTGTGGAGTAGTCTTAAACTCAAAAAAAACGTATTCCTTGTGGCAAGAGGAAAAAAAAAATTACTATAAAATTTAGTCGATTATACTATTATTGGAAAGTAGCGGTTCTACTGATAATCCCTAATGCGCGTAATGGACGGACGCAACGCAAAGCAAACTTTGATTGAATGTAACTTTAATTTGCGCTAATTGCAAGATATTTCTATTTATTCAGCTATATTGTATGTTTTTATTATAAAAGAAGACAAAATATAATTTTGCAGTCAGGTTTGTCTCCCTTTCCTTAATATTGACTTCACAATCTTCATTTTAATTTAGGTTATCCTAAATAAAAGTTCTAAGTAATAACCATAGTTCTGTTATTTTAGTGTTTTTAACTTAATAATGGAAGGTGTTGAAGAGCCTCCACTTAATCATGCATCAGTGGATGCAATGAAAGTCACTGTTGTTGTTGACGAAGGCGAAAATGAAAATACCGCTGTGGCTTCGGTAAAATCGGATGTATGTCATAAATCAAACGGAGTTACCGAACCTTCGGAGACTACAAACGTTGCCACTTCACAGCCATCTATTGTGCCATCAGACCACAGCGTTACTAACAACGAATTAACTCCACAAGATGTAGAAAGCAATTCAGATGTGGTGGAGCCAGTAAGTACTGGTGCAGTAGAAGCGGATACAACAAGCATTCAACCTGAGGTGAGCTCACCTGATCAAAATCAGCAACCTCTTGATCAAAGTGTAGATAATGGTGAAAAATCACTTAAAATTAATGATGTGGAAGAGATATGTTCTGATAGTGCACAACTAGAAGAATCTGTTGTTGAAATGGACTCCACAATAGAGCTGTCTACAGACAGAGTCACTTTTGAGACTGAGATTTTTATAGAACCAAATGATAGTGAAGTTATTGATGCTGTATCTTCGACAAAAGAAGACAAAAATACTAATAGTATACTCGGTGAACTTGAACAGAATATTGAGTTTAGTGAAGCTCTTTGTGCATCAGATGTTACCGAAAACATGGAAAATAATAATTGTTCTGGAGGACAAGAGGTATTTAACAATGAGGAATTGCTTGACATACTTGAAGGTAATGATGGAGAACAGTCTGCTTTGACGTCTCCCAAAACACAAAAACGCAAAGTAGACAAGTTACTTGAAACTCAGTTAGCTTTGGAACAACTTTCACGATTGAAAAAAAAATCAAAGAAATCCAGGACTCTTGAAAAGCCTATTAAGGTGAGAAAGAGTGAAGTGAAGCCTAAAGAAGTTATCAAACAAGAGCCTGATAAGTCTTCAGAAGATACAAAAGTAGATAAAAAAGAAGAAAGTTTAGTAAAAACTCTTGTTCAAGAGTGGGATGATGAGGATGCCACAGATAACGAGAAAGCTAATAAGCTATTAGAAGAGAGTGAAAAGTTTCTTCAAACAACCACTGAATTAGTAAAAATACAAGAAGCTGTAGAACAACAAAAAGGGAATTCTGTTAGAACATCTATAGATTCAAATGCACCTGAAGACACACCACCCACATTGAACAAGAGCTGTGAAGGTCAGCCACAGAGAAGACTGGGCAGAGTTATAAAGAAGAAAGTTATATTTGACCCTGATAACCCAGATACATTTACTAAATCTTTAATTAAAAGTAAGGAACATGGTCCAGAAAAAGAACTGGTCCAGCCTAAAAAAATAAAAATTGATCCAGATGTACTCAGGGCCAAGTCAAAGTCACCATTATCAAAACTACAGTGGAAAAAACCTACACCTAAAAGTTCCCAAAGCAAGCAAAATAAAAGATTGACTGAAGTAGATAAACTGCTTATGGATGAAGGAGCTGTCAATATGATCTATCAACTCACTCCAGAGGCACCCAAAGGTAAGAAGAATATGAAAACCAAAGCAGAATTTATAAAGAAAATACAGAGTTCTACACCTGACACTAAAGAAATGAAATTTAGGGAAAGAAAGAAGGAATCTAAGTATGAAGAAGGAGATCCTAAAAAAATCCTTGGAGGTAAACAGAGACATTCTTTAAGCAGTTCTGTTAAATCACCTTCAGTCAGTGAAGATTTTGAGGCTCATAGTGCTGATGATTCCATTATATATAGGCGCCATTCATCGAGTTCATACTCAAGTTCGTGTATGAGTCCGAGGAGGTTGAGTGATGTAGAGGCCGGCACACAAACTACACGCAATGCTACACAAGCTCCAGACAACCATAATAAACCTAGTAAATATGCCAGTGGGAAACAATCAGCAGTTGATGGTTTCATGTCTGAAAACATAGATTTAGGGACTGAAACAATTAATAAAAGTGATTGTTTATCTATAAAAGAAAAGCTTAACTCCAAATTAAACCTTGCCTTAAAAAAGAGAAAAAAAGAAACTAAACTTGATAAACCATCTAAACAAAAAAAACTCGTGAAATCTGATGAAAATATAAATGATTTTGCAGAAAAGTTGAAATACTTGTCAGTTTCTTTTGAGTCAAGAAGATTGGCTCAAATAAATGTTCTGACTCCTGATATCAAATGTGATGTTGCAGTAAGTATTTGGGTTATATTTTTTTAACTTGAGTTCAGTGATTTGTAGTGATGTGTCTAAAGCTCTATATTTACAATTTTCGCAGGTTATGCAAGAATTTCAAAAGGCATTAGCATTTATCAATACCTTAGACAACATTTCTGTGACCTTGTTAACATCCGAGTGTGTAACAACATGTTCAAATCTAGATTTGACATCACTATTGGAAGATAATTTGGAAAAGAGGACAGGTCAAGCATATGAAATAGCTGAGTCAATAAGGTGAGTTATGAAATAAATATTACAAGTAATCTGAGCATTGATATTGCAACCAATTTACAGCTTTGATGTTATAAAGATTGAGATACTTTATTTACATATTTGTTTCTATTTCAACTGTGAATAACTGAAAGGTTACTCATACTCAAAGCCCTGTCCATTCATACTGTCTACTACAGAGCTGTTGCCTATAATGCAAAATGTATATTTATACTTTAAATTAATTTCTATTGCAACTGCATGAATATTTATGCATATTGATTATATTTATAATCAATATCTCTTTTAATTAAGGTTTATATAGTTAAATAATTAAAATATACTTCACATTTTTTTATTATCTTATCTATGAGTATATAAATAAGCAATTAAATAATATAGAATACAACATGAATTTCGAAAATCATATGGCAAGAATGCTATTAGTATTTAGACCCATAATTTCTCATCATCAATGCAGTCCTGTGGACTTATCTCCCAATCCGAGTGCACATGTTCATGTTAGGCTGGGAGGAAAACGCCAAACACGGTGTCGTTGCGGCCATAGTTAGTTAGTCAGTTGGGTGATAGGTCTCTGCACTTACCCTCCTAATTGGGCCATTGATGTAATACTTGTTTGGCTATCAAACCGTTTTAGTTCCATCCAGAAGTCCAGGAGACCACAAAAGCCTGGCTTGAGGGCCTCCTGCAGTGTCTTCGGATCATTCAGGAACTTTGCCCGTTGGTCAGCAACACTCTAGCAGTGAAGCAGTATGTGTGCTGGTGTTTCTTCATTTTCAATGCACCCTCTGCACAGGGGGCTGTCTGTGATGCCAATCTTGAAGAGGTATTTGTTTAGTGTGCAGTGTCAGGTAATTGTGCCTATCACCATCCTTCCTGTTCAGGTGTAATTGATTATGTGATAGGCGTTTGTTCAGAGCTAGTAGAAATTCTTTTGTCTGTCTGCATGATTCCAGATCCATCCACTCTTTTTCATGCTGTTGTGTGGTTTTCTCACACAGCCATGTTTTCAGTTGGTCATAGGGTATGGGTACAATGGGTTCAGGTCCATTTGTTGTTGTTTCCAATCCCTTTCTTGCCAGTTGGTCCGCAGTGTCATTTCCTAGAGATCCACTGTGCCCTCTAATCCACTGTAATGTGACCTTGTTGGTTGTTGAGATCTTTTCGAGTGCAGAGTGGCACTCCAGAATGAGTCCACTGTTAAATTGGTTGCTCTTTAAGGCTTGAAGCACAGAGGCACTGTCTGAGATTTTGCGTTGTTGCGGCCATAAGACGACTGAGCCTTCAGGTGGTGTCTCATAATACCGAGGCGCTATGGTTCAATAGTTAACGCCGTAGGCATGAACACCCAGTATGACGTTACTTGTGTGTAACGTAGTGGTCAGTGTGGCGCTGTAGATGAAGCACCTTGGCCTGACCCTAGACAGTCGATGGGGCCCTCGAGAAAAATTTCGCCGTCTCTACGGTGGTGTGGTGCGATCCATGGCCCTTAATAGGGTGCAATGCTTGACGGGTGCCACCCGCTGCAGAGCTATACTCAACAGCATGCACCAAGTGGTGGACAAACGGATCTTACGAGTACCGCGTGGTATCTTATGAGGCGGCGACACTCTTGACGCGCCTCCCGCCATTCGATCTACTGGCGGAAGTCGAAGCGGCGGTTTTTACCGAAATACACGTCCGCCGGAGGATAGACGGGGTGCGATAGGAAGTATTGTATTTTGAGCAACTCTGGTGTTGTACTTTCAGATGTATGGTGCAAGAGGTCGGGCAGCACAGCAAGTTGTTATGCACTGGCACTCTCGGCGCGTCGGGCGCGGGGCTGGCGCTGCTGGCGCTGAGCGACGTGGTGCTCGCGTCGGAGCGTGGCAGTTTTGGCGCCAGCTTGCATTCTACGTTACTGGAGCCTGGCCTCGGTGTCTTATCCTCACTTAATATTCTGCCACAACAATTAGTGAGTGTACTGTTATTAATATATTGCACTTTTGCTGAAATTTGTATGGCCTGTTCCTGTTTGCTGTCATCCATGTTTCACAAGCAAGTCAGATTGCCTTGCAACTAAACTTAATATCAGGCTACAATGAAGTGTTCTTTAATAAATATCCAAGTTTCTTTTATACATATTATTATAAACAAATTGGTGAAAATAATTTCATCTTTGATTTGGCTTTGTAATATTTTACATAGCTTAATAGGAAAATATTTTATATACTACTCAACAAATGAGTGCAGTGCGGGCGTGGTTGGTAAATGCTTGCCTTTCACACTGCAGGTCTTGGGTTTGATATTTGTGTGCATGAACATGTCTGTTTGTCCTGAGTCTGGGTGTAATTATCTATATAAGTACGCATTTACAAAAGAAAAGTAGTGTATCAGTTATTTGGATTCCATTTCTATAGTACAAGCTCTGCTTAGTTTGGGATCAGATGACCAGATAGTGTGTGAATAATGTCCCAGGATATTATTAAATCATTACTATCTTAAATTAAATGTTATTCCTCAATTTTTCATACAAGCCCCATCTATACATATAATAAAATCGCAGGAAAGTCGAAACTGTACATTAAATATTTTTTTAAAAGGTTACCTGGGGCGTTATCTGCTGTCGATATCGAAGCCAAAAATATAGTTTTTAGAATTTTTGTCTGTGTCTCTGTTTGTCTATATGTAGGTCCGGGCTAAACTCAAAAAGTACTGCATGGATTTACTTCAAATTTTGCATGATTATTACTAAGAGGTCGGGTCAACATATAGGCTACATATTATTACGCTATCACCTACGGTGGAGGAGCTGTGACAATTTATAAAGTTTAACGCGGGTAAAACCGCGGGGCACAGCTAGTATCTAAATATGTATCTATTTATGTTGTTGGCAAAGGAGGTATTCTAAACTCAGGTTGCCTGAGCGATATCACAGCAGTGATAAGGGCGCCCATTGTATTTTATTATTAACATCTGGTTACAAGTTGTTTTTCTTGTTTTAAAAAACAACGCTCGCATTAGGGGAATCTAATCCGTGTGTCGCGGGGTACTTTACAAACATATTAGCCAGACACAAATTTCATCCAGTCTCATCCTCTCCATCTCAGAATAACTATTTATGGATTACACAAATAGTTGTCCGGCGCGGGACTCGAACCCGCGACACGAAGCGGTGAGGCGACTGTCTTAGCCGCTGCGCTACACGTGCAGTCTGCACAAAGATTGATACTTAGAATAACAACTACCAATATATGGAAGACGCAAACGCTTCATGAATAACTTCGAATAACTTTTATGATCAATAAAATCATGTGTTTATGGTGGCTATTTTATTATAGACAATATGAAAACAATTTAATTCAAAAGGTTCATTATATGAAGCGCACAATCCGAATAATGAATAAAATAAAAAAAAACTAACTTTATTTTTGATATAATTATTCTTTTATTTAATATTCTATAAAAATATTGAATAAAAATATATATACAGGAACAGAGTCCTCCGGAGCCCTGTCCAAAAGCACTGCGTTTTGAATCAGGTTCTTGACCCAACCACCTAAGCCTCTTTAGGTGTTTTTCAAGGCTCTGCTATTCAACTATTGGCAGAAACGACAATCAGCATAATGATAGCCGAGTCAACATCCCCCAATGTATATTATATTACTATTATTATTGTTACAGTTAAATGATATGATCGTTTTTGGTCGTCGGCTGTCGGCGTCGGAAGCTTTGCAAGGCGGACTGGTCAGTCGCACTCTATGGCCAGAGAATTTCAACCTACAAGTCCAGAACATCGTCAAAGACATCACCAGCCAACCGGCTCAGGTGAGTTAATATTCTTCGTAACTGTCCTCTTCTCCGACCCGTTGGCAATACGCTTTCCATCCTATTCCCTCATAAAGTAATTCCGAAATATGCGCGTGCGCTATGCCGCCATTGTGGACGCAAATGTGCCGTTTAGGGCACAGGCAGGACTGGTATAGAGCGTTCAAATCATAGTTGACGTTTCCACAAAACTCGCCCGTCTTGCACAATGGAAGAGAAGAACATCGGTAGACGCGAATATCGCTGTCTTCGATAGGCGTCAATTTCCAATGGTTAGGTTCGCGACATCGGCAATTAAATGATATCTTGGGAGGTACGAGCTGGGTGCCGTTGTGATGCATCTGTTCAAGCTCGTCGGGGTTCATGGTGGGGCGGGAAGACTCCACGCGGAGCGCTGGCTCGGACACGCCGCATTCGGGCCAGTCGCTAACAGGTCCACAGAACTGAAAGGTTCAAATTGCTGAAGTTAATATGAGAGGTCTAAAGCTAACAATTACAAAAACCTTCATTGGAACACTTAAATTATTGACCCTAACTTCTAAGCCTTGGGATCGATTCCGACCCAGTATAACTATTGCCAGCATTACTAGTTCTGTGTCTGGGTGTAATAGGTAAATGTCTGACTGTGCCTAGTTTGGGATAGATGCAGTGCGTTAATTGTAACAAAATAAATAAGAAAAACATTGACGCCTTTTTATTTTATTTAGTAGTGACTTGGTATTATTTTCACAACTTCCTCAATATGTATAATCTTGAGGGAGTCGTGAAAATCATACTTCATCCACCATTTTGTAATGGCGGCCATCTTGCATTTAAAATTCTTCTTTCCCTTTCATATGCTACCCATATTGAGGGAGTTGTTTAAAAATATGTTATCTTGTATTTTTTGGCGGCGGCCATCTTGGACAAATTTTTATCAAACATAGCTCTCTACTAATCCACCTTTCAAACAAAAAAAACAAAATCGGTTCATCCGTTCGAGAGCAATGATGCTGCCGACAGACGAGATGAGAGCTAGTAGTCGAGATATCCTATTGGTTAGACCAACGGTCTAACCAATAGGCTATCTCGACTACTAGCCACCAATTAATTTTATTCATTTATTTACTCATCAACAATTTGCATTGTGTTTGAATCCATATAGAATACATATTAATTAAATTATACAATATAAAAAGCAATAAATTGAAATAATAACAAAACAACAAAATAAAATAATACGATACAATAGTCCACATATTAAATTTAAATAAAATAAAAACAAACTACAAAACATTAATTTATCACGTCATTACAAATAACATTAAGATTATAATTGGGTTTTACAATTCAGTCACAGCATAAAAACACTTCTCCAATAGGAAGGAAGGCCTTGTTTTAAATATGTTCGTATTGTAAACTGTTTCCTTCAAAGATGCTGGTAACTTATTAAATAATTCCACTCCTTGGTACTGAGGGCAATGTTTAATAATATTTGATTTAGGAAACATGTTATTTTTAATAGTTTTCCTTTGCGTATTCTATCTATGATCTCTTTCTTCTTTTGTTTCATATCTGTGTATGTATTTAGCAAAATTACTAAGAATTAAGAAAATATAAAGACTTTGTACTGTTAGTATTTTTTATTTAACAAAATATCTCGTACTTAAAACGGCGAAAGAAAACGTCATAAAACCTGCATGTCTGAGAGTTTCCAAAGATGTTCTTGATGGCATGTGATGTCCGACCACCCGTACTAGGCCAGCAATGTGAGAGGAGGCCTTTGCAAATCCTGTAGGGGGACAGAAATACCAATCATCATGGCTCATTGCTAGTGGCTCCTACGGGTCTTTAAGCGATCGGTGTGCTTAATCCCTTGGTCATTCAATCAGTATAGGGTGACTGTTAATGTGGTTTCATTTCTGAGTGCCTCATTTCTTAAGTGATCGATCTCAGCTGTAACCATTAAACAACAGGCAGTCGTTTATCCATGTCAACGGCCACTACCGACGCGATTAACCTTTTCAACGCCAGTCAAGTCAATATGACAAACCAAAATGTACCCAGCCACAGTCACGACTACGTAGTGGATAAAAGAATTGAGCGCCTCCTGTTTTGAAGTCTGTAAAGAAAGTAACCTGTAAGTGCGCTCGGTTGTTGAGCGGGATGGTCTGGTGCGGCGGCGCGGGCGCGACGCAGGCGGTGCGCTGCGCACAGCGGCACAGGCGCACGAGCGCGGGCGCGCGCCAGTAGCGCGCCAGCAGCGCCGCGCACGCCTGCCGCGCTCCGCACGCGCCCAGCCCGCGCTCGCTCTCCTCCTGCACAGCCACACTATTCTTTACGTTGCTCTAACGATTAACTGGCGGCAGTCCTGCTATCGATAAAAGTTTTAAAAACGAAGCGTATAATTATTTTATATATTGTGGACACGGGTCTCCAATCGCGATAACGATTTAAGGCAAATCATTACCTTTAGGTTACCCGACGTTTCGGCATGGATTACAGTACATGAGTAATAAACATACACTTCAATTTTGCATCTATAACAATAAACGAAGACATCGAAGTTCGTCTGAAAAGTGTCTCCTTAACATGTCGTTTTCTTTCTGCTTTGACTAAAAAACTGCTAAGTATTTTTAAACCAACTAAAAAAAATGTGAGCCGTCACGGGACGCCTGGCAGATGTGAAACATCGACATTATTTTGTAAAAGTAATATGCAGAAAAGAACATATTGTGATAGGAACTAAATATGTCATAATGATAAAATAAAAAGTCGATTGCGCATGTGTCGCCACGCCAGAAATCTGTTTTACGTGCGGCTATAGATGTTTCACGTCAAAAATAATATTTTAGATACAGCTTTATTGAATTTAACAGACGATTTGCCATCCTCCTGCCACGTTTTTAGACAAGATAGACAGAATATTTTAAAAGCTATTGTTAGAATATATGAATAAAATTATACCTATATAACTTCATAGATCTGTATTCTCATATCACCAAATAATGTTATAAAGCTATTGTTAGAATATATTAATAAAATTATACCTATATAACTTCATAGATCTGTATTCTCATATCACCAAATAATGTTATTTTATAAACACACAAATTCAAAACGCGGCACTTGTAGCACCTGCAAATTGGTTTTCACTTTATATTGGTATCGAAAATTTAGTAATTAATATAAAAACATCAATTCGTATCAATAAATATACGATTAACTTTCGTGGTTTATATATAAAAACGAGTACGTTTGGAAAGCGCACCGGTTGGTACTTACTAGTCCATAGTAATATAAAACGGGCTCATTTTCGTACCCTTTCGCATTTACACACATGCATAATAAAAATACCAAGAAAACGTTGAACCACATTTGTAATTACTACTCTAATGCGTATTTACTAAATGAAACTGTTTGATAGGTCGCGGCTGACGACGGTCGCGACCTGTATCGATAAGATAACCTTATTGTCAGATAATTGTAGATCTCTGAATGTTTGGAGATTTATGACTCGGTCTAGTGTAAGATTTGACTTACTATGATTGGTATTCGCATTAACATGGCACTAGAGGTATAAGGGACTGCAGCCTGATTTTATAGTGAAGAATTTTTGTTGTTCTGAGCAGCATATATAGTTGTTCTGAGCAGCATATATAGTTGTTCTGAGCCTGAATATACTTTCAGTCCGGCAATAATATGTTTGAAAAGAACCCGCGAAGCAGGCGTTATTTTTAAAAAGTCTAATAGTTTACACTTTATTGCACCGTCGAACCATAACATTGGAACATAAGTTAACTTATATTACGAGTATGAGGTACAAACGGCGGTCTTACCGATAATATAGCAATCTATACAATAATGTTAATAGTATTTAGAAATAATCTTAATAGAATCAGTATGTCTAGGAAGACGAAACAATCTGGTATGCTAGTGCAAACATACCGTCAGTTCACGGTCTTTGTATAGAATTGTCTATTTGTACAAAGATAGTCAGTTGATTATTCCTTATTTCCTTAGAAAGCATTGTCAGAAACTGAATTTACGTTGCATATATTGTCAATATTAACTGATATGTTTAATTGATGGACTAACTTGCGGCCCTTATAACACGTGAAATCGTAGTGCGAGAATGATATTTTAACAGCATTCAAATATGTTTATTTTATTTTCAGAACATTTTGCTTAAAAAGCAAATGTTGAACATGAAGAAGAGTGGTTCCGAATCTACATTCCTGTCGTGTTTGGAGAAAGAGCGCGACTTGCTCATACAGTACTGGACCTCTGCCGAAGGACAGAAGATACTACACGCAGTACACAACTCCGCCTAAACATACTGCCGGTTTATTAACAATTGAATGCTAATATATTGTATATAAATGTAATGGGTAGAAAAGCCTTAAATCTTTATTCAAAATACCTATTATGTTATTCATAAAACATAAAATTGGTAAATAGTAAAAAGGGCTACTTAAAATATTGTTTATTTTATAAAAAATCGAATAAGTTCATTTAGTTAGCCTGTTATTGTTATAAGCGACTTGTTCTCAAACAAAATTAATTAAGAAACTATTAAAAGGGAAGTATGACTATGAAGTAGTTGTGGTTTGAAAGTTTTTATTATAATTTGACAGATTGTCAGACTGACATCAAAATTACTGTAAGTTATTATATTGTGGAGCTCTACGATTGTATTGGGAATATGTATGGTGGGTAGACTGCAAAGTCCGTAAGCATACGTGTACGTGAGACAACTTCGTATGAAGTTTAGGTTCGGGTGACTTATGCTCTGTGTAGTTATTAGACACCGCGCAGAAGAGACGCTCACGAATTCTGTAGTTTGTATGTGACATAAGAATGCTTTTCCAATGTCATTCCATATCAGAGTTAAACATAACTTTATTAAAAAAATAACCAACTATTACTACAATCCAAATATTAAGTTTGTTGGATCCTGTTGAAAGGATATGAAAGGAAATAGTATTGATAATAAATCATTTAGATTACACTTCTCCGTAACAACAAATGTGAACACAAGATTACAGTTTTAATGGAGAGCAGTGCGACAGGTATGTCTTTTTCGCAGTATTAACAAACCGTGGCACGTCTGCGCGGTGCCCAAATACTTGGTGTTAATTAGATTTTAGTCATAGATAATTATTGTTATAGATTAAATTGTTTATGTCCTTGTTTTAGTTTTACGAGTTTATAATTTAACTTTAAGCATAATTTTTGTTTTGCAGCCAAAGTTCGCATTAATGGCATTATTTAGAAAGCATTGTCGGAAACTGAATTTACGTTGATTATATTGTCAATATTAACTGATGTGTTTGGTTGAGGGACTAACTTGCGGCCCTGATAACACGTGAAATTGTTGAAACCTGTCTGTGACGATAGTTACGGGGAGTTACAAGCTTGATAAAATCTGACACCTGGTTTTACTGGTTCAGTTATCTGTTCCCTATGGGTTGCGAGGTTAGGTAGCAGACGCTAGACGCGTGTAACTCGGGTAGCTGTCAGGGTTAGACTGAGCCAACCCGCGGGAATGACACGAATAAGATATTGTCAATATTATATATACCCAACTTCATACAGGTAAAGTGATAAATGTTACTAAGTATAGTGTAAAGTAATGTTTAAATGTGTACATTAAAGTCTATAAGATTGTCAAAATTACAAGTAATGGTGTTCTTTGAAAGTAATAAATGAAATGAGTTCAGCTGTTCTGTTAAATATTATTCGATATACATACATTTTGTATTAAATTATACCTAGACATAAACTATTTGTTTTGTTTCAAAAAGTGCCTTTTAAATTATCTATAAATGTCACTTGTACTATAAATTTAATGGTTATATTTAGGAGTCTATGATTAATAAAGTAGTGCATACGACATCACATTTTATATCCAAGCGGACCTAGCCGTATTCTTAGATCACTCACGCACTGAATTTCATTAGGTATGTCATGTACAGTTTCGCGATCTCTTGTGTTAACCTTTTGCAACAGTTCCACAGTGTCACAGTACAGCGACAAAAGTACCCAGTAACGCCACGATACGAATACATAGTCTGTGGCGCGCTGGGTACACTTTGCTTTGTCATCAATCTGTGGTCAAAAGGTTAACAATAGTGTGATCTTTGCGATAACCATAAGTTTGACACCTGACATCCAAGTAGGTAAACACTGAGGACCAAGAGACGTTTAAGAATACGGCCAGATATAAATCACTTATTTCTTGTTGCATTGTATATAAAGATAATGAAGATTATTTATATAGTTCCTCAATCCTAGAGAAACATTTTGTGACAGAACACATCGTCTTATGAGAAATGCTCATCGCATAAATTTCGCAATGCAGAACCTAAATAGCAATTCACCACAGAGTACAAAGTAGAGATGGCGGTAATAGCCAAGAATTATGATAAATATATACATAAGAGTTCAAAAATATAACCGAAGGACCACATGAAATCTCTGTTAAAAACGTCGACCGAATATTATATACTAAAACTGATATACTATGTGATCAATTCTGGGGGAGGTTGGGATAATGTTTTAGTTTCACTTCTAGGTACTTTGTTGCCCATTTGAGAAAGATATAAGAGCTTAACGTATTTTCTCTCTAAGTGGACCCCAAAATGGTAATATACAAGACGAAACATAAGTGGGCGTATCTTAAGGAGCCCTATCTGCCCATGAAACTAAGCTAATTAAAGCTATTGGTAGGGTAGTACAAGTGCCAGGGTAGACGAAGGTATTTTTTTAAACAAGGTGTCAAGAAACGGCCTTCCTTTGTCCGCTCATAATAATTATACCATTATTGACCCAGGCATAATACTTTTTTTTTACGTTGTTTTAAATGAATATTTTCTATAGGAAAATGCCGTTGTAAAGGGACAAAACAAAAATGCATTGTTTGTTTTATATGTGACATACATTCTTAAACCACGAAGTTTGTTTTATTGCTACCTAATGTAATGTCTATTAGCAAAAAGATTAATTTATGATGAATTTTGTACCTATATATCATATTATTATATAGCTAGTTACATAATACTAATAATCGAACACAATATGATGAATTGGTGTACATTTATAAATTTCAGGAGATAGTTTCAGGCGGACCCTTTGTAGCGTCATCCCAGCTTGCGCCTACAAAGCAGAAAGTAATCATACAAAAATACTGATAAATAGGCCACATACATTTCCAAACACCCGTATATTACAGAGGCACCGCACTAAAGCAGGCGACACTTCCAAGACTAACATTCGATCTTACGCTTGCCCCCTTTCATTATAGTGTTCACATTTGGGACATATAAAGCCGTTTCATGTAATTCTGTTATACCCTGCATTGGCCGTGTGAACCATCGGGTATCCATCAGGGTTGCGTAATCAATAATTCCAAACTACTGAAACACCTGAAGACATTTTTCCAATACCTGTGCCTCTAGCACGAGTTCCTGCAGTTTACTTACTCGATCACACGAACAGTTTCCTCCCATACATTGAGCACCAGCGCCTCTCGCGGAAACCATTAAGAACTAAATCTCTGGTGCTCAATGTATGGGACGAAACTATACGTGTGATCGAGTAAGTAAACTGCAGGAACTCGTGAGGCACTGTTCTATTTACTTTAATGAGTTACTGCATATTTTTTTGTAACTGGTGAGATACTTATTTTTGAACTCTTCTGTAATAGTATGTAGCGTGGTTAATTTTCATGACAAGAGAATTTATAAGAGGTGCCGTATGTAGTGTGGAAAATGAGTTGTTTTCTGTATTGAAATTATGCTAATTAATCACGTTGTCCATTGTATACATGAAATGTTTGCTCTGCACTTAATAAACATTACTAATTATTTTAAAGTCTCTATTGTGAGTATGACCTTATAATTAATGTTTAAGTTATTTACATCTTAAATATATGCCAATAATTATTCACATATCATCTCATATTCTGCATTTAAGTATTATAAAGTTTTGTTTCACTAGCGTACCAAATAAAGCCACTCTCATTTTATATTCCTGGTTCATATTCCATCCGACCATATTTTTAATTTAGTACAAACTGTACAGAAGTTTGGATATAGTATCTTAGTAACTATTTTCATGAGAAAATTCAATGATATCGTTTATAAATGTAGCATTGTGGTAATGTTCTTTTAAATTCGGGCTTAGTCTTAAGACAGATTATATGTCACATCGTAGTATGTGGAGAGTATAATTATAACCTAAGTACTAAAATGTCTTTTATTTTACACTAGCTGTGCCTGGCGGTTTTACACGCGTTAAATTTTATAAATTATCATAGCTCCTCTTCCGTAGGAAATAGCTTGATAATATGTAGCCGATATGTTAACTCGACCAAAAAATGTTAACTAAATCCTTGCAGTTCTTTTTGAGTTTAGCCCGGACATACATACAGACAAACAGACAAGAATTCTAAAAACTATATTAGAGCTGGTTCACATTAGGTCGGACCGACAGTTTGCCGTTCACCGACTGCCGGGTGTTGCTGTTCTCACTAGAGGCCGCCGACCCGGCCTAATGTGAATATAACTGTCGGTACGGTCGCTTTACTGCCCGGCCTGGGTCATCACAAAACAGTCTTTCATATAGGATTGACGACGACGACGTTTTCATTGCAATGTGGTATTTAAATAAAAGGCAGAAAAAAAGAAACAGGAAATATTGGGTGCATCCAATAATTGCCGAGCGAAATGAAGTTGGAACTTTTAAACTTTAATAAGCGAATTAACAAATGACGAGCGAAAGTTTTATAATAACTTAAGAATGTCTATTCCTTTCTTTGATGACTTAATCGCAAAAGATCATTTCCATCGCCGCCGCTTCGCGCCGACAAATGTGAACGGCGCCATACTTGCTAGTACGCCAATATTATGTCCGATCCGACAGAAATCGTGGCCGGACGGTGTGCGTCACGATTGCTCCGCCACGTAATCCAAACAGAAAAAGAAATCGCTATATTTTTTGTCAAAATTAGTCAAAATCGAAAGGAATAAACCAAAACTTTGTCAAAGCAGAAATAAAGAAGTAACAGGGGTTTTAAGTTGGCCGCGCGAACGTAACGTGCACGATTGCGCGGCCATGGAGATCTTAATTGAACATTTCATTTGTCAACAATTGTCAAAAAAAGAATTATAAGACTAAGATCAATATTTCACGATATATTCACCTTGGAAGTTATGGCCGCGCAATCGTGCACTTGATGTTTCTTTAATCTCGATAATTTCTTAAAAACTTAAGATATCATGCAGTAAAACTGTTACCAGAAGAAAGGTTTTAATATGTCAAAAGTACCGAAAGCATTTCATGCCACCAAAGTTTATTTGAACTGACGAAATCAAGGCAAAACAAAAGTTTCGTGGCCGCGCAATCGTAACGTTACTTTGAACGCTGATATCTCATTATCTATAATTGTTAAGATTTCGGTGTTAACATCCATTTATTCGTCATAACGTTTTACCCTCAGGACAATTTTCTACGCGTGTAATCTCAAAAATAATGATATCTCTTATAATGTTCGAGTAGAGTGACCATAATTTCTGTTAAATATGGGGATATCTTTTGCTCTACTAGACGAAAATGTATTCGTTAGGAATAATTGTTGGAGAATAGGCTAAAATAAAAGAGTTTAATGCACTTTCCTTTTTCCGTTAGTCAAACGACTTTTATGTTTTGTTATGTATTGACGAGTTATAATTTTATCAATGAAACAGTAATGGTAATGGCAACAGTATTTCTTGAGCTGGAGTTTCGACCATTTACGTAAAATCGATAAAGTAAGTATAATTATTACGAATTCGCTGTGTGGTGATGGCGTAGAATATCATCACCCCATCTCATCCCGTGGGGCGCCTAGAAATCGTCCTGAAGGAAAACCTACCAGAGAACGAGCAGCAGCGTTTTTCTGTGAACTTTGCGGAGGATTTTGTCCAACATTGGACGTAATTTGGCTGACATGGTGAAGTATAATGTTTTTACGGTCATAAATTATACGAAATATAACGCGATCGGTTCCCACATTTGGTTCCTAGTTTAATATGTATTTCAAATTAGGAGTCAGATTTTCGTGGGTTAGTAATGCTAGAAATATAAAATAGAAATGTACAGACTCCAGCAAATCAAGTTACCCCAATCTGTCAAATTTCCCCTATTGAAAGTGAACCTTATGCTTTTGTGATAAAGTTGAAAATCTATAAAAGAAATGTGACAGATTGGGGTAGCTAGATGTGCTGGCGTCTGTACATAATTCGAAATATAAATTTTCTCTCAAAATGAAAATAAATAGAATTGCTATTCCGCAGGTAGAGTCCCTCCGTTCGAGTCAGTTCTAAAATCATCACACGTAGCTTTGAGTTCATAATTGTTTACTGCCTATTAACCGAGCACATTTTAAATTCTTTTCTTTTTCTTTTCGTTTTAAAAAGACAACGCCCAAACTTGGGAATCTAATCCCTGTGTCGCGGGGTACTTGACTAGCTGTGCCCCGCGGTTTTACCAGCCTTAAATTTTATAAATTATCACAGCTCCTCTCCCGTAGACCTCTGTGCAAAATTTGAAGTAAATCCATGCAGTACTTTTTGAGTTTAGCCCGGACAAACAGATAAACAGACGAAAATTCTAAAAACTATTTTTTTGGCTTCGATGTCGATTGTAGATCACGCCCCAAGTATCCTTTTTAAATAACATTCAATGTACAGTTTTGACATTCCTACGATTTTATTATATGTATAGATATAGATAAATTACTGGAGAACAAGCAGCAATGTCGCGTCATGTCATCATGTGGTGAAAACAGAACTAAGTTCCATTTTTTGGCCTTGTTTTGTATGGCATGATTTGAACATGTGTATAGAAGAAAAGAATGTTGTATTGAACTGTCTTATCTTAGCCAATTCTCCAACAATGATTCCTAACAGGTACATTTTCGTCTAGTAGAGCAAAAGATATCCCCATATTTAACAGAAATTATGGTCACTCTACTCGAACATTATAAGAGATATCATTATTTTTGAGATTACACGCGTAGAAAATTGTCCTGAGGGTAAAACGCTATGTCAATCTGATTAGGTTAATATTACGAATAAATGGATGTTAACACCGAAATCTTAACAATTATAGATAATGAGATATCAGCGTTCAAAGTAACGTTACGATTGCGCGGCCACGAAACTTTTGTTTTGCCTTGATTTCGTCAGTTTAAATAAACTTTGGTGGCATGAAATGCTTTCGGTACTTTTGACATATTAAAACCTTTCTTCTAGTAACAGTTTTACTGCATGATATCTTAAGTTTTTAAGAAATAATCGAGATTAAAGAAACATCAAGTGCACGATTGCGCGGCCATAACTTCCAAGGTGAATATTTCGTGAAATATTGATCTTAGTCTTATAATTCTTTTTTTGACAATTGTTGACAAATGAAATGTTCAATTAACAAAAAGATTTAGATCTCTATCCCAAGTAGTTACTGAGATCTCCATGGCCGCGCAATCGTGCACGTTACGTTCGCGCGGCCAACTTAAAACCCCTGTAACTTCTTTATTTCTGCTTTGACAAAGTTTTGGTTTGTTCCTTTCGATTTTGACTAATTTTGACAAAAAATATAGCGATTTCTTTTTCTGTTTGGATAACGTGGCGGAGCAATCGTGACGCACACGGCTGGACGTACGGTAAAAGTGTCGGCTCCGACAGTTTGGTCGGGTCGCCTTAATGTGAACGGCGTTATTGACATACATACGCCAATATGGAATCGACACGTTTGTCGGGCCGGTAAAACTGTCGGTCCGACCTAATGTGAACCAGCTCTAATTGTCTTCGATATCGATTGTTGATCACGACCCAAGTATCCTTTAAAAAAATATTCAATGTAAAGGTTCGTCTTTCATTAGGAATAATAAAATAAAAAGTGTGCTCCAGTTAGAAAACGTTTTATAGATATGTATTACACTTTATCTGCTACATTAGAAATTATAGGCTTAGGTCTAGATTTGAACAACAATTTCTTCTTAACAAGCGCTTTCACTTTATACGACGTTTCGTCACCGACAAGAACTTTTTCGATGACCGCCATCGGCTGCTCCAGCTTAGTCTCTTTCCCGGTGAGAATGTGGTGGCCCAAAACCAGCACCGGATGTCGGTTTCTGTTGTAGTAGTGCAAGTCGCCGACGACTATCGCGTGGGAGGAGCCTTCCTTCTTCGTCTGGACTAGACCCTGTAGCTCCACGATGGCCCATTCCGGAATTCCTCCCGCGTCACTTTTACTGGGAAAGAAACAGATTGGTAAATTCTCGCGTCGAGGAATTGGAGTGGGATAGGAAATTAAACTAGAGAGTTTTGTTATTGAGTTTTATTAGAATACATGTGTTTGGAGACGTTCAGCATCGGAACTTCTTGAAGAGCGGGTGCTTGTTGCCGGCGCGGCGCTCCAGGTAGAGCGCGTCGTCGGCGCCCGCCAGCGACGACAGCGCGCCGCCGCGCCGCGCCACGCCGCCCGGCGCGCCCTCGCGCTCCTCCTCGCACTCCGTCTCCGACGCGGCCAGCACCTGCGCGCACGGGGCTACACTACAGGGCTTGCGCAAACATAACGTTTACATGCTCTCAGGCACGGGCGTGTAAGGGCCAGCGCAGACAGAGAGGAGCGCAGCGGAGAGCATTTTATTAAGGCACTAGAAAATCAACTTTAAAATTATTTAAATAAAGTGTATGTATGCTTGAACATTATAATGCGCGAGACTGCGCGAGCATTTTGTCAGGTTCAAGCATATATGCACTTTATTCCTATAGCTCTAAAGTTGATTTTCTAGTGCCTTGAAAAAATCCTCTCTGCTGCGCTCCTCTCTGTCTGCGCTGACCCTAACACCGTCAATTTACGCACGCTTGACTTGGGGATAGGGCGAGGCGAATGGACTTTGAGAGGGAGATATATGCGGATGAAGATAGAAATAGAGAAGGTTATTTTTCGTATATTACTGTAGGGGCAAGAGAGGTGTGAGCACACATTTTCTTTCTCTCATAGCCAGTTACGTTTGAAGTTTTACTTCAGTCGTGTGGTCTCTAAATAAAGCACACGTATTTTGCCAGTAAAATCCCAATAGTACTTTTTTTTAACGCCAACCCAGGATTTCATAGTCTTCGATTGGCGACGCTACCGCCACACAGTGGGCTGGATTTGAACTTTCATAAACATTTTCTTTTAATTTTTCGAGTGCTTATTTTTTCCATGGTTGTGCTTCGGAAAACTAAGTACATGCTTTGCATTTTTGCACATTGCAAAAATTACGGAAAAAGATTGCTAACGGCTCACAATGAAAAGTTTTTTCAAAATTTTTTATAGTGTTGATTGACATTAAAATCGGCGATAACTCAGATATCGCACGCTTGCGCCTTATTTCCTCGTAGGTGATTTTACTACAATTTATTTTTTAATAATATTTTTTTATTATTTTGTACACACGGCTACATAACATTGTCAAGATATACTCCAGTATAAGCTGATCTCATGTTGTATAGGATTTCCATAGAATGTGAGGTCAGGTTATAACAACCTCTGGGGAAGGCATATGTCCAGCAGTGGATGATCAGGTCGATGATGTGTGAAGTCATATAGTAAACGATAGTGTATGTTTGAATGTTATACTCCTGATTAGTAGTTTCTTAGCATTGACCAAATATTCACTTACCTGTTGGAGTAACAGTCCCTGTTCTTCTCTCGTCCCATAGTAGAGATCAGGCTCTGTATCCATACCTTTTAACTCTGTGATAACCTGTGAATAAATTAATATGGCTTTAAAAATATATTGCACTGAGGGCCAAATATAATTGCTTAATATTGATAGTTTCTGAAACCAAGCCTGTAGACATGGATTCAATTTTATCAGTCCCTTAGGCATGGAATCATAAAAGTATGATGGCGTAACAAATAAATCAACACTGTAAGCATGGAATCATTTTGCAGCTACAATGATGTTGCATACAGTTGATCATTTATGTAGACATTTTGTTCCATTTATGATGTGACTGCAAATAGATGATCAATTCTATAGGTATGAAATCAGTGTGCTCTATAACGCCGTTTCCAAATGGCTCCAATAGAGTCCATTGGAGCCATTTCTTATATAAAAGGTCGTTATAAATATGTAGTTGATCTATTCTTTACGCATGAAAAAAAATTAGCTCTCTCTATTTATATGTTGCAAATGAAAATTCTATGATGATGTTCCAAATATGTAGTTGATTTCTTTCGTGGGCATGTATTTAATCAGTTTGCCCTACTACATAAGAGAAGACAAATTAAGGGGAATGTTTCTCTGTTCATCCTAGCGCCAAAACTACTGATCTATGGCAAAAAAGAAAGGCGCCTTGATAGTGCAAATATTATATATTATATGACGACATGCTAAATCCAATATGACGAATATAGAAATTGAATTCATAATCAATATATTCATGATTTATGACTTTGAATTATGATTGAGAACATATCTTACCTTGTAACTGTAACCCTGATTGACCAGAAACCGCTGTCGCTTTCTACTGTATGCCATTTCCAACGTGTCCTGTGATACTAATGTGTAAAAGAACGCATTATATTCTTCTGCTAAGGCACCTTTTTTAGCTCGCAAGATACGACCTGAAATCGAATAATAACAAATGGTTACTACTATCCTTTGAGAAAGAAAATAACATAGGCTGTAAATGAATTGAAACTTATTTGTTAGCCTTTAGTTTCTATGTTGTCTATCTTGGACACTAAATGTTTGTATACAGTCAGAGTAAGTATAAAACATGTGATCGCGAAGAGCTCATATCCGCCTTTGCCTCTTGTGTAAGAAAGGCTAGTTTCCTTTAATTCAGCTGGAAGCTTATGAATTTATCGGAATCAGTTTTAACGCCAAATTTGTATATTATGATCCGATAGGTAGGTAGGTTTAACGATAATTGATACGTCAATGGAAAGCCAGTTATAATGTATATAATTTCTGTGAATGTATTGTTATCTGAGAAGCCTATATATTCGTTTGAATTAAGTATTGAAATACAAATTACGGGATTTTTAAACGTAACACCAGAGAAATACAAATTCGCAGTGCAATATTCACAATTTCCCAGAGTGAGCAAACTTGACTTTAGCTCAACGGCTTTAAGTAACAAAATGGTAGTGGGATGTAATAATAAAATTAACCAAATTTTGACACAATTACTTATTTTAGGAATCAGATAGGTATCAATTAGTTTACTGATCAACTGAACACAGACAAAAAATTGCTTTATAAAGACAACAATGGACAGTGGTACACTGACAAGTTTTGGATGGATATAAAAACATTCAATCAATCAAGATTTTTGTTTACTTTACCTAATCGCTGAGCTTCCTGCCGCCGGGAGCCACCGTGAGATGAGATTTGAATCAAAACGTTCGCTTCGGGTAAATCAAAACTAGTGTCGGCGACTTTACTGACAAATATCGTATTGACTTTGGGATTGAATTTGAAGTTCTGCAATATCTGAATCCTCTCGTTTTGTGACGTGGGTCCGTAGATGTAAGGCTTGTTCATCTTGACGGCGTAGTGTCGCAGTGCGAACACGTTGTCCGAGAACACAATGGTCTTGTCGCCGCGCCGCTCGTGGTAGCGGATTAAGAACTGACAAGCACGGAACTTGGATGGATTCATTACGTACAGCAACATTTTCTTGTTTATTCTGGAATGGCGAACACATTTGGAAATGAATAGGACATCGATGGATTATTTTGGAATAATCCTTCAGCTTTTGTGAAACAAGATCAAGAAAGGTACAATGGAAAAGACTACTAGCCTTGAGGCCCAGTCATTTCCCTGATAAATCCTACTCGTCATGTTTGTTACTCTTTCACGCAAAAACTTCCGAACAGATTTTGATGAAACTTTGTAGTAATATAGGTTATATATCCGAATAACACATAGGCTATAAATTATAAAGTATAACACGCGTAAAACTGAGGGGCACAGCTAGTACTAAAATAGCAAACAAATTTAATTACAAAGACAATACATTTGGCTGTTAGAAAATACCTAAAGGATTAATACTATTGACACGTTTAGGCGAAAACAATAAAATCAAAGCCCGAGACCAAATAGCAGAATTTGGATTAGCAAAGTCCAAATTCTATTATTTCTGACCCCCAAAGTGTTACTAAGAATATTTTCTTCCAGCCCCATAGGTCTCTTTATCCTAAGGAGTATTAGAATGATGCATAAGCTCAACCCATGCTTGCACAAAAATCGTTCAGAATGGCAGCCTTTACTCACTTAGCTGCGGAACTGTCTTGCTTCAGTCAACTTCAACCATAAGAATGGAATAACCAGACTAACATTGGATTATTAAGTTTAATGATATCCTACAAATTACAATTGTTTGTCGCAGGATATTGGGTTAACTGTGTGAAAAACATTTGCTTTTTTGTTTAAGAATCCTTTCAAAATACCTATGCCTAGATTACTAACCTTCTCACTTATCGCATGGGAAGCTACTACCCTCTGACTCATGTGTTCAAGCCGCCCACGAAGTTTCTGACACGGCTTAACGACTGTTGCCTAATGAGTACAACCGGGACCGACAGCTTAACGTGGCCTCCAAAGCATGGAGATGCTCAGAAATAAAACCACTTGGGTGGTCACCCATCTATGGACTATCTGCGAGCCATGCAGACCGGCAAGAGCATCTAGCTCTGAGCGCCTGGGTTCATGGGTAGCAGCTTACGAGCATTAAGGCTACGTTCTGCTAACTTTGACGGTCACCGTAGCCTAGTTGGTAGTGCTACTGCCTACGAAGCTGGTGATCCTAGGTTCGAATCCCGGTAAGTGCAAATATTTGTGTGATGAGCACGAATATTTATTTCTGAGTCATGGATGTTTTCTATGTACATATACATAGAAAACATCCATGACTCTGAACATGAGTATTTATCTATCTATATAAGTATGTATATCGTCGCCTGGTACCAATAGTACAAGCTTTGCTTAGTTTGGGGCTAGGATGATCTGTGTGACATTGTCCCTGGATATTATTATGTTATTATTATTAACTATAGAACTCATACATACTTCTGTATGAGATACTCGCGGTAGAACTCCGGTGTCATGGGACACCACACCTCGGCGCACTGCACGCGCGCGATGAACCCATTCGCCTGAAGCTCGAGCCAGTTCGCTTCGTATAACTTTGGACCGATCAGGAAGTTCAAATCTGCTATTTTGTCGTCCTCACGCAGTAGGGTAGCTGTTAAACCTGGATAACAGTTCATTTAAATTTTCAGGGTAATATAAAACAAGGCACCATATTTAAGGTTGTCAATAAAATGAACCTATTAGTTTACGTTTTAAAAAAACATTAGTACAGCATTAATTGCCTACCATGTATAAAACACATAGAACCCAGAAGGGGACAAATGATAGGATATCTAATCCGAAACGACCAGTTTATCACATATTATATTTGTGATAAAGTGAAGTGTAGTGAAGAGAAGGGAAGATAGACGCAAGAAGAAAGAGAGGAAGAGAAGAAAGTATATTGTTCAACGTAAAGAAAAAATACAAGTGGACAGTTATAAAGAAGTAAAAGAGATGGCTCTACAACGGGTTAAATGGAGAATGCTACACGTCCGTGTAGCAATATAAGCCGTATCTATATAAGTATGATGTATTTCCAAAAGAGAAGTAGTATAATGTAGTACATCAGTTCCATAGTACAAGCTCTGCTAAGTTTGGGATCAGATGGCCGTGTGTAAATAATGTCCCAGGATATTATTATTATTATTTGCTAATAACTGATGATTGATTGGCTAACCGGAGAAATACGACATGTGTTTAAAATACCTAGCTTGGCGTGCGAGTGCACAATGGTGAGTACGCGCCGGAACATCTTGGCGGGGATGGTGTGCACCTCGTCCAGCACCACGAGGCCCCACTCTTGCGCCTGTCAAGATATAACAATATATTTTCTCAAAATCAAAAAGTCATTTATTCCGTTAAAATATTACATTTGTGTGGAATCGTAATTTTTTTTACCCTACCGTGCAGTGCATGACGTGGCAGCTACTGAGAAACACTGCCAGAAAACTCAGTAGGAATCCTTTTTAAAAATATTTATTTCTTACATAAAATTACATTTTATTTAAATGCGTTAATTTAGAGCGACTTAATCCCAAGCTCATTGCAGAAAGTGACTTCATATTAACTTAAAAAATGTCTAATGGGCTGGTGTACCCCTTTAAGGCCTCGCTACTGTCCCGGTTCCCGCGGGTTTAAGCCTGAACTAGACTACTAAAGCATTGGAGTTTGAAGATACTTCTTAAACAACTGGTAAGTTTATTAATAAACTTTTTAGCGCTCAATTTATTCTAAAAAATCAGAAAATATTATTCATGATTCACGAACGCACTTGTATAAAGGAATACTTTTTTTATAAAAATGTGTGTGTGTGTATTAGGAGTTTCCGTACCTGTAGCCAGCGCATGGTCTGTTCAGCCTCCCACGAGCGGCGCTGTCCATGCGTAATCATAGAGTACGTCGTGATCAAAATGCCTGCGCCCATCGGTTTGTCTTTAGCTTCTGATGTGAATCTAAAAAAAATAAGTATATTGATGGTTGATTGTCAAATGATCTAATAATTTATTCTACCTGTCTTTATCTCATTGGTATATGGTTGCCTGTTCAAGCCCAATTAAGCTATTGCTATATATCCTGAGTCTAACAAAAATAAATAGGTGATCAAATGTTTCTGTAAAAAAATTCAAGTATCAGCCCGGACTCCTGAAGTTGACGGTGATACAACCCTGTGCCTCGAAGGAGATGAAGCCGTCGGTCCTGTCCATGTGAATTATCGTGATATTAAGAGAAAAGAAAGCACTTATATAGAAAGCTAGTTTGACGGGCTTGTTGGCGTGGTTGGCAAATACTTGCTTTCACGCCGGATGTCGTGGGTTCTACTCCCACCCAGGACAGATATTTGTGTGCATGAACATCTCTGTTTGGCCTGAGTCCAGGTGTAATCTATATAAGTGTGTATTTACAAAAGAAAAGTAGTATGTGTAGTAAATCAGTTATCTAGTTTCAATAGTACAAGCTCTGCTTAGTTTGGGATCAGATGGCTCTGTGTAAATAATGTCCGAGGATATTATTATTATTAAAACTATTAATATGTCCCAAGCTGATAGTGATTTCCATTGCAAATGGATTACGAAGACACTGACCGGCATATCATGCTGTCGTCGGCCGTGGACCAGCACTTGAACTGCTGCTTCCACTGCTCCACGGACACGCCCGAATTGCACAGCACGAGCGCGCGCTTGCGCACCGTGCACACGGCCGTCACGCCCACCAGCGACTTGCCGGCGCCGCACGGCAACACGATCACTCCAGACCTATGGGTGGTTATAGGGATATTTTAATACATGTATATACTTGCTGTCCCGGCTCCTTTTTATATGTCCTGTCCAGGACATATAAAAAGAACCTGGAATCGATCACAGTGCAACCGAATTGTCAATCCTTCCTAAAAGTATCAAAACAGGAGTTCCATACAAATGTCATGTCTACATTATTTTTGCTTGAATTTTTTCGATTTTTCAGCAAGATTACGCCACGTTGCAAACGGCTAGGGACCGTGGCGATAAGCCGTTTCTTTGACATATTCTGGCCACGCACGCACCCAGCTGGCCGGATCTTATCCCTATGGACTTTTTTCAGTGGCTACCTCAAAAGTAAAGTTTATGAAACAAATCCAGCGCCCATCAGTGCTATAAAAAAATATCGTTCGCGAAGTTAATGGCATTCCATCACTTCTGCAGCATCTGGCACGAAATATATACGAACGCCAGATTCCAAGAGTGTGTCCGACGAGATGGTTAACAATTAGACGCAATAATTTAAAAAAAATGTTTTTTCATCAACCCATAGCCGAAAGTTTGAATTTCTTCTCTTGTTTGCGGGAAGAAAGATGCATAGTCTATTTTTGTTTTAATTTTCTTCCCGCTATCTATTTGACATAACTCATTACCATGGTAACCGTGCTGTTGTTATTTCAAGCCCATATTATTATACACGCGGCAATAACATCATTTAATAATAATAAAATAAAATAATATTTATCTAAGAGTCAAATTTTCTGATTCTGATAAAAATTACATCAAAAATATACATAGAAAAAAACTTGTGTATAAAAATAAGTGAATACAGCTGTGTAAAAAAAAACCTGACAATGAATTCATCGGATTATTCAAGTGACGACTCTGAAGATGAAGAAGTGCGACGAAACATTGCTGCGGAAGCTGCGGAAATAACTCAAAATTTAGCACCCTCCAAATCGGTACAGCGATATAAAAATTGTTACAATCAATTTATTGCTTGGAAGAAATTGCATCGTATTAATAAAATTGATGAAGACCTTTTACTTATATACAATGTCATTAAACTTTCGGTCCTGGTATGATGAAAAATAGTATACGCGCCACGGGAAGATAGCAGGACTTTTCGACCCACGCTTTTGTCACCCTCGCCTTCGGCTCGGGTGACAATATCGCGCGGGTTGAAATGTCCTACTTTCCTCCCTTGGGACGTAATGTACTATTTCATTGTAATAGTTTTAGAAACAAACATATATCATTAGAAGATTTTTTTAATTTGAATACTGAATTTGCCACTGGGCACGCCGTATATAAAAGGTGTAAGATAAATAATGGGCGTAACTTAAAAAGTTTAATTATACAATGAAACTGAACAATGTAGAGCAAATCTTTCAACACAAGATATACGAACAGCTACTTCATGTTATATGGGGACCCAGAATAATAGTTTCTTATGTTACAAACTGTTTTTTTTTTATATGTTCGGCTTCAATGGCATATAGCGCCCCTTAAGTTTCTTCCACTATTTCTGAAACACCATGTATATAGACGATGTTAATAAGACATCAACGACATCTTAAACCATATGGTATTCCGATATGGCCTTACAGTATGGTGCCGGTTACGTCATAATTAATGACATATATGAAATACTACCTAAATTATTAGCTTTTTAAATTTAAAAGTATTAAATTATATGGAATATTTATGGCATAAAATGGAAGTAACCAGTAATGCACAAGCGTTGCGGAATATTATAGTGGTTCTAAACGACATCGAAATAGAATGGCAAAGATACTTTTGAACAGACTTCAACTTCTGACTAAAAGGAGTTGATCTATTTAATTGTTTTTTATTAATTTTTTTTTTGTGTAGGAATGTTACGTTATATTAATCTCTGAATTGATTTTAGATATTATATTTTTGTTTGATTTCGGTTTTATGTTTTTCAAAATCGTAAATATTATTTTAACACACCATGATAGGCGACGCTTTAACCACTTATTCGATCCATATAGCTACTTACATCTAATCAATGGGAAAGTCACAATTTATTGGAATTTTCTTACCGTGCTCTGCCATTTCCAAACATCTTCCTAAGGCTTTTCTCCTGATATGGTCGCAAGACAGCCGTGGGTTTCAGATCAATGTTTATATCGGGGTTGATGGAGTCGTTGCGGAAGTCGTATTCGGCTAGTAGGGGATGTTCCAGTTCTATGCAACGCTTTTGTATCACCTGCCAAATAACGATCAGTTTAGTTTTTAACAAAACAAGGCTAGCATTAGATTGAATTGTTTCAGGGTAGTATTTTTAAATAACTCACTCACTCTCAGCAACTCCATGGTCCAATTCGAGTTCAAAGTTTAGAACCTATTCTTAAATCTAATTAGTTTATCCGCTTCTCAAGTTTTCGTTTAGTAAGTTAAGAGTCCTTAATACCTCAAATCTAATTGATATTTTGCCCCCACTTCGCCCCGCCTCCTCACCGTTCCGCTTGCACACAGTGCTTAATCATACGAGGTCAAAGTGATTTTCTTAGCGTAAACTACATAATTGTCGAACGAGTAATAAAGCAATAAATTATTAATTTATATAAAATTTCCTACAGCTATAAGATACTGCGGTGAGGTGGTGAGGGTTTCGTACACTGTTTGAGTAGTATGTTTAAATTCTCGTAGTTAGTGATCACGAGTGAAATCTCTTCTATTATTAGGTCACGATAATATGTGTGTATAGATTATATATTTATCGTCATATACTCAAATTAATTCTGAACAAACAATAAAATAATATAATATCTCGGGGCAAGTTTGGGGCTAGGGTGATCTGTGTGACACACAGATCACCCTAGCCCCAAACTAAGCAAAGCTTGTACTATGGGTACCAGGCGACGATATACATACTTATATAGATAGATAAATACTTATATACATAGAAAACATCCATGACTCAGAAACAAATATTCGTGCTCATCATACAAATATTTGCACTTACCGGGATTCGAATCCAGGACCACCAGCTTCGTAGGCAGGAGCACTACAAACTAGGCTACGGTGACCGTCATAATAATACTATTCATGCATATTATTTTTCTGTGTTCGAAATAAATTTAGCCTCTTTATCGTTTATAAATGATTAAAAAATATATCTAAAGTATCATCAATTTAAAAGATCACATTTGGAACTTCATCAAAATTCAACAACGATACGACGGGCCTGTTGGCGTGGTTGGCAAATGCTTGCATTTCACGCCGGAGGTCGTGGGTTCGATTCCCACCCCACCCCACGGACAGATATTTGTGTGCATGAACATGTCTGTTTGTCCTGAGTCTGGGTGTAATTATCTATATAAGTATGTATTTACAAAAGAAAAGTAGTATATCAGTCATCTGGTTTCCATAGTAGAAGCTCTGATAAAAACCTTAACCGGCGGGCATAGAATATTATGTATTTTTTCGTAGTTAGAACTGCACATTTGCTTAGTTTTTGTTCAATTACGAATTATATTTATTGTAATAATAACCAGGGAAATCTGGAAAACCAAGGGGGAGGACTTTGCTCAGCAATGGGACACTATCATAGGCTAGATAAAAAAAATATTACCAAAAAAGGTCATTTTACAATTCACTTTACTAGTCAACAGTTGTCAAATGCGATTGATTAAATTGACCCGCTCTCACCGGTCCATAAGTGACTGGCGAGGTTAAGCAACTAGGTTCGCGGTCAGTCTATAGATGGGTGACCACCAAAGCGGTTTAATTTCTGAGCGTCTCCGTGCTTCGGAGGGCACGTTAAGCTGTCGGTCCCGGTTGTAGTCATTGAGCCATGTTAGAGGCTTGAAAAAAAATGACCTACCTCAATCTTTTCAGGGTCGACTTCAAAAGCAACGGCGTTGTTAGCGGTGATGTCTGTAGCTTCGTCGTCGTCGTCCTCCTTGTCCAGCTGTTGGTAGAACTGACTGATGTCATCTGGCACACTGCCATTTGCTACCGGCTTCTCACTGTTTTCACCTGATATGTCATAACGTTTCGTTACTTATAGATATTTGACGGGCCTGTTGGCGTGATTGGCAAATGCTTTATTTTCACGCCGGAGGTCGTGTGTTCGATTCCCGCCCAGGACAGATATTTGTGTGCATGAAATGTCTGTTTGTCCTGAGTCTGGGTGTTAATTATCTATATAAGTATGTATTTACAAAAAAAAAAGCAGTATGTATATGTAGTTTATCAGTTCTGGTTTTCAAAGTACAAGCTCTGTTAAGTTTGGGACCAGAGGGCCGTGTGTAAATAATGTCCCAGGATATATTTTTTTAAAGATGGTAAACAGAGTACTTGGCAGTTTCTAAGCATAAGGGAAACATTTAAGGGTGTTGGAACGAAAGGACTTCATTCACACTACTTTTCTGATCTAGTTATACTGCAATTGTTCATCACAGCCAAAAAATCAGTAGTAGTCATCCTTTAGTACGCGGATATTACCGGAATCTGTGCACAAACACAAGTCCACTCACTATTCACTAACTCCCATAACCCGATGAGACCTTTATCCAACACGACCATGGAAAGGTTTAGCGCGAAACCAACAGCTTTAGGTGCCTTTCGAAGCATGAACATTTCATTTCTTGCAAGGAAAATCCCAATACCACTTTATAACCTGACCCGGAATTTGAACCCAAGACCTCACTATCAGCACACAACAAGATCAACAAGGCAGCCAGAATTAAATATTGTGCCTAGTGAGTGACAATAAGACTAACATTTTCCCCTGAAACGAAAACCTAGCCTTGATTTTTTTTCTAAAATTTGCTTATGTGGACCATGAGAAATAACTTCCCTCGATTAATAAATCTCTATGAAATACTATGAGCATGAAAATATGCACGAAGTGGTTGTTTTACTCCTCTTGAGGGCGCGTTCACACTATGTCGTAACGATTAATTTATCGTTGGACGACTGTCTTCTCTAGCTGTTGCCATTGGATCGCGACGACATTTTGTCGTTTCACGGCAGTCGCTTTGTCGTTTACACATCATTAGCAAGTTACAAATCTACAATTTTTATGGTGGCTACGATAGATTTGCAGTCACGATTTCTTCTTCTCGAAGCTTCTGTTCACAACATGTACCTGGTTTAGGGCCAGTTTCCGATTTGCTGGGGAGTGCAGAAGCCAGGAGGTCGTCATCACCATCTCTTCGTAGTCGACACTGCTGAATTATAGGGTCTTTGAGTAGCTTCTGTAATACTTCCACATGCTTGCTTTCTACTAGATACCTAAAATATAAATATACATGCATTATGTTTAATATTTAGGGAGCTGCAAACAACAGTTTCCTAAATATGAAAAAAATATAGTTTTACAGATCGATAGACAAACCTTTAAAGGAATTTTTTAGATGTTGATGTCACAAAATGACAATGTTTTAATTTTCTATTACTTTATTTTATATTTAAAAATGTATTATGTAAGAAAAATGTATTGAACAAGACAAAATAATAATTACTGTTTTAAACATACAACCAACTTATATTTTATTTTATATAAATAATATGTTAGGCCATTCCGATAGCATTCCCTATCAAATAAATAAAGAATTATGAAATTGGATGACATACAATATTATGTCGTATTTGGTCAACTGTTTCAATTTCATCATGAGATTATCTTCAGGGCGAATGCGACCCTCAGCACGCGCGGCTCGTTTCGACCGTACATCTACACTAATGCAACAACCAGGTTGCATTAGTGTAGATGTAGATGATCGCCTAAGAGATTGAAACAGTTGGCAAAGTCCAGCATAAAAATAATAACGTTTCTTACACGCCACATATTTTAATAATGAAAAAATAGCGTAACATAATATATAGAGGTACAATAAAAATTGAAAACCTCTTCCTGTTGTAAGTCAGTAAAAATATAAAATGATTACCTGTTATGTTTTAGAACGAGCTTCACTTTGCCATACGACAGTGTACACAACTGTATGAATTCAATGATGCCGGCGGGCACGGCACACTTGCTCAGCCTCTGAAGGTATTCTATGATGTCATTAGTTTGAAGACCCACCGACACTGCCGCATATAAACTGTATGCTGTTAATTTGTACTCGTGAATATGCTGTGGCCTGAAATTTTAAACAGAAATTTAATTTCACTGAACTGCGTGTAGTTTGTGTAAGTACAGGCAAGATAAACAAAATATTGATGAGGATGTGAAATTTGGCCAGATGGTCTCCTTTATGAGCTAACCTGACAAATTAGTTGAAAGTTGCATCCAATATGTTCCTCAACTAAACTTAATAAAAGGTTGATGGAGTCTAGCCTACTAACTGTCAAACCAACAGATAGTGCATCACACACAAGACGGTGGTCCATTACGAGAATAGTAGATTTGGAACAGTTGCAAGCCTGAAGTGGGGGGCGAACATGGCATGAGGCACACAAGTGGGCTAAACCATAATGGATAGCCAATAAAGTTGCACCAGCAATAACCCAATCAAAATATGAAAATGACTGGTTTGATAAGGAATGTCTTGAATTCACCTTTGGCATTAATACACCTAAGGCCAAATCAAGAATAAGTTGAGGAGAATTAAAGGCAAATACTGCATAAGGAGGGGCATTCAATAAAGAAGATAACACTAATTCTATGATAAAATAGACTAAATATTTGTATATTTTAAGAGCGTTTCCTATTATTAAGATTATAAAAATAACAAAATTTGTGTTTACATGAAATTATGCATCACAGTTAGCCTAGAAGATATTTACTGCATCAGGCATTATGGGTCTCATAGAAATTTAACTTTCTGTGAATATATAAATTTGACAGGTTGACTCAGAAATTAGCCAAAAGGTCATTGACATATGTAATGTATAAGATTATTCCAAATATGAGTAAAATAGGGTAAAAAGCCAAGTTTTAAAAATAAGTTTTTTATATGAAAAGCACATTCTACATATATTTTAAGAAACACATATCTATAATTCTCTAATATATAGTATCACTATAACAATTGATTAATACATCTGTATGTATTCTGCAACACCATGCATTGCTTGGTTCTATAATTCATACACTTACCAGGAAAAATTAATTTAAAATTAAATTTTCATATAATACTCACCGGCAAACAGGTTCAGCAATAGCTATCAAGAAGTCATGTGCATGTTTATATACTGGTGAGAAGGCTTCAAGGAATATGTGACCATTGGGGGCTACCCACAGTGGTCGGCTTGTACTGTCTGCTTTCAATGCCATCTGACTTCTAAAATACCAAATAGTTAATATTCATAAGTATTTGAAGAAATGGGCAAATTAGAAAAATCTTTAATTTTGCCGTGTCCTCAGTTTATCAAATTTATGTCTACTAATAAACTAACCCTAAGTATTATTAGTTATGTTTTGAAACAATATAGTATGTAAACTCTGATAACTTAAATGCTTATCCCACAAATAGATTACGTCAAAAAATGCAGGGTTCTTGCAGTTATGCACTCATGTTTCATTTGCATTGGCACTGAGCTGATTCTAAATACCATATATTACTTAGAACTTCTAACCTTTCGTTTGTGGGTTAATTAAAAGTGGTAATCGGTTTCCTTTCTGCCAGGAAACCCATTACCACTTTTAATCAACCCAGGAATTAAAGGTTTATTTACAAACTAGCTGTGCCCGCGACTTCGTTCGCGTGGATGTCGGAACTTAACAATGTATTTTTTAGTGTAAAGCGCTGTGGGAGGATACCGATACAATTTCTTTTTTAATTTAATTTAGTGCTTCTTTATTTTAACTGTGGAACCATCTGGAGCGAACACAAAAACGTTATTGGGGTTGTTTACGCGTGAAAGAGCTACGTATAGTTGACCATGGGAAAAGCATCCAATACTTAGGTCCATCCCCGCAACGGATAATGTCTAGCTTTATTAATCGTCATGGCATAACAGAGACTGACTGGGAATTGCACTGGTTTGAAAGAGAAAGGAAAGTTTTAAGGAATTATAGGTATCCTTGGAATAAAAACAATATCACCGGCGCCGCAACCTGTTAATATGTCAGCTTCGATAATGTTTTGCTGCAGATTTGTGACTTTGAGCCGAGTGCCGTTACAAAGTTTGGGGGGACATACATTTCTGAGGAGAATTATTGGTACACCGATTTTTTTAACTATTTTGTGGGCAGGAAGTCCGGGTGTGCTGAGGGAATCCAAAAACTCTACCGGGTAGTGCGTGGCGTCATCTTCTTCCATACCTGTATTTATTGACCTATTTTTTTACTATTCCCGGACGCATGAGTCAATATTTTGAAATTAATTGCCGCAGCTTGGTCATTGCGGGGAGTCAAAATAGCTCGCTGACATAGCCAAGAACCAGCTTAATTGCCAATGTTCGTTGTATCTCCGTACACAGAAGAAATTAGCTCCAGCTGTGATGTAACGTAAGAGCAGAGATTACCAATCAATATAACTTTTCCATCTTCTTGTACGGGTTATGTGCCATCGCCTATTTTTTTACAATAAATTGGCAAACTCCTGTGCATTTTCGCAGCCTCTGACTGATCAGGTTCCCTCCTATACTTATAACTATCTCTTGAATAGCCAATAAGGACCTGTTGTGACAAATTTCAAGTACCTTGTCAGGAATTTCTCCATCAGTATTTAGTTGTACATGTCTCATAAAATCTTCAGCAAACTTGTCATGGTACTTTTGCCATAACTGGTTTGCACCCGATAACGCACAAAAGGTCAATAAGATGGCAAACAACTATCGCAAGCTATGTGGACTATCGCTCACGCATCCTTCCGCTAGAGCGTCATCCCAATGCTGACCTCCATCTAATAAATGGCGTGCTCGGCAAGCGGCCTGGTATGTGGGATGTTCAATATCATCCATTTTACGGAGCTCAGCTAAAGACGTAGGTCCTCGCACTCAGGGACCGGACAACCCCGCTTCTGAGTTAAGCCGTTTGATAGGGTAACCCGTTCATTGGGTAACTCGTATCGCAGTGTTACCCTTTGATTGACTTACAGCCTCGAAACCCAGTGAAAGGGTTAACACGTTTTTCATGGTAACCACAGGAAGGGGTTAACCCCTTCAATGACTTAAGCCCTTGAATAGCTTACCTTCTTGAAAAGGTTTTATTCGAGTTAACCTGAATTACCCAATCAACTTAGCAGCGTGTAGATGGGAGTAGGTATACTCGCACCCGTGCGGTGCCTCATTGCCTAACTACTTTTAGGTAGGCACAACAAATTTGACGAACGAACAACTTTTTATATTTTAAATTTGAAAGTTTAGTGACGACAAATAGTCGAGCTAATAATTAACGTGTTATTGAAAGAACTGACTTACTTTAATCTTAATATTGTGACAATCTGTATGATGTGATTATATTTTGTTAAATAATTATTATAATATTTTGCTGTGTGGTGATGGCATAGGATATCATCACCCCATTTTATCACGTAGGGGGCGCAGAAATCGACCGAGGGCATACCTACCAGAGAACCGGCAGCAGCGTTTATCTATGAACTATGACCATTAAACTTTCTTTCGCCAACCCGTCTGCCAAGCTATGGGGCTCTGGGGGTCTGCCAAGCTCCTATTCTTTGGGGAGGCTTTTGTCCAGCAGTGGACGTACTATGGCTGACATGAGGACGATGAAATAATGGACGGGCGTGTTGGCATGGTTGGCAAATGCTTGCTTTTCACGCCGGAGCTCGTGGGTTCGATTCCATCTAGGAAAGATATTGGTGTGCATGAACATGTCTGTTTGTCCTGAGTCTGGGTGTAATTATCTATATAAGTATGTATTCACAAAAGAAAAGTAGTATATGTAATATATCAGTTATCTGGTTTCCATAGTACAAGCTCTGCTTAGTTTGGGATCAGATGGCCGTGTGTAAATAATGTCCCTGAACTGATATATTATGGGTATTCTAAAACATCATTGACGTGAGTAAAATGTTCATTATCATAAGAATATTATCACTTTAAGAATTTTCAGAGTCAAGCAATCTTAGGTCATGTAACTGTCTATATATTTCATATATAGACAGCAACCTTGGTCTGATAAAAATACATTTAGGCGACCACCTAGGTACAAGTTTTCCAAGACTAATTCTGTATTCAATAAAGTTCTTTACCGTAATTTCATATTAGTTACTAATTTATTCGCAAATATAGTTGAAATAAAAATACGGCTTCTGTGGCCTCATTAATTGGCTTAAGGCAATTGCCTGTTTTTTTGTGCCAAAAAGTCGTCTGAAAAAATGACAAACTGGCTATCTCATATATCTTTTCCAGAAACCAATGGGCTTAGAATTTGACAAATGGATGACAATCTAGTAGGACAATCAATTCTACGGCTTCCGTAGCCAAATGGCAAGAAAACGGAACCCTTATAGATTCGTCACGTCTGTCTGTCTGTCCGTCCGTATGTCGCAGCCACTTTTTTCCAAAACTATAAGAGCTGTACTGGTGAAACTTGGTAGATGTATTCTGTGAACCGCATTAAGATTTTCTCACAAAAATAGAAAAAGAACAATAATTTTGGGGGTTCCCCATACATAGAACTGATGCTAATTTTTTTTCATCGTACCTTTACATGTGGGGGATCTATGGATAGGTCTTCAAAAATGATATTGAGGTTTCTAATATCATATTTTTCTTAACTGAATAGTTTGAGCAAGAGACACTTCCAAAGTAGTAAAATATGTGCCCCCCCCCCTTGTAACTTCTAAAATAGGACAATGACAAAACTGAAAAAAATATATCATGTACATTACCATGCAAACTTCCACTGAAAATTGGTTTGATCGAAATCTAGTAAGTAGATTTTTAAGGCGTCATAAATCGTAAACCGCAATTTACCGTTCATTAATCAACTGAGATACTTGCTGCTATGGAACCCTTCATGGGCGACTCGCACTTGGCCTGTTTTTTAAATTATAACGTTTTTCGAAAAAAAGAAGGTTACCGCCGCTCTTGCAAGTAAATTGCAAGCTATTGGCTTTAACAGCGTGTTCATTTCTGATTACATTAATAAAGATATGGACGTTTGTATTAATAGTTATAGTATTTACATATCTCTCAGTCACCAACATTTTAGTCGTCGATCATACCAATTCAATCAATACCTTCTATTATTCTAGAGCAATGAGCTGCCAATAATCTTGTAATGTTTTTATGATAACTGCCATTGTCACTAGTGATTGAAAAATAATTCAACACCTCTCAAACTTAATCTTTTAGGAAAACGCCTTTTTGTTGTTTTAAAATTTTCCAAACAGCTAAATTTCAAACTTGGCCTTGTCTGAAATATTGTAACTTAATGCCTAAAGACCTTTTAAGATTAGATTAGCATGGTTCTTAAACAATTTAAGAACAATAAAGCTCCTGGTGATAACAGAGTTACAATAGAGCTTTTTAAGGCGGATGGTATACCAATCCTACGAGCTTTTCAGAAGTTATTTAACTTCGTCATACTAAAAGGTCAAACGTCACAATATTGGTGTGGTAGTGCTTTCTTCAATAAGGGCGATAAAAACCCTTTGAAAAATTACAGACCCATCACGTTACTGAGCCATGTGTACAAGTTGTTTTCGAGAGTCATTACGAATCGTCTCACGCACAGGTTTGACGTCAACCACCCTCCTGAACAAGCCGGTCGCCGAAAATGCTTTAGTACCATATACCACATACATACGCAGCGGCAAGTTATTCAGAAGACCGAGGATATATCCAGCCATTATGCTTAGCGTTTGATTGAATCGAAACCTGGATGTACTGTGATCTTTCCAAAATTCCAAATTAACTACCGGTATGTCGAGGTGTTAAAGTGTTTGTATGAGAACTCGCAACCTATACGATTGCAGCGAGGCGTGAGACAGGGGGATATAACATCTCCATCTCCAGAACTATTCATCACTGCATTGGAAGATGTTTTTAAGCTCCTGGACTGAAAGGCTTTGGCATCAATCTCAATGGCGAATACATCCCTCACCTTCGTGCTCGAAGACTTCAGCAGGGTCTCTCTACTAGTGGGTCTCAAAATGAACATGGATAAGACGAATATCATGTTGAACATTCAGGTTGCACCCATTCCAGTTAAGGTAAGAGACTCTGCACTCGAGGTTGTGGAGAGCTATATCTATACCTAGGACAGACCACCCCACTAGGGAGGCGGTCCAACGCGGTGGTTTTCACCGAAATCTGCGTGCGCCAAGGAACGGGAGGGCGCCAGAAGAAACGTTCATTGAGTACCGACGGGATGACTACCGGCACGTATAAGTGCACTGGCGCGCACGGCTAGAATTACGCCTAATCGCGCGCCAGCGTGCCGTCGGTGCCATCCTACCTCACCTCAAAGCCTGGGTGGAAAGGAGTCTGCCCAACACACTCTCGCCGAGTGCCCGGCCCGGGTGGCCAAAAGGCGACTCAAGATCGTAGGGGCAATGCTGGTGGGTGACTCTTCTAAATAGCACGCCGTGGTCTCCTCTTATGAGGCAGTCATGTTCCAAAAGGAGGCCACCGAGCGCGAACGGGAGAGATCGCAGACGGAGGAGGCGTCGGGGTGGCGGCTGCAACCGGTAGCCCAACTCCCCCTCGGAGCCGCGGCGGCAGTAAGAGAAGTCAATGTTACCAGCTAAAACAAGACAGCGATCTGTTTATGGCGCAGTCGCTGTGCCGGACTGGCAGAAGTCGGCAAATAGCGAGGACAATCCAGAGCCCTCTCAGGGTACGTGTGGGACCATCATACCATCTGGAACTTTTCGCATAAGGGGTGCACCGGAGCAACATACCCGCGTTCCCGGGGCTCCCCCATCAGGCGCCAAGAGAAGCCCACGGCAGGTAGGTTTAGTCGGTGCGAGTCTGACGCATCCATCCGTAAACATTTTTGCGGGTGGCATACGTAGGCATTCGACTTGTCTTATCAAAAAAAAGGTAAGAGGTCCACTTCGAGTAGGAGATCAATTGTAGAATCTAACTTGCCAGGGCAGCGTTCGGAAAGCTAAGATTCTGGTCCCAAATAATAATCAAAAGTCTTCGATTAGTATGTGTTGCCTCTGATGAATTAGGGAACCAAGACGTAGTCGCTCACTACGGGACTAATAAAACGGCTCATGGTCACCCAAAGAGCAATGGAGTACGCCATGTTCGGAGTTTTCCTCCGAGATCAAATCACAAATCTCAAGATCCAACCAAGAGAGGCAAATCAAAAAAACCGTCATAGCTTGAATAATTGCCAAGCAAATGTGGCGGTGGGCAGGGTACATAGCTTGCAGAATCTACGGCCGCTGGGACAGAAAGTTTCTCAAGTGGCGACCATGTACCGAAAAACGCAGCGTGGGCCCCCAACAAGATGGACCGATGATCTTGCGAGAGCCGATGACAGCCGCTGGATGCGGGCAAGGCAGGATCTGCAGTTGTGGAGTATCTTTGGGAAGCAATGGACTTTGCCCAGCAAATTCGGCTCATATGATGATAATGATGATGGTTATGATGATGATGCATCTATTCAATAACGGTGTACGCCACCACGCCTCCGCGGTTTAACTTTAACAGAATGAAAATCAAATTCTTTGTTATAATATAATTATGTCCTCCTAGCCGAATTTCGGCCCCAGCGGCCAGTCTCAATGGAGACTGGCCATGTGAGCGGGACATACCACAAGTATGTGTGCAAACACAGGGGCACTATCTATTCCATCACTCTCATTATCCGATGGGACGACTAGCGGTACGACCGCAAGGTCAGGTACAGGATCGACGGCTTTACGTGCTCTCCGAGGCATGAGGCTATAATACCGCCAACTCCCAGACTTCGGGCTGACACTAAGAAACTTTTCTTTTTACGTAAAAATCCCATAGACACTTTTGCCCAACCCGGGATTTGAACCCAGGACCTCGTTATCTACGTTTGAAGACACTATCACTAGACCAACGAAGCGTAACACATACTTTAAAAAAAGAACTGCTAAATTGCTTTTACTTAATTCTGTAGTACCTACCGAGTTCCAAATTAAAAGAAATTATGACAATAAACAAGAACAGACACGAAAAATTTAATATTACAGTGTTTAGCGACAAGCAAAATTGAACTTTAAAATAATAAATTCCAAATTACTATTCTCCAAATTAATAACTAGATGTCGTGACATCTAGTCGTAATAATTTGGAATTTATCGGTGGTGTTTATGCAATTACCAAACCAATTTCGATGCGATAGAGTGCATATTACAATGTCTTGGCTGGAATGGCTTACCCTGTTACAGTGTTACAGGGTATGAAAGGGTAACCTTTTCGGAAGCGGTTCATTACACCCGTTCGAAGGTGTAACTCGTATCATAGGGTTTATTTTTTAAGCGCTTAAAAATACCCGTTCAAAAACCCGTTCAACGAGTATCCGGACGGTCCCTGCTCGCACTACATGGACCAGACTGTGGGATGAACTCACACGTGAGCACGCCACGTGAACCTGCCCGCCTTAGTCAATTCCAGCTAACTTGAGAGTTGGACTTTGCGATTTGTTGATGGTTATCGCGACACACACTTTTATAGGGAACTACAGTATTTTAAACTGAAAAGGGAGATCATTTGGCACTAACGGAATACGTGACACGAACACTGTTTCTCCCTGGGCGGATCCAGGCATAATAGTAGCCTCTATAACACGATGCAAAGCTTTGACTTGAAGCCTAGTAGTGCCGTTGCAAAGTTTAGGTGGCTTCAAATTCCTCAGAACCATTATAGGTATACCCACACGCAACATACATAGGGGATGTATGTTGCGTGTGGGTATACATATAATGGTTCTAAGGAATTTGAAATATTATTTGGAATATTATACGCCCTTAGGGGTGGAAATTCCTAAAATCCTGAAATACATATTTTTATTTTTAATGGAAAGGCCATACCAATTTTCATGCTTTTCACTTAAAAAATTACACACTTTTCATACAAACTTACATCCCCTATTTTACGCCCTTGGGGTGGAATTTCCAAAAATTCTTAAATTGTTTATTTTATTTTTAGCTGAACTACTACATATAAGTTTCAATGCCTTTAACTACAAAAATGACGGATTTTCATACAATCTTTCATTCTCTATTTTACCCCCTTAGGGTTAGTATTTCCAAAAACCCTTCCTTAGTGAATGCATACGTCATAAAAGTACCTACCGGCAAAATTTCAAGTCTCTAACCCCAGCCGTTCAGGCTGTGCGTAGATATGTAAGTCAGTCAGTTTCCTCTTTTACATAGGTAGGTATATAGATTTGTGCTGAGAAAATTATGAGAGACTGATGAATTTAACCCTAATTTACTACATTCAAATACATTCAATCGGACAGGCTCAATAAATTTCGAATCGTCAGGTACATTCGCGTTACAAACGAATCGACAGCACAAACTTTCGATCGACTGACATTATAATTTAAAATTAAATTATAACAAATCCAACCTTGTACATAATTCAATTTGCCCAAAGAAAACAGAATATTTTAACAACCAATTTTGGACAACGACATACTTCTAGCCAACCAAGACCTTATTTCGAAACAATTCGGAACATTCAAAGCCCTAATCTTAACACCGCAAGTCAAAAGCAATGCACAACGACATCTATCGAAGCAAAATTCAACTATCAAGCACAACGATATCTATCGAAATAAAAATCAACTATCAATAATTTAAAATTAAATTATAATAAATCCAACCTTCTACATAATTCAATTTGTCCAAAGAAAACAGATTTTTTTAATAAGCAATTTTGGACAAGGACATACTTCTAGGCAACCAAGACCTTATTTCGAAAGTACATTCAAAACGCTACGTAATCATGCAATCAGCAAACGCGGGCAAATCTTAACACCGCGAGTCAGAAGAAATGCACAACGACATCTATCGAAATAAAAATCAACTATCAACCTAGTTCATTCAGAAAAGAGATATCATAATATGCACAATGACATCTATCGGACAGTTAGGTAGCTCAACTATAAACATTAGTTCATCTTGAAGTAATGAAATGTGTGTTATTTTTCTTCATGATTACTTTAAAATCTAATATCTTTTGATAGACTGAACCGATTGCAATGAAACAAAAACTAAATGTTACCTCAAGTTACGCTCAATCTTTGTGTATAAAAGTTATCTACATTGCTTTAGTATATTTTACGTGATACCCGAACATATAAACAGACAAAAATTCTAAAAAGGCTGGAAATGGGTTCTATTCGTTGTTCTTTAATACCCTGGCTATTTTTTTGGATTTTCTTTTGATGTACAAAAATTATTTTTCTACAGATTTATTATATGTATAGATTTGTAATATTTATTAAGTACTAAGTTTACTCATATTTTTTTAAATTGCTTTAATTATTGCCTAAGTTTACTGCTTCATTGGTCTAGTGAAATATTCGCATCTATGCTAACTACCTATTATGTGGTATCATGTTTGATTGGATAAATAATATTATTGGGTATGTGCCATCAAAAAATCTTAACATGGATGAACTGACAGCCAAGTGTAAATGAAATGTGATTAAGATGAAGTGAACCTGGTTATATTTCTTGATAATAGCAATTATATGATCTTTGATTGGCACTGTGCCCTGTAATGGTGACCTGTAATGCAGGTTTGCTGCAAACCTACAACAGGCACCAGTCTCTCACAAATTCGGGTTTAATCATAGCATAAGTGAAATTGTTACTTAGCATAAGTCTACCAAACTGTAGCTACTGAACCCTTTTGTGTAGAGAAATAAAGAGATTTTATTATTATTATTATTGATGGGTTAACATAGTAAATCATCTACACCTATGATCTTGCTGAATCTATTCTAGCAATTATTTCAATTTATGTCATCAAAACAGTCATATGTACCCCAAAACCAACTGGGATAAGGTGAATGTAGGTTGTTTGGACAGCATGCTTAGGAAATCGAAAAAGTCTGTACTAAAATCTATTAAACTAAAATCTGCACTTTTATTATCAATATCCATATGATATTGATAATAAAAGTGCAGACTTACCCTAAACCAGCGAGCATGTATGAAGAATATTATGTCAGTAAACGAAGCGAAAGAGGTATGCAAGGATCGTGACAAATGGAAGTCCGTTGTCTCTGCCTGTCCTCTGGGAAATAGGCGTGAGTCTATGTATGTATGTATCCATATGATTTTTAGAGTAGTTTATCTTATAGGTAAATCTATTATTTTATGATATGATTTTTCCTTATTATATAAGGTTTTACCTAGCCTTGTTTTAAATTTATTTATGACATTATGTTTTCCTAACAGTTATGATGGAGCCATATCAACAATTTGAAATAATAAAAAGAAAGGAAAATAACACAAACCTATAATCCTTGGCTCCAAATTCATCTTCAGGCACTTGATCATTTTTTTCTGCATCTTGCATTGCAGCACCAGGTACACCTACATTTTCTGTGTTTTCATCATCTACCAAATCTATTGTCATCTCTTCCTCCACTTTCTTTTTCTTGCCTTAAATAGAAAAACAGGTTATTTAAGTATTTATATTACTTATACTATGCTAAATTAAAAAGTATCCATCTAATCCATATAATATACTCATGAAACTTCTTTGTCCTAATAATAATTTTGACAGGCCTGTTCGCATGTTTGGCAAATGCTTGCTTTTCAATCCAGAGGTTGTGGGTTTGATTACCAGCCAGGACAGAAATTTGTATGCATGAACATGACTGTTTGTCCTGAGTCTGGGTGTAATTATCTATAAAAGTATGTATTTACAAAAGTAAAGTAGTATATCAGTTATCTGGTTTCCATAGTACAAGCGCTGCTTAGTTTGGGATCATATGGCCGTGTGTAAATAATGTCCCAGGATATTATTATAATTAGGCTTAATTATTATTATAATACTTAAGATTTTTAAATATGGATCGCAACATAGTTATGCATGATACAATAGGGGAGTGTGAGCTATGTTTGTAGTTATTGTTGACCTTCATAAACCATTATATGTTTGGTCACATTCATCAGAACAATATTACAAGTATTTTTAGAAATGTTTACATTTCGCAATCCATATTTAAAAATCTTAAGTATTATAATAATAATAAAACATCTATTTAATCATATGTGATTAATAATTGGATTAGAACGGCAGACTAGTAAGTATAGGCATATCATTTACCTGATCTATCATTACCAGATCTGGAATCATATTTCTTGAACTTCTTCGGAGGACCCATATCAGTTCAGGTGGAATTGGAATATATTTTATGAGACGCACGCCTTAGGCTCACCTGAAATATTTCACAGAAAGACATGAACGTTCAACATCTTAAATAAAAAGTAAATCCACTAAATGTTATAAATTCATAGTAAAAATTAGATTGCACAAGACATTGTACAAAGTGTACAACTATTAATGTATTTACTTTACTTACCTTATGCACTAAAATACAATACGCTAAATTCACAAATATAACTTTTTCGTAAGTAATATCTACACGAAACGAATCATTTTACAATTTAGAGACCGACTGGTAGCGACTGGTTGATTGTGAGTTTGTGACTTTGACATTGATGTCATATGTGAAATGTCAATAACAGTGTCAAAACCGTCAAAGAAAACAAATATATGAAGGGCTGCCAATCAATAAACTAGGTAATTCCTTTGCTTTTAATTCATGCCACAGCACTTTGCGTTGTGTGTGACAAGTCATCACTTACAATGAATTTACGTAGGGACAGCGTATTTAGCTGAGGGACAGCGACGTAACAAGACAAAACGTGATGACGGACGGCAGATTAATTAAAATCGATCTACCCACTCCCTTGCAGCATCTCACTCCGCTGAAGTAGGCAATTAAGCACGAACTAGCAACCGGAAACTAAGTTGAGTGAAAAGTGTCTTAATCAGATTTTAATTAAATACCCACCTATTATTTTTTATATATATTTATTACTAGCTGTGCCCCGCGGTCCTACCCGCGTTAATCTTTATAAATTATAGCTATGTGTTAATCCAGGATGTCAGCTAACTCCATGTCAAATTTTATTAAAATCGCTTCAGCCGTTTCGACGTGAAGACACACTCACAAACTTTTGCCTTTATAATAATAGTGTGATAATATAAATATTTAGGTACCTAGTTACATAAGCGGTAATTCTTATCGCTATATAACAATCATATTGAATTCTTACCTCAAGATACAAGGTAATTAGTAAAACAACAACATTGTTTTGGTCGTCAACACCGACCAAAACAATAATGCACAGCTGGTGCGGGAGATATGAGTGCGTGATACCAGCAATAACTTTTGGTCGTCAACCTTTTGTTAATTTCGTATTATTTGCAATAAACCGTACTCATATCTCCTGCAGCATCTGTGCATTATTTTTACTTATACACCATAAATCAGTGTTTTTCAACGTTTTTCAAGACATGGTCCCTTTACAATGAAGAAACATTTTGCGACCCCCCGCTTTTTTTTCATGTATTTTATTTTGTTCAATATTTGTTACAAAATAAATCAGTTGAATATATTTATTAATTTTCATAATAAATAAATAATTAAAATGCGAGTTGAGGGAACGACTAAGCGGGATGCAACGAGCGTTAAGGGGGCAACGCTGGCTATTCAGTGGCGGCACGCGCGATCGCGGCTCGCTTGCTTTGCGACTAGTTAAGACCGTCAGTCGGTTACTGTTTGTCAAGTGCCAGCCACTGAATTTAAGTAATTAACTGAAGTGATTGCTAATTATTGAAGATGGATATATCTGAAAAGACCAAAAGAACCGTCAGCTTCTAGCGGGAGTTAAACTATAATAAAGAAAAACCTTCTTTATAACGACATTTATTTGAAATTCGGATTTTGTGTGATTGGGAATAAATCACTCATCAATGTGTTATTTGCTTCAAAATTTTCTCTGTGTAAAGTTTTTCTTGATATTTTATTCAATCGAAGGATAAGCGATATGACGGCTGATGTTCGTGATAAAGTCATACAAAATAAGAGAATGTAGTAGAAAGTCTCCATGAAATTTGAAGAATCTACGGATATTGCGGATTGTGTACACTTTCTAGCTTTTGTGCGTTTTGAATTTAATGCAAACTTAATGTAAAAATACTATTTTGTATCGCGCTTCTACTATATAATACTACAGGTCAGTGCTTGTATAAAATGTTTCTTGAACCTGAGCAAAATATGAATATTAATTGGGAAAAGAAATTTACTGCTATTTGTAGTGAAGGAGCAAAAGCCATCACTGGTGCGAACAGTGCGATTATTGCCAGATTGAAAGAACCGATACGAAACGCCTATTTACGAATAGTTTTCTCATTCACCAAGCTTTTGCAGCCAAAACCTTGCCACAGGAATACAGTCAAGTTCTAAATATAATTATAAGAATTGTAAATTTTATTAAAGAAAGAGGGTTTCGGACTCGTCTGATTCGAAAATTTTGTGAAGATATGGTACAATCCACCAAAAATTACTTTATCTTACAGAGGTTGGGTGATTGTCAAAAGGCAAAGTTTTGGAACTCCGCGCTCAAGTTAAGCGTGAAGTTCCAAAACACTGTTTAATGTATTTGAAAAAGGCCTCATCATAATACTCCAAATTGATTTGCGACCCTGTGACTAGCGTCCTCAATCATTTGCAACTTCTCTATAGAAGCCTCACGACCCCCCCGAAGAGGCTTCGCGACGCACAGGTTGAAAAACACTGCCATAAATAAAACATGGTTGGTTACTAGATTGTTGACTTCAGTACCATTTCCCGTTTATATGAAGATAGACAATATTATGCCAAATCCTTTCATTTTTCAGAATAGAATTGGCAACCCATTAACGTTTAAGAAATGTTAGGTTACGATTATTGATTTTATATACTGACCAATCTATGTATATTGGCATGATGTTGCACTTTCTATATCTTGGCAATTATGATGATTTATTACGTATACACTCACTCTTATCACTTTTATTCAATTATTTCACATCGTAGGTACTAACCGCAACAAATATAAACAGTTTAGGGGTTACCAAATACGCTTTATAATTAACTGCTTTTTGAGGGTGATTACCAGATTATATCTAAATTCCGTCTATTAATTTCTCGTATTTCAATATTTAAATGGAATAATATAAGTGAGAAGACAAGCTTTGATTGGAAAAATATGAGTAATTGGAAAATCTAATACCAGTTTTGCCAATTACACCATTATTATTACACACTATTAGCATAGTGTGACAGATTTTCTAAACTTCAAGGAAAATGTCCTGTACTGAGTAATTGGTAAATTTACTAATAAAACGCAGACAGTAGCAATAAAAGAGAACGTAATAAATTATGTTTACTAGTAATAACATAGGTACATGAAAGTATTGTGTTTATTTTAATATAAACACACCTTCAGAATGGATTAAATTATTTCAATGTTTTTCTAGACAAACTTCGTTCAATTAAACCCAGTCTATTCTTATCCAAATTAAAGACATTCGATATTTCAGTTTATACTGGATTATCTTGGTCCACCCACCGATTTAAGCTATGTAGATTTGAATAGTTTTATTGTTTAGGACTTTGATAAGGCCATACCTAATTTAAAAAATCAAGATGTATAAATAGTATCCTATTACTTAAGTACTTTACAGTAAACTCGTTTATTTATATAAGTTTTATTATAAACAGGGTTTGTGAAAAGAAAAGTCCTAATTCTTTCCTCAAACCGTGCTTCTATGGGGCCCATGCCTCGGCGGCAAGTTCAGAGGGCGGCAAATTCGGCCTTGACACGCGAATGGACAATTCATAATTTAATTAACTTTGACCACAGAAAAATGCTATTATACCTTGCAAGAATTCCTAGATGATAAGCTAATTTAAATTAATGCATCCATGTCTTTTTAGTTTAACACTGAATTTGCATGCTTTATTAAGGCAGAATGTACAAGGATTCTTCAAAATGTATGTTAACAACTAATGTTTGTACCTACATTCAAAGCAAATAAAGATATTCTATTCTATGTACAAAATACACACCTGCTTAGAGTTACCAGATGAGATTTCCATTCGAAAATCCTGAGATTTTTTAGAAATTTCTCTCAAACGTACTTAACAAATTAAAATGGTCGTAATTTTATCGTTTTCATACACTGCGTTCACTCGTTGCACATTGCAATCGGAGCAGTTGAGGCAGCGGCACCAAGAAGCTTACGGCGCTGTATACGCTGGCAGAGTGCGCCGCTTGGGAGGAGGCGCACCGTACCCTTATTTCTGGAGTAGGCTGGAGTTCTGGAGTAGTGCCCTGTTGCTGCCGGCCGTCGTGAATTCGATGGTTGACAGTGAGGAGTCCTGGGACGTGGTCATCTCGCGGAAGGAGGCAGCGGCAAGGGAGAGGAAGATCACATCCTCACACCCGGCCCGCAACTGACGCACCGGGCGTCGTCGGCGGCCCCTCAAGGAGGACATCCATGTAATGGACATCAATGTCCACCCCGAGAAAAAAAGAAACAAAAAACGGCACCAAGAAGCACCGCGCAACTTCGACTTTAACCAGATTGCTTTATCAATTCATTATCTGAATAGAAAAGTACCTACACATCGAAATCTCATCTGGTAACCCTAAGTGGGTGCGTATTTTGTACATATTCTGTGGTCAAATTTAATTAAATGATGAATTGTCCATTCGTCTGTCAAGGCTGAATTTGCCGCCCGGGGCATGTGCCCCGGCTTGCCCCCCCGCTAGATCCGGCCCTGGTGTCATACGGTGTTCCTCAGGGTAGTGTATTAGGCCCAACACTTTTCTTAGATCATATATATATATATATATATATATATATATATATATATATATATATATATATATATATATATATATATATATATATATATGTATATATATATATACACAGGGTTACAGGTTAAGTCGACCTAGATCCTTTAAGAGGTGATAGTTTCCATAATTCCCGACTGATTTGTCTATGAAACACCGTACCCCAAACTTAACCGTTTTCAAGATATTGGACTTTGAAGCTTTTTTGAAAAAAAAAAACGGTTTTACATCTATTGGCCTATATTTTTTTGGGTTTTTTGCCTCTAATTTATTTGTGTTTCCGATTTTGTGTAGTAGATAAGTTGCTTTATTATTCTCAACACTAAAATAGCAGTTCACTGAACTGACTGGGTCGTAGTAGACGATTGATAGTTATAAATTGAAATAAATTCGTAAAAAATAATTTTTCTTTCTGTAATAATAAAAAAAAAGTCTATGACAGTTATGCTGCAGATGTGCTTAAAAATATCTACATTTCATCAGCTATCCAACAAGGTATAACAAGCTAGGGTATTATTATAATTCTTAGAAAAAAACTTCGATGAAAGGCTCTCGGGTAGTAGTAGTAGTAAAGATAACGTGTTTCCTTGCGTTACTTGTTGCGCCTATTGTTCTTCATGGGACTGCGGTGCGTGCAAGCGAGATATCATACAATGTAATTAGGTGTGAGCGAGAAAAAAAAACCACAGCCATTTTGTTGTTATTGTTTGGTTAGTCTGCTTACGCGATTCGTCTGTAGTAGATGCGATTCTTAGTGCTCTTGGTTTTTCATTCGACTTGGCTTGGATTTCTGGACTGTTTCTTTCAAATCGTGACTGTGCTTGCAAACTGGACTATTGATTTGTGCTTCTGATTTGGAACTGTTGAAGATGACGACCTACACGAACGAGGAATATGCTGATATTTTGATTTGTTATGGGTACTGCAATTGTGTATCCGCACGAGCTCGTGATGAATACATATCACGTTACCCAGGCCGCCGAGTACCGGATGTTAGTGTCTTTGACGGAGTTTACCGACGACTTCGAGAGACTGGCTCTGTTTCGAGGCGACGAACAGACTTGGGTAGACCACGTGTCAATGATGATGATGAAGAGCAAGACAATGAAATAGTTCGACGGTTTAGATTGGATCCAACTACTTCGACCAATATTGTTGCCCGAGAACTTGGACTCTCACAGTGGAAAGTATGGTTTACGGTGAATACTGCCGGCCTCTATCCTTATCATTACACGCCGGTACACACCATCGAAGAAGGAGATCCTGTGAGGAGGTTGGATTTCTGCAGATTCATGCTCAATGCAGATTTAGAAGATCCATCATTTTTTAAAAAGATCTTGTGGACAGACGAGTCCAAATTTGATAAAGACGGCATAACCAATTACCACAATGTTCATTATTGGGCCCCAAAAGTTCAAAGAAATCCCAATAAGAAGTGGCCAAAGGCATCACAAAGACGATTCAGTTTGAATGTATGGATGGGAATCATATCAAACCATTTGATTGGGCCTTACTTTCTTCCCGACAATTTAAATGGAGAACATTATGAAAACTTTTTAAGAGAAGATTTATCCGACTTACTAGACGACGTACCACTCTATCTCATTCGTGATATGTGGTTTCAACATGACGGTTGTCCTGCACACTACAGGAGAAGTGTCAGAGAATGGCTAGACACTAATTATCCTAATAAGTGGATCGGAAGAGGTGGACCCATACCGTGGCCAGCTAGAAGTCCAGACCTGACCCCCATGGATTTTTATGTGTGGGGACACATGAAGAGTTTGGTGTACAACGAACCTAATCCAATCACATCTGTTGATGTTTTGAGACAGAGAATAATCGATGCGGCAAATGAAATAAGAAGGGGTTTAACAACTGGTGTAGTAAAGAGTGGATTAAGACACAGAATGAGAATATGTGTGCGAAACAGAGGCGGCCATGTGGAACATGAATCATGACTTTCTGTAAAAATAGCAGTAATAGATGTCATTTTGTACCTATTTGGATTGTTTTATTTTGTTTTCTGACCCGTGATAAATTAGTACTGTTATCTTTACTACTACCCGAGAGCCTTTCATCGAAGTTTTTTACTAAGAATTCTGATAATAACCTAGCTTGTTATACCTTGTTGGATAGCTGATGAAATGTAGATATTTTTAAGCACATCTGCAGCATAACTGTCATAGACTTTTCTTTTATTATTTCAGAAAGAAAAAATATTTTTTGACGAATTTATTTCAATTTATAACTATCAATCGTCTACTACGACCCAGTCAGTTCAGTGAACTGCTATTTTAGTGTTGAGAATAATAAAACAACTTATCTACTACACAAAAATTGCAAACACACGCAGTTAGAGGCAAAACCCTCAAAAAAATATAGGCCAATAGTCATAAAACCGATTTTATCTCAAAAAACCTTCAAAGTCCAGTATTTTGAAAACAGTTAAGTTTGGGGTATGGTGTTTTATAGACAAATCAGTCAGAAATTATAGAAACTACAACCTCTTAAAGGATCTAGGTCGACTTAACCTGTAAGCCTGTATATATACATCAATGACCTCTGTAATATCAAAATTCACAATGCAAAGGTTTTTTCTACGCTGATGACACCGCAGTTGTTTTCAGTGGAAAATCTTGGTAGGATGTAAAACTTAGGACTGAAACAGGCATGCCACTAATAGCAAATTGGCTAAACAATAATTTGCTCACTCTGAACACATCTAAAACTAATTTTATTTGTTTCAGCATTAATAAACGTACACAGCCCAGTCAAGATTTTAATATGAAAGTACATACGCGTAATGACACCAATAATTTAAACTGTAACTGCGCTAATATTGATAGGGTTACACAGACAAAATACTTGGGAGTAATAGTTGCCCAAGGCTTATCGTGGTACTTACGATACTATCTTGAACAAGTTACAAATAGAATTAGAATACTGAGTTGGATTTTCATGCATTGTTACAGCATATTATTTAAAGGAGATTGACCAATTTGGACCAAATGCTGCCCAGACATGGGAATATTTTTATTTTATTCCTTACATGAAGAGAAATAAAAAAAAAATAATAAAAAAAAAAATATCCGCGGGGTTATGCAGTACTTAAAAACTTATCTTATAGCTTTTGTGATTTAACTTTTGTTTTTTTTTAACGTCTACGTTAAATAATATTATTATCTTACTGCGAGAGTTGCGAGAAGTCAAAAGTCTCGCTTGCTCATATTCAGATTTGGTATGTGTCTGTCTCTTTCGCGCACGTTGGAAATCTGTATACCTGCTTAAAAAAAAAAATAAAAAAAAAAAATATCCACGGGGTTATGCAGTACTTAAAAACTTATCTTATAGCTTTTGTGATTTAACTTTTGTTTTTTTTTAACGTCTACGTTAAATAATATTATTATCTTACTGCGAGAGTTGCGAGAAGTCAAAAGTCTCGCTTGCTCATATTCAGATTTGGTATGTGTCTGTCTCTTTCGCGCACGTTGGAAATCTGTATACCTGCTTGCGCGCGCGCCATATTGTTTGTATCGCAGTCTAACATCACTCTTTGACTTGAACCGTTGTGTACTGTGCGCTTATCTATCTCCTTATATTTTTACAACCCGGCATTACTTTTGGACTATCGTATCTGCATCATCTGTTGACCCGGCTATTCGTTTGGACTACACGATGTATCAACCTCATTACAGAGTGTGTTTGTTTTGTGATCGTTCTGTGGAACGAATCAGAAGATATATGTTAACTCGAGATCTTCAAAACGAACATCAACATACATTTCAAAACATCATTCGAGCTCTACCACGTGAGGTAAGTACTTAACTTTTATTTAAGTATTTATATTATAATAACACAAAATAAATCATTAACTCAACAGTTAAGACTATTATTTACATTACTTAAATCATAACAAATGCGTTCTTAGATATCTACTTAGAAGTAGGTACATACCTACTATAAAATATAGACTCCACTTGGATAGAACTACAAGGAACCGCACAGGAATTTGATATAAATAGTTATAGTCCACGCGTTATCAGTCATGGGTCCCTAAATGTCCAATAAACCGGTCCACTTATCGGTAGACCGCTACCTGCGCACCGAAATCGTAGAGTCACTGTCATGTCGTATCCCTCCTAAGCCGGTTCCTAATTGATGATTAAAATAGGTTGAATGTTGTTTTGTATGTACCTAATTATTTTAATTAAAAACTACTTTTTGTGTTAACACTAGTTGCATGCATTTTCTATCGTAGATTTGTAGAAGATACGCGGTGACGTTGAGATAGATATTATTACAGGGAAATGATCTTACCCGACGAATTATTTTAAAACGCGTTGAATATAGTTACCTGAACGTTTGCTCTTATAAGCTCTTGAATACCTATTCAAGAGTCACCTGCCCGGTTCGAGTATACAATATAATTCGACTATATTTCAGATTCATGTTATGCCGTGGGTTATTTGTTTATCATTTTATAATTGGTTACAGATAACATTCAATAATGAGGAATACCTCTGCCACAACTGTTGGACAAGAGCTCGCCGTGGGTCGCTGCCTGCAATGCCTGCTGCGGAATATGCGCCTGCTGTGGAAGATGCACCTGCTGTGGAAGATGCACCGACTGTGGAAAATCTACCAGCAGTGGCAGGGCAGCCCACGGAGGAAGACATTCTAGGACAAAACGTAACATTTCACCTTCCCGGAAATTACTGCCGAGCCCCGAATACGTCAAATGCTTGTATGGTGTACAATTGCACAAATAATACTCGTCGACGAGTACCAAAGAGTTTGAAAGTGCAGTTACTTATTAATAATAATTATTATGTTCCTTCATACGCACGTGTGTGTCAGGAGCATTTAGAAGACAACACCTGGGATGTTCTTTTTACGGCACCAAATCGTTGTTTTGATTTTAGTCCCCAACAAGTTTTTGAAATGTTAGAATTATTAAAAGAACCCAGAAGTCGAATTATCGATTTTGAGAACCTTAATACGCTGCATGATGAAGAATTGCATTATTGGACAGGCCGGACTCGAGATGAATTCGAAAGATTATTTAATCAAACTCCACTTTTAGCACAAAGGTGTCAAAATCCACGAACTGCATTAGGTATAATACTTGCCAAATTGAGAACTGGAGAATCCAATGAACGACTCGCCACGTTTTTCAACATGTCTCGTCCAAATCTAGAACGAAGAATGAAAATAGCTAGAGAGTGTCTGGATAGTGATTTTGTCCCTCACCACTTGGGATTCAACCATATTTCTAGAGAGCAGATCGTTGAAAGAAATCTAGCAGTTCCTACCGCATTGTTTGCAAATAACCAGGAAGCTGTTGTTATATGTGACGGTACCTATATGTACATACAAAAGAGTTCTAATTTCTCATTTCAGAAAGACACGTACAGCATGCACAAGTACAGGAACCTCCTAAAACCATTTTTGTTAGTTACATGCGATGGACACATTATTGAGCTTTGTGGTCCCTATGCTGCGACTACAAATGACGCAACCATTTTAAACAATCTGCTAGATGGGCCGGATAGAACCATTAATTGGCTGTTACAGCCAGGTGATATTTTTATATTAGACAGAGGTTTTCGAGACTCTATTGCGTCTTTAGAAAGCCACGGATATGTCGGCATCATGCCACAATCGCAGACCAGAAGAGGCGCACAACTTACCACACTCGACGCCAATAAATCGCGGTTATGCACCATTTGTCGGTGGCCCGTTGAGGTAGTAAATGGACGGCTAAAACGGGATTTTAAGATTTTTCGTCAGGAATATTATAATCTGGCCATGAGCCACTTTTATACAGACCTTCGAATCGCTGCAGCAATAACTAATGCCTTCCATGTTGATATTATAGACAATGGCGATGCACGTGAATTTATCAATATAGCCAGAGAGCGGCTGAATGTTGCCAATGACTTAGCTGAGTATATTGATCAAAGGAGGCTAAACCGGAACAGAGCCAACTTCGAAAACATTTCAGTGGGTGGAGATAATGTTGCTTCATTTCCCATGTTAAGACCGGAGGAATTGACTCTCTTTGCAGTAGGAACGTACCAAATAAAACTTGCGCCTAGCTATTACAGCGAGCATATACGCACCACGGAGACATTTATTATACAAAAGTATAACGGTCGCCTTAACGACCTCTCCGATTTTTCGATGCCAACCAGCAATGTGCAACTAATTAGAGCGCACATAAAGAGCAGACATACATCGTCAAAAGTATATCATTGCTACATTTTAATTGACGAGAACAATCATGGGCTCGATTCCATTAAACATTATTGCTGCTCATGTTTTATCGGGCGAAGAACGATCGGCAGTTGTGCCCACGTTGTTTGCCTAGTTTGGTTTTTGGGGTGGGCTAGACACCAAGACGTTGTGAGGCGCCCTGCTTTGTTTTTGGACAGAATCATTATAGACGACGATGAGGATTACGATTGATTAGATATTTTAATGTTTACATGTGGCCTAACATAGAGAACTATTTATTATGTTGTAAAACGAATAAATAATTATTATTGATTGTTTGAATGAATATCCGTAACTAAGTGTTTTTATAGTAATTATAATCCATTTTTTATATTATACAGTCTTTTATTTTAAAAATAAGCGAACGAAAAATCATAACCAACAGTTATGATTTTTCGTCAATAAAACCTAAAGAAGAGTATTTTTCTCAATACTCCTGGGATAGATTCTGAAGCGCTTTGGGTTACAGACTAGTATTAGTCTAAGGAACATTATGCACTATGATTCAATGTTGGGCAGCACTTGGTCCAACATCCATACAAAAATGGTCAATCTCCTTTAAACTAGGTACTACATTATTTGTTTCACGTGGACATATATAAAAAGTTACTTTTTTTTACACTTTTACATACACTGAATTTTTAATTTAACATGTATATGCGTTGTTATTTACTAAATTAGTTTCTTGAAATACGGTTTATTTTTCTTTATTTTTTATTGAATGATGGAATTTGTATGAATACAAATAAAACTCCGATTTAAAAGGTCTTATTACGTTGACTTACGGTCCATTTCAATTTGTTTTGACAGTACAGGGTTAATATGACTATAATATCCGTAATTTTAATTATTTTTGGAATAAAAAAATACCTAAGTAAGTATATTAAAAATGATATAAATCGATTCAGTAAACGATTCTGAACAAACTATTTTCAGGATGTGCGTTAATTAAGTTACATGTGACTTGTTGACCTCTCTTGCGTGTGTATACTTTAGGTCTTACAAGAGTAAGAAGCTCAATTTTACGTTGACACTGCTGGACAGCTAATGACTTGTATCAAAAATCGATAGTTTTCTCTTTATCTCTTGGTGCCAAATTTCAAAACTTCTAGGCCAATGGAAAATTGTCAGAAAAACTATACTTTGTGTTAATTAGTGAGTCAGCGACAATCTTAATAAGAAAATATGCTTTAAAAGGCCATGTTTTTTTCTGTTGCGTTGATCCTTTTTTTCCTAGTGTTGAACTTAAAACATTACTTGAGACTATGAGCCTGTAGACTTCACTATTCATTTTAATTGGATAATTTCTTAAACTGTTTCTGACAGAAACGGCATACAGAATTTTTATGAACGGCCTTTCTTTATTTATTCACATTCATTTTAGTTTCTAAAAGTGACTTTTTCACGTATGTTAGGACTTTTTGTTGTATGTTACATTGGTCATCATTCAAAATTGTCGCGGACGAAGTCGCAGGTAACAGCTACTCGTGTATATACTTAATAGTAAAGTACTCCTGTATAGGTAAGTTGATATTTTTGGTAAAGTTGGAAAGAAGATAACACAGGGAGTAGTTAACAGTTAAAATAGTTTAGGTATATATTTAGCCGCAGGGTGTACGCGGGAAGCGTACGTAAGACTAGCAATTTTGGAGATCTTTCGTTTAATATGATGATGAAATATTTAGATGTATTTTCATTATAATAAATAATACTTAGTGCGCACAATTAAAACTGAACAGACAAACAATCGAATAACTAGTTACAGAAAGTTTAGAAAATAAATAGCTACCCTTGTTATGTATCGCACTATAAAATTTAATTTTCCTGGCGCGGATGGTGTATGTAGATGTACATTTTTGTTTTGTGCAATCTAATATGCCATTTATGCGAGCATTCATTAGCACTAGATTTTCTTTTATTCGGACTATAGCCAGAACATTCTGTACCTTGTTGGGTCGCTTTAGTAATAAGGATCAGACGCGCTAATTTAGTTTAATTATGTGGGAACTAATAGAGGTGTATCAATGAATCTACTTCCAAAACTTTTGTATTTTTCTATAGATGTATGAACTGCCTTAAATAATATAGATATATTATTTTACTATAGTCTGCCCGCGACTTCGTTCGCGTTGGCTTTAGAATAAGATAAAGGATAATTTTTATCGCCGAATAATGTTATCATCACATGACACCTATTATAACCCAGGTGCCTGATATTAATCGGGATAAAAGAATCCTGTATATTAATCCAGGTAATAATCCACCTCTTTACCGAAATTCTTCTAAATCCGTTTTTACACGATTGATTAGGAAACGTCTAAACGTACAGATGCCAGCACTTCAAGATGCCCCAATCTGTCAAATTTCCCAAATTGAAAGTGAACCTTATGCTAGTGTGATAAAGTTGAAAAACTATAAAAGAAATTTGACAGATTGGGGTAGCTGGATGTGCTGGCATCTGTACCTACATTTTTAGTTACATAACATATATCTATATTATATATCTAAGTTACAAAACTCATAACCAGTCGAAACCACTGACTGCAAAAATTAGGCAAAGTATTTTTGACTGCTGCTGCCTTAGTTAAAAACATTTTTGATTGACTTTCGCAGTCAAGTGTTTTAACTAAGAACGTTGCGCAAATGTACTTTTAACTGCAAAATATTGGGTAATAGTGATTATAACCAAATTGTTTTAGCTAAAAGTGGTTCAGACTAAGAAAGTTAGTCAAAATTTTTTTAGTTAATATTATTTTAATAAGATAATAATTTATTTAGATTATTTTGCCTAAGTTAGGTTAGAACCATCTACCGCTACACTATTGTTGGTGAAGATTAGTGGAAAGTCTTGAAAAAACCCATGTTTTTTGGACCTTTGTGAATTTTTCAGGTGACATAATAGGGCATTTTATGATTATCGTTTGAATTACTTTGACTATTAGCAGTGGCGTAGCGTGCCTTGTCGGGGCCCCATATAAAAATTTTCTTGGAGGCCCTTATATGGAGGTAAAGATTTTTCACAAAAGAAAAAAATATTGTGAAAAGAAATATTTATTTATCACATAATTTACCCATTTTACAAATAAAAATCGAATTTTAAATATTCACTCTCCTTGCCTTTTTTTCGGCAAATTGATTTATTAAATCATTTATAGCTGATGATGATTTTAGTTTTTCTAAAGTTTCTGCCTCTATGGACAATAGTGAGATGTCTGACAGCCGTTCTTGTCCCATCGAAGTTCTTAAGTATTTTTTATTAGTTTTAATTTTGAAAAAATTCTTTCTGCCGTTGCGGTTGTAACTGGAAGGGTCAAGAATAAAAAGCATGCTGTGATTACCTCGGGAAAACTGGATGCAAGACTATTGAATTTTACTAGGAATAATTCAAGGAGTTCTTTAATGGAATAATTTTTTTAAATTTCAGAATTTAAGCATATTTTTAGAGCTTTTAATTGGTCACAAAGATTAAGTGAGATGTCTTTAATGTATTTAGCAGAGAGTTTTCCGGAAGCGTTTAATATCTCTTCACTTGAAGAAGATAGGAGTTTCTCCGGTTGTAATATTTCGAATATACCTACTACTCAGGTTGCAAAGGCTCTGAAATCTTTCTTTAGTTCGAGAAATTAATATATCTAAACAGCAATAGTATACATTGACTTTGAAATAGGATTCCGGGTCGGAAATTCTCTCATCTTGTGATAACTCATCAAAAAAACGCTTCGTTATCTTTCGCCTACTGTTTTTAAAACAGTTGTTACCCCCCACTCTTTTGCTAAATCTTTGGATTCATTTAGCAAACTATTAAATGAATTCTGATTTCTTAATTGGCACAGTCTATTTAAAAGATTACTTAATAAAATACTAGATTTCTGTAAGTCATTATTTTCATGCTGTAGAGCTTTAGAAACAGGATTAATAATTTCAAATAGTGAAGAGAAAAATGTAACGAGCACTAAGAAATCAAAACTCTCTAAAATATTAATTATACAGGGTGGCGCAATAGAACGTGCATTTTTAAAATAATTATTAAAAAATAAATACAAAAGGTATAGTTAAAATAAAACTAAGCAATTATTAAGTGATAACTGAAGTTTATTTTTTAAAAATAACATCATCTAAATGATGACCCTCTCTACGTTGGCACTCCTCTAACCGCAAACGGAAATTACCGAAAACTTTCTTAAGTAGTGCTGGTGTGATTGCTGCCATTTCACCACGAATATTCTCCTTGAGCTGACTGATGTTTCTCGGATTATTGGTGTAGACTTTGTGTTTGAGGTATCCCCACAAAAAAAAGTCAGGAGGCGTCAAGTCTGGACTGCGCGGAGGCCATGGGATATCACCTCTTTTCGAAATCAGTTTGCCAGGGAACATCTGCTTCACAACCGCCATGGAGTCATTTGATGTATGACTGGTAGCTCCGTCTTGTTGGAACCAAGTCCTAGAGTTCTTTATTCTTGAATTTTCAAGTTCTGGGGCCAAAAAACCTTCCAACATCGCAACATAGCGTTCGGTATTAACAGTGATGTTTTGCCCCCGTGCGTTTTCAAAAAAATAAGGACCAATTATTCCTTTGGCAGAGATTGCGGCCCAAACTGTCACTTTAGGGCTATGTAACGGTTTTTGATGTTTGAGTCTGGGATTCTCACTATTCCAATAACGACAATTTTGGCGGTTTACGAACCCATTCATATGAAAATGTGCCTCATCAGAGAAAAGGATGTTTTCAAAATTTGAAAACCGATTGAGCATTTCATTAGCAAATGTGAGCCGTGCTATGAAGTCAGAGTCTTTCAATTCTTGAGTTAATTGCAGCTTGTATGGATGCAATTTAAGATCCAAGTTTAAAATTCATTGCAAACTTCGTCGCGATATGTTTAGGACAGACGATCTCTTGCGAGTAGACATTTGTGGATCTTCTCGTACCGACTGCTTAACACTCTCAATATTGTCTTCGGTCCTAGATGTGCGTGGACGACCTTTTGCGTGTGGTTTAAACGTCGATCCAGTCTCTTCAAACCGCTTTATCCAGATTTTAATTAAATTAGCACTCGGAGCCTCCCTAATTTGCCGTACACCATACTCAGAACAAAATAGTCGCCTGACAACTACGTACGAACGAGAGTTTTCGTAAAATGCGCGCACGCAAAATGCGCGACGCTTCCCGTCGAAGTGACTCATAGTGACTAAAACTTCATGAACCGCGCTACCCAACGATATCGGTCTCCCCTCGCCCACGCCCCTTCTACCCCGCAAAAAAAATGATGCAATATGCACGTTCTATTGCGCCACCCTGTACTTTTATATTCTTCACGTTCATCTTTTTTATTTGAAATTAAATTTAGATGGTACAAAGTTTTCATGATTAGTAAAAAATTTTTCTTTACTGCTAATAAAGCGTCGTTCCTAGAAGACCATCTGGTAGGACATACCTTTTTAAGGGTAATCAAATATTTTTCAGAGGAATCGTCACTTAGCATAGCCCAGCGTTTTATACTATTGCCAAAAAAAGTATATATTTTTTCTAAATTATAGAAAAAAGTCGATACTTCACGAACATGTCTCGCAGCATCGTTCAAAACCAAGTTTAAAGCGTGCGCAGCACAATGAACATAATCGGCATTTGGAGCATGCTCTTTTATTAGGGTTTGTAATCCTCCATACACACCCCACATAACATTTGCTCCATCGTATCCCTGTCCTCTACATTTAGTCAAATCAATTCCATATTCTTTAGTCAAATTTAAAATGACAGTTTTCAGACCTGCAGCACTGCAATCGGTTACTGCTATAAATTCTAAAAAGGACTCACAGATTTTTATTTCTTTAGTCACATTATCATCTTTTTCTGTAACCGAGATATATCGAAAAACTACAGATAGTTGGTAAATTTTTGACAAGTCTTGTGTTGTATCCAGAATTATTGTCAGAAATGGAGCTTTTTTAATTTCTGAGATAATATTGTTCCTAACGTTGGTACCAAGCAAGCTAATAATTTCGTTTTGAATCGTAGGGCTTAAATAATTCATTTCACCTTTCGGTTTTAGAAGAAGTTCTTTTAAAGTTGCATCATAGTTAGATAGCAGACGTGAAATTGCCATAAAATTGCCAGAATCAGAATCATGCCCCCTCAAAGGTAGATTACAAGATACTAAAGTAATTATAACATTAATTATACGATGCAGTACATCTCTCCAGAATGTAATTTTACTATCGATTTCACTTTTCAATAGAGTATCGATGGTATTTCCTTGCAACCAATTTATTATAAGAGAGTGAGGCACTAATATGCTGCTGTGACTTTTCATGGTCAAGAATAGTTTGTGTGAAATTGCTTCTAACCGAAACACCGTTAACCCAAGCAGAGGAGTACGATTTGTTTTGACGATCTGCTAATAACCAACAGAAGTGACAGTACGGTTTGTTTAAAACGTTAGAATAACATAACCATGGTCTTATAATTTTTATGCCTGCCTGATTGAAATATGAATAATAATAAGCCGAAAAAGGTCGGTTATTTTCTAAAACTTTTGGAAATGGTCCTTGTGGTTTAAATGGACCCAATTTAAAAATTATTTTTCGTTCGCATTCAGTTAAATTATCACCAAAATTTCCTCTATCTGATGAAATTATATTACAATCTGCAGATATATCAGAATCGTTGACTTGGGGTTCCTCGATTTCTGGATGGACATCCGATAAAGTATGTGCTTGGCTTTCTTCTATTTCCGGATGGATATGTGACGAAGACCATGCTTCAGAAGAATCTAAAAATAAACGAGTAATTGTTAAAAAATAAATACGAATGCTTTGATACTAAACTAAAAAGAGTTATATATAAATAAATAACGTTACTAAGGGTAGGGTCACAGTTAGAGAGTGTTCAGTTCAGACGCACACAGACTTTACGCGGATTGTGCTCGTACCTATTAGTAGATACAAAATCACCTGCAGCCCGTCCGTGCATTACTATACACCTGCGTGCTATTTAAACGCAGCGCGTAGTGTAGTGGCCATGGCCATACAAAACGAGAACCCTAAAGCGAGTCTGCACATCTGAAGTTCTCAACACGCAATTAATGATACGAGACAAACAACAAAACAAATCGATCCTATAGATAAGTTAGAATTTTGTTTTTTTTTAATCAAGGCACGGAACCCTAAAAACAGTATAATTGTGAAAATCGAGGGGGGAGACAACTTTTTGTGACGGACAGATGGACAGACCGAAATTAAAAGATTTCCTTGTTTATCACTACGGGCCCCTAATAAATGGGTTGGGTAGTACTTACCTTTCCAATCTAAATCACTCACAGTATCTTGTCTCTGAAAAAATGAAGAAATTTTGGGCACTTTTTTTATAACCTCGTCCCTTTTCTGTTAAATTTTTCTTTTCTCAGCGCCGCTGGGATAATCTCTTTTCCTTTCACTCATTTCTTTTACAAATCGCTACTAATACTGCTAAACCAGAAGAACAATATTGTTTGTACTGAATTACAATGTAATGCACATTTATATAAAGCGCGTAAATAAACAGTGCACTGCACTCCGTGGGTTAACATCCAATGCAAAGTACAACCACGTACACGTACCTACATCGCGATATCGATGAAGGATTCCCGGGGATTCCCCGCTGACGCTGAGTTGAAGATGAAGTAAAACGGGGAAGTCCCGCAGCCCGCCATAACGATGTAGTGTTGCCAACTTTTGAACGCACGCTTAAGGCGGGAAAAAAAGGAATTGCTTTATAGAATTTTGTCATTTGTAAAATAAAATAAATTAGAAAGTTTTTATTCTTTTTCCTTACACACTTTGGGGGCCCCGTATAATTGATACGGCAAATACGGCGGTAGCTCCGCCCCTGACTATTAGCTATTATATCTCAATATAATATAATATCAAGGGACAATGACACACAGATCATCCTATCCCCAAACTAAGCAAAGCTTGTACTATGGGTACCAGGCGACGATATACATACTTATATAGATAGATATATACTTATATACATAGAAAACATCCATGACTCAGAAACAAATATTCGTGCTCATCACACAAATATTTGCACTTACCGGGATTCGAACCCAGGACCACCAGCTTCGTAGGCAGGAGCACTACCAACTAGGCTACCGTGACCGTCTTCAATCGTCCAATGATTTTAGGTGAAATAACCACCATACTGAGTTGTATTTAGAGTGGCTTACATAGAAGATAACTGTAGCTATTTATAAAGTGGCTAAGATAGTATTATTCAGACGCTAGTTAATTGTGTGTAAATTTTTGGAGGCCAATAATGGTAAGAAAGGCAAAACCACTTTTGACTGTTATTTTGCAGTTAAAAGTACTTTTGACCAACGTCCTTAGTTGAAAACACTTTTGACTACGAAAATCAATCAAAAATGTTTTTAACTAAGGGCAGCTGTCAAAAATACTTTACCTAATTTTTGCAGTCAAAAGTGGTTTTGACATAATTATATATTAGAAAGCATGTAGAAAATCTCGAAAATCTAAAACAAATTACGATTGAAACGTTGCAAACACAGCGAAGTATTACATTCAATAGACCTTGAGATTTTGACAAACATTTACAATGATATAAATTAGGCAAAAATCACAAGGTTCTAGTCGCAACGTTGTTAGCTTCAAGGGAGGTTTATTTTAAATTCTCTCTGGAGTATTGTTCTAGTAATTTGAATGTTCTTCATTCTGCTATATATCTCAAGGTGTTCTTTAGTTGTCTTGATATGAAAAGTGCTTCAGTAACGTAGGAATTCATAAATAAAAATCGTTTGTTCATTATTGGTAGGTCATAATTTAATGCAGTTTTCTTTTATTATTAAACATTTGCTCCTGCTTTTACTTATTAATATGACAAATGGAATATTGTTTGATATCTAGATAAAATATCTATTCTGTGAAACTATTTTAAACAACTTTTATATTTCCATCAGCATTTTGTACAACAATTAATTGCTTAAAATAGAATTTCTTGTCACTAATTGTAAATGTAAGCAATAAAAAGACATGGCGGGACATAAGATTATAAGCTGGTATTAAAAGTATGAGAAATCTTGTGACCATTAAAAGTAAACTAAAACGCAATTATAACCATTCAATAGAGCTTAAGACAGAACGTAAACAGATGCTACCCACATTATATACATTTCTTTTGACCACATCACACAGAAGAGTAACGATTATTGAAGGGTGGGACGAATATCTTGGTTTACAGTTAGTCTATTGCTCTATTGAATAAATATAGTACATAGCTTCCATCTTTGTCCTCTTCTGTAGAAAACTGTATAACTAGTTTGATTTAGTGATGTTTTATTCCATCTCTCATTATATTTCTTTTCCTTAGATAACTCTCGAGTAATTCGTATAGCACAATATGTTTTGAAGTGATAAACGTAGGTGACAAACGGAATCGTGCGCTTTAAGGTGTAGGCCACAACAGTTCTTTCTTATATATTTAAGTATATACAAATAGTTTTAAATAAATACTAAAATTGTCTTTCAATGAACTATTTATCAATCGCCATATTAAAACATCGAAGACAAACAATAAATATACAAAACAAATATTGTAATGTAATTATAATTACTTAGCTCTTTCAATATTTTCACAATTATATTATTTTTCAGTCCGTTAAAATGGCCGCGTGTACTCCCAATGCTGTCCATGCAATATATTCAATAAAATGCGCATTTTTCTGCCATTTTCTTAGCAATACCGACAAAGGAGTTATAGCATCATATTAATACTAAAACAATGCACACGCTCACACGCACTCGAGATAATAATGAACTACACTATCTCTTAATGACAATTATCTTACGTCATAGTACAGGGGCTCATTTGACTTTATTCCTTTGTTTGTACTAAAGAGTTTAAGAGACAAGGAGCGCCATCTCTTTCGGGCTTATAGCTCAAAATAGGCACAAGAATCAGCGCAATCTAAATAACGCCAACATCGAGGAATAGATTTAAAAGTATATTCCATAATAATAAGAATTAAATTTCATCTCGGTACGAAACAATGATGAATTTGTGAGAAATTCCTCATTGGTCCAATCACCGGCTAAGATAATAACGAGTGATTTATTGCACAATGTTGTATCCGGCAGATTATGCTCCTTTTATAAACTCCCTAGTTTGTACGATACTGTACAAAGCTACAATGATATAAATACATGAACATTTACAAGTCGCACTTTAATTATAAACTATTTTGGATAGAATTGCACTACATGTAACGCGTATAATTATGAACATTGCACTTACATGTTTTAAATATATAGAAACTTGCAAATGTTTATTATATTTATAACCATTTCAAATATAGCAACGATAATTGCGCCATTTTATTGTAAAATACTTTTGCGTTCAGCCTTGTAGCTTCTTGACGGCAAGTGTTAGGCTTAAGACCCGTAGATGTATTAAAAAATAATACAGTTTTATGTTCATATAATTATGTACAGGAAAAGTAAGTGTTCACTGCAAACTATGGATAAGACATAGATTAAGGCGAGTGGCTATGGACTAAAGTTTAACTATTATATAAAGGTAAATTTAATTAGTGAGAGTAAAACATACCATAAATCCTAGTATTGATAAAAGATTACATAAAAATCTTGTGTGCGCTTTGACCACATGATAGAAGGGAAAACTTGTAAGTTACTACTGTAAACGTGTCTGATGTAGTTGAGGATTCAATGCGTCACCGATCCGAACCGTGAGGTTTGACTTACGTTTACTTCCTTTTGTCTTTTTTTTAATATTCTATTTGTAATTTGTTATCAATATCTCTGTTTATGCAGTTTTGCTCACTAATTTCATTTAACCCAGTATGAAGACATAAGTGGATACCATCTACATGTAACATTATGCTAAACTTTTGTTTGTTTATGCCTAAAACTGTCATAAAACAGACCCCAAATACATTTCACTTTCCACCTTTATCTACTAATGTCTTCATATGTTACATTGTATTCATTTGTAAGACAATGGTTATGGCAAAAGATAATTCAACTATTCCAAAACCCGTACATTCATGAAGCAATTGTCAATCAATTAGTTCGAAAGGGAATTTAAATTGGTTCCCATTTTGAACTGATAAATGTCGAATTTGACCATAAATATGATAATAAATTATAGATAGTAAACACAGAACAAAGAAACCGAGCATCCAACAACTTTAAGTCTCAATTCAATAAAATTGTATCAAAATTAAATTTGTAGTTTATAATTTAAGGTAAAATTTAAGCTAAAGGTCTGACATTAAAAAATAAAGTCATAAGATGTTGGGTGCTCAGTTTGTTTTTTCGATAGTTTAATTAATGACTGTCGTGACATTTAATGCTTAGCAGCCAGCAACACATATTCTACATGTATGCTATTAATGAATATGTCAACTGACAAAGACATACTCAAGAAAACATCAGTGAATAAGGACAATTTTTTTAACTACATTGCGCTATCCAATTTTATTATTTACACCTTTGTACAAACGCCAGCACATCCAGCTACCCCGATCTGTCAAATTTATTTTATAGATTTTCAACTTTATCACATAAGCATAAGGTTCACTTTCTATTGGGGAAATTTGACAGATCGGGATAGCTTGATGTGCTGGCGTCTGTACCTCAACATAAAATCGATAAGCATTAAAATGTTACATACGACCTTTATTCATTGATCTAGACAAAGTATTTACATGAGAACATAACAAATGAAGACTTGCGTTACGTACATCAAAATTAATTGGTTAGGTAATAAAAAGCTTTAGCATTATAGGATGTTCGGTCGTTGTTGCAACTGCGTCACCAAATATTGGCGCAGCCGGGGATAAATCCACACACAGATTAGCATATCTATCTTATATGATAAATATTACTAGACAATTGTCGAATGTCACAAATAAAATCAACTCGCCTAAGTCCTTTTTGTCACACAGTATGTGGTAAATTCTTATTTAAACATAAGGTTACCACAGTACACGTATATTTGCCTATGATATCACATTTGGTGATCCGAGTTACAACTGTATGTTTGGCTGCCTCATGTCCTGTGACAATGTGACAGCAACCACCGACCAACCAATAATGTTCGCAACCAATTAATTTTGATAATTGTCATCTATCATTGACTGTGATACAAATCTTTGTTTATGGTCGTCATGTGAACACTGCTATCATTGTTACTTGATATCAGCAGATCATATTTATAACAACATCATATTATTTAAATTCATTTACTATACGATAGTCGTAAAACTATGCAGCATATGAATTGCTGGCTTTATAATAAGTATATTAAACAGCTAATATATAACTAATAATTTTTTTGTTATCTCTATTTTCTAATGAGATTACTATTCATCTGAATTTTAAATATCAGTCACTAGTAGACAGTCAATCTATTATTATTGTCAGCAGGACGCTTAGACCGATAGAACACAAGTGTGAGCTTCGACCGGCGCCTGCGCACGTCAGCCACGTAGCGGATACAGACAGACATACAAGGACTACAGGTAGTCGGAAGCAACTAGTACAGTAAGTGTTATCGAGAATATTTCAACATAAATATGGAATGTAGCAAACACTCAATTGAAAAGACCCCGGGTTGTGGCATCGGCCATAATTAATCTAATAATATTAAATTAGAGACAATATTTACAATAAAATAGTAACTATGCAACGTAAATTAATATTCCTTGCGTTTACTGTACTGATATGCATCCTCTCAAAAACGACGATTAACGAATATAAAAGTTGTTTAAACACAGATTTATAGCTGCTGGATAGAAATAAACTTTAAAATAGGTCACTTAAACATGAAACTGTACACTGCAAGACATCAGCTCCCCGTCGGCCGCCCCCCGTATAATACACGATACCACCGAGGGTGCGGCCGAAAGATTCATTAATTATCATAATATACCTTTAATCGTTTCTATCTGAATCAATTTCACCTAAGACAAAATACTTCGACGTAGACTTTATAACGTTATATCTCTTTACTTTTATCTCAGTCTTAGTTTTCGCGAAACTCACAGACGGCGCCCGGCCCCCGCCGCCGCTCCCGAATAAATAAATAGCAAGTCTATAATACTCCGGGACGCGCTCGTCGATCCGCCCGTCCCGATAATGGAATGTAAGCGAGATGTGTCCGCCCGCTGGGCGTCACGCGTCGGGCGGCGGCTCGGGCGCGGCGCGGCGCGGCACCATGACGCAGGGCGGCGCGGCGGGCGCGGCGCGGGCGCGCGCCCACCAGCGCGTGGCCTTCTGCAGCAGCCCGTCCTTCTTGCGCCGCGCCTCGCCCTCGCCCTCGCCCTCCGCCTCGCCCGCGCCGCCCTGCGCCCACGACGGCACGTCGCTCACGCACTTGTTCGGCGGCGGCTGGAAGCTGCTTCTCGTCAGCTCGGCTTGCTGCAACCAATGTTACTTCTTCTACATTCTGTTAGCATAACGTATACAATTAGCACAGGAGAATTTCCCAGGACGATAGAGGGGACCGGGGTTTTTCCGCCATGTAACACATAGGACTATAACCCACGCCAGAGGGCACCCATGATATTTTCCAGACGGTGCTTTCCATATCAGTAATAATTTTTATTTTTAATTAATTATTTAAATGAAATGCCTTCCTAACAGATCGGCTTTTGAAAATGGTTAACTGAGCTAGCTGTATGTGTGTGATATTTATTTCAGATATGAAATTATTTCAATGAGCAGAGAGCAGTTCGATTCATCCAAATTCTGTTTTGGTTATTGGTACATACAGGAGTAAAAATCTTTACAGGTAGACCGGGTTCTAGTTTATAAGTGACCCTGTACATATAAGGTGCATACAACATTTCTTTATTACTTTAGTTAAAATCTGGTTTAGAATTTTTTTCTCGGATATTTTCCAATTGCGATTTTACAATGGATGGATTTTGAAGATATAGAATTAAAAGAAGAAGAGATCCTCTTCTTTTACTTCTATAGCTTCAAAATCCATCCATTTTGGCGTAACAAATCCTGGATTGTCGACGCAGTACACACGACACGACAGTCTTCTATCTTCTATAATTTTTTTCATTCAATCTTCTATCAAACGATCAGAACGCGTGCCATACCTACAGTCACGAATGCGCCGCAGTGTCCAATAAACGGTGTGATGCATTGGTAAGTGTTTGTTAAGCGTGCGATTAGTGATAAATATCCATTGTAATAAGTAAAAGACTTAATCAATATCTCAAACAGCATTATACATTATATTGTGCTGTTTTTGGGTAATTTAACCACGGTTAAATCCTCGTGCCCGCGAAATCGCGCGGGCGTCGGCCGTGGCTGACCCCGCGGCACGTGCATACGGAAATCGATAATGCTTTGTAGGAGGTGACGAGACCCGCCCCTGTTTGCTATATCTCTTTAAAAAGACGGTAAAGATAGCTACCAATTTTACATTTTTTTATAAACTAGAAGAAAATTTAAAACAAATGAAAACCAATTTCCTGAATTCAGCTTGGCTCGAATGGAATAGTACTTAAGTACTCTAGGCCTTCCGGTGGGTCGTAAAGCGTGCAACGATAAGGGACTATCCGAGAGCTGGGTTATCACCGGTGTCATCATTTCTTCACCCAATTTAATGAGCGACATTTATTTATGAGTGCTACCGAAAATCACTAATAGTAGTTTTGTCGCTTTATCTGTTAATTATTACCCGTCGGGAAATCCTTCACGTTTTGGATGATCAAACTCTAATATCTATCTTGACCTATATTATGCAGTTAGGACCAAACATACTTTGAATTTACCGTTAACTAAATTGAATTTCAATTTGTTTCCAATTGTTGACTCGCGTTAAACGTTAACAAGATAATTTTCTACGTTTCCGCGTCGCACGTTTTACGTCACAGAAAGTCACATCAATGATAAGGATGAGTGTAAGGCTGGTGCTGATATAGACCTATCATTTGAAATCAAAGCCATATTAAACTAATACAAAAACTTCATAACTATGTAGCTTTCTTCGAATTTCGCTTGCAAATGTTATATAACCCCGTATTGTAAGTACGGGCATTTGTGGATCATACAAAACTTGAGGGAAGTCAGCTTTGTCCGCCTAAAATCCTGATTAAAAACACATTGAAGCTATTCATCGGCGTATAGTATCAAGACTTGAGCATAATTATAGTAAGAATAATATGTTCAACCGGCTTGTTTGCGATCAAAACCCCACATTAAAATTTCAGACACGTCTTTACGACTGCAATCCATTAAAATGTTTGAAGTTCCAAACATTTTAATGTATTGCAGTCGTAATTGCCATTATCGAGGAGAGATCACTTGGAAGGATATTACTGTCAAGACTCGATGGGCAAAACCCATCGAGTTTAGACACATTAGATTAGTCATAATGCGTTTTTTAATTTCACTCCAATAAAGTCATTCTTTATGGCCCTCCCATTGCGATTAACGACTGACTTTAGTTCTTTGACGATATTATTATTAGCCTTCCCGGATCAGTCTCCTGGGCGGTGATAATAAACGAGCCCATTATATACCACATATTCTTATATACCATCTGGTAACTGTATAGTGGCAAGCAAGTTGAAGCGTGCCTGGTGGACGGCTCTTGCTCCGACATCTCATGTGGGAGAACCTCAAAATTACATTCCACCTCTGCTGATTATCTTAAAAGATTAGGCGAACCTGATAGTGGATTCGTATTTGTAAATGAACGTCCTGTCCGTTTTCGAAATCCAGTAACTGTATGCTGGGCGGCAAGCTGGAGCGGACCACCCGGACGGTTCTTGCTCCAAATCCGCCAACAGCAACCATTGTATGTATCTTCTGTTGATTCGATTTGAGTATACAAGAACCTGATAGGGTACTCGTAATTTTGATGCCCGCGCTTTACGGTTTGAAAATTTCCTGTTGCCGGTCGGCAGTATTAAATTCAACGTTCGATGCTTCTCTTAGAGTGTAGACGAACCTGATAAGGGACTCGTAACTGTAGATGCACGTCCTGGCCGTATTCGCCGTCCGGTAACTGTATGCTGGGCGGCAGGCCGAGGCGCTCGGCGGCGGCGGCCGACCGCGCGCGCGTCTCCTGCTCCACAATCTCCTGCAGCCGCCCCACCATCGCCTGCAATCTCTGCTGCTTCTCCCATTCCCTGAAAATTAAAAGAAGGATTTTTACTAAAAGTACGAAACGATAAATTACGTCAAATCGTATATATATACGTGTTACATTATATGCGTACAATACTAAATTGCGCACGTTGTCTCAATGCTTCAGCGCCAATCACACATAGCTATAGAATTTCACGCATATTCGTGAAATGATATACAGTTCTTATACATGAGTGATTATACAGTTTATATAAGGTTGGAAGGGCCTTCTCTAGCTTAGGCATTGACAGTCACCAGGATTTACAAGTTAACACCAGTATACAGGTTTGCAACCAGACTTAAAAATGGCATCTCGAGTCTCTTTTCAATTATGGATTATGGATGAACGGTGTGGAGAATTTTTAAGTATAGTGTATCAAATTGAATAATAATAATCTGGGAATTAATAATTTACAAGGTATTCCTATGACACGTTTTATCTAAAAATAATGCCACACCATTTAAAAATGAAAAACAATGTCAAAGATTTAGGTGGCAATGGTAGTCATAATAATTGGTAAAATGAGAATTCCTATCGAATATTGTACAGTTAATACAGTAATCAAATAATGTGTAGCAAATTACCTATTACTTCAATTTTATTTAAGCTTGAGATGTCTGTATTGGAAGTGAAAAATTGATTTCACATAAGTTGCGAAGTGATATCCAACACCAACTTTTAACCCCTTCAGTATTCCCAATAATTTATGATGTATTTTATATAGAAATAAAAAAAAAAAAACAATTATCATCAGTTAAATACGTGATCTTTATTGAATGTTATTTTAATGGCACACCAGAAATATATTCTTTTCAGATTTTAGGTTAAACAACTATCTAACTGCGCACTACGAAAAGAAATCAAACTTAGCATAATATAAGAGTAGTCATATTTTGTCGCGCACCCAAAAATATCTCATAATCATAAATGTTTTATTCAGTTAAAAATTTACATTTTTTCCCCAACCATTTAGTGCAGGATGTGGCTGGGAAATACTGCTAAAATACTCCGTGGCATTCTTTTAACATATTTAGAAACTTAAAACTTACCACACACAAAAGTAGGAGTATGAAACTTCTACTTTTTACTAGCATTGTTTAGAGTGAATCATTTCAAGCATTTATGTAATTCGTCACACTTTATAACACACTCTGGAGCATATACATATATTATCGCTTTCATAGTTATTTTAAATCTGAGAAGTTGGTTGTAAAAGCGTATATTACTAATATTATAAATGCGAAAGTAACTGTGTCGCGCTTCAACGACAAAACGACTGAACCGATTTAAATATAATTTGGAGAAAGGACATAGGATGCTTTTTAATGCAAAAAGGGGGTTGAAAGGGGGGATGACAAGTTGTATGAAAGTATCGTCATTTTTATAGCTATAAATTTTCGATATAAATAATTATGACATTTCAAGTTTGTTAAAGTTTTAACCTCAAGGGTGTAAAAAAACAATAGCGATGAAAGTTTGTATGGAAAACATTATTTTCGAATGCTATCCAAAGATATTATTCCACACGGACGAAGTTACGGACACAGCTAGTACTCTATAAAAGAGAAACTGATTTAATGGAGCACGTATACACGGTTATGCTTACCACTAAAGGTGTCGCATTTAATTAAAATTATTTTCAGTTTTAGGTGGAATATATTATGTATACAGTACATTACCGCTAAGGTATATGGGACGCTACCTAACTAAAGCGGTTTGATGGGTAAATACGACATGTTGTAAGAGATACCAGCATGTCTAATTTTGGAGTTCACTGTTTCACTCGTATTGCATTTGTAAATACTACATCACACTATAAAAAAGACTGCTTGTGTTTTATGTAACCATTATTATTATTAATTTTAAGATAGAAAAGTGTATATAATTTTGTACGGACAGTTGTCGTTCCTTAGTCTCAATATTAGCTTCCTCTCCAGAAAAAAATAATTGTCCCAGTTGTATCCACTTCAGTAAACAGTCTAGTGAGTTTTACAGCGTATGAGATTAAAATAAATTTATCAAACAAGTTTCCAATTCGCGGCATCTTGCCACTATGATAATTTGGGAACAATAAAAATTATGCTTACAAAAATACGAACGTACGAAGGAAGGAGAATATTTAGGGTATTGGGTCTCTATCTACGAGAGGTTTAATCCCAGGGTGGATAAAATGACATAAAGAACAACTACTGGGTCATTGGTATTATGCCAAGTTACCTCGGTTCCGCGCCCTATCGCAGTTATTACTTACGCACTTAGCAATAATTGGTATGTACAAACTACTGCTTATTTTATGGTAAAAATAGTAGCACTATTCTGCTTCATGCAATAAACTCATCTCTACAAACCGAACAATATCAGTGCATTGTCAAGTAGGTCTCCAAGGCTTTATGCTGCTTGCAAATATTGAACTAAATGTAGTTAAGCTGATGTCTAATACTTTTTAATGGGACCTTTTTTCAGGGATTATTCATCCGTAGCGTGTGCGATTTTTATGAATTCAGATGCACTCACGAGTATGGTCATTACCACTGTGTCAAGTTTGAAGAATGTATGTCGGTTCAGCCGTTCATGAGGAGTACGATCAGGAACGAACTACATGCGTGACCTAAGTAAGAGTTTCGATTACACTCAGCTCAATAGTTTCCTGTCATACACAAAACAAAACTACAGGAATTTTCCAAGTTAGTATTTTGATGTTTGATGAAGTTTATTATATATCTAAACAAATTTGAGATAACGGAACCTCCTGGTACGAGCTATGAAATACCTAAAATTCGATTTTAATCACTAGTATTTTAAGAACTTTACGTCAATAAGGGATGTTTTTAATAATTATTTTTATGGGTTCACAAAATGATAAAATTGCTAAAGAAATTCCACCTATTATTATTCCCCTGTATTAAATACCTTTTATATTTTTCATATTGTGTAAAGATGCTAAAATACTCAAATATACCGTAAAAGAACATGGTACATTATATTTTCGTCCATATATTATTATGTAATTTCCAGTTAGTACTGTATGGTTAAGTCGTATTGTTTTAGGATTCTAAATATAATATTTACAATCATAAAACTAGAAAGAAACCGAAGTAAATTGATGAAATTAAAATACTGTAGGTGTGCAGCCCAATCGCTCTTTTACGTACCGCGCGGGTTTAGATAATTATTTCAAGAACGGGGCTGAGTTACAATACTGCATATAACATTACCGTGATATTATTGGCCGTGGTTAAATCATCGCATATACAAAGCGTCACATAAATTGTAGACGTAACTTCAGGAGCTCCATTTGCCTATGCAAAGTACCCAGAAGTACACAAAAGTGATAAGTACCCATACAAAAATGTCGATCGTCCTACTGATTTTGTATTTAAATTTTACATACTATTTATAGTTTAACTTCTTGAGTGTCATGGGTAGATTTCACTCCTTAAATTTCATCTACTATCTATGGTACGACATGAAAATCATAAACTGATTTTTATTGTTAGTTTACTAAGTTTATATTTTTTTTTATAGTTTTGGCAATTGTCGGTAAGATAATGTGTTCAGGTACGTAAGTAGCGTGTACAAAAGCATAAAATATACATTTATACTATACTATAATTTATCAACATACATTATATACATTGACCAATGCGGTCACACTTGTATAAAAAAGGCAAAAAATAAAACCTTAAAGCAATTTTCAAACGTATTGAATAATGTCACAATAATATACGATTACTACCATTCCGTGAATAAAGTGTAGTCATATCTTAGCTATCACTGAGCCAATGTGTATCGAAGACGTTAGAGATGCTAAGAGGCTCTCGGGACCGACGATACACGTGCACTTGAAAGCCCGTAGACGATTAGAAGTTTAAAATTAACACCACGTGTGGCGTAGAGGTTAAGACAGTCGCCTCGTCCCTTCGTATCGCGGGTTCGATTCCCGCGCAGGACAACTATTTGTGTGACCCATAAATAGTTGTCCTGAGTCTGGATGTACTTTGAGCCCTTTAATTAGGTTTATCAAGTACCCCGCGATACAGGGATTCATTTCCTTAGTACGGGCGTTGTCTTTTGTTTATTCAAGAATCTGTTTTAATTCTAGAATCATAATAGAATCCATCGGTGTGGTTATGTGCAGTAAGTGTACAATGAAAAATGAAATGGAATTTAATGAACTTGCATTCAAGATATCATAGTCCTTATCTCGTATGTAAAGCATATGTTGACGATGAGCATGATTTCTACGCACTACTTCCAAGTAATATTGTTGAGAATATAGAATGTAACTCACAATGTGGAATGGTGATGTCTGTGATCGTGCCGTAGGCGCGGTCCCCCCGGCGCGCCCAGCCGCTCCATGCCCGCGCACCCCGGCACTTGTACCGAGAGCATCTGCAAATCACAACACACTACTCTCACTTATGTGGTTATCCTCGAGATTAATATTATATCACTACATATACATTAATTTTTATATCCTATTCCAAATAATGGACATATTGTTTGCTTTGATGTTTGCTGTGTTTCCTATGTATACTATATTATGCAACCACATTTATACAAGCGCAATGTAATAATAACAGTATGTTTACGATCGAAGTAATTCTCTATTTGATTTTTAAATTGAAATAACAAATAATACAGGATGTGGCTGATATTTAAATGCCTTTATGGTACAATATTTAATTAACCACTACTTGGTATAAAACCGCCAGTTTCCGAGTGACTTTTGTGAGCACCAATCATGAAGTGTTGAACGGAGTTTAGTGTGCTGTCTACTCCCTAGGTATATTTATTTGATATAATTGCATTTATAATAATACAATTTAGGTAATAAGCTTGCATATTACTTTTAAAAGAATTTCTAAACAACTTGGTCAAAAGTATTGCAATGTTAATTAGTTACTCAATATTAAAAAAAAAATAGAAAAATTTCTTAATAAATCTGCCAAAATATATAAAAAGATATAGAAAAGTTTCATAATAAATCAGAAGTATCTACTAGAAAAAGTTTTTCATTAAATTTATAAGCATACTAGCGGCCCGGTACGTGCTTTGCTACGCTTTTAAGTATTAGTACAAATTGTTTGTATATGGTAGTATAGAAAGATGTGGATATTACACTTTTTCAAGACTTTTTTTAAATTTTCTCTACGTACAAACATTCCCTGGACTTCCACGAATAATTCATAACCACAATTAGCCAAATCGGTAAAGGCCTTGTTGAGTTATAACATTACAACGAAAAGTGGCATTGATTTTTATATATATAGATTGGATATATGGAAGAAAGTGTGTGATATCCTAATTTAAGAATTAATATCATATGCATACTATATGGTTACGGGACCTTCAACTGTTTAGCCACAATAACCCTATAACAGCAAATCAATTACGTGATTCGAAGCATATTTGATATTTATGTTTTGATGACCTATATTTAAAAACATAGCGACTATGAGGTACAATAATTTTATTTTTATGAAATGCTGTTAGGCAATCCATACTTCCTCTTCCTATTTCTTAAATCTATTGTGGAATTTATGTATACATAATATTCTTAACATTTCTAATTAATGTTGCAGATTTAGGTACAAAAGGAAAAATGTGTCTTGCACACTATCAGCATATCAAATGCCTCAAGTAAGAAACATCCTTAAAAAAGCTACAAATTCCTGAAGTTTAATTAGTAAGTGATATTTTCCTTATTACAGTATATCAAATTTCTAGGACCAGGTGCCAGATAGATGACGGGTTCTGATTGGTTGAAGGACTGTAAGACTGGTCTGTGGTTTAGAAGTAAAATTTTTTACAACTTTTCTTATACTAATAACCCATTACCTGGTCTGTGATGAAATAAACACATGGCTTTCCTGAGATAATATACATCCAAGGGTGTCATATTACCTGCATACCAAGTTTAACCTATAAGGGTGTTGCTGTTAAAATGTTTTCTCGTACAAAGTAAAATGGTAGATTCTACATGTAGTGGTTTACAGATTTCCATATAAACTTTCATCTTAATTTTCACACCTGAGCGAAGATGTTTTGTCCAACTTAACAGAAATAAGACTACTATGCTGTCAAACTATTTCTGTGACAAATGTAATCAAAATCAGTGAATTTGTTTAACAATATTATCTAACAACTTCATTGATTTTGTTTTTTTATGGTATAGTATATATGGATTACCAGTTACTTTAGATTATATTTTCTGGGGTTTACCTTACTTTTTTTCTTTTTCCAAGACAGTAAAAAGTAAAGTAGCACAATAATTTAGGTAGTTTTATCTTTATGCAGTCTCTTGTCTCAAGTCTTTAACATTAAATGAATATGGAAGTGAATTAAGATATTTTTGTATCAGATTTGACTCAGAAGTACATTTAACACTAAAGTTGAATATGTGTTTAACTTTAGTGTTAAATAAAGGGCCTTATGAAGTAAATAGTGATGATAAGTAAAATATATTTTTTATGATATTAGAACTTACTGGTGATTACATTTATTTAATATTATGTAACACATATGAATGTCATCTAACAGTGAATTGATATTTCACGTTTTTAATCATTTCTCTGCAGAAGAGTATGTACGCTGATAATCTATGATTTCAGTTTTATAATCTAGCTCAGCTAGATAATGGTACCATACACTTATTGTTAGTATTACCATGGTATGATCAAGAACTTTTGATAACCATCAATAACATATCCATTTAAACTTGTAGGTATATAAGATAAGAAAATAATCAGAAATGGACAATTTACTTAATTGTATACCTACCTATTAATTAATTAATGCAGGAAAGGAAAAAATAAGGAATTAATAATGTTTTGTTAAGTGAGTAAAATATAAAATTAGATTGAAATAATCATGATATTCATCATTATTTCAATCTAATTTAAATATTATTAAATCTTTTTATCATTTTATACAAAATGTCAAATCACATGTTGACAATGGCATATTTTTAGTCTATTTATTAATGTAATTTGACCTGTATTGATTTATTGCAATATAAACTTATGCTTGCATACAATGTCTTATGTCAACCTTCAATATTATACAATTATTGTCAGTATCTACTATATATTTACTGTTAGTTTTTCAATGTCATGAGTATACTTCATTATAAGTATGCATGGTCTAATGAACAGTTAATAAAAAATTACAATATGTAACCAGAATGATGATGATAAATCAAGTAATTGGACACTATATTTCTACTTACAGCTTCAACATTAATTTAACCTATCTGCAAGTATGGCTTAATTTCATTTTTTTAATTCAATATAATACTAGAAATATAATTTATTGATGTGTTATTGGTATAAAATCCAGTAAAGAACAACTGATATAAAGATTTTGTATCATGTTCAATGGACATTATATATATTTTGTGAATCTCTTTTTTTTTTAAATCATTTAGACATTTCTACAATATAGTATAACAAAATTGTCTAAAAATTATAGACATATTTTGACAAATAGTTTATACTGTCACTGAATTTGAAGAAATCATCAGCACATACATAAATATCCTAATTTGAAAATTGCTAAATGTATGTATACTCTTATCAATTTAGGGTTGTCTTTGTACTGCTCATTTTAAGAAGCTGACAGGACCCAATATGTTTGTTTTACATCAATTCCACTCATAATGTTAGTCAAATTATCAAAGATCTAGAAAGTCTTTGGTAATCATAACATGTCACTACACATAAAATCACAAATTCAATTGAGTGGTAATTATTTAGAGGATTTTTGTATTTGGCATTTGTAAAGGTTTCTATGAAAGTATCTTATATCCAGAAAAAGTACTTAATTTAATTGGGGATTGATGAGTTTCTCAAAAATGTAGTCAAATTTTTGTTAAGTATTTCAAACCAAATAGCTTTTGTTGTAAAGTTGCAGTATTATCTTGTGACAGTTGTGTCCTACTGTTATTAATAAAACCAGCACAGCATGTTTCATATTGTTATCTCACTTATTCACTAAACATAAATGTGTCTTGAGGCTATATGTACATATAATGTTCACCAAAACTAAACTAACTTGTGATATGCAGATAAAAAATTGATTATCACCTACAAATTATTGTGTATAGTTTAATTACTTATGTTTTTCTTTCAAAGTGAAAAAGTATAAATCTAATTAAGATTGCTTCATTAAATGAGTCAATCAAAGTGATTATAATATAAATCAAGCATAAAATATACCAACTGTATGTAATGAGTATTATCCCAAGATGTGCACATATTATTGAGTTGGCATGTCATGACTACGATATAGCAAGAGGTGATTACGGAACTGTCTGTCATGAAAATTTATTTAAATTCACACAAACAACGTCTGGGTGTGACGTCGCTATCGGCGCGCCTCTTATCACTTGGCACTTGGCACGCTCCCGCCGTCTCGCGGCCATCCGAATCGCCTCGGGCCTCACTCTGGCCCAGTACAAACATTCTTCTATTCTTTCCATATCCCACATTTATTTACTAGTCTCCTTAGATATCTTGTTTATATGTTACCTCCTACGTCAGAATGATAACATAATAAATCTGCGTAATGACTGGTAATGCACATAGGTAACTAATATTAGGCACTATGTAGCGCTGAATTATGTAAATTTTATTGACTTTCAACATTACTTACTATTTGAAACAGTGTCGTCCACAATTCTTGTAGGTTTTTCACCTATTGATGACAGTTAGTGATGTGCTTAAATCCAAGTTCGATGGCACACTACTCGAGACACAAACAAGTGAATCGATCACGAAGAAAAATCTATTTAATTACACTACACAGTCACTGACATTGCATTTGTTTTGTTGAAGCAGTAAATATTTTAAACAAAACAATCACAGAGCACTATAGAGAGATTAGCGCATTTACAATAATTAACTATTATATACTAATAAATAAAAATATGTTATTCAAGGCATCAACACTATAAAAATAAAACTATTTAATAAGAATAACGTATAAATTCCACTATCGCGTGTTTTGTGATGGAGTTTCTTAACTCCTTTTATCATATTGGCAGAAAGACGCCTACCATCGAGCGAGTCTTGTTGTTCAATGACGCGGACGGACGCGGCGCGGTGTTCGCAGTCGCGTAGCGGGGAGGACAGGAGGGCGGGCGGGCGGTGCACCGGCTAGCGGCTGCCCCGATGTCGCCGCACACAAACGCGATTGTAGTGTGTTGTTGTACTCGCACACATGTGCATAATCTGTCTAGTTTACTTTGTGTGCTCAATCGGTACTTTGGTAGGTGCGATGTACGATGTAGCTAGTGATAGTAGTGTGTTTGTTGGGTTAGGTAGTGAGCGTAACGTGTGTGCGCATATGAGCTGGCACACATACACGAGAAGCTCGATTGCTGCTACCGTCGTCGTAGTTGTTATATATGCGCACCTATAACTGTAATAGTGAGCGATGACGCGTTTGTCGGCTCGCGAGACGAGACGGTTGGCATTGCTCAATGATCGAGTTGTAGTCATAGAATGTACGTAACCAATAAACATAGTTGCACGATAATTTTCGTTTTTAAACTTATGTTCTTGAGCCCAACAACATTTAACATAGTTCAAATGTTTAGGAAAAAAGTGTAATTGTGTCGAAATTGGAACTTCTAAATTAGGTACTTAATGAGCAAAATATCCATTTTCTCGTCTGAATGATTTTAAAAAGGAATATGTTCCTACCCATAACTTAAATTTCTTTTATAAATCTTTCAGTAAGTAATTTTTTTCCGACTTTTTGTAAATAGGTACGAATCTTAGCCAAGTCAAATAATAGTCGAAAATCTTTTGAAGAACATTTTGTTTTATTTAAAATTACGTGTAGGTACTTAGGTAGAATAATTAGGGTTAATTAATTATATACGTGACTCATGACAGAATTAAAAAAGAAAAATATTGTAGCACCTACCCTGGTGTCAGATTAGTAGTAGTAGGCCTCTGACATGGCTTAAAAACTGTAGTCTGACAAAAACAACCGGGACCGAATACTTAACGAGATGTCCGATCCACGGTGACTCTCAGTAATTAAAACACTGACGCTCACCCATCTATAGACTGACTGCGTGCCTCGGTGCATTACCTCGCTTAACACTTACGGACCAGTGAGTGCACTTCGCTATTAGATAAAACCTCAGTAAGTATGCAAAGAATGCAAAATGTGTATTTTATTGCCCTTAGTTTGCATTGACACGAACGCAATCTATGGGCATAGGAGGGCGATAGTAATCGCGGGGCGTTCGCGGTTGCACTTTTGGCGGGCGAGTACGATATATATACATATATAGGATTGTGAACCTACTGTGTATCGAGATTTTCTAAAAACCATGACTTATAGAATGGTCTTGTGTTAGGTAATTCGTGATATCGTCTTCGACGTTTTTGAGACGACAGTGGTAAGTAAAGAAAAATAAAATAGAATTTTGAAAAATAAACTTTGAATTCCCATCTGTTATTTTGATAGATACCTTCCTAAATAACCCTGTCTTAGACAGGTTTTTTTCAGTAGTGGGTATTTTATCCTTTTCTAAGTAATTTATTTCGTAAAGGTGCTAATTTAGATACGTAAGTACGTCCCACAAATTGTTTGTGTAAAATTGTTGTGTTATTACCTAAGTTTTAATCCATTTTGCACACAATTTTCAATAGTTACTTATTTCGAATTATTGCATTGGTTTGCATTAGTCTTGTGTTTCGATTCTAGGGCAAGTGGTTAAAGTAGAGTAAATTCAAAGATCCAATGAGTCTTTAGGCATTCGATATTAAAATATGGCTAATTGTATGAAACCATCGTCCAAAGGTGATTAACTGATTATATCTGATTCTGGAAAGATTCCACGTCTTCGAGTCGTAATCATATCTTCATTTAATGTAGCAGGTATATCTAAGACTATACATAATTTAAAACCTAATATGGGGACCATGGTATGTCTGTTATTTATCTATGTATGTTTCTGAAACCTAGGTATATAGACTTATCTATAAGACTAATATTGTTTTCTTGATACTAGCGTAAGAATACAACGATGCGATAGAAAAACCGCGGGAAAAGTAGGTATCATTTATTGCACATATATATTTCAGAAAAAAATATTATATATTAACTTACTATAAGCGGTCTTATCGCATAATAGCACTCTCTTCCAGACCTTATACACACATGTTATTATTTTATAATTTTGCTCGACATATTTTTATATTTAAAAAACAATATTAATTTGTCATAACTACACATATAAATACTAAAGTACATAATGTACTTTGGTTTAAACGTGTTTAGACCAAATTTCGATAAGAAATCCTCGTAAAAGGTTCACATTTCAAAAATAGGCTAAGTTTTCAAGATTCCTGAACTGGGGAATTCTGGAGCAGAAATCCCAGATTGAAGTAAGTATAGATTTGATAAATTGTGTTTCCGAATCGAACTTGTTCCTATATAACACACATATAGTTATCATATCGCATTTAAGGCATTAGTATGGTCGGCATTGACCTGCCTGAGATCTACCGATTCGCTCCTACCAAGCTCACCGCGACATTTTATAGAACTGCAGGCCGACCTTGTTTGTCACACTTGATTACTAAGTTAGTCAGTTTGTGTGTTTTTAACGCAATCGTTATACCAGGTTTTATATAAAATGTAATTTATAGTTTTGGCGCACAACAGTGTGTCATATTAAATCATATCATAATTATATTTAAATCTTCGTGGAAAATAATAAAGCACGTATACACTCACTACTAAAACATGATATTTTTAACTTTTTTGGGGAAAATATGGAAATCATATAATATAGCTTGTCTCTTTAAAAGAACGGAGTACCTAATATCAACGCAGAAAATCTAATGGAGGTAGGTTAAATACTTAGTCTTTATATATGTTTGTTTATTTATTTGTTTTGTTGAATATGTATTTGATTTGGAAATAACTCAATTATACGTTGACAATTGAAAAATTAACAAAGAACAATAAATAATTATTTAATTTTAGAAGGAAACCGCATGGTTCGAAGTATACGGGTAGGCTTGTGCTATGCGTGAACTATAATTTCGTTCCGAAACTTAAAGGCTTTCATATCAATAAACTCATCTCGCATATAAAACTGACCAATGCCGTCTACTCCTCAAATTTATTATCCATGACCTTTAATAGTTACGATAGCTATTCAGAAATATATTTTAAGAGTAATTATTAATTTTATTTAAAATTTTTCGAGAAACCTATTAACCCAAACAAAATATAAATGAAAAAAATTATCGGAAGCAAATTTATAAAAATTTGGACAGAACAATGTCTATCGAGTCCGTCATCATTATAAATAAAAATAGAATTACGAAAGTGAACCGATTAATTTAGTCAATTCTAAATGTTCGACAAACAACAGAATCCCAGTTCTGTAGAAGCAACTAGTTAATGAGGCGTTGTTTTATCGCGATTCTTTGAAATTTATAGAGAAAAACGAGTTGCTTCTCGCAAAATAAGACCCCGTAAGCTTGGCGAGCTACTTCTCAAACTTGGATAAGGTACATTTATTTATAATGTAATGAAGAGTTATTTAAATTTGTCCCACTATCATGGGTACTTCAGCCATCAACATTAGGAGTAGGATTTGTGTATCCATAAGTTCAAAAATAATTAGAAGTAGTTTGTTTGACCGTACAATGATATGACTTGACTAGGATATGCAATGCGCTTACACATCAGAAAGGTTTTAGTGTAGATAACACTATGGTAATGTAAAAATTGACAACAACTCACGGGGTTGGCGGCAGCGGCTGCGGCGGCAGCGTGACGACGGCGCAGGTGCGGGCGGGCCAGCGCGCCCGCAGCCGCGCACAACAATACAGCGGCGCCAACGCATGCGCCCGCCCACCACCACTCTGGAATTGATCAAAGACATTGTATGTTACATGAAGAAATTGTAATAAAAAGAAGACGTCATACTCAAACATTTGTTATTTTTTTAATCTACTTTAGCAAAATATACTTTTGCCAATGTTAATTATAATTTTATATTTTGTAAAGAAAGAATTCCTTTATTTCTACAGAGAAAATGTGAAAAAATAAATACACTTGGTTCAGCGTAATCAAGGACAGATGTTAAGCGACTAGTTTCGTAAAATAATGTGGCTAATATAAGCGTATTTAACGTTATGTAGTATTAAGTACATTTATTAAATTCTTTAAAGAAGTTATTTGATCCTTATAGAAAAAGACTATACATTGAATATGACTAAAATATAATCTATATAATTATTATAACAGTACTGGATGGTTACTTATTTGTACTATACGTTCAAGAGTTTCAAAAGATGGATGGACTGTGTTAACATATAATAAATGTTTTAATTTCTTATTATAAAACGTGTGCATGTCACCTGATTGAAAATATTCATCATTAATAATAGGCATTATATGCAGAGATTCTCATAAGCGTATACATATAGCCAGGATGTCCTGATCTAGTGTATGAGGAAAATTAAAACTTTAAGCTACCCAGTAATTTTGATGTCTCACCACAATGTGTCGGTTCGTGGTAATTGAGTACTGTCTCTCATTTTGAATACATATTTATAAACATAAAACTGATCATGTGTAGTTTGTGCTCGTCTAAATAATAATTCTACAGTTAATCAAAATAATTTGACTACTATCTATTATAAAACACTTGTCAATGTATTTTTATTTTGACAGCGATGAATTCTATGAGGGCTTACTTTTGGCATGGAAATTTTCTTTGTAATGATTCCCGGATGATCTACTGTGCTTCAAAGATGTATTTATAAATATAGTATAAAAACATAATAATAGATGGTAATTAATCTTCCTACTGAACACGGATTTGACCAACGCATGTCACGTGTGTCTGCACTATGAAATGAAATGAAAGAATGGTACGTACGCCGTGCGCAAAAGGGGTCGCGGTACTCAAATGACGGTATTGCGTCAACATCCCGGCCCGTGTGGCGATCACAAAGTAGTAAGTTTAATTTTCCCGAAGCTCATGAGAAGTAATGTGAATGATAATTAAGTAAGTACGTCTTTATTGTACGCCATAACTATCCTCGTCAATTACATAATAATATATTTTGCAAGATTGTGTAAATGGCGGCCTTTTCCCTAGGATTGAGTTATTCCAGGAAACCCATGAATGGACCACCATTAAATAAAAAGTACCTACTGGGGTAATTTTTGGCACAGCTGGTAGATTTTTTTTTCTTGTGACAACATTTAATGTCAATTATAAATAATTAAAAATAAAAATGTTTATACTGAGTTAATAGAAGATTGATGTCAAAATTACAAAAACAACATGTATTTTTTTATTAATAGTTGGTTATGGAAACACATGTATCAAGGTTTTTTTTAATATAATAAGTGTTAATATAATAAGTAATTAATTAATTAAATTAATTTGCTGCTCGTAGTGATAAATAAGAACAGCAAATTGTCTCTATTGCTCGCAATAATATAGCGAAGACCTATCTGGCACGCTGAATTTCACGTCTGTATGTAGTGCAGCTGTGTTTAGACCAACTAGGTTACTGTTTTTATGTACACACTTAAACCGAATTATTTACCGCTGTTTTTGTCACCTATGTGCCTACGCTACGGAATGACAAACAATAGAAAAGTACATTTTTTATTGTCCGTTGCGAAATAAAAACATGTCGTCTGCGATGCGATAATAATAAAATGCTAAGTATTCCTAGACGTGAGCTACTTTGCCAAAATCGCATTTATTCTGTATTTATAAGTTTAATGAGGTGTTAATTACATTATATGTCAAATTGGTAAGTAGGCATACGGTAAATAGGACCAAAGATTACGACTAGAACATCTCATAAAACACGGCTAAAGGTACAGACGCCAGCACATCGAGCTACCCCAATCTGTCACATTTCTTTTATATATTTTTGACTTTATCACAAAAGCATAAGGTTCACTTTCATTTGAGAAAATTTGACAGATTGGGGTAGCTTGATGTGCTGGCGTCTGTACCTTACGGTCGTGATGGATATATGCATATTCTTGAATTAAAAAGTGATTTTACAACCATTCCCGGACACAAAGCACAACCAGACTCAGACACATTTGCACACACAAATTGTAGTACTGTGGTTTCGAACCCGCGAACTTTAATAACTGCGCCACACTTTCGCAGTATTTCGGGAAAATCTGGGGTCGAATGCTATTCTAGTCACTACAGTCAATAATATAGTTATGAAATTTTGACATTCGAAATCAGATCTGCGCTTAATTGACATAGTGTTATATTAACTATAACAACTTGAAGTACCTAAATCAATTTCCATTAGCCGCCAAAAAAATATTGGCTTTTTATTCCATGTTCATCTGCATCTGCATTTTTACAGCAAGCGAAAAACATTTGTAAAGCTCATTAAGTCTCCCCATTTGAAGAGATGCCCACAGTTTGGAATGTTGACAATCACTTAAGCCCATTTTGAAAAGAACATAATTAATTTTTCCTAATTTTTATGATGTAAGGTCTTAAACAGTAAAGGTAAAGGTCTAACAGCTGCGGATGGAGCTTTTACATTGTAATAAATGCGTTTATACGATGGATGTTAAGCTGCTTGGCACAAGAGCTTTTTTGTGACATCAGTTTCTGGCTCGTGGGACCAAGATACACAATGTTTGATGGATTTTGTACTTTTACACCAGGTGGTTACTTTGACCATGCGAGTAAGTTTTGTATACCATCACGTTCTGTCACTGTAAGTTTAATGACCTATTAACTTATCAGTTTAGTATTCATTGAGATCATTATTATCATGTCAGCCGAATGACTTCTACTGCTGGACTAAGCATCCCCAAAAGATCTCCACGATCGAGTTGTGTCCATCATTTATATCCCATAATTGGTACGCTTGGCAGACAAATTGGCGATCGCAGTAAGATAGTCAGAGTACAGAGAGACGCTGCTGCCCGTTGTCTGGGAGGTATTCCCTCTGGACGATTTCTACGCATCCCACGGCATGAGATGGGGTGGTGATATTCTTCGCCATCAGCCACACAGGAAGTATTGAGAGTAGTGATCCTAGTCATTAACAGAGGTGTAACACTCTTATATAATTCAAGCATTAAAAGACAAACACAGCCAATGAACAAAAAAATAATGAATAAAGAATAAAGAATCAGTAAATCTGTACACAGTTAAATATTACTTAGCTAATATTTCGGCTACATTTTTCCGTAGTAATTCGTAGCATGCTCTAGCGGAATGTTTGCGTAGTACTGCGTAGCTGCCACGCAACGTAGCGTAGTAATTTCGATTTTAAGTTCGTAGAATATTACGCAAAGTTTCGAATATTTTCGTTGTTATTTTTGTTACGTTATAAAAAAATATGTTTAATATAAACTCATACGCGCTACTATGTATAATATAAGGCGCGAATTCTTAGCGTTAATATAATTGTTCATTTTATGCCATTCTATTTTTGATGGGAGTTTGTTTGCGTGGTTGGTCTAAATATAACCATCCTTAACCAGAATATCTCCGATGACGGCCGGAGGAAGATCGTGCGGATGTTTCCATAATTAATAATTTTATTTTGTGCCCGTTCGTGTACTGTATACTGTCCATGTTTTATATCGGATAAATTAGAGATTAATTAGATAAAGAACTTGACTTTGTAGCAAAATAGATTTAAAGTTTTATTTCAGAATTTCACGTGAAAACTATTCGTGAAATTCTCTGAATCGAAACTCGATGAATATTCGTTCAGTTATGGTACCTACCATAAGGTATCACACTACAATCTATAAATCACAGTACAGTTCTGAACTCAATATGATTACGACGTCGAATTCCGGCTCAGAAGGCCATAAGAATCATATAGGGATCATAATCTTATCTCTTAAATCGTTTTTCTGTACGTTCTATCTTACGTTCTGATATTGGATCATCATTGGTAGTTAGATATTTAGTCTATATTTCTACTCAATTCCATCTCAATTTGAAATAAATGAGTGGGCATTGTTATAGCAAATCACAATTTATTTTAAAGCACACCGATCAATTATTTTATTCTATCTAAATCTACTAAAGAATTGCTCAATTATAAGCGTAAAATTTTCAGATCAATTGGCTATGTTGCAAACTTTTAATTATTATTTAAATTAAGCAAAAGTAATTTTTGTAGTTTAAATGTGATGTTTACTTGAATAAATATAGTTAAAGAAACAAAAAAAAAATTGGACTCTGACGTACCTCAAGGCGGTATTCTTTCTCCCGTTTTACTTTCAATATTTATTAATCTTTTATCAAAGAATTTTCTCTATTCGTGTCATCATTACGCCGATGACCTAAAACTATTTGTACAGGTAAGCGTTGAAGGGAGACTGGAACGCTTCGATAAAGTTAATAGGTATCTAGAATTCACGAAGAAAAAGAAGAATGAATGGAAAGAATGGTCTAATAATCTGGACAGACCCTTAATCCCTTTAAGTGTCAAGCCATGATGGTAGGCAGTTCTCAAACTATGAGTAAAGTGGATGTCGGCAGACCCCCCAATAATTTTAACAACTGTAATTCCTAGTAGCCAGAATGTTAAGGATCTAGGTTTGCTGATTGATGATACCCTGAGCTGGCAAAACCAAATTGCCAGCGTAAGTCGGAAAGTAGCTGGGATTTTGCGGTCTTTGCCCAGACTCAGAAACGTCTTACTATTTGAGATAAAGTTACGCTCGTGCAAATCTTACTCTTTCCTATAATCAAGTACGGTGATGTGTGCTACTTCAACCTGAATGTAGATCAACTCAACAAACTAGAGCGCCTTCTGCATAACTGCCTCGATCGATTTATATGAAATCTTTGAAACTATGACCTAACCAATTTAGATCATAGGTTCAAACTGCCCACTTGGCACCGCAGAAACCTATGGGCATATACTACCTTATTTTCATTTCTTGACTCGCCTACTACGGGTACTCCTGCTTACTTAACTTCCCATTATCAATATCTTTTTTTTTATCATAATTTAAATATTCGTTCTTTTTTTCTTTATAACTGTATTTTGGACAGTTGGACTAACTTTCTCGTCAATTAATTAAACCTAAATATTTATTTAGTTTCAATTAATTAATTAAACAACTTTTGTACCCTAAGACTTTTGACCCAGGAGTTGGTTTAAGGGGATTTTAGTGGAGAACCAACTCTAGAATAAGGTAACTGTTGTACAGTGCGGGGACTGATCCAACAACCAAGTAGTTATTTTGCTTGTGTTTTTCCTACAAGCCGATTACCAAATGCGGTGTTTGAAGAATCACCAATGGTACCTTAAGATGTACACACGGCTACACATCAAGCTATACATTTCCAGTATAAGTTGATCTCGCCTTATATAGGACTTCCATACAATGATAGGTCAGCTTATATTAAGAATGTATAGCTTTATGTGTAGCCGTGCGTACAACGAACTCCAATAAATAAACTAAATAGGATGCACGAATGGATTTGCATTGATCATATAGTAGGTATGAAGAAATTGGAATCTTTACACATCTGTCGAAATACTGTTTTATACAAAGCAAAAAAGATCATTAAGCGTTGCACTGAATTCAAGGGCGAAGTTCAAAGACTGAATGACACGTAAATACATTGCAGACGTATGGTCTTTGAAAGTGATGTCTGTATTATGCCAATTATAAGTAAATATACTATATATAATTTCAAATTAGGTGGGTCATTTACAGAGGCGCGGATCGCTGCAATGCAGGTAGGTACATCTATGTCCCATCGTAATTATCTAGGATCCCAAGTATAATTCTGATTACCCTATTAGATATGAGTGTATTCATTAGGTACCATTATTAACTTATATCTATATAAAATGAGATACAGTATAGGTATCTGTTTACTGTTCACTACTAGTCGAAATATAGAGCTGAAAGTTTTAATATAATAACTCTAATAGGTTTAGTTTTGTACGTAAATTATTTATATGAAAGTTTCAACATTTAATAAGAAGGTATAGTTGATTTTTTTGATAATATTGCGCTCATAATATGTTGTTTAGTAATGTTTCGTGTTGTGATATTGTAATGGTAAAGAAAATGCAGTGGCAAACCGAGAAGCGAGTCGCGGATGTGTCATCGTGCGTCACGCAGCGATTAGCATCCACCGGTCGGATATCGCAGTGTAAAAGTTATCGGTGTCGCGAGCTGCCATCGACGGTTGAGGCCAAAACAAACGGCATGTGGTCGCGCGTACTCGACAAAAATTCGACATCGTTCGCCCAAGAATGCACAGTGCGGTTATTTATAGGTCGAGAGGAGCGCGGGGGCGGCGGCGACGTCTGGTGTCGGTCTGCCGGGGCCTGCCGCCGATCACCGAAATAGCTTCTCCAGCTGGCAGTACCTGGCCACGTGGCGCGGACAAGCGCTCTGCTGGCTTACCTGCTCTGAGCCCTGTCAGCGTCCACGGCGTCGCCGCCATTGACGTATTCACTCTAAGTATATCGTGAAAGCATTACTACTGCTATACACAGATCCAGTAGGTCATGAACACCCTATTGTAACGAGGTCAAATGCATGCTCATGAACGATATGAAAATTAACAATTTAGACTACATATTATAAAATATTAAACACGCTGTAATTTAATAGAAGATAACGATATAATCAGTTGTGAAATGAGGATATTAACAAAATTATTATTATAAAGACTTGTGCATTGTGTAATCTATGAGTAATTTGGAATAGGAGTGCAAAGTATTCAAATAGTACGTGCTACTTTAAATTAGTTACGTTCTTTTGCTTGCATGTATATAGTTTATACTAAATGCTTGTTGTACATAGTTAAGGAGGATAAAATTTTCCTCTCTAATATGTAACCGAGTGCCTCACGGTCGCTACATGTAGGCACATATTGTGTACGTCCCAGATACTTTGTAGATTGTATACTTACTTTATCTCATAACTATAATATATGCTGTGGTATCAATTACGTAATTTATTACGAGATATTAGATTAAAATAGGTTTAAATGGTATTTCCTCGTTTGGGCTCACTGGAGATCCTTTGTCTGTACCAATACAAAGCATAATAGAAATTATTATAAATAGACAATTTTTTTATTAAAGTTATTTTTAATTGTCTATTACAGTAATCCTAGAAGCACTTTATTACTTAAATAGCAACTTTCATACCTATTTCACAAAATTGTAACCTATTAATTAAACACTCAAAAAATGTTAACTAACAATTTACATAACAATATTAAAACACATATTATTTTACACATATACATAATTTATGTATGAATATTTAAACCTTACCCTTTCGAACAAAATTAAGATAAAAACCGTTTGACAAACGCCTGAGAAACCGCGTAACATATTTAGAAAAGTAACAAACACAGAGTTGTATTGAGAATATCCTTTTGTGAATTCTAATATTAAGACTGGAATGAGTAAGCAAATGGCGCAGCGCCTGCGCAGGGCATGCCATCAGATACAGATACTGTACATTGTTCAGAGGGTCGCAGGTCGTAGGTCGACCCCCGCACGGCACAAATATTTGAATGACCTAAAGATGTTTGTACCGTGTCTGCGTGTCTGTGTGCGTGGTTTATGTACGTTGACTATGCAGGGAATACTTGTGTGGATATCCTTTCAATCTACTCTGGGTTATTTTTAATATTCAGTCTACATTACTTAGTTATTAAGTCCATTACTCTATATTATTATTTATAATAATATAATATAATATCTGGGGACAATGTCACACACATCATCCTAGCCCCAAACTAAGCAAAGCTTGTACTATGGGTACTAGGCGACGATATACATACTTATATAGATAGATAAATACTTATATACATAGAAACAAACAGACAGAAACAAATATTCGTGCTCATCACATAAATATTTGCACTTACCGGGATTCGAAAGCATTTATTATATTTATTCGAGAATACAATACGTACAGATACAATCGTTTTATGTCAATACTATTTGCGTGCCGGATGAAATACATACATATACAGTATATCTTTTTAAGATTATTTGAATAGGTACGCAGATTAAGGGAAATCCCAAAAAGCTATTTTAGTCATAACATTACATGCATCCTTATTTCCCAGAATGTGTTACTTATTATTAGCAGTACATGATGCTAGATAGTAGTAAATGACAATATGACTTATATTATTTACTATAGTAAAAATGTGACAATATTCGTGCCAGTACAGATTTGTCTTACGTGATCAAATTCCAGATTCATCCATCTCTATTGGTAATAAAATATAGCAAAATGAGATTTATAATAATTTCAACCTTAGTATTACGTTCTAGAATTGATTCATTTTTGTTTTCTATTGCTTGTGCTAATAATTAATACAAAACAAATACGTAAAAGCCCCAGAGAAATATTTTATGTCAGTAAGTGATGTTCTTCTTTTCTTTAAAACCTTGTCACCCTTTTTTATTACGTAATGCAGTTGTCGTAACTTTTCAAGACAGGAAAGGGCATTGATCTCTTGCGTAAAATAGGAAAACGGCACGATTTTCGTGAAATTATGTGATCGGGAAATTTGGTTTGCAATAAATTAATTGTTACGATGGCTGTGTAACTTGGGGTACCGTTTGGTTGAAATCATATGTAAGTGATATCTATATCATAAATAATATGCCAAAATTGAGTTGTTCTCTCGATAGCTTAATCCGCATTTACGGTCCAATTTTCAAAAAATAAACAGCCAACCACGCCTCGATTCTAAACAATCTGTCTCGGATTCGATAATTTTGCCTATTGACTGACAAATAAAAATGGGATTCGTCTGATAGAAAGTATGTATCGGAAAAACGAACGTGTTGTTCTTGAATATATTGTGTCGTGGTTGTGGTGGACATTTATTGGATAACATTTCTCATTAAACCTAATTTTTCTAATACAATAAAAAAATATCATTGTCATATAATGTTTTGTTTTGATTTACAAAACAAAGTTCCTGTTGAAATACGCGTTATAAGAGATAGCAAAAAGATCAACGCACTTTGGAACTGATGACCTAATTAAGTTAGATCATCAGTTCCAGTTTACAATGATAGAGTAACCTACAATATATGTAAGTATTCAGAATGCCCAAGATCAGAATGTTTAAAGTACTGATTAATACATATTATGACTGCTCCTAGAAATATGGGAACTTTCTTGACTACTGAAATGACTTTTTAGGTTACATTTGTGGAGAGGCTGTAGTAGAGAGAAAGTTTGGCCAATTTAAACCACTGACAATACACGTCTATACGATATTTAAGTACAACATTAATAAGTTTAAGTTAAGTTTATTTCCAATCAATACAGACATGATTAATAATGACAGAACTAAGTAATAATTCAATACAGACCCTACGTTTTTATCAGTTATTAACTTATCTTTTAAACATTTATTGAACGTGTTGTATGAGTGATACGTTTGAAAGAACCAATGAAGTAGCATACACAATCACGTCTAGAGCACGCGACATTCGTCTCATAAGGTATCTACTCATTAACATAATTATATTGATTAATGATAACTCGTTTGTTTTTATTATGTAATACCTAAACGATAAAACCCACAAATCGATTATGACAACTTCAAAACGTTACTTCTCGTATTGTTAATTTAATATTACTTAATTTGTACTTGAATTGTATATATTTAATTTTCGGTCATGAATAAAATACATAACAAGTAAGAATATACGGAGGAATTCTTACTACCTCGCCCTCGAAGTATAAATATCAATAAAAAAGGTAAACAAAAAATAAGGATTCTTTTTTTCTATTTCCTACTCCAAAACTGAAATATTTTTTTAATTAGTCGGCAGATATAAAACTACTCTCATTTCTTTTTATTATAATTCGCCAATTGAAAACCAATGTCTGGTAAACAATGACCGGACATTTGTTTACAGTATGAAATAGGTTGATTATTATACGTTTAAGAGGGTCGTAACTTCAACACAAATAAGTTTATCCATAACACCAAATGATCCGACATAGTTATGGCTCATATCATAATGTGTAAAAAAATATTGATTTAGTCTTAAAGTCGAGACAGAAAAGTGTCACAAAGAGAACGCCGCGTCGCGCTGCACTGTTACCAAAATTTAAAACAACAGATCTATTTTTAATAACTAGTATTCCTATTCTTGCTGCTTCATACATTACAAGGGTGTATAAATCAGTAATATGAATGCGTCCATTTAAAAATAACGAAAGAAGAGAACTTACAAATTTAATGCAGGCATTTTAGGCAAACTCGCCGCAGTCCATTTATATAAGAAAAGATTTTTCAATTTGCTCTTGATGATTATTTTCCATTCGAACGGTCCGGTCCACTCGTTTATAATAATCACAAGTAACTGTGAGTCTTCTGTAAAATCTGTACCTTTTCACGACTAAAATACAAAATCTTGATAAAACAGAACAACCCATATCGAATCCGGGGGTTGGCTACCGTTACGCATCCGCAATCAAAAACGTTAGAAGGAAATAAATTTATACAATTACAAAATTATATAAATTTATTTCCACATGTTTGTTGGGACATACTGGAAAGGAATAACATAATTAGTGAATAATATATATTATTTACGGGCCTATTAGCGTGGCTGGTAAATACATGCCTTTCACGCCGCAGCCCACAATTTCGGTTAGATTCCCACTCAGGACAGATATTTGTGTGGATGAATAATATGTCTGTTTGTTTTGAGTCAGAAAAAACAGACAGTTTGTATTTTCAAAAGACAAGTAGTATATGCAATATATCAGTTATCTGGTTTCCATAGTACAAGCTCTGCTTAATTTGGGATCAGATGGTCGTGTATGAATAATGTCCCAGGATATTATTATTACAAAGTTTAAGCCGGTTTTTTGCTTTTTGATACACTGACTGCAAGTGAAAGGTAGACAGTTTCTAACTGCATCTTCTTTAATGTTAAAGAATAGTTTAGCAACACACATATTTTTTTATAATATACTTGGCACTGCCTATGGGCCTCTGTAACTTTATTGTCTATTTTTTGTTGTTCTCTAAATTTAAATCAGGCATTGTCATACATCCTCCCTCTCGGATGAATTGCAGTAGGTATGATGTAACCCAAATTAAAATTAAGTAAGCCGATTAATGAAATGTCGTGATTATGAAATTCTTGATTTATACTAATTAAACTTTTAGTAAAGATCACTTAAAATGGATAAGGTGAGAAAGTGTACATTAATTAACTGTCTCGTTGGTCTAGCGATATCGAGTTTGACGACTAATAATGAATAAAATCACAAGGTGGGCTGTGACAGGTCAAAAGTATAATTTTTTTTGTTGGGATGAAAAGGTCTCGGCGATGTTGTGCCTCCGTGTCGAAGACCACGTTACTACATTCGACGTACTACGTCCTTCGCCTTACTCCTTCGGTTATGTATACTCGTATAAATATATACCTATAGTTATCTTAAACAATAAGCTGTGTCATGAATTGTTTAGGTAAAGTGTTCCCGGTACAGCAACTATCAATATTTTTCTGGGGGCTCTCCCACTTCAAAATTACATGCAATTATTATAATATTTTAATACACCTCACTACGGGTGTTGTGTATATTGTGATACAACAATAAAGACTAGCATCTAGTTACTTTAAATTGCCCATTAAAATGTAAGAATGTTTGAACGGTTATGTAATTTGTGTACTACAAATTACATAACCGTGTAGATTAGGCTTCATACATGTATTAGTATTTTTTATAGATCGATCGATATAAATTGATCGCTGCTCTTTATACTATTCTTGGGTGTCGTATTAGTGGGTATTAAGTTGATCCATAGAAGAACTGCATCGTTATGGAATCACTTTATAAAAATAAGTAAAAAACTGCTAACTTGCTATCGCAAATGAACATCATTACAAATATATTTATAGTAATTTTTTCGACTATTCTTTTACTTATCTTAATAAAGTGACTTTATTTCTTACCTTACTCTATTTTGGATATTGCCTCATAATTCACTCCATACAGGAATATATAACAGACTTTTACTAAATACTAAAATCTATGGAGGCTGCTGTAAGGGGTATGCTCTATCAGATTTATATCAGAAAGACTTTTAAATGTGTCACACGTAATGAGGTTTACAATACACCATAAAATACTATGAAATTCAAAAGAACAAATCACGAAGCAATCACAGCATACCCAGTGTTTCAAGACAATAGAAAAATTATAAAATTACATTAGTGAAAATAACGTAACATTTTTTCTTTTCAATAAAGTGAACAGCCAACCACTCCAAGCCAAGTCACTTTTGTTATATAGAATAAATGAAAAGTGGCTCTTTTATAATACGTAGGTCTTTACCTATGAAATTGCCGTTTTGTATGAAAAAATTTAAACGAATTTTTTTCATGAATTTTTTTATTTGTATTAATCGAAGTAATCACCCATGCAATCAATGCATCTTTGCCATCGCAGTGGCAGTTTATTGATGCCCTTCTTAAAGAAATCAGCTGGACGGGAGGCAACAAATTCTTCAAAGGCATTTTGTACTGCCTCTCGGGTATTGAATTTTTTTCCCGCCAAGAAGTTATCCAAATTCTGGAAAAAGTAGTAGTCTGTAGGCGCAAGGTCTGGTGAGTAGGGCGGATGACGGAGAGCTTCCAACCCCAGTTCTTGCAACTTGGAGACCGTCTGCTGTGCAGTATGAGGTCGCGCGTTGTCGTGCAGGAGCAGCGGAGACGAGCGATTGACCAATGCTGGTTGGAGATGCGCCAGCTTCTCCATCATTGTGCTCAGTTCTTCACAGTACACATCTGCAGTAATGCTCACCCCGTTTGGTAAGAAGCTGTGATGAATCACACCGGCGCTAGACCACCAAACAGTGACCATCACTTTTCTAGGGGTAAGTTTTCGTTTAGGGCATTGTTTAGGTGCTGAACCAGGATCCAACCAACTTGCTGAGCGCTTGCGGTTATCAAACAGAATCCATTTTTCATCGCAGGTAACAATGCGGTTCAAAATTCCTTCATTTGTGTGTCTGTTGAGCAGTGCAAGGCACGTCTCGACGCGTACTTCGCGCTGGCGATCATTGAGTTCGTGGGGCACCCATTTGTCAAGCTTTTTTACCTTGCCAATTTGACGCAAGTGGACCAATATTGTTTTGACGCTAACGTCGAAAGCTGCTGCTAATTCAGCCGTAGATTGTGTATCATCAGCTTCCACAACCGCCTTTAATTCGTCATTGTCGACCAAAGTCTTCGGACGACCGCGAGGTTCATTTTTCAGGTCGAAATTTCCAGAACGGAAGCGAGCAAACCAATAACAGGTGGTGCGTTGGTTTGTAGTGTTAGCTCCGTAAACGTCGTTGATGTTGCGTGCCGCTTGTGCCGCGTTGCTGCCACGACGGTACTCATATTCCATAATTACTCGAATTTTTAACGTATCCATGATGACGAAAAAGATTGAAATGCGATGAAAATGTAACACTAATCAATAAAGAAAGACTACTTTTGGAAAAAAGAATCCATGTTTTTAAAATAAAATTAATTTGAAATTAGAATTCTTAGCCAAACAAAAATTATTTTGATTTGAAATGGCCAGTACTGCAGAACGGCAATTTCATAGGTAAAGACCTAATATTTTGGTTTATGATATCGACTAAAAAGCGACTTTTTCAGTATTTTTCTTTTATTTTTAATGCAATATGCATAGAAACTTACAGAATCTCTAGGAAACCGGGATCCAATTGTATTTTATATATTATCATGTTTGGAGAGAGGGCGATAATTTTTAGACATAAAGTCATTTGTGATTTTATCAGTAAATTTTATATTATTATTATTATTATATTTTTTTTTTTTTAATTTATTTTAACACACATAAACTATCATTACAGGAACTTAATACCTAATTCAATAGCCTATATAATTATAAATTAAAACCAATAATGGTTACTCAATATTAAAAACTTAAACTATACAAATTGCACAATAAGCGGCCTGTGTGAATTCGTTCAGTGTGCACGAAAAGATATCAATGCTGTGAGCCAACGTATTGAGCGCCCGCAGCGCACGCGTGAGCGGTGCGCGCTGCAGCAGGCACGTGCGCGCGCGCGGCACGGCCAGCAGCTCCGGCCGCCGCCGCCGTCCCACGAACTCATCCGGGACGCGTAGCCTGAGCACCTCCAACACGTTCGGATTATGGATCTTGCCGCGCATCACTTTAAATATCTAAACGCTGAGAGCGACCTCCCTTCTCACTTCAAGCCTGTAATACCCCACCATACCCAGAACGAATAGAGTCATCAATATGTCAGATGGCGGTACTTTTCTTGATTTTAATGCATTTATTCTGACAATTATTTCACAATTTTTCGTCAACTCTCAGAAATTGAGCAAATGGGAGTCCGTCTCGCACACGAAGTGATTAATTTATATTAATTTAGACATGTCGTGATAACTTTTTTTTAGTATTTTTGGGATTTCATTATCAACCTTTATCGCCATAGTACCCTGAGAGTCCAGAGTGAACTATTGTTAATTTCAACGAAGGGAATGTTAGGTCACTCTTGTTCCTTTTATTACGAGGTTGATAGTCGTATCTTAATTAATTGGTAAAAGATGTTGATGTTGGGGGTAATATTATTGTTTTATTTTAGAAAAGCTATTTTAGATTTTAGAAAAATATTAACTTTTCAATTATATATGTATATAACTGATTTCCCTTAAAAACCAATGGGATGTCCATTTGATATGACCGAAAAAAGATCGGGCTGCTCCTGAGAATTTGGTATACTAAAAATTATTTTGGACCGACCCGGAATGCAAAATTAGGGCTAAGAACTTATTATCTGCAATTGAATATACTAACTAGAATAGCGCAAATACTGAATTAACAACAAAACCACACTATTCAGAAAACTTGAAGGTGTACTTCATTGTGCTCCTGAACTTTGTGATAAAACAATCTATTATAAGCCGGAGAACTGTCAAACTGTAGGACGAATAAGTACAAATATGTACAAAATTGTAAGCCTTGTTTGATAAGAGGGTGGGGGTGTAGGAGGAGGTTGGCGGGACGTCTAGACGCACGTAATTACGAAGGTGAGCGTAGGCAGAGATGGCGGACGAGCCGGCAACCATCATGATACCTAATTAATTGTAACAGGTAAATTACTCAGCTCGCGAACAATACTGGCTCATCATACTCATCACTTATGGCACTTGCGTCATGTGGCACTTTGAAGATGGATTTTTAATAAAAATTAAATAAAATGAAATAAAAAAGGGTTTTATTCATGTAGACTTTAAAAAAGCGCTTGTAAATAGTCAGAACATGTTCGTAGTAATATAAATCAATTTATAATTATTTCTAGGTACATATAGATATTTAGGTACACGGATTGTAGGAAATAATTTACAATAAGATTTATTTTATAACAACGATATTTAGCTAACTTAAATTAAGTTATTGTCAAGGATCATGTGTAGGTTTAATTATCTAAATTTTATTTTTAATTGCCATATGACTGCACGTGTGGTGCAGCGGCTAAGACAGTCGCCTCGCCGCTGCGTGTCGCGGGTTCGAGTCCCGCGCCGGACAACTATTTGTGTGACCCATAAATAGTCGTTCTGAGTCTGGATGTAATTTGTGTCCGTCTATTATATGTTTGTAAATTACCCCGCGACCCAGGGAATTGATTCTCTAGTGCGGGCGTTGTCTTTTAAAAAACAAAAACAATACCGTTTTATTTTTCTCCAGTGAGTCGGAAAACAGTTGCCCTACTCATAGATACCTCTAGTCTTCACCCTGTCTCGTTGGTGTAGCGTAGCGTGTCCATTCGCAAGTAATGAGGTCTCGTGTTCAATTTCTGGGTCAGGCCAAAAATAATGGTTGGGTCTTTTATTGACGATAAACACACATAAGGACTTGGAATATGCTCGGGGAGCAAGTAAAGCTGTCGGTCTTGCACTAGATCTGGGGGCCTACTCGCTTTCTCCGAACAACGAAATTTCGTTACGAACTTCACGTATAGCAAAGTTCGTAATGAAATTTCGTTTCGTTCCTCCTGTTCTCGGTCGTGTCGAATCGACGTTGTGTAGAGTGTGTACAGGAACTACAAAAGTATATGCGCAAACACAACTCATATACTTTTTTAGTTCATATGTCCTGCTTAGTTCGCTAGTTGCAGTTGAGATTGATTGATGTAGCCGAAAATTGGCCAAGAGAAATTGCTATTTACTACATCTATTCACGGTGTAAACTCAGAATTCTACATCCGCGTCGCTAGGTGGATACCCTTTGACCTTGATAGTGGGATTATTTCGTAGGTAGCAAGGACTGATATCGTAGTATTAGTGTACTGCCTCGTTGGTCTAGCGGTTGCGTGTTCACACGTAGAAAATAAGGTCCTGGGTTCAAATCCCGGGTCGGGCCTAAAGTGATTTAGAACATTTCTGTAAAAAGAAAAAAATTCCAGCATCACCCCGAAGTCTGGGCGTTGGCGGTATTATACTCCGTGCCTCGGAGAGCATGTAAAGCCGTCGGTCCTGTTCCTGACCTCTTTCCGGTTGTGTCACTAGCGCCCCATCGGATCATGAGAGTGATGGAATAGAAAGTGCTCCTGTGTTTGCACACACACTTGAGCACTATAATATATACCGCGCAGATGGCTTACTTCTATTGAGACTGGCCGCCGTGGCCGATATTCGGCTAGGAGGACATTATTGTTAGTGTATATCCGCGTCGACTGTACGTCGGTTAGTATGGCGCGGCTTTACATTATTATGAAACGGTAAGTGCCAGCCAGGTAACCATTGCTATATTATCTAATTAATAAGGAAAAATAAATAATTGTGGAAGGTAAACAACGCAGCCTGTAAGCAATAATAATAATATCCTGGGACATTATTCACACACGGCGCCATCTGACCCCAAACTAAGCAGAGCTTGTACTCTGGAAACCAGATAAATGATATACTACATATACTACTTTTCTTTTTGTAAATACGTACTTATATAGATAAATAAACCCAGACTCAGAAAAAACAGACATGTTCATGCACACTAATATCTGTCCTGGGTGGGAATCGAAACCACGACCTCCGGCGTGAAAAGCAAGCATTTGCCAAACACGCCAAGAGGCCAGACAGCAATAGTTCCTTTATTCTGCCTTAGTAAGGAAATTACTGAATTACGGTAATATGTAATTATACCTTGATTGGAATCTTGAAATTTATTTTCAATTTAGGTTTAAAACGCCACATATACTTTGTGTGTTATATAAAAATTTAATCCATGTTATACTGAACTGGATTTAAACTATTATTAATTGAAATAAAACAGATTATCATCAAGATCGCTTTCTTTTTTATTACAATATTCCTGCACAGGGCAAGGTATGCTGAGTTTCCGGCAAACCATGAGTTAATACATAGATAGATAGATAGGTACACTTTATTGCACATCACAGAATAAAATTTATATGTATAGACATCGTTTCAATTTATGTACAATTGGCGGTCTTATCGCATAAGAGCGATTTCTTCCAGACAACCGTTGGATGGACTAGATTAGCAATTGAGAAAAGTGGCTAGCAATGTACGGTAAAATAACTTTAAATTCAATTTAAATAAATACTCAAATACATAGAGTAAATAAATAAATATATATATATATATATATATATATATATATATATATATATATATATATATATATATATATATATATATATATATATATATATATATATATATATATAATACATTTATTATTTATGTATTTTATTTATATATATATATATATATATATTATATATCAACATATACATACTTACATACTATAAATAAATAAGAATAGGTACACCAAATATAAGGATTTGAGAATAATAATAAAAAGAAAAGAAACAGTAGCAGGTTTTCGATCTAAAGAGACAGGTATTAATAAACATTCATAGTTAATTCTATATGTACTTACCTAGAAATAATTATGTATACTTATATTATATATACTATATTACAACAAACATGTTATGACAATTTACACGCTTTTTTTAAAGTCTAGTTGAATAAAGTATTTTTCATCATCATCATATCAGCTGAAAGACGTCCACAGCTGGACAAAGGCCTCCCCCAAAGATCTCCACAATTGCCGGACTTGCGCTATCCGCATCCAGCGATTTCTTTTTAATTTAATTTATTCAAAGTTTTAATTATGTCCGTTGAGCAATGTATGTGAATTTAGTACGGTAAGTATTTAATGTTACATTGTCATGAAATACCTTGTTATTTGGTTTAAGTATTTAGCAGATATTTTAACGTCTCAAAATTGGATTTAAGTTAAACGACTTACGTATTATTTATAACTTGCGTTAGATTACGTTCGACTTAGGCTTTTGTATAAATGGATGGAAAAAATAAATTTAATCTTTTAAATATTTATCATTTTTAAATTTTATTTTAGTACCTAGGTATATCGTTTCCATTTTAAATTATGTTTAGTTAAATTAATTATTTATTATGAATTGTAAGTTGAAAATAAGAGAATACTATTGTTGGTTTATTAATATTGTTTATTGATAAAACAAGTTTATTTATAAAACAAAATTTGTGATAGGATTCTCCTTTTAGGCAGATAGTGCCTATATTATGCTCTTCCACAGCAAGATGTGTTATACAAAAACAAAAGCGTATATATATATTATTTAATCTATAATAAGTCACATATTGAAACAAAGTGTTACTTTAACTAGTTTGTTTCATTTATGCATTAAATAAAGGACTAATAACTGTTATTTATTATAGTGGCTTTCCATGGTCCATTTCAATCGAAGTCCCATCCCAAAAGTAGGTTTCGTCTCAACAATTAATATTCCGCGAAAACAAATCACCACAATACAGATCGTATCAGCATTTCTTTCAAACTGGAAAAAGTTATGCGGAAGACATTCATAAAAACGGCTGGAGTGCATACATCCCCACTCCCTATTTAAAGTTAACTACAGTTTATTATCCATAGTTTACTTTTTCGTTTCTTTTTACAATAAAATGTTTATTCGAACCGTATAATAGTTACTAACTAATGATTACAGAATAGTGAATGCACAATTTTACAAAAAGTACGTTTGTGTCTATGTCATGTTATGTTTGTGTCTTTGATTCAGAAATTGTTCAATGACGTGATTTACAGATCTTGTCTTGTTTATCCCACTTAATCTTTTCCGAGCGTAAGTCAATAACTACTAAGCCTAATGACTAAAACCTACCTACTGAGTAAAATTAATCTTACGCATACTTTTTTGATAAATTTGAATCTAGAGTCAGCCGTAAGGCATATTTCGTCACGCGGCAACGTATCGAGCCAAGTTCAAGCTAACAGAACAGGGGAGCCTACCGTGTTTAAAGTTAGACAAAAAATTTGGAGCCAATTTTGACCCACTCATAACTCAATAGCTCTTTACATAAACATGTACAATTTGGCTCATATATTGATACTTGTAAGATACATACATGCTCCCAAAACCACAAACGGTTATTTAAATATTACCTTCCAAAAATAGTAATTTTTATCACTGCCTAAGTATTTACTTCATATACGTGTGGTGTTTTTCTGCCTTTACTTTATTTATTTATTTTATTTATTTATTTAGGTTAGCCAACAATTGTTCACACAATACATTTAAAGTTATACTTGCTTATTAGTACGTTTATAAGTGCGACAATTACTTACAGGCTAACACAACATGCACCAATTATGGTTATATAAGTAAAATATAATAGTATAAAGCCAAAAGAGTAAATACAATTTAAAGCCATTCAAATAGGTAATTTAAACAAATAATAAAAATAGTACATTACAATAAATTAGACAATAGATTTATAACTTAGCAAATTAAAATAAATTAAATTAAGATTATATAACAAAAATATAACAAAAATAAAAATGATAAAATTTCAAATCAAACAATAAAATTAAAAATATTCGAATTACAAAATTAGAATGATACTAATAAAAAATAAAAATATCATCAATTATTTCAGGTACATAAAATATTTATCCTAAGAATTATACAGACCCAGTCTCCAAATCAAAAATCAAGAAAATCAAAGAATGAAAGTTATTATTGTAATCATTGGTTGTGAGAATATTGTTCGATAATTACTTTGTAACATTGTTGTATGCTGTCATGGTGTATATCAGTTAGATCACTGCAACTGTTTAGGATCTTACACATGCGTGAAATCGGCGAGTTGGCACCCAGAACTGTTCTGCGCAAGGGAGGGTACAATGGTGTGATAGGGTTACGCGGATATCTGGCTGGGGCACGGAATTTTAGGAGACTTAGTAGGTTTGGGCAGTCGATTTTATTTCTAAGCAATTTATAGAGAAACAAGGCATCAATAATTTCTCTCCGAGTTGATAACGAGCGTATTTTAAAGTAACTGAGACGGGTATTATAAGAGAGCAGCTGCTTATTTTTTCCTTTAGAAAATGCAAGGTGCCACAAAAACCGTTTCTGAACTCTTTCCAAAAGTAACTTATGTGTAGCGTAATGTGGTCTCCATACAACACTGCAGTACTCTAGAATGCTTCGGACAAGGCTATAGTACAGCATCTTTTTGGTACCAACCTGTTTAAAGCCCCTGGTGTTTCTAATCACAAACCCTAGCATTTTCGACGCTTTCTTAATAATATTCTCAATGTGGGGGACAAAGGTTAATTTTTTGTCAAACAGTACTCCCAGATCCCTAATAACATCCACTTCTTGTATTCTGTTATCACTTATAAAGTACTCAGAGTGTATTGGATGAGACTTTCTTGAGAATGACAAATGATAGCATTTTTTTAAATTAAGTTCCATTTTGTTAGTCTCACACCATTTAACAACTCTGTTCAGATCTTCTTGTAGAAGCGTAATATCACTAGGTGATTCGATTTGTCGGGCAAACTTTAAGTCATCGGCGTAGAGATAACAATCGGAAAAGTAGAAGCATTGGGAAAGGTCGTTTATGTATATGATAAATAAAATAGGAGCAAGGTGTGACCCTTGTGGGGCACCGGAAGACATGCAATAATTGCTGGCAGATCGAAAGCCGTTAACGACAACATAAAATTCACGCTTTGACAGATAAGATTCTAGCCATTTCAGCAAGGGACCAGTGATACCGTATGTTGCTAGTTTATGGATCAGTAAATGTTTATGTCGTATACTACTTTAAATACATGAATGTAATAACTTTCAGGTTCAAGGAGACACATTACCATTTTTTCTATCTCCGTTAAGATACAGGGTTTTCGGTAAGTACCAATTGATTGTTCAGAAACTTTCAGGTTCAAGGAGACACATTACCATTTTTTCTATCTCCGTTAAGATACAGGGTTTTCGGTAAGTACCAATTGATTGTTCAGAAACTTTCAGGTTCAAGGAGACACATTACCATTTTTGTCTTCTTCGTTAAGATACAGGTTTTTTTGATTGTTCAGAATTTTATATTTTGTTTTATTTGTCGGTTTTTGTATTGTTCGTACAACTATCAATTGCAATTTTTTCCTCCTGCGCCAAGCCCCCGTGTTGAAACACGTTCAATCTGTAACCACTTGGTATTGTATTTTTTTAGGATGACGTTTAAATTTAGCCTAGGAGGACTTGACCCGACATTAGAGGCCAGCGGAAGGCAGCGGTAACCCCCTTTGGGATTTTGGGATCACTAACGAGGAGACAGAAGATTAGAGGCGCCATTGAGAGCGGTAGTGGCTGGTGGTGGTGGTTCGTGGTCATATTCTTGGCTTATAGAGTACGATATAACTGATTATGTACAGTATCACGAGAGTTTCTATAGCTTGTTTTATATAAGCGAGATAATTTTCAGCACTTCGCCAGTTACGATAGTAAATTTGTATTTCACGGGGGCGTTTAAAAGCATGCATTTCATACTCAGAACAACTATATATTCACACACATTGTTGTCTCTTAACGCTTATTGATTCGGACATGTACCATCCAAGTCCCTTGATGATTGCAGTCGTCAAATACACTCCGATCGTCCTCTCTCATCAGCACCGTCGTCTCAGGATCACCTGAGTCTGAGACGAAGGATAGAAATTTACTATCGTACTTAGCAGGCAAAGTGCTTAAAATTATCATGATCTAGTAACGATTCTAAGTAACCAATTTGGACAGTCAATACTAATTACTTGATTGGTATTTGTGTAATGGTGTTTGTCGGAGAAGCCTCCACAATTTTCCCAATGTCAGGGAATTGTGATAGGCCGTCAAACATACGCGGTGGACGGTCAATAGAGTGGCCGACTTTGCTACGCAAACGTATTTAGAGTACATACTAATTATCTATAACAACACAGAACAGACACCTAGATATATTTATAAATAAATAGATAATCCAAGAAAAGAAAATAAATGTGCTAATTATTTTAAACCCTGTATACCTTACCAGTCAGATTTACACGTTGACTGGCTAGGTACCTAGATAGTCGACACGCGCGCGAGTTACCGGTGTCATTGTCATTCGAGACGCTGCGAACGACACGATCTTGAAGGTCATTAAGAGGATGTCATCGCGAGTAATGGTCGTGTTCCTCTGCGGAGCGACAGCCGGCGATGCTGTACAGTGAAGCTAATACGAGTTGTTTGTCAACGTCGTGGTACCGCCGTTACTAGCTATAAATAAATTAACATAAGCAGCGGCGCGTCAGCACGCACCGTCAGCTCGCGCGAACTCGCTCGCGCAAACAACCACCATTGTCTAGGAGAATGCATCGCCACTTCGCCCACCTTATTCAAGGACGTAAATGCATTTAGGATGAATGGCGTGTGTCGTAATGTCTGTTACGTAGGCATTCGACACGTTTTCAGATCGTTCGTAGACGTTTTTCCTAATAATAATATTATTCATGAATCGCCTAAACTAACTGAAGCCAATTTAAATAAAGAGACATCATTGTCCTCTCAGTTTTTATCATAACTGACAGGTTTATGTTTCTCCGTCTCTTATGTGAATATGTACGGACTGTTTCCATAGTGGTAAAAGGTTCCGTAGTCGTTTTAAACTAAAAATAAATGATTTTAATCTTTACCTATGAAATTGCCGTTCTGCAGTACTGGCCATTTCAAATCAAAATAATTTTTGTTTGGCTAAGAATTCTAATTTCAAATTAATTTTATTTTAAAAACATGGATTCTTTTTTCCAAAAGTAGTCATTTCTTTATTGATTAGTGTTACATTTTCATCGCATTTCAATCTTTTTCGTCATCATGGATACGTTAAAAATTCGAGTAATTATGGAATATGAGTACCGTCGTGGCAGCAACGCGGCACAAGCGGCACGCAACATCAACGACGTTTACGGAGCTAACACTACAAACCAACGCACCACCTGTTATTGGTTTGCTCGCTTCCGTTCTGGAAATTTCGACCTGAAAAATGAACCTCGCGGTCGTCCGAAGACTTTGGTCGACAATGACGAATTAAAGGCGGTTGTGGAAGCTGATGATACACAATCTACGGCTGAATTAGCAGCAGCTTTCGACGTTAGCGTCAAAACAATATTGGTCCATTTGCGTCAAATTGGCAAGGTAAAAAAGCTTGACAAATGGGTGCCCCACGAACTCAATGATCGCCAGCGCGAAGTACGCGTCGAGACGTGCCTTGCACTGCTCAACAGACACACAAATGAAGGAATTTTGAACCGCATTGTTACCTGCGATGAAAAATGGATTCTGTTTGATAACCGCAAGCGCTCAGCAAGTTGGTTGGATCCTGGTTCAGCACCTAAACAATGCCCTAAACGAAAACTTACCCCTAGAAAAGTGATGGTCACTGTTTGGTGGTCTAGCGCCGGTGTGATTCATCACAGCTTCTTACCAAACGGGGTGAGCATTACTGCAGATGTGTACTGTGAAGAACTGAGCACAATGATGGAGAACGCTCGTCTCCGCTGCTCCTGCACGACAACGCGCGACCTCATACTGCACAGCAGACGGTCTCCAAGTTGCAAGAACTGGGGTTGGAAGCTCTCCGTCATCCGCCCTACTCACCAGACCTTGCGCCTACAGACTACTACTTTTTCCAGAATTTGGATAACTTCTTGGCGGGAAAAAAATTCAATACCCGAGAGGCAGTACAAAATGCCTTTGAAGAATTTGTTGCCTCCCGTCCAGCTGATTTCTTTAAGAAGGGCATCAATAAACTGCCACTGCGATGGCAAAGATGCATTGATTGCATGGGTGATTACTTCGATTAATACAAATAAAAAAATTCATGAAAAAAATTCGTTTAAATTTTTTCATACAAAACGGCAATTTCATAGGTAAAGACCTATTATATCGTAAGACCTATCACCAGGCTTACGTAAAATTTATACAATCTCTCAATTTCAAAATATAAAATCATTCTTCACCTATTCTATATTGTATTTAACTCTGGTTTGTGTGTAATTATTGTATTTGTAATTAAGTGTGTAAATTACTTGGTATTTTTATTTAAATTAAAATAACTCTTACTTTAAATTAATACTAGCACAAAAGGTTAAAGGTACTCCGCTTAGTAATTACCTACCCTACCATGTCACTTATATTAGCTCTGTTCCAAATATATAGCTAAACTTCAATCGAATACTAGGTATAAATATAATACATCCATAGTCATATTATAAGTTTAAAAAAAAACACGTGCGGCAGTCTTTGGGGACTGCTGATAGAAGTGAAAACTATTTTCCATACTCGGAAAGTAGTGTTTATTTCATCCGAGTGGCGAGTGGAAGATGCTACTTCCCACCTTTAGGCGGTCAATACTCATAGTGATTGCTTCTCTCCCTATGACGGGAATAAATTTTAAAAATAGAACTAAATTTAGTAGGCACTCGGCTGTGAAAAATCTAACATAGTTAAGAAAAAAGTGCACAATGCCGCTAAAGAAGTTTTCACATCAAAAATTCTGCGGTAATGTGAGTGTGAATTAACAAAAGAAAACCCTCAGTCTTACGAATGTTCGATCAGGTCACGTGTCCTCATGCGAGTTTAACATTATTACCCATGACATAAAAGTGCACAACGCCGCTAAAGAAGTTTTCACTTCAATAACCTTTTATGTTTGTGAGTTTTTTAACCCAGATACTACGGTCATCAGGAAGCTCTGACTGGCCTGCTGTCCTTTGTGATGTGTAGCAGTAGCAAGCAGATGAACCTAAGTGTCTATGGTGAGCGACGACTCATCCTCACATTGACCTCACTCATTCCTATATAGTCCAGATACGAGGATCATCAGGATATAACTCTATTCTCTTTAACTGGCCTGTTTTTTTTAATGTGCAGTGCGCTAATACTTCTTTAGAAATTAGCTGTTAAACTGATCTCCCTGAAATTTGGAACAAAGATATATCTTAGTCCACAGTAACATACAGAATAGCAATTAGCCCGAGAATATGCTCGATTTTCCAAGCAGGAATTTACACACGAATGTAGTTGCGATCAAAATTATATAAAATACATAAAAAAGATTACTTTTTGTTCCGTTCTTAGTGGCAACTGTCTAACAACATAAACAATGTTTATTGTGCGAAGATACCTTTTGCTTAATAATTGAATACAACTCAGGTAGCGAAGATAGATATATAATTACGAGAAAATAGGGCAGTTTTAAAATTCATTATAATAGGTAATCTAGACCACTGACAGAAATTTTGGCTAAAGATTTGCACAGACAGCGAATCGCTAGCCACGGCAAATCCTCTAAAGTAGTCGAAATTTATTATCAGCAATCGATTGTCTGGGTCTTCCAAGACTGGCGAACTTAACGATAACTATAACGGGTAACTCACGTTATTAATATAAGTTGAGCTATGCCAACCGTTTCGATCTCTCCTTGCACGTGCGACGCGACGCGACGCGACGTCGTTTGGGGCGTATTCGCCCTGAACTCCTGAAAAGATCGAAACGGTTGGGCTAGTTCAACTTAAATTAATAACGTGAGATACAATTATACTACCTCTTCAGGTCAGATTTAATATTATATTAATAATGGCGAACAAATCGCACCTGAATAACCTAAAAAGGGATGACATTCATATCATGGCGACGATTGAATGGTAGATCGCTTTAACCTTTCTTATCTTTTTAATCATATCATTGAGATGAGGTGATGATATTCTTTGCCGTCACCATTCAGTGTAAAGGCTGCTGGTTGGCAAAGATCAAATTCAAAGACCACGGCATGAAGCATTATCAGCTGTCCGTCAGCGTTACGGAATCTACTATCACTATGCAGCATAGGTATTGTATTATATACAATACTTAATATACTTACGCTGTATAGTGCCTAAAAGGTAGTTAGGTAAACGGTAGCTACATTTAAGTGCGCATGGAGTTCTTCCAGTCCACAAGGAGTTGGCGAAGATTATCGATTTTATAAAACGCGGTCCAAGGAACTGCATTATAATTATAATAGCGAGAGCTAATCGAAGTGTCGCCCTCATAGTCCACTTTAACCGCTTAAAATCAGGCGGGGTGACACGTTGAAGTTGGTTGTATGTTATTCAAAACAGTCATCCTAGTATCTTACTAATATTATTAATGCTAAAGTTTGCGAGTATGGATGCGTGTGGTTTGTTACTATTGTACGTAATAACTACCGAACGGGTTTTGTTGAAACTTTAAAGTAATATAGCTTATATATTTATAATATTTGACGCGTGTAAAACCGCAGGGCACAGTTAGTTATTTATATTTTTTGTAGCCTGAACGCACGGTATGTTAGATTATTTTGGATGCACAAAGGATCACTGCCTCAAATGCGCTCTGGACGAAGTGAGAGAAGTGACCCGATAACTGGTTTCTTTTTATTGATGCGTCGATGGTCAAAATTTATATTCTCTTCAGTATAATTCCGATAACTGTAAAATATATTTTTTGTGTAATTGTTTAAATCCTATACAATATTGCGGTGCTGAGTTCAAATCAGTGAGATGAACACACAACCGCTAGGCCAATAAGGCGAACAGATTTTTACTATTACCAGTGAATAATAAGTAGTTGCTATTAGGTACATAGATGTTCAAACCAGTTATCACCCGAGGCTAAAGGTGGCCACCTGGTTTGCCAGTAAAGTAAATGAACGTCAAGTACGCCTATACATGTGGGTATAAATCGTGAGTCGCGACTGTTGGCGATAAATAGCCGGTTATTTCTATCGATCCCGCGGCCCTCCGACAAAATATCCTTAGAGTACAACAACATTGTTGTGGCGAATACTTACTACGTACTCACTTTTGAGATAAATTTGAACATGGACAGTGCACGGTAGAAAATAACAAAGGCTTGCAGACAGCTTAAAGTTTATAAAGTCGAACGTGTGTTTTTATTAAATGAAAATCTGTGAGTACAATATTCAGTTTTAATTTTATTCTAATGAATGAACACAGTGAAAAGTAAGGAAATAAAAAAATACTGTACATTCATATACATAACAGACATGTTTGAGAAAACGCAGCCTTTAGATATTCCCTATAATCCCATATAATCTATACATAAAAAAAAATCGTAGGAAAGTCAAAACTGTACATTGAATATTTTTTTAAAAAGGGTACTTGGGACGTGATCTACAATAGATATCGAAGCCAAAAATATAGTTTTTAGAATTTTTGTCTGTTTGTCTAAAACTACTGCATGGTTTTACTTAAAATTTTTCATGATTATTACAAAGAGGTCGAGTCAACATATAGGCTACATATTATCACGCTATCACCAACGGGGGAGGAGCTGTGATAATTTATAAAATTTTACGCGGGTATAACCGCGGGGCTCAGCTAGTAGGGAATATATCAAAGCTTGCTGTACAGTTAAAGCTACTGCTGAACACACTGTCAAGGTCAGGTGTATCAAATATTTAACCTTGACAGTATTTTTAATACGAATGCAAGGCAACAGCGGCTTTCGTAATGCATGCGTGTTCACTGGCGTGGTGGCCACTCTACATTAGGCGCAGTGGTACACCTTGATTTTTTTTGTGCAAATAATTCGGCAAACTCACATCCTGATGATAATAGCGAAATAAAAAAATAAACAAAAATATTCAGCAATTAGTTACTAACATACACTTGTGCTTGTCTAAGTCAATACTTAAAAGTCTTCAAAAATTCTTATACAATATTAAGCTTATACTATCAGAAACCAGATTGGAACCGCGGCCCTAGTCAGTCCTGCGTTTTTTTTACCCGCGTTAAATTTTATAATTGATCATAGCTCCTCCCCCGTAGGTGATAGCGTGATAATATGTAGCCTATATGTTGACCCGACCTCTTAGTAATATTCATGAAGATATTGAAGTAAATCCATGCAGTACTTTTTGAGTTTAGCCCGGACATACCTACAGACAAACAGACACACAGACTAAAATTCTAAAAATTATATTTTAGGCTTCGATTTCGATTGTAAGTATCCTTTTTGAAAAATATTCAATGTACTGTTTTGACTTTCCTACGATTTTAATATAGTATAGATTAAGCGTACACTATCGGAAACCAGATTCGAACCGACGCGACGCCGTAGTCAGTCCGTACGGTCTGTCTTATCTGAGATTATAATTATGTTCTATAATCCTTAAATATGTAACAAGGTATTTTTATACTATATATTTTAAATGTAATACATACATTTGAAAACACCGTGACCAGCGTTGAAGGCTCTTAACCAGCAGTTTGTTAATTTAAACGACCACTACCTAATGGGGATTGGGCCACGGCTTAGGGGGCCAATGAAGTATACGAAATTATTGGTCAGGGACAGCGGGTCAACGGGGTTCTTCCCTAGCTAACCTGCAGGTTTCTTTTGCTACCTAGGTGAGCAACCCGAAGATGAATGTCGGATTTTCGTAGGCTATGATCCTACCATCATGAACCATAACTACTTTGTTCACACCTAGAGTTAAATTATTTTAATGTTGTTAAAACCATTGTGGTAATATTGTGAAATTTAGTCTCTAGTCGAGCTAGTCATAGTGTAAAAATTAAGGAAGTAGTGGCTATGGGACACGAATTGAGAAGGATAATACAATTTACAAATCAAATAAAAAGCTTAACAAAATTGCAAAATTTTATTTTTACAACAACGTTTTTGAGCGTAGTTATTTTTCGAGTTTAAACCAATCTTTTAGCTTTCATTTGATTGTTTTTATGTAAATTTTGTTGCATTATATATGAAGACCATTGTAAGCCAAATACATGAAAAAATAGGCAACATCATAACTACAATATTGACACGAACAGCAATGAAATAGTAAAATGATTCATTTGTTTTTGAAGTTATACCTACATATATTACGGAAATGATTATAATACTTGATCTTGTTTTAACTTACTATGATTTAAATTATAATTGCTATTCAATATTCCATATAAGTACGATTACTAATAAATTTAATTATTTTAGACCATAAAAAATATATTAAAAGTTATCTGTTTCTCCCGTGAGTAGATATATATTATATGTACATACTTTGACTATACTAAGCTCAAATATTGCTAAAAAGAAAAAAAATGCAATAGCTTGACATTACTTTTTACCTACAAGTAATTTCAAGCTATTACATTTTTTTCTACTCTCACTTACTTAATTCGTAACTTTCATAAACGTTTAAGATATAAAATGGTGTTATAGTGAATTTTACCATCCGTATAAACATCGCACTACCCAACACGAGTTCATAAAGTAATTATAAGTACTACTCGTTAAACGTACCGTGAAAAAATGCCATTCTATTTAAATGACCACGTAAGTAGTTAAAGTTTTTAATATGTGTCAAATATTGTCTGTATTGTTTATTTGTTAATATACTCTACCATATTTCTCTTATATAATATTATTGTAATAGGAAATTAGCGGTCTCCTTAACACCTTATAATTTAAAGGTTTAATTTTCTACTGACGCCTGTAGATATATACATTTATAGATATATAAAAACATACATATTAAATCAATAGATTCACGGTCACTCGCATCGTTGCAAAAAATATCGTACTCGGAATCTTGGCTTAAAGATGAATAATATAAAATTGGTAAATATAAGTCATCTTTATGCTAATAAGTTTGTGGTAACAATAATCAGTTGAGTTCTTTTCGTGTTTTGCACCTTTTTCTACAGAACCGGTATGGTGCCAAGTAGATATGCAATATCGATTTGGTGCGGAACGGTGCGATGATATGTATCGAGAATCGAGTATGCTGTATGGGTGTTGTCGCGGCGGCGCGTAGCACGGGTGTCGCGTGCCGATGTCGGAGTGACCTCATGTTGGGATGCAGCAAGAATGCGACATGGCCACATTACCTACTACACGTCTGTGCCCTCAATATATTCGGATTTATGCTTTATTTATTTTTCATCGCAAAGTGGAGACGCTCATAGTCAGATGGTCTCACCGCTCTGTAAGGCGAGGTTCAGCAACTAGGCTCGCGGTAAGTTCATAGATAGGTGACCGCCAAAGACGGTTAATTACTGAGCGTCTCCGTACTTTTGAGGGCACGTTAATTTGTCGGTACCTGTTATAGTTACTAGACAACATTCGTTAAGTGATGTCAGAGGAGTACTGGGCGCCTTGAGCAACTCTGACACGAAGGTAACCACTGCCCATACGATAATTACCTAGTATCGCAAAGAAATAATTATTCAAAGCAATGATTTAGTTTACAGAATGAGAAATCAGAATGTTTTTTTGCTTTACAGGCATCTTGATTGGGAAAGTACCAGCAACATAATCAGCCATATATAGGGAGGGAGGAAGAGACAGCAACGACAAAAAGTGGTAAGCAGCTGTGATTAGGTGGACTGAATGCTTATTTGAAATTAAAAAATGAAATTAAATGAAAAAAAAATGTTCATTTTATTTGCAGACTTGGATGTAGAAAAAAGTTTTTAGAATAGAGGCAGGAAGTTTTAACGGATATTGATATATACTTATATACATGACAATATCCGTTATTCAGTAAGTGGTTTTGGCCGAATTTGACGACGGTGGCGAATATCAAAGCAGAATAGTCCACTATGTAGGAATAAAGTGGGCGAAAAGGAGTCGTTTAAGGGTATAAAAAATTATAGTGCATTCTTATAATCCGATTACAGCTATTCAACACGACTAAGAGGGATCAGGCGGAGGATCGAAATTTTGATCTACTCTCCGAGCCATGGCTGTAGGACACCACCAACTACGAGACATTAGGCGTCTATTGGGTAATTTTCTTCCTATAAAAATACCAATAATACTTCCCGGGATTTGAACTCAATTTGACTTCATTATATGTATATATGTTCATCCCATAGACCAACAAGGCAGTCTGAAACCATCCAGAATCAGTAAGAAAACCGCATTCAAATCAAATCATTTATTATTTCATTGCATTTTGGGTATTACAAGATCACAGATAAAAAAAGGAGTTTCACCAAAAGCTGCCTAAGAAGGCGTTCTATAATAAACTACTAAAGAATGTAAAAAAAAAAACAATAGATATTTTATACTTACTTAAGAGTTACAATATATCAATATGTTTTTATATTCCAAATGTCATTTTTGTTTGCTAAAGGGAATATGTCAAAAGCTGTTGTAATTAAATGTCAATCAATAAATTAAATTTTCGCTCAAATTAGATTATTGTCATTTAGAAAATCATTAATTTTTAAGATTTTTAATTGGTTTTTAAAGATGTTAGTACTGCTTTGTTAACCATTGGGATATATGATACCATTCGGAATTTTATTGTCAATTTTAGGAGCCATACATAAATTCCTTTCATTTAAAAGAAAAGTTTCGTGCCGCATGTGGTGGGTATAACGCAGTTGTGCAACTGTATTGCTTGGTAGCACTTTCTCCATCGTGTGGACACTCCAGTGGACACTGGCGTGCATATCTCTCCGTCATTTTTGCGCGCGCTTGAGGCCGCAAGCGCGGTGCCGATTGTTTTCGTCGTGTTTCGCGGGTTATTTCGGGCGTGTGCGGCGCGGCGCTGCAAGCCACTCGCGCACGTCAGCCTGTCCACACACGTTGCCACTACAACACTTGATATTCAATTGCTGAAGTATATTCTGACGGAGATGTTAAAATCGATCATTTGTTTCGAAAACTATTTCTAGTTTTGTGAGTGGGGTAGCTAATTAAATCTACTGCTGAGCAGTGCTATGTTAACAGCGCGTTTTACTTGTACGATGAATACTCTCATAATCATAGAAAACTGGTATGTCGAAACATCCTATACTACTACAACTACTATTTATCGTATGGGCGGTGTTTAATCCAGTTTCAGAGTTATTCAAGTCGCCCAGTAGGCCTCTGACATGGCTGAACGGCTGTTGTCTTATGACTACAACCAGGACCGACAGCTTAACGTGCCCTCCGAAGCACGGATACGCTCAGAAATTGAACCACTTTGGTGGTCACTCATCTAAGGACTGACCGCAAGTCTAGTTGCTTAACCTCGCCTATCGCTTATAGACTGATGAGAGTATCTGGCTATGATATTAATAAACAAATATCCTAGGACAACTAACACACTGCCATTTGATCCCAAATTAGGTAGAGCTTGTACTATGACACAAGACAACTAAAAAACATATTGACAAATTTCTAGATGCACCCTGACACCAAACAAGTAATCGTACTCATCTTAGAAAGATCCTGTATAGGAATCGAACCCATGAACTCTGTAGTAGTCAGGGCCACTTACCATTAGACCAACAGGCCAATCAAATGCTAGAAACGCTACCGCTAGATTAACGAGACAGCTGACTTATTTGTACTCTATGTAGGCAGCTACATACCAGAATACCATCTGTCGTATGTAGCCCACATACGACACACGGTATTCAAGTAGATAGTTCTCTACATAGAGTCATCAGAAATTTGTCAAAGAAATGTATGTGCACGAAAAGTAAAGGTGCCCTTTTTATTACACACTGCATACCATATTACACTATCTTACTTAGACTAGCAACTTACACTAGCTATGATTAAACTTGAACCACTTATGGTAACTGCTAACATAACATATTATGCTAACTGACCCAACTTTAAAAATAACTAGACTCGCATACCGAAGGTTTCCATACTTTTTTCATCAATCATCATCATCATCATCATATCAGCCGAAAGACGTCCACTGCTGGAAAAAGGCCTCCCCCAAGGATCTCCACAATAGTCTATCCTGCGCTGCCCACGCTGCGTCTTTCCTTTCGTGGTCGCCACTCGAGAACCTTTCTGCCCCATCGGCCGTCAGTTCTACGAGCTATGTGTCCTGCCCACTGCCACTTCAGATTGGCAATTCTTTGGGCTATGTCGGCTACTTTGGTTCGCCTGCGAATATCGACGTTTTTGATTCAATCGCGCATGGATACTACTTTTTAGGTCGTATAAATTACTAATGACTATGATAAATTACTACTCATATAACACAAAAACTGCAGCGCTAAGATAAGGACCTTTGATGATTTAAAAAAATCTGTAAGGAGAAACATAATTTTATTTGCCCTGTAATATTTAAGTAAAGGTCTTTCAACTGTAAGAATTTGACACAGTTCTATATATCGTACTTGGCAGCCGAGAGTATGACCCCGAATGCACCGCGGCCACCATTGCCCTCCATGACCTTTAGTTTGCATTCATATGCATGAAATGCCTCCTTTATCCTCAGTCGGACGATTACCCCGCGTCTTTTAAGTGGCAATTAAATAAAACATTCCTAAAAACTAAACCTTTCACGTATTTCCACGTCAGTAACCAGAGCTGTGGTGGGAATCTTAAAATTTCATTTACTTTTTAATTAAGCCCGATCGGCAGCCAAATTTGAAAGTAAATAAAATGTATCCTCTATTGTCCTATGAAGCAGTGATAGCCTCCTAGGCTGATTATAAAAGTAAAATATTTTATTTTTATTTTGTTAAAGCATTAGAGCGGTTTCCGGTCCCGAAAGAGTAACAGGATCACCCCATACCATCCCATGGGCGTCATAAAAGGCAACTAAGGGATACCAGGTAGTCGGGGAGCAGCGCCATCTGTGTACAAGCTATCTGCGGTCGCCAACTGGTATGCCAAGTACGACGACTAAGGCAAACTCCTCCAAATGACGACAAAAACCAATATCAGGCTGATGATGTGATTATAACATTGCAATTTTTGGAGATAAGGGGGCAGTTTTTATTCATAATCGTCATCATATCAGCCGAAAGACGTCCATAGCTGGACAAAGGCCTCCCCAAAGATCTCCACAATTGCTCTTCTTGTATCCAGCGGCTTCTAGCGAACTTCACAGGATAAGGTTAATATATTTTATTATAAATACCGAAAATTTAATATTGCTATTAAACACCATCACCTGAGCAAATTTATGAACACCATTTCAAACCTATTTGCAAAAGTTTAAAATGTTGTATATTTTACCTTTTATTACTTACAAAAAGATGAGTAAACAAGATTTAAAACTCGTCTTAATTTTATATCTCGCAGCAGTAGTAATTGCATATGTGACATATGATCTTCAAGCGTAAGATTCTTATGTAATGTTTTAATAAATCACATATATTTTTTAGTTTACCCCACTAAGTACTCCGTAAGTATTATATATTTTTTTTTATAAAATATCAAGGCACATGAGCATCAGCCCATAGACACCTGTAACACCAGAGGGGCTGCAAGTACGTTGCCATCCTTTAAGAAAGGATTAGGCTCGCTTCTTGAAGGATGCTCTGTTATACCAGATCGGAAGTACCTCCGTAGTTAATTGATTCGCGATGAAAGTGATATGACGCGCTAAAAAAATTGTGTAGCGCACGGTGGTGGACGACCATTCATCCAGGTGATATAGATGAAATTTACACTTCTGGCTTCAGTGTAGCAGTTGTAAGTTCGAACTATTCCTCAGAACACTCCCCGTGATAAAAGCGGTAAAGGACACATAGAGACACCTCGTCTATCCGCAGGGCAAGAGGATCAAGCCAAGCAGTGGGACTCCCGTCGCTAACGACGATTCGAGTTGCGCGACGTTGAATGCGATCAAAAGGAATAAGTTGATACTGTGGTACCCTGGTTCAGAGGTGGCAGCAGTATTATCTTGTGACACATATATATGTCACAAGATCTAAATAAATCAGTAAGAGTAAAATGTTACGGTCAAGTTTAGATCTATATCTGTTAATTTTAGTCTAATTACTCACACTAGTCACTTAACAATCACATTCATTATATTTAGACACTTTCGTGAGCGAGGTACAGACGCCAGCACATCAAGCTACCACAATCTGTCAAATTTCCCCAATTGAAAGTGAACCTTACGCTTATGTGATGAATTTTAAAATCAATAAAATAAATTTGACAGATTGGGGTATCTGGATGTGCTGGTGTCTGTACATATGTAAGTAAAAAGTTTACAAGGTTAGTCGGTTCTTTTTTTATCCATATATGTATTACGAAGCTCAATTTCTTACGTGATGTAACAGATGAAATGACTCAATTAAATTTGGGCTTGAACTTACTAGCGTCTGTGGAGTATGAATGCGAATAGTCGAGGTGTGGGGTGTCGGCGGTCGGGTGTCGCGGGTCGTCGGCAGAGGCCGGGCTCGGGCGACGGCCCCGCGACCCACTTCCTCCCTCACTCCTCCCCCGCCCACACTCCTTTATCACCGCGATAACAACAAGTCCGAGTTGCTCCTGCACCGGCGCGGCGTTGCGGCCGCTGCGCTGTCTCGGTGCACGAGCACCAGCTACGTTATCGACTGCTCCAATATACCACAGCCTACCTACTTGTTTACGCGCAAAATTTACTTATATATGTACATACAAAACTCACTTCAAACAACACTGCTATTGAAAACGAAATGACGTAAGATAGAATATTTGGCGTATTGTTGCGATGACCCGACTCTACCGCGGGGTTTTGGAAGATTTTTTACTCGTGCCAAACATGAACCGAGATTTATCAAAGCTGCTATAAAAACCTGTCTCGGCAATCGTATTCAAACTATATTCGAAATGCATAATTCACTATATGAACGATGTAATAGTGCAACACGGCTGACCTTACGCGAATCTGTAATCGGGCGTCGCGACATATTCTTACCTAATAATAGTAGGTATAACTAATAAATTTAGGATTGTATGCCACAGTAGACACTAGACGGGGATTGAAAATACGGCGAGACAAGGGGGGAATGGGATTGAGGAGTATTGTAGCATGGTGACACTCTTCGCCCTAGACTAGACGACCTAAAATTAACAACATATCTATGTAGTAAGTAAAGTATTCATGGAGCCCCAGTATATTAATCCCGCTCTGTCATGTAAACTAAGCCATAACGATTTTGAATTGGCATTGAAGGGCGAGTGTAGCGAGCTCTAAGCATGGTGTGGAGAGCAATAGCGTTGCGACAAAGGCTATGGTGTCGCGGTTGGCCAGAGGGCGACGGGCGGCGTCTGACGGCGGCGACGCGGCGCGTCGCGTTCGACGACCTACCGTCTCAAGGCCGCTCTTACACGTGCCAGTCGTGCCACCGGGCGCTTCCTGCCGCCGCCATAACAAATCTCTCCCCGCCTCACACCCTTACCCATCCCATCTTGCCCAGGATTGGGTCTGGATAGTCTCACTACAAGCACGTTTATCATTTCCTAGCTTCTTAGAAAAGGACATTCCTCAAACCTATTTTGATTTCAACGATGTAATGTGTTACTAGATTTTTTGTAACTCATTGAAAGTCGAGTACTTATCATGCGTCACGGTATGATAATTATCTATGTATTCTCAATTGTTCCTCCTAAACTAGAGCCGATATAATAATTTACATACAAGATTGTCTTTTTAACATGAATTAAAACAATAAATCGCATTACGTTTGCATAAAGATGGTTCATATTCATAATTCAACGTGACTATTGACACAGAAATGGAAAACATCTACGTACATATTTAAGTTTGTGCGTAAATTGGATTAAATGCACAAACCATTGTATGAATGAACTGATTACTGAGTTCGTAGACTTTGGAGTGACATAATAAGATACCATTATTACTTTTGTGTTCTTAAGCATGGTTTATAAAATCTACATGCTCGTTTCTTTAACTGCTGTCGTCTCCACAAATGGACGCAAAATATTGTCTTAACTCAACGCGTGTTGAAACCAAGAGTACTTATTTAACCAGTCAGATACTCAACTGATCTCTCTAGGATTCGACTAAGACATTTGAGACGGAGAAACAGTATTATATTCTTTTGCTCAGACTTATAATTAACTATTTGTGTGAACCATACTGGGTCTAGGTGTACTTTATGTCTGTCAACTCAATCATTGCTCAGGTACGGGCGTTGTCTTAAAGAAATATGAGTACGTGTATAAATTTAACCAGAAATTTGAATTTGGTTTGGATAACTAGGATGCATAGAATTTTATCGAAATTGTATTCAAGAATAGAATCAAATTTAAAGATAAATGTGAAATGTTGTATGGATCTTGAGTTTGAAATAAATAACTATTATAATTATTATTATGAATCACACCTGTTAAACCAAAAACGCAGTCCTTGTATAGTCGAAGAATGTACACTATAACTTAAGACACAGAATGGCCATCCTAGGGGCCGGCGTTTCTAGAACCAGGAGACTACAAGGATCTACCCCTAAGTCGCAGTGCTGTACGAGAGTATACCCTAACCAAGATAAGAAACTATAACTTTCTAGTAAAGTAACTCTGGCAGTCACCCATCTATAGTATCCCTATCAGTTAAGGTCCGTTGAGGGCTACTGGCTACTACACTCTAACATGTGTTCGGCACAAACTCACTTGGCGAAACTAAGAAGAGCTTGACATTATTTGTCGTAAATATTACTGTTTTAGTCTTATTGAATACCAAACAAATACAGAGGTAAAGTCATTGTCAATATAACCTTAGTACCGACAAACAAAAAAAATAAATAATTATGTTTGAATTTAGAGTAATGGGCGACCACTAGTATATATTAATACTTCTTAATAGTGTTTTATATATAATGTCCTCCTAGCCGAATTTCGGCCACGGCTGCCAGTCTCAATAGAGATTAGCCATCTGCGCGGTACATATTATAGTGCGCAGGTGTGTGCGCGAACACAGGAGCACTTTCTATTCCATCACTCTCATGATCCGATGGGACGCCTAGCGACACGACCGGACAGAGGTCAGGTACAGGACAGGAGTTCTTTTTGCAGAAAAGTCCCAAAATCACTTTGTGCCCAGACCCAGGTATTGAACCCAGGACCTCGTTCTCTGCGGGTGCACGCTACCACTAGAAAACGAAGCAGCCAGTACCTAGATTATCTAGTAGGTATATCGTATAACTACTTACTAAATTTAAATTTCAAAACGCATTTTTGCTTCTGTGATGTTGAAATTAAGTTGTTAAAAGCAGGTGACACCGGCTCATATTGTGTGTTTAAGATTTAGACAGATATGAATAAAACAAGTGGGTTTATAAATTGACGGCAAGGAACCGAAATTCTACATTAAAATTACAATAATACGTGAACTTGTCATTCCTATGACACGTGTTGCGTCTGGGCTTGACTAGAAATCAGATATACATTTATATATCATATATATATACATAGATAATCAGATATACGTGTGAATCAAAGCTGATAAGGAATTTAACGAGCCGCCAATTTCAAATAAAAAGTAAGGAAAGTATTACGTGTCACATAACAAAATCGACTTAAAATATCTGTAGGTATATATTATATCTCAGTATCTGAGTCACCGATATTTTGTTATACTTACGAACGAGTTTTCCCAGACGTGAGACGTATCCAGATCGATTCGAATCTTAAAAATTCTATCCTATTTAAGTATATAGTGTTTTGTTATCTTTTACACGGTTTATTCATTCAAATAGTATAAGTGCAATTAAATAAATTAGCTGAACTTCATATGAAAGCCGGATAAGAAGATTGATTTAAAAATATATATAGTGGGTCACTCACAATCTAGGACTTGATCTCATATATATTTATAAGAATATATAATAATAATAATAATAAAAAAATAAGGTTTTGTTGTACTTGTAAATAGTCAGAACATGTTTGTAGTAATATAATTATATATACATAATTATTTATAGTTACATGGATATAGGTATTCTTAGGTACATGGATTGTATGAATTATAATAAAGATTTATAATTAAGGGTGTCAAAGCAAATATCAATAAAATAACCGAGAAGGCAATTTATGATTTTGGACATTAACAATAATCTAGTTCCCCCACAGGGAGTACTTAAGCTAATCATTTACCCATCCTTAAAATCATAAATCATATACTATGATTTATGATTGTTCGTAAAATTGTAAAACCAAACATACAATAGGCAGATAACTCGTAGAGTCGAAGGCCGCTGGGGCAGAAAGGTTCTCGAGTGGCGACCACGAACTGGAAGACGAAGCGTGGGCGGGCCCCCTACAATATGGAACGATGATCTTGTGACGTTCGCTGGAAATCGCTGGAAATCGCTGGATGCGGATAGCGCAAGACCGGAAATTGTGGAGATCTTTGGGGGAGGCCTTCGTCCAGCAGTGAGCGTCATTCGTCTGATATGATAATGATGTTTGAGACACAAAATATATATATCAACGTGTATTTTTATTTGTGCAGTATGATCTAATACCGATTTATATATTTAAATTCAGCATAAAAATAACTTGTACCAGGCGGAGTTCATATCAGCACATGCACTTCCTGTTAGATATTCTTTACGTCAAGCTTAGTTATTAAAATCCAAAGGTTTAAATACATACCGGTTTAGTATATTAAATACACACAATACACTATACTTTCAATAGATTAGTACTTTTATTAATAACAGAAACTACGTTTAAAATGGAATTATCTATGCATAAAAATATGCATTATCTAGTGACTAATATAAATAGATTTTGATAAAATTGACATTAAACAATTCCTAAGCCTAATTAGTTTGTGTAAACCAGTTCGATTGTCATCAATGAAAATTACAGAAATGACCAGACTACTAATATTATAAAGGATAAGGAGGTGAGGAATAGTATAACGGATCGAATTCTCACCGGACACTGCAAGCTGAATAAGCACATGTTCAACCTAAAGTTGGCCGACAGTACAATTTGCAGATTCTGCCAAGAATCAGAGGAAACTCCTTTGCATATTCTGTGCTTGTGCGGGCCGCTAATGCGTTGTAGAAGTATCCACTTAGGACAGCATATTATGCAACCGGAAGAGATACAAACACTCACTGGACAATCAATCTGGGAGTTTTTGGAAGCTGTAGGATTGAGCAGTGAACTTTAACAAAGTCAAGGAGCTCTGCTACAATAGATCACTAATGGTCGAGGTAGCAAGATGCCATCAAGGCATCAAGCCCCGAACAACAATAATAATAATAATAGTATAACGGAAGTTTGTGAGTATGGATGTATGGGTGTTTGTTACTCTTTTACGCAAAAACTACCGAACGGATTTTGATGAAACTTTGTAGTAATGTAGGTTATATATCCGAATAACACATAGGCTATAGTTTATAAAGTGTAACGCGGGGTTCAGCTAGTCACACTTAAAAATAATAATAATAATATCCTGGGACATTATTTACACACCACCATCTGTACCCAAATTAAGCAGAGCTTGTATGTACTATGGAAACCAGATATCAGTTATACTTACTATATATACTACTTTTTTTGTAAATACATACTTATATACTTTACTATTACACCCAGACAAACAGTCAAGACAAACAGACATTTCCATGCACACAAATATCTATTTTGGGTGGGAATCGAACCCACGAGCAAGCATTTGCCAACCACGCCAACAGGCCTGTCAAGAAAGGTTATCTTATCTATCAAATAATACATAATATTATAACAAAAAATATGTTGTGTGGCTGAAAGTAAAGAATATCACCAGCCCATTTCATCCCGTAGGGGGCATAGGAAGCGACCCGAGGGAATATCTCCTAGAGTACGGGCAGCAGCGTCGCTCTGTGTACTATGACTGGCTTTTATTTCTGATCGCAGTATGATGTACTGCGATCACCAACCCATCCAAATGATGGACACAACTCCATTGTGTATTTTTTTTTTTTTTTTTTTTTTTTTATTTTATTTATTAAAGTACTGCCACATGACACATATTATAAGTACACAGTTAAATAACATCTATAATACATTGTCTGATATGCATCACAATAACGGCGTACATAGCATTTGCACTAATTTTGTAAGTAACGACAATTTATACGTAAATCTAAATTAAACTAAATGAATTAGGAGCTAAACAAACAAATATAAATCAATAGTAACGTGAACGGTATATATATTACATAAATAGTGTAAATCTAATGGGGAGCTTTTGTCGAGCTGTGGCCGTCGTTCGACTGACATGATGTTAGAAATATATGATATTATACTTTATAATGATAAATCGGAAAATCCAAAGTTCGAATGTTCTTTTTATTAAAATTAAATTATTTAAATACTAATTACGACCGTTGAAAATAGAACTGCGTTTTAAATGCAGTGTGTTTTATCATCTTTTGTTTTCACACTGGCGCCATTTTATCTTGCGTGTCTACGTCGCCATGGATATAACTCAGGAAAATTTCCGGAGTATGATCTTCTAGGATTTCATGTGTAGTGTGACGCCTAAGCAGAGTGTCGCACGCCTTCAAACTGCTAGTCGGTTGTATATATCTGGCTCGCAGAATTCAAGCGCGTTTGTATCATTGTCAGTGACCCATTTTGAGATGGTCGTCCGTCTACCGCTGGGAACAACGAAAATATCGATGCTATACACGTATGATAAAACAGACGGGCATGTCAACTAACATATGATACGGGTATCCTTAGGCAAAAGCATAGTAATACGTACATAAAAGCATTTGCGTTTTACGAAAGTGTGTTCTCGATGGGTGCCTAACGCCATGCTTACCAGATTCTTCATTGAATCTGATATATTTCGGTTGGTGTGTAGTATCTTGAGGATTTCTAATCATCCTGTCTTGCTCTAGATAATTGGTGATCTCGTTGTCCGAATCGTCCAAGATGTTCCTAGGATGACGGTGCTTACGTCAAAATTTCGACGTATTTTAAATCGTTTGATATTTAATAAATAAAAGTTGCGGTTTAAAACAGCACTTATTTACACAGTAATTTTCAGTAATATGGTATGTCAGTCGATAATATCCTAGCCATTTTTTTTTGTCTTATTATTTATATTAATTAGGTATTTATTTATGTATACTGAACAAAATGACCAGCGCATAAATAAATAAATATATATCTCGGGCATACCACACAGCGCCATCTACTCCAAATTAAGCAAAACTTGTACAGCAGATTTATTTGTTTTTGTAAAAAATATACATGTAACCGAAACACCGAGATCAAGAAAAATCGACAGGTCCATGAACACAAATATATGTACGAGAATCGAACCCGCAACTTTTGGATCAAAAGGAAGGTTCACTACCCACTGAGAGCTACTGGTTGATGTAAATATGAGATTAAACATAATATTATAGTATAAATGATTAGCTTCTAAATAAAATGCATTGCATTACATTAATTAAACTGATGAATCTGCATTTAATGTTTAATTAGTTTCGATACTTAAAATATAAGTATAGGTTCAGGATGTAATAAACGTAGCTAGTAGTGTAGTAAAAGTAAACTACGTGTAGACCTAATGATAAGCTATAAAATTAAAATGTGTATGTTTCACAGCTTAGTACTATCACAGTTTAGTACTAAGCATAAAAAACTACTACGGTATAAAATTTATTTTTATTAAATTTAAGTTAAAATATTGAACGCAGTTTTTCCAAAGTCAATTTGGATAGTGGCTATTAAAACTATTTAAAAAAGCAAAAAAAATCTCATCTGATTATCATTAGATCTGTGCCTCTAGCACGAGTTCCTGCAGTTTACTTACTCGATCACACGTACAGTTTCGTCCCATACTTTGAGCACCAGAGTTTTAGTTCTTAATAGTTTCTGCGAGAGGCGCTGGTGCTCAATGTATGGGAGAAACTGTACGTGTGATCGAGTAAGAACACTGGTGACACTGAATTTTTGAAACAATTTTTTTTTTGTTTTATATCAATCAAATTAATTTTTAACAAGTTTTGACGGTGGATAGAGAAATCACAGCCTGTTAAGGTTTTCATAGTCGCTATGTAATTTATTTACACCGAAAGTTATGATAAATTGCCATTGAAGTACGTTAGATATATTTAAAGTCTTAAAACTCTTGAACTACATTCTTTAATACTAATGTTGCTTGGTAACACACAACAACTCAATGTTATTCATAAGTATATATATTTTTATTGAAGGCAACAAAGCATACCTGTTAGTAATTATGTTTTCTTCATAAATATAAACGTGAGTGGTTAACTGAGGATTGACTTAAAGCTTGAGATTGACGTAGTACAAGCCCTTAGTCGAACCTAAGTGATACTTGATGAGTGGGTAGGTTAATTGTAGTAATACATTGTACAGATCGATAAATTAAAATAGTACGGAATTAGATAGAAGACAGAGTACTGCATTTTATGTCCATCGTTAGTAGTTCGTCACTAAAATAGCAACGTTAATAAGTTAAATATGTAAATATATGTGGGTTACCACTTAGATATTCTGCAGACTGTCTGCGTACTTTGGCGATAATTTAAAATATTTTGAACACCATTAATTTAACTAATGGTGTAGTACATAGTAGAATGAATGTATTGTTTTAGTATTTTTAATGTGTAGATATATTCTAGTTGATAAGTTTCTTTGTGATCAATATCGGCTGACAGATTATGGAGAAGCAGATCCAATATCTCTCAGTCCATCAACGAACAAGTTTAGAGATGTATCATTATTTATTTTACAATATAAATAAACTAAAAATTTTATTATCCTCCTGTAAATTTTACAATTATGACCATTGGAATAATTTAAAGAAAGTTATGTATGGTCATGCCTACCTTCGTCTATCCACTCCATAATTAGTTGTCGGAAGAAATCGTAGTAGCGATAAGAATTCGGTACGAGGGGTGGCCTCGTACCGAATTTATGTACGTCAATTTTAATTTTAAATTATGGTGTACAAAAAAGTGTATTTTACTTTACATATAAACACTCATACTCCTTACATACAAAAAAAGCACTGATTTTGTCAAATGATCTCTGTGGCTCCTTCTCTTGGTCAATGTGACGTTTTGTTCTAAAACTTTTGTGCAATAATGCTTATCAATGAACATATCTAAATCTATCGCTATATCTACCGTGAGAAAGTTAAATATTAAATGATAAATTTCCTAATGCAAACATGTAAATAATATATGTAGACGAATTAATTTGAGCTCATTTTGGACAGAGTTTCACACCAATCTGGCAATTTAATGTAAAATAAAGTTGCCTTGACACTTGCAAATGTAATTATATCATTGTCAGTGATGAGTAGATACATCTCAACGCATATATTAAATAGAAAACTCGTTGTTGCGCACCAAAGACATAAACTTAGAGTAGAAAATTACATAAATAGGAAAATAGTACAAGTATTGTAAGGTAATAAAATTTCACGCCAAACTAGCCATAAGTAACATAGTAAACAGTAACACAGGTTTTAACTCCCATCATTTGGCACTGTATTTAGAACCAAAAGGTAATTAGTATATGGTGCGACTCCGTTAATACGTTCGTCACAGAAGTGTAGTCTTGTAGAGTGAGTAACTAAAACTACTGAATCTAGCAATTTGAAATTGAATAAAAATACAATTTTTAATAATCGAAATGAGGATGCCGTGTCAAAATTTTATATAGGTACGATGACATTCAATAGTTTTTTTTGCAACTTCCAAAATTGACTTTTATTCTTTTCACGCCGCGTCCAGTGTCAAAAAAAATAATTCCTCATCTCTGAAGATGCAGAACATATTACATAATTATTTACAGTTGATATGGAAGAACAGAACGTACCCTTATGGGTACAGATTTTATAAAATTACCTTAAATCATAATCTCAAATTTGAACAGAATTGTAGTGATTTGCACCGGTCGGATTATTGGACACATGGGTTTGCCCACTTTTTATCTCCTCACTCTTATTATGCTAACAACTTAACGTGCGCTTGAAAGCAGTAAGTAACACTCTTTTCTACTATATTCTAGCCTGCCACTGAAAATATTTCTTCCCCGAGAATTCACACTCACACATTTTAACTCAGCCCGCATTTTAAACCGGCTAATATGGCAGTTATAAACAGCTATAACAAATACAAAAAAGATAAAGTTTACATATCTTTTCAAAATAATGTTGCAGCCCACTACATTATCACCGATTAACATAAAACAAGACAACAGTTACTGTCACAAGGTAACCAAATAAATTATAGAATATTAGATATTATAATCTGCATTGTAGGAAATTATTAATACATATTCAAATCCGCTTATAAAATAGTAACATAAATATAAAACTATACGATCCAATAAAAATATAAAATACCACTAAAATTTCTATCCAAAAGTGGATATAAATTTAATCTTTTGTTTAAACATCCAATAATTTACGACGAATATATATACAATTCATCGTAGATTTATGGCCATACAAAATTTCGAGCTTACTTTAAAACTAGTTGTGCCCCGCGGTTTCACCTGCGTTAAACTTTATAAATTATAGCCTATCTGTTAATCCAGAGTGTCAGCTAACTCTATACAAAATTTTATTAAAATTGCTCCAGCCGTTTAGACGTGAAGAAGTAACAAACATACACACTCACACACTCACAAAATTTCGCCTTTATAATATTAGTGTGATTATACTGCTAAAATAACGAGAGGATGCGCTCTGGTAAGCAGTATTTCCTTCCTGCCTGACCGATGATATAATTCTATGTAAGTATCTTTATACTTAGTTATTGAAATTTACACTAATTAGAATATTTTAATTTTATATGGTAATTATTCCTTAAGTAGTCCTAAAGTTAACCAGGTAGCTGATGTAACGATTTAGTAAAGCTTAGCTGTAACTCTAAATTTGCCGTATATTTTGCGGTGTGGCTGACGTCAAAGAATATTGCCACTCCATTTCATCCCGTTGGGAGCGTAGAAGTCGACCCGAGGGTATACATACATACATAGACTCACGCCTGTTTCCCAGAGAGGTAGGCAGAGACAACGGATTTCCATTTGTCACGATCTTTGCACACGTCTTTTGCCTCGATTACTGTACCTATATTCTTCATACATGCTAGCCGGTTTAGGGTACTTCTGACCTGTCCTTTCTTGAGAACCTCTCCGATTTGGTCAGAGAATGTTCGACGAGGTCTTCCTCTTCCGGTTGTTCCATTCACACAGGCCAGGTATACTTCTTTGGTCAATCTTCTTTCATTCATTCTTTCTAAATGGCCAAACCATCTCAGCATTCCTTTTTCAATCTTTGTGACTACATTCTCTTTCACTCCACAACGCTCTCTTACATCAGTATTTATTGTATTATATAGCCGAGGGTATATCTCCCAGAAAATAGGCTGCAGCGTATATCTCTGTGTGCTATGACCATTATATATCCGATCGCCAACTTTTTTTCCAAGCGTGGCGATTATGGCATATCGCTCAATTTTATGGACACCGCTCCGTTGTGGATTTTTTTTGGGGAGGGTTGTCTAACTGTGGACGTCATTTAGCTGGCATGATGATGACTTTTAACTGCATCACATCATCAGCAAAGATAGGTGTCATGTGTTATTTAATTATAATCGTAACTCCGAAACGGAAACATTGAAACCTATGCGGGTTTACTAATGTCAGCTTTATTGTTTATAGTATTTTATACAGTAGATATGTTTGTCAGTAATGTTATCGTAAAAATTGGAGGGTGTTAACTGTTAATATTATGTTCTAAAATTGTACTAGATATAAAATGTAATTTATTACTGTTACATTAATTTAGTAGTATAAACTATTGTAATATGTGCCCATAAAGTGGCTCTAATTTCACCGCAATTAGGCACATAATGTCACTATAATAATCATTGAGTTAAATAACTATCAATGATAATAATAATCAAACTGTGAGTTATTCACACGTGAGTTATAGGGATTGGTTGATTTGCTTTGTACTTAAAAAATATTCTATATAAAAAAAAACATCTTCCAAAGCACAAATTAATATACCTTTTACTTGCTCATTTCATGCAACTTCCTTTTCTAATTTTGTACGTGACTAAAACGCGATCCGCAAAAAGCCAAAAAAAAGATACCGTGTAGTCTATGGCCGATGGCCATTGTTAGATGCACGCGCATATGAAAACAGATTAATGTTTCCCGCTATGGCGAAAAATGTTCACTACTCGTTTTCACTTATTATTATTTGACTTTTTAGTATTATTTTTTTCGCACTTGTGTTGAAAAACGTCGTACCGTCCTCGACTTAAGGACCCTCACCTAACGGCCTCAATGGCGCCTCAGCGGTTATTACCAACATTACACACATGTACACACGGCTACACATCAAGCTATACATTTCCAGTATAAGCTGATCTCACGTTGTATAGGATTTCCATACAAAGAGACAAATTTCCATACAAACAGCTTACATTGGAAATGTATAGCTTGATATGTAGCCGTGTGTACCATAATGTACTATAATATTTCTAATGGTTGGTAATTTACTACCACCATCTGGTGATATATGGTGGTAAATAATTTTCATGAGTTTAGAGTGCAATTTCCAATTAATAAACCAAGTCGTTAGAATTGTCCGACGTCTGTAAGGGGCACTATTAAATTCCAGAATTTTGCGCGCAGTTATCTGTCAGCCTAATAATTTTTGATGATTTAAGGCTTTCGTATACGTATTTTAAATACCAACTTATTTTGCCGTTCTATACAATATTGTTATTTTTAATAACTAGCTAATAGATTTATAAATTAAAATGTATACACAAAAAAGTGGTTCAATTGATAAACTCCTACTTTTTCAACTCGGTTAAAAAGAGGACTGTTATGTACTGGTATGTAAGATTTAAATATAGATTATTTGGAAAAAAAACACAAATTTTTCTTTTTGTATGTTATTCAATGCTTTTGAGATCACATACCTTACAAATTTTATTAAATACCGCGTTGTTATAAAAAAAATTGAAGAAACAGGAGTCTTAACTACCTTCTAATAATTATCAAAATGCAATCCAAAAGTTGTTATGATTAAATAAAATTTATTCAGCATCTTATTAATATACACTTGTACTTGTCAAGCTCACAAAGCAGTTAACAACAACAACATACAATTTCTACAACATACAAGTCTAGTAGTAGTCTAGTCTAGTTCAAAAATCTAGTTACCTAGATTTTTGACATAGTCTGCCCGGGCGGTATGTTTGTCGCATTAAATGATAGGTGACATCAACATGATCTAAAAACAACAGAAAAAATATTCTACTCTTCCTCCTCCTTCCTTCCATCTTCCTTATCGGGTGCCATGCTATATGTCTTTCGGCCATTTCTTATACCTTGTTTACTTATTTAGTGGCCTTAATTGGACACAGGTATCTTTAAACTAATTGGCTTTGAACTTTGTAGCAACATAATAGAGTTCAAAATAATATGAGAAGTATTTACCATGTGACCAATTAAGGGTAAGGATCGTTTCGCCGCTATGCAACATTGTTGCTTTACACGACCGTTTCGATACAACTTTCATAAATAACGACTCTACAAGAGTCAACAAGATCTACGAAAGTAAATCTGTTTTCTACGTCTGAAAATAGAGTGAATTATATGTGCGATCTTTCTAAATAGACTACAGAAGGTGTTAGCCGTGTGGTTTCCGGCCTAGAAAGAATACCAGGGCCACCCCATACCATCCCATGGGTGACGTAAAAGCCGTCTAATGGAGACACTAGGTGGTCAGGCAGCAGCGCCACCTGTGTACTAGCTACCACCTCAGTGCGGTCACCAACTCGCATGCCAAGCGCGGGGACTAAGGCAAACCCTGGAGTGGTTTGCAACATTATAGGATACTTTAAGGGAGGTCTATGTCTAGCAGTGGACGACATCAGGCTGATGATGATGATTACCATGACAGAATATAATATAGTTTCATATTCATTTAAATTCATGTACAAAACTAAGAAAGACAGAGATGTATTTACGAGTAGGTAGGTAGGAGTTGATGAGATAAATACTAACTTGATCAAAATTGTAAAAATACATTTGGAAATTACTCTTATAGACTGGGTGTCTTCTAATGTTATAGAGGCTCAAACACACACCAACACAGGCTTCTAACGCAAAAAGCTTAGATAAAACAAAAGGTAGAATTGTTTTTGTCGCAGGTTACTTTACAAACATATAATTGACGGACAAAAATTACATTCAGACTCCTAGTTATGCTGCATAGTTGTACTATTTATGGGTCACACAGAAATATATAAGTATGTTTATCAGTTGTCTGGTTGCCATAGTACAGGCTCGGGCTGTATCAGGATGAGGATGAAACAAAATGATCTAGGACGAAATCCACCAAACCATTTCTGTTCTTCTTCTTATCGTATGGGCGACTGTTGTCTAATGACTACCGGGACCGACAGCTTAACGTGCCCTCCGAAGCACGGAGACGCTCAGAAATTAAACCACTTTGGTGGTCACCCATCTGTGGACTGACCACGATCCTAGTTGCTTAACTCGCCGATCGCTACTGACCGGTGAGCGCATCTAGCTATGAGCACCATCTCTGTTGACAACTATGGTTCCGACTTCAAATTTTAAGAATTTTTTAGTCCGTCTTTCAGTAACAATACATGAATTAAAGTGAATTTGAATAATTGAATAATGTTCTTAAGTTCAACGGCCGGCATTGGCATCTACATGTCTTGGTAAGTAGGTATTAATTACTGTTTCACAAAAATAGAAACAAGTAATCGTGTAACATGCATATAACACAAATAACTTCTCCTTCTTTTGCAGTTGGTTAAAATTTTTGATTAATTAAAACGTAGCTACGTACTTTAGTCAGTTACGTAGGTATAGCAATGAACTGACAGTCATGCTGAGTTTTACTTAGTTAATTTGATAATATTATCACCAGCGCAAGACCTTAGACATGGACTTATTAGTGAGCGGCCTAATTAGCAAATTGAATCACGTTACAATACGCATATCTATATTATTTGCGTGTGTGTCTCACTTATCTCTCGTTTAATTGCCTCTCTGACCTGCACGTTCGATATACTCCGCTTTATGGGTATGATTCCAAGAAATGCGATTCAATTGTTTTGTCTTTGCTGATATCTCTTCTTATTTTGTAAATAAGTAACTGTTCGTTTAGGTGTGTTCGTGGTTCGTGTCTCTAGACTCGGTAGTGCGCACTGCGTGCCGCGAATTCGGTGAGAGGAGTGAGCCGTTTACGGAAGGGGCGGGGAGCAGGGTGCTCCGAGGGCGAGGGATGTCAGCGGTAGAACCTTTGCCCTGATAACCTACATCCGCGCGCCCCGCCGCCGCCGCCGCACCTACTGACGCATTTCTCTTAACATTCACAGTCCTCAATGAAAACATTTCTTGCTTTTTATCTCCACGACGTATAATAATATTCAAGTTACTTACTTGTTTCCCTAGGTTTTGTATTGAAATAATATACCTAAAAGTATGTGCAGTGTCAGGTCGAGATTTCAAAAACAATATAGAAATACAATAGAAATAAAATGAACTAAAAGGAAACGGAAAATCTAATTCTTATGTCTACCCATCTTACTTATTTAATAATAAAGGCGAACGAAACTTTAAAATATAAATTTTAATTATTTGCACTATATTTCTTGCAATAACCGTTAATATTGTGATGTGTAAAAAAAATACGTTCTGTGTTGCGCGTTATTTTATAGATAGAATTGGGAAATAACATTCGGTTACATTAACCTTAATACTGTCAGTATTAAGATTAATGTCGCGGACATTGGGTCTTCCATGAAACTCGGAAAATTTGAGAACAGTAGTTTCCAAAAAACAAAAATTTATTTGCGCTTACTCTCCGCAAACAAAATGCGTCAGCTGATAAGAATAAGCATTTTATAGATAGTGAAAAATATAATGGTCAATATAGGGGTCCTGAAATTTCCTTGATTCAAATTTAAGTAATATTCGGATCTTAATATGAGAAATGTCAAATAAGTGAAGTGTCTGGTTATAGAATTCATAAATTGGCTGTCAGTTAATAACACAAATAAATTAGCTGAACCCTAAAATGAAAACATGTTTTCGTGATATTGCTCTAAAGGAACGTATTGACACAAACATAAGAAAGTAGGCGGTGTAGATTACTTCGCTGCCATTGTATGTACTTTAATTAATTTATATGTGTCAATTAATTATGCATCCTCTACATTGCAGTCTATTATTATTTATCATATTATAAGTGACACTCATATATTAGTATACAAAAGCAACTTACGCATTTGAAATATACACAAATCATTCTGCCGCAAAACGTTAAAAATACGAGGAAAACAAAAGCACATCGATGAAATTATGATTATTACTGTTATTGACTATTATTGTATAATAATAGTCAATGTCATATATCAATAATTGATTAAAGTATGTCAACCGATTATTGATATATACATATCTCATTGTGTGGAATTATATGAGACACTCAATAAACGTATGAAACTGGACATCTGGCCGAATATATTAGTTCAAGTAATGTCTACGCACAAAAGAATTACAGAACTTCATACAAAACTCATCACGTAATCAATGTTTTGTAGAAAGTTATTTTTTGCCTATTTGCATACTCATCTACCACAACTTTCATGTGAAGGTAGGTCCTTTAGTATCTCAAACTATTCATGCTACACATACCTACTGGAACTTGGTAGAGGTATCAACATGTTGGAGTTTAACAGATCAAACTAAGATGTAAGTTTATAATATTTTGTTTAGTTGAATAAGAAAATCAGCATTTCGATCATACCGGTACATTACATACTTACTACAAAAATATCGTTCCGTAAATATTGATGTTAGCAACATCCATAGCTTTGTTTGTTTTCAACCAACTGATAATATTGTTATCACAATTATCAGTTCAACACACCTACTTAGTGATTTCAATTTCATGTCTGCGTGTTCTAAATTCCTTGTGTGTCAGACGGTATTTTTATAAAGTTGTTTTCCTGGGAAATCGCGACGAAAATCTGGTATTTTAAACTATGTCATGATTTCAGAATGGTTTCCAATGAATACCTTCACCAAAGGCGATATCTCGATGACTAAGAATTATTGGTTTTATCTTTTGTATTTGTTTTTTGTTGTCGTGTTTAATTAGGCATCGTGCCACGTGGTGCGGAGATGTCTATAAAATAATAAAGAATCCGTCGACTAGCTAACAGAAGAAATTGTATGTATTGGTAGGGTGGTGAGGAGCAGCTAGTCATGACGAAGTTGGGTTGCAGGTTTCGGTACAGTAGTGGTGTACCGGTTGGCGTCGGCAGGTGTACTGACCGGAGTGCGCGGGCGCGGGTGGCGGGTCGGGCGACTCGGGCGGCGACTCGGTGGTGTTGGTCGGCGCGCTCGCGCAGGCGGCCGCCGACGGCGCATCTTCCGCGGCGCGGGCGGAGGGCGGCGCGCCGGCCGGGCCGGGGGGAGGCGCGCAGAGCGCGACCAGCCGCAGCAGCGCCACGCACCACCACCAGAGCACGGCGGCCAGCGCGCGGGCAGCGCGCCCGACGCGGCCCGGGGCCCTCTCGCGACCGAAATACGCGCACCGTTGACTCGTGCACCGGTGAGCTCGCTCCCTCACCCGGGTGTCGGCGTGGCGTCCGGGCGGCTGGCGGTGCGACGCGGGTGCGCTCGCGCGGCCACACGGCGACTGCGGCGCCGCTCCCGACGCCGTACGACCGCGCCCGAACACTATTTCGGGAGCGACGCTCCGCGCCGCTGCCGCCGCCCGCCCGCAGCACGCTGCCAATTTTACGCGAAATTGCGGGCGGGCGGTGATGCGATATGTACCACGCCGCGGCCACCTGCATCTGCGGTACCGGTGCGCTCCTCAATAACATTCTACAGGGATTTGCCTTTTTCATTGAGAGGGTTTTTTTGCGAAGTGGTGGTGAGGGCGCGGACGGGCGCCGCCGCCGCTCTACACGTGTGCCACCCGTCCACTCAAAATAGTCGGCGGCGAATGTGCTGCTGGCCCGTGTCAATAGATACAATGTCGCAGCTATTGGCAAGGAAACAGAGACTCGCACTATCTCACTGTCTCGCGCTCTCTGTGTTGTGAATTCTTATGCACGGTTTATATTTAGACGTAAAATTATTTCTGATATAGATAGGTGTTTGACATTACGTTGAACTCTCATACGTCGGGAACTTCCACCTGTATAAATATTCTGTGCCACAGGAGTGCAAAACGATGAAATATTATTTAACGAATCTTAAATGTAAACGTATCTGTAATCTAAATGATAATATACTACAATCTGCCAGTTCTGTACAACTATACTACATAAGTAGTACTAACTCTTACTAGACGTATAGACTCAATGTAACAGTGTTATATGGAGTTACAGTTTTCAGTATAGAGTAGTATAGGTAGGGCACCTCTACAACACTATACAGAAAATTGTAACTCCACATATCATAAATAACGGATAATATAAAGGCGTTAGCCGTAAGCCCACTGGATGCAGACGAAACTGCATCTGCGTCATAGGCACTCTCAACGTGTAACTCTAGGTCTTAAATAGGCTAAATGGATAAATTATAAGTTTAACTATGAAACTTAACCAAATGTAGAACGTTTGAACGTATGTCACTTATCATACAAACGTCTCGATTAGAGGTCGTATATAGTTTGATGGGTCGTTTTATGCAAACTTCGCAAACTGTTATTCCACAAGTGGTTCATATAGTCTAACGAGAACATGGAGCTCCATAAGACTCCTACACTATTTATATTAGGTATACATTATATTTATTCATTTATAATACAGGCGAGATTTATGTTTAAAAGAGTCCGTCTAGACTTAGCTTATTCATATGTCCTCAATTATATATTTGTAACAATATTATATGACCTGATCTCATTAAAGAAACAGTATATATACATATACCGTTAATATCTAATGCGTCGCTTAGAATAAGGAGAATAAAATGAACGATATGCCAAGCGCCATCTATTGTTGTGGAAGGAAGATATATGAATGAAAAACAAATATTGATCAAAGGCTTAAATTATTACAAAATTTACCAGTATAACTAATAAATCTTATGGATATTATTTTCTTGCTATTGTGGCGAGCGGTGGGTCAGCTGATTGGAAAGAAAACTAGTCTTTAAACGGAACCTTTATTGGCGTCGACAGTGACAGTTGGTGCAACAATAGTATCACGGAACACACACGTATTTAGACATCTAGCGATAAGCATTGTAAGAGAGTTCACACGTGGGGAACTTACAGAGTCCCCGCGACGAGCACTGTGCGAAAGTTCCGACGTATACGGTCAGTATACGGTACACTGTGTACGGAACACTTGGCACTGTTTACTTTCACGGATCACTTGCAGACTTCACTTTTGTACTTTTACTACTTACTATTGATCATGTAATGTAAATTTTTGCATTAAGAATTTAGTATGTCCTTTTCATCAGCTATCCTTTTTATTCATACATATATTATAATGTTACAACAGCCCTTACTGGTACTGGGTCTCGAGCCCTGATTGTGATAATACTAACGCTGTGCTTACGAAGATTTCATTTTAGATACATAATGGAGAAAAATATGTTTATTATAATTTATGTTGTATAGGAATCAAACATCACGTAAAATATTTATTTTACAAATAAATATTTTACGAGATGTTTAATGTTAATATTCGTTAAATATTTTTTATGATTTTTATTTGGATAGATGTATGGTCTTTTGGTTTGTTATTTTCCTTGATTAAGTTCTATAAGTATGGTACTTTGCTTCAATTCGATCGCCTCGATTATACTTTGTTCATCTTGCTAGAGGTTATTGTAATCACTTGAGCAAACATTAATGTTTATCACTTCACAATTATTGACATTGAGATGATAGACTGACAACAGTCATATGTGTGCGTTAGCATACAAAAATCATAATGTAAAATGCAAGTAAAAAGAAATACAAAATCTAAGCAAAAAGCAAAAGAAGCCCAGAGTTGTTTTAACCTTCTTCTCGGGGCATCCACTTGGGTTCATATCTAGAGAAAGCTACAGATTAGCAAGGGTAGGATCCTCTCCGGCGATGACGGCTTTGGTCCCCTGCACTTGACTGGTGATCCCATGCCTATAGTCCAGATAGATATATAGATAGATAGAATTAGATTTATTTACTAACACCATATAATTAACATGACAGGTTTACACCCAATGCGTTAATTATAATAAATAATAATTATAATAAAATAAAAAAATATCAAAAAATTTGCTAGCTAACACTGCATCTAATATTTCGTAATACTTATCGCAACTTCCTTAATTGTATTTTGTTTTGTTATTTTGTTTTTTTTATCTACCAATTGTATTAACCTTCCGTCACGCTCCACCCAACATTAATTATTTAACACGTGGACAATAGTGTGGGTTATACGTTAAACAAATGTAATTATGTAAAACTGTAACTAATTGTAACGTGTAACTGTTTTTTGTCCCAAATAAAATAAATAAATAAATAAATTTATAACACCACTAATCTAAAACATATCATATTATTAACAAAGAAGATTCATTAAATTTCACATTATTACATTGAAGATACATTATTTTTATACATTATAATTAAGTGTTATTATAAAATTATTAAATAACATAAATCCTTACAATTATGTCAAGTAATCAAGAGTCACTCTCATAAATTCCGCCAGTGTCCAAGTAAAGATGTCAAGTCTTTGGGACACTTCATTAAGTATCTTTAATGAGGTACTAATTGGTGAAAATTTTAAGATATTAGTGATTGGACTTTAAACAGTCTTCGTTTCGGCCCCTGTCTTAATCTGGTATTTGGAACCATCAATTTTAATTATTTCAACATCTCCGGATTATTTATCTTGCCGCGAAATACACAGAAGCTGTATTTAGCTAGAGCTAAGTTTCGCCTCACCTCCAATTTATAGTATCCAACCATCCCTATAACGAAGAGAGTTGGATACATAAGCGGGTAGAATGGATATACTCCGTACTGCTTGAAATATAGAAACCGCGTGAATTTATTTTTCTTATCCACCATGAGACCATATTTCGCTTCATGGGGATTCCAGATGATGGATAGCATTCGTTTCTAGCCTACTCCTTACCAATGCATTGTAAAGTGACTTTAGGGCTACTATACTTGTAAAGTTCCTGGTTTCCCGTAAAACAAATCCTAGATTTTGAAAAGCTTTCTTAGTTAGTTGAACTATAAAATGGCGAAACGTCAAATCACTGGAGAATAAGACACCGAGGTCACACACTGATGTAACGTGTGGAATCGTCTCTCCTTGCATGAGATACTTGTGATGTATAGGCACCTCGGCACGTGTAAAAGACATTAAATTACATTTTGACACGTTAAAATACAATTTATTTTTCAAATTCCATTCCACTACACGATCAATGTCTTCTTGTAGGCGCTTGCAATCCTCGTCGGTCCTAATCTTTGTAAATATCTTGAGATCGTCTGCAAACAGTCAGCATCGTGCCTCTTTCACCACTTCTGGAAGGTCATTGATCATTATAATGAATTGTAGCGGGCCTAAGTTACTAAATCTGACTGACTCCAGTACGAGTGCGATATGAGCCTGACATGCTGCCAGCATACTCCACGTATTGCTTCCGATCTTTAAGGTAGCTCGCAAAGAACTAAGTAAGTGCAAAGTGAATCCTACTTTTGCTAATTTCGACAGTAGAACATCAATGTCGACACTATAGAACGCTTTCTGAAAAGTATGCAAAATCTAGCTGAGCTCCTGCTTCAGAGTCAAGTGTAGGAGCTGAAATGTTCATAAAACACATCAGATTAGAATCAGTGCCGTGGCCTCTCTAAATCCATGCTGTACGTCACTAAGTTGCGGGCTCACTTGTGAATAAATTGTTGAGCATAGTGCCGATTCAAAAACCTTCGCAAACGTCGACAACACGGCAAGCGGCCTATATTCTCTTAAATCTGAACTCGCAGCACCTTTTGGTACTGGCGTCACTCTTGTCAATTCCCATCCATCCGGCTAAGATCGTTCCTTTATGCACAAATTAAAAAGATGCATGAGAGGACGTGCTAAGACCATTCTGCAGTCTTTGACAATATAGGGAGGCACCCCATCTGGACTCACCGATTGCTTAGGTTTAAGGCGCGCCAGTGCAGTGCTCACGTCATGTAAAGACAGTTGCCCCACGTGTATACGGGTGCCGCACTCAGGTACCGCTTGAGTTGCAAGTTTTGCATCCAGATATGGATCAATATTTCCATAGACTGACTGAAAGTCAGCGAATGCCTGCGCGTACTCAAGATGTAGAGCCAAAAAAAAAAAATTGCAGACGTGGTAAAATTTTATAGTATTATGTATTTTATTACTGTACTACAATGGCCTTTTCTATTGTACTTTTTCCTTTTCCACCCATCAGTTGTTTGGAAGAGATCGCTATAAAGCTATAAGGACGGCGATTGTACCTGTCTTTGTTTCTTAAATTGAAATATTTATTTTTAATTTTCTGGTTCAATAAAGTGTACACTACTCTACTGTATATTGCGAGCCGATTGTTATGGGTATTAGTAGTTTTATATTAAATAAAGGCAAAGTGACTTACATAGATTATGGTTCTATGCGAATAAAGTCGCGATTAAACAGAGTTTTTGGATATGTTGGACGTTACAATATTTACGTATTCTACAACTTGAAGGCCTCGTTTCGATTAAAGACATAAATTTGCCGCCTCTACGTTGGCGCCAAGGACGCATCATTTATTTGTTTTTTGGCGCGGCATGTGCTCCCAGTGTTGGGTGCCTTAGGTGAACAATTAATTACTTAAACAGTGGTAAGAATGATATCTCGCCTACCAGTTAAATAGTTATCCGGTGGCTCTGGGCAACTTGGGTAAATGTTATAAATCTATACTAGACTACTGTCATGGTGACTTTCTTAGACTTCCAAGCACGAAATTAATTTATGGTTGGCCGGCAAAAAACTGTATCCGAAAAAATAAACACATGATGTGACAATAATTGATGTACCAACGCTTTTAGTGAGAGTATTTTAATTATTGCTTGGGAAATTATGTGTGTAGTGATTGAATTATGAATGTGGTCCGTTCAAAAAAATATCTGTGATCTATGAAAGGTAGTGTATAAGGTAAAGTTTATACCACGTATCTAATACAATTTACAACTACCGTAAGACTCACGACGATATCTTGCTGGGTAAGATTTGGGTAAGTAATATATATTAGTAATATAAATTTATCAGTATATACGCGGTATACCGCCACTCGGTTAGGCTATATATATATATATATATATATATATTACTTGCTTCATTATCCACTTCGAATGCATAAAAAACTAGTGTTTGCACTAGAAGATCTGATTTTGGATTGTCAAGAATTTAGAAAAGAAAACAATTCCAAAATCGACAAATCGAGCTTTCGTATTTTCTCGTCCAAAATTGAACCGATTTCATCTTTCCTTAGCAGTAATCAAACTACAAATAAATAGACTGCCTGATCGTTTTATTTTTTGTTTTAAGCCTCCTTTGTTGACAATTTTAATTAATTTTAAGCCGTTTGAAATAGCCTTTTTAATATTTTTAGTGAGTCTTAGATTTTACATAAATACGGTTTTTACAAAGAAGAAACGGTCGAGCATAGTTGTGCAAAATCTGTATTGCGCAAAAATACCGGACTAGTCTTTAAACTACGAAAATAAAAAGAAGGAATTCCTTTGTACTAGAAACTGCCAGTCAGTATTGGCTCTTAAGACATTCGTCTTCTAAGTTTAAGTGGCCTCTATCACGATAACGCCATATCTAGCTCCTTGCCTTTTCGAATTTCAAATACTTCATCGTATAGTGCGACTCAGTCCGTCCGTCTTTGGTCACAGCTTAGTGGTATATACGACGCACTATTCGAACAATAGAATAGTTTGACATATTACTTACCAAACTTAATTGTAAACATGTTTTATTTTTGTATTTCTCATTAAAATATAATCAATTAACGCCAACAAGAATTTGGCATTCGAAAAAAAAACAAACAACACAAATTTGGATAGACCGAGAGGGGAGACAGACGGTGAGTGTATACATCCTATGCTGAGTGCGAAACAGTTTTGGCAATAGGGATTCATGTTAAATGTAGGTTTATAAGGTAACTATACATCAACACTCACCGTCTGTCTCCCCTCTCGGTCTATGCTAATTTGTCGCTGCATGAAGGTTCGTTCTAACACAGAGCTAAATTCTTTACAATCCAAGACTGTGTTGCAGTTCCCTAAAATAGTTTACGATTTTTAATTTATAGCTATGCTTAATGTAGTTTTCGAATCAAGTTTTTATGTAGCAATTCTTTACGTATTGTGTCGTAGTAAGATTTTACGTAGCGTTTCGTAGTAATTGTTTATGTAGCGTATAATTTATCCAGTTTAAATTACATAATATAACGTAGCAAAGATTTCCATAGTGATTGACAACGATTGTATACGTAACGGTCCATAATATTAATTTAAATTGCGTTTTTACTTACTGTTTGCAGAAAGTATCCAACACCGAAACATATTTGATAGTCGTAGGTAGCCAAGCTACAGTTGCTTAACGATGATGCAAGTATCTTTTATCGTCTAAGCACGTGACTTATAATACGGCTGTCAGGTTTAATGTATTTTAAAGTAAGAACTGTTTAACCCAGGACGTCATCTTGCCCCTTATAAAGTTTAGAAGTAACACTTTTTTCACTTAAAATTGAATCATAACAGTTTGAAATCTCTCTAGTAACTTTTTAGGAACTACATATATCGAAACTAATCGAAAGGCATTCTGCGTGCATTGAGGGTATAACAAATTTCCATAGTATAGTATATTTATACTATGCATAGTATAGTATATTCATAGTTACATAGTATGAAAAATATACAAAACGAATTCTTGCAGTCAGCAGTATTTTTTCGATTGAAACACTGCATTGATTGTCATGAAAGCTACCCAACTAATGAAAGGTCATAGTGAATCCCAATGTTGGGTAGAAATCTCCATTTCCAATATAAAATCTAACAATATTACAAAGGTGAAAGTAACTCTGATTGTCTGTCTGTAAAGTTTCCCTGACTAAGCCGTTACACTGATTATAGTTAACCAAATCGAAACAAAAATGCCCTGAATTTAATGAAACCGGTGTGAGACCGTGATATACGAATAATACGTTACTTTCACGTCGTGTTATTGTAAACACGTGTCCACGCTCGTTCAATAATACTCTTGTCGAGCAGGAGTTTACATAATTTCCTCTGTTAAATGAAAGTTTGTTGTTCTTATTTTTTTTATTTAATAAAGTACCAAGTATGGTTCTTTAATTGCTCTATAATTTATAAAGTTTAACGCGGTTACAACCGCGGGGCATAGCTAGTATACATATATGTATATATTACACGTAATTTCTTGTATTATTTTTCATTCAAAGTATGAAAGTAACACTAGTCTAATCAATTTCATTTGCTAATGCAAATAAGATCAACCGCTGCTACATCTGCATTGTAAAATCATAATGTTGTGGCTATTTTCTCAAAATAAAAAAATAAACTACATTATTTATTTTGTTTGAGAAAATGCGAACACGTCAATACACTATCGCGGAGAGTTTACCAATATTTAATACATACACAAAGCACCATAGAATCAGAACAACTATTTAAGGGTCACATAAATAATTGTAGTGAGTGGGAATCGCTACCGAAGTAGCAGCGGGACGACTCCCTTAATCATTGCGCCACAGAAGCAGCCCCGTTCATAGTTTGGGAGCATTCCAATCAATTAATACGCATAAACGCATTGATTGATTAGATTGTTCCCAAACGCTTACGCAGAACCTTTTACACCGTTCTTTGAAACTACCTATATAGCTACACCATTACATAATTCTATGTATAATAACTTCCTTTTACTTTCACTTGTATATTTTTAAATATGTTGATGCAGTTTACTGAACATAATACATGCACACGTTGTTTCCGGAAACATAAATTTTATTATGTAGGGCTGCCTCTAGCACGTGTGGCGCAGCGTCTAAGACAGTAGCCACGCCGCTTCGTGTCATGGGTTCGAGTCCCGCGCCGGACAACTATTTGTGTGACCCATGAACAGTTGTTCTGAGTTTGGGTGTAATTTGTGCCCGTCGTAAAAACAAAGTTAAGAAATTTATATAAATATTTTTATATTTGTCGATGAATTATTTTAGGGGTTATATATAATACCATCCCCGGCATTTTTAGACATTTAATTCCTATCCATCCAAAGGTTGTCTGGAAGAAATCGCTTTATGCGATAAGACCGCCCATTGTACATTGTAATTATTGTTTCATTGTTAAATGTTCTTTTATTTTTTGTGTACAATAAAGTGTATTTTATTTTATTTTTATAATTAGCAGTAATAATAGCGATGCCCACAAGAATATTATTGCAAGAATATATGTACAGACGCCAGCACATCCAGCTACCACAATCAAATTTCTTGTATAGATTTTCAACTTTATCACAAAGGTGCAAGGTTCACTTTCTATTGACGAAATTTAATAGATTGGGGTAGCTTGTTGTGCTGGCGTCTGTACATATGTAGGGCTATTGGGACTCCCACGGTTCTATAGCGCGTCCGGCATGCTGGCGGAAGTGAAAACCGATAGCTTTTAAGCAATCGTCCGTATGAGGACCGCTTCCTTAATGCGTCAAGTACGTGGGAGCATCTCACCCACAGGTGTGGTATCCTGCACCTTATAGCTAAAAAGCCTGACTGGGACGCTCGTGTGGCATTCGACCAATATGTATTGCCAGGTGTCGGTCTTACCAGGTCTCGGACGTTGATTTATAAATGCGTATTTAATGATAAAAGTAAGATAAAAAACCAAAAAAAAAAAAACCAAAAAGATAATGCATATAAAATAAATAACAAAGATTCTGAGGCAATCCCGAAAATATTAAATGAAGAAACAATTAGGGCAATCAATACACAAAAGTCAGACAAGACACCAGGAGCCGATCAAGTCACAAATGAACTATTAAAAATTACTACACCAGTCATTGGTCCTACATTAACAGATATATTTAACAAAATTATAGACACTGAAATTATTCCCGAAGAATGGACTAAATCAACAATAATACTATTGCATAAAAAAGGAGATAAAGGAGATATAGGTAATTACAGACCTATAAGCTTGATGTCCAATGTCTATAAAGTCTTTTCAAAAATAATTCTGGCACGAATCACTTCTACCCTGGATGAAAACCAACCAAGAGAGCAGGCGGGTTTCCGCAGCAAATATTCAACAATGGACCATATACATGTTCTAAGGCAGGTTCTACAAAAATATAAAGAGTACAATAAGAAATACTATTTGGGATTTGTTGATTATAATAAGGCCTTCGACTCCTTAGAACATGAGTATATCTGGGAAGCACTACGTATACAGGGAATACATGGAAAGTACATACGTATACTCCGAAACGTATACTCCAAAAGTACAGCCCAAATCAGGCTTGAAACTACGGGTGAAGAATTTCGTATAGAGAGAGGCGTCCGGCAAGGCGACCCAATCTCTCCTAAGTTGTTTTCGGCGGCTCTGGAGATTATATTCAGGAATCTGCAATGGGATCACGAAGGCCTGAACATAAACGGTGAAAAACTAAACCACTTACGATTTGCAGATGACCTGATCTTATTTGCAGAATGTCCAAAAAATTTAGAAAAAATGTTGCAACAACTGTCAGATCAAAGTGCGAAAGCTGGACTTACAATGAACACGGCAAAAACAAAGATTATGACTAACTCTTCACAGACACATACCATCAGAGTCAACTCAGAGATAATAGAATATGTCGAAGAATACATATACCTAGGACAACTCATAGCGGCTAAAGACACCATGTACAAAGAGATCGAAAGACGGATAGCCAATACATGGAAGAGATATTGGTCACTCAGCGAAGTCATGAAAAACAAGGACATGCCTATCAAAGAGAAAAGAAAAGTGTATAATATGTGCATTTTACCATGTTTAACTTATGGTTGCCAAACATGGGCATTGACTGATACCTTAATAATCAAAATAAAGGTATGTCAAAACGGAATGGAGAGAAGCGTAATGGGCGTCAAGAGGAAAGATAGAATAAGACTAGAAAAAATTAAAAATACAACTAAATTTAAGGATGCAAAAAACACATGTAAAACTTTAAAATGGCGATGGACTGGACATATGATTAGAGATACGAATGGAAAATGGACAAAAACCATAACAGAATGGTATCCCAGGGATGGGAAGAGAAGTAAAGGGCGTCAAACAAAAAGATGGGAAGATGACCTCAAAAAGGTAGCGGGTTCAGAGTGGACGAGAACAGCGAGAGACAGACAGAAATGGAAAGCTTTAGAGAAGGCCTTTGTCGGAAGACAAGCTGTGCAGTGAAACCGATCGAATAATAATATGTAAATTTATTGTTTTATGGAACAGCAATAAAGGCTTATTTTATTTTTTATTTTTATTTTATTTAATGATAAAAGTAGTAACATAATCTTTAAGTCTTCATACCAACTGATCGTAACTAATCGTTGGTCTAGTATCAGTCTTCTCAGTATCAGCTCGAAGTCTGGGAGTTGACGCCCCGAGTCTCGGAGAGCTTGTTAAGCCGTTGGAACTGTACCTGGCTGCTTTAAGATTGTAAGGCTAGTCATCCCATCTGATCATAAGAGTGATGCAATAGAAAGTGCCCCAGTTTTGCGCAGACAAATGGCCACCATAGCCGAAATTACACCAGGAGGACATTATTATTTTAATGCGACTAAAATTGAACCCAATGATATTATTCAATTATGTTTCATACTGCTTTGTCATACATATTTTGATAGATTATTATTAATTCCCGTCCCAGCTTCCATCGGAAGACAGAAAGAAATGTGAACTTGTATTTTAAATTACTACATTTCGCCGATGACTTTTATAGAGACATTTTTGATACCTTGGGTGACATAATTGTAATTCTTGTGGGTATTTCTAAAGATTTTGGCAATGTGGCTTCCTACAGGTGAAAGAATTTCCTGAATTAGTTTTTGAAGTAGTTTTTGACTTTATCCATAAAAAAACAAACAGTTAAAAATCTAACAAACTCTGTACAGTATTAGTTTAAAATTCGATTTATTAATCTGTGAACATAGTGATGTGAACAAATCTGATGATACATAAAAGTAATTTGTTCGCTATGTTATATATTTTTATTATTATGTTACAAGTGTTAATTGCGCATTTATAAAATAAGTTATCATCGTTTATTAATATTCTATATACAAATTAAAACGATCGTTAATTTAATAAGTATATTTATTGTTAAAATAAAGTAAAACTAATAAAAATATTTAATAAGTTCAGAAGGTTAGATTTAAATACTTGGAGAATATGAAAAGTAAATAAACACTAATATAATGAATAGACTAGACGTAGGAGTAATAAACTACATTCAAGTCACCGTACGGTCCACGGGTTGGGTGCCCAAAAAGCTGGCGTTGCACGATCTCTCGTTCTCGTTGCATAGTTAGCCGAGGTAAACGCCATTCCGTTTTCAAACGGACTCCAAAAAGTAGAAAGGTGGGTGATGGATTAATAAACCATTTTGATATTTTGTTATATTATTAAGATCCAAAATTTATTTAAATGTTTACAAGAAATTCCAATCTAAAAAGACAAACTAAAATTTGTTTTATAAAAAAAAATTGGTGTGATAAAATTAATTTTGTTTTTAATGTTTATATCGAAATTATGCAGTTTGGCAAATGTTGTTTGCCAATTATGCCGACTCCGTTCTTAAGTCGGGTCAGCCTCAACTCAGGAGGGAAGAGCCACATCCTGCGATAAGGTCGCCAATCATGCAGTTTAGTATTGTTAATTATACTATATTAAAGCTGCACGATTGACGACCTTCATTTCCGATTTTTATGTATTTGATGTACTATTTATTAACTCGGAGAGTTCTTAAAGGCGTGTCAGTATGTGCGTCCCATCGGACTATAAGGGTAAGAGAATGTAGAGATCTTGTTATTGTCCATATAACATCTTTGCGCACCAGAAACTGTTTTGTGGTTTATATGCCGTGGAAGTGGGTGCGAGGGGTATACCAGCAAAATCCCTCTACAACCTATTAGGATATCAAGAATTTCCGTAAATTCTCTATTAGAACGAGTATCCAGAGCGGCGTTATTAAGATCGTACCAAATATAGCTAGGAAGAGGGGTGAACACTGAGAGACAGAGAAGGTAAGCGTTGATGCAACACTGGGGGGCCCCCTTAAACCGCAAGTCTCAGACTCTGTCGCCAATCCCTCCTCTATCATTCGATGGACCCGGTTTCCGCGCAGTGAATCCAAGCAATGCTAATGTCTGTCTACCAGGCAAAAGTCTCCGTTGACATCAGCTACTATGGCCTAAATTTGACTCGTAAGATATTTTTGCTAATCGTATAAGGTACAAAGGCACACTGAAAGGATACATAGCGAACTGCAATGAAACTTTAACAAAGCTAACTTTCAGTTATAAAAAAAATGTGCGAATTTTATCCTTACATTTTATGGAGCTCCACAGCTACAGTGTAGATGAAAAGCGGTGCAAGTGACATGTGAGGCTGTGGGGTCACTGCACTGAGGTCGCGCTGCACCGACGCATGTGGCCATTTCGCGCCGTGCCTCATCCCCGGCATGCGCCCTGCTCCCAAGTTAAGAGTGCCAGCGATTATCACTGTTATTGGCTGTCGTATTTTTTAATACACATAATATTAATGTAGTAGCTGCATTTATCAACTGCTATATAAGTGACGACGGTTTGAAGGAATGAAAGTGACGCACCTCGTACTCGAGATGCACTCCATCCGTGAGTAAGAACATTCCAAGACGTCTTTCTTTTCTTTAATATTTTTTTTATAAGGCAGGTTACGCATGACTCCCGCAAAAAGTGTTTGTGGGTTGGTATGTTCGACTCCCACCAACTAAACCTAATCTGCCGTGGACTTCTCTTGGCACCTGATGGGAGGAGTCCCGGGAACGCGGGTATGTTATACCTAGACGTCTGTTCTGGAAAACAGATACATATATGTATGTATATAAATGTAGGATCAGAGGGTCAAAGTGTGTAGCTGTGAGTTAACTGTACTAAGCTTGAGTTGCGCCGAAATGCACCTTGCCCTCGAGTGGCCTGCAACACGAATTTCATAGTTTTGGAAGCACATAACTATGTAGTTAGCTGTATTGGTAAACCCACATTTCCCATCACGAAGTTCCAGTATCAGAATCGGGTATCCGTCCAAAGACCGGTAAAGTCAGTCAAGTGTCACGAAAACTCAAATATTGAGCCCGGATAAATTAGATGAAAGATATGAAAAACCGGCCAAGTGCCAGTCGGACTCGCGCACGAAGGTTCCGTATCAAAAACGAGGAAAAAGTTCACGTTTGTTGTATGGGAGTCTCCTTAAATATTTATTTTATTGTCATAGCGGCAACAAAAATACATCATATGTGACAATTTCAACTGTCTAACTATAACGGTTCATCAGATACAGCCTGGTAACAGACGACTGACAGACAGACAGAGAGACAGCGAAGTCTTAGTAATAGGGTCCCGTTTTACCCTTTGGGTACGGAACCCTAGAAACTACAAGTTGCAACATCACGTGTCCAGTACTAATCTACAGTAATAGGTATCATCACAATTCATAAGTGACAGCGTTTCTATCACATTTTTACTTGAACTTCAATAGACAAAAGGTTTAATTTTGTTATGTTTCTATATTTGAATGCATTTGGTCCTAGCCTTGTCAGATCAAGAAAGGACCGTGTTAAAATAAAGCAAAAAGATAAATAACATAATCCAAATAAATACCGTTTGAGTGTTGTCTTCTCTTAAGCAATACAGTAAACTTCTGCGCCTAAAACACTATATTCGCTAGTAAAACTGTAATCCCCTTCACGAGTCGTATTTTAAGTTAGAAGCCTCTTGTATCTGCGTAGATCTTAGTTCCCTAACGGGTGAATAGATTTAGATAGGAGTTTTCTAATTGAAAGTTCATCTTACCGGGATGTAGGTACGTGTATTTTGATAAATACATATATGCAATATTTACTATTTCCGTTTGAGTTTTTGGTAGCAGGTGGATGATTAAATAGCTTTTTTTCTAGTGAGTTCGATTCCCACTCAGGACAGATATTTGTTTGCATAAACATGTCTGTTTTACCTGAGTCTGGGTGTAAATGTATTTTCCAAATAAAAGTAGTATATGTAGTATATCAGTCATCTGTTTTCCATAGAACAAGCTATGATTAGTTACAGATCAGATGGCCATGTGTGCATCACATCCCAGGATATTATTATTGCCAATTTTATTTACAAGTCATATAAATATTAGGGTATTTTAATACTAATATAGCTCTTACTATATTTGGGCAGTAGCCCAAATATAGTAAGAGAGTGCGTAAATTTCTCTCCATCCGAGAAATTTACGCACCTTATTATTCCGAAATATCGTATTATTATTATAGGTTTTAAGTTCGAGGCATTGTGCTTAATATTAGCAAAATTAGGACTGGTAAAAATGCAGTAGTAAACTAACAGTATATTTCGATTACATGGAGAGAAAGTTCCGCACCTTATCATTCCGAATACCTCATTATTATTATAGACTAGCTGGTGCCCGCGTCTTCGTCCGCGACAATCTTGAATGATTACCAATGTAACTACTTACTTCTAGCTTAATCTAAAAAAAAAAACTTTAAAAAGAAATAAGCAATATAAATTTAAGAAAACCTAACCTATAAATAACCTAGTTAAGAAATAAACTAAAGACTACTTTGCTACTGTTATTTTAAAAAAAGACCGGATATTATAAACCCAAAAATATCAAAGAATACATATCAATTGTCCTTAAGTAAAGTCAGTAAGTCAAATAAAGTAATATAATAATCAACGATGCATTAATCACCAAGGTAACTCCCATTAGCTTAGGTTGCGACTACGGCATTGATAGGTCTAATATAACATTTTGTGAACGAAACCATAGCGCGATCTAAAACGATGATTACACCATCTACTAACAAAAATATAATCTTGTAAAGCGGTAAAATTTTAAGTTCGAGGCATTTTGTATAATATTTAAAGGTAGAAAGACTAGTAAAAAAATGCAGTAATAAACTAACAATATATTTGGGCTACATGGAGAAAAATTTCCGCACCTTATTATTCCAAAATACCTTATTATTATAGGTATTAAATTCGGTTCATTTTGCCTTATATTTAAAGGTAGAATTACTCATAAAAAAATGCAGAAGTAAAGTAACGGTCTCTTCAGACTCGTAACTCGCTGCAGCTGTGGGTGTACACTGCAGACTACGTCGCGTCGGGGCTCGCACCGGTTACTTTAAATTTTCATTATCACCGGGTGTCCGCCGGCGCGCCGCGCTCCGTCCGCCGTCTGCAATTACATTTCACAATTTACAAATTGTCTTTTTATTTGCGATGCATGCTTTTGAACCCTCTTGCTTTATTATCAACTTAATTTAATTGCTACTGTGTGGTGACGGCATAGAGTATCGTCACCCCTTCTCATCACATGGGGGGCGTAGAAATCTTCTGAGGGAATACCTACCAGAGAACGGGCAGCAGCGTTTTTCTACGACTATCAAACTGCGATCACCAACCCATCTAACAAGCGTGCCGATTATGGCATTTCCCCCCATTCTTTGGGGAGGCTTTCGTCCAGCAGTGGATGTATTTTAGCTGAAACGATGATTAATTGAACCTTCGTTTTATATTAGATAGGAACTTAATATTATAACAACCTTCGTTGATCGCCTAGTGGAAGCGTGTTCAACTGTAGATGTTGAGGCCCTGGGTTTTGTCAAAAGTATTGAGATCCCAGCAAACGCACAATCTTTTAAAGAGATGATTTAAAAACTAGTGCTTGTCCGTATAATGAAACTGGTTTCCTTTGTGTGTTTGTGTGTACTGTAATACCACTGAGCGTTATCAGCAAGTTGCTGAAAGCGTATCATTCTTACTCTAATAACCCACCGTAATAGTAGTCCAGAGTCAGGTGGCGGTATTCGATTATCTATGCCTATGGCTCCAGAATGTGTAAAACTGTTGTATTCATTGCAATCCTATTAGATTATGAACTTTAGGGATAGAGACTGGACTTGTAGTTTGGCTAGTCACCATTGAGATTGGATTAGCTGAATTTCGAGCCAAAAACATAAGAGAGCCAATGTTGGCCAAGGAAGAATGTTCCAATGTTAAATCAAAATTGAGTTGTAATATGTAATTTACTGTGACTTATTTTATAGGTAGCTGATAATTTTATATGTATGTTACTCCAGACTAAGAGTACCATCCTTAAAAAATACAGGCGTGGCGTCTCTATGTGTCCTTTACCGCATATTTTTTTTATTTAAGGATAATGTCACTCAGATCATCCTAGCCCCAAACTAAGCAAAGCTTGTACTATGGGTACCGGGCGACGATATACATACTTATATAGATAGATAAATACTTAAATACATAGAAAACATCCATGACTCAGAAACAAACATTCGTGCTCATCACTCAAATATTTGCACTTACCGGGATTCGAACCCAGGACCACGAGCTTCGTAGGCAGGAGCACTACCAACTAGGCTACGGTGACCGTCATATCATCACCTGGATGAATAGTCATCTACCACTGTGCATTTAATAAGAAACTTTTTACCAATATCACTCGGTGGAACTAATTAGTGGCGGAGGTATTTCCGATCCGGTATGACATGGAAACCTTCAAGAAGCGAGTTTATTCCTTTCGTAAAGTCTGGCAACGTACTTCGGCACCTCTTGTGTTGCAAGTGTCCAGTTGCCTTGCTACCATAATAAAACAAGCATCAATGTTACAAACAAACACACAAACATATACAGTATTGCATTTAATTTCGAAAAGTCTTCATCTAGTCTTTCCACGTATTACCGATAGTGTAAATATATCTCGAGGTAATTGTAGTCTTGGGATTATTCTATGAGGAATTATGTATTAATATGCATTGAGGTTTTGTATTCGTGGCGTCGGTTCGTTGGTGAGGTCTGGAAGGATTTAAACTGATTCCAAAACGTGAGGTTAGTTAGATCCTATTTCTATATTAAATATATATAAATTTTTCCCATAAGCTACAATACCGATCTGCATCATTTTCGTTTCAAAGATTTTGATAAACTAAGATAAATGTAATGTGTTGAGTATGAAATGAATGCCCTTAGAGAGCAGACAATTTACTTAGATATACATGTGACATGGAAGCTGTTGAAGCAGGTAAGGAGGTGCCAATAAATAAGTATATTCGCTTTCAATTTGCTCCTTGTCAACCTATATTTCAGAATGTTATATTATTGTTGAAATCTAGTTGTTAAAATGATTTCATACTTCATTCTATGTGTAAGTAGGTTTTCTGTTTAAATATAGTTTTCCCTTTTTAAGTATATTTCTAAGTAATCTATATCGATAAGAAATATAATTTTAGTGGAAAAATATCATATGTCCGCGCGTTGATGTCTTTTGTACTATTCTCTATTTTATGACTATTTCATAAAAAATATTATGGGTGTAGGTGTAGTGATTCATTGATAGATAAGGCTTACTCTTTAACTATCAGGTTATATTATCTATGGAAGTGTAACTAAATCTAGAATTGGATGAAATCTCATTTCATCTACTTGTCAGTGTAAGATAAATTGTAAGAGATACAGATACCAGAAGTTCGGTTCTTTTAGAGCATTGCGTAGACATTAAGAGTAGCCAAGTTAAGGATGTGTAGGGTAGATGCAGTAATATTGACTTCATGTCTGATGATACTCTAAGCGTAAGGTTGACAGAGCACAAATATATTTCATTTAATTTAAATGTTGGTTTAGGACCCTCGAAAGTATAGATCACGATGGGCCCCTGTCCCTGATCCATGACCCCGGAGTCCCGTGCCGTGTAGAGCTGTGTAAAAGTATTACTTGCTATTGAATCCGCGCCCTTATCTATACATATAATAAAATCGTAGGAAAGTCCAAACTGTACATTGAATATTTTTTAAAAAGGATTCTTGGGGTGTGATCTACTATCGATATCGAAGCCAAAAATATAGATTTTAGAATTTTTCTCTGTTTGTCTGTATGTATGTCCGGGCTAAACTCAAAAAGTACTGCATGGATTTACTTCAAATTTTGCATGAATATTACTTAGAGATTGGGTCAACATATAGGCTACATATTATCACAATGGGAGGAGCTGTGATAATTTAAAAGGTTTAATGCGGGTAAAACTGCGGGGCACAGCTAGTTGTCTATATTTGTTTTAAAAAGACAACGCCGGCACTAGGGAATTTAATGCCTGTGTCGCGGGGTACTTTACAAACATATAATAGACGGACAAAAATTACATCCAGACTCAGAACAACTATTTATGGGTCACACAAATAGTAGTCCGGCGCGGGACTCGAACCTTATCATCCTTTCAACTTTATCGCGAAAGCATAAGGTTCACTTTCAATTTGGGAAATTTGACAGATTTGGTAGCTTGATATGCTGGCGTCTGTATAAGGTCTAGTGCTGTAGGGATGCTTCACAAAGCGCAGGCTCCGGTTTCCACTCAATTGTCGTCGAGCTGCGAACTGCATACTTTCTACCGCCTGATTTTATTTTAATTAAGATTATGTCCAGTTGATGCCACGCTTGTCCTGCGAAAAACTGCCTTACTTCCTACGTAATAAAGACGAAGTTAATGTCCATAAGTATCCACCAACGTGGTGTCGATTGTTCGAGCAATTCTAGGCAAAATATGCACGTAGTTATCGTTCAGCGAAAAATGGACCGGAATGTTAAGAAACTTATTTTGGTCCAAAGTGCTTAATTCTCTTTTAGGTTCTCCCTGGGTGACTTAAACACTTTAGGTTTTGATTTTGCCGGTCAGTCTCAACTGGGGTGATTTGAACCGGGTGGTAGAAGACCCGCTGAGTTTGTTGTCCCGGCCGGGGCCTTCTTACTTGTGGCGCGTTAAATCCAGTAGTAAATATTATAATTTTAAGGTCCATTACTCTTCTGCTTTAACATGGACACAAAAAGAAAATGTGACGTAAAAAAACATGCCATAAACTTTTCAAATAATTTTAGGACCAATAATTCAAAATCAAATTTATTATATTTGCAATAAATATGGTAACAGACAGATGGACGGAGAGTCTTAAAGTAAGTTTTCACATATTTTGTCATATTGTCATGCAAAAAAATGGTTTACATAAGAAGTAGCTTGTAATGCTTGACGGTCACCGTAGTCTAGTTGGTAGTGCTCCTGCCTACGAAGCTGGTGGTCCAGGGTTCGGATCCCGGTAAGTGCAAATATTTGTGTGATGAGCGCGAATAGTTTTTTCTGAGTCATGGATGTTTGCTATGTATTTAAGTATTTATCTATCTATATAAGTATGTATATCGTTGCCTGGTACCCATTGTACAAGCTTTGCTTAGTTTGCGGCTAGGAAGATCTGTGTGACATTGTCCCTAGATATTATTATTAATGATATCCGACATGTTGTCAAATTAGATTCGAGCAACCTATATTTATTTTTAAGTTCTAATTTAATTTTGTGTTGTGTTTTGTCTTATTTCTCTAATTTTAATTTAATGTACATATTATGATCCTTGTGTTGGTCGAAATAAACGAATAATAATAATAATAACCAAGACTTTGTTTCTTTTATACCTCCGTGCCACTAACTCTCCATTTGAGTAATTGTGTGTGTCATACTTGCAGAAATTCTACGATCTTCGCGTTCAATATAAAAACACGTTACGGGCGCTGTTGCGGCTATTTCACTTCTGCGCACTTCTTTAGCGTTTAGAGTGTGAAGCAGCGGTAATTCTCCTTAGTGTCATCACTAAAAGCTAAGATGGGCCATTTCTGCTACATTGGCGGATTTTATATGCACCCGGGTAGAATGCGTTGAGGAAATAAATTGTATATAGGATTGCGGTTAAATTTTAAAATTAGAATAATTAATTTATTCTTTCTTATGCTCATTAGACTGTCAAAGTGGTTTAATTTCTGTGCGTTTTATTGCTTCGAAGTGGGCAAGTTAACAGTCACACAACAGTCGTTAAGCCATGTCAGAGTTCTTCTAGGCGGCTTGTAAAAGTGATAGCATACGTCCATACGATACAGAAGAAGTAACAATAATCTATATACATGTAATAAAATCGTAAGAACGTCAATCTCTCTACAATAGACATTGAAGCCAAAAATATAGTTTTTAGAATTTTTGTCTGTTTGTCTGTATGTATGTCCGGGCTAAACTCAAAAAGTATTGGATGGATTTACTTCAAATACTTTTGTACGAATATTACTAAGAGGTCGGGTTAACATATAAGCTACATATTATCACGCTATCACCTACTGGGGAGGAGCTGTCATAATTTATAAAATTTAACGCGGGTAAAACCGCGGGGCACTGCTAGTGATTTCATATAATATGTTTTATTTTGTTTGAAAATCATGAATTTACTACTACCATGATACCATAACTTTGATACAAATATTTGAATAATTATTTCAACAACATATTATATTTTTTACTAGCTGTGCCCCGCGGTTTTACCCACGTTAAATTTAAAAATTATCACAGCTCCTCCCCCGTAGGTGATAGCTTGATACTATGTAGCCTATATGTTGACCTGACCTCATAGTAATATTCATGCAAAAATTTAAGTTAATCCATGCAGTACTTTTTGAGTTTAGCCCGGACATACATACAGATAAACAGACACAGACAAAAAATCTATAAACTATATTTATGGCTTCGTTTTCGCCTGTAGATCACGCCCCTAAAATCCTTTAAAAAAATATTCAATGTACAGTTTTGACTTTTCTACGATTTTATTATATGTATAGATAAATATACAATTTAAAAATTAAAATTTTATCTACATTACATAATCATCATCATCATTATATTAGCTGAAAGACGTCCACTGCTGGACAAAGGCTTCCTTCAAAGATCTACACAACTGCACTGCTTCCATCCAACGGCATCCTCCGACACTTGTAACATCGTCGGTCAAGTTTGTGGGGGGCCTGCCCACGCCGCGACTTTCGGGTCGTGGTCGCCACTCGATCATCTTTCTGCCCCAGCTGCCGTCAGTTCTACGAGCTATAAGAGCCTAGCCCACTGTCAATTCGGTTTAGCAATACTCCGGGCTTCGTCGGTTACTTTCGTTCGGCTGCAGATTTCGACATTACTGATTCGATCGCGCAGGGACATTCCGAGCATAGCACTTTTATTACAGAATAATAATTACTAAACTATAGCTATATTAAATTATATTATATAAACTACTTTTGTAGACAAATGCATAATATACATAAAATACCTACCATATAATGTACATATATGCATATATATAATAGAGAGCTAATAGCTAGTTGCTCTCACCGGCCTGTGAGCGATCGGTAAGGTTAAGCAACTAGGCTCGCGGTCAGTCCATAAATGGGTGACCACCCAAGTGGTTTAAACTCTGAGCTTTTCCGTGCTTCGGAGGACACGTTAAACTATCGGTCCCGGCTGTAGTAATTAGACGTCGGAGGCCTACTGGGCGGATTGAACAACTCAGACCCTAAGGTAACCACTGCCCATACGATAAGTAAGTAAGTAATAACAATAATATAATGTTGCAATAATTTATTCAATGTTATATTTTAATGTATCCTTAGGCTAATAATTAATACAATATTTACATGTTATATTTTATTTATATTCAAATTAGGAAATATAAAATAGGTTTTTAATTTTGTGATTATTAATTATTATATTTCAAAATTTTAGACTAATGACATAATGTTCCTGTAGATGTGGTGCTTACCGATAAATGGTCGCTATACTTGGTTTATTTAATGTATATTTTGGTTTCTCTGGGATTGTATTAGTATAAGTTGCCGTTGGTAAGCCAAATAAATAAATGTATAAATAAACAAAAAAAAAACATAGCTTTGACGTCAAGGAAGTCTCCGTTGTCGAATGAGAGCGTTCTCGTTATTATTATTGATCTTTATGGAAAGGAATTCTCTTACTAAAGGTAAATAATATACATTATCACATACGGATTAAGGCTATTACACTACGAAGTAAACACATTGTACACTTACGGTTATCTTAGAGAATTGAGTTCTCGATCTATTAAGTATACCTACTTTGTTGACTTTTACGTCTGGGTTGGTTCTAGCTAGCGGAATAGTCGCATGTATTTAGTACGTGAGAATTTTGTAGTGCTTTGACCGAGAAGGAAGTCTAGCCTTTTGTTTAAAGTGTATCGAGCGTTGAATTAATTCGCAAAATGCTAACTTGGGCAAATTATAGAAACACATCCTTTTGAATCTGTTTTTATGAGACTATGATTATATTGAGGATATAAATCAATGCTGGTTATGAAAAAAGCCACGGTTTAAAAAAAACGTAGACTGAATTCAACATTATGAATTTATTTATGAACATACCATAATTTTTTTATTGAATGAAAACAATATCAAACGATTGATCATATCATCATAGCAGCTAAATGGCGCCCACTGCTAGACAAAGTCCTCCTCCAAAGATTTGCACAATTGCGCTTGCGCTATCCGCATCCAGTGACCTCCAGCGATTCTCACAAGATCATCGGTCCATCTTGTAGGGGGCCTGCTCATGCTGCGTCTTCCGGTTTGTGATCGCCACTCGAGAACCTTTCTGCCCTGGCGGCCATCGGTTCTACGAGTTTTTCTTCGTTCCATCCCCTCAAATGACGGACACAACCAAATGATTTATCAAAAGATTCTTATTAAAGAGTATTATCGAAAGAACAGAACTAAAGGTCATCCGACGTCCGATTTTTCAACCTTGTCTGTAAGTTTACGGTTTGATTTTACGAATCAAACTTCTCACTTTTAACTTCTTTCTCTCTTAACTCAAAGAAGTGTTTCGCTACTTCGTTTAAAAGGACTCGAAGATGAGATTAATTTCTAAATACGGAGTACGTACTGTATTTATTTATTGTGGCAGTCAGCGTATAGTTCATAATTATTATTTTTTTCTTTTCTTTTTTTTTTAAGACTACGCCCGCACTGTTGAATCTAATCCCCCCAATTGCGGGGTACTTTACAAACATATAATAGACGGACACAAATTACATCCAGACTTAGAACTACTATTCATGGGTCACACAAATAGTTACCCAGTGCGGGACTCAAACCCGCGACATGAAGCGGCGAGGCGACTGACTTAGCCGCTGCGCCACACGTGCAGTCACATATTACATTATTTGAAATACCCATTGCCTGAAACTTTTAATGTAATTTACGTACTGACACTGAAATTATCCTTTTAGCAGGCTCATTGAATTATTCAAGGTATAGCAAACGGGTAAGGTCGAGTTGAGAGTTGCACTGAGCTCTGTGGCCAGTGTCGTGTAATCAATCGAGTTATCTGTCGAGTTGCAGAGCGTCGACCTCGGCAGAGCTCTGGCGTCGCTCTCGTTGTGCGCTTATCACACACACCCGGTGTCCCGCTTTGTTCTCCATTTGTACTAACGATAATTATATACCAACGATTACAAATAAATTAAAATTATATTATTTGTAATGCATTATAATGTACATAATCGTTTTGACTGAAATTTTTACTTACCCCTGTTGTATGTAAAACGTAGGTATGCTTAATTGTTTAAGATGTGTAAGTGTTGCTGTTCTCTTTGTTAACATATTGAATTTAGTCTAAACTATCTATCAAAGAGAATATGCTAGATTTTCTGTATGATTTTTTGACATTATTCACACACGGCCATCTGATCCCAAAGTTAGCATAACTTGTACCTACTATGGTAACCAGATAACTGACAAACTACGTATACTACTTTTCTTTCGGAAATATATACTTATATGGATAATTACACCGAGACTTAGGGCAAACAGACATGTTCATGCACACAAATATCTGTCCTGGGTAGGAATCGAACCCACAACCTGCGCCGTGAAAGGTAAGCATTTACCAACTACGTCAACCACCACGTCAATTCATAATTAATAAACTCAAAACTACTTACCTATATAAAGCGACATTATTAGTGAATAACATGGGCTGTATTTTAATTAAATATAATTAAACCCTACAAAATATTACATTTATGTAACCCAAGGTATCAAAATTGTTCTATGAAAGACAATATTCGGTATAAACTTTAAATACTAATTTATTTTTCTATCTATTTATCTATAAGCCGGGATCTGTGGCGAGGTACTATGATATATGTGTGGATACTGGTGAGGCTGCCCCGTCTCTATAGTGCGATAGGGATATTCGTCGATGCGTGCGCATGTAGATTGATTTTATGCAACAATGCGTAAGTATGCACTTCCCTGGAGCGCAGAGTATGGGGCAGCTTCAACAATATCTTAAGCATGGTTGCGAATCGCCTGGATTGTAATTCCAATGGTCAGTCTTGTGCGGTCTCTCATGGAGTGACACAAACATTATTTAATTTGTTATTTTCGTTGTTTTTGTTTAATATCTGCACTTACTAACATAGTCATAAGTTTTATAACAACCTTGTTGAGTGTTGGTTACTCGAATAAAGATTTTTTTTTATTATTATCATCCAATAGTAGGCTCCTTTTTTGTTTCTTTATATCATTTGTATATATTTGTAATATATATATCATAATATATATATCTAAAATATATCAATATGGTGAAGTGGTCTCGAACATGTTTATGTGTTTGTGTTATGCATGCCTAGTTAGTTTCCTAGTTAGTTATAATAAATTAGGTTTTAGTACTCTTTGGATTTGTAGTAATATAAGTAGTTATAGTAATCTTAAGTTTAGTAAGTAATTAAAAAAGAACTGTCCTTTACCATGCCGTGGCGACTTGTAAGTAAAGCAACATTTAGCACGTAATTTTATAACATGTATGTATTCAATGTATTAGTGTATGTTTTGTAAGTTGTCCTAAATAAATAAATAAATTTCTTTGAAATGAGTTCACTTAATAGAAACTCCTGACGTCCAAAATGTATAAACTAATTTATTTCTGTAGGTATAAGTGAATGCACCGACAAGTATTTTTACGATCATAATGCAGACAGACACCTACTCATATAAAAATAACTGTTCGGGGGACTTTAGGTACGTATGTAAAAAGTTCGTTGGATGATTTTGAAGTTGCTAATTATTATTGAGTGAAAGTAGGCAACAGAAGTAACGTTAAAGGGACTAAGCTATTGCGACACCGTATTTAATTATTACGACGAGAAAATATGAAGAAAATCCAAAGAAAAATAATTTGGGGATCATATCTGAAAAAAAAGACTTTAAAAGAGATGTTCCTAAGTAGAGAAAATTGGAGAATATAAGAACAAAAAAGACATCGACTCATGAAGCATATACGGCTTAACATGGGATAAACAATACGCAGCGGTTAAGACAGTGACAACAGTTGCCGATAGCCTTAAGAAATAACAAATTAAATAAAAACCTAGGAAAACTAATCTGTAATTGTGTAAAAGTAGTTGGATCTCTTCAATTTACGGTTTTCCAGTTTAGATTTACAAAGCGTAAATCTAAACTGGAAAACCGTAAATTGCGGAAAATGGTAAAAAATTAAAACTAATAAATTCCTTAAAATGAAAATCAATTGAAAATAAACGTTTGGGTTAAAAGATTCCGTTATTTTCAACAGTCTGAATGAATGATTTCCCAAAATACCCATCTATATTGGACATCGATGTACATGTCGTCTACTTTTTAATTTTTTTTTTACATAGTCATGTAATAATATAAAAATAATGAAATGTCAAACACAAAAAAATACAAAATAATAAGATAAATAAATAAAATTCCATTATTCCCACATATATATTTTACAATGTGTAAGTAGGAGTCGGGAGGACAAACTTAGAGCCTTCCCAGGGTACGAATCCCCACCATCTGGGACTTAGCGCAAAAGGGGTACATCGGAGCAGCATACCAACTTTCCCGGGGCTCCCCCCAACAGGCGCCAGAAGAGTTCCACGGCAGGTTAGGTTAAGTCGGTGCGAGTCCGACATACCCACCCGTAGACTCTTTTTGCGGCTGGCATACGTAGGCATAATCCCGCCTTATAAAAAAGGATCCGTTGAGATCGATTGCCGTAGCGAAAATTTAGCTAGTCATGATCATCATCATCTACATTACAGAACATCTGTCTACCACCAACAAGTCACTCCATGCTGCCGCTAGGATAAAAGCCAAGGAAATTGGGTATCAATTTGTCTGGGTACGGGGTGGTCGAATATTCATGCGGAAGGCACAGGAATCAGAACATATTCTAATCAGGAATAAGGATACATTAGATAAGCTGATATAATTTTTAATTTTTATTTTAGTCAATGTTAGTAAATATTGTTTAGTTATAATTCTCGGAATTAAAGATATATTACCAAAACACTCGAGGTTTACGCACTAAATGTCACAATTTTTATCGTCAAGTTTCTTGTGAAAACTATGACATAATAATATTAACCGAGACATGGTTAAATGATTCTGTGATGAGTTCAGAGCTATTTGATAATAGATATGTAGTCTACAGGCGAGATAGGTGTAATAGAAAAAAAGATGGAGGGGGTGTTCTGATAGCCGTTTTAAGGGATTTAAATTCAAAACGCATGTTTCAATGGGACAGCAACTGTGAGGATTTATGGGTAGTTATAGACATTTCAATTACTAAGTCTGTCCGTCAACTAGCTCTGTGCGCAGTTTATTTGCCTCCACCTGTACTTCGTTCAGCCTTAGAACACTTCTTGGACTCCTGCAATACCATACTTGAACAGTCAGGTTCGAAGCTGTGTATCGTTGGTGACTTTAACTTAGGAAATATTGATTGGAACTTGGTAAGTGAGTCAGATAGTGGCTATGTGGCACCGGGTATTGGTCATTTGCTAACTGATTTTAGTCATATAAATAAATTAATACAGCTCAACAATATAACAAATAAGTCAGGACGCATACTTGACCTTGCGTTGACCAACTTAACTTCCGGTTTCGTTTGTTCTGCTCCAAATCCTTTAAGTATAATTGACCATTTCCATCCCCCTATTGAAATTAATTTAAAATCAAATAATGACGCAAGACTTCCTTATAACAGTAACAAAAGAGTAAATTTTTACAAAATAGATTATGATATAATTTGTAAAAGCTTAAGTGAGATCGACTGGAACCTTTTATTTGTTGACACGCATGATGTGAATGATATGCTCAATATGTTCTACGACAAAATTAACGATATTATAGCATTGCAAAATCCCCCTGCCGCACGTAAACATAAGACGCACCCTCCTTGGTTCGATAAAAATTTAATAAGAACTTTAAGAGAAAAGGAAAAGGTACGCCAGAGATATCGAATCTATAAAAACCCCATGGATGAGCTCGTATTGAAACTGCTGAGTAAACGATGCTCGGTTATGGCTGCCTCTTGTTACAGTAAGTATGTCAGTAACCTGGAGACTGTCATAACCAAGGATCCAAAACGATTCTGGGCTTATATTAAGGGCAAGCGAGGTGGAACTAGTTCTTATCCCTTAACAATGACTGACGGCATCACATCATCTTCAGATGGCCTTAGTATTTGTGAAATGTTTGCTGCTCATTTTTCTGCAATGTACAGTCAACAAAATGTAACTCATCATTCATCTCCATCAGAATACATGCAGAACATGTTGGCTTCTAGTTTACCTTTGACAGCACCTATAATTGATTTTCAAACCTTGCTCAACAAATTGAAAGTTCTGGATCGTCGAAAAGGTGCTGGACCCGACGGAATCCCCCCTTATTTTGTTTCTATGTGTGCTTCGTCTCTGGTGACTCCCTTGTTACAGATATTTAATAGATCTCTTGCCACGGGTACTTTCCCTAATTTTTGGAAGGTAGCCCAAGTGGTACCAATTCATAAAAGCAGCGATCGTGACTATGTGGGTAACTATAGACCTATTTCAATATTGTCTACCTTCGCCAAAATCTTCGAATCCTTGATTTGTCCTTATATTCAGTCTCATTTGAAACTTTACCTCAGTAACGCTCAACATGGCTTTGTGAGTTCCAGATCTACATGCACTAACTTAGTGACCTTCACGGAGGCCCTGGTTAGTGCCATTGACTCAGGCAAACAGGTAGACGTGATATACACCGATTTTAGTAGGGCCTTTGATCGCGTTCCGCACAATATACTTCTGTATAAATTATACGCTTATGGCATCACTGGGTCCCTCCTTGATTGGTTTAATTCCTACCTTGAAAGTCGAGCCTTCTTTGTTGCCCTCAATGGCTACCGATCAGGCTCGTACAAGGTTACATCTGGTGTCCCCCAGGGATCGCATATTGGTCCAGTCTTGTTCAACTTGTTTGTCAATGATCTCGCATATGAACTAAAATTCTCTGAGTGTTTCATGTATGCTGACGATTTAAAATTTTGCAGAGTTATTGAATCAGATCTTGATGTAGAATTGTTGCAGAGAGATATTGATACGTTAGTAAAGTGGTGTGACAATAATGGTATGAGCTTAAATACCAACAAGTGCTACCATATCAAATTTACCAAAAAAATAAATCTAACACAATCTACATATTATATATGTGGCACTCCTGTGCAGGAAGTGGAGCAGATGAGGGATTTGGGGGTTTTATTTGATAGGCAGTTAACATTTATACCCCATATTGAAAACGTAGTTAAAAAAGCCTCTAGAATGCTTGGGTTTGTAATAAGGAATGTAACCTGCTTTCGTCGCTGTAGGACTAAAATCTTACTTTACAACTGTTTGGTCCGTAGCACATTGGAATATTGCAGCACTGTATGGAGACCTCATTATGCCACCCACACACTTAGACTAGAAAGGGTCCAAAAACGTTTTCTATGGCACTTGGCTTACTCTTCCGGGATAGCTAAAAAGAAACGGTCGTATAAAGAGAGACTCCTGCATTTCAAAATGACAACCCTACAAAAAAGAAGAGATTTATTAGATGCAACATTTTTATTCAAGGTTATGCGATATCAAATTGACTGTCCGCAATTGTTGAGTAGGTTCACACTCCGTGTGCCCACAAAAAACCCACGAGCTCCTATAACTCCATTACGTCCTCCTTTGCGCAGAACCGTTCTAGGTGCTAACTCCCCTATACCCCGTCTGTGCAAATTATTAAACAACTGCAGTGATCTGGTCGATGTGCACTCTGACTCACTTAGTAAGTTCAGAAGTATTATGTATATGTGAAATCTTTCTGTGAATTCATTTTGGTTACATGCTTGTTTTTATTTTTAATTTTGTATTTTAATTCTTTTTATGATTTTGATTTTTATTTTGTCTGATATTTGATGTTTCTGCTTACCTAATTTATTTTGATTGTGTATTGTGGAATGTTATTTTGAATTTTGTTATGTTTAATTTTAATTAATATTTTGAATTTATTTAACTTAAGTTTTTCTTTTTTTTAAGATTTTGTTTTAATTAAGTTTTCCATTATTATACATTTCTTCCTCGCTTTTGTTTTTGCCTGTGATCTTAATGTTTTGTTTCAATTTTGTAGTTTTAACTTGGGCTGAGGAGCCTGATTGTTATGTATGTCTAAAATGTCATGTAATTTGATGTAGCTTTTATACATTTAATGAATATGTAATGCATGTTGTGCTTACCTGTAAGAGGTTGATACACTTGACCCGATCTGATTCATGTAACCCATAAATGTTTTAGTGTACTCAATTGTTGGTGAGCCAAATAAATAAATAAAAATAAATAAATAAATCATATCAGCTGAAAGACGCCCCCTGCTGGACGAAAGCCTCCCTCAAAGATCTTCACAATTGCCGATCTTGCGCTATCCGCACCCAGCGATTTCCAGCGACCCTCACAAGCAAGTTTAGCACATGTATGACTAAAATGTTTATTTCTCTTTACCTTCAACCTATATATTTAAGTGTCACAACTAAAAATAGGAATGTGTCACTGACGACAAGACTGCGGCCCTTAGCTTTTATCTACCTTTATATATACTCACGTTTCAATATGTACAGATACCAGCACATCAAGCTACCCCAATCTGTCAAATTTCCCCAATTGAAAGTGAACCTTACGCTTTTGTGATAAAGTTTAAAATCTATGAAAGAAATTTGACAGATTGGGGCAACTGGATGTGCTGGCGTCTGTACAACCGCACGAATATACATAGTACATATGCAAGTTAAATACATTGTATCAGGTTACGAAGTCGGATGATCGGTCGCGTCTGAGCAGGAAGTCGGCGGGTTGTTTTTTTATCGGTCGCGGCAACGTCGGGTAGCCGACCAACAAGGTGCATCGCTACAAACATTGCAGATTGAACATCCTTGTTGCCACATTACATACCTACCCTTTGTGTGGAATTTATAAACACTTGAAGGCGAAATGTTTTGTTACGTAAGTAATTGTTCGTCCAATATTTACGTACCGTTAACAAAGGATATTTATAAATATTGTACATCAGCAGAATGCTGGGTAAGTGATATCGAGGAGCTTGTACAGTCGGGATCTAAATATGTTTATTACATTTTTTTTAGTACAGATTTTGTGGTTTGAAGATTTTATCTTATTTTCTCTGTGTACAGTAAAAAAATCAACAAACTGATTAATTTATACACAACGGCAAGTTTGAATATACCCTGATGAAATCACAAACCTGTATCATTGAGGTTATATTATGATGGCATACATGGCATGCAATTATGAACCTTTACACCTAATTTACTTTATAACTAAATGTGAATAAATTTAAAGTTTTGCCAATACTTAGTTTAAAAAAAGAAAAAGAAACATACTTTGGTCTACCAAAGTACTAATAACTCTTTAGGGTTTACCCCAAAGAGTTATTAGTACTAGTGGCCGTCACAGGAATGCCACCATCTACGTCCGGGAAACACATAGGTATATCAGACCTGTATCGGCGGCGTTTACTAGATAGGTACCACTGAAGAATTCCTCTTTTCATCTCCAGGATTCATCATCCGATCGGCTAGATAGAACCCAATTATTGTATTGTCATTCATACGCTTGCAAAATTTCAAATACGATACTGAAAGTTCGATAGTTTAACACTGCGTCAAGTTTTCATATTACTTTCTATGTAACAAAGCAACATGAAAACTTGACCACTTAGATACACATAAACTCGGATCTAATCGTGAAATTGTTTGTTCTTCTGCCTGATTTATGTAATTTTACAGTCGAGCGAATAAAGCAAAACAGTTCAGTCTCAAGTTGATCTGCAATTATAAGTATTACTTTTCGTAAACGTTTATCTCCAAGTTAAAAGAAAGGGGTGCTTAATTATAATTGGTCTTAGACATTGTTCGTTATCAAAACCAATAGTACCACAATGATAGAATATACTGGTTTCAATGAAGTTTTATTTTCATTTAACTTGAAGCTGGTTTAAACAAGGTGGTTTTTAGATATGTTCCGTTGAGCTGGTAAAAAATGTAGAGCTCTTTTTGTAACTTGAGACGATTCGATGAGATTATAAATTTTTAATTGCATTGACCTGATAGCCTGTTTGTATTCAGTCTGAAGCTCTTGAAGCTAAACAAAATGTAAATACACATATTGCTTAGCTACTTGTGCTAGTGTGATGTGCACTTTTAAAGTAATTACTATAACTGACGGTTGCAGTCTTAAAAGCAAGTGCCATGTAAGACAAGTCTACACATGGACTATATAAATCGCATTTATTATCTACGTAAGAAAGTCTTTTATAGTCAGACATACCCACCCGCAGACACTTTTTGGGTTTCGGGTGGCATGCGTAGGCATTCCACTTGCCATATCAAAAATAAAAACCCACCACCGGGTTATCAGCCGTGCTATCTTGCAATATTTTAAAATCGTTTAAATGGAAAGATTTCATTTCTAACCGAGTTCTAAAGAAATGTTAGTCAGTACAATAAGATACATATTTTTTTTCATTTTATATCATTATTCGCAATGCAAAGCGTCTATCTAATCTCAAAAATGGGAAATCATATATTTAATCGTCCGGCGAGTTTCGAACCTGCAACATCTACCAATCCAGGGTAGGCGCTCTGCGTTAACGATACACGCTGGTAGATCATATTTAGGATTCCCTTGCTAACACCCTTCCGGAGGATGTAGGTTTCTTTTTGATAAAAAGAAAAGTTGAAGTTGTATATATATGTTTTCGGAACAGTAATTTTGTTTATCAAACATTATGCATTGGCATTGGCTGTATCAGTCCTGGTCACAGATCGAATCAACATTCCGTTATTTTCAACGATCTGATATATACAGGAAAGGTTTTATAATGAAATTAAACGACATAGAATTTAATAGGACCCTGTACAATTGGTTAAGTGATAGATGTTTTCAATTAGTAAATGAGTTACTTGAAAACATTAAATTTTATAATGTATTGCCGACTCCTACCAGTCCGGCACAGCGACTGCGCCAAAAACAGATCGCTGTCTACCCGGAGCTGCTTGCACGTGGCGGCAGTAGAGGATACTTCTCTTACTGCCACTGCAGCCCCTTGGGGAGTTGATCTACCGGCTGCAGCCGCGTGCCACCGACCCAACGCCTCGTCCGTCTGCGAGCGGAAAAGGTTTGTTCCGATAAAGTACCCGACGAAATAAGTTTTAAAACATTTGTGTACATTTTTTTCCTATCGATCATTTAAATGTATGAAGTGTTATTAAAAATTTAACTTGAGATTTCAATTTAATAATGAAATTTATTCAGCACTTTGTACTTGTCAAGCTCATAATGCAGTACATAAACATAGTCGAATCACACTAATATTATAAAAGCGATAGTTTGTGAGTGTGTGACTGTGTATGTTTGTTACTTCTTCACGTCAAAACGGCTCGAGCGATTTTAATATTTTTTTGTTATGGACTTAGCTGACACCCTGGATTAACACATAGGCTATAATTTATAAAGTTTAACGCGGGTAAAACTGCTGGGCACAGCTAGTACAGTATAAAAGTAACAAAAATAATTAATTAGTCCGTCCGTGCGGTCTGTTTTTAATCAATAACTGTGATAAATGACTTTGAATGCTGTGGTTGTCTATAATTGTTACAACACTATTTCCTATTCTATATACATGTGTCCTTTGTCTTTCTTAAGTGTCTGTAATGTTGATAATCCTTAAATAAATAAATAAAATAAATAAATAAATACAACGGTTTTGTGAGTTTGACGGTTTTTCTTTGAAAATAATGTCTTTACAAATATAAAAATATCACATAATAATAAAACTAAGTGTAGACATGTTAATAATGAGCTGATATCGTGTTTTAAAAGTGTTCTCACGCGAAATGCGAGCTGTATGAGATAAACAAGAGCAGAATTATGGGGTACTTGTAGTGAATGCTAAATCTATGATTGTAACTTCCGTGTGTAACAAAATCTACAACTGGAATCTGTTAAAGCAGGTAAAACAAAATAAAGCCGTGTCAAGTTGAGGTTGGGGCGATTCTTATTCATATAAAAATATTTGTTAGTGCAAACAATCATTGGTTGGATTTAACGTCCAAAATATTAAACCAAGTTTACTCATAATTAAATCCTACCACAATCCATACTGGGTTTTGGAGCCTTCGATATACTTTGTTATCCACCATAGGTTAAGAACGTCGTGTATTCTGTCCCGTTCTCACACAAAAAGTATAAAACTGAATACTTATCATTAATGTCAATGCTATGCAATTGAATCCTGTTGTGGTCTTTTGTTTAACTAAATTTGATATTGATCGCGCGGTAAACATAGTCTAACCAAGCAATCGGATCTGTTCACTATAACCTGGAGAAGCTTTTATTCCACAAAAATTGTCATGCTAATACACAATTTATGAAATTTAATTTCATGCCAATTTAACTTGATATCAAACAATTTTTAAAAAGCTATGTCACCATGATTTATATTATTTCCATTTTAAATAATTATTGAGTCCGTCAGTTTAAACACACCTTATTAGGTGGTAGTTACTAGTTAGTAACTTGTGGGTTTGTACATATTACTGCATACACAAACTACATACTACTGTTCTGGTGTATTCAAGAGTGGAATGGCAAAACCACCTTTGTATAATCTAAGCGTACCTACATGTTTCTACTTCATTTGCTCCGATACACATGATTTTATCTGTGACCTTAAACTTATAAATATACATGGCTACAAACAGTAAAGAATTTATTTTTCTTTGAAAAGTTTGTCATGAAGTAATGTTACGTGCTCCGCCGCTTTAACGCCATCTAATAACGTATTGTAGAACTAGTAGGTACAATTCACGCCATCTCTTGCAAATAAATTGGAACCACAAACCTATTTAAAAGGTTGTCTTGAAGGCAGAATACCTACCCAACTTGCACTTTCACGGATGTTCTCACATTTGCTAGTAGGTACTGAAGTCGTACGCTATAAAAGGCAGGTCATGTAACGATGTGTCAGTTTTAAATTAGAGTTCGAAGTCATGACGTGATACTGGAAATGAGTATTCATGTTAATAAAGCGTTGCGGAATTTATAATGTGTGTTTTACTAATAATTATATCATAATATTTCATAAATCTAATAATATTAATATTTTATTTTTAATATATATGCGGCCATTATATGTATATAAAATATACCCATGTATATTTTATCGACATATTATATTGACCGCATAGGTATAGTGCACACCTGGACCCAACTATTCACCAAAGAATATAAGAGCATTATCGGTACCACATATAAAAGTACTTTCGGTAAAGGTCTTGATGGCGCAAACAGTAAAAAAATAATAAATAGGTATAGCCGATAGTACTTTATTTATTTGATTTATTCATTCTTTATTGCACACAGAAATACATATTTATATAACAGATTAGATATATCATGTACCTACACAGGCGAGCTTAGCTCAACTATGAGTTCTCTTCCAACAAACCTTTATAAGTTCTTGCGCGATTTTTTCTTGGCATATTATGAATGCTATAATATATGAGAATCCAAAAGAGATCCAACGTGTATACTAATGTAAAATTTCCCCAATTGAAAGTGAACCTTATACTTTTGTGATAATGTTGAATATCTATAAAAGAAATTTGACAGATTGGGGTAGTTGGATGTGCTGGCGTCTGTACCTTAACCATTTTTTGCATGTCAGTACGACAAAACATGTGGAACTTAATTTAAAATTCTCCATCCATCTGTCTGTAGATATCCATATTTAATGCAAATTAAATAAATGTCTTTATGAATTCCCGTAATGTTACATACAAAAACAAAACAAAAATACAGCCGAATAGTAATTCAATTCCAAAAGAAGAAGGTTCTCATTCTTCGTTTGAAATTGAATTATTAAAGAAATTGGTGGAAGCTCTGTTATTTTCATGAATAAACTAAAACGTATATTTATTAAATTAAACTTATATTTACGTTTTAAAAAGGCGAGAGCGTACTTCAAAACTGTTTTACAAATAAAACTGCTTGGCCGTATCGCATAATCGCAAAATTCTACGACTGTTCACTTTTTCTTCAGAATTGCGCGGCTAACTTGAATTGACAGAATTTGAAATCCTTTTCCCAGTGAACTGCATTTGAAAGAAATACATAATTGTACCGAATATATTTTCTGGATAATTGCTATCTATATAAATAAGTCCTGACTGACTCATCAACGCCCAGCCCAAACCCTTGGACCTAGAAAGCTGAAATTTTGCACAAATGTTTGCTTTATAATGTAGACAAGGAATAAGGAAGGATTTTTCAAAATTCAACTCCTAAGGGGGTAAAACAGGGGCGCTAAGTTAGTATGAAACTTTGCCGTTTTTGAAGTTTAAGGCATAAAAATGGGTATTTGGCCTTCCAATTAAAAATAAAAAATCATGTATTTCAGGGTTTTTGGAAATTCCACCTCCAAGGGCGCAAAATAGGGGATGTAAGTTTATACTGACTGACTGACATATCAACGCACAGCCTATACGGCTGGAGTTAAAGACTTGAAATTTTGACAGAAGTACCTTTTATGACGTAGGCATCCACTAAAGAAGGATTTTTGAAAATTCTATCCCCAAGGGCGTTAAATTGGGGATGTAAGTTTATTTGAAAAATGTGAAACGTTTTAAGTTAACCGCATGAAAATTGGTACTTAGCATTTCAGTTAAAAATCAAAAATATATATTTCAGGATTTTTGGGAATTCCACCCCTTAGGGCGTAAAATAGAGGATGTAAGTTTGTATGAAAAATGCGACATTTTTGAAGTTATACCCATGAAAATTGGTATTTGGACTTTCAGTTAAAAATAAAAAAAATATTTATTTAATTTTTTAAATATTTATTTCATTTATAATTCTACCCCTAAGGGTGACAAATAGGGGATGTAAGTTTGTATGAAAAATGTGACAATTTTGAGGTAAACGCATGAAAATTGGTATATCGCCTTTCATTTTTAAAAATTATAAGTATACCTATATTTCAGGATTTTTGGAAATTCCACCCCTAAGGACGACTAGAATAGGCGATGTAAGTTTATATGAAAGTCTGTATTTTTTTAGTTAAACGCATGTAAATTGGTATTTGGTCTTTCAGTTAAAAATAAAGCAATCCAGGGAATAATTTGTTGTTAAAAAAAGGTAATCCAAAACTGATTCAATAGTTTGCCACCAACAATTTAAGCAAACTCAAATTTTAAAAAATTAGTTTCTTATGCCAAGTTGCTTAAAATGTCGTGGTCGTTGTAGTCTAAGTAAAGATTTAGCGTTTTATAAGATTTGAAACTTCTTTTTTTGGTAAATTTTATAACAAATTAAAATAACGACATTTTAGTCAAATTGGGATAAAAAACGAATTTATCTAAAATTTGAGTTAGCGTAGTATAAATTGTTGGTGTCGAGATGATCGCACCCAAAAAACATCATATTAATTTTACTGAGTTCACAATTTTGTAACTAGATGGCGCTAATGTCGTTTCAGATCGCGGTACTTAATTGGCATATCGGTTAAAATAAATAAATGCTTGAAATAAAAGGTAGTCCAAAACTGAATCAATAGATGATCGCCTAAATCTCACCCAAAATATATGCACACATCTTAATTTTACCGCTTTACACGTTTATATTTTTGTTAGTAGATGGCGTAAACATCGTTTGAGATCGCGCTATGGTTTCGTTCACAAAATGTCGCAACCTAATCTAATGGGAGTTACCTTTGTGATTAATGCAACGTTGATTATTATTTTACTTAATTTAACTTACTGACTATACTTAAGGACGATTGATATGTATTCTTTGATTTTTGCTTGATGGTATCGAGTCCTTTTTGTAAATAACAGTAGCAAAGTAATCTTTCATTTATTTCTTAGTAAGGTTATTTATAGGTTAGGTTTTATTCAATTTATATTGCTTATTTGTTTTAAAAGTTATATTTTTTAGATTAAGTTGAAGTAAGTAGTTACATTGGTCATCATTCAAAATTGTCGCGGACAAAGTCGCGGGCACCAGCTAGTCATATATATGTAGATGGATAAAATGTCAACGGCAAATGGAAATTCTATTACAGTTTACAAAATTATATTTAGATTTCTTTTGATTTAAAAATCGATTATATAACGTTTTAACCTGAATTCAATCGAAGAGATTAGTGTAGCCTAAATGTTATAGATTCTGAAGTAGATGTCCTTTAAGAACGTTGGCACTTGAACCATCAATATGTTACTTTATTTTCTGGCCGATTAGTTCATTAGTTAAGGCGCGTAGATGAAACTAACACACAAAAACCCACTTCCGAAATTTTAATATTATGGATTAAATTAAGTTCACCTAGTATTGCTTCTAGTCGGGGCCATTAATATACCTTTTTACTGATGTAAATTAAATTGGTGAGAAAATCTTTCTAGATGAAGTATTCTAATTTAAAAAAAATGTTAAAACAATCATAATAATATACGCTGTGTGGTGACGCACGTTGTATGGTGACGGCGAATAATATCACCCCATCTCATCCCGTGGGGGTCGTAGAAATCGTCCCGAGAGAATACCTACTAGGCAGCAGCGTTTTTCTGTGAACTATGACCATCAATCTGCGATCGCCAAGCCGTCTGCTAAGCAAGGCAATTATGGCATATCACCTTCATTGTTTAGGGACGCTTTTTATTTATTTATTTATTTATTTGTTCGGGAATACAAACGGTTACACACTTTTCTTAATAACTAAGTTATAGTTTATAGGATTTGTTAATGAGTAACCCACATCGTTATCCACATCTTAAGCAAAATAGTCTTAACATGGAACTACTTAACTAAGCACGAGTGAAGCTAGTGCTGAACATATTCAATTTAAGTAATGGCATTTATATAAAACAACATATATTTATTTATTTATTTAAAACTTTAGCACAACGATGTACAAGGCGGACTTAATGCCAGAGGCATTCTCTACCAGTCAACCTTAGGGTGATGCAGAGAAAAGCTTGGTAGGTGCACTATAGATTGTAATGTGTGAAGGTAAAAATCCTATACTAATATACAAGATGCGTACTTACATAAAATACATAAATACTTATTACATAAACTAATATATATTTATAAATAAATATAAGTATAAACATATATAAATATATACCTATATATGTATATAATATTAAAAATAACTATGAGAATACTATTGAGCTGATCCTGCCAAAAAAATTTTCATCAAATGCGCACGGGTTTTCTTTTTAAAAGAAAAACGACTCTTTGCCATCGTGATTTCCGTAGGAAGAGAGTTCCAGAGGAGAATGGACTGTACGAAAAAGGAAGAATGGATAGAATCAGTGCGATGAAGAGGACAATGAAGAAGACGGTTGTGAGTAGACCGAAGGTTTTTATTATGCTGAGTATGTAGATATTTAAATTGACAAGTTAAATATAGAGGAGAAGAAGGAGAATCTAATAAGGAGAACAGGGTGGTTAAGGCTCTTAAAGTTCTACGCTGGCGAATAGGCAACCACTTGAGCTGAGCTCGATAGCTACTCACATGGTCGTATTTACGAAGATTGAAAATGAATCGAATGCAGTTATTCAGAAGGCGGTCGAGTTTATTGAGGTGATCTGCATTCAGGTCAAAGTAACACACATCACCATAGTCAATTATAGGAAAGATTAAAGCCTGCACGAGCGTTACCTTTGTTTCTACAGGAAGAAAATTTTTGAGGCGATAGAGACATCGTAACACGTTTGTGACCCTCTGACTGATACTAGTAATTTGGTTCTGCCAAGAAATTGTTGTGTCGATGTGCAAGCCAAGATTTTTACATTTTTGCTAATAGGAATAGCTGAGTTATTAAATATTACCGGTGGTAAATTATCTGTATCAACCCGACACATCATACGTGAACTACCAACGATAATTGCTTGGCATTTTGCAGGGTTTACAATGAGTCCAAACCTATTAGACCAGTTTTTAATAACGTCTAAGTCCTGATTAATTTTGCCGATCGCCTCTGACAAATCATCTGTACTCGCCTGACTGTACAGCTGTAGGTCATCGGCATAAAGATGATACGCACTCTGAAGATCGTTTGTTAAGAGATTTATAAAGAGCGAGAATAAGAGAGGAGAGAGAATACCGCCTTGAGGCACACCAGTATCTAAATTACACCAGTTCGATGAGGCTTCACCGACGTGTACTGACTGCTGGCGTCCTCGAAGATATGAAGAAAACCATTCCAGCGCTTTGTCTGAGACCATAAGATGGGACAGGATTGATAAAAGGATATGGTGACTGACGGTATTAAAGGCGTTGGAGAAGTCAATCAAAATCATAACGGTGACTTTCGTGTCCTCCATGCCAGTCCTAACATCGCCAGTCACTTTGAGGAGTGCGGTGGTAGTACTGTGGCCAGGCCTAAACCCAGATTGTAGTGGGCTTAACAGATTGTTCGCAAGTATGTGACGTAAAAGCTGTTTATGCACACAGGACTCTAGGACTTTGGACAGAAAAGGAAGGATTGATATAGGACGGTAATGTACCGGGAGAGAAGGATGAGCAGTCTTGGGGAGAGGAAGGACATAGGCATGGCGCCACAGTGAGGGAAATGTTCCAGAGTCGATGGAGAAATTCACAATGTGACAAATCGCAGGAAGGAGGTGATCTAGTATTGCTGTGATCATCCGTCGACTGATACTATCGCAGCCAACCGCATTGGATTTGATAGAAAGGATTGTCTTTTTGATCTCATTCGAAGCAACTGGAGAAAAAGAAAATGAATTGATGTTAGGGCGCGTTAGACCATTGACGAAGGCGACTGTTTGAGATATGGTTAGGTGATCTTTAGATGAAGTGGTGGAGAAATGACGATTAAGATCATCTAAACCAATGGAACTTGGAAGGTCTAAATTTCGCGACTTGCCGATACCTAAAGTTCCTAGGAATTTCCAAATACCAGCAGGAGTTGACAAGGATATATTTTTCAAGATATGTTGGCGTTTAGCATTACGTATCATCTGATTACACCGATTCCTAGACCTCTTATACATGTTCCAATTAATGTCTGAACGCTCCTTTCTAAACTTTCGAAAAGCACGGTCCCTACTTCTCATCGCCATCTTCACCCCTGCGGTCATCCATGGTGCTGGAGGGCGCTTAAATTTCACTTTTTTAATCGGAGCATGAATATCATACAGTTTGATGATTGTGTCATTCAGCGTTCGGACCTTATCATCTATGGTAGTAGCTTCCTTCAAAGGCTGCCAATTAATTTCTGACGCATCCTTGCATAACTTTTCCGTATTAATCCTAGCAAAAGAACGGACGTGCAGCACCTTAGGTTTTGATTTAGGAGGTTTTAGGGTGTAGGATAGGAAGATGAGGTCATGATGGGAGAATCCAGGAGCATCATGTTGTCCATGAGAGGAAACCAAGGATGGGTTAGAGGTAAGGATTAGGTCAAGCCAAGTATCTTCGCCATTCATATTGCGGTGAGTAGCTTGGAGAGGCAGGACGTGTAAACTACTTGACTCAACAATATTTAGGAGTTTACGAGAGCGAGGGGAATTTTGGGCAAGGAGGTTGGTGTTAAAATCTCCCATGATAATGTGATGAGTATACTCTGAACCCAAAGATTCCAAAACCAATTCGAAATCGGTGAAATAGTCAGCATTTGGGGGACAATAAACCACGCCAATAATAGTTTTGGCCCCCTTGAGGGACACTTCGAGGAATAGAAATTCGGCAGCAACAGAATGATTGTTCAAAGAGGTGGAGAGGATCTTAAAAGTAAGGTCGCTTCTCAGATAAATTGCCACGCCGCCCCCTCCTTTACCGATTCGGTCATTCCGAATGAGAACGAAACCGGGTAAAGGGTACATTGTAGACAGTAGGTGAGTAGTATGAGGTAGTATATATATTTTTTTAATCTTACATGAGTCTATAAAAATCTAATTTTTCAGATCTATTTCTTTAATCTTCTGGAGTAAACAATTTCTAAACTTATTAGCAGACAGTGTGAACAGATCAAGGTCGGAGAAAAAAGTATTGTAATTACTGGCTATTCGACGCAGAGGAGCACGGACCCCGGCGTTAGTGCGACAAGAAGATACCGCAAAAAGCGGAAATCCACGCGCCTCCCGTCTCATAACAGTTCTTGGAACAATATAGCTTATCTTATTTGTTATTTCTGAGCAGTCATATCTATTGACACATAAGTCATAGAGAAACATGGTTTCTAGATAAAGGCGTCTTGTTCTCAAACTAAGAAATCCAACATCTTTCTTGCGGGCTTCTTGCTTTTGTTCAGCAATGGACGTAATTTGGCTAGCATGATTACTCATAATAGCTTCATATATCAATCATAAAAGCTTGTAACTAAATAACTAATCATTGTTTTAAAAAATGCAGAACCGACTTTAAATGTTCTGTATAACAGCTGATTTAAACAAAATATATGTGAAAGTATTCCTATTCCCTATTGAATCATAATCTGCCAGAGAAACGTGGTGAGAATCTCTTAAGGATCTTAGAAAATATATCGAACCTAATCAAGCAACCGCTATCATCTCAAGACATTATTGCTATTCACCGTGTTCCTCTAACAAACCCCAAGTTGGCCCGCACAAAAAAATTAAATGTAACAGTTTCTAGCCAGATAACCCGTGACAACTTTATAGCTGCAGCCCGCCTAAAGAAAGCTACTGAAGAGCTTATGATAGATGGTTCCCCGCAAAAAATTTATATAAACGAGCATCTGACGTTGCAGAACAAGAAGTTGTTTCGTGAGGCCAGAGAAGCTGCCAAAAAGAATGGATATCGATTTGTATGGATTAATCATGGTACCATTCTCGTTCGTGCAGATGTTCCCGAGCCAGCATTCGCCATCCGAACAGAATCAGATTTATCCAAAATTAAACCCGTTAAAGTCGACTGAAAATTAACATCCAACCTACGCCTAGCCTAAAAGTGAAAGGTTTGACCTTAAACCTCATTTGTTTTGTAGAATATCATATTAATTTACCACGCTATCTGTGTACCCTGGTTTTTTCATTACTCTGTGACGGTTTTATAAGTTACATTCTCGATTTAACTGCAAGCCGTTATTCTAAATATACCTCCTATTATTCGAAGATTCACAAAATACTATTAAATATAATTTATAAGCATTTTTATATTATACTAGTGATTTTTAAATACGGTATCAAGAATATAAGATTGCTTTGTATTGCTTTTCTGTGTCAATATATACAAATTGATTACTGCGTAACTCTGAACTCATCCTTATGGTTGTCAGATGCTTATAGTTTGTGTAATGTACTACATTGTATAGAAATCTTAGTCTTTCCAATATGGGTCTACCACTTATTCGATTGTGTAATGTATAAGTCATCAACAGTTACTACTACGAAACTTCTCAATAGTTTTAATAACTTAGGTTTATGCATTGTAACATTATGTTACGGGTTAATACACCACAAATATGTTCACATGACGTATATGTCGCTTTTACTTATTGCATTATATCTTGTTTCTAAATCTTGTTTTTATACTACTTTTTTATATACTGTTAGTAAATTGTATTTACACAATATTATAAGTAATGGATGCCCATAATTTAACGTTCTACTACCAAAATTGCCGTGGACTGCGTACGAAACTAAATACTCTATTCACGAATATTCTGTCCTTTTCGTACGACGTGATCATATTAACCGAAACTTGGCTTATACCGAATATCTCGGATACGGAGATCATTGATGATCGTTACTTAGTATTTAGATGTGACCGCGACCGCTGCATCTCGGGTAAGCATGATGGTGGTGGGGTTCTTATAGCCGTCTTACGCACGTTACGACCTATATGTAGAATGATGCGCCCTGTACATGCCGAGGTGGAACATGTTGTGGTACAACTGCCCGCATCGAGTCCGAAAAAATATCATATAATAAGTGCGGTATACATACCACCCCGAACGCAAGATGATGTATACATATCTCATCTTGACGCTTTGCAGGACGTTATTAGTGACCCTTGTATCGAAACATTCTACATTGTGGGTGATTATAATTTACCATGCATCAACTGGATGGACCATTGCGACCACGCTTATGTTACTCCTCAATCAACTAGTACAATAAGCAGTTACGTCAGTAATTTCATTTCTGTTTTAAACATACATCAGTACAACGTATTGAGAAACAGTCTAGGTCGTATACTAGACTTGTTCTTATCAAACAATGAATGTCACATTAAAATGTGTACATCCCTACTTCCACCCGACCCACATCACCCTCCTTTTACTGTTATGACGTCACTTACAACTAAATTCACGCCTATGGTTCGACATACGCAGTCCAAATACAACTTTTTCAAGGCGGATTATGACACAATTAATAGCGAACTTATGAAATTGGACTGGAACCTTTTACTTGTCGATCTTCCCGCCGAGCAATCTGTTGACGCTTTTTACGACATAATTTACAATATTATTAAATTAAATACCCCGTTGATACGCCCTAAAAACTCCAACTTTCCAATTTGGTTCACTCCTGCGTTAAGACGTATATTTTATTACAAAGAAAAGGCATGGGCTAAATGGAAAAAATACTGCAACATATCGGACTATGAAACTTTTTCTATCCGTCGCAGACATTTTAAGTCTGAGGCATGTAAGTGCTTCGATAGATATATCTCATCGGTCGAAGAGAGCATACCACTTAATGTTAAACACTTTTGGACATATGTCTCAAAGCGCAGGGGCAAGGTAAATATTCCTGCTCACATGTATCTCGGTAATATACATTCAAATAACCCAACAGAAATTTGTAACTTGTTCTCAACCTTTTTTACCTCAGTACATGAACCCACTCTCTTAAACCCAGCGAGTTGGCAACCATCTAGTTCATATACAGCCAATTGTTCCTACATTGCTGATATATATCTAACACCAGAAAATATATACAATGCTCTTAAAAAAATTGATGTGAATAAAGGAGCTGGGCCAGATGGTTTGCCGCCTATATTCTTAAAAAAAGTTTCTGATAGCATATATCTTCCTCTTTGTATCCTATTTAATAAATGTTTACGCGAAGGCACATTCCCTAAAATCTGGAAGACCGCATTTATTACGCCGGTATTTAAAAATGGTGACAAAAACTGCATTCAAAACTATCGTCCTATCTCTATCCTGCCCATATTATCCAAGCTTTTTGAGAGGCTTGTACATAGACATAAACTATACTCTCACTGCCATCAGATTATTATTCGTCAACAACATGGCTTTGTAAAGCGTCGGTCAACTGCCACGAATCTCATGATTTTTACTAACTATCTGTTCCAAAATATGGATACGCAAACTCAAGTCGACGCAGTGTACACCGATTTTCAAAAGGCCTTCGATAAAGTGGATCACAAATTGCTTCTGGACAAAATTGCCTTTAATGGCATACGTGGCAATTTACTCAGATGGTTCATGTCTTATATTTTTAATAGAACCCAAAAAATTGTAATAAACGGTTTCGAGTCCGATTCAGTAGTTGTCACTTCCGGAGTTCCACAAGGCTCAATTCTTGGCCCTCTATTGTTCACATTGTTCATCAATGATATTGCGGACTGCTTCAAGAACTCCCAATTTTTACTGTATGCGGACGATATCAAAATTTATAAAACATGCAAGAGTCCTGAAGATTGTTTATTACTACAGCACGATCTTGACAAACTCTCTCAGTATTGTTCCAATAATAAACTATTGCTAAGCCTGCCAAAATGTAAAGCCATAACTTACACAAAAAATAAAAATATCATAAGTTTTTATTACAGTTTACAGGGCATCATTTTACAAAAAGTCAACTCTATTCGAGACCTGGGGGTTACACTAGACACAAAACTACACCTCAATAACCACATTGATAACATTATTAACAAAGCATATCAGATGTATGGCTTTGTAATGAGATCGTCTAGGGATTTTAAGAGGCCTCGGACATTTTTGACTTTATACCAAACTTTAGTCCGCTCCCAATTAGAGTACGCAGTCCCGGTATGGTGTCCTTTCTACGACATTTACATAAATAGATTGGAAATGATCCAAAAAAAATTTCTACGTTCTATGCATTTCCGTTGTATCCGATCGAAGCTACCGTATTTACAACTACTTAATAGGTATAAACTCTTATGCATGGAGTCCAGAAGAAAACTACTAATGTGTATGATGCTTTATGGATTTTGTAACAATATGTATGATTGCACTGACATCACAAATCAATTATGTTACAGTGTACCTAGAACGGTTATACGGCGAGAGGTGCGCGTGCCCCGGCTGTTTTACACTGCACGCTGCAGAAGTAACGCCGGCGCACGGGCGCCTCTCCAACGCCTAGTAGAAACATATAACACACACTTCTTTAAGTTAGATATTTTTTCACTTTCCAAGTCAAAATTTAAAATAATGGCCATTGATTTATTAAAATAAAATATCAAGATTACCTTATCACGCTCTTAATTAAATCGCGCGAGTATTCTTAAATACGCACTTAACATTATTTCGCGGACATTGGTGTGGGTTACACGTTTACTACGGTCTTTACATATCTGCTTAAAATTATGTATTAATGTGTAACTGTTTGATGTCCCAATAAAACAAAATAAAATATAAAAATAAAAAAATAATTTACAATATCGTTCCATCACCAAAGGAGAAATCACGTAACATATAAATATAATGTATACATAACAAAGATACGGTTTGACGGGCCAGTTGGTATGGTTGGTAGATACATGCCTTTCACGCCGCAAGTCGTCAGTTCGATTCCCACTCAGAACAAATATTTGTGTGGATGAACATGTCTGTTTGTACTGACGCTGGATGTAAATATCTATATAACCATGTATTTACAAAAGGAAAGTAATATATATAATATACCAATTAACTGGTTTCCATAGTACAAGCTCTGCTTAGTTTGGATTCAGATGGCCGTGTGTGAGTAACGTCCCAGGATATTATTAATTTTTAATAAAACACCGCCTTTTTTGAAATTGGTAATTAACAAGAATTCGACTGACGATGTACTATTGCTTACATAACACGTTACGGGTAACATATTAATTCGACTGGTGAAGTACTGTTACTTACAGAACACGTTGCAGGTAAAATATTAATTCCACTGCCGAAGTAGTGCTACTTGCAGAACGCGTTGCAGGTAAAATATTAATCGACTGCTGAAGTACTGCTGCTTACAGAATACCTTCCAGTTAACATATTAATTCGACTGACGAAGTACTGCTGCTTACAGAACACGTTTGAGGTACTCGTAACATATTAATTCGACCGGCGAAGTACTGCAGCTTACAGAACACGTTTGAGCCGTTTGAGGTAAGCGTAACATATTAATGCGACTGGTGAAGTACTGCTACTTACAGAACACGTTTGAGGTACTCATAAATATTAATTCAACCGGCGAAGTACTGCAGCTTACAGAACACGTTTGAGCCGTTTGAGGTAAGCGTAACATATTCATTCGACTGGTGAAGTACTGCTACTTACAGAACACGTTGCAGATCACATATTAATTCCACTGGCGAAGTACTGCTGCTTACAGAACACGTTGCAAGTAAAATATTAATTCGACTGGCGAAGTACTGCAGCTTATAGAACACGTCACAGGTAACATATTAATGTTATTAATATGTTGATGTTGTGGTCTTGCGCATGACCAAGGTCACTCAGCAGGTGGGGTGAACAGTAAGTAACGCGTGGGTGTCACCATATGTGTTGTTAAAGTCATAGGCTACGGTGACTATAACAAACCATAGAGCGTATTACGAGTATCAAGTATTATTAAATACTTACAATATATTCAGTTCTACCAGAGAATATAAACAGTAGCACATATTTTGTGTTTAATAACATTGCAATATCTGCCCAACTATCTTTTAGATTAAAAATCCTAATAATTTACAGTTAAATTGAAAAATTATATTTATTTATACAATTCTCGTCTCACTGTGTTTGTTACTAAACTCCTCCGAAACGGCTTGGTGAACTTTAGACTATATTGACAATAAAATTAATACATACTTATAATATTTACCATGAAATGAATACCTTTGATTCCCACAGATGTGCCGATTTAATTCAACCGCGTTTAATTTCTAATTAGATTGGCATTCGCAATGACATCCAAAATGTCACAAGGCCGATCGATGTCTGTTTGTGGCTTAGGTTTGGGTGTTTTTCACACGGACTGTTATACGTGGCATGTTCTCGGGTGGATGTTTAGTTCGTAGTAGTTGAATCCAGTTTGTTTGTGTTGGCTACATACGGACTAACCAAAAATATCGTACACTCATATTGTTTTTGTACAATTTGTTTTTTATTAGTTATCACAATTAGTGATAATTTCAAATAAATTAGTAAATTTAAGAAAGTAAAATTAATTAGAAAAATGAGTAGTTGGCGTTTTGTTATTTTTATTTATTATATCTGCCATTTTCCACAGCGCTCCATTACCCTTTCAGTCATTTACCAAATCTCCACAAACAATAAGTTATATTTTTCTTAATTACCAATATATTCGCCAATAATAATTTATATGGATAAAAACGTTTCCCGGGTCAGCTAGTAAATTATATTTATTTTATAATTTAGTTTGTATAAATATATACATTTATCTGTTAGAGGCCTAATCGAAAATTCTATAAGGTTATACTTTTTTGTTTAATTTCGACTAAATTGTATCGCACAACTGTACAAGAAACCAAAAATTGTGTCGTACAGACGCCAGCACATCAAGCTACCCCAATCTGTCAAATTTCCCCAATTGAAAGTGAACGTTTTGCTTATGCGTTAAAGTTGAAAATCTATAAAAGAAATTTGACAGATTGGGGTAGCTGGATGTGCTGGCGTCTGTACATACGAGGGCTGACACATTTTTAGATACTATACTCTTTGAAAAATTAGGTGTCCACTACTGAAAGTTCTTTTCTCTTTGATGGGAAGGTTCGTTCAATGGTATTTGTCCAGTATTTATGCAGCCGCAGGTAACAAAAATGAACCATTAGGAATACGTAGGTAATGCAGCGTCCGTCTGAGTGGTAGAGGTCAGCGCGAGACTGCACCGCTGCGCATGTGTGTGTGTTGAGTGAAATCGGGCGATGCACCGGGTGGCTGTGTGCGTGTGCCGGTCGCGGCGCGGCGCAGCCTCCATGCGTCTGCGGCCAGTCTAGACACCCTCCCGCCCCGCGCCGCCCCTCGATCCCCGCTGTGGTTAGGACTACTTGGTAACAGTTTTATTTGGTCACAATCTCAACGTTTAATCGCCTTTTTTTTAATTAGGACTTAAATGCGATTGATTGTCTTGCTTAATACTAAGTAAATAAGGGGCAAGATGGGAATAAATAGCTCGCAAATAAGAGAAAATAGAATTTAAAGCTCTGGTTCTCATATTATTATATATTTGTTATAAATACTTTAAGTCGGACAACGTGTAAAAGCTGTAGTAAACCAGGTAGTCTGTAGCGGGTTTTGACTGACTTTTACAATACGATTGTTATTACTTGTAAGGAAGTATTGTACCATTTATATTATTATTATTTTTAATCCTATTCTTAAATAGGAAAATAGAATTGAGTAATATCTCAGGTACCCACCTTTTCTGCTAGTATTCTAGCTTACTTACTTATCGTAAGGGTATTGCTTACCTCAGTGTCAGATTTGATGAAGCCGCCCAGTAGGCCTTTGAAATGGCTTAACGGCTATTGTCTAATGACCACAACCGGGACCGAAAGTTTAATGTATCCTTCGAAGCACGGAGACATTCAGAAATTAAATCACTTTGGTGGTCGGTGGACGAACCGGTGAGAGCATCTAGCTCTGAACGCCTATTCTAGCTTTGGCGTCTAGTGTGAAGAGGGGGGCATATATACACAACTGAGGAGAGGTCAGGATCAGAACTGATTTATTTCGACGAGTCATGGGGCTGTAACACGAGCTACTGCTGACTCTGAACTGCTAATGAAAACTTTATTCTCTTCGGAAAAAATCTCTTTTGGCACCGTTTTGAGAATCATCCTTGGATTGAATATGCTACCGCTAGACCTACAAGATAACCTCTGTACTTAAATATGGAAGATAATTAAACATTAATGGAGCATTAGCCACTAGCCAGAGCGACAAATTTTTAATGGCTCTGTGTTTTATGCTACCTCGTTTCATGTATCTTCTTGATATTTTATTCACAAACAGAATAAACATAGATTTAAAAATAAACATTCGTAAATAATAATAATGTCTTTCTACCCGTATTTCAGCCACGGCGGCCAGTCTCAATGGAGATTAGCCATTTGCGCGAGACATTATAGTGGACAAGTGTGTGCGCACTTTCTATTCCATCACCCTCATGAACCGATGCGACGCCTAGCGACTCGACCGTAAAGAGGTCAGGTACAGGACCGACGGCTTTATGTGCTCTCCAAGGCGCAGGAGTATTATACCGCCAACTCCCAGACTTCGGGTTGATGCTGAGAAAATTTTCTTTTTGCAGAAAATTCCCAAAATCACTTTTGGCCCGACCCGGGATTTCAACCCAGGACCTCGTTCACTGCGGGTAAACACGCTACCGCTAGACCAATAAGGCAGGCAATATTCGTAAATATCATGATCATGAAATTAATCACACTAATATTATAAAGGCGAAAGTTTATGAGTGTGTATATGATACTTCTTCACGTCTAAACGGCTGGAGCAATTTTAATAAAATTTGGTATGGAGTTAGCTGACACTTTAGATTAACACAAAGGCTATAATTTATAATATTTAACGCGGATAAAACCGCGGGGCACAGCTAGTAATATATAAGAGAAAAACACATCCAAAAAGTCTACCTAAGAGCAACATTGTTGCGTAGTCTTTTTTGTCTGTGAACGTGAAGTGATTCTGTTTGTTTTTTATATATAGCTACCTACGCTATAATTACTGAGACTCCGAACATAAAGTGTTGATTATATTATGCGGTTGTTTCTACCGAATTTACGAGCGCAATTAAAATCGGTGGCAACACGTAAATAATTTATTATTGGTGGAGATTACTTTGGTATTATTTCGTTTACAATTGTGGCGCGTAGGCCCAGACTACCGTGACGCGTTTATTATAATTGTTAACGAAGACTGCTTCATTTGTCTTGCGGTGTGATGTAGCTGAATCATCTATGAGGTCTCGGATTCGAATGCTGCCTCAGGCCAAAAGCTGTTACAGGCATTTTCACTATAATAATCGAATTTGGGCATTGAAATCGTTACTTCCTTTAAGGAGCTTATATTAAATGAGTTCCATTAAAAATTTTCATTTGCATTTGCACCATGTACAAATATACACTATTCGTGGAGAGCGTAGAAATAATTCCGAGGGAATACCTACCAGATACGGGCATCAGCGTTTTTCTGTGAACTATATAATACATCATATCTAGGGACAATGTTACACAGATTATCCTAGCCCCAAACTAAGCAAAGCTTGTACTATGGGTACCAGGCGACGATATACATACTTATATAGATAGATAAATACTTAAATACATAGAAAACATTCATGACTCGGAAACAAATATTCGTGATCATCAAACAAATATTTGCACCTACCGGGATTCGAACCCAGGACCACCAGCTTCGTAGGCAGGAGCACTACCAACTAGGTTACGGTGACCGTCAACTATAGCCATCCAACTGTGATCGCCAACCCGTCTGCCAAGCGTGGCGATTGTGGCATATCCCGCCATTCTTTGGGGAGGCTTTGTCCAGCAGTGGACGTAATTTGGCAGAAATGATGATAATGATGACACATACACAAGGTGTAACATAAATAGTGGATGAAACTTAAGTAGTTTAAATTGCATATGAAACTAAACAACGTATAGCACATTGACTATGATGCATCGGTTAAGATAGTCACTTAACCACATCGTGTCCCGGATTGGATTCCCGCACAGGACAACTTTTTATAGAATCCGTAAGTGCTTGGTGTCCATTATTTATATGTTTTTAAAGAGCCCCGCGACGCAGGAATTCATTACCCTATAACGACGTTTACTTTAATTTAATTATTTATTTTTCTTAGGAAGACCAACAGCTTTCAGCGACATTTTTGCTTTATATGTTATACGTGACAGAGAGCCATTAATAGGTCTCCACGCATAAACATTCTTTAAAATAAAGAAATAGATTAAATAATAAATAAATAAGAAATAGATAAAATTTTCTAATAAGAATAACAGTCAGCTCAATACTGAAGTACATAGTACAGTTAACAAATCTAATTAAAGCAAGTCAATTGAATGTTATTAATTCAATATTTAAGAATTCACGTACACTTTACGCCTCAGAATCACTTCGTAAAGAGACTTTGAGATTTTATTTTGAGATTTAAGAGCCCTGGCAAGGTTTAAAGGAACCGGAACAGATTATTGAAAGGTGGAAAGGAAATTTAATGGATATCGCGCGCGCGGAAGTCGTCCTAGATAACCTGCGGTGTACACTATCTTATTGGTAGACAATATGGGTATGACCATATTGTCCACCAATAAGTTAGTCATTCCCTTTAGAATAAAAAAAATGTATCTATGGAATATTGGAATAAGGCATGAAATATAATTGAAAAGCTATCGATTAAAACACAAACTTATATAGATAATTACACCCAGACTCAGGAAAAATAGACGTGTTCATGCACAAAAATATCAGTCCTGAGTGAGAATCGAACCCTCGACCTGCGGCGTGAAAGGCAAGCATGTACCATCTACGCCAACCTAAGTTATTGTTTGCCACTAGGATCGTTTTGTTTACCCTTAACCGGTTATAGCGTATGTTCATAGTTCATGGATTTTAGCTCTTTAGCTTTTAGCTATACCACAAATTAGAGTTTAAAAAGGGGTGGTTACTAAAATATCATTGTCCGATAAAGAGTTAAGAGCAGGTCCTACCCCATGATGCATTAAAAATATAAAAATGGATAGTCTCTTTCTATGCAATTTTGTAAGGTATAACAATATATACAAGTGAACAAGAAAAGTATAATTATAGGATTAAAGGATTATATTTCAAATTAATAATCTTAATTTGAAATATTATGGTTATCCTTTAATTATACTTTTCTTGTTCACTTATATATACCTGTTATACATTACAAAATTGCATAGGAGGAGACTATCCATTTTTATATTTTTATAGACATTTTAGTGCATGACTCCGCATGAATTAAGTCAAAGTAGATGTAGCCAGCATATATCAAATTAAAACTTTAATTAGAACAGAAAAAAGCTACACCAGCCTCCGATAAAATAAGAAAAAAATATATTGACATGTGACCAAAAGTCCCAAATATTTTATTCCTTTAGAAACTTTTAATAAGCCGAATCGTATTTAAAACTGGACTAAAGATTAAAGTTGCATGCTCAAATACCCAAACTGGTTAATTCTCGATTTGAACTTAAAACGTTTCAGCGGTGCAACATTGTTGCAGGGGCCGAAAATGTTGCAGATATCTTGCTTCCCCTGCATCGCTCGATACAAAATCATTCCATAAAGCGTGTAACTGCCGGAGAACAATTCTGACTCGTTGAATAAAAACCTTCATGCCAATTTTCATTCGCATACCAGTCAAGTATTTGAAGAAATTAACTAAACGGTTTTCGGTCACCCCATGCACCATCTAAGTTCCTTGGTAATCACAGCAGTCAAATACATTACAATCATCCTCTCCGGTAAGCACCGTCTTTCCCGGACCGTCTTAGACGATCCGTATGTAGATATTAAGTCTTCAGTCTATTCTCCAAAAACCCTATAGATACCGTTTCGATAGGATATACGACAAGAGTGGTGTGTTCGTAAGCTATTTATACTAAAAACAACCTTGCTGTGTGGTGACGGCGGCATATCAGAATATCATCACCCCATCTCAACCTGTGGGGGGCGAAGAAGTCAACCTGAGGGAATATCTACCAGAGGACGCATAGCAGCTACAGTTCAGCTACGTTCAGTTCTATGAACATCTTACTGCGATCGCCAACCCGTCTGCCAAGCGTGGCGATTATGGCATATCCTCCAAGATGATTCTTGGGGAGGCATTTGTCCAGCTGTCGACTTCTTATAGCTATTATGATGATGATGATGAAAAACAGCCTTATTAGTAGGTACACAAGGAAATTCTTGTTTCAATCGAGCACAAAAGACTGGTCCACCACAGAGTTTACAGAATCAAATTACCATTATATTTTACAAAATGTTTTTTCCCATAATAAGATATCTCAGTTCCACGTAATCTGAAGGAAAGATACAGCTTTAGAAACCAAAGTTCGTTGTCTTCGTTATCATATGTATTATCTAAATTATTATTAGTAACTATGATATGATGTACATGTACTCGATTATGTAATTATATTATTATAATTAAATACGTAGAAGTACCCTAAACCGGCGAGCATGGTGTGCAAGGATCGTGACAAATGGAAGTCCGTTGTCTCTGCCTACCCCTCTGGGAAACAGGCGTGAGTCTATGTATGTATGTATGTATGTACGTAGAATATTATCTTAATTATATATTATGCATTGATTAATAATTAATAATATAATAATAATTTTAATAATATATATATATATGTTTTTTTAAGTTAAATTAAACAAAAATGTTTAAACAGGGTTGTGAAAATTGGTTTTTTATTTGATAGGCGAAATGCCTACGCATGCCACCCGAAAAAATTGTCTGCGGGAGGCTATTTCGGACTCGCACCGGCTGAACCTACCAGCCGTGGGTTCTCTTGGCGTCTCCTGGAGAACCCCCGGGAACGCGGGATTGCTGATCCGTTGCACGTCATGTCCCACATGGTGTGGGACAAGTGCCCTGAAGGGTTATTAACCTAAATGGTAAAAGTCATTATTAATATCCTGGGACATAAATAATATGCTTGGACATTATTTTACACACGGCCATCTGATCCCAAACTAAGCAAAGCTTGTACTATGGAAACCAGATAACTGATATACTACATATACATTGTTTTTGTAAATAGATACTTATATAGATAATTACACCGAGAATCAGGATAAACAGACATGTTCATGCACACAAATATTTGTCCTGGGTGGGAATCGAACCCACGACCTCCGGCGTGAAAAGCAAGCATTTGTCAACCACGCCAACAGGCCCGTTTTTGTACTACTCATTCTCACATTTGCAATTTCTTGTAGTAATAAAGATTTTTGTATTTTGTCTCAAGACTTACTAGTATCCTACCTAGAAAAAATATTAGAATTGTTTGCTACTACAGCGCTTGTAAGAGACAGTATACAAGTTAGCTCTCCTGATCCTAAACTCACACTCGTTCTATCCTACATAACCCAGAGGTATACGAGAATGAGTCGGTGATCATCACAGACACTTAGGTTAAGCAGCTTGCTACTCCAGCACCTTTTAAGGGACAGCATTCTAGGCAGAGAATACATCCTGATGCACCTAGTTTCTGGATTATGTAGGATAGAGCGAAATCAATACGAGAATGAGACAGTACTCATCAGACTCTTGTAAATCCGCTTGCAACTACCACACTTTATAAAGGACAGCATTCTAGTTAGAGAATACATCCTGATGCTCCAAGTAGAAGTAGTCACCCTAGCCTAGTTGGTAGTGCTCCTGCCTACGAAGCTGGTGGTCCTGGGTTCGAATCCCGGTCAGTGCAAATATTTGTGTGATGAGCACGAATATTTGTTTCTGAGTCATGGATGTTTTCTATGTATATAAGTATTTATCTATCTATATAAGTATGTATATCGTCGCCTAGTACCCATAGTACAAGCTTTGCTTAGTTTGGGGCTAGGATGATCTTTAACATTGTCCCTAGATATTATAGATAGATATTATTATCTGGGTTTGGACGATACAGTGACATTTATTCATGTCGATTCTTATTCAGAAACGTGGTAAATGTCAACGCTGATTGCAAACCCAACTCAAGGCCGGAGTTTCTTATGTAGTCAAGCATGCTTATCTACCAGATTTATGGTGTAAAATTTTCAACACAGTAGTTTGTGGTGGTGAACCTTGCACTTATACACGAAGCACTCTGTTCGGAGTATTGCATTAAAGAAGGCGCGCCACTACAATGTTGCAGTACCTGTATTTATAAATAGACTGAAGGTACAGTCGAAGATACGAGCGGCCACCTGCCGAGGGCGGCTAGCCAGCAGTCTGCTCGGATTAACGCCCGAATACATTTTCTTGCGATAACTTGATGTAAACTTGTTTTTATCCTGTTATAAAAGGTATGTAGTTATGTGTTGAAATATAATTAGTCTTGTTATCGTTTTAAAACATTATTTACGTATTTATGCTTCAAAATACTTATATTTCAATACCTAACTTATGAAACATTAAATTTTTATATTCTTTTATTGCATTATTCGCAATGCAAAGCGTAAATCTTAACTCAAAACTTGGACATATTCATATTTATTGTATGGCAAGGATCGAAACCAACAACCTCTACTAATCCGGGGTAGACGCTCTGCTGTTAGGCTACGATTTATACACTTCGGCGAATTGATTTAAAACTCCCTTCCAAGACCATTGCGGAGTCTTTTTACAGTGGAAGTCCACAAGTTGGCGGTTTTCTTTCATACACACAACTTACAGTTCACCGGAAAATTGTGTCGGCGAGGGCTCAAATCATCTAGCAAATAAGATTCCAACTACCTAATAGTAGTTATGTAGTTTAATAGTCTTATTTGCTAGATAGCGCGTGTTGCTGGAACCGCGCCTGAGGCCACCTCGAGCCTCGATTCAGGGCAGTTAGTGCCGTTGAGATGCATGTGGGGGTTGTTTTTTTATAGGTACCTTTTGTGCAACTGTCATTCTATGTAAATGCGGGCCTCTTTTATAATTGAGGGCCAGAGAAGGCATTTCATCGTTAGAAATTCGAACAAGAGGTCTTATAGAACGATGGTGTTCGCGACGCGTTAGAGATCTTACTCTGGGCCTGCGAGAACGATATATCGGATAGTGTACAATGTCACGAGATTTATTATAACCAATTACATTCTATACATATATAGAAAGTCATTGGTTATAACCTTTAATTGTTCTGGGTTAGTAGTGATATATAGTCCAGACTGTCTAAGATATTTCTGGGACGACTGAACGATCAGGGTGTATTTGACTACAGCAACCACTAAGGGACTTGAATAGTAAATGACTGAATCGATAAAGCGTTTAGATACTGATTTCATCCAATGCTTGAAGTTAGGCAATTGGAAATCAGCTTGAACATATTTATTATGAATGTACCTGCCAGGGGGCGCCCATGTCGCATGAACTGTTTTTGAAGCATTTGGTTTCATAAACCTAGTAGGGTCTTGTGCGAGCATCGGTAAGCAACACAACATAGCGTAAGTCATAATGGGTCGAATGCACGCAATACGAGCATTCTAATATTCATTAGCACATCATTACATGCTCTCTATTCCAAAGTAGTTACGACCTTATAAAAGCTGTAATTCGATTCGGATGTGCATCGCCTTCGCTTAAGTTTAAAAAAAATAAAACGGTTTTTATTCACATAGATTTTAAAATGTATTACTAACTAACTATATTATGAATTCTAGGTACAAATAGATTACTAGATCGTGACTTATATTTGATGATATCGAATTATAATTTAATTTATGATAGTAATGGTTTAAATAGTTAAATAGCTATTATATATATTATATTCAAATTGGTTATTTATGCGAGTATGTTTTAGATTTATTTTATTACTACCTACATCTTGTCTAAATGGTTCTGTATATATCAAGGTAAAAATTCTATATTATACAGATTTAAAATAGGACACTAGAATAAAAAAATACGGTATTCAGTATCGAAAAGCTTAGCCTGGTGTATAAACTTAAACTTAATAATATAAACTTAAAGCGAATGTTATCGGACGCAACATAATAATATTATAATAATTATCCTGGGACATTATTTACACACGGCCATCTGATCCCAGACTAAGCAGAGCTTGTACTATGGAAACCAGATAGCTGGTATACTACATATACTTACTACTTTTATTTTTTAAATACATACTTATTTATATAGATAATTACAAACAGAGATGTTCATGCACACAAATATCTGTCCTGGGTGGCAATCGAACCCACGACCTGCGGCGTGAAAAGCAAGCAATTACCAACTACGTCAACCAGCTCGTCATTTGGTTTTCGTAACATTTGAATTCGTGTTATTCTCATCATATCCAAGATCTCTAGTTTCTAAAATAATAGTTGAGCCATCGTGTAGTTTAAAACACACTATCACGTAAGTTATAGCTACACAAAAAATACCTGCGGATCCGATGAAAATAGTCGGAGACGTCGATTAATTCTAAATTACGTCACGTAATCGTCGATTGTGTCGGGAGCCCCGTTTTGGTGTCTGAATAAATATGTGAAAGCGGTCGGCGAGCATACGACCTCCTGGAACAGACGTCTAGACACATAGTCATAGTCTAAATACGTGGCTGTTAACCCTTCGCGCAGCACGTTGTGTCTACTAGATCCCAGCAAAACTATAAACCGTGTAGTTTAAAAAGAAACTTTAAGTTGGCATTATTATATCTTCGTACCTTAGTGAGCTTAAATAGGGTAGGGAGTCCATATTTGTTTGCGAACACACTTGTGCATCTTGTAATGCGTATACCTCATATAGATGAGTAGTTTTTTCTAAGATTGGCCGCACTGACGAAGAGTTACATTGCAGTTTAGAGTAGCTGGAACTCCAGCTACACACTGGCTGTTGGACAATAATAGTCCTGTTTTAATCATAGCGTTGTTAACGCGGCAAAGACACGCGTGAAGTGTATTTATTAGTGTCGTATAAACTCCAAGTAGTAAAACTTCTATAGTTAACCTGTATTTGAAACCTCTATTGATACTAATTTCAAAACGAATGGGGTTCAAATTTTGACGCATAATTCAGGATGTGACCTTGGTTCACTCTTAATCGTGTACAGAGAGCGTACAGTATTATAAATATGACATAATTTTTTTATGTATAAAGTAAATTATTAGTAGAGATAGGGCACAGGGTTTATTCGCTCAAAGAGCAGGCCGACTGGGGAAGTACCTCCACCATACAGAAGACATTCCATAATAATAACATTAATAATTTAATGATGTGTTTCTGAGTGTTTGTAAGGTCGCCAGATGTCATAGGGGTTGGGAAGGGTCAGCAACAATTGTTTGCGGACTCATTTCAAGGCCAGGAACGCACCCGCGACTCCTTGGTGTTGCGAGTGTCCATAGGCGGCGGTGACCACTTACCATCAGGTGACCCACATGATCATTTGTCGCCCTCTTATAAAAAAAAACTCTCATATATATTATAAAACAGACTATTACATAAAACTCGGACATTCCCATATGGATCCACATCAGGAGGGTACGAAGACATTTAAATAAGATGTAGGACCAAATAAATGAAGAATTATCAAAATATCCACATGAATATCGACTGGCTATCAGTAAATCGATTGCACAACGTGACCGTTGCCGTGTGTGTATTCTCTGCCTTGTTGCTAGTTGTGTTTATTATTGTTTTGTCTTCGTTACTGTGTTGTTTTGACAAGTTTACACGTGGAACTGACAAAGGAATCAAACTGAGACTAAACAACTACATCGTAAGTTTATTTTGACTTTATTCTTTTTATTATAATTACAACGGTCCATTATTAGGAATGAAATATTATTTTAAGCAAGGCATATAGTGGGATAAATTTCTGATTCATGAATGCACGTCTGGCGCAGTGTTTAAGGTACAATATTGTCGGTTTCGATGCCCATATAGGAGACCTATTTGTATGAGCCCTAAATAGTTCTTCTCAGTCGAGCCTGCCCCGGTAATCGAGAATTCATTTCAGTAATGCGGACGTTGTTCTTTAAATAATAATGAATTCAGTGGATGATGATTAAATGTCCCCGTACGGTATAATTGGCAGTATGGCCGACCGTAGATGGTGAGGGTTCAAATCCTGGGTTGGGCCAAAAAGTGTTATTAGGATTTTCCTCGCAAGAAGAATACCTAGTAACCATCCGGAGTCTAGAAGCTGGCGATGCTATACGACCGTTCCTCGGAAATTACGTAAAGCTGTTGATTCTGTACATGATCTCTCTCCGGTCGTGTCGAATTGCCGTCGCGTCGGATTATGAGAGTGAGAGAGTAGAGGGTGTGTTGTGTTTGCGCTTACACACCTGCAGTCTAGTTGGCTATTCTCCGTTAAGATTGTCCGCTGCAGGTTAGAAGCACTATTCTATTATCTAATAGGTTAATACGAATGTTTACGGTCTGAGTGACCCCTCACGGTGAAGGATGTAACCTTTATACACGTAATGCACGGAAGGTTAAACAGGCGGGCTTTCCCCCGCCGCAAAAACGTTGATGATTGGGTGTGTGCGTCATTCCATTGCAACAAGTAATAAAACACCTAGTTACAATCAAATCCAATTGGAGTGATTGCGTAAGTGTCCGCGATCCAGTCTAGACGGTTTCGCATTTTTTTTGCATAGTAAAAACAGAAGCGTGCTACGTCGAAACTGCAGTCGCAAATTAAATAATTGTTTAATGAATTTCTTGCGCTAAAATTACAGCACGTGAAAGAAAACAACTGTTTAATTTACAGCCAAATTAAGTTAATGTTTGTATAAATATTACATTTGAGTTGTTTCGCTCGTCACACTTCTTGCATCCGCAACAATGCATTTAAGTATAATTAAGAATGAGTTCGATGAAATGTGCCAAAAAAAAATATGAAACATTAACATCATGGATGGTCCAACTCCTAAACTAAAGGTCGTGGGTTCGATCGCCTCACAGGACAAATCTTTGAGCACGATTATTTGTTCTGTGTCTGGGTGTTATTTATCTATAGATAATGTATATTTATTTAGAAATATATATTAGTATGTTTATCAGTTGTCTGGCTGGCATGCTAATAAGGTTAAAGAACAGATATCAGGTCTATTATTTGCACAAACACACAGGACTAGAATTGTGAGAGTCCTACTTGCTATTGGTTAGTTTTAAAGAAACAAGAACCTGGTAGACTACCCTACCTGCTAAGTATTTTTAATGTAATAATAATAATAATATCCTGGGACATTACTCAAATGGACATCTGATCCCTAACCAAGCAGTGCTTGTACTTGAAACCAGCTAACTGATATACTACTTTTCTTTTGTAAATACATACTTAATAACATAGGTAAATAATTACACCCAGACTCAGGACAAACAGACATTTATTTACAACCACACAAATATAGGCACCGTATTTACCAACCACGCCAACTCGCCCCTAAAAAGAAAGCAAAATAACTATTCAATTTCTATTGTACCTAATTTTTTAAATTTATACTACCTAAATATAATTCATGCAGATGTTTTTTTGTATGTTATTGTAATAGAACAACACAAGGCCATTCCTTTTTTGAATTATTTTGAAATTATAAATTAAAAAGAAGCCTATGAGCGTAGTATGCAATCTTAAAAGGTTGATAAAAAGAACTAATTAAGACAACAATTAGGTGCAGACAAGCGCTTTCTCTTTTTTGTGTTGGATAATAGTAAATAGACTACCCTCTCAACAATACTTCGTAAAGTGTATCTGTTCGTTCGATATTTTTCGCAACGTAGCCTATTGTTTCGGTTAAGTGCTAAGTGGTGCTACAGTACGGCTTACCGACGTCCTCCAGACTGAGACGCGACACGACGTAATCGCGACCTTGACGGCCGACGCGCACTTGTCACCATTACTTACAATATGCGTTCATTTGTTTTTGTTTCACTTTTCTTTTGAGCTTTTGAACACAACAAGTATAGGCGAGCATGCATATGTTGTGACGTAGTGCCGGCAATTAGTAAAACATATTCAAATATACTGATGCCTTTTTGTTATAAAGCAAGTGAAGTGAAGAATATAAACTACATTTGGAAGTAGTCTATTAAGTTTGTAAAACTCATAACATAGCAGGTACCTGATTCGTTGATGATGATTCATCTATTTCCTTTATCGTTTGTTGTACAGACGCCAGCACATCAAGCTACCCCAATCTGTCAAATTTGCCCAATTGAAAGTGAACTTTATGCTTATGTGATAATGTTGAAAATCTATATCAAAGAAATTTGACAGATTAGGATGTGCTGGCGTCTGTACATAGATTTCAAAAAAGTGATATTATTGTGTTTTCAAAGTTTCATAATATAGTCTGAAATGGAACACGTAAATCCACACAAATCTGATTTAGACTTTAATCAAGAATGGAACACTGATTCTGGCTATAATTTATATGTGCCGATATGCTAACCAGAAGAGTATTTAATAATTAAATCCGGTCAAGTGCGAGGCGGGAATTCCAATGTCTACCTATAACGATATAATCATGTGCTACAGTCCGCTAACAGATAGACGTATGGACAGCAGAAGCTAAGTAAGAGGGCTAGCCCTAAAATGTCCACTCAATGTCATAAAGCGTATGTTAAATCATTAATACGATGTAAACATATTGATGTGAACAACACACTACAAGTTCTTGATATTCTTACCTCTTTCGTATACACATGTGCCTATAAAGTGACCTCCAAGTATATTCTTGCGTTTTCAAGGTCATACAATTCCACTCAAATTGCACGCAAATCCAAGCAAATCGTGTTTGGACTCCGAGAATTGGACATATGCGCAACGGAACATATCACCCTAAGAATCTCCGACTCCCTCTATAAAAAGAACTGTTGCTTCTCAATTGTTTTTTATGGTAAAAGCTTGAAACTACCTCGATTAAACTAACTATCGCATAAAAGAAACCGCATTGAAATCTGTTCTATTTTGAGAGATACGATCCTACATAGACTTTAGGCTTTCCCATTTTGAGTTGAGGTTACAACTGTTTAGTAATGCTATCGTCTTTTTACTGCCTTTTCGAAGATTTTTCTTTTCTTATGATTCTAATTTTTTTTTTATATTATTGTAAATTCTTTTATTTTGTTTGTATTAAGTTTTACCTACTGTAATTAATTTAGTAAGTTAAGGAGTGTCCTGATTCCCAAGTTACAAGTTTACTTAGTTAGGGAATCAGGAACCACAACTTTTTAAATTACTGTGTGAAAATTTATGTATATAAGTATTTATCTATCTATATAAGTATGTATATCGTCGCTTGGTACCCATAGTACAAGCTTTGCTTAGTTTGGGGCTAGGATGATCTGTGTGACATTATCCCTAGATATTATTATAAATAAACAATTTTTATTTATTTGTTTTTTTACAGAAAACCCCCGCACTAGGGAATCTAATATCTATGTCGCGGGGTACTTTACAAACGTATAAGACGGACACAAATTACATCCAGACTCAGAACAACTATTTACCACACACAAATAGTTGTCCGGCGCGGGACTCGAACCCGAGACACGATGATGTAAAAGTTGTTTGGCACATGTGACTAGCTGGACGAATCTTTCACTCCTACGATCAAATATGTCCAGTCGATGTCCTAAAACGTATCTATTTAGTACTTCGGTATGGTATATGATTGTGGCGCATGGCGGCGCGGTCACGTTCCCGCACCGACGTAGCTACTATGGGTAGGTAGAGAGCTCGAGGCCCCGCTCGTGCCTGTATTAAAAATTCGTCTGCGGCCTGTCTAGACGCGCTTCGTTTGCATTGTGACGTGCCACCAGAAACATGTAGTTAACATAAGCATCTATTTCGGATTGAATTAGGGTTCGGATATTTCCTCTCTGGTAATAACAATATACTCGATTACATTGAATTTTGTGAGCGCAACTTTGTAAGAATGCTAGTTATAGTTATATTTATTTGACGGGCCTGTTGGCGTGGGTGCCAAATGCTTGCTTTTCATGCCGGAGGTTGTGGGTTCGATTTCCACCCAGGATAGATATTTGTATGCATGAACATGTCTGTTTGTCCTGAGTCTGGGCGTAATTATCTGTATAAGTATGTATTTACAAAAAATAGTATATGTAGTCTATCAGTTATCTAGTTTCCATAGTACAAGCTCAGCTTAGTTTGGGATCAGATGGCCGTGTGTAATTAATGTTCCAGGATATTATTATTATTTAAAACTATTTTTCCGTTTGTTTTTAACATTAATAGGTTTTGTCTAATTATCAGTATGGATATTATCATTCTAGTGCCTATAAATAAAATTACTGCATGTAAAACCTTGGTAGGTATTTTGTCTGTAATAAATAATGCACTTATTACGCAAGCTTGGCAATAACTGCCAAGAGTGAGTTGTGTAGACATATATCAACTTAGCTATTAGTCTTTCTGTAAGTAAGGAACTCTAAAAATTTATATGTACATTTTAATGTACTTTGGCATAAATATTTTATATATTTTAATAATAATATTAAATCTTTATTTGAATCTGAGTAACACACAATACAGATAAATATTGATTATAGTAGGTATGTACTAATTTTATTTTATTAATTAATTAGGCAATAATATTTTATACTTGGGGGTTTATTTTAGCGGCTGGTACTTATGAAAGGAAAACATGTGCTATAAGTACCAATTCTGGGGGTTTATTCGGGGAAAACATAATTTAAAAAAATTGTGACAGTAACTATAGGTATATATTTTCCACAAATCTACTGTACAAACTCGTGGGGAAATTAATTTCTTTTGTATCTTTAAGAGACAAATACTTTTAAAATTACCAAGTTTACACATGGTTTCACCTGAGTCCCTGGCGTGGTGGTGGAACTAAACATGCCTAAGTAACCGTGCTTTACATTATAATAAGTACAAGAAAAAAATGTATATACTTAATTTTAGTTTAGTTTTTAATATTTAGTTGTAGTATTTACTAATTCTATTCTAATGTTACTGTTCCAATAATAAATTCATGCCGTGACGCCTTTAAAAATTGTGCATTTGGATCCGTGTGATTGCACTTATTCATGTTAGTATTAAGAAAAATGAAACAATTACTGGCTGTCCTTAATAAAAAGAAAACAAATAATTTTACACTAAACAAGGACGAAAAGGTGACCTAAGATATCGTGATCGAATAACGATTATGATCAACCAATTTAGAACGTAGACAATCAACAAGTTGTTTGTAGATTTGAAGAGTAGTTATATGACTATGTTGAAATCTACTTCTCTTATTGTGTATAATAATAATTTGGTCGCGGTGCACGCTGAACGCGGATCTCTGTTATCAACTTTTAGTAATGATGTCTGTTTGCTATAAGCGCTAATAAAACAAATTAAAGATACTAAACAGAAGCCAGCCATATCTTTTTTACCGATGCAACATTTCTCACTATAATAATATTAGGTCTTTACCTATGAAATTGCCGTTCTGCAGTACTGGCCATTTCAAATCAAAATAATTTTTGTTTGGCTAAGAATTCTAATTTCAAATTAATTTTATTTTAAAAACATGGATTCTTTTTTCCAAAAGTAGTCATTTCTTTATTGATTAGTGTTACATTTTCATCGCATTTCAATCTTTTTCGTCATCATGGATACGTTAAAAATTCGAGTAATTATGGAATATGAGTACCGTCGTGGCAGCAACGCGGCACAAGCGGCACGCAACATCAACGACGTTTACGGAGCTAACACTACAAACCAACGCACCACCTGTTATTGGTTTGCTCGCTTCCGTTCTGGAAATTTCGACCTGAAAAATGAACCTCGCGGTCGTCCGAAGACTTTGGTCGACAATGACGAATTAAAGGCGGTTGTGGAAGCTGATGATACACAATCTACGGCTGAATTAGCAGCAGCTTTCGACGTTAGCGTCAAAACAATATTGGTCCATTTGCGTCAAATTGGCAAGGTAAAAAAGCTTGACAAATGGGTGCCCCACGAACTCAATGATCGCCAGCGCGAAGTACGCGTCGAGACGTGCCTTGCACTGCTCAACAGACACACAAATGAAGGAATTTTGAACCGCATTGTTACCTGCGATGAAAAATGGATTCTGTTTGATAACCGCAAGCGCTCAGCAAGTTGGTTGGATCCTGGTTCAGCACCTAAACAATGCCCTAAACGAAAACTTACCCCTAGAAAAGTGATGGTCACTGTTTGGTGGTCTAGCGCCGGTGTGATTCATCACAGCTTCTTACCAAACGGGGTGAGCATTACTGCAGATGTGTACTGTGAAGAACTGAGCACAATGATGGAGAAGCTGGCGCATCTCCAACCAGCATTGGTCAATCGCTCGTCTCCGCTGCTCCTGCACGACAACGCGCGACCTCATACTGCACAGCAGACGGTCTCCAAGTTGCAAGAACTGGGGTTGGAAGCTCTCCGTCATCCGCCCTACTCACCAGACCTTGCGCCTACAGACTACTACTTTTTCCAGAATTTGGATAACTTCTTGGCGGGAAAAAAATTCAATACCCGAGAGGCAGTACAAAATGCCTTTGAAGAATTTGTTGCCTCCCGTCCAGCTGATTTCTTTAAGAAGGGCATCAATAAACTGCCACTGCGATGGCAAAGATGCATTGATTGCATGGGTGATTACTTCGATTAATACAAATAAAAAAATTCATGAAAAAAATTCGTTTAAATTTTTTCATACAAAACGGCAATTTCATAGGTAAAGACCTATTATCTAGGGACAATGTTACACAGATCATCCTAGCCCCAAACTAAGCAAAGATTGTACTATGGGTACCAGGCGACGATAATAATATACATACGTATATAGATAGATAAATACTTATATACATAAAAAACATCCATGACTCAGAAACAAATATTCGTGCTCATCACACAAATATTTGCACTTACCGGGATTCGAACCCAGGACCACCAGCTTCGTAGGCAGGAGCACTACCAACTAGGCTACGGTGACAATATATTCCTTTAGGTTTTATTATCAGCGACAAAGTCTCAACGATTTACCTTATTGAGCCGTGTGGTTTCTGGCCTAGGAAGAATAACAGGACCACCCTATACCATCCCGTGGCTGTCGTAACAGGTGACTAAGGATCACCAGGACCAGGTAGTCGGGCAGCAGCGCCATCTGTGTACACACGGCTACATATCAAGCTATACATTTCTAGTATAAGCTGATCCCGCGTTGTATAGGATTTCCATACAATGAGAGGTCAGCTTATATTGGAAATGTATAGCTTGATATGTAGCCGTGTCAAACTTATTTTTAAATATTTCTTTTTAATATGTTTTCCTTGACGAACGAAGGTGCAAGACCATGAAGATCATCTAACGATCTGCTACTCCAGATGCCTTCGGGATCTTTTTATATTGGAATAAAATACTCGGGTTTAGATTTAGACTGGATATATATTTTCTTCACTTTTCACTATAGTACGTCACAATGCTCTCTACCAGGATTCTGTCGTAGACTCTGACAGATAAAATTATATCCATCAAACTTATTTTTAAATATTTCTTTTTAATATGTTTTCCTTGACGAACGAAGGTGCAAGACCATGAAGATCTTCACAGTACCTACAAGGAGGTATACGTCCAGCAGGGGACGATATCAGGCTGACGAATGAACAGTCCTATTAGATTTCTTCATATGTATGCCCTAATTTTGTTCCATGTTGTTTATAGCAATTTAAAACCATTAAACTAATTGAATAAAGAAAATTTCACATATACATATATAGATATAGCCATAGCTGTAATTATTTTATTTTAAATTAAGCTTATACGTAATTAATCAATTTATTGTAAATCTAGTATAGGATACCACGATACAGGCTTGCCTAGTGTGGGTCCACAGGAAATTTGTAACTACTGTTTAATTAAAGATTTATTATTATTATTATATTATTATTAAAGTTTACCAAGATCAATTTTATAAGATGGAAATAAGATACTCCACACTAGGCTGGACTCGTCTCGAGAAGAGTTTAGGTTAACATAGACGAGTGCATTCTTTGGAACACATGGCCGAATGGCAAGCGATTCGGTTGATTGCACAATTGACATTTAGGGGGTGTGATGATAGTGATGCTATAAAAAATTGCTCAAAAATGACGACCTTTTCTGTCTATCCAATAAAATCAATGGCATTATGTATCCGATCACTAAAAATGTAGAAAATAAGTGTCTACGTTTACGTTACGCTAGGTTTTTAGAAATTCAGAAAAAAATACGAGCGTTGTTAAAAAATTTCTTTATTATATTGCCGGGTACAACCAATACTAAAAATAACTGAACTTAGAAGTGCGAACACGGATCTGTAGGTAAATAGTTTGGTGTATTCTGTAATAATAGTTTATTGATAATTTAAACATACAGAATTTGTATTGGATTGAATCTCAAAATTGTTTTGTATTTCTAATTTAGTTTTGTTAATATATTTTGTTGTAGAATGGTATAAGTCTGTAGAACCTCTATGTAACACTGTCATACTACGCTATTGTTGTTGCTTTGTTTGTACACAAATTATATATTTAATTTGGGGTCTACGGTGTTGGGTGTACAATTATTTAATAGTTTTAATTTGTTATTAACTACCTAAGTGTTATTGTATACCTGTTTGTTTCCCTAAATAAAATAAAATAAAATAAAACAAAACACTAACACAAATAAAACTGAGTTATTGGGTCAACTATTATTTTTTTATGTTTATCGTGATCTAGTAATGATTATTCGATTATTGTAAAGTCAGCCGAAATACGTCTATTGATGAACAAAGGAATCTCCCCAAAAGGTTTCCACAATATACAGGTTACCATCATTTGGAGGAATATACCACGCCACGCTTGTCAGACGGGTTGTCGATCGCAGTATGGTGATCATAGGACATAGAGAGTACGCCCCTCACGGGATGAAATGGGGTGACTATATTCTTTGCGAAAGACGTCCACTGCTGGACAAAGGCCTCCCCAAGGATCTTCACAATAGAGGGTCCTGCGCTGCCCGCATCCAACGGCTTATCGCGACCCTTTCAAGATCTTCGGTCCACCTTGTAGGGGGCCTGCCCACGCTGCGTCTTCCAGTTCGTGAACCTTTCTGCCCCATCGGCCGTCGGTTCTACGAGCTATATGCCCTGCCCAGTGCCACTTCCGTTTGGCAATTCTTAATAACGATTATGAACAACCAATTCGGACATTGTAGATTTATGGAGTAGTTCGTGAAATATAATAAATACCTGTTTTTTTTTATTTTACTTGGAGATAAGTGCCTTACCGATCTCTTGTATTGTGTACAATAATAATTTGGTCGCTTGGTCGCGGTGCACGCTAGATGCGAATGTCTGCTATCAACATTTTCGAAACGAAATGAAGTCTGTTCGCAATAAGCGCTAATAATACTAAACAGAATCCAGTCATAGTTTTTGTTGCGATGCAACTTTTCGTCGTTGATTCGTTTATGTTTTGTGATGACTCTTACAGATAAATACGTCTAGGAATCTAACTGCAAAAATTATTAAGTGTATTGTATACGTGTTATTTATACGAAGTTCGGTCAGCAACAGGATTACTTTTTGAGAAACAAAACCGATCGCCCATTTTATGTATTTTGTAGTTAAGTTAGCACTGTTAACTAGGATTATCCCTGTTTTAATTGACTTTCTAGTTCCGTCACCATTAAACAAATAGTGGAAAGTCTTCAGGATATGATAAGACAATATTGTTGTATGCGACAGGTGTGTTACCAACAATTCCGGGAATTTATTTTAGGCTGGTTTATTCATTTCTTTTATGAGCATAATGTATAGGATTCAAATGCCAGGGAACTCCAGGGTGATCCTGTTAGACACATTCCCATAATGTTACTTTACAGATAACGTGGTAATGCTGCCAGTATTCTATAAACTTTTAAACGACTTTTATTTTCTGATAGCTTGTTGTAGGTAAAAATCCCAAATTAATAGGGTGTTTTTTAAATCTGAAGTATACTGGTAGTATAGGTTCCTTTTACTGCTTCACCGGGCATTACAAGCATGTGAGGGCTCTTTTATTTGCTAGACGTATTGAGTTCGCTTAGCTAATCCGCGCCAGATCATGGCATTAGGGTATTTAGGGCACTGGATACGTTCGATACACATTTATAACAGAATATAACGTTTTATAACAAAATCGGCAAGATTAATTAAACATTTATCTTTTCTATCGTTTAAATCATATACATAAAAGAAATACATAAAAGAAAGTCGGGTTATTTATGCCATTTATCATTCAAGAATGGCTACCCGGATTTTGATGATCTCTGATTTTTTGGATTCGTCTTAGTGGTTAGTTAACACTGACGGAGATTTTTAATGCACACGTACCGTGACAGTATCTCGGTACTAACATGTTAGTGTGAACAAGAAAATATGTTTTTTTTTAAGGATTGGTTTCAATTGCTGTTTTTTAATGACGAAGAAGCTACGGCCGATATGAAAACAAGGAGATTTTTTGTACATCTAACATGGGAGAAAAGAGAACAAGAAGTTTAATACCTGTGCATAGGTTAATGGGATGTTACTTGCTTACTTATCGTATGGATAGTGGATACCCTAGTATCAGAGTTGTTCGAGCCACCCAGCAGGCCTACTATGGTATAACGACTGTTGTCTAATAACCTAAACCGGGACCGGAAGCTTAATGTTCCCTCCGAAGCTCGGAGACGCTCGAAAATTAAACCACTTTGGTGTCACCCATCTATGGTATGACCGCGAGCCTAGGCTGACCGTGATCGGCGAGCTATGAACGCTTTCAAATGCGATTTCATGGGTTGACTCTTAGACACGATCGGCATATTAATTGATATTCTTTAGTCCCCGTCAAACTAAGTACCTATTATGAGATAATAATAATATTAATCACTTTATTTCCGAAATATTGTATAGAACCACTTACAAATCAAAATACATTGTATTGTTATTAGCTTACTAGCTGTGCCCCGCGGCTTTACCCGCGTTAAACTTTATAAATTATAGCCTACGTGTTAATCCAGGGTGTCAAATAACTGCATATTAAATTTTATTAAAATATTTTCAGCCTCGTCTACATATCACACGTCTTAACGTGAAGAAGTAACAAACATACACACTCACAAACTTTCGCCTTTATAATATTAGTGTGATAATAGGATACACACTCATTTATTCTCTAAAAACTTCTAGATTACGTGGAATCTTTTTATTTTACCTATCCCGCAGCATGTGACGTGGCAGCTACTGAGAAACACTGCCAACTTCCTTTAATAGGTAAACCTGTTTAAAAAAAGCATTCTAAAGATTTAATAACTTTTTTAGTGTATACAGTTCTAGCAACTCAATCGTAAGCATTTCTATCATTTAAATACTCAGAAAGTTTCTAATGTGTCCTTCTACACAATTTGGTCTAATAGTTTCTTTGTTTTAAATTTATTTACGCCAATCTACGGTCATCATTGACGGGCCTGTTGGCGTGGTTGGCAAATGCTTGCTTTTCACGCCGGAGGTCGTGGGTTCGATTCCCACCCATGACAAATATTTGTGTGCATGAACATGTCTAGTTGTCCTGAGTCTGGGTGAAACTTATCTATATAAGTATGTATTTACAAAAGAAAAGTAGTATGTGTAGTATATCAGTTATCTGGTTTCAATAGTACTAACGGCTACATATCAAGCTATACATTTCCAATATAAGCTGACCTGTCATTGTATGGAAATCCTATACTGCGCGAGATCAGCTTATACTGCAAAGGTCTAGCTTGATATGTAGCCGTGTGTACAAGCTCTGCTTAGTTTGGGATCAGATGGCCGCGTGTAAATAATGTTCCAGGATATTATCATTGCAATACTTTGTTGTAACCAAATATATGGAGATCAAGAGTTTGGCAACATAATGTAGGTAGTCTCAGTTTGAATTATAACTATTTTGTGTTTGCATTTTGCTTATTTCAACTTATTTGACATGTATTTATTCGGCACTGTCTGATCTGGCTTATAGTTTAATGTACTCAAGCATGTGGAGAATAGACAAATATGTAGTTATGAGGCGCGTGTTTAGCTATCGTACATTGACATGGCTCCTGTCTGCTTGTTCTAAATATTTACAACTAGCTGTGCCACGCAGTTTTACCTGCGTTAAACTTTATAAATTATAGCCTATTTGTTAATCCAGGGTGTCCGCTAACACCATACCAAATTTTATTGAAAGCGCTTCAGTCATTTAGATGTGAAGAAGTAACAAACATACACAGTCACAAACTTAGCCTTTATAATATTAGTGTGATATTAATTTGACGTTTACAGTTCGCCTGGAGAGCTTTCACTGATTCACCGGATAATGGGTACAGGCCTGGTAGCTTTATGTGGTGATTGAGGCAGGGGCGTGTAATACCGCCCAATATCAGACTCTGGGTGTCTTTCTTGCCAGAAAAATTCCAATAACACTTTTCAGTCCGCCCTGGGATTGGAACCCTAGGACTTTTCTGCACTGGAATTCTATCACTAGACTAACGGAAGAAACCGACAAAATCTTTTTATAGAAAAAGAGCTGGGAATGTTAAATAATAAATAAGTTTATTTTGAAACATTGCTAAGAACCGTTATTAAACTCGCTTTCAGATGAAACACATTTCGGAATATCAATTTAGTACATATATTTTGCATTCGGCACAAGTATTTACCTCGTTTGGCTAGGTACGTTATACCTTAGACATACTTATACTAAGACATATGTACAGACGCCAGCATACCAAGCTACCTCAATTTGTCAAATTTCCCCAATTGAAAGTGAACCTTATGATTATGTGATAAAGTTGAAAATCTATAAAAGAAATTTGACAGATTGGGGTAGCTGGATGTGTTGTACCATTGATCACATCTGGGGATCGAGCCCACGACCACTAGATTCGGTTAGTGACCCTTTGTTATATACATATTATAATCTAGTCTAGTGGTTACTAGATAACATTATAATCTACTATATAAAAATAAGTCGGATTTTCCTTCCTGACGCTATAACTCCAGAACGCACGAACCGATTTCCACGGTTTTGCATTCGTTGGAAAGGTCTCGGGCTCCGTGAGGTTTATAGCAAAGAAAATTTATAAAATTTAACGCGGGTAACACCGCGGGGCACAGCTAGTCTACTATATAAAAATAAGTCGGGTTTTCCTTCCTGACGCTATAACTCCAGAACGCACGAACCGATTTCCACGGTTTTGCATTCGTTGGAAAGGTCTCGAGCTCCGTGAGGTTTATAGCAAAGAAAATTTTAAAAAATTAACGCGGATAACACCGCGGGGCACAGCTAGTCTACTATATAAAAATAAGTCGGGTTTTCCTTCCTGACGCTATAACTCCAGAACGCACAAACCGATTTCCACGGTTTTGCATTCGTTGGAAAGGTCTCGGGCTCCGTGAGGTTTATAGCAAAGAAAATTTATAAAATTTAACGCGGGTAACACCGCGGGGCACAGCTAGTATCAGTATAATAATATAGGTTGATAATTACTCTGCACCACCGCCCTAGGCAGGCAGGTTGGCAATTACTGTACTCAGAGTAGAGGAGAGAGGGTTCTAACTATTCTCCGTTTATACCCTTGGGACGACTTCTACGTCCCCCACAGGAGATATTCATCTTCAACAGTACTATATGGCTGACGGCAAAGAATATTGCCACCCCATTTTGTCCCGTGGGAGTCGTAGAAATCGACCCGAGGGAATATCTCCCAGAGAACGGGCAGCAGCGTTTCTCTGAGTTATATGACCATAATACTGCGATCGCCAACCCGTCTGCCTAGCGTAACGATTATGGCATATCCCTCCAAATGATGGACTAAACTCAATTGTGGGAATATACTGGGACATTATTCACACAGGACCATCTGATCTCAAATTTAACAGAGCTGGTACCGTGGAAACCAGATAACTGATATACTACTCTTTTGTAAATACATACTTATATAGATAATTACATCCAAACTCCGGACAAATAGACATTTTCTATATTCTTTTTTTAAAAGACAACTCCCGCACTAGTCGCACTGTCGCGGGGTACTTTACAAACATCTAATAGACGGACACAAATTACATCCAGACTCAGAACAACTATTTGTGGGTCAAACAAATCGCGGGACTCGAACCCGCGACACGAAGCGACGAGGCGACTGTCCGAGCCGCTGCACCACACGTGCAGTCAATGACATGTTCATGCAATATCTGTCCTGGGTGGGAATCGAACCCACGACTTGCGGCGTGAAAGGCAAGTATCTACTAACCACTCGTTGTTTGGACAGGCCTTTCTCCATGTTGATGATGATGATTCGTCCTTCATCACGACACAGGAGATTCGATACTAAATATAACACATTTTTGATCATATATAAATCAACAAGTGTATTATTTCCAAAGAAATATATATGTACAGTACAATAAAATAAACACGTTGTTCAGTCTACGGTTAGAGTTGGCTATCCTCGCAAGAGAGCAACGTACTAGAGTTAAATATTTTCTCATGTAAAATAATAGACGTTTATATTGCAGGTACACCTACACTAACATTTTATTATGCACTACATTAAATGTTTGTTTATTACAGCAACCTTTGTGATATAGCGGTGTTTGTCTGCTGGGAGTGGTGCCACGGATAATCGGCTCGCAATTAATGTCGAAGCAATCAATCTACACGAAATATCTCTTTAAAATTGTCCTTCTTTTTGAAGTCGGTTAAAAACTATAGGTAGTTTGTGACCCCGGTTGACAGCGCTTTGAGCCATTGGTCTGATGCTGGATAAGCAAGCAATTTGTTTGAATGACTGAACAAATTATATTGAAACATATGATGACCTAATAGATTGGTCAAAAGTAACTGTCTCTATGTCAATCCTATAGCGGACCCGTTGGCGTAGCTGGCAAATGCTTGCTTTTAACGCCGGAGGTCGTGGGTTCGATTCCCACCCAGGACATATATTTGTGTGCATGAACATGTCGTTTGTCTGAGTGATAATTAATCTATATAATTATGCATTTACAAAAGAAAAGTAGTATATACAGTACACTATATCAGCTTTCTGGTTTCCATAGTACAAGCTCTGCTTAGTTTAGGTTAAGATGGCCGTGTAAATAATGTCCCAGGATATTATTATTATTATTAGGGAAATTAATATTAATGCTATATTAATTAATATTATTGTCCCTTCGATCATCTGCATGATGACATGATATGTCCATGTAGTAACATAGCCTACTACCTCTTTTATTGATTTCCCATAATTTATTTCGAAATATGATCGCAATCGCTCGTTGGGTACTGATAGCTGGCCACAACATTTAGTAATAGTGCTGTGTGATGTGTGGCCCAATTTCACCTACGGATTTCGGTGCATAATGTGCGCAGACACTATCTATTCTCCCCCTATCATAATCCAATGGGACGGCTATTCGAAATTACATAAAAGAGATTAGACAGCTTAACGTGCTCTCCGAGGCACGGTGGCGAAAAACACCGCCAACGAATAACATTCCACGTGGAATGTGAAATGTAGCATGTTCTTCCGAGAAGAATCACTATTAAATATCGGAAGGAAATTAAATATATATCAACGCTGGTAAAAGAAGAAACTTTGGTTTATTAACGAGGTAAAACTGTGTACGCGACATTGACGTATAAAATTTTACAATAGCACAAGAATTTTGAATTTTGAATATAAAGCGTTCCAAAAAGGTTAGATTCGTAAGAATCACAATGACGCTTTTTGATCCGATCCGGGTTTCGAACCCAGGTACTCATGACCTGCGTTTTAACATGCTACCGCTAGACGACAGTGAGTCACAACATGTAAACACTAAATATACTTTTAGTTTCATAGTATGCGCTTACCTAATGGCTAGACTTGGCTTGTTTAATGGTTGGCTAGTTTGACCATGAACCTAACGTTACTATGCAACATCTAATATTTATGAATCAACGGGTTTGGAACAAGAGCATATTATACAAGTCTTTCGAATTAAATGTACTAACAAAGGACAGTGTATTGTTCTTGTTTTTATTGTGTAATAGAAGACGGGCTAACTAGTCTGCATAGTCTGCTTATTTGTAAGGATATATTATTACGATTTAAATCCTTTTTTTTTAAATCCTATTTTTTATTAATATTTAACAAGCACATAGGTACAGACACCAGCACATCGAGTTACCCCAATCTGTCAAATTTCTTTTATAAATTTTCAACTTTATCACATAAGCATAAGGTTCACTTGCAATTGGGGAAATTTGACAGATTGGGGTAATTGGTTGATGTACTGGTGTCTGTACTTTCATAGTCTACAATTTGTTTATTATGAAAATACAAAATGCCACAATTTTGTATGTTTGCTTCTTAGGTTGTCATATACTTGAGCATCTAACGAACAGATAAAGTTACTTTTGATTTTCTTATATAAACAAATTTTTTTCTGACTAAATATTTAGTTTCGATGCGTGGCGAAATATTACTACATAATTTCTAAGTCACCTTGTACATTTTAATATTATAGTAGTAGATGGTCAAGCAGTTTATCACCTAACAAACAGACGGAAAACATTAAGTCATCTGTCAGTAATCCGGAACATAACATAGAACTTAATACGGAGTTACGTAATATTTACAGTATAACAAACACAAGTTATTATTACACTATAAAAGTGTTCAATAAGTTCACGTACCACAAACATTCGGAAAACCTGTGGTTTTAATAATATTTATGCCTGAAGCAACATATTTTTGAACTTATATAGGGAACCAGCTTATCGGAGTTGGCAACACTAGTAGTAAGTCGCTTCATAATTTAAAGTCTCTAGACGCCTCTGATAAGTCTTGTACAAGTCGACGCTCTCCCCGACCTGTCCTGCTGCTTCTGTATAAACACCTCGTCCATTCACACTGAATTAGTCTTATTCAATAATACCTACGTCTAGAATCCAACTTGAATCTATGATTTCTTTTCGCTTGTTTGTGCTACTGTAGATTCATTTAATATTAAGCTGGATATTTATTGCTATGCATATGTGATATGTTTAAAACATAGACGATACGATGTTTTCAATGTTGCAATGTAGACGTTACAAGTTTTCATCATTGAAAACACGTTCAAAATGCAGCAAACAATTGGCAGACTCCATCCCTCGCTAGGATCCCAAACCCGGCTGAAGTTTCTTCATTTTAAATTCCATTATTTATTTATTTGGAAAACCAACAGCAACAATTACAAAATAAATAGATGTTATAAGCAACACACAGCCAATTACAGGTCTTCATTTTTAAACATCTAGTTAAAAAATATGGACATGAAAATATTACCAGTTAGTACATAAATACACTTAACCAAAAAAAGAAAAAAATAAGTTACTTATAAAATACAATTAACAAAAGGAGAATCATAAAGCCTACGTTGGAAAGCTAAACATTAAGATAATTATTGAAAAACTCAGCGCTCATCAGCCTTCTTACCGACGCTATACTAGCATTAAATATATCTACATCATATTGTTTGAAAACATCATTTACTGTCTTGCTTGCTCGCCACAGAAAGGTATTCTGGCGGTAATTAGTTGAAACAAGCGTTAAAACTAGGGGTACGTAATGACGCGTTGATCGTACTGGGACGTTGATGTCAATTTGGGAAAGAAGTTCAGGGCTATCAACTTGATTATTTAAAAGTTTTAGGAAATACATGACATCTGGGATATCACGTCGTTCAATTAATGGAAGAAGGTGAAATTTTGCACAAAATTCTAGATAGTCTTCTATTATCGTCGAAACATTCATTCAAATACATAAACATGTAGTGCTAACATATCGCATGTTATATTGTGATGTGTGTTCCTTAACACAAATGCAGCGGATCGCCTATTAAAATCTAATTTGAAATCGTTATGGTTTGTGTCCGATATGAATCTCCAGACATGATTACATTCATTTTTATTCATAGCGTCGTGCAGACGACTATTGCAAAAAGCCGATGGCATTAAGTGCAAAATGGTCTGTCGATCATTATAATATTCAATGCACATTTTGGCTGTTCGCTTTTTGTGGTAGACAAATAGGTACCTAACAACATATGTGCCGCTAAGTCGAGGCGGATGGCATGTCTAGACAGCCATTCACATACCTACGTCTATCCCCAGACTGATCTCAATCGACGTCCGTAAAAAATAATATTACAGTCTAGGAGCAGAGGAAAACATAGCCGTTAATAATTAACAGCTGCAAATTATTCGACAGTCGCGAGTTAGCTCCAGACGCAATTGGCTCAGCGCAGTGTTTACTGCCAATAAGACTGTCTGTATCGCGTCTTGTTTCAGTCAGGCTAAATTTTAAAAACATTTACTTTAAAATAGACAATTTATTTTTCTCTAATTGATAGGAAGTCGTTAAGTTTTCACCAGTATGATATATGTCTAAAATAAGTTCTAACTTAGTAAATTAAAGAAGTAGTAAGGTATAGAAGAAAAATATAATCTTTACAGAAATGTGTTTTTAAAATTATGCTCTTGTAAAACAAGATCACAGACAAGTACAAACTTTGAATTAGGTTATATTTTTTTTTACTTTACTTACTTCCTCAGATCCTATAGGACCAAATTATTACCAAATATTACTAGGTTTTTGTCTGGCACTGAACGGGGTAAAACGAATTTCATTGTATTTTACCTTATATTTACATTCCATGTGCGCTGTAATAACACAAATATAATTGTATTCCCCTAACCACAAAGTCATCTATCATAATCTGAAAACCGCAAGCGAATTAGTGTATTTACTCGACGCGACAGACAGACGGGACGGAATATTGTTTTATAACAGTCTTTCCTTGTACGTGGTTTTGTATCAAAGTTACTAATTATAACTGGATTATTCAATGTAGTAATAAAGTGTAGCAGAAACTTAATTTTATGCAACTATAGGTATTAGGAGGATGTTTGCGGTGTCCAGTTTTCCAGTTGAGGTAGAAAGTGTAGGTACTCGTATATAATGCGTCCCAGGCTGGTTTATTATGTTATACTCGCTTACTGTCTGGCAGGTGGTAGGTATGTAGGGTTGGTTGGTGCGGGCTGCGGGCTGCGGGCACTGCGGGCGCTGCACCTTGTGGTGGAACTGGTCGAGGCGGGGGGCGGGGTGCCGGCTCATCGACCTCACGCCCGTTGCACACCGGCGCCCGCGCCGCACAAAAAAGCGAATAACCCAAATTTCGGTAGCTGTCCTGCGATCTCTCCCGGTCGCGCTACAATTCAACTATGTAATCGGCACGCGTGCGCAAAGCTCGTGCCAGTTACTCGCCTCTATTGTTTTGCAATGGGGAAACATCCTCAGCAAGCCAAGTGTGCCTTTAGAGATATCAACGTTTATGTATATTATGAGGTCATCGGAACTATTGAAAATTGGATATATTATTTTTCATATAAATCTTAAAAATACACTGTTCTGTTATCTTTTTTGTACTTTGTGAATTCAACACAAAGTACGTCATTATATTTCTGACGTAAATAATAGTCATTAATTATAAAAAAAAATCCCAAGTCATTTAAAAACATGCAAAAGCGTCTAATCTAGCATCACAATGTACACCTTCCGAAAAGAATGGAATGAGAGAAAGTAATTTGGTCGGAAACATAAGCACATATATTCTGTGTTAATATTTATGGGATAGTATTGGACATATCCAGAACATGTCTTCGCAAAAGCAGACGTCAAAGTTTTTCACTATCAAAACATTATACAAAATAACACAAATAATCTGGGAAAAAATGTATTTCCAAATTGTTTCTATCGTTTAGATGTGAATTGATTTCTATGGTATTGGTTGCCAACACCTTCTATTTGAAACAGTAAAATTGAAGACAAATTCTCCAAATGCTTGGTCACTCTATATACTGACTTCAAGTGTGACCACTCTAAATACATCGTACTCATAAACAATATTTGATCCAATTTTGAGTGTTACTACGAGTACTATTTTCGTCCAAAGTTGGCGTCGGTAGGACTGACCAACCTCTTTTTCTAACACAGCATATAACTAATGATTACCAGGTAAGTATTCTTACTTATGAGGCAATAAACTTAAGTCTCACTCTCATTTTCTACCATGACGTGTATGTGACAATACTTAGATCTAGAATATATAATACGTAAAGAAAGAAACATTAAGTTAAGATGTAGCCATTCAAATACTGTTACTTTCATCGCGACTGCTTTATCAGATGGCACACGAAACTTAATTGTTTATTTTCGGAGCACATGTGTTGGATATATTGGTGGCACTAAGTTGGTAGGGAACTCACCCTCTGATGAATCGAAGGTTGCGTGTTCGAACCTCGCTCAAGTCAATATTTGTGTTCATGAACATATATACGATGGCCGATGGGGCAGAAAGGTTCTCGAGTGGCGACCACGAACTGGAAGACGCAGCTTGGGTAGGCCTCCTACAAGGTGGACCGACGATCGGGAAGACAGCGATCTGTTTGTGACGCAGTCGCAGTGCCGGACGGGCAGGAGTCGGCAACCTAGAGCCCTCCCAGAATACGTGTCCCGAATATCTAGGACATGGTGCAAAAGAGGGGCACCGGAGCAGCATACCCGCGTACCTGGGGCTCCTCCCATCAGGCGCCAAGAGAATTTCACGGCGGGTTAGGTTTAGTCGGTGCTAGTCCGACATACCCACCCGCAGACACTTTTTGCGGGTGGCATGCGTAGGCATTCCCCGGGAAGCTGCTGCTGCGGGCGGCACAAGGCCGGCTATTATGGAGATTCTTGGGCGTTTAGCGAGCAGTGGAAGTCTTTCGGCAGATATGATAATGATGATGAACATATATATATTTCTTGGTCTGGATATTTATGTGCATTGAATGTATATATTTACCAAAAAAACCTAATTCTACCCGTTCTCTAATTAGATATCTATCACAGGCTTTGCTTAGGTTGGGCTAGACGGCGCTGTGTGATAGGTATTTCGCGAATATTTATTCCACAAGCTAATCTGACCTAACGATCTGTGGTAAACGTGTATTTATATGAAACACAGATATACAAAGAGAGGATTAGACAACAAACCTCACGTATGTTTTCTCCACTATCGTTATATTATTATTACTTACTCTTTAACGAAGACCTTTTTTGTCCTGGGACATTATTTACACACGGCCATCTGATCCCAAACTAAGCAGAGCTTGTACTATGGAAACCAGATAACTGATATACTATGTAGATATATTATTTTTCTTTTGTAAATACATACTTACATTATGACGGTCACCGTAGCCTAGTTGGTAGTGCTCCTGCCTACGAAGCTGGTGGTCCTGGGTTCGAATCCCGGTAAGTGCAAATATTTGTGTGATGAGCACGAATATTTGTTTCTGAGTCATGGATGTTTTCTATGTATATATGTATTTATCTATCTATATAAGTATGTATATCGTCGCCTGGTACCCATAGTACAAGCTTTGCTTAGTTTGGGGCTAGGATGATCTGTGTGACATTGTCCTTAAATATTATTATTATTACTTATATAGATAATAACATCCAGACTCAGGACAAACAGACATGTTCATGCACACAAATCTCTCCTGGGTGGGAATCGAACCCACAACCTCCGGCGTGCTAAGCAAGCATTTGCAAACCAGCCAACAGGCCAGTATATAATAATACGTAAGATAAAAACTGAATGTTTTTTCGAACAGTAACTTTGTCTGTTTCCTGACAAAATTACTTTCACATTAATAATATTAGTATGAATAAAGTCACTCCATCGTTACTGCTTGTGGTTTTATAGATTTTCTAATGCGGGTAGGTATCTGAAACCTATTTAAAACTCTAAGGAGAATCCAGTTTAATATACAATATGTAACTTAATTAACGCACATCCTGAAAATAGTTTCTTCAGAATCGTTTACTGAAGCGATTGATATCATTTTTAATATAGGTACATTTTTTTCCAAAATAATTAAAACTACGGAAATTATTGTCATATTAACCCTGTACAGTCAAAACAAATTGAAATCGACTGTAAGTCAAAGAAATAAGACTTTTAAATCGCAGTTTCATTTTAATTCATACAAATTCCATCATTTAATACAAAATAAAGAAATTAAACTTTATCCCAAGAAACTAATTTAGTAAATAACAATGAATATACATGTTAAATAAAAAATTCAGTGTATGTATCATGTTTACAATATAATATTCTAATTGGGGTGTTTGAGGGTGTGCCTTAATTACGTTACATGCTGTATATTATGAAAAAACGGCCCCAAAATCGGTAAATGCTATCATGTTTCTATCTAGGAAACGAGAAAACTTAAATTCAGTTATGAAACGAAATAATCGATAAAATAATGATGAATTGCTTGCAATCGATTAAGAATAAATCGGTAAAATCTCAGAATATGTTTGAAAATCGAGTGACAAGTGTTTTTCGTGGAATCGATTCATAGCGGATTGTATTCCTTTAATTTTTCTTCGGGCATCACTTCTCTGCCTGACAGCCTTTACATACTCTTTGACTGTCACTCGTTCGTTGTCTTTCGGTTTAAGTGCGCACGTATTTTCCATGTTTTATTTGTGGTTTTCTTCGACTGTAGTGACTGCACGGGGCGCGGGGGATCCAAACGAGCCAGATCTTCGACATGTCCCACTCTCCATGCATAAAAATATAACACAACCGAAGCCATTCAAAATTATTTTGTAAAAAACTACAATGTTATAATTTAACCTCACTTTTACTATACTTCATATAACTTGATTCCTGGATAGCCAAACTTCACCAAAATTTCAGTGAGGTCTTGTTATTATATCCTCTCACAAATAAGGCAGTTTGATTCAGTTAACACCTGGGCCCAGGAATGTATGGAGTCATTTTCTTCTCCTTTATGTACTAGTATTTATATGAGAAATATTTTTAAGATTCGTCGTCGTTGTTGTTTTAAGTTTTAAGTCTTGTGCACTCACAACGACATTATCGTGTCGTCAAAAAAATCGAAAGAAATCGCCGTTGTTACACAAACACGTTCAAGGTTCATCTTGAATCATAATTTTTGCTTGCGTGCCGATAATTCCAATTAAATTCATTCGAGATTTTGATGCATTGTGGCAATGAACTGTAGCGCTAATAATGTATCAATATTACATACATACAGGTAATATTGATATATTATTAGCGCGTATCAATATTAAGTGCTAATTTTAAGTTTTTGAGCAGGTGTAGTTTGATCATGTGAAATTCAATTCCGATTTCTAAGGTGAAAATTCCCATATACTAATAATAATATGGAGGATGTCCAACGATGGAGTGTGTGCGAGGCGAAGTTTTAAGGCCACAGTTACAGTTGCAACTGAATGATGTTGGTGTATGTAATACTTTGTTGGCTCCACCGGGATCCAGACAATGCTTTTTGTTGTATAAGATTTGTGTACTGTCAATGAGTCCTAGTTTAAGTTAGACATATCTAACTTAAACTAGGACTCATTGACAGTACACAAATCTTATACAACAAATAGCAAAGAGACAACGTACTACATATAGTACGTTGTCTTACGGAGGTGACATCGTCATTTAATGTACAAAGCCTCCTTCAAAAAGATAAAAAATATCATAAAACATTGTTTAAACACGATCATCTGATCCTAAACTAAGCATAGCTTGTATTATAGAAACCAGATAACTGATATATTACTTCTCTTTTGTAAATACATACTTATATAGATAATGCAAGATAGATAAAGCAAAATTCTAGACATAGAATTTATTAATGAAAAATATGAAATAGATATTCTTTGTTCAATTGTTTTATATAAATGTGTTACGTGAACTATCTGTAAATGATTGCTATCATATACTTAATTTAAAATTATTGACTCTGTCTCAAAATGAATAATGTTATTGTTTCGAAGTTTTTCTTTTGTATACCTAAATATAATCTAAAATAATAAGCATTCAGACAACCGATCGAGCATATATTGTGTTTGCCTACTAAATAATTACTCTAATTGGACCAAATCCCGTGTTCATGCCCGCTTGACTATGTTTCGCCGGACCGTCTCAACTGGGTCGTGTTGAAACCGGTAGTAGATGAACCCACTGAGTTTGTTTCGCTGGGTCTTCTCAGTTGGGGCGCATTGGATCCGGTGGTAGCATTAAAGCGCGACCGTCGTTATTAACACAAGGTCCGTCATAATAATAATACCTTTAATATAGACAGAACCATTGACAATATGTAGTAAAAATTTTAGACTTAAACTAGATAATTAAAGATAATCTCTTGACAATAACTTGATACGAGCTAGCTAAATATCATTGCTGTAATAAAATAAATTTTATAAATGTTTTCATACAATATGTACCTAAATATCTATGTTACTAGAAATAATATCTAATGTATACAACTATATTACTACAAACATGTTCTGACTATTTACAAGCGCTTTTTTAAAGTCTACGTGAATAAAAACCTTTTTTATTTATTTAATGGCACCCAGACTCAGGACAAACAGACATGTTCATGCAAACAAATATCTGTTCTGGGTGGGAATCGAACCCACGTGATAAGCAAGCATTTACCAACCACGCCACACGCCCGTCATATGGTACCGGTATTGAATTCCAGACTCATATTTTTCGGTACGAAGTTTAAACTAACACTAAAGATAGTCGCATAGAAAGTTAAATTAATTAAATAATATAATAATAATATCCTGGGACATTATTTACACACGGCCATCTGATCCCAAACTAAGCGGAGCTTGTACTATGGAAACCAGATAACTGATATACTACATATAGGTAATACTTTATTTTTTTGTAAATACATATTTATATAGACAGTTACACCCAGACTCAGGACACACAGACATGTTCATGTACACAAATATCTGTCCTGGTTGGGAATCGAACTCACGACCTTCGGCGTGAAAAGCAAGCGTTTGCCAATCACGCCAACAGGCCCGTCTAATGGTTTAATTTAATTCGTTTCTTAAATATATATTAATTCATCATCATCATCATTATCATATCAGCTGATTAATGCCCACTTGCTGGTCTTGTGCTACCCGCATCCAGCAGGCAGGCCCTCTACAGGATGGCCCAATAATCTTGTGAGAGGTAGGTAATTCACATACATATAATTGACGGACACAAAGTACCCACACCCAAGACCTAGACTCAGTAGAACTACTTATGGGTCACACAAATAATAAAATATCCGGTGTGGAAATTGAACCCGGGATACTAAGTGGCGCTGCGCCACACGTGCAGTCAAATAAAATATAAGGATTTTTTTGGCCCGAAACAATATTTTTTTGTTTAATTCGCCGTGTTCTTAACTCGTATTGAAAGCTTTTCCCGCTACGTGTAGTAAAAAAAAAACCGGCCAAGTGCGAGTCAGACTTGCCCATGAAGGGTTCCGCAGCAGCAAGTATTTCAGTTGATTAAATGAAAGGTAAATTGCGGTTTACGATTTATGAAGCATTAAAAAAACTACTAACTAGATCTCGTTCAAACCAATTTTCGTTGTTAGTTTACATGATAATGTACATCATATTTTTTTTGGTTTTATCATTCTCCTACTTTAGAAATTACAGGAGGGGGGACACTCATTTTTCCACTTTGGAAGTGTCTCTCGCGTAAACTATTCAGTTTAGAAAAAAATGATATTAGAAACCTCAATATCATTTTTGAAGACCTATCCATAGATACCCCACATGTATGGGTACGATGAAATGTTTTTTTTGAGTTTCAGTTCTATGTATGGGGAACCTCCATTATTATTATTATGGAGGTTCCCCATTATTTTGTATGAAAATCTTAATGCGGTTCACATAATACATATATTTACCAAGTTTCCACAGTGACAGTGACATACGGACGGACAGACAGACAGACAGAGAGACAGACAGACATGACGAATCTATAAGGGTTCCGTTTTTTGCCATTTGGCTACGGAACCCTAAAAACAACCATCGTATCTTTTTACCAAAATCGAAAGTAATTGTCGGTTTGCCGACCAACGTAAATAGGTAGAAATAGACGCCAATTGATATATGTTGATTTGGAGACAGCCGGCTGCCCTCCGTCAAAAGTATTACTTAAAGAGAAAACATGATTGATTCGTTGTGGTCGCTTACACGTATCGGTTGGGGGAAGCGATTGTTATCATTTATCTTCGAATGCCCATCTATTTTTATGATTGATATTAATAGGTATAAGTAATAGTCTAGATTTCGAAACTAGAACGCCAATGCTACAGTTTTTATTGTAATAGAACGAATGGTTTTCTGACTTAAATATGATTAATTGAGCTTAAACAAAGTCGGTTATGGATCATATTGATGCTTTAGAATCATTTTAGATAAGAAAATAGGATAAATAGATAATACGCTACTGCAGTAATGATTTATATATTCAATTTTAATATAATCTAACTCAAAAATGGGAATTCACAAATTTTCACCCTTTCAGAGGATATAAGCTTTGTTTTCTAGAAAAATGACTAACTATGATATATACAGTTGCATGTGAAAGATCATATCATATTTAGAACACCTTCCGAACTATCAAATTTTATTTTTATAGCATTATTCGCCATGCAAAGCGTAAATATAATCTCAAATATAGCCTTTCCCGGATTCGTAGAGGGTGCTGGTTCGAGAATTGCCGGAATAAATTTAGGATCTCCCATTTTTGAGATTATGACATTAAACGCGTTAAACTTTATAATTATAGCATATGTGTTAATCCAGCGTGTCAGCTAACTCTATACCAAATTTTATTAAAATCGCTCTAGCCGTTTTGACGTGAAGAAGTAACAAACATACACACTCACACACGCACAAACTTTCGCTTTTATAATATTAGTGTGATGATGTAGTAAAGTTTCGTGATATATTTGTTAAATCCAGTTGCAGATATAACTATATAGATATTTTATTCATCTTGGTTGGCTATACCCCAACCAAGATAACATATCTATATAGTTATATCTGCATCATTGGAGTGGGGCGAAGGGTCACCACACACACTTGTTTGCTGATTCTTAAAGGCCGCCAACACACCTCTGGTGTCGCGAGTGTTCATGGGCGGTGGTGATCACTTACCATCAAGTGACCCACTTGCTAGTTTGTCGCCCTCTGATATAAAAAAACTTGCGTAAAGCACTTCGACCCTTCAGGATCTTTTGTAATATATAGATATACTTCAGGTTATTAGGTAAATGTTTGTGTCGCTATTTCCCTAAAAACCTGAAGTATATCGGTATTTGTTTAAAGTAACTTGAAACATTAAAAACAAGGACAAGATTTATAATAGAAATGTGAACAAAATACAGGCAGAGCTGTAAAAAATCTTACATTCAATTAATATTTATTACAAGAAAAATAGAACGACGTTTATGTTGAAGGTAAATTCATTACTTAGAAAAAACTTAGTTACGATGGTCTACCTTCGAAACTAAAAGCGTTAGAGCATAATTACATATTCTTTCAATTTAGCGACCCATACCTTAAGTTAAATAAATTGCAGGATTGTAAGATTTTTTTTTGAAATTGATTAATTTTGGTTTGGATCAAATATGGAAGGATTTTATTTGTTGTTATTAGCATAGAATTTTTCTCTTCACGATATGACCGTACCAGCGTAGACGTTTCTTTTTACCTTTTTAATCATTTCACATCATCTATTTTGAATGACCTTCGCATATTTTCAATATGGACTTTTTCTAGGCGTGAATCCCCTCCTGCCTATAGCCGATCTAACCACCGCTTTGTATACTTTACAAGGAAGATAACCGTATGGGAATTTTAGGGTCACAGGGTACACTAGACAAAGTAAACCACTTCAACCAGTCAGTGTTGATTAGTTACTTACTTGGGTGTGCGGCAGCGGCCGCCGAGCGCTAATTACTATCATCTTCTACCCACATATATATTTTTATTACACTTGGTAAATGTTTCTTTCTGAGTATGAGTAAAAGCGTTATGATAAATAACAGTAGGAGTACACACGCAAGAGTACACTACACATATGCAGCTTAATAAACAGATTGTACTAGTTCTTTTTTATTTTACAGGATTTTTGTACATGAATGACGATGCCAATCCCATCTTACCTTACACTAAGCTGACTCTAAGGCTGATTTTAGTCTTACGCCGACGCCACGCGTACCGTCAGCGCTGATGTCCGAGATATATGAACTTCTAATTGGTATTATTAATTACAATTTTTGGAGAAATGAGTGTTATGCACATCGCCGATAGCACTACAAATAGTATCAATGAATGGGATGAAAATTTTTAGGATGAAAATTTTTAGGAAGAGTGATCATTCGGATTACAAATCATTAGGAAGAACAATTTCGGGTAAAGAACTTTAGGTTAGCCAATGTGGACCCTACTTACTTACTTAGTGGACTTATTCTCCCTAGTCGTGTCCGGCAGCTGTCGTACCAGACAGCCGTCCTAACAGATTATGAGTGTAACGAAATAGAGAGTGCACCGGTGTTTTGCGCACACACTTCAACACTGTAATATGTCCTGCTTTAGATGTTTTCAGATAAATATCACCAGTTATATTTCGGTAACGTCTTTTTGATTTTCCGATTGATAAAAACAAACACCGATTGACAAAGTCCGTCATTCCAAAACTTACCTGCATCGAGATTCGACGATTCTATGCAATATCCAACAAATTAAGTAATTTAAATATTTATTTATTTCCAATACAGTCCTTACGAAAAAGAAATGATATCTTTAGTTGGGTCCATTTAGTTGTGGCGCAAAATACTGAGGGAAAATAAACGACACAGGTTGTACCGATGTACCGATTATACGCACAGCAATTTCACAAGTTTGACAGTTCCGGGCATGCTCTACCCTCTTCATACGAGTTATATTAGAGGAAGAGAAGTACTTTAAATTAATGTAGTAGCGTGGAAGACAGAAAAGCCATTAGCAGGTTAACTAGGGTAGGTTGCTCGGCGGCGAGGATCGCTTTCGCCCCTTAACACGTGATCGATAATCCCGTGATCACACCCTCATTTAGAATTCCGTCTTTTTACTGCAGCGGCCCCCTGATCTATGGCCCGAACCCCATAAGGGTGCCCTCAGGTATTAGTCGCTTAATTTAAGCTACAGTTTGTGAATCTTCTGCGCTAGCCAACTGCTCGTTGTCTTAATTTTTTTTAATTTAACATAATAGTAGGTACTAATTTTAAATTATAGTATGGCCAATTTAATAGATCACAATTGACGTCTGTCAGTTACTAGAAAAGTGAATTGTAAAATGATAAAATTGAATAAAAAATTATACTTAAATTACGCGCCGGTAAAAAAATATTAGTAAAATTCAATATCGTTACCTTAAGTAACGATATTGAATTTTGATGAAGTGCCAAATGTGATCTATTAAATTGGCCCTACTTTAATTTCTTTATTTAAGGATTAAAAAAATATATGTGATAAAGGGACTCATTCAATTTTTATTGTTACTTAAATATTCACCCCATTTTATCCCGTGGGGGACGTAGAAGTCAACCCGAGGGAATATCTACCAGAGAACGAGCAGCCGTTTCCTTCTGAGTACTATGACTATCTCACAGCGATCGCTAACCCGTCTGCCAAGCGTGGCGATTATGGTATATCTCTCAAAGATGATTCTTGGAAGAGGCTTTGGACAAGAGGCAGTGGACGTAATTCACCTGTAATGATGACGATGACTTTATAATCTATTTCATTGCTTTTATGGACAGCATTGTAAGCTTGACAAGTACAAACGGCATATGCCTCCATCTGATGGACACCTCCATTGTGTAAATCTTTTGGGGAGACCTTGTGTAGTGCACGTCATTTGGCTGACATGATGATGATTTGTTCAAGTATTTTTTTACGTCCAAAGGGTTGAGTGAATTGAATTGAGTTAGAACTTTTTTCATATTTAATGCCCGGAGGTTGTGGCCGAGTCTTTATGACTCAGTCACTGGGTATGTCTGGACATTTTTCTTTAAATATAAATCTATGCTCGTGCGTCATATAATTACAATCATGTCTTTATCTTTAGCATTCACCTTATCGTGGTGAATATCAAAAAACCGGGTACACATTGACAGGTCTGTTGGTCTGGTGAATACAGACCCTAATTGCTAAGCAAGAGGTTAGGGGTTCGATCCCTACCCAGGACGAAACTTTGTGTGATGAAGACGATTATTTGGTCCGTGTCTGGGTGTGTTATTTATCTATAGTATGTATTGAGAAATATATACGTATGTTTATCTCCGCTTTGGGGTCTGCCTATAGTTTGGGATGACATAGCAGTGTGTTAGTTGTCCCAAGATATTTTTTATCATATTATTAACTAGCTGTGCCCCGCGGTTTTACCCGCGTTAAACTTTATAAATCATCACAGCTCCTCCCCCGTAGGTGATAGCGTGATAATACGTAGCCTATATGTTGACCCGACCTCTTAGAAATATTCATGCAAAATATGAAGTAAGTCCATGCAGTAGGTACTTTTTTAGTTTAGCCCGGACATACATACAGACAAACAGACAAAAATTCTAAAAACTATATTTTTGGCTACGATATTGATTGCAGATCACGCCCCAAGTATCCTTTTGAAAAAATATTCAATGTACAGTTTTCATTTTCCTACGATTTTATTATATGTATAGATTATCTATACATATCACCGGGGCGATAAATGAAAAAGGTTTTTAAATGAAAATTACCCGAATAATGACATGGCCATCTACAATCTGACCGCACGCTTAGGTGCTTATATACGAACCTGTGAAAGGAACTGTTTATATCTGAGTGCCAACGAGAAGCTGTAGGTCTCGTTTGTAGTAATTAGTACGTACTTACTTGGGCAGTGGTTACCCTAGTGTCAGAGTTATTCAAGCTGCCCATTAATCCTCTGACATCGCTTATTGACTGTTGCCTAATATCTACAACCGAGACTGACAGCTTAACGTGCCCTCCGAAGCACAAATTAAACCACTTTAGCGGTCACCCATCTCTGGACTGACCACGAGCCTAGTTGCTCAATCTCGCCCACCACTAACGGACAGGTGAGAGCATCTGGCATTGAGCATAGTTAGTTAGTTAGTTGGGCGATAGGTTTCCGCACTTAGCCTCCTAATTGGGCCATTGTGCGTGATACTTGTTTGGCTACTCGAACCATTTTAGTTCCATCCAGAAGTCCAGGAGACCACGGAAGGCTGGCCTGAGGGCCTCCTGCAGTGTCTTCGGATCATTCAGGAACTTTGCCCGTTGGTAAGCAACCCTCTTGCAGTGTAGCAGTACGTGTGCTGGTGTTTCTTAATTTTCAATTCACCCTCTGCTCAGGGGGCTGTCTGTGACGCCAATCTTGAAGAGGTGTTGGTTTAGTGTGCAGTGTCCGGTAATTGTGCCTATCACCATGCGTAGATCCTTCCTGTTCAGGTGTAATAGATTACGCGATAGGCGTTTGTTCAGGGATGGTAGAAATTCTTTTGTCTGTCTGTATGATTCCAGATCTATCCACTCTTTTTCATGTATTTGTGTGGTTTTCTCACACAGCCATGTTTTCAGTTGGTTATATGGTATGGGTACAATGGGTTCAGGTCCCATTGTTGTCGTTTCCGATCCCTTCCTTGCCAGCTGGTCCGCAGTATCATTTCCTAGAGATCCACTGTGCCCTCTAATCCACTGTAATGTAACCTTGTTGGTGGCTGATAGAAAAAATGGCTGATAGAAAATGCGTTTTATTCGGTGCAAGAGTTTTTGAATCATAACTCTAGAAACATTTGTCAGAAGTAATCCATACACAGATTACCGATTGTGATTTTGTTTGTGAATTAACTAGATGCTTTTACATTTTAAAGTTTGTTGATATTTGCATGCTGTTTTTATAGCTAAATGGGCCTGTTCTCCTGAAATGTTATACACCACATTATGTATCACCCTGTTTAAAGCAAATAAACAATTTGAATTTGAATTTGTTGAGATCTTTTCAAGTGCACCGTGGCACTCCAGAATGAGTCCACTGTTAAATTGGTTGCTCTTTAAGGCTTGAAGCACAGAGGTACTGTCTGAGATTATGCGTATGGATTTACCATGCACATCTCAAGACTTGACTGCTCTTGCTGCTAATGTTATTCCCACGCATTCTGCTTGGAAAATAGAATTTAGACTGCTAAGTGTTGTTGATATGTTGATGTTGAGGTCATTGGAGAAGACGCCGGCTCCTGTGCCTTTATTAGTTTTCGAGCCATCAGTATATATCCGAACTTCATGTGTGCCAGAGCTGTCCTTAGCTTCCTCTTGAAGTTGGATGGCGAAGTTTTTATAAAAAATGAAGGTTTTAGGGATTATGTCACATATAGCGTCCATCATTGGGAGCGTCTTCTTTATTTCATCCATGATGCGCGTGTGATTTTCCCTATAATTTTGCTTCCACAGGCCAGTTTTGCTGAGCCTTATGGCTGTTGGTGCGGCCTCTTGTTGGACAACTAGGTGCAGTGGTCTGAGATTTAGTAGGGCCTCTAGTGCAGCTGTGGAAGTCGTTCTCATGCTGCCAGTAGTTGCTAAGCATGCTAGTCTTTGGAAGCTTTGGAGTTTGTTATTGCCGTGCTTAACTGTGTTCTGGGCCACCACACAACGGCACCATACGTTATCATGGGGAGTATTCACATTTTGTAGAGCCATAGGGTCATGGATGGTCTTAGGCCCCACTTTTTCCCTATAAGTCTTCTACATTGCCAGAAGGTCGTTCGGGCGTTGTCAATTTTCACTTCCAAGCGTTATCCCTAGGTATTTAACCTCAGTTGAGAGGCTCAGTTCGGTGCCAAACAATTTGGGTAGGTCCTGGCATTGAGCATAATCAGTTAACCGTCGTTAAGGCATGCCCGATGATTACTAGGTAGCTTAAACAACTCTGAGATTGTCATCGCGAATAAATAAATGAAAATGATACGAGACAATCAATAATCAAGCGGAACATGTGACTTTATCAAAATGTATTTTATTTAGTTATCTGTCTATTCGACTTATAATAAGCAGATGTGTAGTTTTTATCAGTAGCAACAAATCTATGACGAGCCGAGGTAGGTAAGGTTTTCAAGGTTTGAGGTTACGCTCTGATATTTTTAATAATCCTGTAAGTACTCGTAGTTACCGTAACGAGGTGGTAAAACCATGTACCATAAAAAGCTCTGATGAACAATTATTTTTTATTCTCACTTAAGTAAATTTAAGTTCATAATTAAATTAACTACCCTTATAAAAAGAGTCAACCTGGATAAGGAATAATCCTTATCCGCATAGTAAAGACGGTCCCTACCCAAAATTTTCAAGTCTTTTCTTCACTACTATTTTATATACCTCTTTGGAGAATAATTATTGTTCAGTACACAATAAATCTTGTGCGGGTCGCTGGAAATCGCTGGATGCGGATAGCGCAAGACCGGCAATTGTGGAGATCTTTGGAGGAGGCCTTTGTCCAGCAGTGGTCGTCTTTCGGCTGATATGATGATGATGATGATGATGATAATGATGATGACACAACAAATAATAATGTTATAAAGAGAAATAATTTATATTTTAATTGTTCGCAATGCAAAAACTCCTTAACTAAGTAAAAAATTCCTTAAATAATGTAGTTAATTTAGCTTATATTATAATATAATAATAATATTTATCTTTAAAAAATGTTAGTATGATTTAAAAGATAATTTATAGAAGATTTTATGAACATCCTACGTGCCTTAGTTTTATTGTAGAAGGTATATTATTTTTACTTCAAAATTACTAAGTAATGCATGTGTAAAATGTATTTATTCTACGGTTTACTAAAAATGAAATAGAGAGGAGAACAAACAACACGAGAACAAACATTTTCTGTTGACCTGAAATCAATTGGGATTGGGGTATAAGAGTGATCATGATCTACTCTGATACCAATTTTGACATATTACGCATTTATTTAAGTCATGTACAAACTACACTGATAACATTACATAGTGAGTAGACGTGAAGTGCAGACGATATCGATGTATTTAAACTGATATCACACGGATATGATAACACACGCACACCACTACACGTGTGTACGTATTATGTGCATGTATACATAATAACTACAGTGTACAGTTTACACACACATGGAAAATATGTGTGTGTAAACAATCTCGTATCAATATTTTTCTGAATCTGCAACTTGGTGCAAGGTTAATTATTAATATGACGTTATGTTGGCTGTTTACATTTTATCAAGTTGTAACTGCAATTTTGGAGAGCGTATATTAAGTGATCAGTAAAACTTATTTGTCAAATTAATTAGATGATAAATTAAGTCATTAGTAGGCAGTATAATTTGTGTATGTGTTTAGTAAGTTGTTTCTCCAGCGTACTCTCCGTAATTTCAGCGTTATCACCCCTAAGTACTTAAAGCACTTGGAAAGTTTACGATTAAAATTTCCCATCACAAATTTATATAAACGAATCGCATCCTAATTCCACTTCTAATTTAACAAAGTATAAATAAACCAAAAGTCAATAGAAATTAACAATTTAATAAAGTTCACCAATTAAAAAAAAAAATCATTAAAGTAATATACAAGTTATAATTCCTAATTTAATAATTTATAAAAGTGTTACTACATTATTAATATAAATGATGTTACGAAATTACTTTGCATATATAGTGGTGATTTAAAGAACGCCGTAAAGGTAATGTAGCGATTATAGTAAATATAAAAAGTATTTTATATTACTTTTCTTAAGCAAAGGTTAATCAGGCAATAAAGTAAAGGTTTTTCAGCCTTGACATAAACCTATGTACTAGGTGCCATTTTATTATTGTGTAAATTTTCATTAGTTTTTTCAAATAGCGAAAATTCAGACTGCTAAAGTTGCCTTTAAAGTGATTCTCGGACTCTGTTTAATGATGTTAATTAATCGCTCTAACTACAGTGGAAGAGCCTACCACTTTAGAGTATCTCTACAAAGGCTCTGGCCTTTATTTTATTGTAATGGCTACAAACTGTTCAGCATTTGTTGACTTCGATTGTATGCATTTTGTGTGTGTGTGCCAAACATTATCCTTCATCATTGATTTCATTGTACATTTTGTACATGAATTAAGCCGGGAATTACATGCGCACATGAGCGGCTGGAGCGGACATATACATTACATAGAGCGATACATAAGCGTCAGTTCGAGATAAAATCAATTGCAACTATTCATATTTATACATATACGAGTATCCATGTAAATGGATGTTGATGGGTTATCCACAGATGTTTCAATGTTATAACATGCACCTATAGGTGCATAGTGTCAATACGCTTTGATACGATTACGGTTTGCAGCTCATTTCTCGTATGGGTGATACACAGTTTACTGTTTGCAGTTAGATACTTCCCTGGAACCAAAGCTATACATGAATATTAAGTTAAAGAGTTGTGCGTCACAACGCTCCTGTTCAGACTCGGGACGAGTCCCTCCCTTCTACCCACCACTGCAACTCTTTTAAGCCAGGATCAACAGTGGCACACAATGAAATGATACTGAGCGATGAGGCTCAGGTATGCCCCGGGGAATCACTTTAACTGTCTTTGATCCCGCAACGAATTTAGTCAGAAAGAAACAAGGAGGAGTTAGAAAATGAACATCCACTTCTCTCCAGAGCAAAGCGGGAGACAGAATGATATAACGAGGCTAAAACCTCATAAAACGAGAGAATTGCAACTAGAGAAGCCAGCTGCAAAAGCATTGAGGATCAATTTTAAGGGTCCTAAGTAAGCTGTTATATTTCATTCCAATAGTTGGTATGGCAAAAGCGCTTAGTAGCTCCTGTACAGACTCCAGGTATGTGGACAGGAGCGTTTTGACGCAAACGCAAGCTATAGGTAAAATACGTAGTTATGCTATACAAAATTAAAACAGCGTGCGAATAACATATTAATATCTAGGTAGCTGGCCAAAACTTCCTTGACTATTTTCAGTCTTAATTAATTGTACTGAATAGTAACATACAATTAATTAAGAAAGAAAAGAAAATAAACGAAACAAAGTAGCCCAGCTCTCTAGATATTAATATGTTGTTGCACGCTGTTTTTAATTTTTTACATGTTCACCATTACTTCATACTACCTATAGTTCGTGACTTTTACAAGGAGCAGTTTGTGTGATCTACAGTTCAAACAAATATTAGTCTTGCAAGATAGTATGATGAACTAAGACAGTCGCCTCGCCGCTTCGTGTCGCGGGTTCGAATCCCGCGCCGGACCACCATTTGTGTGATCCATAAATAGTTGTTCTGAGTCTGGATGTAATTTGTTTCCGTCTATTATATGTTTGTAAAGGACACAGGGATTAGCTTCCCTAGTGCGGGCGTTGTCTTTATTAAAAACAAAAAAAATGTGGCCTGCAATTTGTTAAAAAATAAATTTGGTGCTGAGTGGTATGATAGTCTATTGTGACCAGAATTGTTCCGGCAGTTTGACTTTGCACCGAGTTTCCGGGAGACATACACAGTGACTATACACAGTGGATATACACAGTTTGCTAACGATTCTTGAAGCTACACATATTACTTGGGGCTTGTATAGCTTATTGCACAGCCGTTTTCAATTATGTTCTTTGAACAAAGCAATATAGCCATGGGTACTTCATCATACCAGCCGCACTGCTGGACAAAGGCCTCCCCTAGAGATATCCACAACTACCGGTCTTGCGCTATCCGCATCCATCGACTTCCAGCGACCCGCACAAGATCATCGGTCGCGGGATCCCGGGGCTTGCCCACGCTGCGTCTTCCACCGAGTGGTCGCCACTCGAGAAATTTTCTGCCCCACTTTCACGTACACGTACTTATATATATTCCAGTCTGGGATAATTTTCTTGGACGTCATATCTAGAAAAAAATACAAATAAATTTATGGAACAAGATAAGGGACAAGACAGCTGCAAAAATTGTTATTTATCATATTATTATTACTCGAAATAGTGTATCAAGTAGATATAATATATCTATGGATTCCCAAAAAGATATTGTAATACCCATATCAATTCAGATATACTAAAGCACAGAGATAATATAATCCTTTTCGTTTAAACTGATGAAATTCTATCTATGAATAGCAATTTTTTTTGGAAACTGAATAAATTGTAACTCTTCAATTAAATTAAATTCAATCTTTTTTGCAATCATGTGTACATAGGTCTTACATATTAAAAGTTTCAACATGATACCTTGTTAGGGCACGGCAACATTAAAGCATCTTCTAGTGTCTTTTTCGTGCAATAAAGTCGGCATTAATAGATTGTGGTCTGGATTGTAATATTTACACCATTTTCGCAGAGGGAAACTTAATTATTATGTCAATATTTGTGAAGATGGCTATTAAATGTAGACTCATGTGACTTTGTAACATCAAATGTATTTTTTTTTGTATATCAACAATGTGCATAAAAGTAGTTTTATATGCGTATTTGGATGAACATTTCATTCGTAAGATTACCCTTCAAAAATGTATTTACTATAATTGCGAATAATAGTACAACAATTTTAGGTCGTTAAAATGATCTTAAATAATTCGATCCATGCATTTCGGTGACTCTTAGCAGAAAATTAATGTTTCGTTTGAATTAATTTGAGGGCAACATGCAAACAGGCGAACAATATTTGAAATAAGTACTGTCCGTTTTCTAATTTTGTTAATTTTGGAAATATTGACTTTAGTTTCAGATGGAAAGAAGTTTTTGAGACGATAGAGTCTCCGTAGAATACCTATAAGTTACATTCTGGCTGAAAGCAGCAATTTGATTGATACAGCTAAGAGTCGTATCAATTTATTTATTATATTATTATATTTATATAATTACACCAAATTTCTGTCTCTGATTCTATAAGGTGCTCACCAGAAGAACGCTCGTCTCTCATTGTCAATCCTCACCAACAACTTAAAATTATATCTCAGAATATTCGATCAATAAATGCAAATATTCATAATTTTCAGACCCTCCTACATAGAACTAAAGTCGATTATAACGTTATCGTCTTAACTGAGTGCTGGCTGAAACATACGGTTTCCATTCCAATAATAGAAAACTATGCTTATTATCAAACTTCAACGCTTCTAAACCAAAATGATGGTGTAGTTCTATACATAAAAAACCTGACAAACTATACTGTTGAAGAACTAGCCTTTAAGGACGCTAGCTGTCTAGTACTGAAAATTGGAACTGAAAAGGCCTTTATATGTATTTACCGCTCGCCCTCGTTCTTAGACCTCACAATTTTTTTACAATCGTTAGACTCATTATTGAACTATCTATCCAGTTATAAAAGTGTAGCGATTATTGGAGATATTAATTTGGATATAACAAATTCGCCATGCCCTAATCACATATCGGAATATCTAGACCTGGTGGCATTTCATGGTCTGCTACCAGCACACACTCTTCCTACTCGCGAACACGCGTGTTTTGACCATATCATGCTCAAGTCTAACCATACCGCATTAACCATGGTAATAACTTCAACCGTTACCGTCTCAGCCAGATAATTATACTTCAAAGATCAACTACACATCGTTAGACGCTGAAATGAGTACCATTGAATTGTTACCAATTTACAACTGCAGTGGTGCTAATGAAGCTACAGTTCTACTTATAGAGACCATTGGTAAGGTAATAAAAAAACACACCACATTAATTAAACTCCCAAATAACAAGCGTCTTCTTAAACCATGGATTACCACAGGGTTGCTGAGATGTATGAGGAATAGAGACGCTATGCATAAAAAACTCAAACTCTCACCCAATAACACTTGTTTAAACATAACTTATAAACGTTACAGAAACTATTGTAATAAAATACTTAAAAAAGTTAAAAGAGATTATGAGAAAAACGAATTGAGAGAAGCCGGCAATGATAATAAAAAAATATGGAGAGCAATAAAGAGAGTAACAAACACTGTGAAAATAAAAGTTACCCCAAACGATCTGCTTGCAACCTCTAGTACCCCTGAACAATCGGTAAACGATGTAAATGATTACTTTTGTAATATTGGCAAAAACCTTGCTAACGGCATCAGGGTCAATCAAAATAGCCATTCAGATACAGTCGACTATCCCACTCCCTGTCCATTGCAATCATTTGTAATGCTAGACACGGATGAAACTGAAGTTGAATCAATACTCATGTCATTAAAAACAGACTCTGCCGTTGGTTGGGATAACATTTCTACTAAATTCTTGAAACGCTATAAACATTATCTTGTTGCTCCAATCACCTACATATTTAACCTTTGTTTGAGTAAGGGGTGTTTTCCCTTATATCTCAAAAAAGCAGTAATACACCCTATTTACAAGAGTGGAGATAGACACTGTGTTGGTAACTATCGCCTAATAGCTGTACTTCCATCAATCTCAAAATTATTTGAACGATTAATTAATAAAAGGCTTACAAGATATCTCGAAAACAAAAATCTACTATCTAAAAATCAATTTGGATTCAGAATTAATAAGTCGACAAATACAGCGATCGTAGAATTAACAAATCATATAGTAAATCAAATTGATAAAAAGCGGAAAGTACTATCAATATTTTTAGACTTAAAGAAAGCCTTTGACACAGTGTCTATTCCCATCCTTGTATCAAAGCTAGAAGAACTTGGCATCCGTGGGCATCCTCTCAAAATATTTAGGGATTATCTTAGCGATAGAACACAAATTGTTAGAATACAAAATCATGAAAGCATTGAACTTCCAATCTCATTTGGCGTACCTCAAGGCAGCGTTATCGGGCCTACATTATTTTTAGTTTATATAAATCAGCTATGCAATCTTAATCTGGAGCAGGGTAAGATCACTGTATTTGCAGATGATACTGTACTTACGTTCACAGGTGACACGTGGGAAAATACATATAAAGCTGCGCAAAGGGGGTTGAATATTGTTATGAACTGACTCGCTAAACATTCGCTTACATTAAATGCGGAAAAAAACCAAAATTATAACATTTAGGTTGCGACAGACCGTTCAACCACAAGAATCACTCCAAATAATCTCACACTTGTGCAGTGCAGAAGATAGTTCTAGTTGTAGCTGCCCTCGGCTCCAGCGCACCCAAACGGTAAAATACTTAGGCATTACTCTCGATGAGAACTTGACCTTTACTACACACATTGATCAGCTTACCACCCGACTAAGGAAAATGATCTACGTTTTTAAGACTCTTCGACATATTGCTGAAGCTCAGACTGTCAAGAGAGTTTACCTAGCCTTATGCCAGTCTCTTCTCGTATATTGTGTATCGGTCTGGGGTGGCGCTTCTAAATCCATAATGCTTAAACTGGAAAGAGCCCAGAGAGCCATACTGAAAGTAAGCACGTTTCGACCAATTCTCTTCTCAACCGAAGCCCTCTATAAATCATGTGAAGTGCTCTCAGTTCGACAACTTTTCGTAATGAGCACCGTCCTATCACAACACATAAACACCCCATTCAAAACATTTAACCAACGGCGAAGAGATAAACCCTGCAACCCACACAGATGCAGTCTTGCCTTCACTCAGAGATTTCAATGTTTTTTAGGACCTCATCTATATAATATGATAAATCGTAGTCTAACAATTGTTCCTATGTCCACACACTCGTGCAAAGACACAGTCACAAAGTGGCTGCTGACTAAAAACTACGATGAAACGGAACTTCTTCTACGAAGGCCTCAATAGTTTAAAAACTTGGCTTCAATGCACAATTAATCCTTCCTACCTAAACCGGCACACACTCACACACACACACACACACACACATACACACACACACACACATACTTACATACATAGATACGTGGAACACCAAACATGCATAATTGATTAATAGTTTAATAATTTAAAATTACATTGTCTTATTTTAATTAATTTTTTAATATTAATTTTTACTGCTGCATTTTTCATGTTCAGTTTCTTGTTCTATAATGTTTTGCTAGTCATGATGTTAACAGCGTATTTAGGAAGTTTGGGCCTAGCGCCTTTATTACAAGTTATGGTATAATAGCTTAGTTAAGGTGCTAGTCACCACACCTGTAAGACAATAACATCAATATATTTATTTTGTACTTTGTTTGATCTTAGAAAAAATGTTGAACCATTTTGTGTACTATCTATATAAGTATCTTAATCTAATGTACAATCTCTGATGTGTTGGGTGAAAAATAAATTTTATTATTATTATAATGTCAAAACCATTTTTCCAGATTCTTTACAGTTTGGTTATGTTTGATCAATCTGTCAACCCTTTTAGCCAAGTCACTTGATTTAAATCAAGTCTGTTCATCAAACGGGAGCCTCCTTAATAATGGCTTGGTATTTGTCAGGGTGGACATTCAATAATTTAAATCTTTAGCCAGTCATAATACGGACGACAGTCGTATGCCATACGGACTGACGGACAAGCTGAGTCGCACCATAAGGACCCGTTTTGGTAAAGAACCCTAAAAAAATTGTGAAATATACACCCCTACGGAAATTCTTAAAGGGATTACTTTAATTTTAATATATATATGAAGAAATATAAATAAGATATTGAAACCCCTACAAGATGGACCGATGATCTTGTGAGTGTCGCTAGAAACCGCAATATGCGCAGGACCGGCAATGTGGAGATCTTTGGGGGAAGCCTTTGTTCAGTAGTAGATATATTGCGGCTGATAAGGTAATGGTGATGATATTCAACCCTAATATAGGTTATTTTTTATAAAATAGGATGGCAAACGAGCAAGTGAGTCACCTGATGGTAAGTGATCACCGCCGCCCATGGACACTCGCGACACCAGAGGAGCCGCCAGTGCTTTGCCGGCCTTCAAGAAAAGAATAGGCTTGCTTCTTGAAGGTGTTAAAAATTTAACAATGCACGAGGAATATCATTGGCACAAGAGCACCCATTGGTTCTAAAACAATAACAAACGTTGGCTGTTTAATTATATATTTAACAACGTATAAATATCGCTTTACAGTATTGTATGAGCTTTAACATTTTATTTATATTTGGTATTTGTTGTTATCTGTTTAGTCTACGCAATAATATGGATTTGTTTAGTCTGCGGCTTTATGTGCATTTGTATCACGTAGCCAATCCGCCAAGAGGCAACAAATGGCGGAAGACAAAATATAAACAATTTGAATTAAAGCGCTGTACAGGATACTGCAGTAGTTTAATTACAATACTAAATATAGACTATTTTATCTCGAATGTTGCGTAATGACTTTGACAATCTTAATTTGTCGCAATGGAAAGAATCCATTGTTTAGTGACCTCATCATATTAGCCGAAAGAGTACATCTGAAACCAAAGTCAACATTTCTAAAATGTATACAACGGGCAGTATTTCAATTAATATTCTTCGCCTGTTTGCATGTCGCATCCAAATTAATATTTTAAACGAAACATTAATTTTCTGCAAAGTTTGAGGAAGCCATCGTAATGCATGGATCGAATCTACCTAGGATCTTGACAACAAACTCCTGCCATTTGGGGGATATGTCATAATCACCACGCCTGTCTATCGTGTTGGTTTTAGTGGATAGACTGGTACTGGTCATTTTAATTTGTACCCACCGCCACCCCAATGGTGGTGATGCGTATTGCATTTTCATAATATTTTCTAACTCCTACTTGTTTCTTTCCAATTAAATCGTTGCGGGATTCAAGACAGTTAAAGCGATTCCCCGGGACATGCCTGAGTCTCACCGCTCAGTGTCATTTGATTGTGTGCCACTGTTGATCCTCGCTTACAGGAGTTGCAGTGGTGGATAAGAGAGAGGGACTAGTCCCGTTTAGTGCATTTCCACCACGTTCCACCACCACATCCCGCTGATTTCTTAATTCGAAACACAGAAATTATTACAAGTACCTAGTGAAGTAACTAGATATTGTTAAATTTTATTTAGCCAAATTAATAGCAGACAGAAGGTGACCTAGACTTTAAATATGACCTTTCAATTGTAATGATAGTAATAAATACTTACTTAATTCGTAGTATCTTACTCGTTATTTTTCTCGTCAACATAACAAGAATTTTATCTGGCCAGACAAAACAAAGATTTCACAATGAGGTGATTAAGTAAACTAAGAATTTATATCTCATTATTTATATCGTAGCCAACTGGTTGAATCAGACATTCAATTCAAAACAAATCGACGGTCACCATAGCCTAGTTGGTAGTGCTCCTGCCTACGAAGCTGGTGGTCCTGGGTTCGAATCCCGGTAAGTGCAATTATTTGTGTGATGAGCACGAATATTTGTTTCTGAGTCATGGATGTTTTCTATGTATTTATCTATCTATATAAGTATGTATATCGTCACCTGGTACCCATAGTACAAGCTTTGCTTAGTTTGGGGCTAGGATGATCTGTGTGACATTGTCCCCAGATATTATTATTATTATATTATAATTGCAGTCTAATGGTAGTTAAATTTTTGACGGTGGCATCTAATTAGGCGGCTAGTTCTAACAAAAAAGTGAGTAGTACGAATAACTTTTTAGCGAGATTAGGCCAATCCAAATTTTAAGGTTTTGATCTATATCTATATACATATAATAGAATCGTAGGAAAGTCAAAACTGTACATTTAATTTTTAAAGGATACTTGGGGCGTGTTCTACTGTCGATTTCGATACAAAAATTCAAAAAATATAGTTTTTAGAATGTTTGCCTGGTTGTCTGTATGTATGTACGGGCTAAACTCAAAAAGTACTGCATAGATTTACTTCAAATTTTGCATGAATAATGATGGATAAGAGGTCGGGTCAACATATAGGCTACATATTATCACGCTATCACCCACGCTGTGATAATTTATAAAAAATAATGCGGGTAAAACAGCGGGGCACAGTTTGTTGAAATATATTCCTCAATAGAACCACATTATACAAGAATATACCCATACAAGAAAAATTAAGAAACTATTTCTTGGACCACATTGCATAATGTTGTAAATAGGCTAGTGTGGTACCGCATACTGTTATCGGTAATCACGCTCGAACATCAGCTATGCTGTGGCAAGTAGGTTATTGAGAGTAATTAGTAGAAACCTGTCAACGTATTTAAAAATAAAGAGGTGCTGGCAGACTAGATGCTCTCACCGTCCGGTTTAATTCCTAAGCGTCTCCGTGCTTCGGAGGGCACGCTAAGCTGCCGGTCCCGGTTGTAGTCATTAGGCTACTGTCGTTGAGCCAAGTCAGAGGCCTACTGGGAGGATTGATTAACTCTGACACTAGAGTAACCACTGCCCATACGATAAGTAAGTGAGTACTAGCGCCTGTTAATGAATCCCAGGATTACGGACAAATTTAAATAGGTATTTTTTACACCGGGAACAATAGTTATGTAACGATTTAAATGTTTATAAATAAAAAAAACTTGAGAGGTGTCAAGGGACACCCGGATGGGACGAAGTTATTTCTTATTATTTATAATGTACAAAAATCCTGTATACACTCAACAAAAATAATCGTCGCGACACCACACTGTTCAATGCGAAATAGAAATGAAAATATCTGGCTTGCTTTCTATAAGAGGAAGAGAGAGAGAGAGACAGAAAAACATGCGCACGCCGCACAGCTGCAAAAAGTGTCGTGACAACTTTTCGTAATATTTTTTTCCGTCTAGCCCCCTTTCGCAACGCGCGATAAGGAACTTCGTTCCAAAAAATTAAGAAATTTTCCTTGTTTACGTATTAATAACGTTTTTTGCTAAATATATTTCACATATGCACTTAATGCCAAAGGCATTCTATACCAGTCAACTTTGGGCTAATGCACAGACAATATACAATCTAATACTATTACAATCTAATACATCTAAAATTTTGTATAATAAGATATACAAGCTAAATAAATTACACAGATAAATATATATATAAATCAATGCCACTTTTCGTTGTATTTTTATAACTCAAGAACGGGCTCACCTATCCAAACCAAGTGTTTAGGCTTTGTTGGGACTATTAAGTAGATGGTTTATGTGAATTTTGCAACAAGATCGGTTGAGCGACTCTTCATTTGTCACATTTTTTGGTAGGTTATTTATCCGAATAACACATTGGCTATAATTTATAAAGCTTAACGCGAGTAAAACCGCGGGGCACAGCTAGTATACTATAATTATAAAACATTAATATTTAAATGCAACCAATCATGTCGTGCTTATTTTATTATATAAAGAACAAAATAACGAATTAAAACACACAGCTAGTATACTATATATAAAACATTAATATTGAAATGCAACCAATCATGTCGTGCTTATTTTATTATATAAAGAACAAAATAACGAATTAAAACACACAGCTAGTATACTATAATTATAAAACATTAATATTGAAATGCAACCAATCATGTCGTGCTTATTTTATTATATAAAGAACAAAATAACGAATTAAAACACACAGCTAGTATACTATAATTATAAAACATTAATATTGAAATGCAACCAATCATGTCGTGCTTATTTTATTATATAAAGAACAAAATAACGAATTAAAACACACAGCTAGTATACTATAATTATAAAACATTAATATTGAAATGAAACCAATCATGTCGTGCTTATTTTATTATATAAAGAACAAAATAACGAATTAAAACACACAGCTAGTATACTATAATTATAAAATATTAATATTGAAATGAAACCAATCATGTCGTGCTTATTTTATTATATAAAGAACAAAATAACGAATTAAAACACGTGATAAAATTGATGTGGAACATTTCCACCGTAACTATGAAAACTGATATCTTTCTATCATGAAGATTGTTAAATCGATAGTAAAACTAAAAGGCAATTAGATATCACCGTTCAACTAACCAACAAGCAATATTATTTTTGACTCCCGTGTGAGGCTAAAATACAAATAATACTTCCTAACCACGCGTTGGGAAAAATCACGAGGCGTAAATAGTTAATAATAATAATACCTATCCTCGGACATAATTTACACACGGCCATCTGAGCCTAAGCAGAGTTTGTACTATGGAAACCAGATAACTAATATACTACTTTTTTTTTTTGTAAATAAAAACTTATATAGATAATTACACCCAGACTCATGGCAAACAGACATGTTCAGGAACCCAAATATCTGTCCTGGGTGGGAATCGAACCCACGGCGTCCGGCGTGAAAAGCAAGCATTTGCCAACCACGTAATAAAACCCAAGACTCTAGTTCCTAGGATCTATTCGTCTTTCTGTCATATCAAATACCGGTGCCAAGAAATTATATTGCGTTCCGTTGGGTGTCATCATCATCATCATCATGTCAGCCCGTTACAACAGTGTATCCAGTGTCTTAGTTTGGGCCAGATGACGCTGTGTGATATGTCCCAGATATTTACTTATTAAAAGAGATAGAAAGGTGTAATATTAAACTAAAATGCGCGTAAATGTGAATGTTTGTTTTACGTCCTAATTACCCAATCAATTTTAGTGAAATTTTGCAGACACCATCTAAAATGAAAATCAGAATAAAAGTACTGTCACCAAGGGGATAGAAAAAAATTTAAATCGCCGTATAATCTACGTGGATGAAGCCACGAGGGATTTTATATTCTCGTCATAAAAACTGCTGTCTGTTAGTGAAAGTTCCGTCAAAATCAGATCGGAAATTTCTGAGATTTGCTGGAAAAAACATATAGGCAAACAAAGTTAAAAAATATGTTTAAATCATCTAACCTATACTTTCATATGCATTAAGTAAAATGCTGTGATTATGCTAACGGGTTCTTTAATTTTCTTTATAATAACTAATAATAATAAATTTATTTATTGACAGGCAACAAGGCCCACTTCATCATCATCATCATATCAGCCGAAAGACGTCCACTCCTGGACAAAGGCCTCCCCCAAAGATCTCCACAATTGCCGGTCTTGCGCTATTCGCATCCACTTGTTAGTAACAAATTATGAGGAGTATAGATAGATACCCAATAGATAGGCAACCATATGGTAACATAATAAATGAATAGGATTTTCCCGAGCGGACAGCGACTAGTCGCGGAAACTCCCGAGGACTCGGCTCACAATTAGGTAGATACAGTTTTATAGACAGAGTTTAATTACATAGCAGACAATTATGTGCCAGACAGACGTGATAACTCTGTCTAGGTCATTTGTTCGTTTGTACAATGAGTACTGAAATAATTTGCGCGTGGTAGGTAACTACTTACGTGCGTTGTTTTTGCTATGACGTCGAGTCTAGGGCAAAACACTTAGACATAATTGCAATTGTTGTTCATAAATTGAGTTCATATTTATTTTTATTCGTACAGTCATCTACACTAATATATATAATACCTAACGTCTGCTGTTTGGTGACGGCATAGAATACCATCACCCATCTCATCCCGTAGGGTGTGTAGAAATCGACTGAGGGAATACCTACCAGAAAACGGACTGCAGCGTTTTTCTGTGAACTATGACCATCAAACTGCGATCGCCAACCCGTCTGCCAAGCGTGGCGATTATGGCATATCCCCCTATTCGTTGGGGAGGCTGTAAGTTGTCCAGGTGTGGACGTTTTTTGGCTGACATGAGGAATGCTTAACGTACACAATGAGCTCCTGACAAGAACAACACCCAGAGGCAGCCCGGAGTTAGAAACTCGGTGTTGTTATACATCCGAACGAGACTACATACTGTAGTTCCTGCATCTGGTCTGATCTCTCCCCGTTCATTAAGAGTGCCGACCCAGAGTGAGATAAAAGAGAATGCACCTGTATTTGAGCACTGACTGCTACACTTTAATTAATCGTGCATAGCTAAAAGCACTATATGTACAGTTTAATAACGCCAGACTCTAATAATTACAAGTTTTAAAATTATAATGTATTTGATTTTATCATTAAAGTACCAATTGTAGGTTGTCTGGGGGAGATAGATCGCTGTAAGCTATAAGACCGCCAATTGTACCTTTATAAATATTATTAATTAAATTAAAATTATGTTCTGTAAATGGTATGTAATAAAGTGTATTTATCTTATCTTATCTGAATGATGTTTTACAACAGCATTGCCTCTTTACTCTATGGTCAGAATAAGAGAACTAGTGTGCGATCATATTTAAGAACCTGTGGTTGCACAGGGCCTTAAATTAATTTACATGATTCTAATTCCAGTAATAGTACTAATTCCTCATAGATTGACTTTGCTTTTTCTTTTGTACTACATCTGATGTGTCGAGGCAGGACAGTCTTTGAAATGGCAGTGGCAGATAACCAACTAAAGTCAAAATTAAGTTGAGGCGTAGAGTAATTTGAAATTGTTGTAATTAGTGTATAAATAAGAAATTTTATTATTATTTGGTATTTACGTAAACATTTTAGTTTTAGGGATGCCCCGTTCGCCCCTTAATTTAGGACAACGTTTATTTAATATAATATCTCTGAAATTCAGAGCCTACAGCATCATTAAATTGAGTTTAAGGTCTCAAAGAAGGTAAGCAATATTGCTTACCTTCGGGGCGAACGGGGCATCCCTAAAACTAAAATGTTTACGTAAATACCAAATGATAAATAACTAAGCCATATGGCCTAGTTATTTATCATTTTATTGGTAACCTCAATACACATTAATAAAAGCCCATATACGTATAAAGGTCCGCGTCTATGTATATAATAATAATAATAGCCTGGGACATTATGCACACACGGCCATCTGATCCCAAACTAAACAGAGCTTGTACTATGGAAACCAGATAACTGATATATTAATTATATTACTTTTCTTTTGTAAATACTTAATTATATAGAATATTACACCCCGACTCAGGACAAACAGAGTCCATGCACACAAATATCTGTCCAAGATGGTAATCGAACCCACGACCTGCGGCGTCAAAGGCAAGCTTTTACGAACCACGCCAAGTGTTTTATTTTGGGTAACAACTGATTTTAACTAACAACCGATCTATGAACCTTTTGTATATGTATCTTTGCAACGAAACTACTTAGCACTTGTCTGTCTGGCTAGCCTATGTAAGTTTCGAATAAATAGAGAGGGGACGGGGATTATATCTCTAAACATTTTTGCAGCAGACTGTATGAGCTATAAAGTCAGCGACTTTTACATAAAATGAGTGTATATATGTCTATATTGATCATTGTTGTCTTTATTGGTTGTTGGACATACATACATAGACTCACGCCTGTTTCCCAGAGGAGTAGACAGAGACAACGGATTTACATTCGTTACGATCTCCGCAACGTCGTCCGCAACGACCAACCAATAAAGACAATAACCAACTAACTCCTTTATACATTTACAATAGCTTTCGTTTCGGAGATTGTTTTTGATTTACGCATGTGGAGTCATACCTAGGTACGTACGTGTGTTTGAAAATCAATAATAATAATGGCTCGTTTTTCTGGGGTGTTTAGAAGCTAAGTTAAACCGCATTTATTAAATCTTAAATTTATGGATTTAACGATAATATCGGAGTAGTAATAAACTAAATATTTTTTTATGATGAGAGAGTAAGCGTTGACGTTTCTGCCACAGATTATAGCGTTTCTTTGCACGGCGTAGTATAAGGAAGTTGGTCAAATTTGTACATTGTTAAGCATTGTTGCCTCAAATATCTTGCCAAAATATAGTTCTGATATTTATTGAATACAATACGATGCATGTTGTAAAATTCTGTGTTAATTTTTAGATAAAATATATATAAATATATTTCACTGTAACCAATATTACACGAGTCCCTTCAGAAGCACTTTCTACCATGTCCAGAAGGTACAGACGCCAGCACATCAAGCTACCCCAAGCTGTCCCAATTAAAGGTGAACCTTATGCTTTTGTGATAAAGTTGAAAATCTATAAAAGAAATTTGATAGATTGGGGTAGCTGGATGTGCTGGCGTCTGTACCAAGTCTGTGAATACTTCGATTCTGAAGTTTGACGGGCTTGTTGTCGTGATTGGCAAATGCTTGCTTTTCACGCTGGAGTTCGTGGGTTCGATTCCCATCCAGGACAGATATTTGTGTGCATGAACATGTCTGTTTGTACTAAGTCTGGGTGTAATTTATCATTATAAGTAAGTATTTACAAAAAGAAGTATATCAATTATCTGGCAAATAAATAAATGATTGATTGATTGAAATAATAAACCAGTTGACGTGTTGGTAGATTTTTTTGGCTTTTCACGCCACAGGTCGTAAGTTCGAAATTTGAGTACATGAACATGTCTGTTTCTCCTGTCTGGGTGTTATTATCTATATATGTATGTATTTACAAAAGAAAAGTAGTATATGTAGTATATCAGTTATCTGGTTTCCATGTTACAAGCTCTGCTCAGTTGGGGATCAGATGGCCGTTTGTAAATAATGTCCGAGGATTTTATTATAAAGTTTTGATTGATTGTATATAATAGTCATGTAAATATCACACAGTATGTCACCTATTACACGAACACATCTTTATTCACGTATCTCCAATTACGTTGACAACTATATCTTTTGTTATCGCAAAAGATACGGGTAGAGTACCTACAATATGTACATACATCAGATAGATATCGTTATTTATCTATAAAACTGTCTGGAATTACTGATTATTATCTAAGAATAAGTAGATACTGAATTGAACACTACCGCCTTAGATTTAAACTCTGGAAACTATGTAACCCTAGATGTAATACGATATAATACGTTTTTAGAGAGGTAGGGCATAGCGTTCAATCGCTCAAAGAGCAGACCGACAGGGGAAGTACCTCCATCGTACAGAAGACATTAATTAATAATATCATTAATAATTTTAATGTTGTGTTTCAGCGTGTAAGTAAGGTCGCTAGAGCTCATGGGCGTGGAGGAAAGGGTCAGCAACACTTGTTTGCCGACTCGTAAAGGCTGGCAACGCACCCGCGACCCTCTGGTGTTGCGAGTGTCCATGGGCGGCGGTGATCAATTACCATCAGGTGACCAACTTGCTGTTTTGTCGCCCTCTGATATAAAAAAAGTATCCAGAGGCAGGGTAAAGCTATTATTCTATGAGCAGCTTTACTGGGGAAGTCATCAACATCATTATCAGTGCAGCTTATAGAAGTCCACAGCTGGACAAGCCTCCCCCTAGAATCATTTTGGGGTGGATATGCCATAATCGCTACACTTGGCAAACGGTTTGGCGATCGCAGTAAGATGTTCATAGTACTCAGAAGGAAGCTACTGGCCGTCTCTGGTAGATATTCCCTCGGGTCGACTTCTACGGCCCCACGGGATGAGATGGGGTGATGATATTCTGATATTCGCCTCCGTCACGCACACAGAAAACTGCGGAAGTGCCTTATAAATTATATAAATATATTACCTTATAAAGTACGCACTATTAGTAATAGTTTTATCATGATGTCTTCCCGGCCGGATTTCGGCCACGGCGGCCATTCTCAATGGAGATTAGCCAATTGCGCAGGACATATTTTAGTGCACAAGTGTGTGCGCAAACACAGGGGCACTTTCTATTCCATCACTCTCATGATCCGATGGGACGACGAGCGACACGACCGGAAAGAGGTCAGGTACAGGACCGACGGCTTTACGTGCTCTCCGAGGCTCGGGGGTGTAATACCGCCAACTTCCAGACATCGGGCTGATAGGTACCGAGGAATTTCTTATTACGGAAAAATCCCAAAATCACTTTGAGGCCCGACCCGGGATTTGAACCCAGGACCTCATTTTCTGCGGTTGAACACGCTACCGAGACTCCCTGCCTCAACGAGGCAGTTTTATTATGTTTAGTGTTGTGAGAAGTGTGGGGCGCTAGAGCTCATATATCACGGTAACAGTATATTATTAGGTGGGCCAAATTCTTGTTTACCGATTCCCTAGTAATTAAAGTAACTCTATACCAGAACCAAGGAGATCTTTATACCAGGGCAACATATTCTACGAGCGCTACTTCTATTTACGTATGGGAAAGTAATAAGTGTTCGGTGAAAAGTGAAGTAAAGCGCAATTAAAACTACCACATAAGACTTACTGACTTTTAAAAGCCGCCAACGCGCCCGCGGCATTTCTTAATAATAACATTAATAACTTAATGTTGTATTTCTGAGCGTGAGTAAGGTCGCCAGAGCTCATCGGGGAGGGGTGAAGCTTCACCTGAGCGGTGAAGCTCAGGCATGTCCCGGGGAATCGCTTTAACTGTCTTGGATCCCGCAACGAATTTAATCAGAAAGACAATAAAGGAGGAGTTAGAAAATGAAATGACACTCGCAACACTAGAGGAGTGCCGAGTAAAAGAAACCAGAGGAGTGCCGGCCTTTAAAAGTCAGCAAAAAAGTGTTACTGACCCCCCTCCCCGATGAGCTCTGGCGACCTTACTCACGCTCAGAAAAACAACATTAAGTAGAAGTAGCGCTCGTAGAATATGTTGCCCTGGTATAAAGATCTCCTTGGTTCTGGTATAGAGTTACTTTAATTACTAGGGAATCGGTAAACAAGAATTTGGCCCACCTAATAATATACTGTCATTTCATTGTGCGCCACTGTTGATCCTGGCTTACAGGAGTTGCAGTGGTGGGTAAGAGGGAGGGACTAGTCCCGCATAAAAAAGAGTGTCCATGGGCGGCGGTGATCACCATACCACCAGGTGACCCAATTGCTCGTTTGTCGTCCTCTGATTAAAAAAATCGTTTGCATTTCCTTTTTTATTGCTTGTTTGGACACATATTGCGAAAGGTGAAATGTTATTTGAAAAACGTTACCCCTTGCATTATACAAATCTATTTGAATTTCAAAAATTAACTTGAGATGCATTTAGCTTTGCCAATGCCCGAAACTAATCTATCTTCAACGGGCCAAGATGGAATTATAGGATGACAAAGCTTATTGTGTTTTTAAATCGAAACAAAAACAAACGAGCCTTGGAATATTGTCTTAGTCAGAGTTACATGAAAAAAGTTAGCGTAAGTTTCTTTGTGGCTTACTTCTCCGGGTCGTCCACCTAGGTAGCTAGAGATGTTAGATGCTAGGGTAGGTTCCTCAGCGGCGAGGATAGTGTTGGCCTCTTACGTGATCGGTGATCCATTGATTTAGAATTCCGTCTTTTTACTTCATTAGTCGTTCAGAATTAGTCGCTTAAATGAAACTACTGGTTAGAGCCGTCTGCGCTAGCCAACTGCTCATTGTCTTCAATTCTTTAATTTTAATATAGTAGTACTAAATTAAAAAATAATAGCTTAAAAACTTGCTATTTATTGAACGATTTAAATAATATGTGATAAGACAGACCGCACGGACGGACTGATATTAAGTATTTTGTTACTTTTGTACTGCTTCTACTATGTTTATGTACCTACTGCATTGTGAGCTTGACAAGTACAACGAAGTGCCCAAGTTACCCAAGTGCTCAATAAATGTCATTATTTCATTTCATTTCGTTTCATCATATCAGCCGAAAGACGTCCACAGCTGGTCATAGGCCTCCCTCAAAGATCTCCACAATTGCCGGTCTTGTAATGCGAGTTTGTGGTCGCCACTAAACATTCCATACTTTCTTTTTACTAATACAATACTTACCTTAAACAAAATTATACCCATTTCACAACTCCACAATCCCTATATTCCGCAAACTCGTTTTAAAAGTTCAATGACTACGTATTTTTTGCATACTATAGAGTCCTTATTAGTTCAGGCTTTAAGTACCTAAATAAAGATAACATGTCTGGTCTGCTACTGTGTTAATCACTGTTTTACACTTGTCTGAATGTCGTCGTAAAGTTATTTTTTATAGCAGCAACACAAAGTAGGTTATACCTGACATTTATAAATAAATGTATAAGAGGATCACGTACGAATATTTGTGAGTATTTTGCACTCTTTCTGTCGAAGTTTCTGTACTAGAATGGTAAACTAAACATTTAAAACCACTTCAGCAAGTATCGAAACTGTCTTTTTCAAAGGTAACCTAGGTAATTCCTAGCTCTAAATTAGAAGAGCTAGGAATAAGAATTACGATATAAAAGGGAGGCATTACAACTTATAGGGAGACTGGGACAAAAATATAGGCTAGGTCGGAAAACCTCCTCGCGAGCCCAAGACTACTGGTCCCATTCGAATATTCATATTCGGTGGGAACAGAAGTTTATGGGACGGTGCACGCCGGGCGCAGGTAGTAATCGTTTCTCGGAATGGGATTATTCCCACGTGAAAGGGTTACTGCTTGTGGCTAATATTCCGACACATGCGGGGGGGGGGGGGGGGCGGAATCTGCCAAGATCCTGTGGTCGTATCTTGGCGGACCTTCCATACATCATCCATGTATGGTCGGAATTCCGCGACGACCACCCGCGTGTTTGTGCCGTGCGCGGGGGGGGACCCGTACGGGGGGATGAAGGAGTCCTGGAGGTTGAGTCGGTGGGGGGTCGGGCAGTTGTTATCCCCCACCCGCAACACGCCTCTTTGGTCCGGATTTCCCCTTACACGGGCGGTCGGGGTCTAGCCGGGCCCCGATCAATCGGCTGCGACGTCCGGTCAGACGGCCGTCAAGGCTAGCCATGGGTAGGCGTATCTGCAGGTGGCGTCTGGGCTGGCGCCGTGTGCCGGTCTGCAGACGAAGGCGCGCGCCGTGCTGGACGTTGGGCTGTCCAGTATCGGTTCGCGTTGGAGGTCTCGCAGATTGGCATAATCCCATGGCTATACCGCCCAATATCCCTGGTGCTCGTAGAGCATCCCCTTTGAGGGCTCGGTGGAGGGTGGGGAATTGGGTTGGTGAACGCTATTTTGACATTTATGGAAGGAAAAAAAAAGGAAATTCACAAAGCCCAACCAATAGTTAAGGTTATTGCCTTAACTAATAAGGAGTTAGCGGGTGTGCCAGGTCTTGTGCACCCCGTACCAGAAGCAGAGACGGCAGCTAAGGCCGTCACAAAGAAGAAAGCCGTCAGGAAGGTCCGGGAGACCTTTTCCCGCCCGGCCACTCCGGTTCCAAGAGCATTGCGGGAACACGCCGCGGGCTCGGAGAGCGACAGCTCCCTTAGGTCCGCGGTGTCAATGGAGTCCCTGGATAGCCGAGCGGATACTCCGGGGGGGAAACGCCGGATCACCGCGGAACAGGGTGGGCGTCCAGTGAAGGCGCCCAAATTAAGGAAGACTAGCGGGAGCTTACTGGAGCTAGAGAACCAGAGGCTGCGCTCCCAGCTGGCCTCCCTGGAGGCGCGTGTGGCCGCCATGTCGGCGGAGATAGCGGAGCTTCGCCGGGGTGAAGTTGGAAATTTTTCGCCTCTGACGTCTCCATCCCGGCCGTCGGAACCTGCTCCGCAATCACCGCCGACGTTGAGATCGTCTCCGCCGCCAGCACCGGTTATCTGCGCTCCAGCATTGCCACATCAGGCCTCGGCAACACAGAGGAGCAATTTGAAAGCTCCTCCTTCGGTTCGTGCCCGGGAAGATCAGGCCTCTCCAGAAGAGAGGTTTGCGGCCATAATGGACCGCAAAATTAGAGAAATGGGGCGCATCTGGGACCAACGTCTGGTCCAGATGCGCCAGGAGGTCATGGCGGAGATCTTCCCGGGCAGGGCCATTCGCCCGCCGCTCGCTGGGAGCGCAGCACCGCCCCAGTTGCCACCCATCGCGAAGGCCGCGACGGGCGGAAAGCGGGGTGGCCCACGTCTGAGACAACGGGCTGCCGCTGCGGAGGCTGCTGCGGCTCGAGCTGCAACGATGCCGGTGCGGTCAGCGCCACCGCCACCCGCCGAGGGCACATGGGCCCAGGTGGTGGGCCGAAAGGCTAGGGCCAAAGCTGCCCGATTGAGTCAGCCACCGCCGCCTCCGCCTCCAAAGAGGCCGATAGCACTGCCGCGACCTCCACCAACCGCGGCAGTGACTATTAACCTGCCATCGACCTCGGCCACTACCATGGCTGAGGTCATGAAAATGGCAAGGACCAAGGTCCAATTGACGGACCTTGGCCTAGAAACGGGCCTGCGCCCTAAGAGGGCTTTGACCGGGGGTCTCATTTTGAGAATACCCGGTCCAGAGGGATCCGCGAAGGCGGAGGCCCTCACATCTCGCCTTAGGGAAGCCTTGGCTGAGACGGGTGCAGTGGTGGCGCACCCTGTGGCGATGGGGGAGCTCCGGGTGCTAGACCTGGACGACTCCACCGACCCCACTGAGGTAGCTGAAACAATAGCCACGACGGGAGGTTGCGCCGTCGCCGACGTAAAGGTCGGCGAAATTCGTTATTCCCCGTCGGGCTTAGGTTCAGTGTGGGTTCGGTGCCCACTAGTGGCCGCCCGCAAAATAGCGGTAGTCGGCCGAGCACTAGTGGGCTGGATGTCGGTCCGGGTGGTGGCGCTTCCACCCAGAGCTCTTCAATGTTACCGCTGCCTGGAGAGGGGGCATGTCAGGGCTCGGTGCACCGGGTGCGACCGGAGCGCGTCGTGCTTCGTCTCTGGCCAACAGGGCCACAAGGCGAAGGAATGCACGGCGCGCGCCCCTAATTGCGTGGTGTGTGCCGACCTTGGCAGGCCAGCAAACCATCGCCTGGGCAGCGGTAGGTGTACGCCACCAAAACGAAAGGGAGCGGGACGTCCTGCCACGTCCGCTCCTACATCGTCGCGGTCCAACGAACCGGGTTCTGGCCCCGGTGGGGTGTCTATGGAGGTATAAGAATTCTTTCCCCCCCAACTTATTTTGCAGGGCAACTTGAACCACTGCATCGCTGCGCAAGCTCTTCTTGCGCAGACGATTGCTGAGCGTTCGGTTGCCCTAGCGATAGTGGCGGAGCCTTACTCCGTTCCCGACCACCCTCGTTGGTTCGGGGCGGATGGGGGCCTCGTCACCATTTATTGGGCAGGGGGGGAATATGACCCCCATTGCGCGCTCCTGGCCAAGGGGCCCGGATTTGTCGTCGTGGAGTGGGGACCAGCAGTCGTGGTGGGCTGCTACATCTCCCCGAATTGCGGCCTCGCAAATTTTGAGGCGTACCTTGACGGGCTAACGAGCCATATTAGCTCTTACCAGTCCCGTCCGGTACTCGTCCTGGGTGATTTTAACGCCCACTCTAGTGTGTGGGGCGATGCCCGGGACGACGTTCGAGGGGAGTCACTGCTGGAATGGGCCGCCGGACTGGACCTCCGTCTTTTAAATCGGGGTTCAGTCAGCACCTGTGTGCGGTGGCAGGGGGAGTCGATCGTCGACTTAACGTGGGCGACTCCCTCGGCCATGCACCTGGTCTCGGGGTGGAAAGTTGCGTAGGAAATTGCCACGCTGTCGGATCACCGACACATACTTTTCAGCGTGGCCTTCCGTCCGCCCCGAGGCGGCCCTGACCGCAGTAGTGTTGTCCCACTGCGGCGCTGGTGCCTACGCCGCTTGGACCGCGACATGCTGATGGCTGCCGCCGTCGCCATCGCCTGGGGGGCGAGCGAGGGTGGAGAGAGGATCCCGTCCGATCCCAATTCGCAAGCGGGCTGGTTCCGGGGCATCATGTCTCGCATCTGCGACACGTCGATGCCCCGGATCCGTCCGGGTGACAGACGAGGCTCGCAGTATTGGTGGTCGGCCGAAATCGCGCGACTCCGTTCGGAGTATGTCGCAGCGCGTCGCCGACACCAGCGGGCCCGTCGGAGGAGGCGAGCCAATGCCGAAGAGGCTGCCGGAGCGCACAGGGCGTATCAAGTCGCCGTCAAGGCGCTATCCGTTGCGATAGCGGAAGCCAAAGCTCGGTCCTGGAACGAGCTCATCGAGGGACTGGATAGGGACCCATGGGGGCGCCCGTACAAAATGGTACTGGGCAAGCTCAGACCGTGGGTCCCTCCGTTGACGAGAACCCTGGACCCGGATTTCCTGAGGAGGGTGGTAGACACCCTCTTCCCTAGGGTCCAGGACAGTTCCTCGGACCCTCCGTCACCGTCGTACCATGATTGGGACGATCAGTTGGAGGTGACGGAGGGGGAGTTGGACCGAGCAGTACGGCGACTTGCGGCCCGTAATACCGCCCCTGGCCCGGATGGAATACCGGGCAGGGCGTGGGTTTGCGCCCTGGCAGTTCTGGGGGACCGGTTGAGGCAACTGTTCACCAGCTGTCTCCGTAGTGCCGTGTTCCCCGCCTGCTGGAAAGAGGCAAGGCTTGTGCTTCTGCAGAAGCCGGGCAGGACCGCCGATTCTCCCTCGGCGTTCCGACCAATCTGCTTGCTGGACGAGGCGGGCAAGCTCTTTGAGCGTGTCATAGCCGCCCGTCTCAGCGAGCATCTGTCGCGCGTTGGCCCCGACTTATCGGACAACCAGTTCGGTTTCCGGCAGGGACGTTCGACGCTGGACGCGATCAACCGCGTCCGCACCCTGTCGGAGCCCGCCGTTCGGGCGGGGGGGGTGGCGTTGGCGGTGAGTTTAGACATCGTCAACGCCTTCAACTCCGTCCCCTGGCGGGCGATACGGGAGGCACTGGTGCATCATAACGTGCCTCCCTATCTCCGTGGTATAGTCGGGGCATATTTGCGCGACAGGACGATCAAATTCGTCGGTCGGAACGGGATTGAGATCCAGAGGGAGCTCTCCTGCGGGGTTCCTCAGGGGTCCGTGTTGGGACCTCTGCTATGGAACCTCGCGTACGATGCGGTCCTGCGGATAAGCCTCCCTCCCGGAGTGAGCGTCGTCTGCTATGCGGACGACACGCTCGTCATAGCCCGGGAGGTAAGCTTCCAGCGGGCGGTATGGCTCGCCGAACTCGGAGTTGCGTGTGTCGTCGCGGCCATTTTGAGACTGGGCCTTCGGGTAGCGCCTCACAAGACCGAGGCGCTATGGTTCCACGGCTTACGCCGTAGGGTGGAACCACCCAGTATGTCGATGCGTGTAGGTGACGCAGAGGTCAGGGTGGGGCGGTACATGAAGTACCTGGGCCTCACCCTAGACAGCCGATGGGGCTTCGAGGAGCATTTCGAGCGTCTGGCCCCCCGAGTGCGCCGGGTAACCGGTGCGTTACACCGGCTTTTGCCGAACCTCGGGGGTCCCAGGGAAGAAGTTCGCCGCCTCTACGGAGGTGTCGTGCGATCCATGGTCCTGTATGGGGCGCCCGTCTGGTCTGAACGCCTGACGGGCGCCTCCCGCTGCAGGGCTATTTTGAATAGCCTGCAGCGTGTGGTGGCCATACGGATCGCACGAGGATACCGGACGGTATCCTTTGAGGCGGCGACACTCCTGGCGCGCTTTCCGCCGTTTGATCTCCTGGCGGCAGTCGACGCGACGGTTTACACCGAGATCCGCGTCCGCCGGGAGAGCGGTGAGGCGCCAGAGCAGACGCTCATTGCCTATAGGCGGGATGCACACCGGCGCGTACTTACACAGTGGCGCGCACGGCTGGAGTTACGCCTGAACGCGCGCCAACGTGCCGTCGGTGCTATCCTGCCTCACCTCGAGGCCTGGGTGGGAAGGAAGGGCGGATACGTCACCTACAGACTGACACAGATACTCACCGGACACGGGTGTTTCGGTGAGTATCTGTGCCGGATCGGCCGAGAAGCGACGACACATTGTCACCATTGCGGGAGCGACCTGGACTCTGCCCAGCATACGCTGGAGGAGTGCCCGGCCTGGGAGACCGAGAGACGAGTCTTGGTCGCTGAGATCGGACGGGATCTTTCGCCGCCAGCAGTCGTGTATGCGATGCTGGCTGGCGACTCCACCAAATGGGACGCCGTGGTCTCCTTCTGTGAGGCAGTTTTGCTGCAGAAGGAGGCCGCCGAACGGGATCGGGAAAGAGCCGATCCCGCTCGTAGGTGGAGGAGGCGTCGGGGTGGCGGCGGCAGCCGTTAGCCCAACTCCCCTCGGGGCTGCGGTGGCAGTATGAGAAGTGTCCGTGTGGACACGGCGCAAAAGGGGGGCACCGGAGCAGCATACCCGCGTTCCCGGGGCTCCCCCTATCAGGCGCCAGAAGAAGTCCACGGCAGGTTAGGTTTAGTCGGTGCGAGTCCGACATACCCACCCGCAGACACTTTTTGCGGGTGGCATGCGTAGGCATTCCCCCTGCCTAATCAAAAAAAAAAAAAAAAAAAAAGGCTTCATACTTAAGTTACCCTCATTCTGTATCAGGCGTTGGAAATAAAACCTTTCTTAAAGTTCTCTCGTATTTGTCGGACACTAAAGTTTCTAAGGTGAAGTGAAATTTGGTATTTTGTATTTGATTAGGTTCTGTCGATTATACGTAATAATATTTAGACATACATTTCATCATCCCGTTAGTCGACAGACATGCAATGCTGAACAGAAGCCTCACTAAATAATCTTGGGGGTCATGCAATAATATAATCGTCATTTGGCACACGGGTTGGCGATCGCGTTGTGATGGTCGTAGTATAGTATAATGTAGTAGTATGCTGCTGCCAGTTCTCTAGTCCTTATGAGACGACTACGATCTATGAACAACATATGTATGCCCTACCGAAATAAGTAAGTAGCGAGACAGTTTATTTCTATTTGTTAGATGGCTAAATAGTGTGGTGTTGGGGCGATGAATATCGCTACCCTCCTTTTCATAGGTATTTAGCCACAGAAAAAATAGAAATTAACGCTACTTTTTCGACGCTCACTTGTCTCGGTTTGAAAAACGAAAAAAAAAGTAACTAAAAAGGCAATTTGTAGTCATACCCAAAAAACTTGTGGGTGAATTTGGTTTGCGGAATATAAAATGTTATTAGATTCCTAACCTTTTGAGCGTCACAGTAATGTATCTAATAGATAGATGGCAAACTTACTTATTAAGATCTCGGTTAGAACCATTAAAACACAATTTAATTTTTCACATGTAACTGTGGCCATGTTTCTAAGAAATCAAAATAAATAAAAAGATCCTCCTGCAAGTTGTTACCAAGAGAATCCTAAATTTGACTTAACAGTGTGTATTGTTCGAAACTCAACGCAGAGCGCCTTCCCCGGATTGGTAGACAGTGCTGTTTCGAGATCGAGACCCACCGAAACATTAAATTTATGATTTCCCATGTTTGAGATCGTAATACATTCATTAGGAAATCTCAAAAATGGATAAAAAAGACATAAATTCTTCTAATCTAAAAATTTATTCTGAATATGTTTACTAAAATAAGTTATATTTTAAAAAAATAAGAAGAAAGAATAATTACATGTCACTGAAATTAATTCGTTATCTGGCAAAAGAGCTTCAACTAATCTTTCTAATCTTTATATCAGACAAATTGTATCTTCGCTATGTTATTTCTATCATAATACAGCCAAGAACTATGCTAAACATATCGGTTCTATTAAGTATTTCTACAAGTTCTATTAAGCAATGTAACGTTGACATAATCAATGTAATTTAAATGAACTGGTGTGACAATAGCGAATTATCTTGCGTAATGCAGATTCGAATTTTGTTATGGAAAATTATGTGAACCCATTGACGCACGTTTGTAGCGATATACACGCGTCGACGCGCGACGGCGCGTTTAAAAAAATGGTGGTTAAAATGGTGTGCATAGGCCCTAAAACATACATGAAAAAGTGCATCAAAACGTTCAAGACATGATGGCAAAAAAAAATAATTTGTAGGTTTTTGAATTGTAGCAATATTGATATTTTATTTAACCTGAGTACTGGTTTAACGCCATCAATTTATTTCCAGCTTCAATAATCACCAGGTTGCAAGCTCGTTCATTAGGAAAAAATATATTCATGGTGGCTCTCTAATATCAATAAATAATTTGTTACAGTTAAAGAAAGAAGTGATGTTGTGAGCCTCTTTGAACTCTCTACTACTCATTAGGGACCCGCCGGACGATTAAATTAATGGTTTCCTATTTTTAGATCAGATTTACGTTTTCTATTACGAAAAATGCTTTAAAACTAAAATTTAATGAGCCTAATTTGCTTTAATTTATTAAAATGTTCGTATTTTGTATGAAAAACAAGGCAAACGAGAAGGCGAGTCACCTGAAACGGCCGCAAGTGCGTAGCCGGCCATTAGGAAAAGAATTGCTTCCTTGTTGAAGGTTGCGATCTCATACCGTAACGGCAATACCTCGGCAATCAGTGGATTTCTCTGACTGTTGTTAACTACATGAGAACCAGCTTTACTGCCTACTTAATACTTTTTTTTTTATATCAGAGGACGACAAACGAGCAAGTGGGTCACCTGATGGTAAGTGATCACCGCCGCCCATGGACACTCGCGACACCAGAGGAGTCGCGAGTGCGTTGCCGGCCTTTTAGAGTCAGCAAACAAGTTTTGCTGACCCTTACCCCCACCCCAACGTCCTCTGGCGACCTTACTCACACTCGGAAACACAACATTAAAATTATTAAAGTTATTATTAAGGAATGTCTTCTGTAAGGTGGAGGTACTTCCCCAGTCGGGCTGCTCTTTAAATTCATAAATATTCCGGGATATTTTTCACACACGGCCATCTGATCCCAAACAAAGCAGAGCTTGTACTATCGAAACCAGATAACTGACATATACTACGTTTCTTTTGTAAATACATACTTATATAGATAATTACACCCAGACCCGGGGCAAACAGACATGTTCATGCACACAAATATCTGTCCTGGGTAGGAATCGAAACCAGGACCAGCGGCGTGAAAAGCAAGCATTTACCACCGTCATCGCGTCGACTAGGCAACTGTACAAGCTACATACTTACTTTACAGATTTTGCTATTGCCTTTCGACGGGCTGGTTGGCGTTCTTGGTACATACTTGCCTTTCACGCCGCTGGTCGTGGATTCGATTCCCACCCAGGACAGATATTTGTGTGCATGAACATGTCTGTTTGCCCTGGGTCTGGGTGTAATTATCTATATAAGTATGTATTTCCCCCATCAAGCATTGCACGCCGGACAGATAAATGCGTACATGAACATATCTATTTGTCTTCAGGCTGGGTGTATTTATCTATGTAAGTATGTATTTACGAAAGAAAAGTAGTTTATTCAGTATATCAGTTATCTGGTTGCCATAGTACAAGCTCTGCTTAGTTTAAGATCAGGTGGCCGTATGTGAATAATGTCCCAGGATATTATTATATTGTCTATGCAAACAACAGCCTTAGACATTAATTTATGAAAAATATGAGAGTACTGTGGTAAAAACTAATATCTAATACACATCTGGACTATTATTGTTACTGTTCATACCAAAGGGAAGCAGACTGTTGTTTCTTACTACAGAACTACCCCCACAAGATTGTATAAAAAAAAAGTTGTAATAACTGCCATGTGAAACTATTAGTTGTAAGTACAATCACTTTTTATGAAAATAAAGATATTATTATATTAAAAAATGTTGGCCTTTTAGTCTAGTTTGTTATTAAAGATTTTAAGTGGAGCTTAGCTCAATCATTCTCAGCCTAAAATTGACCCGTGCTGAACAAAGGCCTACCCCAATGGTTTCTGTAATGTTGCCATTGGGACGAGTTTGCCGTAGTCACCGCGCTTGGCTTGCGAGTTAGTGACCGCAGTTAGATGGTAGCTAGTACACAGGAAACGCTGCTTCCCGACTACCTGGTGTATCCCTTAGTCACCCACGGGATGGTATGGGGTGGCCCTGTTATTTTTTCTAGGCCGGAAGCCACACGGCTAAAACTTAGCGCAATAACCTTATCAAATGGGGTTAACATACACCCAGTGGTACATAGAAACAGGAATATAATTAAGCTAACGTATACAATATGTCCCTATCTATAATCTTAGCCCGAGAGTGTCTCTAAGAAAAAAGTTCAAAGAGGTTAACATTCTAACTGTACCATCTCAGTATATATATGAAAACCTACTTCATATGAAACACCTACTATATGTGCATAATAATATCGATTCCTTCTGTAAATGGAGCAATACACATAATGTAAATACTAGATATAAGAATAATCTGGTATTGCATACTACCCGTCTCCACAAAATAAGTAACTCTTTTATGGGGCAATGTATAAGATTCTTTAACAAACTTCCCTATGATATTAGAGAATTGTCTACGAATAAGTTTAAAATAATTATTAAAGCCAAATTGTGTAGCAAGGCATATTACAAAATATCAGATTATTTAAGTGATAAATCAGATAATTAATCTTAAGTATATTTTATTTTTAAAAAGGATTCCTACTGAGTTTTCGGGCAGTCTTTCTCAGTGGCTGCCACGTCACGCACTGCACGGTAGGGTAAAAAATATGACGATTCCATATAAATGTAAAATTTTTACGGAATAAAGAATTTATGACTTTGAATTTGACTATCTCTGTTCACTCCCTGCTATCGTATGATTCCACATTTACTTTTTCATCTGTGTTTACAGCGATCTAATAAAGATTCTGTTTAATAAATTTTGAGGGTAGATTACTAATTATCTAAAATTCTGAATTGCCTCTTGGAAAGCCTTGAGTAGGTATGTTTATACCCAACAAACACAAATGCCATGGTTACCATTATAATGGTTTAGTTAAACTTGGAAACGTATTTCGAGTTTAATAAATATAATAGTTATATTTATAAAAATATAATAGAAATGAAAGTAGTTATAATGCCTAACGCTGAGTCTAATTACTGTCTAGGTAATGATACCTATTTGTACAGAAATTGATTTAAGCTTAGCCATTATACTGCGTTAATAAAGCTTTGAGAGGTATAATAGTTTGTATTATTACTAACACGATTCTTACAGTTAGCCGAGAAGGCTTTCACTGCTTCACCAGATAATAAAGGCGGGCAAGGCATCGAGTCATCTACCAAGATAAAATTACAAACTAAACGACCCGCCCCATACAACGTGGACCGACGATGTTGCAAGGGTCGCGGGAAGTCGCTGGAGGCGTAGCAGGACCGGCCATGGTGGAGATCCTTCGGGGAGGCTTTTGTCCATCAGTGGAAGTCTTTCGGCTGATATGATGATGATGAAACAACCCGCTCCCAGAGCTCTTTTTATATACAGGTATGTCCAAATACTCGAATGTTCATAATACATATATACATATTTTATTTTTTATTTTTTTATTTTTACTTTATTGGGACATAAAACAGTTACACATTAGGTATAGTTAAATTATTTAAATATAAATTTTAAGAATAGGTAAACGTGTAACCCACACCAATGTCCGCGAATTAATGTTAAAAATAGGTAGTAATAAATGCGTGCATTAATTAAGCAGAGAGATGTAGGTACTGGTGAGTAGGTATTAACTATAACTATTTTAGTAGTTCAGTAGCCATTTTTTTGAACTTAAAGTGCGATAGTGCAAAAATGTCCAAATCGTGGAAGTGTGTGTTATACGTTTCCACAATGCGTCGGAGAGGCACCCGTGCGCCAGCGTGAGTTCTGCACCGCGCGGTGTGGAACAGCCGGGGCACGCGTGCCTCTCGACGCATTACAGTTCTAGGTACAATATAACATAAGTTGTTAGTGATGTCAGTGCAATCAAACTTGTTATTACAAAGACCATGAAGCATCATGACCATCAGTAAACTACGTCTGGACTGTAAGCTCTGAAGTTTATAGCGTTCCAATAAATCTGTGTATGGTATTCTAGACTTAGTGCATCTATAGTGCTTAGATCGTAGAAATTTTTTTTGAACAATTTCTAGTCTTTTTATGTAAACGTCAAAAATAGGGCTCCAAATCGGGACTGCGTATTCCAATTGAGAACGTACTAAGGTTTTATATAAAAGTAAAAATGTCGACGGTCTTTTAAAGTCAGATGACGATCTCATTATAAATCCAAACATACGATACGCTTTATTAATGACATTATCTATGTGACAGTCGAAGTGTAATTTTGAGTCGATTAAGACCCCAAGATCTCTAATACGGTCGACTCTTTGTAGACTGATATCACATAGATTATAATCGAATGTTATAATGTTTCTGTTTTTTGTGAAAGTAATTATATTGCATTTGGGTAAGCTGAGCTGAAGTTTATTTTGTAAACAGTATCGAGAAAGTCTATCTAGGTCTTCCTGTAAAAGTAGGCAATCATGTATGGTTTTGCATGTCTTGTAAATTTTGATATCGTCGGCGTACATTAGAAATTGGGAATGGATGAAACATGTTTTAATGTCATTAACGAATAAAGTATACAATAGTGGCCCAATTATTGAGCCTTGGGGCACACCAGATGTGACGATAATTGGGTTAGATTGGAAGCCATTAATAACCACCTTTTGTGATCTATTAAATATGTAAGCCATGAACCAACGCAATAGGTTGCCACGGATACCATTATAAGCAATTTTATCTAGTAGCAATTTATGGTCCACCTTGTCGAAAGCCTTCCGAAAATCGGTGTACACAGCGTCAACCTGAATCTGTCCATCCATATTTTTAAATAAATAATCTGTAAAAACCATTAGATTGGTATTAGTTGAACGACGTTTCACAAATCCATGCTGTTCACGAACTATAAGGTTGTGAATCTGTGAGTATAATGTGCCATGTACAAGACTCTCGAAAAGTTTCGACAAGGTGGAGAGTATCGAAATAGGTCGATAATTATTTATACTTGATTTGTCACCACTCTTAAACACCGGTGTGATATTAGCCCGTTTCCAAATATCGGGAAAAGTCCCCTCGCGCAAGCATTTATTAAATAAAATATGGAGTGGAAGGACTATGTTATTTGCGATTTTCTTTATAAAGATAGGTGGAATGCCATCAGGACCTGAACCTTTAGTCGAGTCAAGTTTTTTTATCGCGTTATGTATTGTATCGACTGGTAAGTAGATGTCAGAGATACAAGGCGAATTATCTGCATATGCACTAGGTGACTGCCACGTCATGGGGTCTAAGGTCGAGGGTTCATAAACAGAAGTGAAATAGGTTGAAAACATATTACATATATCAGTCGGATTATTAGAATTAAGATTTTCAAGATACATGCTCGCTGGAATCTCCACTCTGCCTTTTCGATTAGAAACGTAAGTCCAGAAATGTTTTATACTAAGCGGGATGCTGTCTTCAACCGATTTCATGTATCTTGCGAAACATGTAACACATTCAGACTTAAAACGTTTACGATGGACTGAAAAACTTTCATAATCCGATGCATTGGAATAAATTTTCCATTTTAGCCAAGCTTTTTCCTTGGTTTTGAAAATGCGAATTAGGGCAGGAGAGAACCACACTGGAAAACGTGATTTTTTTATGCGAGTAAATGGAACATGTGTTTTGATAATACTATAAATTTTATCATAAAATATTTCAACCGCTCGATGAGCTGACGACTCGTATAACAATTGATTCCAGTCTAATTTGCACAGCTCGTTATTAATTAAATCATATTTGGCCTTATAAAAATTATGTTTAGTATATAATTGCCGTTTCATTGGTATAACTTTTGTATCTAGCGACGTTACTACCAAGAAGGCGGGGTGGTAAGTATCAATAGGTAACAGTGGTAGACAAGTTTTGGCCTCGCAGTCAACGTTTGACAGAAACAAGTCAAGTATGCGTCCTAAATTATTCCTTATTGTATTGTATTGAAAAGTCTTAGTAAAAGAAATAAAATTGCTGAAAAAACTGCTTATTGTATCTGTCGCTTGTGGAATCACATAGTTTATTCCACTACGGTCCAACCAGTTTAGGCCTGGTAAATTGTAATCACCTAATACGAAAACTGCGTCAGTACTAGTGTCGTTAATGAAGTCTTGCAAAATATCTAAGTGTGATGTATACAAGTGGTCCGGTGAATTCGGCGGTAAATAGGCTGCACTAATAAAATGGCGCTTAGAGGGCCGCGACGCGGGCAGCTGCACCAATACGTGTTCAATAGCAGCATGCGAGACGCGCATCAAAACGTTAGAAGGTCGTAACGTTTTCAAAACGGCTATGAGCACACCGCCACCATCTCGTTTTCCCGTAATACTTCGGCCACGGTCACATCTAAACACCAGATACCTATCGTCAATGAATTCACTGTCAGATATGGTGGGTATTAGCCATGTCTCCGTGAGAACTATTACGTCATAAGAAAATGATAAAATATTTATAAATAAGGTGTGGAGCTTAGTACGAAGTCCTCTGCAGTTTTGGTAGTAAATATTTAAATTGTACTTATCCATCGGTAAAAGAAAAAATATAAAATACGTTACATACATAGACTCACGCCTGTCTCCCAGAGGGGTAGGCAGAGACAACGGACTTCCATTTGTCACGATCCTTGCATACCTCTTTCTCTTCGTTTACTGACATTATATTCTTCATACATGCTCGCCGGTTTAGGTTCATAATATGGATTAGTTAATAAATTGAACATACAATCGAATGTATCTTTTAACGATACATGATTGATTTGTTTTGATAAACCTTGGTGTGGTCGCTAGTTCTAACCTAACCTACTTTTCTACTAGCAATTGTTGGATTTATCAACTTTTCGATATTATGAACGTTCGAGTATTTCCACATACGATTTATAGTGGTTAATCAATTGATATTCGATTATGATTTGGTATAGTACACCAATTTTATCGACACGAATGCAAACTAAGCGTCATAGAGGGCGATGTTCGCTTCGGCGAGTTCGCGGTCATGCTTTCGGCTGTAAAGCGGTATATGTCTAATATGGTAGACGTAGGAATAGTGGTAATCAAATTCTATTTTTTTAAATAAAAATAAATAAATAAAAAAGGTTTTTATTCACGTAGACTTCAAAAAAGCGCTTGTAAATAGTCAGAACATGTTTGTAGTATTTAGCATACCCATAACTTTAATCTAACTTATTGTAGCGGTTGTTCTAAGTTAAAAAATAATGTCCCGATTTAGATGCAGGCCAAGTTTATGAAGAGTTTTGTAATGCCTTAAAGTTTTACCTCCATGGGTCAAACCGTGCTATGTGAATAAACCCAGTGGCAAGATGTTGGATATATTTTACATGACTTTTACTGTAATCTTAGTAGACCTTCACTGCTTCACCAGACATTAGAGGAGTACGCGGTGCGTCGCTGGAAGTCGCTGGATGCGGATAGCGCAAGACCGGCAATTATGATGATGCTGAGGATGCTGACCGGCAACTAGGCTGATATGATGATATAAATTACAGATCTAATTATTTTCAATAATAATTAACTTCTAATATTGCAATGTGTGTGTGTATGTATGCATATTGCGTGTGCTGACTACTTACGAGCGCGTTTTAAAGCCTATGTGAATAAAAATCGTTATTATATTTAGTAATATAGACACGGCCCCTGTCCTAACTACAGGCTGCTACTAGAAAAAATCTTATTGGAAAAATGTTAATTACAGTTTGTAGCCCGGGTTGGGATCTGAAACCAGAATCTCATTGAAGTGCTCATAGCTAGATGCTCTCACCGGTCCGTAAGTGATCTGTGAGGTTAAGGAACTAGGCTCGCGGTGAGTCCATGAGGTCTGACGGTCACCGCAGCCTAGTTGGTAGTGCTCCTGCCTACGAAGCTGGTGGTCCTGGGTTCTAATCCCGGTAAGTGCAAATATTTGTGTTATGAGCACGAATATTTGTTTCTGAGTCATGGATGTTTTCTGTGTATTTAAGTATTTATCTATCTATATAAGTATGTATATCGTCGCCTGGTACCCATAGTACAAGCTTTGCTTAGTTTGGGGCTAGGATGATCTGTGTGATATCGTCCCGAGATATTATTATATTATTATTATTTCTTTTATTTCGTGTTTTTCTTATTTCGAACATTTACTAATACAAAGTTACAAAAAAATAATAATTTATAAATATAAAAAAATATTATTATTATTATTTATAGATGGGTAACCACCAAAGTGGTTTAATTTCTGGTCATCACCGTGCTGTCGGTAAAAGTAGCGAGGATCAAGTTTTAACGGTCCTAAGTGAGCTGCTATATTTGATTCCAATAGTATGTATGGCAAGGCTTAAACACAAGGAAGTGGTTCGTTGTTGCTACAAGATCCGTATAATTAACGACTCCAGATATTGGTTGCAAGCTATATAATCATTTTAATCTATACATATAATAAAATCGTAAGAAAGTCGAAACTGTACATTGAATATTTTTTTCAAAGGATACCTGGGGCGTGATCTACAATCGATATCGAAGCTAAAAATATAGTTTTTAGATTTTTTGTCTGTTTATCTGTTTGTCTGTATGTATGTCCGGGCTAAACTCCAAAAATACTGCATGGATTTACTTTATATTTTGCATGAATATTACTAAGACGTCGGGTCAACATATAGGCTACATATTATCACGCTATCTCCTACGGGAGCGGAGCTGTGATAATTTAAAAAAATTAACGCGGGTATAACCGCGTGTCACAGCTAGTTTTAATATAAAGTTACTTCACTTTATATTAAAACTAGATGTGTAATACAATCATTATCCATTAAACTTTAAACAGATACTTAGATACTGCCGTAGGTAGTTATTCCATATAATAATTAATTTAATACCAGAAAAAAAACCGAAATGACCGCCTTTTTAATTAGTGTTGCTATGAACGTTGGCTAATAAAATTCGTAGTTATTTATGTATGTCTGTTGATGTTATCACAATTTCTCGTGTTTCACACGTCATATATTTTCGGTAAGTACTTACCTAATTTGTTCCTACTGCGAGCATGTCATGTTTAACTATTGCGTTTCGAATTGCGTATTAAGGGCTTATCTTGAAGGGCATGCCCCGCGTGCGCGCTGAGCGGGAAGTTATAATTACTTTATCAACGTCTGCTGTGAGTTGTGTATACTAACACACTTCCATCTGTTCCCAAACTATGCAGAGCTTCTACTATAGCACCCAGAAAACTGATAAACATATCAGCCGAAAGACATCCACAGCTGGACGATCTCCACAATAGCCGGTCCTGCGCTACCCGGATCCAACGACTTCCCGCGACCCTTGCAAGACAGAACGTAATCGCTTACTATGGGCCTCATTAGAATGCTCAAGGTCACCCAAAGAGCAATGGCAAGGGCTATGTGTCTTGAGTAATTTCTCTCAATATATACACAAATATGAAATTGAGCAAGAAAGAGAAATTAGAGAAAATACCCGTAGAAAGACTATTAAAAATAAAATTGCGCCTAAATTATTATTGCGCCAGAATTATTTAATAAGTTACCAGAAAACTTGTAACAGACTGTATATAACTCACATTTATTTAAAATAAGGCTAAAACGTTTCCTAATTAAAAAATGTTATTACTCTGTGACTGAATTTGTAAATGATAATTGTGAAAAAAATTTACTAGTGTAATGATTTATGCGTAGATTTATTTATGTTAACTGTTTTTAATGTTTTATAATTTTATTCTGTTATATGTTTGACTTGTAACTGACGTATGTAATGTGTGTGTGTGTGTATGTGTTCAATAAAAACATTTTCTTCTTCTTCTTCTTCTAATTCATATATTTAATTATAATTAATGCACTTAACCGGCGAGAATGTATGAAGAATATAATGACAGTAATCGAGGCAAAAGAAGTATGCAAAGATCGTGACAAATGGAAATCCGTTGTCTCTGCCTACCCCTCTGTGAAACAGGCGTGAGTCTATGAATGTATGTAATGCACTTATTTGTAATCACAATTCAGATACAATGTAAATTGTATTATGAACAAATAAATATAAAAAAAATATGTTGGGAGTATCCCTGCGTGATCGAAACATACTTATGTATAAATACGTGCATATCATAGATCATATAATTAACACCCAGACACAGGGCAAATAAGCGTGCTCACAAATATTCGTTCTGGGGACTTACCTACTTATAGCCAGATGCTCTCACCGGTCAGTAAGTGATTGGGGACGTTAAGCAACTAGGCTCGCGGTCAGTTCATAGGTGGGTCACCGCCAAAGTGGTTTAATTTCTGAGCGTCTTCGTGCTTCGGAGGGCACGTTAAGCTGACGGTCACAGTTGTTGTCATTAGACAACAGGCTTTAAGCCATATCGGAGGCCTACTGGGTGGCTTGAACAACTCTGACACTAGGTTATCCACTGCCCATACCATAAGTAAGTAGTAAGTACCGCCAAGTCGCCGATCATCGTGATAGCGATCGGCGTTCAAGTAGATGAAGGTTAAAAATGACTAAACCATTCGTTCAATCGGCTTCCATGAGCACATGTGACGTCATAAAAGGTCCGGAAACGATTTTCAACGTTGAAGCTGATTGAACGAATAATTTAGTCATTTTTAACCTTCATTTATTTGAACGCCGATCACTATCACGACCTCTATCTGGCAGTCAGACTCACTAACCCCTATACCAACAGGATAGTTGAAGTATAAATAAGTACCTAGTATGTAATTAAGTGAAATAAGTACTATGTAATTCCTCTCTAGGAATTACATAGTATTTGTTATATATATGTTCTCTGATTCATTCACGACACACATAATTATTAAAGCCAAATTGTGTAGCAAGGCATATTACAAAATATCAGATTATTTAAGTGATAAATCAGATAATTAATCTTAAGTATATTTTATTTTTAAAAAGGATTCCTACTGAGTTTTCGGGCAGTCTTTCTCAGTGGCTGCCACGTCACGCACTGCACGGTAGGGTAAAAAATATGACGATTCCATATAAATGTAAAATTTTTACGGAATAAAGAATTTATGACTTTGAATTTGACTATCTCTGTTTACTCCCTGCTATCGTATGATTCCACATTTACTTTTTCATCTGTGTTTACAGCGATCTAATAAAGATTCTGTTTAATAAATTTTGAGGGTAGATTACTAATTATCTAAAATTCTGAATTGCCTCTTGGAAAGCCTTGAGTAGGTATGTTTATACCCAACAAACACAAATGCCATGGTTACCATTATAATGGTTTAGTTAAACTTGGAAACGTATTTCGAGTTTAATAAATATAATAGTTATATTTATAAAAATATAATAGAAATGAAAGTAGTTATAATGCCTAACGCTGAGTCTAATTACTGTCTAGGTAATGATACCTATTTGTACAGAAATTGATTTAAGCTTAGCCATTATACTGCGTTAATAAAGCTTTGAGAGGTATAATAGTTTGTATTATTACTAACACGATTCTTACAGTTAGCCGAGAAGGCTTTCACTGCTTCACCAGATAATAAAGGCGGGCAAGGCATCGAGTCATCTACCAAGATAAAATTACAAACTAAACGACCCGCCCCATACAACGTGGACCGACGATGTTGCAAGGGTCGCGGGAAGTCGCTGGAGGCGTAGCAGGACCGGCCATGGTGGAGATCCTTCGGGGAGGCTTTTGTCCATCAGTGGAAGTCTTTCGGCTGATATGATGATGATGAAACAACCCGCTCCCAGAGCTCTTTTTATATACAGGTATGTCCAAATACTCGAATGTTCATAATACATATATACATACATAGACTCATGCCTGTCTCCCAGAGGGGTAGGCAGAGACAACGGACTTCCATTTGTCACGATCCTTGCATACCTCTTTCTCTTCGTTTACTGACATTATATTCTTCATACATGCTCGCCGGTTTAGGTTCATAATATGGATTAGTTAATAAATTGAACATACAATCGAATGTATCCTTTGACGATACATGATTGATTTGTTTCGATAAACCTTGGTGTGGTCGCTAGTTCTAACCTAACCTACTTTTCTACTAGCAATTGTTGGATTTATCAACTTTTCGATATTATGAACGTTCGAGTATTTCCACATACGATTTATAGTGGTTAATCAATTGATATTCGTTTACGATTTGGCATTGTACACCAATTTTATCGACACGAATGCAAACTAAGCGTCATAGAGGGCGATGTTCGCTTCGGCGAGATCGCGGTCGTACTTTCGTCTGTAAAGCAGTATATGTCTAATATTATGGTAGACGTAGGAATTGTATTGTACAGAAATTACACAGAGTAACTAATTATAATAGTTAGAGAGCCAATATGATTCGTTTATTAACTTTAGAAACGGATACACGATGGTTCTACATAATTTCTTGAACAGCCTTGATTGCTAGATAAAATGGGGGTAATTAGAATGATGAATGGTAATTGTGCCAAATCGACAGACAGCTAGACTGCATACAAAACAACGGTATAGCATACCTTACTTTAGCATACCCATAACTTTATTATAACTTATTGTAGCGGTTGTTCTAAGTCAAAAAATAATGTCCCGGTTTAGATGCAGGCCGAGTTTATGAAGAGTTTTGTAATGCCTTAAAGTTTTACCTCCATGGGTCAAACCGTGCTATGTGAATAAACCCAGTGGCAAGATGTTGGATATATTTTACATGACTTTTACTGTAATCTTAGTAGACCTTCACTGCTTCACCAGACATTAGAGGAGTACGCGGTGCGTCGCTGGAAGTCGCTGGATGCGGATAGCGCAAGACCGGCAATTATGATGATGCTGAGGATGCTGACCGGCAACTAGGCTGATATGATGATATAAATTACAGATCTAATTATTTTCAATAATAATTAACTTCTAATATTGCAATGTGTGTGTGTATGTTTGCATATTGCGTATGCTGACTACTTACGAGCGCTTTTTAAAGTCTATGTGAATAAAAATCGTTATTATATTTAGATAGACACGGCCCCGGTCCTAACTACAGGCTGCTACTAGAAAAAATCTTATTGGAAAAATGACAATTACTATTTGTAGCTCGGGATCTGAAACCAGAATCTCATTGAGGTGCTCATAGCTAGATGCTCTCACCGGTCCGTAAGTGATCTGTGAGGTTAAGCAACTAGGCTTGCGGTGAGTCCATATATGGTGTCTCCGTGCTGTCGGTAAAAGCAGTGAGGATAAATTTTTAACGGTCCTAAGGGAGCTGTTATATTTGATTCCAATAGTATCTATGGCAAGGCTTAAACACAAGGAAGTGGTTCGTTGTTGCTACCAGATCCGTATAATTAACGACTCCAGATATTGGTTGCAAGCTATACTATCTAATCATTTGTAATTTTAATATAAAGTGAAGTATGTAATACAATCATTATCCATTAAACTTTAAACAGATACTTAGATACTGCCGTAGGTAGTTATTCCATATAATAATTAATTTAATACCAGAAAAAGAACCGAAATGGCCGCCTTTTTAATTAGTGTTGCTATGAACGTTGGGTCATAAAATTTGTAGCTATTTATGTATGTCTGTTGATATTATCACAAATTCTCATATGTTTGCGGTAAGTACCTAATTTGTTCCTGCTGTGAGCATGTCATGTTTAACTATTGCGTTTCGAATTGCGTATTAAGGGCTTATCTTGAAGGACATGCCCCGCGTGCGCTCTGAGCGGGAAGTTATAATTACTTTATCAACGTCTGCTGTGAGTTGTGTATACTAACACACTTCCATCTGTTCCCAAACTATGCAGAGCTTCTACTATAGCACCCAGAAAACTGATAAACATATCAGCCGAAAGACATCCACAGCTGGACGATCTCCACAATAGCCGGTCCTGCGCTACCCGGATCCAACGACTTCCCGCGACCCTTGCAAGACAGAACGTAATCGCTTACTATGGGCCTCATTAGAATGCTCAAGGTCACCCAAAGAGCAATGGCAAGGGCTATGTGTCTTGAGTAATTTCTCTCAATATATACACAAATATGAAATTGAGCAAGAAAGAGAAATTAGAGAAAATACCCGTAGAAAGACTATTAAAAATAAAATTGCGCCTAAATTATTATTGCGCCAGAATTATTTAATAAGTTACCAGAAAACTTGTAACAGACTGTATATAACTCACATTTATTTAAAATAAGGCTAAAACGTTTCCTAATTAAAAAATGTTATTACTCTGTGACTGAATTTGTAAATGATAATTGTGAAAAAAATTTACTAGTGTAATGATTTATGCGTAGATTTATTTATGTTAACTGTTTTTAATGTTTTATAATTTTATTCTGTTATATGTTTGACTTGTAACTGACGTATGTAATGTGTGTGTGTGTGTATGTGTTCAATAAAAACATTTTCTTCTTCTTCTTCTTCTAATTCATATATTTAATTATAATTAATGCACTTAACCGGCGAGAATGTATGAAGAATATAATGACAGTAATCGAGGCAAAAGAAGTATGCAAAGATCGTGACAAATGGAAATCCGTTGTCTCTGCCTACCCCTCTGTGAAACAGGCGTGAGTCTATGAATGTATGTAATGCACTTATTTGTAATCACAATTCAGATACAATGTAAATTGTATTATGAACAAATAAATATAAAAAAAATATGTTGGGAGTATCCCTGCGTGATCGAAACATACTTATGTATAAATACGTGCATATCATAGATCATATAATTAACACCCAGACACAGGGCAAATAAGCGTGCTCACAAATATTCGTTCTGGGGACTTACCTACTTATAGCCAGATGCTCTCACCGGTCAGTAAGTGATTGGGGACGTTAAGCAACTAGGCTCGCGGTCAGTTCATAGGTGGGTCACCGCCAAAGTGGTTTAATTTCTGAGCGTCTTCGTGCTTCGGAGGGCACGTTAAGCTGACGGTCACAGTTGTTGTCATTAGACAACAGGCTTTAAGCCATATCGGAGGCCTACTGGGTGGCTTGAACAACTCTGACACTAGGTTATCCACTGCCCATACCATAAGTAAGTAGTAAGTACCGCCAAGTCGCCGATCATCGTGATAGCGATCGGCGTTCAAGTAGATGAAGGTTAAAAATGACTAAACCATTCGTTCAATCGGCTTCCATGAGCACATGTGACGTCATAAAAGGTCCGGAAACGATTTTCAACGTTGAAGCTGATTGAACGAATAATTTAGTCATTTTTAACCTTCATTTATTTGAACGCCGATCACTATCACGACCTCTATCTGGCAGTCAGACTCACTAACCCCTATACCAACAGGATAGTTGAAGTATAAATAAGTACCTAGTATGTAATTAAGTGAAATAAGTACTATGTAATTCCTCTCTAGGAATTACATAGTATTTGTTATATATATGTTCTCTGATTCATTCACGACACACATAATTATTAAAGCCAAATTGTGTAGCAAGGCATATTACAAAATATCAGATTATTTAAGTGATAAATCAGATAATTAATCTTAAGTATATTTTATTTTTAAAAAGGATTCCTACTGAGTTTTCGGGCAGTCTTTCTCAGTGGCTGCCACGTCACGCACTGCACGGTAGGGTAAAAAATATGACGATTCCATATAAATGTAAAATTTTTACGGAATAAAGAATTTATGACTTTGAATTTGACTATCTCTGTTTACTCCCTGCTATCGTATGATTCCACATTTACTTTTTCATCTGTGTTTACAGCGATCTAATAAAGATTCTGTTTAATAAATTTTGAGGGTAGATTACTAATTATCTAAAATTCTGAATTGCCTCTTGGAAAGCCTTGAGTAGGTATGTTTATACCCAACAAACACAAATGCCATGGTTACCATTATAATGGTTTAGTTAAACTTGGAAACGTATTTCGAGTTTAATAAATATAATAGTTATATTTATAAAAATATAATAGAAATGAAAGTAGTTATAATGCCTAACGCTGAGTCTAATTACTGTCTAGGTAATGATACCTATTTGTACAGAAATTGATTTAAGCTTAGCCATTATACTGCGTTAATAAAGCTTTGAGAGGTATAATAGTTTGTATTATTACTAACACGATTCTTACAGTTAGCCGAGAAGGCTTTCACTGCTTCACCAGATAATAAAGGCGGGCAAGGCATCGAGTCATCTACCAAGATAAAATTACAAACTAAACGACCCGCCCCATACAACGTGGACCGACGATGTTGCAAGGGTCGCGGGAAGTCGCTGGAGGCGTAGCAGGACCGGCCATGGTGGAGATCCTTCGGGGAGGCTTTTGTCCATCAGTGGAAGTCTTTCGGCTGATATGATGATGATGAAACAACCCGCTCCCAGAGCTCTTTTTATATACAGGTATGTCCAAATACTCGAATGTTCATAATACATATATACATACATAGACTCATGCCTGTCTCCCAGAGGGGTAGGCAGAGACAACGGACTTCCATTTGTCACGATCCTTGCATACCTCTTTCTCTTCGTTTACTGACATTATATTCTTCATACATGCTCGCCGGTTTAGGTTCATAATATGGATTAGTTAATAAATTGAACATACAATCGAATGTATCCTTTGACGATACATGATTGATTTGTTTCGATAAACCTTGGTGTGGTCGCTAGTTCTAACCTAACCTACTTTTCTACTAGCAATTGTTGGATTTATCAACTTTTCGATATTATGAACGTTCGAGTATTTCCACATACGATTTATAGTGGTTAATCAATTGATATTCGTTTACGATTTGGCATTGTACACCAATTTTATCGACACGAATGCAAACTAAGCGTCATAGAGGGCGATGTTCGCTTCGGCGAGATCGCGGTCGTACTTTCGTCTGTAAAGCAGTATATGTCTAATATTATGGTAGACGTAGGAATTGTATTGTACAGAAATTACACAGAGTAACTAATTATAATAGTTAGAGAGCCAATATGATTCGTTTATTAACTTTAGAAACGGATACACGATGGTTCTACATAATTTCTTGAACAGCCTTGATTGCTAGATAAAATGGGGGTAATTAGAATGATGAATGGTAATTGTGCCAAATCGACAGACAGCTAGACTGCATACAAAACAACGGTATAGCATACCTTACTTTAGCATACCCATAACTTTATTATAACTTATTGTAGCGGTTGTTCTAAGTCAAAAAATAATGTCCCGGTTTAGATGCAGGCCGAGTTTATGAAGAGTTTTGTAATGCCTTAAAGTTTTACCTCCATGGGTCAAACCGTGCTATGTGAATAAACCCAGTGGCAAGATGTTGGATATATTTTACATGACTTTTACTGTAATCTTAGTAGACCTTCACTGCTTCACCAGACATTAGAGGAGTACGCGGTGCGTCGCTGGAAGTCGCTGGATGCGGATAGCGCAAGACCGGCAATTATGATGATGCTGAGGATGCTGACCGGCAACTAGGCTGATATGATGATATAAATTACAGATCTAATTATTTTCAATAATAATTAACTTCTAATATTGCAATGTGTGTGTGTATGTTTGCATATTGCGTATGCTGACTACTTACGAGCGCTTTTTAAAGTCTATGTGAATAAAAATCGTTATTATATTTAGATAGACACGGCCCCGGTCCTAACTACAGGCTGCTACTAGAAAAAATCTTATTGGAAAAATGACAATTACTATTTGTAGCTCGGGATCTGAAACCAGAATCTCATTGAGGTGCTCATAGCTAGATGCTCTCACCGGTCCGTAAGTGATCTGTGAGGTTAAGCAACTAGGCTTGCGGTGAGTCCATATATGGTGTCTCCGTGCTGTCGGTAAAAGCAGTGAGGATAAATTTTTAACGGTCCTAAGGGAGCTGTTATATTTGATTCCAATAGTATCTATGGCAAGGCTTAAACACAAGGAAGTGGTTCGTTGTTGCTACCAGATCCGTATAATTAACGACTCCAGATATTGGTTGCAAGCTATACTATCTAATCATTTGTAATTTTAATATAAAGTGAAGTATGTAATACAATCATTATCCATTAAACTTTAAACAGATACTTAGATACTGCCGTAGGTAGTTATTCCATATAATAATTAATTTAATACCAGAAAAAGAACCGAAATGGCCGCCTTTTTAATTAGTGTTGCTATGAACGTTGGGTCATAAAATTTGTAGCTATTTATGTATGTCTGTTGATATTATCACAAATTCTCATATGTTTGCGGTAAGTACCTAATTTGTTCCTGCTGTGAGCATGTCATGTTTAACTATTGCGTTTCGAATTGCGTATTAAGGGCTTATCTTGAAGGACATGCCCCGCGTGCGCTCTGAGCGGGAAGTTATAATTACTTTATCAACGTCTGCTGTGAGTTGTGTATACTAACACACTTCCATCTGTTCCCAAACTATGCAGAGCTTCTACTATAGCACCCAGAAAACTGATAAACATATCAGCCGAAAGACATCCACAGCTGGACGATCTCCACAATAGCCGGTCCTGCGCTACCCGGATCCAACGACTTCCCGCGACCCTTGCAAGACAGAACGTAATCGCTTACTATGGGCCTCATTAGAATGCTCAAGGTCACCCAAAGAGCAATGGCAAGGGCTATGTGTCTTGAGTAATTTCTCTCAATATATACACAAATATGAAATTGAGCAAGAAAGAGAAATTAGAGAAAATACCCGTAGAAAGACTATTAAAAATAAAATTGCGCCTAAACTAAACATTGTGAAACATTCTACTGAGTACCAGGGAACAGAATTATTTAATAAGTTACCAGAAAACTTGTAACAGACTGTATATAACTCACATTTATTTAAAATAAGGCTAAAACGTTTCCTAATTAAAAAATGTTATTACTCTGTGACTGAATTTGTAAATGATAATTGTGAAAAAAATTTACTAGTGTAATGATTTATGCGTAGATTTATTTATGTTAACTGTTTTTAATGTTTTATAATTTTATTCTGTTATATGTTTGACTTGTAACTGACGTATGTAATGTGTGTGTGTGTGTGTATGTGTTCAATAAAAACATTTTCTTCTTCTTCTTCTTCTAATTCATATATTTAATTATAATTAATGCACTTAACCGGCGAGAATGTATGAAGAATATAATGACAGTAATCGAGGCAAAAGAAGTATGCAAAGATCGTGACAAATGGAAATCCGTTGTCTCTGCCTACCCCTCTGTGAAACAGGCGTGAGTCTATGTATGTATGTAATGCACTTATTTGTAATCACAATTCAGATACAATGTAAATTGTATTATGAACAAATAAATATAAAAAAAATATGTTGGGAGTATCCCTGCGTGATCGAAACATACTTATGTATAAATACGTGCATATCATAGATAATATAATAAACACCCAGACACAGGGCAAATAAGCGTGCTCACAAATATTCGTTCTGGGGACTTACCTACTTATAGCCAGATGCTCTCACCGGTCAGTAAGTGATTGGGGACGTTAAGCAACTAGGATCGCGGTCAGTTCGTAGATGGGTGACCGCCAAAGTGGTTTAACTTCTGAGCGTCTCCGTGCTTCGTAGGGCACGTTAAGCTGACAGTCACAGTTGTTGTCATTAGACAACAGGCTTTTAGCCATATCGGAGGCCTACTGGGTGGCTTGAACAACTCTGACACTAGGGTATCCACAAAAAGATCCTGAAGGGTCGAAGTGCTGTACGCAAGTACACCCCATCAAAGATAAGATAAGATAAGGGTATCCACTGCCCATACGATAAGTAAGTAGTAAGTACCGCCAAGTCGCCGATCATCGTGATAGCGATCGGCGTTCAAGTAGATGAAGGTTAAAAATGACTAAACCATTCGTTCAATCGGCTTCCATGAGCACATGTGACGTCATAAAAGGTCCGGAAACGATTTTCAACGTTGAAGCTGATTGAACGAATAATTTAGTCATATTTAACCTTCATTTATTTGAACGCCGATCACTATCACGACCTCTATCTGGCAGTCAGACTAACCCCTAGATACCAACAGGATAGTTGAAGTATAAATAAGTACCTAGTATGTAATTAAGTGAAATAAGTACTATGTAATTCCTCTCTAGGAATTACATAGTATTTGTTATATATATGTTCTCTGATTCATCATAGCTGCTTTATCAAGTCAGCCAAATTACGTCCACTGCTGGACAAAAGCCTCTCCAAAGAATAGGGGATATGCCATAATCGCCAAGCTTGGCAGACGGGTTGGCGATCGCAGTTTGAAGGTCATAATTCACAGAAAAATGCTGCTGCCCGTTCTACGATTTCTACGCCCCCCACGAGATGGGGTAATAATATTCTATGCCATCACCACACAGCAAACCGGGTATATAATTCTTTGCTAAGCATTTATAAGGCCGATTCGATCCGGGTGTTCAACATTTATAAGTATTATTTAAAAATATTAGAAACAACAAGTAAAAATATTAGATATTTATGTATTGTATTTGTCAAGTACTTAATTTATATTATACTTTGTCTATAGTGCAGGTGCACTAAGGATGATGCAGAGATGATATGGTACCTACCATATCATATCTGCATCATCCTAAGGTTAACGGGCAGAGAATGCCTTTGGCATTAAGTCCGCCTTTGTACAGTTGCGCAATAAGTTTAAATACATCATCACCATATCAGCCGAAAGACGTCCACTGCTGGACAAAGGCCTCCCTCAAAGGTCTCCACAATTGCCGGTCTTGCGCTATTCGCATCCAGCAGTTTCCAACGACCCGCACAAGATCATAATACATAAAATAAATAAATAAAATAAATATGTATGTCATTTGTCAATTATTTTGGCATACTTTTGTTTGTAACTTAACATGGTTGGTTAACTTGTAAAACGGAGAAAAAATGTCAGACACTGCACTTTAAAAACAGTTCTTTTTTATTTAACAAGGTCACGAGAACGAGATAAATCTCCAAATGTTTGTTATATATAGTTATAAATGCAGACTTAATTCTATTAATAGGTTATCATAAAATTATTAAAGTCTTTAATTAACTAAATATACAAATGTTTGTTATAAATAATTCTAAATGCAGACTTAAATCTGCATATATATATACATACATAATCAGCCAGATATTGTGATATCAGGCTGATATTTATATATATTTATGTATTTATAGTATAGTATGTAGTTATGTAACTATTTTATTAGTAGAGTACATGTAGTATATCAGTTCCTGGTACATTGTATCCTGGGATATTACTTACACAGGGCCATCTGATCCCAAACTAAGAGCTTGTACTATGGAAACCAGTTAACTGATATACTACATACTTACTAGTTTTCTTTTGTAAATACATACTTAATTACTTATGTAGATAGTTACACCCAGACTCAGGACATACATATACCTGTTCATGGACACAAATATCTGTCCTGGGTCTGCTTAGTATGGGATCAGATGGCCATGTGTGAATAATGTCCCTGGATTTTATTATTATTATTATATATTAATTTAATAAAATCGTTATTCTGGATATATCTGCACTGCACTTGTGGCGCAGCGGCTAAGACGGGTTCGAGTCCCGCGCCGCACAACTATTTGTGTGTCCCATAAATAGTTGTTCTGTGTCTGGATGTGATCCGTGTCCGTCTATTAAATGTTTGTAAAGTACCCCGCGAATTCCCGCGACACAGCGATTAGATTCCAAAATGCGGGCGTTGTTAAAAAAAAACAAATCATATCAAATCTATTCCAAACATTTGAATATTTAATACGTTCTCGTTACCTTGTTATATATAAAAAAAAACTGTTTAAAACGATTATACTGTTTTAGCACGCAGGACAGTTACTGTTATAATAATAATATCTAGGGACAATGTCCTAGCCCCAAACTAAGCACAGCTTGTACTATGGGTACCAGGCGTCGATATACGTACTTATATAGATAGATAAATACTTATATACATAGAAAACATCCATGACTCAGAAACAAATATTCGTGCTCATCATACAAATATTTGCACTTACTGGGATTCGAACCCAGGACCACCAGCTTCGTAGGCAGGAGCACTACCAACTAGGCGACAGTGAGATTCCATAATGCGGGCGTTGTTAAAAAAAAACAAATCATATCAAATCTATTCCTAACATTTGAATATTTAATACGTTCTCGTTACGTTGTTATATAAAAAAACCGTTTAAAACAATTATACTGTTTTAGCACGAAGGACAGTTACTGTTCTACACAATAGCGAGAACGCGCCCGTATTTGTTTGTAGTCTAGCACCGCTCACTGCCCCTCAGTGCGCTTATTTTGTTTATCAATGCTTCGCCTTAAAAGGCCAAGTTCATACAATAGTTCATGGATCGTTTGAACTTGAAGCGCAAATGAGCTTCATTTGTGTTAGTATCAGTGTATGGCGCACCTCTTTGTCGCGCTAATAGCTCTGGCGCTTACTACTAAACTTTATTTATGTTTAGCTCTTGACCTTTCTATTGAACCTATCTGTTAATGATATACTATACACACCAGTGGCGTAGAGCGAGAAATATGATTGATAAAGCCGATTGTCTACAACCCGTGGTACTTATATATTTTTTTAACTGAGTCATGTAGTAAATAAGACTCAAAACTAAGTTACTATCACCAGAAGTCGCTGCTTTGTGATGTTAACGTCGGCCCAGGTTAGTTTTTGATGTGGAGGTCAACATGAGAGGGGATAATTATTATATCAAGGAATATTTATTGAAGGACTGCTGCATTATTTGTATCGTTCTGTAGCCAAAACAGCTTAAAGGACATCAAGACAATTTAGCGGCTTTATGTAATAGAAAGTAATCATTACGGGCAGGGTTGGATAAATTAATTACCTCTACTACTAATAATTAAACTACACATTGTGGATAAATTAGAAGGAACATAATACACAATCGTAAACATCTTTTACCAGCATTGTTAGTAAGTTAAAGTTATCCGGTGAAGTAGTGAAAGCCTTTTAGGCTATCTGCAAATGTGAAGTTTAATAATTTTATGACTACTTTTGTATAGGTAGGTAATCATGTACCTACATATGTTATGTTATGGATATGAAAGAGCATAGCCTTCTGACGAACGCCGTCCCTTTTTTTGAGCAATACGATGATGAAATAATGAAATAATGATGATGAATGAAATAATGAAATTTATTCAGCACTTGGGTATTTACATACACTTGTACTTGTCAAGCTAACAATGTATTACATAAACACTGTTTAAAAACAGTAATTAAAGCAACAATATACTTTGAATTAGTCTGTCCGTGCGGTCTGTTTTCTACAGTTTTGTACATCTGATTTCGCGTAAAAAAGGGCTCCACTAAAAGAATTGTAACACGTAAATATGATTAATAATGATCATTGCGACGCAACGCGCGCGGGGCGGTCGATCGCATGTCGCCTATGGGCAGTTCGACCTCGTCGGCAGTCGGTCGTTATCGCAGAGTGCATCGGCGTAATGCAGCATTACCGTTCGAAAAGATAAGCTGTTGATCGAAACAGTCAGTGCATAGCTGTCGGGTGGCAGACGTGGAGCGTGGGGGCGAGAGGTGCGGGGCGCGGGGCGGGTGCCCGTCTAGACGCTACGTCACGCGGCCTCGCGATGCCGCGCCGGTAAACAACAATGTGCACTGACCGAATATGGCACCCGGCACGCCGGAGCGGTCACCGGTCACCCTGGCCGGCCTACTGCAGACGCGCATCCCGTGCTCGCTGCAACACTGCACGCGCCGGTGACTCGCTACTCACAGTAGTCACACCACACCTCACAGGTGTGTCATCGTTTCACCATCTGGTATCTAAAGACACAGCTGTGGTTTGATATTACCGCAACACACACATTCCATTCACACGTGTATTTAAAAGCTTTGTCAAGTTTTAATGAGCGAAACTTACAATATGGTTACTTACTAGTTACGAGTACCTATTCTTAAAGTTAGCAGTCGGAGCTTTGTTGTGTCTGCAACCAAAACAAATAACAATTTCTTACAGCATTATGAATGAACTCCGTACGTAATGAGAGTCATTGTCATGTGAACATCACACGAATTGCTAATGAGTTAGGTTCTTAAACGAAGTAATACGATTGAAATGTTTAGTCATTACCAATTAGCAAGAAAGAAGATTGTGAGTCAAATCTACTTACTACTTTTTATAATTAAATATAATATAATATCTAGGGACAATGTCACATAGATCATCCTAGCCCCACACTAAGCAAAGCTTGTACTATGGGTACCAGGCGACGATATACATACTTATATAGACAGATAAATACTTAAATACAAAGAAAACATCCATGACTCAAAAACAAATATTTGTGATTATCGCACAAATAATTGCACTTACCGGGATTTGAACCCAAGACCACCAGCTTCGTAGGCAGGAGCACTACCAACTAGGCTGCAATGACCGTCAATAGATCCTACTAATATTATAAATGGAAAAGTTACGATGTATCGATGTATGGATGTTTGTTATCTTTCATGCTAAAATTACGGACCGGATTTAAAAAAACTTTATAGTAATATACCTTATACATCTAAAAACACATAGGCTATAATTTATAAAGTTTAACGCGGGTGAAACCGTGGTTGAAACACACTGCCATCTGATGCCAAAGTACGCAAGGCTTATATACTATGGCAACCAGACAACTGATAAACATACCGATATATTCATAAATACATACATATTATAGATAAATTTTAATAACACACAGACACAGAACAAATAATCGTTTACATCACACAAAGATTTGTGGGAATCGAATCCACGACCTCAAGGTCACTAACCTCCTTGGTCTAGCGGTAGCGTGTTCAACCGCAGATAATGAGGTCCTGGTCAAATCCCGGGTAGGCCCAAAAGTGATTTTGGGATTTTTCCGTAAAAAGAAATTTCTCAGTATCAGCCCGAAGTCTGGAAGTTGGCGGTATTACACCCCTGTGCCTCGGAGAGCACGTAAAGCCGTCGGTCCTGTACCTGAATTCTTTCCGATCGTGTCGCTAGGCGTCCCATCGGATGATGAGGGTGATGGAATAGAAAGTGCTCCTGTGTTTGCGCACACACTTGTGCACTATAATATGTCCTGCGCAATTGGCTAGTCTCCGTTAAGACTGGCCGCCGTGGCCGTAATTCGGTCGGGAGGACATCAACCACAGGCCAGCTAAATACATACATACATATTGCACGTATATGTATGTATTTATGTATCATCAATAGATTTTGCAGCCAACGCCAAATAATGACCTGAAACAAGCAATCTTTTCATACCTTTGGGTTAGATTATACTAATTTCCGTACGATTTCTATTTATTTTGAAAATAATATATATCCAATGTTACTCGAGTGGCGACCACGAACCGGAAGACGTAGCGAGGGCAGGCCCCCTACAAGATGACCGATGATCTTGTGAGGTCCCGGATTCAAATCCTGGGTCGGGTCAACAAAAGTGATACTTGGATTTTTCTGTATCCGCGGCGGTGTTAAAGCCCCGTGCGTCGGAGAGCATGTAAAGGTTCCAGTCCTGTAGGTACCTGAACTCTTTCCAGTCGTTTTAGCTAACTGTCAAGTGTCATGAGAGGGAGGGAATAAAATTTGCAACTGTGTTTGCGCACACGCTTCTACACACGATGCATTAAGACAAGGAGGAAATATTATTATATTATAAGACGCTTACTACCTACCATCAGGTGTGTCATATAATTCTTTGCCGACATGGTAAATAAAATATATAGTATAAATATATAAAAGTAAAACAAACATGTTTATTAAATTTTGTTTGCGTATAACCTATAATTAGTTATTGTTTATACTGTTTTAATCTCCCTAAAATGATGATCTCTGCGCTCTCTCCGCCAGTAATCGCCCAGAGTCGAGGTTCGAACCCCACAGGGGGTGCCCTCCGGCGCGGGTTACTTAATTGCTAGACGGCTTGAGCCCTCTGCTCGCCTCTATAGTCCGGTGAAGTAGTGAAAGCCTCCTAGGCTAACTATAGCTTCATACAAAAAAAAAACAAAAAAAAATACTGTTTTAATGGCCTGTTGGTGTGGTTGGCAAATGCTTGCTTTTCACGCCGGAGGTCGTGGGTTCGATTCCCACCCAGGACAGATATTTGTGTGCATGAACATGTCTGGTTGTCCTGAGTCTGCGTGTAATTTATCTATATAAGTATGTATTTACAAAAGAAAAGTAGTATATCAGTTATCTGGTTTCCATAGTACAAGATCTGCTTAGTTTGGGATCAGTTGGCCGTATATAAATAATGTCCCAGGATATTATTATTATTATTCCAACTTATTTATTTATTTTCATATTTAATACATATTTATTCTTATAAAATTGATATATAAAACAATAATACACAAATAAATACGTAAAAAACAGAGCTCCCCCAGCGGCGCGGTTATACGCCCTAGGCCGCCGCGGTGGTCAGGGCGACAGAGTGAGGAACCTCCTCACGATGCGTGCCGTTAACTGCCGTTCCCATAATTGCCGCCTTCTGTATCCGGCCCTTATTATTAATAATAATAATCACATTCTCTCCTATTAATTGGCGATGTGAGAGTGTGCGATACACTTTATTGAACATGAAATACGTAAAGTGGAACGTTTTAGTAAGCAATTCCTTTCACAGAATGCTCAATGAGTTGGATTTACATCGAGCAGGTAACATGATGTAAATTCACTGAATTGTTCAGTTCGAAAACATTTAGTTTACATGTAACGACAGGCGGCTAGCCAGATCCGGATCTAGATTTTATTGAGCAAAGGCCAAAATACAAATTGCAACTTATATGCAGTAAATTATTGCTGTACTAGCTGTGCCCCGCGCTTTTACCCGCGTAAAGCTATATAAATTATCACAGCTCCTCTCCTGTAGGTGATGGTGTGATAATATGTACCCTATATGTTGACCCAACCTCTTAGTTCCTTTCCTCTTTAATATTCATGCAAAATTTGAAGTAAATCCATGCAGTACTTTTTGAGTTTAGCCCGGACATACATAAAGACAAACAGATAAACAGACAAAAATTTTAAAAACTATATTTACGGCTTCGATATCTATTTTAGATCAAGCCCCAAGTATCCATTTACAAAAATATTCAGTGCAGTTTTGACTTTCCTACGATTTTATTATATGAATAGATGGTGACGCCATATAATATCATTACCCCATCTCATCCGGTGGGGGGCGTAGATATCGACCGAGGTAATACCTACCCGGTAACGGGCAACAGCGTTTTTCTGAGAACTATGACCATCAAACTGCGTTCGCCAACCCATCTGCCAAGCGTGCAATTATGGCGTATTCCCCCACTCTTTGGGGATGCTTTCGTCCAGCAGTGGATGTACTTTGCCTGACATGATGCAGTAAATAAACGGGTTCGCAGGTTATAATTTCTCGTTGAATCAAATTAATCCTATCTTAACATGTGTTACGGTCTATAAGCAACTCGTACTGTATTTTGTACTAACTGTGCCCCGCGGTTTTACTTGCGTTAAATTTTATAAATTATCACAGCTCCTCCCCCGTAGGTGATAGCGTGATAATATGTAGCCTATATGTTGACCCGACCTCTCAGTAATATTCATGCAAAATTTGAAGTAAATCCACGCTGTACTTTTTGAGTTTAGCCCGGACATACATACAGACAAACAGACATACAGACAAAAATTCTAAAAACTATATTATTGGCTTCGATTTCGATTGTAGATCACGCCCCAAGTATCCTTTTAAAAAAATATTCAATGTACAGTTTCGACTTTCCTACGATTTTATTATATGTATAGATTATATGTATAGATGTACCTACAAGTTGCGAGTTGTATCACAAATTAACTTATCTATACATATAATAAACTTGTAAGAAAGTCAAAACTGTACAGTAAATATTTTTTTTAAAGAATAAATTGGCCGCGATCTACAATTGACATCGAAGCCAAAAATATAGTTTTTAGAATTTTTGTATGTGTGTCTGTTTGTCTGTATGTATGTCCGGGCTAAACTCAAAAAGTACTGCATGGATTTACTTCAAATTTTGCATGAATATTATCCCGCAATCACATACGGGAGGAGCTGTGATAATTTATAAAGATTAACGCGGGTAAAACCGCGGGGTACAGCTAGTTTCTTCATATTATTGTGTGCATTGTTCATTTGTAAAGCTAATGTTATCGACAGTGAGGATTTTGAATGTTGACATTTTAAAACGTCCAATAAGGCAAATAGTAGATAAGGATATTACGTAATGGACATCAACGTAAGTTATTCCGTACTACGCTTAAATTTACTAAAATCGAAATTTGTCGGGATTCACAGCGCCCGTAATGGCTTTATTTGCATTACAACTGAACGACTGTGACTTAAAAGTATTTAAACACTAGCTGTGCCCCGCGGTTTTGCCCGCGTTAAATTTAATAAATTAGTTATAGCCTATGTGTTAATCCAGGGTGTCATTTAACTCCATAACAAATTTTATTATAATCGCTCCAGCCGTTTAGACGTGAAGAAGTAACAAACATACACACTCACAAACTTTCACCTTTATAATATTAGTGTGAAGCATCTTAAAATCCGTTCTAGATCCGACACTGGTTAGCTCACTGAGTAATATCGCTTTCAGTTCAGGTAAACATTCATATTGTTCTGGCTAGTCTGAAAAATAACGTTCCATTCTGAGACATTGTCTGCGCGTTATCTTGAAGATTTTATCTTTGATATATATTATTATATACGCATTACGATGACACGCGTAATGCGTATATAATATGAGAGATAACACGTAAATATTGTTACAACAATATTTACCCTCGCTTCAGAACACTTTATCATTATAAATGATTAGTAAAAAATGGCGTAGTACTTGATATTTAATATAGCTTCTATTTTTTAATTTGAATAGAGACTAGCTATGTAAATAATAAATAAATACTCCTTCTTATAGTATGCTTTTGATGTTTCCTAGTAGTATATTTATAGTTGTGTTGATAAAGATATTAATGTAGACAATAATGTGTAAATTTTTCTTTTATAGATTTTTAACTTTATCACAAAAGCATAAGGTTCACTTTCAATTGGGGAAATTTGACAGATTGGGGCAGCTTGATGTGCCGGCGTCTGTACCTACCATCAAACACGTAGTCATATATCGCTTACAGATGGTTTAAAGAGAGATGGGTGTGGCATACATGTACGAAGGCCAAAATATATTAGACAAAGATGCCACCATATTACAGGCTGAACTATTCACCATAAAAACCTTAGGCTGGTGCCTACGGTTTTGATTTGAGTTGAGTTCCACACACCTACATCAAGACAGTCAAAAAACCTCTTGGTACACTAGAATCAACTCATAAAGTATAACGAAGCTGCAGTCATTAGACTCCTTTAAAAAAATATACTTTTAGGTATATTTTTTTAAAGGCGTCTTATGACTGCAGCGTCTTTTTAAGTCAAGTACAGCAAAAACAAAGAAAGAAAAGAAAAGAAAATTTAAACTCAGAGTTACACTCACTTATCGGGACACTCAAGATTAGATGGAAATGGAGAAGAACAGGTGAAGATGGGAACCCACAACGGACTCGAACCTTTCTATGGCATTAGCAAGGAATAAGCCAGTTGAATTCTACATATACGCCCAATCCATTGTATCCGTTGTCTAGTAGTTCATATAACATAATATAGTTTGTAATTTTTTTTTGTAAATCTATAATACAATACGCAGGAAACACCCATCATGTCAGCCAAAGTACGTCCACGGCTGGACAACACCCTCCCCAAAAATGGGAGGGGGGGGGGGGGGTATGCCATAATCGCCACGCTTGAGAAAGAGCCAGAAATACGCTGCTGCCCGTTCTCTGGTAGGTATTCCCTTGGACGATTTCTACGCCCCCCACGGGATGAGATGGGGTGATGATATTCTATGCCGTCACCACACTGTAAACACCCAGAATAAGACAAATATAAATTTTAATGATATGTGTGAACATATTTGTCTTGTTCTAGGATCGAACCTGCAAGCTTTGGATTAGAAGACAGGTCCACTGCCAAATGAGTCGCGGCTGTCGTCCAAACAAACAATGTGTGATATATATACATTGTTTGTTTGGACGACAGCCGCGACTATATTATGTATGATTGCAGACTATAGTATAAAATATATTTTTAGATCAAAGCGGAGTAGCGTGAAACTGCAACTAGTCTTTAATAGATCCAACAACAAAGGGCATCTAAAAAAGAAACTAATATATTAATCACTAGCTGTGCCCCTCGGTTTTAGCGGAGTTGAACTTTATCAATTATGTCCTATGAGTTATTCGTATATCTAAGCTACATATATCACTACAGAGGGTCATCAAAATCCGTTCGGTAATTTTTCATTGAACGGTACTAAAATGGTAAATTAATAATAATTGTCAAAACAAGTACGTACATAATTAAACACACCATACCAGAATTTCACTCTTTTCAGATGACCAATAAAGCTAAGTTTAATTCAAATGTGTTAATACTTATTGACTGTATGGAAAAGAGTAATAAAACATCCAGACATCCATATAACATCCATACAAACTTTTGCATTTATAATATTAGTAGGAAGGAGGCTTGTTTAATTGTGGGCCAATCGTTTTAGACTTTTAATCTAAAATAAAACGTGAATTTGGTCTAGTTGTTGCATAAGTTACAGCTATCTAAATTTAAACCTTTGGATGCTATTGTCACATATAAATAAATAAATAAAAAAACTTGGGAGGTGTCAAGGTACACCCGGATGGAACGAAGTTATTTCTTATTATTTATCATGTACAAAAAACCTGTATACACTCAACAAAAATAATCGTCGCGACACCACACTGTTCAATGCGAAATAGAAATGAAAATATCTGGCTTGCTTTCTATAAGAGAGAGAAAGAGAGAGACAGAGAAACATGCGCGCACCGCACAGCTGCAAAAAGTGTCGTGACAACTTTTCGTAAGAATTTTTTCCGTCTAGCCCCCTTTCACAACGCGCGATAAGGAACTTCATTCCAAAAGGTTTATTCCCAACAAGCACAGATAATCCTTAACTTGTTTACATCTAAGACTATATAACTAATTGCGTTTAATTTATATAAATACTTGACAAGCGAAAACGTACACAGTTTGCCAACGTCACAAATAATATGAAATTATATTTGTTAACAAAACTACCTAGCCACTTTTCAATTGTGTATTCGGCTGATTTGGCAGTTCTGAACAAGATAACTATCGACCGCCTCGCGGGTCAAAGGGTCGCAACAACTGTCTAACTGTTCAATGTGGCACTAGGTTCAAATTCCAGGTCATCCCAAAAAGATTTATTGCGATTTTTTTGGAAAGAGAAATCTCAGCAGTGGCCCAAAGTCAGGAGGACGTCGGGCCTGCGCCAAGTTCTGTCCAGTCGCGTGGACTAGCCCCTTACGAGTATATTGCCAAATATAATTATTAGAATCGGGTATATCATCTCATCACTATGACTCCCACTTGGCTTTGGGGGGAAATGTACCTATACTTTTTCCTAATTCCACCTGGTTTCTATGTTATTAAATTCATTGCGAGACATGTTTCCCCAGCCGTGCCAGAGTCTTATAGTCGGGCCCTAGGTAGTGCCCTCCCATTCGGATCATGAGAGTGAGGAAGTACCCAGTTAATCTGATTTTGCGCACTACTATTACGCACACTATAATACCTTCTGAGGCGGGCTGTTTGCCGCTCCACTCCTCGGAGTAACAGCCTCACACTTAGGCTTTCTTTAATCATCATGTAAAAAGAAAAACTGGTGCCACAATGTACACACGGCTACATATCAAGCTATAAATTTCCATTATTAGCTGATTTCGCGTTGTGTAGGATTTCCATACAATGAGAGGTCAGCTTATATTGGAAAATTATAGCTTGATATGTAGTCGTGTGTAGAAGTGTGTTAAAAATTACTTTTTTATTCCACCACTCAGTTTTATTTCATGTCACAACAAAAACTATTCATCGAAGCGTGTGCTAAAATCTAGGCCACTGAGAATGCCTTGAACAGTGTATTGTACTGTATATGGTTTATGTGTGTGACAATAGAGTCAGTCAGAGTGTGGCACTAAAGCTGTCGCTCGTAAATTAAATTACATATGCATTGTACAACATACGACATAAACTAGATTGTCAAAATAGGCTTCTCCTTGGTGAATAAGCACCTAATCCGAATAGACAAGTACAAGCAAAATACTTTGTTAATAACAGGTTCTGATTCTGATTACTACATTATATTATATATATAAACAACTAGCTGTGCCCCGTGGTTTAACCCGCATTAAACTTTATAAATTATAGCCTATGTATTATTCGGATATGTAAACTATATTACTACAAAGTTTCATCAAAATCCGTTCGGTAGTTTTTGCGTGAAGAAGTAACATACATACACACTCACAAACTTTCGCCTTTATAATATTAGTGTGATTTCTGTGCACAGATTCAAATCTGTCTCGGGCAGGTTATACCATTCAAAGAACGTCAACTTTGTATAGATTTTATGTCTGATTCGAACTTAAAATCATATTCCAATAAAAAATTGTGTGTATTGAATTCATGTGTTGTTCAACCATAAGACAGAGACAGGTTATTCCACGGCTTACAGGTAAGTAGCTAATTTCTTTTTTCTGTTGTAATAGTATCGTGGGACATTATTCCCACACGGCCATCTAATCCCAAATTAAGCAGAGCTTGTAACATGGAAATTAGATAAGTGATATACTACATATTATTATACTACTTTTTTTTTCTAAATACATACTTATAGTCAAATAGTGGTACGATAGATGTCTTGTAAGTCATGGAAATGACATGACATGTATGTCATGGAAATGATTATAAAATATATTAAATGTCTAAACAATGTCAACAAATCTAAAATATACTATAAACTAAACTTAAGTCAAATAAATAATCTGCACAAAAAAAAAATAGGTATATAGATACCCAGACTCAGGACAATCAGAAATGTTCATGCACACACCTATCTATCCTGGATGGGAATCGAACCCATGACCAGGAACATGAATGACAAGTATCTACCAACCACGCCAACTGGTCCGTAACTTATAAAATTTTGCGGCAGTTAATATGAAACCAAGAAATTTAGACAAGAGTAACGTTAGTATAATTAGAATTAGCTATGCTATTTTTCTTACTTGTTTAGGCAACTTAATTATTGCCATTTTAAAATTTAATTATTTTACATGGTTCCATCATAAAACCAGCGCTGCAACAGTTAATGTTGCAGGTAGTGCTGAGATCGGACCAATTCGGACTCGCACAGATAACAATTAAGGACTTCTCGAGCCTTTCAGGAAGAACATCGTAACTGCCATTTTGCATATTTTACAGGAGAAAGATTTTTTTTAATAACTCTCAGAATATTTAAAGCATTTTTTTGAAATTTTCACTAAGTGTTTTTTGTGCGACTACCTATTAATTTTAATTAGAAGTTTTGATTCAGTGCTCCAAAATCACGTACATCTGTCGCTTACGTTGAAACTGATGGCCGCAATTAGTGATGGCTGTTATGAGTATGTCGATTACGATGATTTTTAAATCTAATTATATTGTAAAAAGAAACATTTTTGCAAGAGTATTTTAGCTATTTTTGAGAGATACCATAATAAACAGACAGACAAACTACCAAAAATTCAAAAAAAATATTGTTTTGAGTTAAGAGACCTTAGAGTTGTAAGAAAAGAAACCAATAAACTAAGTGAATTATTACCTTTACTAAATAAAATATAACACAAAAAGATACTTTAATTACTCATCGTCTTCATCAGTCTCAGACAGTACATCTCTTGTGTTCCTATCGCAAGGCAAATCCCGGTATTCTTTCGCATATACCTCAGGTATGACACCATTTTCGCACATTTTCTTTAAATCTTCGTATTTCGCCTTCGAAATGGGGATTTATTCAGTATAAGCAGTTTTGGGTTCACGAACAGCTTGTTGATTCTGCCGAGACCTCAATATAAGAGACACATCTACGACTTCTTCTGGCCCCTCATAGTCGTATTTAAGATAGAACTTGTCACCTTTTTAAAAACTGGCGTTACGCAGCTAACTTGTTTGTATTTTAATTTTGTTTGGTAAAAAGGCTGCTGCATACGCTTTCCAGTCTTTAACTTGGCAATTTTTTAAAAGATTTGGTTCATACTTTTTGGGATTAGTTCGAGCGTTTCCAATCAAAGTTTGCCATTCAGATGGTGCGTAAATCGTTCTTTTCTGTAAAAATCCTTCTATTGTTGCATGCACAGAGTCCACACGCATCATATTATGGCCAGAAATAAGGAAATTTACAGTTAACCTTTGAACAAAACTCGCATGGTATTGCATGAAATAATGATGCATGACTAGCATGGCTTTATTTTTATTTTGCCCTGCCCGCTGCAACTGTCACAGTATAATGAAATCTCATTCCGATTCCTTCTCTCGTCGACCATTTTAAGGTATTTAAAGATAACGCTTCCGTTCCAAAGGTAACAAAATGTAGATCTTGTACCGCTTTCATAAATAATTTCGTTGTAATAGGCAAGCTTTCGAGTATAGTAGAAATTCACACTTTGGTCATGACGTTTTGTCGAGACCTTTTCTAGATCGAAGCTTGCACATTATAAGGTTTTATTGTCTTTTTTTGATCCTTTAGAAATAGTTTCAATGATCTTTCTTTGTCATCTATGTGTTTCTTATAAGCATCTGATTCCATCCTTCTGGCATTTTCTTCTTCATTCAAATTCTTGACTCTCTCACATTCTTCGTATTTATCTTTCTTTGGTAAGTGAAATCCTAAGTTGAAAACATGAAAAACACAGTTTCCATTATTTATATTTTACTGACTTAATGTCATAGCAGCTTTTCTATAATAATAACCTAAACTTCAGGCATTTATTTGAGAATTAATGTGTTACAGCTTACGAAAAACTAATAATTTAATTATGTTACGCAAATTAGTATCGTAAGCATCAAGTATGATGCTTACAACAAACTAAATAAACTAATATTTTATTGTAAACGACAGGTACTGTACTTATGATCAATCAGTCGGTGGTTGTTACGTTGTAAAACAAAATAGGTTGTAACTTACGATAAAACCTTCTTACTTTAATAAAAGTGATAATATTCAACTTTTATTCAAGGTTGTAATACTTCAAGGTGTAAAATCAACTGATCTGACGGTAACTGTAAAAACACTTTTTTGAGAATTTTGGCGCTTACGATGTTCTTCCTGAAAAGGCTCGTTCTGTTTGTGTAGATTTATATTCATTATTATTATTATCTGTGTCAGTTTACTGAATAAATGTATTTTCTTTCTTTCTTTATTATATATATATATATATTCATATCTGTAACATCAATCTGTGGCGCTATTGGATATCAGCGATATTTCTTTCCAAGTGTAATCCATAGGACCTTATCGTTTTCAGACTAACCTAAAATAACACAAACATAGTGTGTTAATTCATATTGATGTTTTAGAAGCGCCCATAGCTTGATGCTGCACCAAAGTGGTTTAATTTCTCAGCGTCTCCGTGCTTCGGAGGACACGTTAATCTGTCGGTCCCGGTCATTAGACAACAGTCGTTAAGCCATTTCAGAGGCCTACTGGGCGGCTAGAACAACTGACACTAGGGTCACCACTGTCCATACGATAAGTAAGTAAGTATTATCTCGTATGGTATGGGTGCTTCCCATCATCATCATGTCAGCCAAAGTACGTCCACTGCTGGACAAAAGCCTCCCCAAAGAATGGGGGATATGCCATAATCGCCACGCCTGGCGATCGCATTTCGATGCTCATACGAGTAGTTCACTGAAAAACGATGCTGCCCGTTCTCTACTAGGCATTCCCTCGGTCGATTTCTACGCCCCCCACGGGATGAGATGGGGTGATGATATTCTATGCCGTCACCACACACATCAATCTCATCATCAGCTCTTTCTGGATGCTCTGGTGGCTGTCTTCCTAACCCTATCACCGTTACATGAGAAAACATGATTTATGTCTGACATTTTACCAACTGCAGCTCAAGGGCTTACCGTGGGTAAACTGACACCGTGTGTACACCAAAACCCTGGAAGGTTTTCGCAGATAAGCACTCACAATCACACAGACGTATTGACGAGGCATGTCACTTTATCTTGAACGGGTGATATCAATTCACAAAGAGTAATTTTATTATAATACCTAATTGATAGTGTCTAATTACATTAGCGGTCATTATATTGATATCGAAGCTCAAGGTTATATTCTGGCTGGAATGTAAGAGGGTGCCGCTATCAAGCAGCTCCAGGAAGACAGCGATCTGTTTGTGGCACAGTCGCTGCGCAGGCAGGAGTTGGCCATAGGGGAGAGCTCTCCCAGGGTACGTGTCCCGACTATCTGGGACATGGCACAAAAGGGGAGCACCGGAGTAACATACACGCGTTCCCGGGGCTACCCCCATCAGACGCCAAGAGAAGTTCACGGTAGATAGGTTCCGTCGTTGCGTGGCCGACATACCCACCCGCAGATACTTTTTGCGGGTGGCAAGCGTAAGCATTCTCACTGCCATCATCATCATATCAGACGAAAGACGTCCACTGCTGGACAAAGGCCTTCCCCAAGGATCTCCACAATAGCCGGTCCTGTGCAGCCCACACCCAGTGGCTTCCAGCGCAACCCTTGCAAGATCGTCGGTCCCCCTTGTAGGGGGCCTGCTCACGCTGCGTCTTCCGGTTCGTGGTCGCCACTCGAGAACCTTTCTGCCCCATCGGCCGTCGGTTCTACGAGCCACTACCTTACTGACCTGCCCACTGCCGCTTTAGTTTGGCAATTCTTTGGGATATGTCGGCTACTTTGGTTAGCCTGCAGATTTCGGTGTTATTGTTTCGATCGCCTGGGATACTCCGAGCATAGCCCTCTCCATTACTCTTTCTTTGTCACAGCCTTATTGAAAATGAAGATATTTGGTTGAGTAGTTATGCGGCGGTCCCGGTTGTATTATTTTTCTGGTCAGTGGGTACTTTGAACCCGTAGTATTTCTGACATGCCCTTAACAAGACTGTTGTCTTACACTTACAACATGAACCGATAGCTCAATGTGGCCTTCGAATCACCGAGATGCTTGGAAATTATATTGAGAGGTCTACCATCAAATACTAAATAATAATAATAATATCTCGGGACAATGTCACACAGATCATCCTAGCCCCAAACTAAGCAAAGCTTGTACTATGGGTACCAGGCGACGATATACATACTTATATAGATAGATAAATACTTATATACATAGAAAACATCCATGACTCAGAAACAAATATTCGTGCTCATCACACAAATATTTGCACTTACCGGGATTGGAACCCAGGACCACCAGCTTCGCAGGCAGAAGCACTACCAACTAGGCTACGGTGACCGTCAAACTGTGTGCCTCGAGTTGCTTACCCTTGCCGTACGCTTACGCTTAGATAATAATAATCCTAGGACATTATTCACACACTGCCATCTGATCCCTAATGAAGCAGAGCTTGTGCGCACGGCTACACATCAAGCTTTACATTTCCTGTATAAGCTTATCTCGCGTTGTATAGGATTTCCATACAATGAGAGGTCAGCTTATATTGGAAATTAATAGCTTGATATGTAGCCGTGTGTACTATGGAAACCAAATAACTGATATAAATAAATATTATGGGACAAGTATCACACTGATAACAATTAGGCAAAGCCTGTACCATGGTAACCAGACAACAAATAAAAATACTTAAACAATACTAAATCTATTATCTATACATATAATAAAATCGTAGGAAAGTCAAAACTGTACATTGAATTTTCTTTAAAGGATTCTCGGGGCGTAATCTACAATGGATATCGCAGCCAAAAATATAGTTTTTACAATTTTTGTCTGTGTGTCTGTTTGTCTGTATGTATGTCCAGGCTAAACTCAAAAAGTACTGCATGGATTTACTTCAAATTTTGCATGAATATTACTAAGAGGTCGGGTCAACATATAGGCTACATACTATCACGCTATCACCTACGGGGGAAGAGCTGTGATAATTCATAAAATTTAACACGGGTAAAACCGCGGGGCATAGCTAGTATATTATAAATAAATTACACTCATCACACGAAGATTTGTTCGGGATGGGAATCAAGCCCACGACCTGCCGGGTGACGGCCAAGTATCTAGCAACCACGCCATACGCAACATTTTCAAGTAATCAAAGCCTTAATAACATCTGCACGTGGTCTCTCAGTTCACAGTTCTCTAGTTCTCTAATATAGGTTTACAGGTCAGATAGATGACTCATCTAATTTTGGTAGTTACTGCAGTAGTTACTTTAGGTTCAATTAGCCGTCAGCAAGGAAAATCCACCGAAGTGTGCTCCGCGGTTTCACCCGCGTTAAAGTAGTTTTGGCGTAAAAGAGTAACAAACATGCAGAGAGAGAGAGAGAGAGAGAGAGAGAGTAACATTAATATACTCACAAACGTACGCATTTATAATATTAGTAGGATGACCTCTAGCGGTTTTGGGAGTGAACGCCGGAATAGTTCGGAGATGGTAGACTTATCGTCATATTTTGAACAATTCACGCAATATCTTTATCAATTGTAGCCTATGTTTTATTTGATGTATATGCTATATTTTTTTTTTTATGTCGGAGGGCGACAAACGAGCAAGTGGGTCACCTGATGGTAAGTGATCACCGCCGCCCATGGACACTCGCAACACCAGAGGAGTCGCGGGTGCGTTGCCGGCCTTTAAAAGTCAGCAAACAAGTGTTGCTGACCCTTCCCCCCATCCCAATGAGCTCTGGCGACCTGACTCACACTCGGAAACACAACATTAAAATTATTAATGTTATTATTAAGGAGTGTCTTCTGTAAGGTGGAGGTACTTCCCCAGTCGGGCTGCTCTTTGAGCGAATGAACGCTATGCCCTACCTCTCTAAAATTATTTTTATTTAATAATTCTTGTACACACAAAACATACAATAAATAGAAAAAAATATGAAGAGATGAATAGTACAAAGGCTCTGCTTATTTGGCAAGAAATTTCTTCCAGCAGACCCGCGACAGGAAAAATTTTATAGAATATTTGTAAAAAAAATTACTGTAAAGTTTCATTAAAATCCATGCAGTAGTACGTGAAAGAGTAACAAACATCCATCCATCCATCCATACTTACAAACTTTCGCGTTTATAATATTAGTAGGATATATTATTCGGATATTAGCTATATTACTACAAAGTTTACGTAGTTATAATAGTACTACGTAGTACGTAGTTATATTATTAGTAGGACATATGTATGAAAAATTTAAGCGAATTTTAAAATCTTTCTCATTTATTTAGTTCTAGCTGTCCCCGCGGTTTTACCCGCGTTAAACTTTATAAATTATAGCCTATGTTTTAATCCAAGGTGTCAGCTAACTCCATACCAAATTTTATTAAAATCGCTCCCATCGTTTAGACGTGAAGAAGTAACAAACATACACACTCACAAACTTTCGTATTAGTAGTTTTTGCTTGTGGCTTACGGCATAGAATATCGCCATCCCATCTCGTCCCGTGGGGGGCGTAAGTCATCCTGAGGGAATATTTACTAGAGAACGTGCGGCGGCATCTATCTGTCTACTATTAACATTACTACGATCGTCAACCCGTCTGCCAAGCGTGGTGTTTATGGCAAATGATGGAAACAACTGCATTGTGGACGTCATTCCGCTGACATGTTGATGATTAGTAATTTGACAGTTCTATGTATGCCCTGTCCTTTTCATACGAGCTATATTAGACAGAGATGAAATCACATTTAAAATAAACCTACTTTAAGAGTGTAAAAGTCAGATAGCCAGCATTGTGATGTATCATCGATTTTTTTAAACCAATTCTACTAGTACTGTATACTTCAACACCGTCTAGGGATATTTTCTATAAAGTTCTTAAACTCAAAAAATACTGGCCACTTTAAATTTTTTCGAAGAAAGCTTATTTTGTAAACCTTTTTGAACAATATAAAATTTGATTACCCAAAAAAAAAAATGGTTTCCATTATTTTAGAGTGTAGTCTGATAAATGAGCTTAATAAAAATACATACCTACATGTGGTATTATTTTTAATAAATAACCAGTTAAGTGCGAGTCGGACTCGCGCACGAAGGGTTCCGTACCATAATCTATAAAAACGAGCAAAACATTCACGTTTGTTGTATGTGAGCCCTCTTAAGTATTTATTTTATTTTGTTTTTTAGTATTTGTTGTTGTAGCGGCAATAGAAATACATCATCTGTGAAAAATTCAACTGTCTGACTATGACGGTTCATGAGATGGTTCGCCAAAAACTGTGTAATGCCGTTTGGCGAATACTAATATTAATTTAATGTGTATTCTTAATTTTTATAATAAAAAAAAAGATGCAGCCAGGTGACAGACGGACAGACGACAGACAGACAGCGAAGTCTTAGTAAAAGGGTCCCATTTTACCCTTTGGGTACGGAGCCCTAAGTCCAAAATATCCCTAGACAGTGTTTTGTTCATTTGATTTGCGTTGTCAGTTTCACTCACCGGCTTGTCGCCAAATATCCTTTGCCAATAAACGTGCGGCCCCGTCGCCATCACGAGTTTGGCTGACGGTGGACGTGCAATGAGGCAGCTACTAGAAATCACGAATGCGATGGCGAGTAAAACGTTATTGTTCTTTGTCCAATCCGGTCCCATGGACGTACAGACGCCAGCACATCAAGCTTCCCCGATCTGTCAAATTTCCCCAATAGAAAGTGAACCTTATGCTTATGTGATAAAGTTGAAAATCTATAAAAGGAATTTAACAGATTGGGGTAGCTGGATGTGCTGGTGTCTGTACCTATAATAATTTAATGTTATTATTTGCAACGCGTTATGGAACTAAAACATTTATTAATTGAAATATTTTTCTCACCCTTGGCTAATTAAATATCCCTGAAAATATTTAATAGTAATATTGCTACATGGTCTGCAAAGAGATGTGTACCAAACATAAAATTTGACAGGTACAGACGTCAGCACATAAGCTACCCAAATCTGTAAAATTTTCTCAATTGAAAGTGAACCTTATGCTTGTGTGATAAAGTTGAAAATCTATAAAATTAATTTGACAGATTGGGGTAGCTGGATGTGCTGGCGTCCGGACATCTTATATTTCAGGCATTCACTAAGAAGAACTTCTAATCTTATAGGTATACGTAGGAACTGGACGGTCGTATGAAAGTTCGTCGTTTGTTTCGGAGTATTTGGAGAATCCACTCTACAAGAATGATATTGGGGTTAAAATTTTGTATGATATGAAAAGCGCTTGTAAATAGTCAGAACATGTTTGTAGTAATACAGTTATTATTTCGGAATGTTAAAACATTTATACAATTTATTTTATAATGGTAGTGATATTTAGCTAGCTTGTATTAAGTTATTGTCAAGGAGATTATGTTTAGGTTTAATTATTGAAATTTATATTTTACTACATATTGTCTGAATGGTTCTGTCTATATTAAGGTATGACTAATAGGCAAATTCTCATACCGTAGACGGAATAACGGATTATAAATGCGTAGCTAACCTTCCTAATTACTCGGTATTCCAGTCTCACCGACGCGTCGGTAGATAAGGAGTACTCTCTTATGCCACACTTTGATAATACGATCGGCAACGGCAATCAGACTTGACGGACGACTACAAGCATTATGTGTTTTCAGCACACATTATAATAACCTCCAGGCCGAATATCAGCAACCGCGGCCAGTCTCAGTGGAGATTAGACAACTGTGCAGGACATATAATAGTATACAAGTGTGTGTGCAAACACAGCGGCATTTTCTATTCAATCACTCTCATGATCCAATGGCACGACTAGCGACCAGAAAGAGGTCAGGTACATGACCGACGGCTTTACGTGCTCTCCGAGGCACGGGGGTATAATACCACTAACTCCCAGACTATATACATTTTCTTTACGGAAAAATCCCAAAATCACTTTTTGGACCGACCCGAGATTTGAACCCAGGACCTCATTATCTGTGGCTGCCGTTAGACCAACGAGGCAGTCAGATCAGCACACATAGATATACAATAATCACCTGAAATTTCAAATAATATCATAGACGATAAGCCAACATCAAAAACGGTGCAATTACAGTTATGTATCTACTTGTTAACTTACAAATTACATTGCAGACACTAACTACCAACGAATTAAGTGGTTTCTCTTCACTGTTACTCAATGCGATGAAGTAAATATCCTTACCGATTTCTTTCAACTTTCACATTGTCTAACAATCGGCTATTTTAGATCGTCTGGTTCACGTCTAGCCGTTCGTTAGGATGTAAAAAATACATTTGACTCAGCATGACATCGCAAATTATGATTCATATTTTATTTTTGCATTGTATCTATTGTAAATGGTTGATGCAAGTTACAAGACACGTTATAAAAACATGTTTTGGATTACAATCTTGTCTGGCAATGCAGACATTGCATTACGAGTAGGTACCTAGATAATGATTTATTATTGTTTCGTGGACGGCAGAGGCGAAGCGTATGATATTTTATAAGTGAAGCCGATTGTTTGATAAATTACATAATTATGATAAATAGTTGTAGAACTAAAATAACTAAAATATGACGAAAAGTGTTATCTGTCCTACTAATATAATACATGCGAAAGTTTTTACGCTAAAACTTCGGAACACACACAGAGCATTTCATAATCAAAGCCTTGTTTGCTTAATTAGACAAATTACGAAACTATCCAATAAGACGTACGGTAGTTTCTTGGTGACAAAAATCACTGATATAAGACTGATAGTATACTAGGTCCAAGTCAATATATTAGATTGGTATTCTTACTACTTATAACTCTGTTTGTCATGGACTTATAATAGAAGCCAACAGGAAGGTTCTCCGACGAAAACCCATTGCATCAGGTTAAGGAATCTTTTATAGGGATTTTTTTATTTGGCTGTCTATTATATTCCATTCCAATCTATTGATCTTGGTAACACTTTTATTATAAAGAGAGTTGTAGCTGTTTGAGTGAAGTGTTATTTATTCCAACCAGGTACAATTAGGTATACCACTTGGTCAATATTTATGACTGTTCAAGATGTGTATGAATATGCTTTGAATTCAAAAACATGTTCATAAACGTAACCAATACGGATATATATATGCAAAATAACCCAAACTATTGCTTGCGGGCCCTTTTTTTTTTTGATAAGGCAGGGGGAATGCTAATGCATGCCACCCGCAAATAGTGTCTGCGGGTGGGTATGTCGGACTTGCACCGACTAAACCTAACCTGCCGTGGACTTCTTCTGGCGCTTGATACGGGGAGCCCCGTGAACGCGGGTATGCTTCTCCGGTGCCCCCCTTTTGCGCCGTGTCCCAGATGGTCGAGACACGCACCCGGGGAGAGCCGTGGGTTGCCCTCCCCATTTGCCGACTCCTGCCAGTACGGCACAGCGACTGCGCCACAAACAGTTCGCTGTCTTCTCGGGGCTGCTTGCACGTGGCGGCAGTAGAGGACACTTCTCATACTGCCACCGCAACCCCTGCTTGCGGGCCCTGCATGCTTTAGTACCTGAACGCAAGATGATTTAATGGCCGTCATCGCAAACACAGAGCAGTCTATCACTTGACTTCATTGTACATACTCACCAGGCACCACGCGTAAGACACAATGTTTCGTCTGAGCTAATATTCTACTTGTACCTTGTATTGGAATACATACTTGTACTCGAAGACCTTCTAGTAACTAATTACAGTATTACTGATAACTCTGAAGACACTCTGGCATATATTTAAATATCATACTTCACCCAAAACGAGTACGGCTTTCAGTATACTACGATATAACTTGTCTAGAAAGAAGCTGATTATCCAAATTTAAGAATGAGCTACTTAAGTGGGTAATTAAGCACATGTTTGAGCTGATTTTCTACATACGAGCCTAAATAAGTTAAAATCCACACAGGTTTTTAATTTCATCCCCGATACAAACAAAACGATGTTATAAGATTAACGTGGCTCCCAAACGAGAAACCGAATAAAATGCGGTGTTTTTATATCAAAGCTAGATCCATGAAGATGATTTTTAGTTACGAAAAATATGATGATGATGAAAAAAAAAATACGATTTTTTCAAAATTAACACGTTATGAGAAAGTTTTGCTGAAGTAGTCACGGAAAAAGGTTATCTTTAATAAAAAGGAAGTCGAAAGGAATCATATTACATAAGCTCTCCACCACTGGTGAATATATAACTGTCGATGCACGAATAGAAATGGCACGTGTATCTAAACAATTTTCGTGTTTCAAGTTCATCGCACTGAAATCTTCTTATATAGGCATACTCGCCTCCACATCAGTGGAGACACTTTGACCTTGACAGGGACTCTATTACGTTAATAGTATGGGCGGTTTCCGTAGAGCAAGTGTATACATGTGACGTCGACTCTACCTACTCAATTTAGATTCATTACTTACCTGCTTCGTAATTTTGCTTGAGTCTATACCTAACTAAACAGATAATCGTTTTAGAGGTATTATAAATAGACTGTACACTGGGCTGAATCAAATTAGCAAGCGAAGCTTTGTAGGAATGCCAGATCGATATCGATATTTAATTACCTATACAAAACAAAACATAACAAAACAACAAGATATAATAAATAGCTGACTGAGCGGTTCGATTTGGGAATATTCCTTCATCTATGGCAATGATATGTATATTGTGGAATAGAAGTGGTTACAAACAGCTCAAGAAGAAATATTTGGTGAATAAAGGGGAAAGTTGAGCTATAAAATATTAAAAAAAATGTATATTACGCTCGCTTAGGCGCGCTGGTTACAAGAAAGTTTAAACAATTATTTTTATGAGTCCACTGCTGTATCCGCTCAAAAACCCATAAAAATGCTCTGTACTCATAGACAGTGTACGCAAGTTTTATATATAATAGCAAAACAAACAAGCAGGCGGGTCTCTCGATGGGAAGTAGGTAATCACCGCCACCCATAGACACCTACAACGCCAGAGGGGCTGTAAGTACGTTGCCGGCCTTTAAGAAAGGAACAGGCTCGCTTCTTGAAGGTTGCTATATCAAACCGGATGGAAATACCTCTGCAGTTCATTGATTCCTCTGCTTTGCTCTGGAGGGAAGTGGAACTATTCATTTTCTAACTCCTCCTTTTTTGTCTTTCTGATTAAATTCGTTGCGGGATCCAAGACAGTTAAAGCGATTCCCCGGGACATGCCTGAGCTTCACCGCTCAGTGTCATTTCATTGTGTGCCACTGTTGATCCTGGCTTACAGGAGTTGCAGTGGTGGGTAAGAGGGAGGGACTAGTTCCGTTTAAAAAAAAACAAAAAAAGTTAATTGATTCCACATAGTGTACAAGTTCGAACAATTCCCAGAGGCCCAGGCTCAGAGGTGGCACCAGTACTCCATATATGGCCGAATCTGGAAAGGAGTTTTAGAGATGGGGTTAGTTGCTAGTGCAGATATTACTATATTAAAAGGTACTATTTGTACCATACCTATGTACATTACCTACTTACAAATATAATATACATGAACTATGAAGTCTTCAAGTAGACATCCTTTCCAAGTTTTTGAAATGTATTTAGTGTTTATTAACGCCTAAAAGAGTATGGCAACGCATTCCACAAATTTGTGGAATAAACGTAAATAAGTTGGTATTTTCAACCGCAGATTATTACTCGATCTCAAGATTTTATTCCAGAAGGAGAGAAAAAAGTTGTTTATAAGTTTTTTTATTGATAAGAAGGAGCAATAAACAGTACACTGAATAAAAATTACAGAGTACTACAGTATTCTGTAATTTTTATACCTCGCCACTGACATACGGTACAACCGTACTGTGTACAGTTCAGTTATAAAGTTGTAACTTTATAACTGAATCTTAACAAACAAAAAAGTACTTACATATCTTTCGGGGGGAAACAGAAACAAGGGAATATATATAAATCCATATTTTCAGGTTCAGTTTTTATGTCCAGGTCAGCCATTCCATTACGAGTAATGTATAAATAAAAATATTCTTTTTTATATGGAATAATAAACTCAAAAGTTATAAGTTAATAATTATACAGATACATTAAAAGTCAGCCCGCAAAGCAAATACATATCCTCTCTATTTCTGCAATGAGTCCGTAGGATGGCAATTTACAATGGATAGGTCAAGCTTAAGACGGACGGGTTCACGTATTACCCGCGGAACGGGGGTGTAATACCGCCACCTTTCTGACTCCAAGTAAATGAACACCAGGACAATCATGATCTACGGATTAATATTGTACCAGTAGGCCAACGAAGCACTACTTATTATCAAAGCTCTATTATTAGGTATTCAATTAAATCTTTTTAAACTGTTTCTCCATTCAAACTTATGAGAATTATTCTATACGAGTTTTATTTAAAATTGGTCTTAAATTCTTGGACAAAGAACTGAATTATAGTATACGAGCGTACCCATAAATTAGTGGGTACAATAGCAATTACGCGGAGTGTCTGCCGTATTAATATAGGGGAGACACTCTGCGTAATTGCTAGCCTATTTTGCCGTTATCTATTTCATTCCTGAACCTTTCATGCTCAGATAACGGTCCAAGGCACCTACGCGTTGGCGTTGAAAGCTTTACCTTGTGATGTCACCTTAGACACAACATGTACTATAATTAATTTATGTTTATCAAACTCTATTATTTATCGACCGACAATCCTATTGTATATCTAATCGCGTGCCTAAAGATTAACCTCGACGACCATTTGCTGCCCTTTTGTTTAACGAAGTTGAAAATGAAAATGGTATAAGTGAAGTTTCCTTAGTCGTTTAAAAACCATGTGATCTATTACTGTCAGTAATAGCACAGAATAAAGAGTACTTGTAATTGATCATATCATTTTTAAACGACTAAGGAAATTGACTGATATAAGTGGCCCATTGAAAATGAAAATGTGGCCCATTGAAAACGAAAATGAAATCGTAACTTAACTTTTGAAAAAATACCATTTGGTATTTTAACGACTTAAGATACAAAAGTTGAGTAGTATACAAAGTTGTTTGACGATGGATTCGCTTTTGTTACCTCTAGGACATATCTTAAAGACTGAAAAAAACTTAGGGTGCATGACCAACAGATAGTATACGGCATGTCTACTGGCCTAATGGATTCGCCTTCGTGGTCTCCTAGGTGCAGACATTTTAATCATTAACATGACAGTTACCGTTGGCCTATGGGACTTTCACTGCTTCACCAGATAATAAAAGCGAGCGGAGTTTAAGGGTCATGGAAATAACTGCAGACAGTTAAGTTATAACTTGTGTGTTTTATCCTCTCGCCTTTTAACTGTACACCAGCTTTGTACGATCAACTGTATATACATGAACCGCCACTAGGTTTCAGGGATCGGAGCAGAAGCCCTGCGAAGATTGTATATGTACATAGATCGGTTGGCGCGTCTTTATGTCAATAATAATGCATGTTTAAGGAGGGGGTGATGTCACGTTTGGGGTTCGAACCCCAGTACCGGTGAGGTTTTTGGTGGCTATTTCAACATTACGAGAATATTGTAGTTAATACTTAAAACAAAAGAAAAAGGATAGCTGATGAAAAGAATATACACAATTATTAATTGACATTAGATGGTTCTAGAATGAAAAAGAAGAGAAGGTGTGGGATTAATAGAAAGGAGACTGAGGTGTCATTTGAACCCTTCTTTACTGGTATCTGGTAGGTACCGTAAGCAATGCCAGGATACATTAGCATTACGGACATCGGCCTTACTGTTACTAAAAGATAAAGAAAGCCATATTTGGCGGTCATTGGAAAGAATATCGCAATAAAAACTTTTACTCGTATACTTTGCTGTATTTTTTCATGTTACAAGATGACTGGGGCCCATTCTTAGAAGGTGCATACAATTATTTTTAAGCACGCAAAACACCTACATGGCTAGATGACTGCGAAATCTTATTTATTTAAGTAAATACTTAAACAATAGCGTTTAAAAGTAACATGGTATTTTACTACTAAGTATGTTCATCATGTCAGCCAAAGTACGTCTATTCCTGGAAGAAAGCCTCCTCAAACATTGCCATAATCGCCACGCTTGGCAGGCGGGTTGGCGATCGCAGTTTGATGGTCAGAGTTCACAGAAAAACGCTGCTGCCTGTTCTCTAGTAGGAATTCCCTTGGACGGTTTCTACACCCCTCACGGGATGAGGTAGGATGATAATATTCTATGCCATCACCAGACAGCACTATACATCCATCTATATAATATGTTCGTTACGTCAATATTAATCATTGATATCGAATGGGACAATCTACTGGGATTTCTTCAGAAACTCCTCCACCCCGTTCCCGATGAGATCTTGGGACCTTAATAACACCCAGGACCGCGATACTAATAATATAATAATGATATTACCTGGACTGTATTCTGTAAAGTAGTGGTTCCCAGTCAAGCAGCTGAAGCGAATGTAGATCCACTATGCTTAACCTAATTTAAATATTACTACCTGCCAGGGGTAACGTATAGGGTCTTTAAAGTTAGGTAGTATTCGAGTTCAGACGAGATCTCGACCCACCAGCGATAGTAGACGCGATTTCGGCGGATGACTCTTCCAAATGGGACGCCGTGGTCTTCTTCTATGGGGCAGTCATGCTTCAGAAGGAGGACGCCGAACCAGATCGGGAAAAAGCCGATCCGTCGAGGCTGCGGTGGTAGCCGATAGTCCATCTCCCCTGGGGGCTGCGGTGGCAGTATGAGAAGTATCCTCTACTGCCACCACGTGTAAGCAGCTCCAGAAAGACAGCAATTTGTTTGTGGCACAATCACTGTACTGGAGTGGCAGGATATGACAATGCTGGGAGGGCAATCCTGAGCCCTCCAAGGGTACGTGTCCCGGTCATCTGGGACCAGGCGCAAGAGGAGGGCGCCGGAGCAGCATACCCGCTCCTCCCACCAGACGCCAAGAGAAGTCCACGGCAGGTTAGGTTAAGTTGGTGCGAGTCCGATATACCCACCCACGGACACTTTGTACGGGTGGCATGCGTAGGCATTATTCCACCTGCTTTACCAAAAAAAGTAATATTCGAGTACTTAATTACAACTCATGCCTACCTAGTACTTATTTAAAATTTAATAACACCTGTCTTTGATAAACGTAGCTATGTGTAGCGAGACATAGCGCCTTAAAATGGTAGTTTTAGACGCCATTGACTTTACACTCAATAGCCTTACTCACCGGAACCGAACAAAAAACCATGTGTAATATATAGCGGTCACGCTGGTTACTTTCCTGTGCTTACCATAAACACATTAGTAGGCAGTTAGAATAAATGATTGCACAATTAGACCAACGAGGCGCTCTTCACATTATTAATGCGTTGCGGTCAATTTAACATTCACATTACCTTGCGATCGGTGGCCGAGAAAACAACCACACCTGTCTAGACTGACTTCACCAAATAGTGATACAAGGCTGACTATTACAATGCATTCTTTAAACTAGACATAAAGAAGATTCAAGAGATAACATTATTATATTTACCTACGTATTTCTTGCGCTTGATTCATTCATTGGTGGAAATATTATTTTGTTTTTTTTAGACAACACATAAATCTAATCTCTGTGTCGCGGGGTACTTTACAAACATATAATAGACGGACACAAATTACATCCAGACTCAGAACAACTATTTATGGGCCACACAAATAGTTGTCTGGCGCGGGAATCTGTCAAATTTCCCCAATTGAAAGTGAACCTTATGTTCATGTGATAAAGTTGAGGGGGGTGCATGAAAGGAGCCTCCCCGAGCGACGAACCCAAAGGTTATTTATTCGTCCGGCGCACCCTGGGCAATCAGCGAGCTACCCACGCTGATTGGCTAATCCTCTCACCACGATGGCAATCGAAAGCCCACTCTCAAAACCGGCATTGTGTGTAGTCTCTATTAACATCGAAGGGTTCTCACAAGAAAAGTCAGAAATTCTTGCTGACGTCCATCGCAAAACCCGCTGCGATGTTCTTTGCGTCCAAGAGACTCATCGGGATGAAACACAAGGTCGGCCTCACATTCCTGGGCTTACGCTTATCGCCGAGATCAGTCACCCAAAGCACGGTAACGCAGTGTTTGCTGCTCCTGGCGTAAGCATAACTTCCACCAAAACGTCAACCACGAATGGTATAGAAGTGATCACTCTAGATGTTGGTACCTGTACAATCACATCTATTTACAAGCCCCCTGGCACCACTTTTCAATTTGTTCCCCCTGAAAACTTTAACAACCAACCCATCCAAGTCATAATTGGTGACTTCAATAGCCATAGTCCAAGCTGGGGTTACAAGGATTCAGACACAAACGGTCAATTAGTGGAGGAGTGGGCTGAAACGAATGATTTTGCTCTAATTCATGATGCTAAACAACCGGCGTCTTTCAATAGCGGCCGCTGGAAGCGCGGATATAACCCAGACCTGATCTTTGTCAGTTCGCGTATCAGCTCACAGTGCACGAAAAGCGTATGTCCACCTATTCCTCGCACTCAACACAGGCCTATCATGTGCTGCATTGCATCTGTGGTCCGACCTATAAATGTTCCACTAAAGCGGCGATTTAACTTTAGTAAAGCTGACTGGAAGGCGTTTTCACGGTCAATTGATTGCGCTCTCTTAAAGGTGCAACCATCCCCACAAAATTACGACCAATTTGTAAAAATTATAGCAAAAACATCTCGTAGATACATCCCACGGGGCTGCAGGACTTCTTACATCCCGGGTTTGTCGATGGATTCAAGTGAACTACTGAACCGATACGAATCACTTTTTGATGCGGATCCTTTTTCAGAGGAAACCACACTAGCCGGTGAAGAACTTTTATCTAAAATAAGTGAAAATAGACGGCAAAAGTGGATTAATACTGTAACGGCCGTTGACATGACCCATAATAGTAAGAAGGCATGGAGTACTATTCGGAAGCTAACCGGCGAGTCACCCCCACCATCACCACCAAGACAAGTAACCGCTAACCAAATAGCCCACCAACTGCTTGTAAACGGAAAATCAACAGGTCGATCAAGTAAAATCCCCAAGCTGCAAAAACCCGACGGCACCTGTGACGATATTAGCAAGCCTTTTAATCTTGCTGATATCGTCGCAGCAATCAAGGAACTCAAGTGTGGTAAAGCCTCTGGGGTGGACGATATCTTGGTTGAGCAGATAAAACAGTTGGGCCCAGTTGCTGTGTCTTGGTTATTGCAGCTATACAACAATTGTCTGCAATCAGCTTCTGTACCGCGTCTCTGGAGGAAATCAAAGGTGATAGCAATACCAAAGCCGGGTAAAGCAGGAGACGATCCTAAAAACTTTCGTCCAATATCTTTGCTATGTCATACATACAAGCTATTCGAGAGACTCTTGCTGAAACGACTTATGGCCCTTATTGACCCAAAACTTATCCCAGAGCAAGCTGGTTTCAGACCCGTCAAGTCTTGTTGCAGCCAGACCCTCAAACTCGTGCAACACATTGAGGATGGATTCGAAGCAGGAATGGTCACAGGTGCGGTATTTGTGGATTTATCCGCTGCTTATGATACGGTGAACCTAAGACGTCTGTTGTGGAAGGTACAGACCATGACCAACGACCTAAACTTCGTGCGGATACTCCGTGAACTTTTACATAACCGCCGTTTCCAGGTCCATCTACTCGAAGATAAAAGTCGTTGGAGGGCGCAAAAAAACGGTTTACCTCAAGGTAGTGTCCTAGCACCGCTCCTTTTTAACATCTACACCAACGACCAGCCATCCATACCGAATACGTCCCGCTTTCTCTACGCAGATGATTTGGCGCTTACTTCGCAGGCCCTATCATTTGACGAGATTGAGGTTTATTTGTCTGGCGCTCTTGAAAGCTTGGCTGACTACTACCACGCTAACTCACTTAGGCCCAATCCGAGCAAAACCCAGTCGTGCATATTCCATCTTCGTAATAGAGAGGCGGGTCGAAAACTTGACATAGTTTGGGACGGTGTATCCATCGAGCACAGTTGCTTCCCAAAATATCTTGGTGTTACTTTGGATAGATCACTTACATTTAATAAAAACTGCAAGAACATCAAGCAGAAAGTGCAATCTCGCAACAATATCTTGCAACGCCTTGTGCGCTATAAATGGGGTGCTTCACCTGATGTCATGCGGACTTCTGGACTGGCGCTAGCTTTTTCATGTGGAGAATTCGCGTGCCCCGTATGGAGTCGTTCAGCCCACGCAAAATTAGTGGATACCGCTTTGAATGAAACATGCCGGATCATCACTGGTTGTCTCAAACCGACGCCGCTCCAGATGCTATATCCGCTGGCAGGCATAGCGCCACCAGATGTTCGCAGAACCGTGGCAAGCTCCAACGAACGGTCTAAAATGAGCAACGATACACGGCACCTTATGTACAACAGTAAGCTTGTGGCACAAAGGCTTAAAAGTCGAAAAAGTTTCTTGAAGTGTGTGCTTCCACTCTCTGGTGAACGGTCCAAGACACGGCTCAAACTGTGGCGAGACAGTGCTTGCCTACCCATCCCATTCGTCCCTCCCGCTGAAAACCTTCCGCCCGGACACAAGTTGCCATGGCCATCCTGGAAGTCCCTGAATAGACTCCGGACCCAAGTTGGTCGAAGCAAGGAAAACCTGCTCAGGTGGGGGTTTTTAAACATTTCCAACCTAGAGTGCAAGTGTGGTTCTGTTCCTCAAACTATGGCACACTTGTTAAAATGTCCTGCGTGCCCTAATGCCTGCACGTTACAAGATCTAATGGACGCTACTGACAACGCTCAACGCGTAGCTGAATTCTGGGCTGACTTAATTTAGATTGCCATCGACACGCTAAGAAGAAGAAGAAGTTGAAAATCTATGAAAAAAACTTGACAGATTGGGGTAGCTGGGTGTGCTGCTGGCGTCTGTACCGATTTTCATGTAGTTTCTTATAATATACATATATATATATATATATCACAAAGATTAATGAAACCTTATTGAACTCGGTTCAATTGTTTGGGAGTTTTAATTATCATGTTTCTAGAAAATAATTCGTTATTATACGTACATATTAGTTATGATTATTAAATTTTTATACACCACTTGGTTCGGATAAAATTTATAGATTTATACATCTAAAATTATAGACAAAAATATTAGGTCTTAGGAGTGATGAGTATAAAGAATCAACTCTGTAGGATTGGATTTTTATTTATTTTTTTATTCCCTTATATAGAAAAATTAAAGCTATATAAACATTGATTGAGTAGCTTTATGTTATAGCCATGTTTCCTTTCTGTATGCTGTATAAGGGTGTATTTTAGTACTAAAGCACCGAATTACATGATATATATATATATGTAACCAAATATTTTAATGAATGACGCAATGTTATGTATTTCCTTACAAACGTAGGCGTGCGCTTAAATTTGTTAGGAAATAATAATGGAACGCGTTCTTATACGCGCTGATGGGACTGCCATTAAAAATAAAAAAGCGGACGTAGTTAATCTTATAATATACATTTTTAAATAATTTCAATAAGGCACTCAAAATCATTGAGTACCTACCCTGTACTAACTTTCACTTGTTTAGCCTTGACCCAAAAAGCGAATATCCTAAACTTACATCGCTTTAAATTGAGAAAAACATCTGAAATGTCAGTAATTGATATTCTATAAAAGTCGAGGTAAAAAGATAATGCATTGTTATTTTGAATCGCCTTAAAATAGGAGAAGGTTATTCATTCAACTGTACATTATTAATATAGGTATTTAACAAAATTTATCTATTTATTATGAGCCGATTTAGAAGTTGAAAGAGTTCAGAATGATAGCCGCTGGGGTAGAAAGGTTCTCGAGTGGCGACCACGAACCGGAAGACGCAGCGTGGGCAAGATGTACCGATGATCTTTGAGGGTCGCTGGAAATCGCTGGATGCGGATAGCGCAAGACCGGCAGTTGTGGAGATCTTTGGGGGAGGCTTTGTCCAGCTGTGGACGCCTTTCGTCTGATATGATGATGATGATGATGATATTGGAATGATATTAGATTCGCGTAAGCGATATTGATTGATGAACGCTCAATATTGACCGACACATAATATATTCTTAATCAGCGAATCATTTCTAAATCATGTTTACTACGCGGAAGCGGGTCGTGCGCCTTCTTTCTTTTTTGCTTGCAATTGCTGAAAGAGTTAGAGTATAGGCGAAATTCATAGCAAAATTAGACGATTCATCAAAAATAATTTATTATTGCATTATACGTTGAACGACGAGCAGTTATCAGCATTGTAATTTAGTTCAATAATGTCTGAATCATGTAGCGGAAACTGTTTGTACGCTTTAGTATTGCCGTAATTGTAAACCATATACTTATTAAAAGAGTAAAAATAAATTAATCGTCATTATTTGTGGGTAAGACCTTGAATTTCCTTTTATATTTTGACCTTTGATTCTGGTCGACCTAGCTCCGCTTGTTTTGATAATTTTACGCGAAAGTCAGTTTTACTAAAACTTTCTGTTTCGCCCCCGAAAGCGTTAATTTGAGCTACATATTTGATTAAAGACTACGCTCGCCCTTTTTAATTTAATTCCTGTACTGGTACTTTACTAACATGCTGTTAACAAAGCGCACCCAGCAACAATTTATGGGTCCTGTGCGGGACTTAAACCTGAAATTCGACGGTGTCGAGGTTGTAGCGCAGCATCAACTGCGTTGCCACACATGCAGTCAGATTGATTTTCGAGTTCCAAAAACTTTTTAAGGAGCGAATTTTGAAAAAACGTTTTTCCATATAATTATCAAAACTTCATTAATTCTCTGTAATGAGGCCTTTTATAAGTAAAAAGCGATCTGAGAAAAAACCTACAACACTAGGCCTCTTCTGCGTACACTTGTACTACGAAACCCACTCTTATAATCAATGAAATAAAGACGATATCAAGGTTAAACTGTATCCACCAACGTAGCCTAAATTGCATGTTTCTAAGTTCGTATTAAAGAGCAAACCATCTTTTCAACTTAGATTACTTTTGTAACAACAAAATGCTTTTATTGCGAAATTTTTAAAGTAACTTCATTCTAAAGAAAATCTATGTCTGTACTATATTCAGCGCGAGCACATTATAGATTGGACAAAAGCGCATACACTTGAAGCGACATGGCAGGACAGTTTTCAAAAAAGGATTGTGGATTATATAGGTGTAGGTGTAGGTACCTATATAAGGTGCAATGCCTATATTATATTCTACTGTAAGAGCAACTACACCAAGAATAATTAGTCAAAGTATAATTTGATAGCCGAAGTCTATTTATATTAAATTACAACTACTTTAATGTAGGTTCAATTTACATATTAGACACAAAAAATACATGACAAAAAAGCGCAGTCTGAGCATTTATAGGTTACTGATATGATTTGATTTTGAAAAAAATACGAGGAATAAAGACAAACTAGCAATGCCAGGTTTTAGAGTCAGCAAAACGAATAAATCATTTTTAGGTAGGTACCTAAAAATGATTATTACTACAATACAACTGTATTCGATTTTATAACAAGCTTCCCACTCACGTTACTGATCTGCCTGATACAAGTTTCAAGACACACATAAAACGTGTACTGGTTACTACGCCACCACTAAACTACATTGATGACAAAAACATCTGGCGCTCGGCACCTACCTGCACATTGGCTCTGTCTCAAAATAATAGTTAGAGTATACTTGTAATAAAAATAAAACATGTATAGACATCCAATAGAACAGAAATTGCGTTCGCCTACTAAATAATTGCTTTAAGTGCGTCGCGTCTGAGACTGAAGCCGAAGCTGCAGTGCCAACTTGTATGTTGCATGCTTGTTTGCACGCTGCATACTTACGTGCTGGCATATACCTGCTTGCATGCCTGCTTTCACGGTGCATGCTGCACGCTGGAAGCAAGGTAACCGTTGGTGATGCTCCATTAGACCATTATAATATTATTTTCGAGGCCATAGCGAAGTTTTGACTCTAAGTTATGTTTTTAAGTAGGTACTTAATAACCTCCTGATAGAATTTTGGTCTCAGCAGAAAAGAGTGAACAAATGAGTGCACAAGCAGAAGTAAGTTGTTCATTCCCTTACTCTAATAATCTGGTAGGAAAACACGCCGACACGATCGGATAAACCTCGACGAAGACGTAGGTAATCGGTGGTTCCCCGAGGCTTTAAACTCAATTCTAATAATGGAATTGAACTTAAGGTATTAGATGACAACGGTTCTGTGCGTGCATTAGCCTACATAACGCCCATCCCAATGTAAGAAAATACATGATTAAAAAAAAAAAAAAAAAGGAACGAAAACAAAAAGCAAAATAAGACGAAATAAGCAAGCCCGGAGTTTCTTTGTGGCTTTCTTCTCCGGGTCGTCCACCTAGGTAGCTAGAGAAAGCCGCAGGTTAGCTAGGGGCGGCGAGGATCGCTTTGGCCCCTTAACACGTCATTGGTGATCCCGTGCAACTGATCACACCCTCTCTTAGAATTCTGTCCTTTTGCTTCAGCGGCCCCCTGAGCTGTGGCCCGAACCCTAAAAGGGTGGCCTCGGGTATTAACCGTTTAATATAAGTTACTGGTTAAGAGCCTTCTGCGCTAGCCAAATGCTCATTACCTTCAATTCTTTAATTTTAATATTGTACAACTAAATCAAAATAATAGATAAATTTTTTTAGACTAATTATATTTTTGTAATTTTTATACTGTGTTCGACTATGTTTGTGTACTGCATTTTGAACTTGACAAGTACAAGTGTATGTTAATACCCAAGTGCTGAATAAATTTCATTATTTCATTAATTCGCTATACAACTTGTATATTGATAGCTGAAAATTCCATACATTATAATATATAACCGCGGCAACGTGTTAAAAAAGTATAAAAGTTTCTTTTATTTTTTGTTTGATTTCAACTGCCACCCGATCTATGTATACTATATATCTCTGATCTGTAATGTCTGTATAATACCTAAAGTGAAATATTGGAGTCGTGAGTGAAGCAAAGTTTCTTATTCAGAAAAAGTCTCGAAAGCAATTTGATAGCCGAAGTCTATTTATATTAAATTACTTACAACTGCTTTTATTTAGATTTTAGTCTAGACGGTTTTGTATTTTTCCCACTAAGTTCATAATTCCAACGATTTCAATAACTCCAACTCAATATAAAAATAACCTGAATCAAAAATTAATAACACCCCCGACATTTATCTTATAGTATGTTTTTTTAAAAGTTAGTAGACTAGTCCAGCTTTTTATATTGATTTGATTTTATATTGAGGGTGAATCGAAAAAACATGTGGTTCGACAGCGGCGGCCATCTTGGATTTGAAAATAGTCACAGTGTAAAGTATTTTTTAGGGTTCTGTTGGGACTGCCGTGGCGTTGTAGTGCCTCGGGAATGTTCGCAAAGGCTCGCACAGATGGTTTCCTTGCCATTATGCGAAATTTATTAATTTATTTATTTAGGCTCACCTATTTATATACCACTCACAATTGCTTACACTCAAAATATTACAGATTGCGTCCGACTATAACTAAAGCTAAGTGTAGCAATCTCTTATGGGTAAGCACGGCATGCATCTTTTATATTACTATAAGTGTGCTTTTGCTAAAAATTTAAAAAAGAAGCGAAAGAAAGCGGCATCCCTATTACAACGCCTGCATGATACAATAGCATAACAATAGCATTCTGAAAATGATCGCTGCCAGAGCGGACTGTCCCTTTCAGGGATACTGGGGGGAGACAGTCCTAGGTCTTAGTTAATAATTATTGTGTGAAAACGAACAGTACTAACATATTCAAACAAGCACCATTGTTACTAACACCAAAATACTAGCAAAATTATGGACTGGTCTTTTCGTCTGAAATAAAGTTTATTATTATTATTATTATTCTAATAACCCAGGTCTTTAATTTGACACCTATATTGAGGAAGTTGTATAAAAATGGACCGATTTTCATCAAACGTAGATGAACACTCCCGACTAAATCACTTCCAAACAACAAAAAAATTTAACTATAATATCGGTTCATCCGTTCGCGAACTACGATGTCACAGACAGACACACAGACACGTGAAACTTATAACACCACATCGTTTTTGTGTCAGATCCATCGGATGTAGTCAGCGTTAAGACAAACAAGAAGAAAGATTGACATAATGTAGTGCGTGAACTGATTATTACCTATGCTTATAATTCGGAGGTCGTGGGTTCGATTCCCACCAGGACAGATATTTGTGTACATGAACGTGTCTGGGTGTAATTTATCTTTATAAATATGTATTTACAAAAGAAAAGTAGTATTTGCAGTATATCAGTTATCTGGTTTCCATAGTACAAGTTCTGCTTAGTTTGGAATCAAATGGCCGTGTATAAATATTAACCCAGGATATTCATTGCTGCTAAACGTGAACGCAAAGATTCACTTGGTAACATCGTGGTATTTCTGAAGTGTCATGGTCAAATTGTGACCAGCTGGTGAATAATAAAGGAACTAGAGTTGACCATGGCCGAGATAGTACCTAGATAACAAACACGCTTATGCATTCGCATCCATCCACCAAGAACAATGATTCAGTTTGCCGCATTCCAAGGATTTTACAAATGGTGATAACCTATCTTTATAGTTTTACATAGTTCGACAGGCCGGTTGGCTTGAATGGTAAATAGTTGCCCTTCACCCCACGGGTCGTGGGTTCGATTCTCACCTAGGACAGATATTCGTGTGCATGAACATGTCGGTACTGAGCCTGGGTGTAATTATCTATATAAGTATGTATGTACAAAACAAAAGTAGTATAGCTTTAAAGCATATAGCTTTTAAGCTTTGCTAGTTTTGGGGTCAGATGGCCGCGTGTGAATAATGTCCCAGGATATTATTATTATTGTAATTCTGTCTGTCTGAACTATAGAAGTCCTAGTTTGCTATATTCAATCTGTTTTTATCTGGAAGCTAATTTAATTAAAATTCACATTTATACGTTTTTATCAATTTTCCGAAAATTTTATTTAGCTCTGTGAAGTTCATGAAGGAAACATTCTTGTTATACTGTTAAGTACACAGAACTATAAAATCAAATGCTAATGGGTTGTTTTTCTACGAGAGGCCAATATGTTCGAAGACAAAGTGAGGCTTCTTTTAGTTTGGAATATACCCGACTCACTCACCTAGAAACCCTGTTGTTATAAGCTGATAAAAGTTTCCGATGGTACTAACTTAGCCACTCCTTATAAGGACTTATAACGTATGATATCAATAATTTATCTCAAATCAATATATTATATATACAACATGTAACATAATTAACGCACATCCTGAAAATAGTTTGTTCAGAATATAATAATAATTATTTTTATATTATGGCGTTAAAGATACATATATTATACGCCGTCATTGTTCACAGCGCTCCTTTCCTCTTTCGGTCATAGACAACATCCTCACACCCTTTTAGTTAGTACGAGTATAGTTAGTTATTTTTAATTAATTACCAAAATATTCATGGAAAAATTTAATACGGCAAGACAACGCTTTCCGGGTCAGCTATTAATATTATAAAAAGCAAAGATTTTCGAATTTTTATGGTGCCTCCGAAAAACTGACCGATTGATGATTAAATGAAATAATTCATTTAGACGGGCATATTAAATACTAGCTATGCCCCGTGGTTTTACCCGCGTTAAACTTTATAAATCATCACAGCTCCTCCCCCGTAGGTAATAGCGTGATAATATGTAGCCTATATGTTGACCCGACTTCTTAGTAACGTTCATGCAAAATTTCAATGCAGTACACCTACATACAGACAAACAGACCAAAATTCTATAAACTATATTTATGGCCTCGATATCGACTGTAGTTCACGCCCCAAGTATCCTTTTTATAAAAAATAACAATGTATAGTTTTGACTTTCCTACGATTTTATTATATAGATTTGTTGTGTCTGTATCTCTTAGAGCTAGATCAGAGAGGTCATCAAACTATTATGTTTGTACCAGTCACCCAGCTTGTGTAACTGCATTTCTCTAGCCCTCAGTCAAGTGCAGTGCACCTTTGAAGAATTCCATCCTACCTTGGAAATGAAGGGGCATGCCCTCACGTGCATCTGAGCCGGATTATATAATTATTTTTTGAACTCGTGTAGTAAGATGCCTATACTATACGCTGATGCACAAAATAATAAAAAACATAAATCATTTTAAAAAATAAATACATTATCTCTGCAAATGTGGTGCAACGGTTAAGACAGTCACCTCACCAGTTCGTGACCCTAGTTCTATTCCTGCACATGTCAACTATTTGTATGACCCATACGTAGGTTTACTGCTTCTGAGTGTGCTGTGTGCGTCAATTATAGGTTTTGCAAAGTATCCCGCGACACAGAGGTTCATTTCCCTAGAGCGGGCATTGTCTTTTGCAAATAAATACCTAAATAAAAAAAAACTTATAATTAACTACAAACTCATTTACTGCACTTTAAACATGGAGATAACATCTAAATGCTATAAATATTGTAAAAAAAGAAATAAACGGAACCTACTTAGTACTGAATGTTTATGGATAGGTCCTTAAAAATAAATAAAAGATTAATTCTACGTTAATTCTGGGAAACAATACTTAGACACAACAATATAATATAACAATACAGTGAAGTAAAGAATACTGTTCTTTGCGTCACTTAAGTATTCTTTCGGCAGACCGACGACGACCTATGAACTGTTTAGCTCCGAAGTCGAGCAACAACAATATAAAGATATTTCGCCAAGTAACTCCTCTTTACAGATTAGTTCAGTATTATAATTAGCATGTCACTTGATAAAAACTAAAGACAAAGGAATAGACTCATTTACAGAATCACTAAATTTACCTAAGTTCTGTTGTGTCACAAATTCATGACGTTAGTAATAATTCTTTTTAATTATAAAAAACTAGACTGAAAGAAATCTGTACGTCTCGCGACAAAAATAATCTTGTTTGGAATTTTTCGATTTAATTTTTAATTTATTTGTATATGGTTATATGGTAATAGTATCCGTATATAGTTTATTTATTACGACTTACATAAAATATATTAACAAAGGAAATATGGAAAAATAACAAACTAATGTAATCGATTTTTAATAGACTTTTTGTTTTTGTAAACCGTAATTGTGGCAACATTTTCACATGTCAATTAACAAAGTGCATTTTTATGTTCATTTTATGGTCGTTGTTTTTCCACAACAATTACAGTGATCTGTGAATTTGATATAGAGAGTCCATATTAGATTTTATTTTATTCTATTACCAGTTTTAATGAGATACACATTCCTTTAGTTAAGTGTACGTTGGTGATTTTTTTCCTACTTACATTACAGTTTCGTAAGGCAGATTCGTTTTAACGTCAAGTCCTTGGCCAACCTATATATTAATTAAAATTTGACTTAAAAGTTTCGTATACTTGTAAATCTATCCCAAGAATTAAAATCAGTGTTACAATTTTTTATTCAACAAAAACCCAATTGTAACCATTAGAACCATTTGTTTTGACATGGACTAAACAATATGTAAATTAATACGTTAAGCGGCACACGTTCCAGACACAATACTGAAACAAATATATTGCCATATATTGCCATAAATAGTGTTTGGGATACTGAAGGCGCTCAAGTTGGATATTATTCAGAAAATGAGCGTAAATAAGTCGTTCCATAAAGTATACGCATGATATTCTTAAAAAAAAACAAGGGGAAAATGAACAGAACATTTGTACGTAAGACTGAATAGTAATAGTTAATAGTAGTTTATGTAACAGTCACATAACAAGGGTTATTAAAATATAAAATACCTACGAGTGTTGGTTTAAAAACCGAGGTTTCGAATATTTAGTAATTTCAATTTCGTCGTTTATGAGCATAAACGACGAAATTTAAATTTCGTACTTTTAATAATAAAATATTTAGACCACCAGGATGAATACAATTTTTTTTCTAATTTGTCTTGAAACTTTACTTAGCTTTTTTATGCATTGGCCAGTCCATACAATCTTGATAACATTTTTCTTTAACTTCAGGCAAAAGATTACTGTTAATTTTTGTTGTTGCTTCTAACATCGATGAATATCGATGCTATCATCAGACATTTTGCTAGAATACTATTGAAACACCACCAAACATAAACAGAGAGGTTTTGGCGCGCAATTATTGCGCATGCGTGCAGACAGAGACAATGTAACGCGGCTCATAAATTTGATTAGTTATCTCTTTGGTCCAATCACAATAATTTCAAAAATATATATCACATGTTTTTAGTGCACTAGGAGTATAATAGAAGAAAAGGTATCTTATATAATGATACTCATGTGTATGCCATGTGTACATTGTACAATGATACTCAAAATAGTACTAGGTTTGAGTTCATAATTTGAATACTTATAACGATATAATAGTATTTAAAATCACGATATTTAGCTTTAACACATTTTTCGAAATGTTCTGGCTATTTTTCTTTCGTTGCAAGTATTATATGCATTAAAGTCGAGCCGCCTGTTTTTACTTATTCTGTTTTTTAGCGATTTGATATTTTAAGAGATTCTAAGCAAGCCTCCTACTCTAAAATAATCTGTAAGAAATAATCCAAGGGGTAAAAATCAGGACTTGCGGCCAATCTTCAGAGGCAACGAAATCCGTTAAATTCACATCGAATCAGCGTTAGGTTGACTACTCCTTGTGCGCTTGTACGTTAGGTGAGTCTTGTTGAATAAGAATTGCCTTCTTTGGATTGGCTTTGATCGCTGCTGCTGTCGTGGTTGTTCGTGGTCAAATTGGAGTGCACGTGTGGCGTAGCGACTAAGACAGTCGCCTCGCCGCTTCCTGTCGCGGGTTGGAGCCCCGCGCTGGACAACTATTTGTGTGACCCATAAATAATTGTTCTGAGTCTGGATGTAATTCGTATCCGTCTATGATATATTTGTAAAGTACCCCGCGACACAGAGATTGGATTCCCTAGTTCGCACTAGAGAATCCAATCTACTATTAACATTCCTGCGATTTTTAGAAGATTGTTTTAAAAAGTTGAAAATTCCGATTGATTTTTCTTACACTTGTGTAACGCGAACACTTCGGCTCTATTACCTATATTATTATGTGGTACCCTTCTGCATTTACATATTAGAACAAAAAAATCCAATGTAAATCACCAATAAATAATAAAATAATTTTTCAATAATTGCGTACATGTATTGTTACCTATTCTTGTTGGCATATTATATGGTCTTATTTCTTTCTACTTAATAAAGGGAAACGGCAGGTCTGTATGGGATTTTTGTACCGCTAGTAAAATTTCGTGTATCGGGATATTTTATGTTTTAATGGGTAGTTAATGTGATAGAAAAGGCATTTTTAATTTCTTTGATTTTTATAACTTGGGATATAAAAGTTATAGCCAGTTTTATTTTAAGGTTACGTTTGGTAATCTGTGGGTCAACCTCATGACCGTGGATACATTGCAGTTCGAAAATCACTCTTACTGCCTAAGTAATAAAAATACTGTAAATATCAAAGTGTGTCTACTGATGTGGTAATGAAATGCTAGTGTTAACTAGTGTACTAATGAAGATTGTTACATATTATATTTACATAAACAGTGTTATGGTGATAAAGTAAAATATGTTGTCGCTCTTTTTGTAGTCTTTACATGGATTTATTCCGAACCTGCCCCGAAAACCCTAACCGGGTCGCAAGTTAGGTTAGCAATATGCAAAAAACTATTATTTGTTGAAATAATGAAAAGTTCTTTATTTCCATCTATTTATTTAAGTTATTACTTTACATTACTTAAGTTCAAGTTCAATCTTTATTGCAATCATGTGTCCATAGGTCTTACATATTAAAAGTTTCAACATGATACCCTGTTAGGGCACGGCAACATTAAATAATTACTAACAATTTCAATAAGCATGCAACTTTCACGTAGGTATGTCAAAACATTATAACAATATCTATTCTATTATATTTTCAATTATGATATTTAATAAGTTGTCAATATAAAAACATAAAATAACATTATTATTTGAAATTATTGCTATACCCTGTACATATATACAACACTAACCTACTTAAATTATTTAATTACAAAGTTCATACCCCAGTGTACATTTGTGTAAGGTTGCGAGCAGTGAACGCAAATAAACATGGAAGCATTCCTAGCTCGCGAAAATGACCCAACGCAGATTGTGCGGCGGTAGGCGGGGCTTAAAAATTGTGCCGCGGACCGAGTGGGTCCGAGTTTGCGCACTACAGGCATCAATGGCGGTCGTCTGTTAGTTATTAGTTTAACGTTTTTAATTTCCAAAAACGCCTTCCTGTGCAGTCAAGTGGTGTATTAATAAATCTCATTTGCATAACAAGAGTGTTGGAATTAGTTTTTACGAGTAAGTACATCGCTATATATTTTAATTTTATTAAATATGAAGTCAATCAAATTGACACAAAATATATGGTGATGTTGTTATGCAAACGAATCAATTTATTTAACTACACAAAAATTATGACGAAATTTTTTTATTTATTACAATTATTTTAATCTTAGATTAAATACTCAGCATCTTTAGGGTATGCACAAAGAATGGTAATGGTGGCATTAAAACAGCTTAGTCTCTTCAAATTTCCACTCGATCTAAAGCGAAGAGAACTATGGACGAAAATGGTTCGTTTGGAAATGAATTCAATTCAATTTTATTTATATATTTACAGGGTAACTTGTAAAGTACCAATTACCTCACAGGACTAGATAGCTAAAACCATAACATTTATTTAACAACTTTTGATAATTTATATTGTTTTTTTTTTGTAAAAAGTCTATATTAATTAATTTACCACTTGAATGTTTATAACTCTACGTGCATCGTAAATAATATGTAACCAGGCGGCTTGCGTAATCTTTACGATGCCCGTAGAGTAAGTTCTTGGTTATGGTGTTAGCTTCCTAGTCCTGCGAGGTTGTTGGTATTTTACAAGTAACCCTGCATATCTAGATCACCTATAATTTCAAGTCGATTCGTCCACGCGTTTTCAAGATAAAGGGTATTGACAGACAGACGGACGGATGGATAAAGAAGTGAAGGGGACGCTAAAAAGTAGTACTTAAGTGTTATGTATACCTACGGAAATTTTAAATAATAATTAGTGAATAATTGGTCACAAATTTGTTTTATTTACCTATTATCATAGCAAATAAACCCATTACTCACCAAATACAGCTCTATTTAAAGACCTTAGAAAAGCTCTTGCCGTAAAGTTCAAGATACTGTATATTTTATCATAATTGTTTATTATTTTAATAATATCAATGTCACGGTGAATTATTTTCGTTGCACTTTATAACATAAAACATCCCTCGGCGAATGTCATGAACATGGTAATTTAGACCCGAACATGACGTCATAAAGTCTACTTTTAAAAGGTGTATCCGAGCGGTAATATTTTGGCCAATCAGAGACGGTATTCCGTTGTGTCAGTTTGATTGGGATATTGGGTCAAAATTTGCGCTTAGTTTCCTTGAAGTAATGCTTCCATGTTTATTTGCGTTCACTGGTTGCGAGGGGTTTTATACGAGGTTTTGAGTGGAGGTAAATAAAACAATAGGTTCTTTGTTTTTTTGTAACTACATTTATTTTATTAGTATTATTATTAATTCATCCTTAGTATTACTTCATCTAAGAAAATCTTCATATAAGTACCAAACAATAATTATCACATAGCACAAAGCAACATTGGGTTTATTGAGAACTTCACTCACTCTCATCGAATAAAGCATGTCTTCTTAGTCGGGGCAAGCGAATGTTGCAATTAACACATCGCAAACTCGTCATTTTAATTAAATGATATAGAGTCCTTTCGTGAATCCACTGTCAACAGATACATATTATAGTACGGAGGATAACTCAACGTAAAAATTGCAAGATAATTTGCTAAATTGATGACATTTATCAAAACAACAGCAATAAATACCTGACAGATTGTCTTTGCCTGTCATTATATAATTGCCATGAACAAAAAAAATATTGACGACGAAAATCGTTCCTATTCTAGATCATTAATTATTACGATTTAATGCAACTACTGTGCTTTCAACCATATAATAAATAAGTATATAATTATATGTTTTATATGCAATGTCGTTCCCATTTTAAAAATAATTATAATTTCGATATTTATATTATTTTACACATGGCAATTTCTGAAAACGTAACTGCGTTTAGTTTACCATTTTATTACGTTTATTTTTTGAAAATAATTGAAATATTATTTTTGATTTTATTAATTAATCCCAAGTTCTAAAAATATTATACATACATGAAAATAAATGCCTTAGTTGTCTTAATAAGTGGTACAAATTATTTAGCTAAACACCAAAAGAAGTATGCGGTACGATTTTTGCCATTCACATTTGGAAGCGAACTCAACTTAATGATTCGGTATTTCTCTACCTATAAAAATCCTGATTTGTTGGTGCACTTAATATGCAAAGCCAGCAATATTGACTTCTATTATATTTTAGTTAGACAGCATTTTCTCAAAACTAATAAGGGTAATAGGTTATACCTCTCAGAGAAGGGGCAGCAGCGTCTCTATGTACTATGACCATCATACAACGATCACCAACCCGTCTGCCAAGCGTGGGGATTATGTCATACTCCTTAAAATTATAGACACAACTTCATTCTGGAAATATTTTGGGGAAGCCTTTGTCCTGCAATGGATGTCAATAGGCTGATATAAGTATCGTATTTAGGTTACTTTCAATACACTATAATATGCGGCCTCGAATGTTGGCTAGCAATAGGTATGGTCGCATCCCACTTTTGTTAAAATAATCTACTTCCGGTAGACAGCCGAATGGCAACGCTTTCGCCCTCGCAGCGTAGAGAATCTAGCCAGACGCTACGCTTGGCTGCCTGAGAAAAATGCGTCTACCAGTATAATAGATTCAATGTAATATCAGTAGAAATACCATTCATTCATTTAGATATTTAATGAGATAGCCTCGTTAGTCTACGCAGTGGTGTGTTTAACTGCAATGAGTTTAATTCCAAGGTCAGCTTTAAATTAAGATTTGTTCGCCAAATTAACAGTATATGTCTGTACGACAAAGTTATTGATGTTATTCCCCTGTGCTTCGAACACAGCGCAAAAGCATCGGTACTGCGCCCTAACTTTCTCCAGATTTTTTGGATTGCCTGTTGAGAGTGGGGAAATAGTGAATGTTCCTTGTAAGCTCTATGCTCTAAAAACTTGAGGAGGGCTCAGGTGGTCTTTCCTCAAGCTTTTATTATCAAACGAATTCTGAAAATTGACTGTAAATACTACCTAGTGACAATGTTCAGCCTTCGTTACGGGGGCATATTCTATCCAATGAATTTGCATGAATTACTCATTTGATACGACTTATATAATCACCTAAATATAAAGAATGGGCAAGGACGTCAGCCAGACTCAATGAACTTGGGCAACCAGGGGTAATTCAGAAGACAATTGAATTGTGCGTTCCCAAATACCATAAATATTGTAGAAGAGAATATTTTCATGAGTAATGAAAAGCAATCATCAAAATATGCAGACCATTTTCTTCTACAACAAGTCTTAGTCCTGAGTTTACCTAACATATCAATCCAAACTGGGGTGCTTTGAAAACAAATACCTTCACTTATTGCCACTCTCGCTGATCGGTCAGCCTCCTCATTATCAACGATAACAGTATATGAAGGAACCCACTGTGCCATAATATGTTTGTGGCTCATACGAAGCTGCATGCAGAATATACAACATGTAACGTAATTAACGCACACCCTCAAACACCCCATTTAGAATATTATATTGTAATCTTAACACATACATTGAATTTTTTATTTTACATGTATATGTTCTTTAAAGTCTTCTTATATCTAGTATTTACATTATGTGTATCGCTCCTTTTACAGAAGGAATCGATATTTTTATGCACATATAGTAAGTTTTCAGTTTAGTTTCTTGGAATAAAGTTTATTTTTCTTTATTTTGTATTGAATGATGGAATTTGTATGAAACAAATAAAACTGCGATTTTAAAAGTCTTATTACTTTGACTTACAATCCATTTCAATTTATTTTGACTGTACAGGGTTAATATGACAATAATTTCCGTAGCTTTAATTATTTTGGAATAAAAAATTACCTTTATTAAAAAATGATATATATCGATTCAGTAAACTATTCTGAACAAACTATCTTCAGGATGTGCGTTAATTAGGTTACATGTTGTATATGCACATTATAAATATTTTTTAATTATGTAGAATTTGACATGTTTATAATCTCTACCGAAATAAATGATTATGATTAGTAAAATTGGGTCAATTCTTTTATTTTCTTTTCACTTCAAGTCGTCCTACATAAAAACAATATAATGAACGACACTCTTGTTATATAATTCATTTTGATATTATTTTCAACTTTTTTTTAGTGTCTATTACTTTTTGGCATTACATTTTCCTGAATTCTTAAACCTAATTCTTCAACAAATAAACGTGTGTAAATCAGTCAGCATTTTTTGACTACATTGAAGTACATACTTAATCATCAGCGTATTGGGTAATCATAACATTGCTAATATTTTGGTAGATATTGACAATCAAAACATTACATAACAGAGGAGACAGTAGTTCACCTTGAGCCAAGCCAGTTCCAGTTTCATCATTAGTATGGATTCTAAAAATAGTTTTATATTTATTTTCTGTATTTACACTTTTTGCTTTCTGAATTATGTGTGTCTTTCTTTTATAACATCTGCGTCTTTAATACATTCAACACCTTATTAGTCTAAATAATAATAATATCCTGGGACATTATTCACACACGCACGGCTAATTGATCCGAAACAAAGCAGAGCTTGTACTATGGAAACAGATAACTGATCTAGTACATATACAACTTATCTTTTTTAAATAGATACTTACACCCAGACACAGGATATAAATACATGTTCATGCACCCAAATATTTGTCCTGGGTGGGAATCGAACCCACGACCTTGTTTTCCATGCCGCAAAGCAAGCATTTACCAACCACGCCAACAGGCCCGTCAAAATATCTTAATACTTTCGATAATACTATTATTTTCATAAGAACATCACTAGGCATATTAAAAATTAGTTCCTTATCTATTATTCAAATCGACTAATTAGAAAGGTTGTAAATAGTAGCAGAATAGCCGGGATATATAAATTTAAATATTTAACAAAACAGTTATTCATTTTTTACATACAATATATATATCATGTTCTATCATCTCTTAATCTGTGTAATATAATCTTAATTTGCATTGATAGAAGACAAATATTTATTTTAATTTACGATATGAATTTAAATATTTGATTAACCGGAAGTGGCCATATTGGACTGACGAAGGCTTTCACTCGCGCGGGAAAATTAAAAGATATTGAGAGATAGAAGGGTTGTGAAAAAAAAGGTCAAGCTTTGATTCGTATTGGTGTGCATTGTTCACAGGTGAGGCATTGTTACTCTTAAATGTCTATAGTGTTATAATATTATGAAGGTTCGGTGATCACAGTTGAGTCTGAAATGCTGGAATAATTCTATAGTCATAAACGTCCCTGGATGGTCGCACAGGTTCTATTGTATATAACTATCATCATATTGTCCACAACATCTTGGTAGATGATTGTTGCAGCGTTGCTGTTGCTATATTTGGTTAATGTCGCATCGTCTTTTGTGACTTATCAGTGCAATGGCCGCTCGGCATATCTTGCCATACCTGTCGCAGATAAATTGCGAGTCCGTGGGATGGGGAGTGGCAACGCGGAGCCTTTTTCGTTTCATTTTGTCCAGCCTGGTTTTGTCATGTTTTTTATCATGGCATCAGTCTGATCTTACACTAGCACGTGCCTCCCAGGTCTTGGTGTCAATGGCGAAACTTTCCATGTCACGCCTGCTGGAATCTTTGAATCGGAGTTTTGGCCGTCCAACAGGTCGTTTCACTTTGGCAATCTGTCCAAGCATGACTTCACGCGGCAATCTGTCGGGGTCCATCCGATGAATGTGTCCCAACCAACGGAACCGTCTCTGTTTAAGTATGCCCGTAATACTGTTGCTTTTGCTTTTTGAGAGAACAGTTTTGTTGGTCATCCGATCCTTCCAAGTTACTCCCAAGATAGTACGTAGGGATCGCATGTGGAATGAGTTTAGGCGACGCTCTTTTTTCAAGTAAGTAGTCCATGTTTCCGATGCGTACAGAAGTATACTAAGGACGCAAGTTTGGTATACTAGGATCTTGATTGACATTTTGAGCTTGTTGTTGTTCCAAACACGTCTGGAAAGCTTTCCAAAAGTCGTCACTGCCCTTCCAATAAGTGTGTCCATTTCTTCATCGTTGTAGAGTTTCGATGTTGTGGTAGACCCGACATAACAGAAATGATCCTCATTTTGGAGGACCGTTTGATCAAGGGTTATATTATAGGTGGATCATCTGTACCCTGAACCATGATGACAGTTTTCTTCATATTTAAGCTCATTGAAAAAGTACGGCATGCTCGACTGAATCTGCTGATCAACTCTTGCAGTTCCTCTTCTGAGTTGGCGATAAGTGCAACATCATCAGCATACAGAAGCTAACATCATATCATGACGTTTTTTGGTTGATTTTAAAAGGTTAATGTTGAATAGCCTGCCGTCCTTTATCGTATGCAGATGAACCCCAATCTCACAGTTGTCAAAGCTGTAATGAGCAGGGCCGAGAAGAAAATTCCAAAGAGTGTTGGCGCTAGTACACCACCTTGCCTAACACCACGCTTTATGTTGAAAGCCTCTTAACTATCACCATCAAACAGTACAGTGCCCATCATGTTGTCATGAAAGGCGCGTATCAGAGACAGTAGTGTTGGTGGACACCCAATTCTTGCTATAAAGGCCCCGTCTGCTGACTGTATCAAACGCTTTGTTGAAATCAACAAATGCCATGTATAAGGGCACTTGGTGTTCACGTTACTTTTTCTGAATTTGACACAGGGTAGATATCATGTCATTTGTTGATCTCCCGGCTCTGAATATACTATGTGTATAACTATAATTCTATGTTTAAAGTAACTAGACAAATGAACAAGAAAGTACCTAATATGGGATAAAAGCCATCAATGTTAGATAGTAAATAATAAATAACTTCCATTTAAAAGTTTTTATTAAATTGGTTAGTTGTACTTATTAATAACCATTCACCTAATGCAATGGCTTAAAGTTAATCCTATTTAAGAAACTTGTTTCAATAAAATCCAGCAATAATAAAAAGCCTTTGGGATATAGACCATAAGGGATGAAACTTTAGGATAGTTTCAGTATCGAGTTGTATACATTATTATGAATGATTATTTATCATCGTGCATTTCACAAGAAACTTTTTACCGCACACTACCACTCTCAATGAATTAACTGCGGAGGTATTTCCGATCCGGTATGACATGGCAACCTTGAAGAAGCGAGCCTATTCCTTTCTTAAATGCTGGCCACACAGTTGCGGCTCCTCTGGTGTTGCGAGTGTCCATGGCTACGGTGATCACTTGCCATCAGATGATCCACTTGCTCGTTTGTCATCCTATTATATAAAAAAATTGCTAATGTGTTATACGGATATATGTATAAGCTATATTATTACAAAAGTTTCATCATAATCCGTTCGGTAGGATTTGCGTGAAAGAGTATCAAACATCTATACCTCCATACATTCCTACTCGCAAACTTTCGCATTTATAATATTAGTAAGAGTAGGATTTGATTAAAATAATTTACTTCTCACAGGAGCATACCGGTTTTTACATGAAAATTGTCTTTTTGCAATTCGTATTTCTGTATTTGAAGCTCTACTACTTGTACAATAAAGACGGTAGACTGATGTCATTATTTCATTATTACACTTTGTATTTTTCTACAACTAGCCTTGTTGGTCTAACTGTAGCGTGTTCACCCGCAGAGAACGAGGTCCTGGGTTCAAATCCTGGATCGGGCCAAAACTGATTATGGGACTTTTCTAAAAAAACTCGGCATCAGCCCGAATTCTAGGAGTTGGCGGTATTATAACACCGTGCCTCGGAGAGCACGTAAAGCCATCGGTCCTGCACCTGACCTCTTTCCGGTCGTGGCGCTAGGCGTCCCATCGGATCATGAGAGTGATGGAATAGAAAGTGCTCCCGTCTTTGCGCACACACTTGAGCACTATAATATGTCCCGCGCAGATGGCGAAACTGTTGAGACTGGCCGCCGTGGCCGAAATTCGGCTAGGAGGATATTATTACAAATATAATTATATAATATATATAATAGTAATACACAGTGAAATAACTTTCATTTATCAGTCAATCAATCATAAATTTCCTTCAAAACAATCTTCAATCAAATTATACTCTACAATCAACTCTTTAATACGAGTACATTTGCACCACTTATCTAGTTCGATGTTACTGAATACACCTACGCACTATTTGTTACATTTGAATATAATACATGTAGGTAGCTTACGTGTATTATCAAACTAGACAGGTGACAAGATAAGTGATAATTTATTTTGTTTCATTTTATCATAGGTCGGCTGTAGACACACAATAAGCGGCTAGTTACGTCATTTCCGTCCGTCTGGCTATTCTCAAATAATAATACGTTTTAAGGTCATCGCACATTAGCCAACTCTACAACTATAATTTAATTATAATTTAATATTTACAACTATACTGCCTATGGCGTGGTCGGTAAATGCTTCCTTTGCACGCCGCAGGTCTTGGGTTCGATTCCCACCTAGGACAGATATTTGTGTGCATGAACATGTCTGTTTGTCGTGAGTCTGGGTATTTACAAAACAAAAGTAGTATGTAGTATATCAGTTATCTGGTTTCCATAATATAAGCTCTGCTTAGTTTGGGATCAGATGACCGTGTGTGAATAATGTCCTAAGATATTATGCAACAACATCGGTTGGCATATGCAGTTAATATGTAGAAGTTGATTTGTCAAATGAATGTGCAACGGTGACCAATGGTTCCAATTATTTTTAACCTGTCAGGGCGGAAGTTTAGCAAACTATGAGCGTGTGTTGATTCAAAAGATTTGAGATGTAATAAGATGCATTGCGTGTTTCTTTTTTAACGAACGGTCTCTTCAGATTCTTGTGATGGGCGTGTTGAGCAAATAGATATATATTACTAAATGGCAATTCACGTCTGAAATTGTTAAGAAGACAAATTAGAGATGGATGTCAGCTGACATTTGAATTGTAGGTGCGGCCCAGGGGCTAAAGTAATTGTCTCGCTACTACTTTAGCGCAGTGGAATTCAATCACGGCACAGGACATAGGCATAATGAAAATTAGTTCCTTGTGTATTATTCAAATCGACCAATGAGAAAGTTTGTAATCAGTAGCAGAAATGCCGGGAAATATAAATTTAAATATTTTACAAAACAGGTATACCTTAATTTTTTTACATACAATATATTATGTTCTATAGTCTCTTTATCTGTGTAATATCATCTTAACTGTCGCATTGATAGAAGATGAACTATTTAGTTTAATTGGGGATATGAATTACCCGGAAGTGGCCGTATTGGTCCAGACCACTTCACTCGAACCCGCAAGAGAATATATTCGCGTCTTGCGCGGGAAGATAAATAGTAGTTGAGAGATTGAGAGGTTGTCAAAAAAAAAAAGAAGAAGCAGAAGCTTCGCGCCAAGATACGATTGTAGATTTTTGAGCGTCGTTTCGGGAGCCCTATTGAAGAAGACGAATTCAATCACCGCATCTATTTGTGTTCCTCATGAATGGTTGTTTCCTATTACACAGGCATTTGTTTCTTTAGACTAACGTTCTTTTGTTTAAATAAAACAATTAACAAACTGACACTTATGTAGTAGTGAGCGGGTGTACAATATTGGACACAACAGCTATAAAATCCTACGTTACGTTACGTTGATATATTGTGATCGGCCAGTCAAGTTGGTGCCGGATTTTTGGCTAGTTTGTTTGTAGATGTGCTTTGACCTTAATATTACTTCAGTCTGGGTATTTTTAAATGATTCCCAATTACGTAGGTACTATTTATATATAAAAATAAATAAACACTAGTAACAGACAACCGCATCACAGTTTACTGGTGGATATTATATAGCTATAAGCGAAACATGTTGAATAATCACTGGTTGTCTTAAACCGACACCAGTTCAATTGCTGTCTTCACTGACGGGTATAGCTCTTCCAGCAGTACGGCGTAACGTATAACCACAGACAATACCACAAAAGCTAATAAGTCCACACAGCTTTGGAAGGAAAATCGGAAACGCTAGATGCTGACTGTGGCATGAGTACCTATACCAAACTGCCTACACCATTTGTTCCACTATCAGAATGTCTCGCCCCGGGATGGAAACTGCCTTGGCTAGCCTGGAAGTCGTATAATAGGCTCCGAAACCAGGTTGACCATACCATGGATTGGAATGAATTTTAGATGCCACTTATAATAAAATAGTAGCTAGCCGAATTAAGGCCACGGCGGTCAGTCTCAATGGAGACTAACCATCTGCGCGGGATATTAATTTTAGTGCAATTGTATGCGCAAACACTGGGGCACTTTCTATTGCATCACTTTTTGTTACAAGACCGGTTTAACGTGCTCTCCGAGGCACGGAGATATAAAACGGCCAACTCCCAGACTTCAGGCTAATACTGACAAATTTTCTTTTTCCAAAAAAATCCCTAAATTACTTTTGGCCCGGCCCGGGGTTTGAACCCAGGACCTCGTTATCTGTCGTTAAACACGCTACCGCCAGACCAATGAGGCAGTGTCACTTATACATAGCTTCCTATACACACGGACAAAGGTTTCAAACATAAAACAACCCTCTTTTAGAGTTAGGGGTAAAAATGACGTGATAATGTTAAACTTACGTATACAATAGGCACGTCGTGAGTGCGTCGCTCGCCAGATGGCGCCAGACGTCTAGACAACGAGTCACCTGAATGCTCGAAGGCTCTCCAGGAAACCGCCCAAATTCCTCTCCTTAGCGTCGCGTGGCGCCGAGGTGCGGAACACACAAATCAGACATCTCACCCACATAATTATCAACTACCTACATAGGCGTGTTTACCTGTTTTCCCGTGGTGAAATTACATACTGAACTAAAAATAATAGTTTCCTTTGTCTTTACTGGACTAACATACTTTCTTTATGAGTTCAGGAATAAGGAATATTTGTATGTATTGTCCCTGCAAATATAAGTTCAAGTATGTATTTGCGTGTAGTTACACTCTATAATAATAATATTAAAAGCATACATTAAAAGCTTTTTTTTTTATTAAAAGCTTACCTAAACTTTTATTTGTTCAGTTTAATATTAGATTATTATCAATTTCATTTTTGTGAAATATTTAGTTATAATAAATCTTATTTGTTTATGATTTGATTGGGATGCATATTTATTTATTTTCATTAACCAACAATTGTTTACATTATTACTATTATTCGTTTGTGATGACAATATGCTTTGTTAAATGTAACAATCTCTTACTGGTTAACACCACATGCAATAGTTAACAGCGAAAAAAAATATATTATAATTATAACATGATAAAATAAAAACATCTAAACATAAATAAAATCAACGCTTAAAATAATACATAATTCAGATAAGATAACTTAATATTAAATTTAAATCTAAAATATTCATATTATTTGTATACACAGAAATAAAAAAAAATTGTATTAAACAGAGTGTACAATATTTTTGATATACATACTTACATCTAACATAAAATTAATTAATTTAAAATAACTTAATTAAAATTGTTAATTAATAGATTCAACTCACACATATTATTTTTGGGAGAAATATTGAACTATACTTTTGGTAAATTTAGCAATATTTATTTATAAGATTTTATTAATACTACTAATATCATACATCTGTTTAAAATAAATATGGTAGATATGACCCCAACTCTTATTTAGTACGAGCGTTTAAAAAAAAATAAGTATAACGATAGTTTTTACCACCGAGTAGAATAGAATTATCACAATCGCTTCACAAACAAGGGAGAAAACGGATAGCATACAAAAACAAAGAAAACCCACATATAGGCGAATTAATAACCTCCTTTTAAAGTGGTTTAAAAATAGGGTGTGCCAGTGACCCGAGTGATCATAGAAGCGTTCCTTTGTTTCATCGGTTGTAATAGCAGTTTATTTATAAACTTATCGTAGCCATTAACAGGGTGATCTAACGAACATGTTTTCATAATGTGATTGTAATATTGATGAAGTAATAAAGACTTTTTCGTAAGGCAGTAAGTTTTTTCGCACTTTTTTTCAAGTAGACAACGCCCGCACTAGGAACTCTAATCCCTGTGTCGCGCGTGGGGTACTTCACAATTAAACATAAATTAGACGGACACAAATTGCATCCAGACTCAGAACAACCATTTATGGGTCACACGAATAGTTATCATATAGAACATGTAACGTAATTAATGCATACCCTCAAACACCAATTAGAATATTATGTTGCAATCATAATACATACACTAAATTTTTAATTTATCATGTATGTGCATTGTTATTTACTAAATTAGTTTCTTGAAAAAAGTTTATTTTTCTTTATTTTGTGTTGAATGATGGAATTTGTATGAACACAATTAAAACTGCGATTTAAAAGTCTTATTACTTTAACTTATGGTCCATTTCCATTTGTTTTGACTGTACAGGGTTAATATGACAATAATTTCCGTTGTTTTAATTATTTTGGAATAAAAAATTACCTATATTAAAAATGATAGAAATCGATTTAGTAAACGATTCTGCACAAACTATTTTCAGGATGTGCGTTAATTAAGTTACATGTTGTATATAGAATATAATGTACAAAAATCTGTTATTTTAAATATTATAGCGAGCTATAACTACTTTATAACAGTCACAAATCACGTAGTTTAAAGCCTTTACACGCCTGAGTAAACACTCTGTAAAAATTATAGATATGACAAAGATCTTCAATGAACAGACGTGATCATAGCCACACGTGTTATAACCTAACAATATTGACCACATGATCCTTTTTCTTTCTGTAAAACCAAGTCATTAACAACCATACGGCCCACTCGACGACAAGCGGTTACCGTAGCCACAAACAACGACCAAACAACGTAACACTTCCGAAGGCTTTAGCGCCTGTGGCGGGGTTGGTAAATTATAGATACTTGTGTGCATAAACATGTATGTTTGTCCTGAGTCTGGGTATAATTATCTATATAAGTATGCGTTTATAAAAGAAAAGTAGTATATGCAGTAATCAGTTTTCTGATCAGATGGCCTTGGGTGATTCGGATACTCCTCATCATAAAGTAAGTATCTAAATTTTGCGTTTGAACATCAACTCCTCGGCCAACCTGTATAAATTATATAAACTTAGGATTTCATTCTAGTAAAACTACAAGTGCACAGGGGTATTAATCAACGGAATATTTCTTGGTGAGGTAGATTTAGGCTCTAAAACATCTCAACTGTAAAACCTCCATTTTAAAGGATCCGCTGCAAATAATATTGTAATTTTGTGAACCAGTGCCAATGCAAAAGGAAACGGAAATGGCTTTCTGTATTATGCTTGTTTGACGACTTAGAAAAACATATATAGAATACTAGCTACTAGGTTTTATCCGCGTTAAACTTTATAAATTGTAAGCCTATGTGTTACTCGAATATATAAGCTATATTTCTACAAAGTTTCATCAAAATCCGTTAGTTAGTTTTTGAGTAAAAGAGTAACAAACATCCATACATCTCTAAACATCCATCCTCACAAACTTTCGAAATTTATAATATTAGTAAGTTATTTTTATAAGTGGTTCAGTCAGTCTGTCATACAGAGTGACGGACAGGATCGCAACATAAATATTTCGTTTTTACTTTTTTGTATGAAGCCCCAAGACTACGTGAATTCAAACACTGTGATATTTAAGTAAGTATTCTTAAATTAATGCATAATAAAAAGTAACGGTTGTCTGTCTGGCTCCGATGTAGGTATTACGATAAAAAGAGATGTTTAACTCCCGACACCAAGTTGTGAAAATGTTACGATAAACGTGTGTAGGTAGTCGTTCGCATAATTTTAATACCAAGCCAAAGTAGGCTAGATTTGAAGACAGCCCCAATAATAAAAGAGAGGAATGGGTACCAAATTCCATAGCAAATCTGAAATTGTAACTGTTTGAAATTTAATCTTACATTTCCGTTGTACCAATAAGGTATTTGTTACATGTCGCAATATGGTGGCCAATGTAGCGGCGCCCTTGGCTCGCGTCAGCTGACCGTGTAGCATTTACATTTTCATTCGTCATTTGTTTTTTGATCGGCGTATTGATATAAATGTTGTTGTTCAGTTGATCGTGATGGACAACGATACAGCTAGAAAGTCATTTCGTTTTACATTCAGGCGTTTACAAATTCTATGGATATATAAAAGGTACTTCTACTGCTGAAACTGTCTCGCTCTCCATGCATACATTTATATAAATAAACTAAAATCAACAAAATCAAGGTTTATTCCAAAACTACCAACAGCTACCATTTATTTTTACATTATTCAGAAAACAGGCTATACCTGACTGTTTTACTTTCTTGTTCAGGCCGGCATTTTTTTAGCAGAGAAACCTGGTTTTTGGAAGGTATAACTTATACAAACTAGGTTTATCCACAAAAAGGAAACATACACTCTTGAAGAAAAGTGTCTAGTCTTAAAATCCAACGAGGTAAATGGCAGCTAGAAGTGGCTATATAAGTTACATGTAACGAGATGAAATTTTATAATTATATGTTTATATTTTATGAAGTAAGTGCTCCCCATGTTATTTACACCCTGTAACATAACCCGCAATAACGAATCTATGTCAATAATGGCTCTTTAATTGTAAATTATCCTCTTAGATACTATGTGGGTCAGGTTACATAGTATGAATTATCACATGAAGAATATAATAATAACATGTATTTATTCCCTCGTCACAAAGTTAAGTCTTAACAACATAGTTTAATAATCTTTGCATAAAATAGATCTTTGTGAGTACTATTTAGATGATTTAGATAATAATTACCATACCTGTTTATCAATAGAAATATATAATAAATACATACATACATAGACTCACGCCTGTTTCTCAGAGTGGTAGGCAGAGACAACGGACTTCCATTTGCCACGATCCTTGCATACCTCTTTCGCTTCGTTTACTGACATAATATTCTTCATACATGCTCACCGGTTTAGGGTACTTCTGACCTGACCTTTCTTAAGTACGTCTCCGATTTGATCAGAGAATGTTCTACGAGGTCTTCCCCTTCCGGTTGTACCATTCACACAGGCCAGGTATACTTCTTTTGTCAATCTTCTTTCATTCATCCTTTCTAAATGGCCAAACCATCTCAGCATACCTTTTTCAATCTTTGTGACCACATCCTCTTTCACACCACAACGCTCTCTTACATCAGTATTTTGAATTCTGTCTCTCAAAGTCACACCACACATACTTCTCAGAGCTCTCATTTCCACTGCATTTATTTTACTCTCATTCTTTTTATGCCATACCCAACTTTCACTTCCGTACATTAAAGTTGGCACTAACACTCCATCGTGCACGGCCAGTCGAGCCTTCTTTGAGACTTGCCGGCTACTCATAAAGGCGTGTAGTGCCCCATTCACTCAGTTCCCCGCATTTACTCTTCTAACAATATCTTTTTAATATTTCCCATCTCTCGTAAACAAAGTTCCCAAATATATAAACTCTTTCACCTGTTCGACTTTCTCTCCTCCAATCACAATATCACATGCTGTCGTGTATTCATCCCTCTCAAATACCATTACTTTCGTCTTACCAACATTCATTTTCATCCCTTTCCTTTCAAAAGCTTCATGCATATTTGTTACCATCACCTGCAACTCGTCCGCCGATGATGCATATAATAATGTAATACCTGTATTACAGGTCACAAGGGCCTTCCCGCAGTTATAACATATAACTAGACTATGTAATAATGTATAAAACATATTGAATTAAGTATAAAATTAGTGAAGCCGGTCTTTAATATTTTGGATGGTTAGATTGTGTTAAATCCTTTTTTTGGTAAGGCAGTATGCCACCCACAAAAAGTGTCTACGGGTGAGTATGTCGGACTCGCACCGACTAAACCTAACTTGGCGTGGACTTCTCTTGGCGCCGGATGGGGAGCCCCGAGAACGCGGGTATGCTGCTCCGGTGTTCCCCTTTTGCGCCATGTCCTAGATGGACAGCGTTAAAGCCTAACATACAACTAGACGCTTCGCTGATCCAAGTACATGTCGTCCCTAGCTCGTGAAAGTAAAGATACTTATTTTTTTTGATCACAGTTTACAATTTGTTTTTAAGAAAGTCCTGCGGACATTTTCTTTTCTCCTTTAACTAGGTAAATAAATTGCTTCTTATTTAATTTACTTAACGTAACGGACGCAAAGCACACCCAGACTCATAATAACTATAAATGGGCTATAAACATTATATAACAAAGATTGATAGCGTAAATAGGAAAACGCTCCAGTTTTCCACTATCGTCTGCAAAATGTGGTGTTGACCTCATTAGACTGTAGACAGTGTAACATAACTAAACAAACATTTACCCAGACAAGCTGTAACAGTACAAACGAGGCGTATCAAGTGCTATCATCGCTTGCTGATAACGTAGCATGGTTGATAGTCGCCCTATCTAACGTGACGTGGAACATGGAACAAAGCGTGATATGAGTAACATGTCTGGCCTACAGGCACTGGCCACAATTCTGATCAACACTAAAGCAATATTTTAACATAGTTCTTATGAGGGTGAAACGTTTTAGTCTGAGAACTTGTGCTACTTACCAACTTAAGGGCTCGATAATAACTGTTTTAAATTTTTACTAGCTGTGCCCCGCGGTTTTACCCGCGATATACTTTATAGATGATCACAGCTCCGCCCCTGTAGGTGATAGCGTGATAATATGGAGCCTATATGTTGACTCGTCCTCTAAGTAATATTCATGCAAATTTTGAAGTAAATCCATGCAGTACTTTTTGAATTTAGCCCGGACATACATACAGACAAACAGACACACAGACAAAAATTCTAAAAACTATATTTTTGGCTTCGATATCGAATGTAGATCACGCCACAAGTATCCTTTTTAAAAAATATTCAATGTACAGTTTTGACTTTCCTACGATTTTATTATATGTATAGATGTGAAAAAAACAAACAATGAATATTATGCAGAAAATGTGGATGAATATTGCTTCGCCATGGCTTTGTTCCTTCGTGTGATTGTGCACGCGTATTGTGGGATATCTGAAGTATGAAGTAATCTATACCTATATAATAAAATCGTAGGAAAGTCAAAACTGTATCTACATTGAATATTTTTTTTAAAGGATACTTGGGGCGTGACCTACAATCGATATCGAAGCTAAAAATATAGTTATTAGAATTTTTGTCTGTTTATATGTTTGTCTGTATGTATGTCCGGGCTAAACTCAAAAAGTACTGCATGGATTAACTTCAAATTTTGCATGAATATTACGATGAGATCGGGTCAACATATAGGCTACATATTATCACCTACGGGGGAGGAGCTGTGATAATTTATAAAGTTTAACGTGGGTAAAACCGCAGGGCACAGCTAGTAGTATATACAAGATGTAACATAAATCGCGTATAAAACTTAAGAAGGTCATTTTGCACATGTAACTGAACAAACAGACCACTTGGCGAAATAACCTTAAATTGCAAAAGATGTATAAAACAGATTAACTTCCTATACAAAAATCACGATTAGCTATGTATTTCTAAAAGCGGTGAACAAATAAAAATATTCATATACTGTATTTCTGTAACTGTTGGATTGCGCTCCATCAATTCCCACTACTATTTAAGCTACATTCTGTTTAAGTAGTAGGTCATCGAATAACTTACAATTTAACAATTTATAGGGCAATATCATAATATTTAATAAAATAAATAAATAAAAAATAAAAAAGGTTTTTATTCACGTAGACTTCAAAAAAGCGCTTGTAAATAGTCAGAACATGTTTGTAGTATTATAGTTGTATACATTATTATTTCTAGTAACATAGATATTAGGTACACATGTATTGATAGTATTAAAACATTAATAAAATTTATTTTATAACAGCAATGATATTTAGCTAGCTCGAATCAAGTTATTGTCAAGAGATTATGTTTAAGTTTAATTATCTAGTTTAAGTCTAATTATCTAGTTTAAGTCTAATATTTGTGATACATATTGGCAATGGTTCTGTCTATATTAAGGTGATATTATTATGACGGACCTTGTGTTAATAACGACGGTCGCGCTTTAATGCTACCACCGGATCCAATGCGCCCCAACTGAGAAGACCCAGCAAAACAAACTCAGCGGGTGTCTCTACTACCGGTTTCAACACGGCCCAGTTGAGACGCTCCGGCGAAACATACTCAATGGGGCATATACACGAGATTTGGTCCACTTACTGTAATTATTTAGCAGGCAAACACAATATATGCTCGATCGGTTGTCTGTTTATTTATTTATTTTAGGTTTAATTTATTAGAAAGAGAAAATAAAAACGTCAAAATAAAAGTAACATTAATCATTTTGAGACACAACCAACAGTTCTGAAATTCGTAGAATATTTAAATAATAGATAGTTTTATTACAGATAGTTCATGTAACATAAAAGATTACTCATGTCTATATGGCTATAAGATCTCCAGCGGACTATGTGCAGGTAGATGCCGACCGCCAAATGTCTTTATCGTCAATGTAATCCTTAGTAGTGTAGTAACCCTTAGCCATAAGTTCATGTTTAATGTGTGACTTAAACTTATTATCAGGTAGTTTAGTTATATGAATAGGGAGCTTGTTATAAAACCTAGTACAATTTCCCATGAATGACTTTTTTGTTTTGCTAACTCTAAAGGCTGGTATAGCTAGTTTGTCCTTATTTCTTGTATTGACATTGTGCAAGTCACTCCGTTTTTTATATTTATCTAAATTTTTCCGCACAAACATTATATTCTGATATATGTATTCAGATGGAACAGTAAGTATATTTACCTCTTTAAAAACGCTTCGTAGAGACTCGCGACTGCCTAGATTATAAATAGCTCGGACTGCTCTTTTTTGTAATACGAAAATAGCACTTATGTCAGCTGCTGAGCCCCACAGCAGAATACCATAGGACATAATGCTATGGAAATAAGCAAGTCTAGCAGTTGGTTCGTCTGACAATTGTCTGATTTTCCAAACTGCATATGAAGCTGAACTTAATTTGGCAGATAATTTTTCAATATGAGGACCCCATTGTAATTTTGAGTCCAGTGTTATTCCCAAAAATACGGTCGAAGGAACTAAATCTAAAACTTCCTCGTTAAGTGCAACCGTTGGTTTAATATAAGTCACATTCGGCAATGAGAATTTGATGCATTTGGTCTTTCCTGCATTCAAAAGAAGATTATTTGCCGAAAACCAATTTGATATGAGGCTGAGAGTTTTATTAGGTTCTATAAGATCCTTATCTTTCCTACTCACTTTAAATATGAGTGACGTATCATCAGCAAATAGAATGATGTCTGATACTTTCTCTACTAGATATGGGAGATCATTTATATAAACTAGAAATAAAAATGGACCCAAAATCGATCCTTGGGGCACCCCCATTTTGACAGAATGTCGTGTTGAATTTACCCCGTCTATTGAAACCAGTTGTTCTCGACCTGATAAATAGGACATTACAAGATCAAGAGATGTGCCAGAAATTCCATAGTATTTTAGTTTCACAATGAGCGTATGGTGGTCTACGCAATCGAAAGCCTTAGAGAGATCGCAGAAAACTCCCAGCGCATCCTGCGACCCCTCCCAAGCCTCCAATATAGACTTCATTAGTGTACACCCCGCATCCTGAGTAGAACGGCCCCTTGTAAACCCAAACTGCTTGTCATGCAATATCCCATTCATGTTAAAGTGCGACAACATCTGGCTGAGCATGAGCTTTTCAAATATTTTACTTAACGCTGGCAGTATAGAGATGGGTCGATAATTTGTGACATTATTTGAACAACCTGATTTGAAAACAGGTACTACCTTACTGATTTTCATAAGGTCTGGAAAGACGCCATCACTTACACAGCTATTGAAGATGTTTGCAAGGATGGAAGCAATGTTTTGTATAACTGATTCAATTGCCATTACAGACAGTCCCCATAAATCCTCTGTGCCCTTTTTTTTAATGCTCTTAAAAGCTTTTAGAATATCAGCATTTGTAACAAATCGAAAACTGAATTTGGGCACAATTGGTTTAATAGATTGTTTTAAAAAGATTTCTGCCACATCCGGTGACGACGGGAGGCACTTAGTAGTAACTAGAGGCATATTTGTAAAAAACTCGGCAAAAATGTTGGCAACGGTAAGTTTGTCTGAAACAAGTTCGTCATTAATATTTAGTTCCACTGTTTGGTCTCTCAATCTTCTTTTACCCGTTTCAGTATTTATTATTTGCCAAGCTGATTTTATCTTATTATCGGAGTTTTTTATTTTTCCGCTTATATACAAACATTTTCCTCGCATTACATTTTTACAATATATTGGCGTATTAACTGAATAAGGTAGTATGTGTAAAGTAAATGAAATGATCATGTCCTAATTCCCCGATAACATTAATTACTTTATTTAACTTAAGTTTTTTAGTTTTAGGTTAGGGCTAAACTTTGAGAGAACCCTACAATATCAAGAATATCAAGAAAATCAAAACTGTTTAATTTTTAATTTTTTTTGAGCCCTCATACAGCATTAAGGAAACCCTTGTTTATCGGAAAACTTTTAAAATATGCAATTTATAGAAGCAAACCACATCCAGATCTTATTATCATCTTTAAATATAAGTATTGTAAAATTATTATTTTATATGTTTTATAAATAAATTTCGAAAAGGTCTGTCTTCAAATATAAATATTACTTTATGCGAGTTATCATCCAAAATATTGAAAAACAAATTTTGTAAAGTGACTATCGTCAAATAAATATAGGCATTTTTGTCAAACATATTGAATAATAAATTACAATAATTTACTATCCAATATGTTTGAAAAAAATATTTTGGTAATACGTGTTTATAAATTTACTTTTCAATTTTCATCTGAAAATGAGGTTTTTAGTTTAGATTAGTAGCACAATGTTGAACGAGAATAAGCGCTATGTAAGAACAGAACACGTCTGCCAATTATGCGCCCAGACGCAATGAACCTAACTAGTTTGATAATACCCTGCCGTTTGCATAAGATGAATAATAGAAGCAGATGAAACATATTAATTGTGTAACTCGTGCATAATACAGAATTGCCACCACTACGCTGAGTGCTTCAGAATTGTGTCGGCACTTATCTTTATCTATGTACACACGGCTACATATCAAGCTATACAATTCCAGTATAAGCTGATCTTGCGTTGTATAGGATTTAAATACAATGAGAGGTCAGCTTATATTGGAAATGTATAGCTTGATATGCCGTGTGTACTTACATAAAAGGTTAGTCTTGTATTTAGACTTATACTTAGACGAATACACCGTTAAATAGTTGCTCCTCGTGTAAAGACGGGTTACAAAACAATATTTCTTATTGTTCTCGTAATTGTCAGCAAGTTTTGATTTTAATGGCTAGCTACCATCCTTACATCGAAGTAGCTCAATGATCACCAGTTTAAGGAAGACTTTGAAAACTTATGAGTCTTGAGCACAAACCCTAATATTGAACTATAGAATAAATTCTAAGTCAGCTTTGCAATGATTACATAAACCATACTTTTTAGGGTGTTAGGTTAAACTATGCTAATTAGTTTTCACGAAAAAACTGAACCAGAAATGTTCAACAGAACGAGAGAAATATCGAAAACTGATGTTTGGTGAAACTTACGAAAAACCATTAAAATAATTATATCTCGAAAACTACACAAAATCGTAGAACATACATGGGGGTGATTCGGATACTCCTCATCATAAAATATTAAAATTTTGCGGTTGAACGTCAAACGTCGCCTTTATGAAGGAGAGCATCTAGCTATAGATGCTTTCACCGGTCCGTAAGCGTTAAGCAACTAGGCTCGCGGTCAGTCCATAGATGTGTTTTGGACCACCAAACGTGCTTTGGAGGGAACGTTAAGCTCTCGGTCCCGGTTGTGGTCATTAGACAGCAGAATTTACGCCATGTCACAGGCCTACAACTGTGACACTAGGATAATCAATACGATAAGTAAAGTAAGTATGAACCGGTTCAGATGTACAACTGTGGGTAAGGAAGTCGCCACGCAACTACTTTGAGGCCTTCGTGTTTAAAATTCGATTCCCACGAGTCAGAATGTGCTAGATGTCCGCCAATAACTTTTTGTAAGTCTCCCGGGATACAAGCATTAACTTTGACCGTGGAGGCGTTTTCTTAGATGAATGAAAAACTAATATAAGAACCCTTAAAAAGCTAAAACATTATAGGAAAAAAAGTAACTGAATCAATACTACGTTTTATTTCATAAAGACTAGTAGTAATATAGTAAAATAGTGGAAAATCTAAAAATAAAAGTGTAAATTTATTTAAAGTTATTTCTACTTTATCACAAGAATTTGTTATACTACTGTAGAACATCCGTTTTCAAAACGCATAAAAATGGTCACTTAATTCGAGGACACGTGCCAATCAGCTAACGCGGTTCAATGTAGAACTAAAAGTTATGTTTATAATTCAGTTATTTTACTCTACAAGATGGACCGGTGATCTTGTGCGGGTCGCTGGAAATCACTGGATGCGGATAGCGCAAGACCGGCAATTGTGGAGATCGTTGAGGGAGGCCTTTATCCAGCAGTGGACGTCTTTCGTCTGATATGATGATGATGATTTTACTCTGAATCATTATCTTCTTTGTGGCTGACGGCAAAGAATATCACCACCCCATTTTATCCCGTAGAGGGCGTAGAAATCGACCCGAGTGAATATCTCCAGAGAACGGGCAGCAGCGTCTCTCTGTGAACTATGAACATCATTCTGGGATTGTCAACCCGTCTGCCAAGCGTGGGGATAGTGACTTATCGCTTCAAATTATGGACACAACTTCATTGTGGAAATCTTTTGGAGAGGCCTTTGTTCAACTGTGGGTGTCATTCAGTTGATATGATGGTGATGGCTTAGATATATAAACCTGCACATGATTCTTGACAATAACTTAATATAAGCTAGCTAAATATCATTACCATTATAAAATAAATCTTATTGTAATTCTATTCCTATCTAAATCTATTTAATATCTATATATGTACCTTTTTGCAGAGAGGTAGGGCACAGCGATCATTCGCTCGAAGAGCAGCCCGACTGGGGAAGTACCTCCACCTTACATAAGACATTCCTTAATAATAATATTAATCATTTAATGTTGTGTTTCTGAGTGTGAGTAAGGTCGCCAGAGCTCATCGGGGTGGGGGGAAGGGTCAGCAACACTTGTTTGCTGACTCTTAAAGGCCGGCAACACACCCGCGACCCCTTTGGTGTTGCGAGTGTCCATGGGCGGCGGTGATCACTTACCATCAGGTGACCCACTTGCTCGGGTGTCGAGCTCTGACATAAAAAAAAAACCTAGAAATAATTATAAATTAACGTCTACGTGAATAAAAACCTTTTTTATTTTATTATTTATTATTTGATAGGCACGCGTTGTGTAATCGCTTGTGTGTTATTGAACTCATCAATAATTTCCTCTTATTACCTGCCTTTTTGTGATATAAGTAGGTTGTGTACTTAAGGAGACACGTGTGTTCTTTAGCATCTGTAAATAGGTCCTCTGACCCTCAGTACATGATCAAGGGACATTATTGCTTGTTTTCCATGCAAAAAGAATGGTAATTAGTCTCCAGCTGAGCTTTCTTTCAACTATATTTACAGACACAAGTTAATTGTACATTATGTCAAGTAGATAATAATACTATCCCGGGACATTATTTACACGCGGCCATCTGATCCAAAACTAAGCAGAGCTTGTACTATGGAAACCAGATAACTGATATACTACATATACTATTTTTCTTTGTAAATACAGTACAATACTTTGTATTTGTGTCCATGAACTTGTCTGTTTGTCCTGAGTCTGGGTGCAATTATCTATATAAGTAATATAGATAATTGCACCCAAACTCAGGACAAACAGACAAGTTCATGGACACAAATATCTGTCCTGGGTGGGAATCGAACCCACGACCTCCGGCGTGAAAACCAAGCATTTGCCAACCACGCCAACAGTATCTGTTTACTTGTTACTTTTACAATCCAACTATTGTAGGTATGCCATAAAAGATAAGGAGTTTAGTTGAACTTAATTAAAATTGTCTATGCTCCGTTCAGGTACAGACGCCAGCACATCCAGCTACCCAAATCTGTCAAATTTCTTATATAGATTTTCGTTTATTACAATAGCATAAGGTTCACTTTCAATTGGGGAAGTTTGACAGATTGGGGTAGCTTGATGTGCTCGTGTACCTTACCTTGTACACTCATCCTTTTAAGTATCCTTCCTTAGTATGATGAAGGCCTTTATATAAGATCATTTCAATATTATTGTATGTTGGTCTAGCGCATCTATCTATTCAACCGCAGTTAATTCAGAAACTGTATATAACGCGATTCTGTCTACACTTATTTAAAATTTGACTGCACGTGTGGCGCAGCGGCTAAGACAGTCGCCACGCCGCTTCGTGTCGCGGGTTCGAGTCCCGCGCCAGAGAGCTATTCCTGTGACCCATAAATAGTTGTTTGACTCTGGATGTAATTTGTGTCCGTCTGTTATATGTTTCTAAAAGTGCCCGGCGACCCAGGGATTAGATTCACTAGTGCGGGCGTTTTCTATGTAAAAAACTAAATAAAAAAATATAATATAAGCGAAATACAGCTCATTTACCTACTAACTACTCTCGAAATACTCTCGAAACTACTGAAGTAGTTTATAGAAAGTCAGCTGAGACAACATTTTCCGGCTAGGATGAATCAAGGCGACCAAAGGCGTTTAAAACTTAAAGAAAAAGTTGAATGTATTGGCAATAGGAAAGTATGAAGCTTAGTATTTAGATAAACAATTTAATTAAAAATACAAGGTTAATATGTAGTTTGTCAATATAATCAAGCCGGATAGCAATATGCACCGCCCTCCCGTGCTCTAATGCCATATCGACTACTCGATGATTTAGCATTCCTTGAGAATGGTCCCTGGAGGACTGAAACATGGGTTGGGTATGGTACCGGCTTGATTATACTGACAATTAGCAGAATAAACACGAAATATTAAGTTTATATTTTGAATGTTAAGGATTTCAGACAAGTATCGCCTCATTCCATTACTTAAACAATTTAGCTGTTGTTTTATTATAATGTATTTATTTTTTAATTCTTCATTTAAAATACGATTAACAAAGTGAATTATTATTGATGACATGTAACCAATGCTTGTTTACATGACAAGCTGACCAAGTCATTCTACTAATATAAAACATTGAAAGTTTGTATGTTAAGCTATTTTATATTATAGACTCAATCAAGCATAAACGACTTACCAGATTCAGATGGAATTGGGCACACAGATTTATTACTTGGATTACACATCTACAGACATTTTATCCAGAAAAACACACAGAACAGGCAGACAGAACCATTCAGGCAATATGTAGTAAAATATAGTTGAAACTATAAATTTCGATAATTAAACCTAACCATAATCTCTTTGACAATAACTTAATACAAGCTATCTAAATATCATAGCTATTATAAAATAAATTTTATAAATGTTTTCATACAATCTGTGTACCTAAATATCTATATGTAATTGATAAATATAATGTATACTTAACTATATTACTACAAACATGTTTTGTGTTTATTTATTTTATAAAAGTGTTGGATTCCCGTAACTATATATAAAAGGCAAATGCTATGGAGGATGTAATTATTTATTTTTATGTCAACGCGGATGACGTCGCCTGCAGATGATAGTATGTCGTATTTAACGATGATGATGCAAATTTACTTGCACGTTACTTAATTCGCCGGGTTTTTACTATTTGCCCACTTAATAATTGTCAGCTTAAACAGATAAATGGATTGTCATAAATTGTTATCATTATGCACTCTTTATTTAAATTGAGTTGCATTAAAATAGAAAGATTAACATTGCAAATATGGAATGTTAGATTACATAACGATTTCAAGAAAAATGTAAATTATTTTTTTATTACCGTCATATATACAGGGTGGCCGAGGAGTTGACGTTGAAAAAATTCTATCTCGAAAACTACGCAAAATCGTAGAACATATTTATATGGGGGAATTCGGATACTCCTCATCATGAAGAATCTAAAGTTTGCGTTTGAACGTATAATTAAATAAAAAAACGTAATATAGCTTGCAGTTGTACGGCATATATATCATTTTGTAGAGTCATAGAATAGAATAGAAATACATTTAATGTTTTTAAACTTTCGCGATTTGTACACATTTTTATATACTGTGGACACGGGTCTCAATCGCGATAAAGATACTATAGGCAATGCATTATCTTAGTTACCCGACGTTTCGGCATGGGTTGAACCAGCCGTGGTGACGGGTCGACTAAGTCGAATTGCCTATATCTTTATCGCGATTGAGACCCGTGTCCACAGTATATAAGAAATACATTTATCCAACACGAACACATAAGAAAGTAGTAGGTACAAGGTATCAGCATAATAAGAACACAAAAAATAAAAACAATATAAAGAAAGTACAACAGCTCTCTATATGTTCCCTCGAAAGGTCATCATCTCAGCTACCTATCACAGGTAGCCTAGTTCCACTGCTTCCCTAGAAGCCTTAGTTAAGAGCCTATACTACCTCAAATGGCTTAGCAGAATCCTCTGATACGCCGAAAATACTGCAGCATTAATTTTGAAATAAATATATGGTAAAGTTGAGAATTAATGTTAAGTCTTATGTTTCGCGAAAACACGATTCCATAAAATTTTCTCGATAGAAAAAAATCCCAAAGTTACCTCTAAACTGAACTATAAACCGCTGGCGATCATAAAATACTTAAAATTTGATCAAGAAACTTTTTATACTAACTGAGCTAACTATAAAGCAGGTCTTATGTTATTTACTTTTCTTATTTTCGATTTTATTCGCCGTAAAATAAACTACATATAATATCAGCCATATTAGAGGTTATACCCTGCCGCGCGCCACCCGCATTCAGTCCCGCTCCGGCTTTCGTACGGGACGGCTGTGTCGCTCTGCACTCCGGACAAACGCAACAGAACGACGTAAAATAAAAATATTGAATTGCGTAAGTTTATAGTGTTTGCGTAATGGGAAATATAAAAATAAGAAGCGACGGGGAAACTAGCAAACATATGATCGAAATGAAGTAAGTATCTACCGATATATCTATTTACAGTATTAGGGTTTACAAACATGTCGGTAAATATGTAGTAGGTATGCCTACACGTTTGGAACAATGTTTGCATGTGTGGGTAGACCAGGTACTTACGGTACACACTTGTATTTTTTATAACTTTCTAAGTGCTTGGCGGCTGCAGGACGGGACGCGGTTTCGATTCCCGCTCGGAACAAGTGTTATTATATGATGGCCTACAAATAGTTGTGAAGACTTATGTTTGTAATCGCACTGTCCACGACCACGAATTCATTTTAGGGTAACTTTTATGAAAAAATAAAATTACCTAGATTGGTTTGTTTTTGTTTTGACGATATACAACAAAATATAGGTTTTATATTTTTATAACTCCAATACCTATTTCTCCGATTGCTTCTGAAAAAGACGTTGCAATTACAAACTCAAGTGTTCACAACTATTTATATGTCATAATATAATAATACAAGTTCCATTCGGTAATCGAACCCGCAACCCGTACTGTAGCCGCTAAGCGCTTAGAAAGTTATTAGATATAAATGTATATACGGTAAGTACCAACACTAGCTGCGAGGAACCAAACTATTGCTTGCTTCACACACAATCGGACGTGCCGGTCACACGTATACTTACCTGCTAACTTATGCGACTGTAGTGCTCGGTACCCATGCATGTTGTAAAATACATAAAAAACATGAACTTACTGGACGTACTGTAATAGTTTAGCTAAATAATAAATATGATGATCTTTCCAGACGACGTCGATAACGTACTACTGAAGATGATGTTGATAAAGAGAAAATTCCAGAAAATTCGTAAGTATCTGCACGGCGGCCAGTCAACAGAAATTAGCGCGGGACATATTATAGTGCTCAAATGTGTGCGCAAACACAAGAGCACTCTCATGATCCGATGGGACGCCTAGCGACACGACCGGAAAGAGGTCAGGCACAGGACCGACGGCTTTACGTGCTCTCTGAGGCACGGGGGTATAATACCGCCAACTCCCAGACTTCGGGCTGGTGCTGAGAAATTTTTCTTTTTACAGAAAGGTCCCAAAATCACATTTGGTCCGACCCGGGATTTGAACCCAGGACCTCGTTAGCTGCGGGTGAACACGCTACCGCTAGACTAACGCGTAACGGTTACTATCACGAAATTTCGAGTTCACAAACTTCATATTGTTGTACTTTTTAGGGTTCCGTATATGAATGTTGCTTTTTTTGCAGATCACCACTTGAGGACACAAACTGTGCACTGAATATACACAATGACGAAAAAACATTTTATCCGTAAGCTATTTATTAATAATACTCTTGATTTTATTAGTGACTAGCTTTTGCCCGCGACTTCGTTTGTGATCCAGGATAAAAAGTAGCCTATATACCTACCCGTTTCCAGGACATGGTCTTTTCATGTGCTAAATTTCATCTTTATTTCATTTCATCAAACTTTAGCATGACAAACAAATAAACTCACCTTGCACGTATATATCATTAGTTAGTAGAGTTAATTTTTATACTAAAAATACCTCTTTTTTTCAGATATTCACATAATCTTCCGCAATACGACACATCAGATGATGAATATAAAGATGATACTAACTGGTAATTGCTAGATTTTTTATATGACAAGTTTGTATGTGTATCATGTATGCTATTCAGTTTAGCAAGAAATAATAAAAAAAAACTGGTAATTTCAAGTACGAAGTGAGTTTTAATAATCCTTTGGAAGAGAAAAGCTGCTTTTGTGTAGAAGGACGGAGAGTTGTTGTAGAATATTTTTATAAAAGACTTCAAGATATATCCAATCATAATCAGGCATTCGGATGTACATTGAGCAACGTTCACATTATATCAGAAAAAGAAAAGGTCTACTCTCCAAATATAAATTAGCCTGCAATATGTGTAATCTAACATTTTATCTTGATTCTGAGCCGAAATCAGACCTAGATTTAAACAAACCTGCAACATCTGGTATCATATCTTCTGGAATTGGCTATTCCCAATTTATCGAATTACAAAGTCTACAATTCTACAAAGAGAGTCAAATGAGTGGTTAGAACTCCGAAGAAAACTTCTAACGGCATAATTTTTTTCCAAAGTCGTAAATAAGCGACAAAACTCACGTGTGAAAAATTTAGTAAAAGATCTTATATATCCAAAGAATCTAAGCCATGTCCCATCTCTGAAACATGGTATAGAGCATGAAGCAACAGCAACTGAGCAAATAGCATTACAATTAAACATTCAAATAAAGCCTTGTGGTCTCTTCAAAGATAAAAACTTGCCTTTTCTAGGTGCAACTCCAGATGAAATAGTAGGAGAAGACACAACCATTGAAATCAAGCGTCCCATGACAGCAATTAAATCATCTTTGGACGAAAGCTATGGAGAAGAAAAAAGTGATTTTTTGGAAAGACTAAAAACGGACTTGTCATAAATAAAAATCATCCTTGGTATATACAAGTACAAGGGCAACTTCATACGACTGATAGGCAAAAATGTATTTTCGGAATATGGTCTGGATGCGACAAAGACGTCATTGTTGAAATTATAGAGAGAGATGTCCAATATTGGGAACAAATGGAACCAAAATTAGTACATTTTATGCGATCCCAGACATGTTCGAAATATGCCTATTAGAGATTTAAGCGAATTAAATGTTATTTAATTTTGACAATGTGTTATAACTTACGGTAAAAATCATATCTATCCTACCTAGCCACCTGCATAAATACTTACCCTCTTACCTATCCTACACCCTTGCCTACCTACCTACGTACATAACTACGTACCTACCTAAGTATACTACGTACATACCTACCTCCAATAGATAACACGAAAACGCATTACATTTTTCACATACATGTATAGCTACATAACCAACTATCCTACCTATCTACCTATCTAATATTCATAGTACAAACCATGCCTTGAGAATCACCAAACAACAAAAAAAACTAATATGTTGCAGTCCTCCGGAAGTTATGCGTAGTCATACATTTCGGTGATTTTTTTTTAAATTTGTATAATGGCAAAGCGTTTTAATACCACGCCAATGTACCCACAGAACCCTGAATGCAATAGTGACTCGCACTTGATTAGTTTTTTGTGACAGTAGAATTTATGCAGTGGCTCAGAATCGGTTAAAAATCTTATAGGTACATATAGTAATACTTGCATTTAGACCAACTACTTTCATAATTACATACATAATGGCTGTCACAAATACATACATGGAGAAAACTACATAACTCTAAACTAGGGTTGTAACGGAGGCCTCTTAGCGGAGGCGGAGGCGGATGCGAAGGTGACGGATTTCACCTCCGCGGATGCGGAGGTTAACGGATGCGAATGCGAAGGTGTAAGTAGATGTGAAAAAATAGTATTTTATGAGTAATATCAATATGTTTATTAATCTCTATAAATGAAGAATGAGCTGAAAGGGGGGCAATTTCAATTTGATTTCTTGGAGAAGGAGGGACTCTTTATGATGAACTCCTTGTTCAAGAAGCTGGATAACCGCAAATGGACCTGGGTAAGCCCGGATGGTAAAACAAAAAACGAGATAGACTTTATCTTGTCGACGAGTAGACAGGTGTTCAATGACGTCTCAGTGATCAATACGGTTAAAACCGGGAGCGATCACAGACTGGTGATAGGCTCATTGAACCAAAATGTCAAGCTCCAGAGGTCCCGACTGATAAAGTCTACGCTCCGACCTTTACCCATCCACATCCATAACTCCGAACCCTTTCAGCTCGAACTGCAAAACCGTTTGGAATGCCTAGCAGATTGCGAGAAAGTGGACTCATACCACGACAGGCTCGTAGAAGCTGTCGATACGGCTGGGTCTTTAAAGCCCGCCGTACAAACAGAACCAAAAAGATCTCTGACTAAACCGTGCAGCTAAAGGAAGAAAGACGGAAAATGGTTTTGACATCCTTTGATGATGCTACCAGATACCGGCAGCTCAACAGACAGATTTCAAAGTCTTTGACTCGCGACTCGCGCCCAATTAATACAAAATGTATTAAGAAGCCATCGAGTGGAACAAAGGCTCTAAAGTGTTAGCAAGAGATTTGTCTGTTGGACAGAGCCAACTGACGAAGCTGAAGACTGAGGATGGCAGAATCGTCACGTCTAGACCTGAGTTGCTGGGAGAGATCGAGAGGTTCTATGTACAGCTGTATACGAGAACCCAGTCACCTGTCGATAGTTGTGCCTCAAATCCCAGAGCACGACTAACACTACACTTCACCGAAGACATCCCGGACGTCAGCATGTGCCAGATAAGAATCCCTCTCAAACAGCTTAAGAACAACATGACGCCTGGTGATTATGGAGTTACAGCAGAGCTTCTAGCTCTTCTACGAGCCCTGCAGAAGTTATTGAACTCCGTCATACTAGAAGGTCAAACGCCACAAGTATGGCAAGAGGAGTGGCGGTACTCTTCTTCAAAAAAGGCGAAAAAACCCTCTTGAAGAATTACAGACCCATCACAATGCTGAGCCATGTTTACAAGTGGTTTTCGAGAGTCATTACGAATCGTCTCGCACGCAGGTTTGACGACTTCCAGCCTCCCGAACAAGCCGGATTCTATAAAGGCTTTAGTACCATAGACCACATAAATAAGACCGAAGAGTATAACCAGCCATTATGCTTGGTGTTTGTGGACTATGAAAAAGTCTCTGTTTCGATCAAAACCTGGGCCGTACTGAGGTCTCTCCAAAAATGTCAAATCGACTACCGGTATATCGAGGTGTTAAAGTGTTTACATGAAAACGCCACTATGTCAGTGCGACTCCCGGACCAGAACTTGGAACCTATCCACTTGCAGCGAGGTGTGAGACAAGGAGATTTCATATCTCCGAAACTGTTCACCGCTGTATTGGAAGATGTCTTCAAGCTTTTGGACTGGGAAGGCTTTGACATCAATGTCAATGACGAGTACATCATCCACCTTCGATTTTCCGACAATATAGTAGTCATGGCTGAGACCCTAGAAGACTTCGGTACAATTCTCAATGGCCTCAGGATAGTCTCTCAACAAGTGGGTCTGAAAATTAACATGGATAAGGCGAAAATGATGTCGAACATCCATGTTGCACCCACTCTACTTAAGGTTGGAGACTGCACTCGAAGTTGTAGAGAACTATATTATTCACCTAGGACAGATCATCCAACTAGGTAGGTCCAACATCGAAAAGGAGGTCAATCATAGAATCCAACTCGGCTGGGCAGCATTCGGGAAGCTACTTAATATCTTCTCGACCTAAATACCGCAGTGTCTCAAGTCGAAAGTCTTCAACCAGTGTGTGTTTGCCAGTGATGACTAACGGAACAGAGACGTCATCGCTCACTATGAGTCTTATCAGGCGGCACAAGGTTACCGAAAGAGCAATGGAAAGGGCTATGCTTGGAGTTTCCCTGCGAGATCAAATCAGAAATGCTGAGGTCCGCACGCGAACTAAAGTAACCAACTTAACCCGATTGCCAAGCTGAAGTGGCAGTGGGCAGGGCACATAGCTCGTAGAGCCGACGCGACGGTCGCTGGGACAGAAAGGTTCTCGAGTGGCGAACACGAGCCGGTTGATCGTGTGCGGTTTGCTGGAAGTCGCTGGATGCCGATAGCGTAAAACCGGCAATCGTGGATATCTTTGGGGGAGGCTTTTGTCCAGCAGTGGGCGTCATTCGGCTGATATGATGATGATGACAAAGGCGGAATTGATCCCAAAGGCATTCTCTGCCAGTCGACCTTTGGGTGATGCAGAGATATATGATTATGCCGTAAATAAACCTCCGTTATAACTCCGCAAAAAAACTGCGGAGGCGGAGGCGGAGGCGAAGGGACGATTTCATGCGGAACTTCCGCAGTAACGGAAGCGGAGGCGAAGATCCGTTACAACCCTACTCTAAACTTACTACAAAATCAATGGACGGAACCCTCACCGTAATGTTGCAGGTTCGTCTATTATTTTGTAGCAACCAGTAGCAACAATAAGTTGATCTCGCATTGTATAGGCTTTCCGTACAATGAGAGGTCAGTTTATTCTGGACAGTTTAGCTTGATAAGGAACTGTCAGTAGGCATGCCAGCACATCCAGCTACACAAATCTGTCAAATTTCTTTTATAGATTTTCAACTTTATCACTTAAGCATAAGGTTCACTTTCAATTGGGGAAATTGGACAGATTGGGGTAGCTTGATGTGCTAGCGTCTGTACATTGAAATTCCTCGCGTTGGAATTTAAGTGATATAAATTTTATCTTATTTTAATAGTGACAAATTAATATTATTATTGATAATTGTATTACCTACTTTAGAAGTTGTCCGATAAATAAAATAGGTAGTTTATTCTAACAAAATTGCAACGACGCGGCGACGTCGCGGCGTGCCCGCGTGACCGCGAGCTGCAGTGTGCGAGCGAGACAAAGAGTTAGGCGGCACGGTGAAGTGGGGGCGAAATTGGAATTTGAACTGAGGTTGTATAGGCTCATAACCTCAGACAACACATTGCACCTAATGGTACACACGGCTACACATCAACCTACACGTTTCTAGTATAAGCTGATCTCGCGTCGTATTGGATTTCCATACAATGAGAAGTCAGCCTATATTGGAAATGTATAGCTTGATGTGTAGCCGTGTGTACCTTAGATATGAGGCAGCAGTCATGAGATTAAATAAAGCTGGACTGTGCAAACAGAACAATACGTAAAGAGGAAAGATGGACCTAAAGGCCGAGACGCTCCTACTAACGGCGACCACATGTAATATTATCAGAAAACCTTATGAATTTGATAAAAATTACATCGTTCAATTTCAAAAAGGCGCAAAATGCAATCCTGGCATGCATGTATGCCAGGATTGCATTGCAAATAAGGTCACGTACAATGGTTTTCTTAAAATTTTAATTGTGACTAACTATATCGGGTTGAAAGCAATTTGTGTCAACCAGTATTGAAACACGGTAAACATATACAAATTATAGATGGTTAAACAAAAATTAAGTTATTGCGTTTGCAAAGCTAAATTTGACGTTAAAAATCTATTTTAATTGAGTAAAAAAAAAAAACAATAAAAAAGGTTTTTATTCACGTAGACTTTAAAAAAGCGCTTGTAAATAGTCAGAACATGTTTGTAGTAATATAGTTGTATACATTAGATATTATTTCTAGTAACATAGATATTTAGGTACATCTTGTATGAAAACAATAGTAATATTAATTAGAGTAAAGATTAATTAATAGAATAGATAGACATACGGGCCAAGTTTAGTACAGACCACATTCGAGATAGTCAAAGAGTTAAGTGCATAGTTCCAAAAGCAGTTCATTTAATCATATCATTAGAAAATAAGAAAAAAAAATATTTCAAAGATAAAATGTTTTGGCAAGTTTTGGCTATATGGCTGACTGCAATGAATATCACCACCTCATCTCATCTCGTGGGGGACGTGGAAATCGTCCCGAGGAAATATCTACCAAAGAACGGACAGCCACGAATTTCTACGTATTATAACCACACTGCTATCGCCAATCCATCTACTGACCCTTTGACTGCACGTCTGGCGCAGCGGCTAAGACTGTCGCCTCGCCGCTTCGTGTCGCGGGTTCGAGTCCCGCGCTGGACCACTATTGGTGTGACCCATAAATAGTTGTTCTGAGTCTGGATGTTATTTGTGTCTGTCTATTATATGTTTGTAAAGTACCCCCCGACACAGGGATAGATTCCCTAATGCCAGTGTTGGCTTTTAAAACAATGTTGTCTTTTTAAAACAATACCAAGCGCCGCGATATTGCTATATCCCTCCAAACGAACGCCACCATTCCATTGTGGAGATCTTTTGGTGAGGCCTTTAACGGTAGTGGACGTCTGTGAACTGACGGGATGAACTTGGCTAGTTTAACTAGGTATGCCAAGAGTTTGAAGTTAAACCGCAACAAGCAGAAGAACTTACTGATAGTGTATTTCCTTCAAATCCCTAAAATAACCCGCTTTCGTATATGATATAATATGATTGGTGGCGCTGTATATGGAACATATTCAACGCTGTCATCGTGCCAGGGACACAGGATAGGCCTGTTCGCTTTGACCCAGTTTCACAATGCATGTACGTAAAATATAGTACGCAATATATAAATAAACGCTATATTATGCACCCACGATAGCAACGTGAACAATACATGTAGGTTATCTTGTAGACATTTCAGTCGGTATGTGTGGCGTTCTCAATTATAACAGCCGAGACACCCCACTATCTTTGTGATTCGCCTTATGCCAAGTTTACACTCGTCAAGTAAACAAATAATAAACAAAGTGAATAAACACAGTACAGACTATAAGATGATACTCTTGCAGTGTTATCCTACTTAATATTATAAATGCGAGAAGTTCGTGAGTATGTATATTTGTTACTCTTTCACTCAAAAACTACGGAACGGATTCTGATGAAACTTTGAAATAGAACTTATATATCCGAATAACACGTAGGGTATAATTTATTAAGTTTAACGCGGGTGAAAAATTAAAGCTAGTAACATGTATTTAGCAGTGAAGCCTCAGCTCTCTACTGCTTTCAGCCGATGAATTCATGGAACAATTTCATCACGTTTATGTGTATGGATAAAAACCTATAAGAAATGTAGTGCATTGGAGTTACGAATATGCGCATTAGTTAAAGTAGTCTTGCTTGTAACATGGCACCCACGCCTTCATATCCCGTTCATTTGATACCAGCACAGACCAACTATTTGTCTAATACCTCTAATTGCTCAGGGTTTTTGGGGTGCTGTGGGCCAATTATTATTAATTATTTTTATGCGTGGAGACCTATTAATGGCTCTCTGACACGTATAAGATATAAAGCAAAATGTCGCTGAAAGCTGTTGGTCTTCCTAAGAAAAATAAATAAATAAAATAAATTACGTAGTAGTTTTACTTAGCTAGCCGGCTGTATCCCCTCGCCGCTATCTTCCGGTGAAGTAGTCTAAGCTTAATATAAAGGTCAGATTACAAAAGAAATATTTGTTTAGTCTGTGAATTATAGGTATGTTGCTTAAGTCCTCCAATATTTACATAAAATATTTAATAATATGAATGTAGAAATAAACGATATACGGCGTCCGTAGAAATTGAGATATTTCGATACTTAAACTAGGCATACGCGTTTAAGTATCTAAATGTCTCAATTTCTACGGACGCCGTATATCGTTTATTTGTATATTCATATTATTTAAATCTTATCCTCTCTGTCACTCCTCGAAAATGTGGTAGTAAATTTGTGGAGCCCATCTTTATAAATATTTTCATGTAGCACATTTTTAAGTAAGATAAATATATTTACTTACTCAATCTAATAATTTTGGACGAGCAATGAGTGTATGTCTATATAAATTTAGTTAGATACTTAGGAAATCTTAGAAACGATTTTAGAATTGTTTCTAAGATTCAGAATTTCATCCAAATCATTAGCATTTGAATGACATTTTGTATACAGATTTTTTTTACAGTTACAGCTTTATAGTATTTTATTTCTAGTAAAAACTCAAATTCATAAAAAAAATATTGTGAACGAACCTTAACCCACCCAGGTATTATTAGTATAGAATAGCACCCGTAAATTACTTAAAAAATTACGGAGGATTTATTTTAGTTTTGGATAGGATATATATATTATGTATAGGAGGTAAGTAATATGAGGATAATATTTTTTGGAGTTGTGTGGCCACATAAAAATATTTGGTTCAGTCAGTCGCTTCGTACTTCGACAATGTGAATTGGGGCATAGATTACCTTGAATCCCATTCAAAACTTCAGTGTAGTCATATCAGTGACAGGCGTATTGTTTGATTGTACTCTTTGATAACTTGAAAATGTAGGGTCCTATTATGTAACATAGGTAGTGTAGCACTGGCGGTGACAGTCAGCTTTCAGTAAATCCTAATATCCACAACAAGTTAAAAGTAAGAGTTAGAAGTAAGTGATGCTATACACAAACCGACATATCGTAATATGTCGGTTTGTGTATAGCATCACAAGAGTTTCTAATCTCGACTTGCTCTAGGTAAGTGGTCTTGCGGATCGTTTAAGACATGCCTGGGGTGACATGACGAAACCTTACATGAGGGTTGAGACGGGGTGTAGGGTTGTGTGTGGCTCGCAGACCGAGGAGGCGTTGGGTCGGCGGTGGCAGCAGCCGCTAGCCCAACTCCCTTCGGGGCTGCGGTGGATGTATGAGAAGTGTCCTCTACTGCTGCTACGTGCAAGCAGCTCCGGGAAGACAGCGAACTGTTTGTGGCACAGTCACTGTGAGAAGACGGCAACACAGTGTCCACCCAGGGTGCGTGTCCCGACCATCTGGAACATGGCGCAAAAGGGGGGCAACGGAGCAGCATACCCGCGTTCCCGGGGCTTCCCTCATCAGGCGCCAAAAGAAGTCCACGGCAGGTTAAGTTTAGTCGTTGGGAGTCCGAAATACCCACCCGCAGACACTTTTTGCGGGTGCAATGCGCAGGCATTTTACTGCTATTGTGTTTGCACGTTTTGCAGAACAAAATTAATATGCGTTGATATGTATATAAAGACTTGGATACTGTAATCACATTTATTATTTAACAACTTATAATACAATCGAACTACAGGGTACAGACCTCTCTTAAATTACATCGACACACAACCATCCTCAACCACCAACACACCAAGCCAGGAATGGCACAGAGTCATCATCATCATCATCATATCAGCCGAAAGACGTCCACTGCTGGACAAAGGCCTCCCCCAAGGATCTCCACAATAGCCGGTCCTGCGCTGCCCGCATCCAGCGGCTTCCCGCGACCCGCACAAGATCGTCGGTCCACCGTGTAGGAGGCCTGCCCACGCTGCGTCTTCCGGTTCGTGGTCGCCACTCGAGAACCTTGGCACAGAGTATATAATTAAAATACACCACACCTGCCTTATAAAAACGGTAATAGAGTTTAATCTACCCAGCAAAATAAAACTGAACAATAAATTAAGCAATACGTGCCAGGGATCACCCACCTTTGGGTTTTAACTTCCAGTGTAAACTACTCCCTTAGTATCCGAATGGGGTAGATGCATAGGAGAGTTGATTTTGTGGTACAATTTATCCAACTGATGCTCTACGTTAATATGCGAAGACAGAAGAGAAGGTTGGGCGCTCGTATATGTGCATATTCCGTAGAATGCGCATGTTGTTGTATCTTAGAAGTAATATAGGTAATTACATTAATATAATAGGGGTGCATTTATTATATTAACTTTTAGATTACCTCGAAGCGTTAATCTAAAAGTATTAGTTAGTTACAGATTTTTACTCTCCATGGGTAGGCAAATATCTTGACATATTGTTTACAAGCTGTGCAAGCGACTTCATCCGCGTGGAATAGTGCCTTTGGGTAGCATTCGAAAATCAATATTTGCATGCGTGTGGCACAGTCGTCTGCCTATTCGGGTAAGCACATTTAGGCATATTTCCCCACCTGAACCGCGCCATATCACGCCGGGCTGTAATTTTACACCCTTGAGGGTAACACTTTTACAAACTTTAAATGTGTATATATCAAATCAACAGCTTGAAAAATAAATTTCCAGCTTCTAGCTCAAAAAATGACGTTACTTCCATACAAGTTTTCTTTCCCCCTTCAACCCCTTACAACTCTTTCTTCGCATTAAAAAGCAGCATTATGTCCTTTCTTTCTCTCTCAAGAGTATCTGTGTTTTTAGGGTTCCGTAGCCAAATGGCAAAAAACGGAACCCTTATAGATTCGTCATGTCTGTCTGTCTGTCTGTCCGTCCGTATGTCACAGCCACTTTTTTCCGAAACTATAAGAGCTATACAGTTGAAACTTGGTAAGTAGATGTATTCTGTGAACCGCATTAAGATTTTTACACAAAAATAAAAAAAGAACAATAATTTTGGCGGTTCCCCATACATAGAACAAAACTCGAAAAAAAAATTCATCGTATCCAACATGTGGGGTATCTATGGATAGGTCTTCAAAAATTATATTGAGGTTCCTAATATCATTTTTGCTAAACTGAATAGTTTGCGCGAAAGACACTTCCAAAGTGGTAAAATGAGTGTCCCCCCCCCCCCCCCTGTAACTTCCAAAATAAGAGAATGATAAAACAAAAAAAAATATATGATGTACATTACTATAAAAACTAACAACGAAAACGAACGTTGGTTTGGACGAGATCTAGTAAGTAGTTTTTTTAATACGTCATAAATCGTAAACCACAAATTACCTTTCATTTAATCAACTGAATTACTTGCTGGTACGGAACCCTTCATGTGCGAGTCCGACTCGCACTTGGCCGGTGTGATGGCTATGGTGATTTGCCTGATGGTAAATGATGACCGCCGCCCATGGACACTCGCAACGTCAAAGGAGTCGCGGGTGCGTTGCCGGCCTTTAAGAGTCAGCAAACAACAGTGTTGCTGACCCTTCCCCCCACCCTGATGAGCTCTGGCGTCCTTACTCACAGGCAGAAACACAACATTAAAATTATTATGTTATTATTAAGGAATGTCTTCTGTAAGGTGGAGGTACTTCCCCAGCCGGGCTGCTATTTGAGCGAATGAACGCTGTGCCCTACCTCTCCTAAATATCATGTAAATCGGTTCAGTAAATTTGGCGTGAAAACGTGACGGACAGACAGAGTGATTTTTTTATTGGCTAATCGATTTTCGTCGTTATACTTAGTAATGTATGTAAATCCATCATGAACAATAATTTAGTTGCGTAGGTTACTGTCACATGTCAACAAACTATCCAAACTAATTTAGACAAAGTTATTATGTTAATAGGTAGACTTGTGTAATCTACTATGTATCATATTGCTAGACAATTAAAACGACACAACACTAGGTCAAATCGAACTATTAAGCGAATACTAATAGTAGCCCTATTTCGGTCAAATTACGCCGGACATATTATAGTGAAGCAATGTGCACTCTCTGGTCCTTTACTCTTATAATGCGATGAGACGCCTATCCGACGCAATCGAAGAAAGATCAGCTGAAAGATCGACAATTTATGAAATAATGAAATTTATTCAGCACTTGGGGTAGAGAATGCACACCATTTGCGCCCGCGTCTTTGACGACTCTGTACATTTTCGGAGACCACATGATGTCGAATTTTAAGTCATTAAATAAATTATTGAATTCTCCCTTTGCTTCTCTTCCTTTCCATAGATTATCAACCCAAAATCTTCTTTCTCTATTATTAGCCTGTGCATCTTCTTCATCTGTAATAATCGATACCAACACCAAATCCCAATCTACCATATTAAAACTGAGGCACATCAACACTCCATCAAACCCAATTGAATACTAAAAGTGTATCGGGCAGAAGGAGTCGCCGAGACGCACTTTGTCTCCACGGCACGCTGTGTCATGCCGTGGCAAGGCGCTGGAATGCCGCGGTATCTAAGCGGCTAGTGTGCGCTGACTCACGGCAAAATCCCTTATCATGCCGTCCCGGTCTGTGTAGGCCTTAATGGCGCTGCTGCCCGTCTACCTGGTGTATCCCACACCAGGTAGACGGGCAGCAGCGCCACCTGTATACTAGCTACCACCTAACTGCGGTCGCCAACTCGCATACAAAGCGCGGTATCTACGGCAAGCCGGTGACCACAAATGGTAACGTTATAGAACCCTTTGGAGGAGACCTATGTCCAGCTGTGGACGAGATTAGGCTGATGACGATGATAATGTACAGATGACGAAAAATCCATTATACAATGGAAGTGTAATCCCTGTTTTTATTAAGAACTTACAGAGGTCCAAATTGGTTGATCTGAATTGTCAATTAGATCACAACAATCATTTAAAAAAAAGTGTCGATAACCAACTAGCGAGATTGTAAGCGGAAACAACGTTCCGTCTAGGTAACGATTTTACAAACAAATGTGATAAAAATACTTTTTACTGTTATTGTCATGGTTTCTGAGATCTGAGAATGGACCAAATATAATTTATTCATGCAACATTCGTTCAGGAAAAGTCCTAGTGTTATAAACTGTTGATTCTATCTGCATGTTTATTTGTATATATTATATACTAGCTATACTTTAACACATATTTTGTCTCTCTGACATTTTGCATTCACATGAACCTTACATAATTCCATACAAACTTTCATCTCCTAGTTCCTACTGTTATTTTGCACCCTTGAAGGTAAAACTTTAAAACAGACTTTGAATGTCATATTTATTTATATCGAATCAACAGCCAAAAAATAAGTTTCAAGCTTCTTGCTCTAAACATGACGATACTTCCATACAGTTTTTCATCCTCCCTTTTCAACCCCTTACAACCCTTTCCCAAGCCCTAAACTATCTGTGTACCAAATTTCATTTAAATCGGTACAGTAGTTCAGGCGTGAAAGTGCAACAAACAGACATAGTTGCTTTCGCATTTATAATATTAGTAAGGAAGTAAGGATGATGTTAAAGACATCATGTTATGTTGATGACATCCCATTATGCCGTACAGTCGCTTTGCTTCCTCTTTCATCATATGAACGGCTAAACTGTGGAACACCGTCCCAAACGACGTGTTTCCAGACTCATATAACATGTGTTTATTCAAGGTGAGAGTGAACAGGAATCGCGGTCTACCTTCAACCACATCATCACTTACCATCAGGTGAGATCGTGGTCAAGCACAAGCCAATTTTGCATAAAAAAGGATATGCAAAACGGATAATTGACCGTCCACTTTTATCCAAATGCTAATGTAATTAGAATGGTAGTTATCTCCGTTCCATAATTAGTCACACCGCTAAAAGTAACAGCACCTTTTCGACTTTGAATTCGATTGTTTTGACGCTTATGTTGTCATTGTGTCTATAAATAGTCATCGTTGACGTAAACAAAGACACGATTTTCGATGCGCATTAATTATTAATTGACTTCACGCCGACCTATAGACAGAATGCAGTCATACGATGTTGGTAGGTTGGTCAACGTGTTGCGTTGATATGGCGGCAACGGTATATAGTACAACAAAGTTAAGTATTCCAACAGAGGGAATGCCGAAAGTGGACACACATGCTACTTTTGAAAATAGCTTCCGCCTATCAATTGACTGCACGTGTGGCGCAGCGGCTAAGACAGTCACCTTGCCGCTTCGTATCGTGGGTTCGAGTCCCGCGCGGGACAACTATTTGTGTGAACCATAAATAGTTGTTCTGAGTCTGGATGTAATGTGTGCCTGTCTATTATATGTTTGTAAAGTACTCCGCGACACAGGGATTAGATACCTAGTGCGGGCGTTGTCTTTGTAAAAATATATTTAAAAAGTATAAAATTTTTAAACATATCACAAATATAACCATGACATCCCATGCACACATGCTCAACAGCTAACGCATTTTGGTGAACTTGTTTTCTTAAGGTATTTAACACAAATGGGATTTAATTTTAGGAAAGAGGAAATGGGGTCACTAATACCAGTAATTTATACATATTAATTTCATAAACGACAATATAGTTTTGAGGTTAATTTCATAAAATAAAGCCTATACGAATTATCTATATAAGTATGTATTTACAAAAGAAAAGTATCTGGTTTCCATAGTATAAGCTCTGCTTAGTTTGGGATCAGATAGTCGTGTGTAAATAATGTCCCAGGATATTATTATTATAGCATGTATTGCAACAGGTTACTAAATAAACATTGAAAGAGAGTGTAACCTATAGTTTGTTCGCTGCTTTCTCTCTGTGTGTGTTTATCGATGTGGTGGCGGCGCGTAGACAGTGCTGAGTCACGGCGCTGTCTGGTACTGCCGACACTCCGCGAACTAGACGCGCGCCCTCGCGACCGGCGACCTTGTCTCGACACGGATTTATTGATGCGTCACGACGAGACGTCTCGCACGATTCACGATTCACTTTATATAAACATTCGAGTTAGAGTACAAGTCATGAAGGAAATCCCGCCGTAATGTGCGAATATTTAACTTAAACGATTGGGAATTGACGTAAGTAGGCCGCTGCGATCTAAAAACAAAGTTAAGTGTTATGCACCCGTTACATGTGCGTTACAAGTGATTGCTGAGGTAAAGTAACTAGGCTCGTGGTCAGTCCATAGATGGGTGACCGCCAATGTGGTTTATCATCTACGTCCACGTCATTAAGCAATAGTCGTTAAGTCATGTCAGAGGCTAATGGGCGGCTTGAACAACTGACACTAGGGTAACCACTGCCCATACGATAAGTAAGTAAGAACTAAGTACCTAGCTAGAGCATAGGCGCTAGCCTGTTGGTAAAAATTCTAATGCATACCATAGGTTTTCTTCCCATCAGATTTACCTAAGCAATTTGTCGTCTGAAAGAAATCACTGTACAATAAGGCCGCCGACAATTCAGTCAAACAATAAAGTATTTATGAGTAAACTTTATATTATATAATGGGCAATAAAGTGTACAGTAACGGTCTATAAACGCTGTACAGGGTTTAAAATATTAAGATTGATTGAACATAGACAATCTTACTTACTTATCGTATGGGAAGTGGATACCCTAATGTCAGAGTTGTTCAAGCCGCCTCGTAGGCTTCCCACTTGGCTTAACCACTGTTGTCTAACGACTACAACCGGGACCGACAGCTTAACGTGCGGGAGACGCTCAGAAATTAAGCCACTTTGGATTGATTGGGAGCCTAGATGCTTAACCTCACCGATCGCTTACGGACCGGTGAGAGCATCTAGCTCTGAGCGCCTCACAATAGACCATTGAGGTAATGTAAAAGGAGTAGATCTAAATGTACTCGTTTAATTAAACCATTCTCGTAGGTATAATATATTGTATGTTCTAGAGTAATCTGATTGAATGGTAAGTACTTGGTCCAAGTAGGCTAAGGGCAAAATAATAGTAGCCGAAAGGCGTCTTCTATTGGACAAAGACTAAAAAGGTATGTTAACATAAATTAACAGATTATCGAAACCTTAAACAAAAGCAATTAAATTAGGTAAGATGAAAGTAAAACATCAGACAAAAATTAAGGCAAAAAAACTGGCATTCGAGTATTCTAGCTGCCATGATTATGGAAGTGCTCAATTTAATCGGAGCTAAGCTAACGAGTTAACTAAAACCGCGTATGGTTTAAGAAGGCAACAGTGCTTTCTATACACAATTTTCAACAAAATACAGCTGTATTTATGGCTAGCATAGCATGAAACATTAGTATGAAGAATTGTCAAACTGAAGTGGCAGTTAGCAGGGCACATAGCTCGTAGAACGGACGGTCGCTGCGGCAAAAATGTTCTCGAGTGGCGAACACGAACCGGAAGACGCAGCGTGGGCAGATCCCCTACAAGGTAGACCGACGATCTTGCAAGGATCGCGGGAAACCGCTGGATGATCGTTCATGAGATGCCCAGCTCATGAACGACCATTGTGGAGATACTTGGGAGAGAAACTGATTTTGTTATAACTATTTATGGGTCACACAAATCGTTGTTCAGCGCGGGAATCGAACTCGGGACATGAAGCAGCGAGGCGACTTTCTTAACCGCTGCGCCATGCTACGATCCTACTATGTATTATATATGATGTTTCCAATAAAACGGAGGGAATAGAATTCCAAGGGTGAAAGGCATTGGATAATTTCCATATGTTCGTTAAATTAGTTTCAGGTCCTAATCACCCCTACGGTTCTATTCACCCCGTTTTAGAGTACCTACTCTAAAACGGGGTGAACACACACACATAGATCAAATGGTTGGACGCTTTTACACCTCTAAGTACCTACTTAGAGGTGTAAAAGCGTCCAACCATTTGATCTAGTATGAATATAGGTAGAATAGAAATTATATATGTTATCTTTTTTTGTATCATATACCTTTAACTCTTAAAGAATGCATTATAAACGAAAAAAAATTTTTATCGATTACCCGTACATTTAGATTTCCGTTTTTTATATTTAATAACGGAATTTCGTATATGGGCAACGTTTAAAATTATATTAAATTGCTTCATCTAGGTACTAGTACTTAAATATCTAAAACAGCATTGAAAATCTATTCAGAATTCATTCTTATTACAACAGCGATAAGACTCAATTTTGTTCTAACTTATAATGGTCGGTTGATCTCTAAAGAATCGAGGCCTGACTATGACGGAAAGGTATTATTAATACGTTGACAATACGCGGCGCATTTTGAAAGATAATTGATATAATTATTGAAATTGTCTAGCTGAAATTGGACGTAGTTGTTTGGTCTACAATAAAATTATGCTGTGATTACAAAACAATTTACTGAGCAATTTTATTGTCATACTTATTTCTGTTTTTTCCAATAAACGTGTCTGCAGTCTGACTTCCTATCACATAACAATAATAATATTAAGGTTATACACGCAACTGCCTTTCGCCTACGGCTTATAATCTCAATGGGGACACACCATAACATGTGAGCCAAATGACGTCCACTGCTGGATAAAGACCTCCCCAAAAAGGGAATCATACTAATATTATAAAGGCGAAAAGTTTGTGAGTGTGTGAGTGTGTATGTTTGTTACTTCTTCACGTCGAAACGGCTGGGGTGATTTTAATAAAAGTTGGTATGGAGATAGCTGACACCCTAAATTAATACATTGGTTGTAATTTATAAAACTTTTTAGGTTATAATTTATAAATTTGGACCCGGTGGTAGCATTAAAGCGCGACCGTCGTTATTAACACAAGGTCCGTCATAATAATAATACCTTAATATAGACAGAACCATTGACAATATGTAGTAAAAATATTAGACTTCGACTAGATAATTCAACTTAAACATAATCTTTTGACAGTAACTTGATACGAACTAGCTAAATATCATTGCTATTATAAAACAAATTATATAAAGGTTTTCATACAATCAATACAATGTGTACCTAAATATCTATGTTACTAGAAATAATAATGTATACAACTATATTACTACAAACATGTTCCGACTATTTACAAGCGCTTTTTTAAAGTCTACGTGAATAAAAACCTTTTTTATTTTATTTTATTTATTTGAAGTTTAACGCGGGTAAACCGTGGGGCACAGCTAGTATGCCATAATCGCGACACTTGGCAGACGAGTTGGCGATCTCAGTATGATGGTCATAGTACACAGAGAGACGCTGTTGCTCTTACTGTGATAGATATTTCCTCGTGATAACTTCTACGCTCCCCACGGGATGAGATGGGGTAGCGTATTCTATGCCGTCAGATACACATCTTCTATACAAATAAATAAAATTGGAGTGTCTGTTTGTAATATTGAAATAACCGTTTTTTTCTACATAAATATGAATACGGTACCTACACCAAAAAATTTTTTTTACAATTTTTGTTTGTCTGTCTGTTTGTTTGTTCCGGCTAATCTCTGAAATAGCTGGACCGATTTTGACGGGACTTTTATTGGCAGTTAGCTGATGTAATAAGGAGTAACTTAGGCTACTTTTATTTTAGAAAAAATCATTCTTTTAGAAATAAACAAAAAAATCAAAATAAACTAATTAACACGCGAACGAAGTCACGGGCACAGCTAGTCAGTAATAATGACGAGACAAGCCATCTGCAAGGGACATATTATAGTTTTAAAGTGTGTCATATAAAAATTTTGCCTGCCTCGTTGGGGTATTCAACTGCAGATAATGAGGTCCTGGGTTCAAATCCCAGGCCACGCCTGAAAATATGATATAGGGTCTGAAAGTTCGGCGGCAGTGTGAGAAGTGTCCTCCACTGCCGCCACGTACAAGCAGCTCCGGGAAGACAGCGATCTGTTTGTGGCACAGTCGCTGTGCCGGACTGGACAGGAGTCGGCAATAGGGGAGGGCAATCTCGAGCCCTCCCAGGGTATGTGTCCCGACCATGGCGGGACATGGCGGTAAAGGGGGACATCGGAGCAGCATACCCGCGTTCCCAGGGCTCCTCCCGTTAGGCGCCAAGAGAAGTCCACGGCGGGTTAGATTTAGTCGGTGCGAGTCCGACATACCCACCCTCAGACACTTTTCGCGGGTGGCATGCGTAGGCATTCCCCCTACCTTATCAAAAAAAAGGGGCTGAAAGTTGGCGTAGTTACCCCATACATAAAGCATATAATATCTATATATGTATGTATTTACAACAGAAATTACGTGTAGTATATCAATTAGGTACCTGATTTCCATAGTACAAGCTTTGCTTAGTTTAGGATCAGATGCCCGTGTGAGAATAATGTACCAGGTTAAAAAAAGAGTAATAAAAAGCAGCAGAGTAATAAAATGTCAGCTACCTGTACAAGCGAATCAAGAGAGAGATGGAATAGAAATTGCACCAGTGATTGCGCACACGCGAATGAATAATCTCCAAATGAAATAGTTAATTTTAAAAATCTGATGATTAGGATGCCTGAAAACTCAACTGGCGTTAAGAGGCCTATTACATTTCGATAGTGGTTTTTACGATATATGGCCAGTTTTGGCCTTCATATTCTCAGTATCTGATTAAGTTCGACGACTTTAACCTATTTAGTATTGGAGAATAGCTATTATTATAGTTTATAGTAGCCTCACTTTTCACATTTTTGTATTACTTATTTATATACAGCCAAAATTCCGAAGCACGCTTTTCATTAAATTTGCAACGGCATGATGTCGAGCTCGATGTTTGTTCTACTGGACATGAACAAATTAATTTAAAAATATTTAATAAAATCTCTTAAATAGTAGTATAGTTCAAAGTGACCTCAAAATTTTTAAATGTGAAAGGAATATCTCTAACACAATTGCATTAAAAACCATAGAAACACTAAAAACGTAAATAATTATTTGGATATTTCTCCTTAATGCGTTAATATTATTACGTAAAATTTACATCACAATAAACGTTGGGGCATAAGGAATCGATATATCATATTTTGTTAAATATAAAATAAAAACAAAAGCTAAAATAAACATAATTACTGGTAAAATTGCTACATAATGCGATGCGTCTCTTGAACGCATTAATCAAATCAATCAGAGACTCTCGCAACACTGCACAACCGACATTTCGTACTCGCCGGTCGAGAGTACGACCGCGAACGCGACGCGACCACCAGCGTCCTCCATGACCCTTAGTTTGCATTCAATCCGACGAAATGCCCGCTCCGGACCTAAACCGGAAGCGAGGCCCGCGTCGCGTTTTAACGTAGAGCGACAGTTGCACAAAAATCCCTAAAAATCACGATCTCTCGCCCTCTCCCCGCCAGTATCCGCCCAGAGCCGAGGTTCGAACCCCACAGGGGGTGCCCTCCGGCGCGGGTACTTAGTATGTAGTTTTATTTTTGCTAGGCGGTTAGAGCCCACGCTCACCCCTACTGTCCGGTGAAGCAGTAAAAGCCGAGAGGATAACTGCACGCGTCAAGTTAAAAAAACAAAAAACAATTGAACGCATTAATCAAATCAATCAGAGACTCTCGCAACACTGCACAACCGACATTTCGTACTCGCCGGTCGAGAGTACGACCGCGAACGCGTCGCGACCACCAGCCTCCTCCATGACCCTTAGTTTGCATTCGATCCGATGAAATGCCCGCTCCGGACCTAAACCGGAAGCGCGGCCCGCGTCGCGAATTAACGTAGAGCGACAGTTGCACAAAAATCACTATCTCTCGCCCTCTCCCCGCCAGTATCCGCCCAGAGCCGAGGTTCGAACCCCCAGGGGATGCCCTCCGGCGCGGGTACTTAGTTTGTATTTTTATATTTTGCTAGGCGGTTAGAGCCCACGCTCACCCCTACTGTCCGGTGAAGCAGTAAAAGACGAGAGACTAACTGCAAGCGACACATAAAAAAAAAAAAAAATTGCACGCATTCAGAACCGCGCGCTCGTTGGCGTTGGACCTGTGCCGCTTTTTTTTCGCGCCAAACTATCACCTGTAAACCGTATAGTACGACTATCAATTTTGATCATGTAAATATTCTTTGTAAAACTTATTATTTTATATCAAGAGCAATTTTTTTTATAATAAGAATACTAACTGAATGTTTATTTCTAGGATGGGTCGAAAAGATACCGTGTTCAGATGTATTCGAAAGAAAAGATATACGTCTATGTTAAAAATTGTCTTGTTTGTCTCTCGCGCTAACTATTCAGTTTAGAAAAAAATGATATTAGAAACCTCAATATCATTTTTGAAGACTTATCCATAGTTACCCCACATGTATGGGTACTATGAAAAAAAAATAATAGTTTCAGTTGGGGAACTCCCAAAATTATTGCTCTTTTTCTATTTTTGTGTGAAAATCTTAATGCGGTTCACAGAATACATCTACTTACCAAGTTTCAACAGTACAGCTCTTATAGTTTCGGAAAAAAGTGGCTGTGACATACGGACGGACAGACAGACATGACGAATCTATAAGGGTTCCGTTTTTTGCCATTTGGCTACGGAACCCCAAAAAGGTAAGTTATTATTTGAGTAATCTAATGTTGTATATAGGGTAAGCCTGTTTACTGCATAGAAAAAAAAATAAAGACCGTCCGCACTTCATTTGTGTATCACGAGGAAAGTTACCGATACAAAGCACATCCAGGCTATAAATTGTTCACACACATTGATAACAGGTGCGGGAAACGAACCTGAAACAAGAAGGTGACAAACTGGTAGCGATGTGGCTACTGTACTTTAACCACTGCACCATACGTACAGCTAATTGTTTTTCGACACACTTATTTAAGACAAGTCAAAACAAGGAAATGCGATAATTTTTTAAATAAGTTGAAACACAAGTACTAAATTAATGCATTTCATTTCGGTACTAAACCATTTTGTACTAGCCGTACCCGCGATTTTACCCGTGTTAAAATTTCTGAATTATAAGCCTATGTGTTATTCGGATGTATAAGCTATATTATTATTATAAAACTGACGTGAGGTGCTAACATAATGAAAGATAGTAACGGGTAACTCAATTAATTCATTTTATGTAGGACTAGCTGTGCCCGCGACTTCGTCCGCGTGTTAATTAGTTTATTTTGTATTTTCATGAATAAAAGACTTTTCAAAAATAAAAGTAGCCTAAGTTACTCCTTATTACATCAGCTACCTGCCAATAAAAGTCTCGTCAAAATCGCTCCAGCCATTTCAGAGATTAGCCGGAACAAACAGACAGACAGACAGACAAAAATTGTAAAAATATTATTTTGGTGTATGTAACGTATATATATTCATAGACATGTAGTAAAAAACGGTTATTTTAATATTACAAACAGACACTTCAATTTTATTTATTTGTATACCTAGATGTATAGATTTGGCCAACCGCTGCAACTTCTTCTGGAAGTCATCTTCAGGGCGAATACGACCCGCGCGACCTCGCGTCCAGTCTCGCACTGTAACGCACTTTTACTTCAAAGTTTCAATAAAATCCGTTCGGTAGTTTTTGAGTGAAAGAGTAACCAACATCCCATCTATCCATACTCACAAACATTCGCATTTATAATATAAGTAGGATTTAATAATCAAAATAAAAGTATAACATCGAAACCAGTCGGCGGCGCCCGACATACGCAGTAGAGCAGACGTCTGCCGGCGACACCTGAAGGTTCTACATGAAGGCCGCACGTACGCACTCCTCGTGACGCCAACCTGCCGCGTGTTACATACATACTTACTACACATTTCATTTTTTTTTTGTTCTTCTTTTATCGGCAATCAGTCAGTAGACCATGAGTCGATGGCTTACTTATAGTTGTAGAATGCATGTCTAATTTGTTCTTAATATTTATTTCTGTGTGCTATGAAGATTAAATAAAAATAAATTTGTGTATTATATAATAAGTATTTTCATTATGATATGAAATCAAGATACTCCAGAGAACTAAAGAAGAACTACAAGACAGACATTAGCTCTAAGCCTCAATCATGAGTAGTTGCTCTCACTGGAGAGCACACTCGACATGTTTACCATGTTTATCATAATGTTTACCATGTCGAGTGTACTCTCCATTTGAATGTGAGTTCATGACTGAGGCTTAGAGCTAATGTATTTCTTGTAGCTCTAGGATGTTGTGGCACTATCATATATCATAATGAAATACTGATTACATAATATACTAATTTATCTTTATTGCATACAGAAATAAATATTAAGTAAACAAATTAGATAACTCATATAAACTAAAACTTTGTGTTAATGTATCGTCAGTCAAATTAATTTAGTAGTTTTTTTATTTAATGAAAATTCTAAAATTTTTTGTCGTGTCTCTTTTGCGATACTATACAGTGTATTATGTGGCAGCTACTAAGAAATGCGCTTAAAAAACTTAGCCGTAATCCTATTTTACTTTAAATGCTCCTTTTAGGGTTCCGTACTCAAAGGATAAAACGGGACCCTATTACTATCTGTATCATCTGGCTCATCTGTCACCAATATCTCATGAAACGTGTCACTCGTGTCGTCTGTCACAAATATCTCATGAACCGTGATAGTTAGACAGTTGAAATTTTCACAGATGATGTATTTCTGTTGCCGCTATAACAACAAATACTAATAAAAAAAATAAAATAAATATTTAAGGGGGCTCCCATACAACAAACATAAATTGTTGGCTCGTTTTTATACATAATGGTACGGAACCCTTCGGGCGCGAGTCCGACACGCACTTTTATTTGAAATCTAGCAATCTAATTTAGGACATTTTTTCCTTATCAGATTATGCTGAAATTTAACGTTCGTTGACAATGCATTTATTAAATGTGATGTGACTATGAAATCTGATGTCTGATCTGAAGCTGATAGCTTAGCTACCATGGTGAAGAAATTTCATGTCTATCAGTAGCATTCAACCAATAACCATGCTCACAGCCATACACTCGTATTTTTTTCTGTGATTTCATTGGTCGAACGCTGCACAGACATTAGGCTTCATTGTCATGATAGCTACATAGGAGGCTTGTGTTCAAAAGTCAACAACGTGAATATACATATATGATTTTGATTAGATTAATTTAGATTTAGGAGCTACTAGCTGTGCCCCGCGGTTTTACCCACTTTATTCTAAATAAATATAGGCTATGTGGTAATCCGGTGTGTCAGCTAACTCACACACTCACAAACTTTCGTCTTTGTAATATTAGTGTGATAAACGCGACTGCAGGGTAAGTCATAAACAGTAGTAACATTTAAATTAGAACAGACGAAAAAAAAAAAATATTAAAAGACTTGACATAAGCGTGGGTCGAAAAGTCCTGCTATCTTCCCGTGGCGCGTATACTATTTTTTATCCACGACGGAACGGAGCAGGTTATATATTATATTATTATTATTATATATATGCGTTTAGGGTGAGAGATGTTTGTGTGTGCGTTTGTGCAAAGTAATGTTCCCACCTATCTTTTAAACTAACGATCCGATTTTGAAGCGGTTTTCAATAACGGGTTTGTGTTTGATGAGTTTATGTTGTTAGACAGGTGTCATGGCTGTAACTCACTAGGGGGCGCCACAATATTGGTGCAAAACAATGTTGCAATATAATCAAAACGAAATGTCCGATTACAATTTTGTTTTCAGCAATGTGTACGTGGTAGATTAATGCATGTTCCCAAATAATAAAAATTACGTCTGTAACTCACTAGAGGGCGCTAACATATTAGTGCACAATAATATTAAAACGAATTGTTCGATTTCAATGCGGTTTTCAGCAATGGGTTCGTAGTTGATTGGTGCATGGTCTAAGATAAATCTTATGATATTAACTCACTAGAGGGCGCTGCTATATTAGAGTGAAATGATTATATTGCAATATTTTTAAAATTAAAACGTATTGTCTGATTCCAATGCGGATTTCAGAAATGAGTTCGTGGGTGATTGGTGCATGTTCTCAGATGAGTGTTATAGAGGTAACTTTAACAATGTTTAATGTAATAGTCTAAGTAAAATTTCAAAATTAATGCATAGCTATACCTAGACGGCGTATTTGTAATGGATTTGGGAGCCCTTATGAGTTTTCTTCTATTTTATCACCATCACTTTGCGATCGGCGTAAAGAGCCCTTTTTTTTTTTTTATTCACTTAGACCATAAAAAAGCGCTTGTAAATAGTCAGTTATTCGTTCATTATAGTTGTATACATTATTGCTTCTCAATCGTTCTAATTCTCCCAACGCTATACTATTATGTGGGTTATTAAAAAGTTATCTTTGGTCTTAGTCAGTTATAACTACGCCGTCTAAAGGTCGAGGAATATTCGAATCAAGCAACAAGCAAATTTAATGTTGAAATTAAAATTATAAATTGAAAATAAGTAAGTACCTATTTCAAACATATAGATACTAAATCGTTATAAAAAATTAAAAAAAAAAATATATGCTTATGATAGCAATATAATAGACTGAAACTATAAAATCAATCATAAAACTCAAGTAATAATAAAACGGAGTTATATTCCGACTAAACTACCAAATCTACTTATCTGTGAAATCCAAATTATTAATCGAAAATACAAAATTGAAGAAACAAACTAAAATTAAAATTCAGTATGTACCTAACTCTACAACCAAAATTTCAACAAAAATTTCAACAAAAATAAATCAAATTATAATGATGAGAAAATAATATTGAACAATATTATTCCACTTAAAAAGACTAACCTACCTACACTATTTACAAAATTATTATTGAAAATAATGTTGTATGAGACTTATTAATGAAATTAGAACTCGTAAGTTAAAAAAAAATAAGATCAATATGTACCTTCTCTTTATTTGGTCTCAATAAAGAAACAACAGCACTCGGCGTCACTGGGAGCTAGGCCTCTCCAGGGCCTCTACCGGCTAAGTCACCGAACATCGATTTCTTAAATGATGTTCAAATAAATAAAGGTTAAAAATTACTTTATCAATCGTTAAATCGGCTTCTATGAGCACATGTGACGTCATAAATGGTCCGGAATCGATTGTCAACGTTGAAGCCGATTTAACGATTGATTAAGTCATTTTTAACCTTTATTTATTTGAACGCCATTTAAGAAATCGACGTGCGGCGACTTAGCCGGTAGAGCCCCAGGTCTGTAAATCGCATCCAATTAGCATTCAAAGCGCATTCGAAAACACATTATAACAACATAAGCCCGGAGGCATCGACATTCATAGTGTTTTAGGAAGTTTTAGCCAGTATTAGGAACTGTTTCCGCCTTCACCGCGTGGAGGTACTCCCAGCTTATTCATATTCATATACTTTATTTGCAGTAAAGTTGGTACATTTAATTGGTCTTATAACTAATTACAGGTCCTTACAACTTCAGCCAATTTATTGACATGCAAATATTAACATTACTATAAATATATTGTTATTAAATTATCATTCATCATCATCATCATCATCATATCAGCCGAAAGACGTCCACTGCTGGACAAAGGCCTCCCCCAAAGATCTCCACAATTGCCGGTCTTGTGCTATTCGCATCCAGCATTTTCCAGCGCCCGCACAAGATCATCGGTCCATCTTGTAGGGGGCCTGCCCACGCTGCGTCTTCCGGTTCGTGGTCGCCACTCGAGAACCTTTCTGCCCCAACGGCCGTCGGCTCTACGAGCTATGTGCCCTGCCCACTGCCACTTCAACTTGGCAATTCTTCGGGCTATGTCGGTGACTTATTATCAAATTATCATTATTACATTGTTATTATTACATTATCATTATTACACCATTATTATTACAATTGCATTAATTAAATAAGTTATGCCATAAATTCACTTACGGAGTAATATGCTTTCTCTGTTAACCACGATTTTAAATTATTTTTAAAGGCATTTAATGGCATTTCTTTTATTACCTCTGGAATTTTATTATAGATCTTGCCACACATCGTGTAACTATTTTTGAGATACAGTGTGGTTCTAGGAATTTTTGGCAAAACTATTCTTTCAGGATTTCTTTTGTTCCTGGGGTATTTATCTTTAGCATTAACAAATAGAGTTTTATGCTCTTTTACAAATTTTGCAGCCTCGTATATGTACATGCACGGCAACGTGAATAACTTTAAATCATAAAAAACAGGCTTACATGATTCCCATGGGGGAATGCCTACTATAGCACGAACACATTTTTTTTGTGCCACAAAAACTCTATTTACCTCGGTAGAGTTACCCCAAAGAACCAACCCATATCTTAGCACCGAGCCTACGTACCCATGATATGCTGTCAAAACAGTGTCTATGTTTGCTGTTTTACGCAGTCTGTACAAAACAAATACAAATTTATTTATTTGACTGCACACTTTCTCAATATGAGCTTTCCAATTACAATATTGGTCTATTAATAAACCTAAAAATTTTGTTTCATTAATTTCTGAAATGTGATGTTCATTATGATTAATATTAATTGGGTTACACCTTTTTCCATATGTTTTAAATTGTAATAAATTAGTTTTAGTCAAATTAACATGCAGGTTATTGTCATTAAGCCATAAAATAATAAATTGAATTGTATTAGTGATGTCAAGAATATGATTATTAATGTCATAGTTAGTAGAAATTATTATCGATATGTCATCAGCATATAAAGTACATGGGTACTGTGTAATTTCAGGGAGATCATTAATATAGAGCAGGAATAATAATGGCCCTAGGACACTTCCCTGTGGAACACCGCATGATACCTGTCTATAATTTGAAAGATATGTCTTTAGCTCTTTATTTTTACTTATATTTGTTATTTCAACTCTTTGAATTCTATTGCGTAAGGAATGTCCTCTTATTCCATACTTTTCTAATTTATTTAATAATAATTCATGAGAAACGAAGTCAATTGCTTTCGACATGTCAAAAAAAATAGCAGTAACGTGGTGTCCATTGTCAAGATTGTTAATTATTTCGTTAGTCAAGTTAAAACAAGCTAGTGTAGTCGATTTACCCCTCTGAAACCCATATTGTTCACTTTTATATATATATACATAGCAATTTCAAATACCTTGCTAATGACAGAAATAAGAGTTATTGGTCTGTAATTTTCAAGTTTGGTATGGTCACCTTTTTTGTATATGGGTTTTACAATAGCATTTTTAAGCAAGACTGGAAAGCAACCTTCTGCAAATGACAATTTTTTTAAGAAGGTTATTACGTATGAAAGTTCCCTTGAGCATTCTATAATTACTTGCGTAGCCAGACCATCAAACCCAACAGCTCTCGTGTTCTTGAGAGACATGATGATTCTATGAACATCTTTCTGACTATACGGTGTTAAGAAGAAACTGTTGCATATTGTACTCTGAAGTGTAGTGCGCAGTGGCTGATTTTGCTGTCCGGTCATATTTGTCCAGTAAGTATTAAATGTTTCTGAAATATCGTGTGGCTTATCTATAATATCACTACCATTATGTATTTCATTTATAAAATATTTTGTTGCCTTTGAATCTTGTTTTATTATATCCCACGATGTTTTGCCGACATTTTTAGAATTCTGGATTAATTTTCTTACATCGTTTTTTATAGAAAGATCAATACATTGTTTTAAAACCCTGGCATATTTTTTGTATATATTTTGATTTTTCCTGGTTTTCATTTTATAAAAATTAAATCGCAACAACCGTTTCTTTTTACAGCTAGCTCTCAACCCTTTAGTAATCCATTTACATCCTCCAACTTTAGTGGTTATTCTTCTTTTATATATGGGAAAGCACAAGTTGTAAAATAAAAAAATTAGTTCATGAAATTCCCGATAAGCCATATTGATATTTGGTTGTTTGTATACATCGGCAAAAGAAAGGCTTGCTAAGCATTGTTTAAACTTCCATATATTTTCTAAGCTATAGTCCCTTTTATATATAATATACTAAAGGAACTTCTTTATTTTTTACTGGAATGATTAACATTTGGGCCGTGTTGTGATCTGAAAGGTCTAAAAGCAAAAGTTTACTTATGTCATCATTGAATTCAGAGTTCAAACACAAATATTTATTGACACCAATTCTGAACAAAAACCAACAGAAAGCGACTGTATAATATTTAATAAGAAACTTAATATTATGTGGTAGGATGAATCACACTTATTGTTTTGCGAGATCTTACATACACATTATATAGATTATAATTCGTATATGCTCTCTAAAAAGTCTGAAATAAAATAAAGTAAAATTAAAAATTTTGAAAAAAACCCACGACGGTAAAAATCTCTTCGAAAAAGAATAAAATAACTCAAAACCTCCGACTTAACCCAATTATTATGTAACGGAATATTATAATAGACGTAAAAATACTTTCTAAAAAAGAGTTGATATCTCGAGAAATCGGTAATAGATATACTTAATTACCTAAACAATGCATATCGATGTTTACAGTTTTTTCCTAACGTGTCTGTTTCTCGAAGATATACTTAAATGTAGCGATAATAATTTTACCATAATACATAACCGAGGAATATCCGTCGGGGGCTGCCTTTTCTATATGAAATTTCAACAAAAATTTAATCATACTCATAAGTGTATTTAATGTCGGCGTTAAACATCTACAATTCTTCAATAATTGAATTCACGTCACTAGAAAAACTTTAGCTGGGTCAATGGTAGCCCCCGACGAATATTCCTCGGTTATGTATTATGGTAAAATTATTATCGCTACATTTAAGTATATCTTCGAGAAACAGACACGTTAGGAAAAAACTGTAAACATCGATATGCATTGTTTAGGTAATTTAGTATATCTATTACCGATTTCTCGAGATATCAACTCTTTTTTAGAAAGTATTTTTACGTCTATTATAAAATTTCGTTACATAATAATTGGGTTAAGTCGGGGGTTTTGAGTTATTTTATTCTTTTTCGAAGAGATTTTTACCGTCGTGGGTTTTTTTCAAAATTTTTAATTTTGCTTTATTTTATCATCATACCAGGACCGAAAGTTTAATGACATTGTATATAAGTAAAAGGTCTTCATCAATTTTATTAATACGATGCAATTTCTTCCAAGCAATAAATTGATTGTAACAATTTTTATATCGCTGTACCGATTTGGAGGGTGCTAAATTTTGAGTTATTTCCGCAGCTTCCGCAGCAATGTTTCGTCGCACTTCTTCATCTTCAGAGTCGTCACTTGAATAATCCGATGAATTCATTGTCAGGTTTTTTTTTACACAGCTGTATTCACTTATTTTTTATACACAAGTTTTTTCCTATGTATATTTTTGATGTAATTTTTATCAGAATCAGAAAATTTGACTCTTAGATAAATATTATTTTATTTTATTATTATTAAATGATGTTATTGCCGGGTGTATAATAATATGGGCTTGAAATAACAACTGCACGGTTACCATGGTAATGAGTTATGTCAAATAGATAACGGGAAAAAAATTAAAACAAAAATAGACTAAATTTTAAACTGTCACTAATTGTGAGCAGTCTGAAATATGCATCTTTCTTCCCGCAAACAAAAGAAGAAATTCAAACTTTCGGCCTCGGGATGATGAAAAAAATATTGCGTCGTCGGTCTAGCGGTGACGTCTCGGAGGAGAATGAGGTCTCAGAGAGCATGTAAAGCCATCGGCCCCATCGGATCACGAGAGTGCTTCTGTGTTCGCGCACAAAACTTGTGCGTTATAATATGTCCCACGCATAATCTCTAGTGAGACAGGCCGCCGTGGCCGAATTTCGGCTAAGAGGACATTATTATATATAATATCTATTAAAAAAATAGATTGTAAACATGTTAACTAGTTACTGAGAACTAATGTTGTATCTAAGAGCGTTTCTATGGGAGATAAGTCTTCAACACTCAGTAGCTTAAACGTACAGGTTCGTATATACGTACTATTTAGACAAATCAGTAGATGACACACGAGTGGCTTTTAGTACTCCTGCCACATTAGTGCATGGCAGAAAATGAGTTTAGGTCAGGTCAACATTTCCTGCCCTTTCTTTGCACATACGTGCCCTAGTGAGGACACTTTCTTTCATAACATTGTGTAGATATAAGACAATCGCACAATATTATAGAGGCGAAAGATTGTGAGTGTGTGACTGTGTGAGTGTTTATATTTATTACTAAGTAACAAATATAAACACTCACACAATCACACACTCACAAACTTTCGCCTAAAATCGCTCCAGCCGTTTCTACGTGAAGAAGTCTTCTTCACGTATAAACGGCTGGAGCGATTTTAATAAAATTTGCTACGAAGTTAGCTGACATCCTGGGTTAACACATAGGCTATAATTTATAAAGTTTAATTCGGGTAAAACCGCGGTTCTCAGCTAGTATTATAAAGGCGAAAGTTTGTGAGTGTGTATGTTTATTACTTCTTCACGTCTTAATGGCTGGAGCGATTTAAATAAAATTTGGTATGGAGTTAGCTGACACTCTGGATTAACACATAGGCTATAATTTATAAAGTTTAACGCGGTTTAAACCGCGGTACACAGCTAGTATTATTAAGGCGAAAGTTTATGAGTGTGTGACTGTGTGAGTGTGTATGTTTGTAACTTCTTCACGTCTAAATGGCTGGAGCGATTTAAATAAAATTTGGTATGGAGTTAGCTGACACTCTGGATTAACACATAGGCTATAATTTATAAAGTTTAACGCGGGTAAAACCGCGGAGCACAGCTAGTTGTTCATAATACTTCAACTAGCGATAAGCTATGAAATATTCTTTTTAAATCTAGCTTTTTACCATAACACGTCTTGTCTAGTAATAAAAAGCAAGAACTTAAAACGAGTTCAATAATTATAATTCAATTGAAAATGATAATCTTAAAACTTAATAACAATTTCTTCCTTAGCATCGTTGACAAAGTTAGATTCTTCGGTATATTTTTTTTTTACTATTAATCGGATTACGGCCAAGCAGAGAGGAAGATTAATAATTAGTAGTAATCAGATTAATAATCGTTTTTTTGGTATATTTGCTCGTAGCTCGAAGGTTTCTGGGCCAATTACCTGCTATAGAAATGTCACCGTAAATATTAACTAGCGGAAATCCTATCCTACTAATATTATAAAGGCGTAAGTTTGTGTGTGTGTATGTTTGTTACTTCTTCACGACAAAGCGGCGGGAGCGATTTTAATGAAATTTGGTATGGAGTTAGCTGACACCCTGGATTAACACATAGGCTATAATTAATAAAGTTTAATACAGGGAAAACCGCAGGACACAGCACGTTATAAATAAAATCTGCATTCGATTTTAAATTTTAAGGTACATTTTCCTATTTTGTATTGTGTTTTGTGTATTTTAATAAAAATGGAAAACTCTTTATATGCAAATATAACATCAATAACAATCTATTGAAGTTCGGGTATATATATGTTAATATTATTATGATGAATTTGAAAGGAGTTCCATAATATGTCATATGTGGCTTACAATGATTGGTACAATGTGAATTCATTGTCTATCAGTTTTTCTTCTTCATTTAATAAGTGTACATTTTTATAAAATATTTGTATATACATAAATTAAGACAAGTGCGAATTGAATTAGCAACGAGATAATTTCGTGCGATGCATTGAATTTCATGCACAATTTTGAAAGATTAACCATGTTATTTTAAGACTATTGAAATCGTATAGGTTTTCGAGTAATCTATAAGTAAAGCACAATGTATGTTTTCTTTAAATGAATTCAGATATCGCCACCTTTCGAAGATAAATGGAGGATTATTTTGATTTGGTATTTTTTTTTCAATATTCTCTTAATTAACTAAAACTAAATACTGGAAGCTACTTATTTCCAAATTATATAAATATGTTTAGTATGTATGCATGAGAGCATAACAGCAAGCCACGTTGTTTGATATGCCAAATTGAACAATTTTCCCAACTTTACGTTTTCTAATCCCCCTAAAAGTGTCATGCCAATATTACCGAATCCAACTACGATTAAGTTAAAGCCAAATGACGTTCACTGATGGACAAAGCCCTCGCCAAAAGATTTCCACAATGGAATTGTGTCTATCATTTTGAGGGATATGCCATAATCACCACGCTTGGCATATGGGTTGACGTCCGCAGTATAATTGTTATAGTACACAGAGAGACATTTTTTTTTTTTTTTTTTTTTTTTTTTTAACCTTACGCTACAGTTAGCCTAGGAGGCTTTCACTGCTTCACCGGACTATAGAGGCGAGCAGAGGGCTCGAGCCGTCTAGAAATTAAGTAACCCGCGCCGGAGGGCACCCCCTGTGGGGTTTGAACCTCGACTCTGGGCGATTACTGGCGGGGAGAGGGCAGAGATCATCATTTTGGGGAGTTTTGTGCAACTTTCGCTCTACGTTAATGACATGACGCGGCCCCCCGTCCGCGTTGAGGGGGACTTTTTATCGATACGATATGCAAACTAAGGGTCATGGAGGGCGTTGGTCGCGACGCGTTCGCGGTCGTACTCTCGTCACAGAGAGACACTGTTGCCTTTTCTCTAGGAGATATTCCCTCGGTTCTACGCCCTCCGCGTGAGAAAATCGGGTGGTATTCTTTGCCGTCAGCCACACAGACAGATCAAACGTGAATATGTAACAAATAAACAACTTGTTAAGTTAACTAGCGGCGAAATTATTATCAGTATTAGATGTTGAATTCATCTAGTGCGATCGAATAATTTTCGAAAATCGTTCGGAACGTTCAATAACAAAGAAATGTCAAAATTCTCCTGTGATTATTAAATGTTCTTATTTTTTCAAAGAGTATGTATTTACTTACTTTTTTATGAATGAATGAATGATTTCTTTATTTGCAGGAATATAGGTACATTTAGATGGTCTTAAATTACAGTTCCACTATATTCAACAATTTGTCGTGCAAATGTTTAAGTAGAAGTATGACACATAATATATGTAAGTAACATGTATTATTTGTCATAATCTCACGTAATTTTAATTTGATATACATAACTTAATATTTGACTTTCTATATAATTTTACAATTTTAAAATAATTTATTAGCTAAACAATAACGTAAATGTGTATATAATAGGTCTTTACCTATGAAATTGCCGTTTTGTATGAAAAAATTTAAACGAATTTTTTTCATGAATTTTTTTATTTGTATTAATCGAAGTAATCACCCATGCAATCAATGCATCTTTGCCATCGCAGTGGCAGTTTATTGATGCCCTTCTTAAAGAAATCAGCTGGACGGGAGGCAACAAATTCTTCAAAGGCATTTTGTACTGCCTCTCGGGTATTGAATTTTTTTCCCGCCAAGAAGTTATCCAAATTCTGGAAAAAGTAGTAGTCTGTAGGCGCAAGGTCTGGTGAGTAGGGCGGATGACGGAGAGCTTCCAACCCCAGTTCTTGCAACTTGGAGACCGTCTGCTGTGCAGTATGAGGTCGCGCGTTGTCGTGCAGGAGCAGCGGAGACGAGCGATTGACCAATGCTGGTTGGAGATGCGCCAGCTTCTCCATCATTGTGCTCAGTTCTTCACAGTACACATCTGCAGTAATGCTCACCCCGTTTGGTAAGAAGCTGTGATGAATCACACCGGCGCTAGACCACCAAACAGTGACCATCACTTTTCTAGGGGTAAGTTTTCGTTTAGGGCATTGTTTAGGTGCTGAACCAGGATCCAACCAACTTGCTGAGCGCTTGCGGTTATCAAACAGAATCCATTTTTCATCGCAGGTAACAATGCGGTTCAAAATTCCTTCATTTGTGTGTCTGTTGAGCAGTGCAAGGCACGTCTCGACGCGTACTTCGCGCTGGCGATCATTGAGTTCGTGGGGCACCCATTTGTCAAGCTTTTTTACCTTGCCAATTTGACGCAAATGGACCAATATTGTTTTGACGCTAACGTCGAAAGCTGCTGCTAATTCAGCCGTAGATTGTGTATCCTCAGCTTCCACAACCGCCTTTAATTCGTCATTGTCGACCAAAGTCTTCGGACGACCGCGAGGTTCATTTTTCAGGTCGAAATTTCCAGAACGGAAGCGAGCAAACCAATAACAGGTGGTGCGTTGGTTTGTAGTGTTAGCTCCGTAAACGTCGTTGATGTTGCGTGCCGCTTGTGCCGCGTTGCTGCCACGACGGTACTCATATTCCATAATTACTCGAATTTTTAACGTATCCATGATGACGAAAAAGATTGAAATGCGATGAAAATGTAACACTAATCAATAAAGAAATGACTACTTTTGGAAAAAAGAATCCATGTTTTTAAAATAAAATTAATTTGAAATTAGAATTCTTAGCCAAACAAAAATTATTTTGATTTGAAATGGCCAGTACTGCAGAACGGCAATTTCATAGGTAAAGACCTAATATAGTCAATCAATTAATATATATAACGTAAAAGTCAAGTTAAGTAGTATGTCAAAATTATTGAAAGTTAAATTGAAGATAATCTGAAATACAATAAAAACATTTGTCACAGAGCCACTCGTACATTTTTTTATTGAATTCAGTTTCTGTCACATTTCTGAATCTTTCTGGAACTCTATTGTATATTATTGTTGCCATATAATAACAGTTTTTATCACATATCTTCAGTCTATATCTTGGTATTAATAGCGGTTTGCAGAGGGTGACAAACGAGCAAGTGACCTGATGGTAAGTGATCACCACTGCCCATTGACACTCTCAACACCAGAGGAGTCGCGAGTGCGTTGCCGGCCTTTAAGAGTCAGCAAACTAGTGTTGCTGGCCCTTCCCCCCACCCCAATGAGCTCTGGCGACCTTACAAACACGCAGAAACACAACATTAAAACTGTAAGATGGAGGTACTTCCCCAGTCGGGCTGCTCTTTGAGCGAAATAACGCTATGCCCTACCTCTCTTAACTTACTTGTTGTATTCGGGACTTGGTGTTAGCTTTTAGTAGTCAAGAAATACGTTTTATATCCTTATTTTATTTATTCATTCGACTAAAATGTGTTATGCAAAGAATGTATAATATGTATGCAATTTGAATTTAAACTTATCTGGTGTTTTATTTATACATATTCATTCATTTATGTCCCGTCGTTTCATTTTATAGAGCATAAAGCTGCAAATGAGATGGTCAGCGTCGGGTAAGGTCGCTTGCATATAGCGAGTGCATTGCATGTCGATGCACAAACTGCATAAACTTTCAGAATATGAATGCGACGTCAATGGACGGATTATTTCAGAAGAGTGAATTGATGCAGTTAATGTAGGTAGGTGGTGTGGGGTGAGGAGCGGGGACGGTGCACGATGCATTCGATGCACCTCTCGGTAACTTTGTACAGTGTTGCAGTGTTCAATGCACCCGGGGCGTCGCCCTTCGCCCCCGCTGGCCGTTGCCACCGATTTCGCCAGCGCTTACGAAATCGTTGTATCACTCTTATATGGGTAGATATCATCGAATAAAAGAAACGTTCAATCGATTGACAAAAGTAAGCTTATATAGATTGGTAGCGATCACCAGTGGTTTAATTTTGGAGCGTCTACGTTGGTACATGGGGAACCACTGCATATACAACATGTAACGTAATTAACGCACACCCTCAAACACCCCAATTAGAATATTATGTTGTAATCATAATACATACACTGAATTTTTAAATTAACATGTATATGCATTCTTATTTACTTAATTAGTTTCTTGGAATAAAGTTTATTCTTCTTTATTTTGTATTGAATGATGGAATTTATATGAATACAAATAAAACTGCGATATTAAAAGTCTTATTACTTTGACTTACGGTCCAATTCAATTTGTTCTGGCTGTAGAGGGTTAATATGACAATAATTTCCGTAGTTTTAATAATTTTGGAATAAATAAATACATATATTAAAAATGATATAAATCGATTCAGTAAAAGATTCTGAACAAACTATTTTCAGGATGTGCGTTAATTAAGTTACATGTTGTATGTACATATGACATAATCTAATCTGATGTGAGTGAACGTTTACAAGAATGATACTTTGAACACTCTTTGTAAAAAAATATCGAAATCGAGAAGATGTTCTACAAATAAAACAACATATTCCATGACCATTAGTTCGCATTCATAACGATGAAATGCTCACTCCTATTCTAAATCTGACGACCACCCCATCTCTGCGCTTAAACGTAAAGCGATAATCGCTCAAAATAATAATATTAAACAAAAATAGTTTATTTCGGTATCTTAAACTACTACAATTTATCTTACATAGGGGTCTCCTTTTAAGTATATTAAATACTTTTGATAGGAGGCCCCGCTCTTCACAGATCGTTCAGATGTAGAAGTGAGAAAACATAACAAAAGTGTGTTTCCTGTTTAAAATAGCAAAAAGAAAAATATGAATTTGAAAAAAAAAAGTAAAATGTCCCTAAGAATTGACCCTCTCATGCATCACAGCCTCAGTAACCACCCTGAGCCGAGTTTCGAACTCTCTACCTAGATTGTAGTTCTAATAGCTATTACCTAAGCCTCGCTCGCCTCTATTCTCTGGTTAAGCAGTTCAGCTAGGATTGGTTAAATCGAAACGTTAGGTAAAAAATATTTGAATTTTCTTAATTATCTTATAAATGCGAAAGTTTGTGAGTATGGGTGTATGGATTTTTTACTCTTTCACGCAAAAACTACGGATCGGATTTTGATGTAACTTTGTAGTAATACTCGTAATAGCTTAGTATCCAAATAACACACGTTATAATATATAGCAGCGGCTAAGACAGTCGCCTCGCCGCTTCGTGTCGCGGGTTCGAGTCCCACGCCGGACAACTATTTGTGTGACCCATAAATAATTGCTCTGAGTCTGGATGTAATTTGTGTCCGTCTATTATATGTTTGTAAAGTACCCCGCGACACAGGGATTCGATTACCTGGTGCGGGCGTGTCTTTAAAAAAATATATATTAAGTTTAACGCGGGAGAAATCACGGGGTACTACTTACTAGTAGTTATTTAATTGCAATCTATTGTCGATACCACTAACTAATTTAATTTACCCTTAAATATACAGGTGTTTAAAGCCAATCACTCATTCATTCATCAGTCAGTGAGTGGAGAACTGTCTGATAATGAGTGATTGAATGCATAATTTTTGCGACTTCCGTTCTTAATATATATTCATATATGATATCTTTATTGCCATCTTATCCGTGTAGGAAAGTTATTAAATAGAGAGTGTACTTGAAAATCCACCCGGAACACGTGTGTGTTACACAAGCAATAGACTTTCACATAAGTAATGTGTAAGTCCATTGCTGGTGTAACACATGTTGTGTACATTATATCTTACACACATGCAAGAGTTTTGGTTGTATTAATGCACACATTCTATTTAAGTAAAATAATGATTGATCATACATACATACATACATAGACTCACGCCTGTTTCCCAGAGGGGTAGGCAGAGACAACGGATTTCCATTTGTCACTATCTTTGCACACGTCTTTTGCCTCGATTACTGTCATTATATTCTTCATACATGCTCGCCGGTTTAGGGTACTTCTGACCTGCCCTTTCTTGAGAACGTCTCCGATGATTGATCAACAGTGAAAATATCCTATGACGAAAATAACGTAGATATTTTTACCCATAAAAGGGAAATACTCTTGTAGGATGTGTACCTAACTCTTAAACTAGAAAATCTGAATGAGTGCGAAAGTTTGTGAGTGTGTGACTGTGTGAGTGTGTATGTTTGTTACTTCTTCACGCCTAAACGGCTGGAGCGATTTTAATAAAATTTGGTATGGAAATAGCTGACAACCTGGATTAACACATAGGCTATAATTTATAAAGTTTAACACGGGTAAAACCGCGTGGCACAGCTAATTGAACATATTATAAAGTTACATTTCGATTGAATCTGTGCATGTTTCAGAATATTTATGCAAATTAACATAACTTTAGAGAGTCTACTCTTAACAGTGGTATTTATTATTAATGATTTAAAACATTCGTGTGACTTGATGGACGGAACAGTCCGTCCGCTTACATTACGACACCAATTGTGTTAGATTAATTATGTGCTTATTGTGACTTAGATTTGACAAGTGGCGTCGTCGCCTCGTCGATAATATACCTTGATCTTAACAAAGTATTTGATACGTAGACCATAAGGGTGATTTTCTTAGTGAAAGTGTATCCATTGACATGGCGCCGACAGAAGAAATGTAGACAGGGTAATTTGATTATTACAAAGCCTCTCTATGAACGGGTGAGATTAATTAACGTCTAGCTAGATAGATACTTAACAATAAGTCTATTATTTTGACTAATTAATTATGGCAACCTGTATCATTACGTAAATAGTTCTAGTAATGTAATTATATTAATAACTTAAATTTTATAATGAAATGAAATAATGAAATTTATTCAGCACTTGGGTATTAACATACACTTGTACTTGTCAAGTTCACAATGGAGTACATAAACATAGTCGAATACAGTATAAAAATTACAAAAATATAATTAGTCTAAAAAAATTAATCTATTATTTTGAAATTTAGTTGTACAATATTAAAATTAAAGAATTGAAGGCAATGAGCATTTGGCTAGCGCAGAAGACTCTTAACCAGTAGCTTAAATTAAAAAATTAATACCCGAGGCCACCCTTTTAGGGTTCGGGCCACAGCTCAGGGGGCCGCTGAAGCAAAAGGACAGAATTCTAAGAGAGGGTGTGATCAGTTGCACGGGATCACCAATGACGTGTTAAGGGGCCAAAGCGATCCTCGCCGCTGAGGAGCCTACCCTAGCTAACCTGCGGCTTTCTCTAGCTACCTAGGTGGACGACCCGGAGAAGAAAGCCACAAAGAAACTCCAGGCTTGCTTTTTTCGTCTTCTTTTGCTTTTTGTTTTCGTTCTTTTTTTTTTTAAATCATGTATTTTCTTACATTGTGATGGGCGTTATGTAGGCTAATGCACGCACAGAACATGAGCTATAAAATAATAATGTCCTCCCGACTGTATTTCGGCCACGGCGGCCAGTCTCAATGGACACTAGCCAATTGCGCAGGACATATTATAGCGCACAAGTGTGTGCGCAAACACAGGGGCACTTTCTATTCCATCACTCTCATGATCCGATGGGACGCCTAGCGACACGACCGGAAAGAGCTCATCTACAGGACCGATGGCTTTACCTGCTTTCTGAGGCACGGGGGTGTAATACTGAGAAATTTGTGTTTACGGAAAAATCCCAAAATCACTTTTTGGCCCGACCCGAGATTTAAACCCAAGACCTCATTATCTGCGGATGAACACGCTACCGCTAGGCAGTAACGAGGCTATAAAATATCATGCACCAAAGCAGCTTTCCCGTGGCTCCTCCCATCAGGCGCCAAGAGAAGTCCACAACAAGTTAGGTTTAGTCAGTGCGAGTCCGGCATACCCAAACGCTGACACTTTTTGCGGGTGGCACGCGTAGGAAAACCCTGCCTTATAAAAAAAACAGCTATAAAATATTATTATCGTACAACAAACTAATTAGATATCGTACAGCATGTAATGTCTGAGTTATGTAACATAGAGCGTGGTATATAATAGGTCTTTACCTATGAAATTGCCGTTTTGTATGAAAAAATTTAAACGAATTTTTTTCATGAATTTTTTTATTTGTATTAATCGAAGTAATCACCCATGCAATCAATGCATCTTTGCCATCGCAGTGGCAGTTTATTGATGCCCTTCTTAAAGAAATCAGCTGGACGGGAGGCAACAAATTCTTCAAAGGCATTTTGTACTGCCTCTCGGGTATTGAATTTTTTTCCCGCCAAGAAGTTATCCAAATTCTGGAAAAAGTAGTAGTCTGTAGGCGCAAGGTCTGGTGAGTAGGGCGGATGACGGAGAGCTTCCAACCCCAGTTCTTGCAACTTGGAGACCGTCTGCTGTGCAGTATGAGGTCGCGCGTTGTCGTGCAGGAGCAGCGGAGACGAGCGATTGACCAATGCTGGTTGGAGATGCGCCAGCTTCTCCATCATTGTGCTCAGTTCTTCACAGTACACATCTGCAGTAATGCTTACCCCGTTTGGTAAGAAGCTGTGATGAATCACACCGGCGCTAGACCACCAAACAGTGACCATCACTTTTCTAGGGGTAAGTTTTCGTTTAGGGCATTGTTTAGGTGCTGAACCAGGATCCAACCAACTTGCTGAGCGCTTGCGGTTATCAAACAGAATCCATTTTTCATCGCAGGTAACAATGCGGTTCAAAATTCCTTCATTTGTGTGTCTGTTGAGCAGTGCAAGGCACGTCTCGACGCGTACTTCGCGCTGGCGATCATTGAGTTCGTGGGGCACCCATTTGTCAAGCTTTTTTACCTTGCCAATTTGACGCAAATGGACCAATATTGTTTTGACGCTAACGTCGAAAGCTGCTGCTAATTCAGCCGTAGATTGTGTATCATCAGCTTCCACAACCGCCTTTAATTCGTCATTGTCGACCAAAGTCTTCGGACGACCGCGAGGTTCATTTTTCAGGTCGAAATTTCCAGAACGGAAGCGAGCAAACCAATAACAGGTGGTGCGTTGGTTTGTAGTGTTAGCTCCGTAAACGTCGTTGATGTTGCGTGCCGCTTGTGCCGCGGTGCTGCCACGACGGTACTCATATTCCATAATTACTCGAATTTTTAACGTATCCATGATGACGAAAAAGATTGAAATGCGATGAAAATGTAACACTAATCAATAAAGAAATGACTACTTTTGAAAAAAAGAATCCATGTTTTTAAAATAAAATTAATTTGAAATTAGAATTCTTAGCCAAACAAAAATTATTTTGATTTGAAATGGCCAGTACTGCAGAACGGCAATTTCATAGGTAAAGACCTAATATGCGGATAAGTTGTTGTTCACAATAGACACTTCGTTGAACCCGCATATTACTAGCGTATTTTATAAGAAACGGCAGACTAGTTAAAGTACAATTCGAGCTGTCGGTTACAAATTATTAATTATATGTAGTGAATACTCAGTAATAACCTACAAGCAGTGAATATAAAAATATAAGTGGAGCTAGCAAGATAACTTTTAACAAGATATAGTGATTTATAGTATGTTGAACGGCTAAAGACTTTTCGTAAAACATAACTAAGTGCCAATACATGTATTATCTATTTAATACCAGATATTCTAATATCTAACTAAATAAGGACATATTATCATTCTGCAGGAATCATTCTTATAGGAACCCATATCAAGGAATCGAGTTGCCCATAAAATCTTTAAAATACTGAGTTTTAATTCTTATCTTTATTAAACTTTCTGTGTTCTGAAAGTAATTACGTATTTTTGTTTGACAAAATGAGATATTGTAACGTCAAATTGCAATAAAATTATTGTTATTAATTTTACTGTGACTGCACTACTTAAATTAATACATAAAGAATTTTATCTTTAAAGAGACATTTTTATAGATACTAATATTATGTTTATTTCCTTGAAATACATATTATAACAAAAATAATATTTACAATATACTTTTGGTTTGGGAACGTAAAAAAGGGTTTTTAAAAACTAAAAATTAAAATTAATTAAAATAAAATAATACGTCTACACCGATTTGGAGGTGATTTAATAATGGAATATAAAAGTAGCGGGCAGATACATCCGGCGAAGCAGAGACGGCTGTATCTGCATAAAAACAATTCTTAGAAGTTTATCCCTTAGTAGGCATAAACTATATTAGAGTACTAATCTAAGGCAGAGGGGCGAGGTGTATCCATAACTCCTCCCTCCTTAAGAGTAAAATTATCGGTTGAATCGATTTTAGATTTATTCCGATAATTTTTCTTAACACAAACAAATTTCAGTAATTTTAAACGAAACACATACAGTAAAAAGATAAGAAAAATACAAATGACTAAAACTACAGACACATATCCTAAATTTTCACTTAAACTGTAATCATTTCTTTCGTCTAAAACACTTTCAATCACTGCACTATTTTTTAACGAATGTTCCATATACTTCAACTCATCTAGGTTGATTCCTTGCATGTTAAGTGCGCGTGCACTTGATATATTGATGTTCATTTGTAACTGCGGTAGAGTTATCAAAGGGATGTTTTCCACCTCGTCTGATTCTTCAATCACACGGTGTCCCATCCGAATTCCATTGATTTCAACATCACATGGCTCGTCGATAGTCATGAGATATGTGCCAAAAATGGGCTGTTTCCGGATTTCGTTGCCACAATATTTTGTCAGTGTAGTCTTTACTCTGCTATATAGGATCCAACTGTCAGAGTTGATTCTTTGCACTTTGACCTCTTCGAGTAGTATTAGGTGCTGCGTGCAGTAGGTGAGGTCATCCTCAAACTTCATCAGTTGTTCTATACAGGTACGTTCATAGTATAACGCTCGACTGTCTTCATTACATAAGAAGCTGGAACCAGCGGATAACAGGCGACACGGCTTGACAATCGGTAAGTAGTTTACACCTTTCGCCAAAAGGTAGGGATATTTAGGGAAAATAGATAGGGTTTTGTTTTGGGATTCATGGAAAATTGGTAATGAATACATTTTAAAATAATCATATGTAAAGTTATCTATTAATGGTACTTCCATTATGAATACAATCTGATTATCTTTAATATATGATTTTACACAAATAGTTTCTTCTAATTTAATTAAATTACTCTCGGTTGGAGCATACACTAAGTTCTCTGATTTAGAAATTAATTTCATATGATATAATAATTCTGTGGAGTTTACAACAGACTGGTGTAATATGGACACCCTACTTAATGCTAAGGCAGTTTCAAGTTCACTTAGTCTAATAAATATCGTACGAAAACTACTTATGAGAATATTGAACAATCCAAAAATACATGTTATAAAAATCCAATTATCTTGTTTAGCACTTAAATTTCTTAATATTAATTCAAGCTTCTGTATGCGGTTATCTAATTGTATAGTATTCTGGTTAATAGTTTCCGACGTATTTATAAAGCTATCAAACATTTTAGAGACCAATGTTAGTCTTTTGGACATTATAATTTGATTATTGTTTAATTTTGAGATGAGCCTATCAAATCTTATCGCATCATCATGATCTAGGTTCCCGGTGACAACTTTAATAAGAGAACCCAAAGGATTTAAAATGCCTCTTCTAAAACGCTGTTGGGGTACAAGTTGGCGGTATTTGTCTTTTGTTATATCTTGGATAAATTCAGTATGTAGTTTTAAGTTTTTGATGTCATGTGAATACGATTCATTCCAGTTGATTAATTTACATAAATGCTCATAATTAGCTGAAACATCTTTTAAATGATTATAAATGTTTTCTTATTTTATAACTTTGATTATAGTCCATTGGTCAGTCTGTATGTAAGCTTCACCTTCTTTTACCGGAAGTATCCCCGGATTTCTGTCAAGGTTTTGCAGACGAAGGGCCAGCGCCGGGATCACTACCAGCAGTATGCTGCACCACCTGTGGAGGACGTTTGACGTTTTTAAGAGGGACTTTTGTTATCCTGTCTCCTCTCTGTATGGGTATAATATTCCTATCTGTTTCACCTACTACTTTTGATTTTATATATCTGGCCTTGTCCTTGCTCTTACGTTTGTTTATGTCTTTGGCAAATATAGTTTTCCCTTCGGGAAAATCAAATATTACTTCACCACCTCTCTTTTCGCGAATCTTTTCTTTAGTGCCTATCATCTTTTCCGTTAAATTCTCATATAAAATTTTCGTTCGTTTTGCATGCTCTTTAACTAATTTTTGGAAATAACGTTTTTCAAATTCTACGTTATATGGACTTCCACTGTCTGTGTGTCCGAATACAATTTCGAATGGAGTAAGTTCAGTAACAGAATGAATAGAATGATTATATGCCATAACTGAATATGTCATGACCGATGCCGCATCGGTACATCGCTTTTCATATTTGGCTAACCTGTAAATTTCGATGATTGTGGAATGGAACCGCTCAATAAGACCCATTGAGTTTGGGTTATTTGGTGTACCGATATGAAGTTCTACTTTATGGAAGTTTAAAAATTCTTTAATAAGTTCATTGTTAAATTCGGTTCCCGGATCCGAACTAATTTTTCTAGGAATACCGTAGCACGAAAAATATTTTAGTAAGGCTCTTATTACCTCTGGAGTTGATTTTCCTTGTATCTCTATTGCCTGTCCTAATTTGCTAAATGCATCAATAAGGGTCAAATAAGTTTTCCCTTCTATACTAAAAGTATCTATAAAAATCTCTTGAAATGGGGCATGTTGTGTCTGTGTTAACTGTAAAACGGGTTTAATAGGTTTTCTGTCGTATTTCATCTTTTGGCATGCTTCACACGCGTTTATAACTGCTGTAATTGTTTCTTGCATTCTATCCCAATAGTAACTTCTACGAATTCTAACTAATGTTTCCTTAATACCTCTGTGGCATGTCTTACCCTTATGATATTTTTCTATCACTGCTTTTTGTTCTTCCTCATCCTCAATAAAAATTACTCTTTCAGTGCACTCAAATAATTGGACCATATTCTTTTTGAAAAGTTCTATAACTAAATTGCTAAATAATTTTCGATGCTCTTTTTCTTCAAAATAGATAAAGTATTTAACCTTGGGTCTTACGTATTGCTTTAAAAATTCTTTTACTAAATCGGGATTATTTGTGGGTAAGAAAACCTCTAATACCTTTTGTTTTTCTCTTGATAGATTTTTAACTTGCATATCATTTTTAAACCATGAGTATACTATAATTTGGTTAGGCTTTGTATCAATTGCCTCGTGTAAAATTGGTATTCCTGTTGATTCTAAATCTTGAGCTGAATGTATTGTCTGTGACCTACTGGATTCTGATCTAACGGGGTAATTGGGACTAGACAAGTTTTCCGGCATAGGGCTAGCTGTTAACGTTTCACTAGAGTCTGATATTGTTATCGTTGATGAGTCCTTTTGTTTTGTCCTTTTTTCTGATGTTAACATTTCTATTTCTGTAACTACGTCGTCTAAATGTTTCTTTAGTTTTTGGTCTTTTTCATCTATGTTTACTACCATAGACTGATCCTCGTCGTCTGAACTTAAGGCATTTACTTTAATTCTAGATAAGGCATCCGCATTGGTATTTTGTTTTCCATTTTTGTGAATAATTTCAAAATTATAATCTTGCAAACGCAATCTCCATCGCGTAAGCTTGCTACTGGGGTCTTTTAATGATTGTAACCATGTCAATGGACGATGGTCGGTATAAATAGTAAATTTCCGACCGTAAAGGTAGGGCCTGAAGTGTTTAACCGCCCAAATGATGGCAAGTAATTCTCGCTCGATTGTACTATACCGTGATTCGGTATCACTTAATGTACGGCTGGCATATGCCACAGGTTTGTCGTTACCAATCTGTCCTTGAGAAAGTACTGCGCCTAGCGCTACGTTTGATGCGTCAGTGGTCAGTATAAAAGTTTTGTCAAAGTCAGGGTATTGTAACAGAGGGGCGTGTGTTAAAAGTTCTTTGCATTTTTCAAAAGAGTTAATGTAATTTTGGTCAATTACAATGCGATTACGTTTCTTTAAGCAGGCTGTTAACGGTTGTGTTACCTTTGCGAAGTCTTTAATAAAACGTCTATAATAGCCAATAAGTCCAAGAAAACTCTTTATCTCCGTCGTAGTTTTGGGTAAAGGGTATCTCAGTACAGCATTTATTTTGTCGTCATTAGGTCTAAGTCCGTCTTTAGTAATAGTGTGTCCAAGGTAAAGCACTTCTTTCCTGAGAAATTCGGATTTGTCAAGTTGTATTTTTAGGTTAGTCTCTCTAATTCTGTCAAAGATAGTTCGTAGCTTATATATGTGCTCTTCTAGGCTGTTAGAGTAGATAATAATGTCGTCTAAGTATACCATACAATGGATTCCTTGGAGTCCGCGTAAAACGTTGTCTATTGTTCTCTGAAAGGTTGCGGGCGCTGTTTTTAAACCGAATGGCATTCTTAAAAATTCAAAATGTCCATTTTGTATGCTAAAAGCAGTCTTCTGTCTATCCTGTTCTTCTACTTCTATCTGATGATATCCACTAGCCAAGTCAAGTGTGCTAAAGTAAGTACTTTTTCCAAGTTTGTCAAATAGGTCAGTAATGTTGGGTAAAGGGTATTTGTCGTCAATCGTTATGTCGTTTAGTCGTCTGTAGTCTATTACCATTCTATACTTCACTTCACCAGATGCATCTGTCTTTTTAGGCACGAGATGCACAGGTGCACTCCACGGTGAATGGGATTCTCTAATTACATTGTCTTTTAATAGTTTTTCAACCTGTTTATTAATTTCACCTTGTATAAATGGAGATTGTCTGTATGGTTTTACATATATGGGATCTTCGTTCTGAGTACGTATGCGATGTTTCACTTGATTTGTAAAAGATAAGGGAATTTGATCGCAGTAAAATATGTCTTTATACTCGCGACAGAGCTGTAATATTTTTTGGTGTTCTTCGTCATTGGTGTGGTCGAGTCGTAATTTAAATAAGTTTTCGTCGAGCAGTCTATTCGTGTCTATGTCAGTATCAGATTTTGTAAAGTTAATCGGAATTTCGGTATTATGGAATTCAGTAACTGAAAAAGGTTGCGTAATGGTTAATCGTTTTGGTTCATCTAAGGTATTTTGGATAACTGTTAAAGCATAGCCGTTTGTACAATTTACTATGGCACTAGGCATTCGGAGGCCTGGCGCAAATTCTTGATAGTCGAGGATAGCTTGCCCTGAGTGTTGATCGGTGGGCAATTTAACGCGTTGTTCCGTACGTGCAGGTATATCGATAATGTAGTTTAAATTATTATTAATTATGGGTATGCTAGTTGTATTTGTTTTTAAAATTTTGTTCTTTAAGTCAATAACTGCGCCTAGTTGTTGCAAGAGGTCATTTCCGATCAGTCCATCATAGTTTATATCAACGTCATATAAATAAAATTTATGAAAATCGTCACTAACGAAAGTAGGCAAGAGAGGTATATCCATAACTTCGTCATGTCTACTCGACGCGTGGGTGCTAACAACTTGGAAGGGTTCTTTTCGAATAAATTGTCCAAAATACTGGTAGGCTTTTTGGGGACTAATGAATGACCGCATGCTTCCGGTGTCAATCATCATATTACCGTCTATTTCCTCTAAGTAAATGTGTGGAAGTTTTAAATTTGGATCACAATTTAGTTCTAGGACTTCTTGTCTAAAGAGGCTGTTTCGGGAAAATCCGTAATTTGGGGTACGTCAGTCTGTTCAGAGTCATCTTCGTATTGTAATTCCATATTATTTTCGCATGTAGTATAAGGGTCTAATCCATCTGCATCGTAAGTGTAAGGGTCATAGTAATAACTATTGTCATTATAAGAATAGTCAAAATCGTCTGTAGTAATTTCATTTAACTTAAAACCTTGCTGAAAATTTGGCTTAGGCGCGACTGTCCGCATTGAAACGTCGGTTACTTGGTGTTGAGGTTTTTGAATTTGTTGATTCTGATTTTGTTGCGTTCCAAATTGTTGGGGTGGCTTATAGCCAAACTGTTGGGGTGGTTTATAACCAAACTGCTGGGGTGGTTTATATCCGAATTGTTGAGGGGGTCTATATCCGAACTGTTGAGGGGGTCTATATCCAAACTGTTGAGGGGGTCTGTATCCGAACTGTGGGGTCTGAGGGCTACTTAGTTGTTTCGGCTGAAAACCCAGTTGAGGTTTCGATCCGAACATTTGTGGTCGAACCGTGCCCATATTTTGTGGGATACCGAAATTAAATTTAGGGGTTGCGCTATTATTTGGTATCATGGGTCTAAAACTAGAGGGTTGTGTAAAATATTGCTTTGCACTGGAATGAATGTGGGACGTGTTACCGTGTATGCGATTCCGCATCGTGTATTGTTCTTGGAAATTAACTTCCTCAAGTACAACACTTAACGCGCTTTCTAAGTCCGCAGGAGCCTTCAATCTCACTATCCGTACCATGCTTTCCGGTAGATTGTATAAAAAAACATTTAGAGCAGTATTATTATATATTATTAATTTGGCACGCTTTAAGTCGCTAACTTCGACAGAGTTCACTTTCGATATTAATAATGACCGAACACTTTGGATTCTATTACAAAATTCTAGGAAACTCTCTCCGGATTTTATTTTTAAAGATTCTAATTCTATGTTAATACACGCTTCACTACGAGGGTCTCCAAAATGTTGGATAAGTAATTCTTTTAAACTAGTCCACGTAACAATATCTTCACGTTCTGATAAGAGGGCAGCTGCGTTCTCTGTAAGTCTGCTAGTTAACACATTGTATATATATAAATTTTGTTCCTCATTATCCTTCGAATTATACCTTTCGATTATATATTCACATTTTCGAAGGTATAGGTTTAATTGCCGTTTATCCCCATTAAACAATGGTACTAATTGAATAATTTCTCTAGGGATCAATTGTAAAGATGTCATTATCAAAGAGTACGAAATAAATCAGAGAAGGCAACGATTATTACACGATTATTCTAATTATATGCAAAGCTATACTTACCGAGTGGTTAATGAAGCTAGATTATAACCTTACAGAAAACTTACTGCAAGCAGGCTAAATATATCAATACTAACACATATAATACCAATACATTAGATGCACACACACATAACACACACATACATAACAAACACACACACACACACACATACACATACATAACAAACACTCACATACACACTCTATAAAGGCACCCTTTGGTTGATTTCAATATTTAATTATTGTTTTTTCTTTTTGTAATTACCCTCCTATAAATATTATTCTTGTACAGTATATAATTATGTAAACAGTGTATCGTCGGCCTTTGTTTACCGTGGGGTGGGGGCCTGGTGATCTGAAATACAGGCATTTTTATACCTAACTCAGACACCAGCTCCTCACATATCATAGACCAAATCAAATTTGTAAACTAGTATAAGTAAAATTGTAATATTGTAAGTCTGTTTTTGTGAGGAGGAAATAAACATTATTATTATTAAAAAAAAAAAAAAAAAAAAAAAAAAAAAAAAATTATATGAAAAGTTTATCACATACATAAAACACACAAGAAACACAAATTACACAGTATTAAATATAATAGTATTAATTAAAACACAATATATTTTTAAAATGTTAGGAATTATAAGAAAATTCCTTAATTAATTAATTTACATTAAATTAATTTATTTTAAATTATGATCGATTTTAAGATCAATTAAGTAATTAGTATTTATTTTTTATATAAAGTAATATAAAATAATGTCTCTTCTAGTATATTCTTACATCTATGGTTTAGTTCAATTCTTAGAACAAACGTTATCTCAGTAGAAATTGATACTGCGACAACCGACAAGTTACACTGAGCGAAGTCTTATCTCACTTGTAACAATTAAATACATTTAAAAACCCTATTATGGAATATAGGAGGTTAAGGAAAGAAGGATTGGCGAAAAGTTTTACTCACCAACCGACTGCCACTCCCATATTCTTCGTTTCTTGATCACAAAAGAAATTTATTTGGTTCGCCGGATATCCCTATTCGCACGAATTTTATGTTTTTCTTAAGAAAATATGTAACTCGCCGAAGTTATTGGAATTATCCGGTACGGGCTGCGCCACTTTTGGTTTGGGAACGTAAAAAAGGGTTTTTAAAAACTAAAAATTAAAATTAATTAAAATAAAATAATACGTCTACACCGATTTGGAGGTGATTTAATAATGGAATATAAAAGTAGCGGGCAGATACATCCGGCGAAGCAGAGACGGCTGTATCTGCATAAAAACAATTCTTAGAAGTTTATCCCTTAGTAGGCATAAACTATATTAGAGTACTAATCTAAGGCAGAGGGGCGAGGTGTATCCATAACTATATGTTATTTGTTTTGAACAATGCCCATTTGTACAAATGACGGTCTTAGATTAAACAACTTTCCGATTATAAATATCTGCAATACTTAATATAATTACATCAGCTACAATGACCCAGGCAGAGTGATACTCAGACATAGACTTCAATGTTTATTACACCCAGTTTTGTGTCGAGGTTAAAAAAAATAAATGATTGCGAGCCCGTCAACGCTACAAGAATACTTAATAAATCGTTAATCACATGAATTGTTATTTATGAGATGATGCTATACAATAAATATCAATGCAACTTTCGATAAAATGAAATTGACTAATTAACGAGACGCTATTCAGACATTATGGCAGATTTATTAGCTGTTTGAATCTGGAGAGATTAAGATGGAGATATAATAAAGAAAGTGGCAATAAAATTTAAATGTAAGTTCTTACTTTTAGTATTGTTTTTGTATTGAATACATTATAAGCGCATAAAAATACGCATATGCATTTGTTTTTGATATGGCCTCACTCGATTAGAGTATTGGCCAGTGTCAAGTAATTTGATAAGATTTGCATATGAATTGAAAATCTAGTAGAAACGTCAACGTCCAACCCAATTAAGTTAATTGCGGAGACTGTATTAGAGGATTCTATGGGGTATTGGAGTCAAGACGGAATATCACACTTGACGGTAGTAATAATTTCTACACTTGCGTACGTTGTCGGAAGTGGAATTCCATTGTCTCTGTCTACCCTTCTGGGAAACAGGTGTAAGTCTTTGTATGTATGTATGTGTGCGTTGTGGAAAACGCTATGCCTACAATACCACCATCTATAACACATAAAAACATCAGTTTTAGAAAATTAATCAATGCCTCGAAATGACTTATTGCGCCTGTATTGTTAGTACTAAATAATAAAAAACATGAAAATTTGTAATACTTTTTCTTCGGATTCATATATTTTAACAGCCAACCAACAGACTAATTAAAGAAACTAAAATCATATCTTATTATGTCCACTAATATTTTAGGGACAAGCAAAACATACATACTAACCTTTACCTATTGACCTTTACCTATTAATAGAGAAAGTGTTTAAGATTTTATAGAGAGATATAAAACGCATAAGCAATTATCGATAAATATTTTGACGATGAATTGATGTTTGAAATACTCAGATTCAGAACACACCCAGAATTAGAACATCTAGTTATGGGTCATACAAATAGTTGAAATGTGTGGAGGTCGAACCCGTAAAGGGAAGCCGTCGAGGTAATAACAATGCAACTTCATTCACCACTTCGCATCAATGTAAGTCAAAAATGTGCATATAAATCATACATAGTTAATAAAGATTGCCTAGCAGCACTCCAAGTTAATATCTTATAAACTAGACTTGTTGTTGTAGAGATTTTCTGCCTAAAAATGTTTTACGTTCCATATGTTGTGTTTTCGCCTGAGGAGCCAATCTAAAACGGGACCCCAATATCGGTATTTTTCATAGCTTTTAGAGGAATTAAATAACTGTCGAAAATGAATGCCTAGCTCATGTCGATATAATACTAATACACACTGTTAAAAGGCTGGAAATAGCTGTCATTGTGACCACGTTTTTTTAATTAATCTTTTCATTTGGATAAGTTTTGAGTTGCACTTTAAAAAGATATAGAAATCGTTAGATAGATAAGTCTTGTACGTTCCCATAACGTTAAATGGTCAGAAATTCCACAGAGCAGCATTTCTGCAAACAAATGTAGCATATGTTTAGGACTATTACTCACACACGGCTTCTTAAGAAACTCGTCCAGGTGTACATCAACTTTAAGCAGGTGAAGTGCCATGAAAACGGCTTGATATGTACTCGTACAATACACCACGTCATAAACTGTTAAGTACTAATAAGGTAAAAATATTGTGTCCTCGAGCAGAAGCAATGCCGCAACAGCCAAGTCTATTACCTGTTAAATTTTATTTTCAAACTAATCTTAAATAATAAATTAAGTAATTACTTTTTTAAATCCGGTGAATTCAAGCCAATGCACTTTTTGTTTTTATCCTAACTAGCGACCCTACCCGGCTCCGCATGGGTAGATACATAGAAAGCTAAATTACTATTTTAAATTAGTATTTAATTTGGACAAATAGAAATAGCAAAAAACCTTACACTAAAATGTCATCATCTTTTAATGTTACCCGTGTTTTGAGTGACTGATTTGAACAAAAAGCGCCTGTAGTGATATAATTACAATAGATAGACATATAACCTCGTAGATTTTTGTAGGGAATTATGAGTAGTTTGAGCACTATTTTATGAATGTGACACACAATTCTGTCAGTTTGTTCTTGAGGGAAGTGGAACTACTTTTTTAAACTTCTCTTTGTTTCTTTCTGATTAATTGCGATATCGAAGACAGTTGAAGCGATTCCCTTGGACTTTCCGGAACATTACCTCTCAGTTGCATTTCATAGTGTGCCACTATTGATCATGGCTTGCAGTGGTGGGACTAAACTCATAAAGAAAAAAGTGCCAGCAGTTGCCTGGCAGAAATCACACCTAGCGATAAGACCGCCATTTGTACAATCATGATGTTAAATTACTTATCGTAAGGGCTGTGGTTACCCCAGTGTCAGAGTTATTCAAGCCGCCCAGTAGGCTTCTGACATGGCTTAACGACCGTTGTCTAATGACTACAACCGAAACCGACAGCTTAACGTGCCCTCCGAAGCACGAAGACGCTCAGAAATGAAATCACTTGGGCGGTCACCCATCTATGGACTGGCCGCGAGTCTAGTTACTTAACCTCGACGATCACTTACGGACCGGTGAGAGCATCTAGCTATGATCGCCTCGATCATGTTATCATGTGATCATGATAAACATGTTATTTTGCTTATGTTATAATTTTGATAGACGCCAGCACATCCAGCTACCCCAATCTGTCAAATTTCTTTAATAGATTTTCAACTTTATTACAAAAGCATAAGGTACACTTTCAATTGGGGAAATTTTACAGATTGGGGTAGCTTGATGTGTTAGCGTCTGTACATACTAAAGTGAAACCTTTTTCTATTAAAATATTAGTTTATACAACATCAACTAACAAATTACAAAGCCAAATACAAAATACTAGTATTTACTAAATAAATTTTGTTATACTGATTGATTTAAACACGTCTGTAAGCTTTCTGCATTTGTCGTGAGATTTCGCTATGCATTTTTAGCAAACAATAAATGTCTTTATTTAAAAATAAATTCAAAATCTCGCGCTAGCATCTGTTGTCATTATATCAGCGGGATGCCCGCCGGCGTGGGTAGACGCCAGCACATCAAGCTACCCCAATCTGTCAAATTTCCCCAATTGAAAGTGAAACTCAGAAATTTGACAGATTGGAGTATCTTGATGTGCTGGCGTCTGTACTTAGTTTTTATTTTTATTTTCTAGACGGCTTGAGCCCTCGCTCGCCTCTATTGTCCGGTGAAGCAGTGACAGCCTCCTTGGCTTACTGTAAATATCATGTAAAAAAAAGAAAGTAGAAGCGAGGTGACTACTTTAGCTACTGCGTGACACGTGCAGTCAAATACAATGTAATTGTTATATATGTGAGAAGGGTAATTTATTAAAGTTATATATTGCGTTTGGGTGTAACCTTTATCCCAAATGTGTATAGGAATTTATTAATACAGTAGGTACCTACCGATTTACGCATACCTAATATTTTAAACTAACATACACCTAGCGGAGGCTACGGGGAACATTAAATGGTTTTAGGAGAAACTCGATCACCCGTTTCTACAAAATTATAAGTTCTAGTTTCAAAGACTATGTATAATATCGTGGGACATTATTGTCACACGGCCATCTGATCCCAAACTAAGCCAACCTTGTACTATGGAAACCAGATAACTGATAGGTATACTACATATACATATTTTCTTTTGTAAATACATACTTATATAGATAATTATACCCAGACTTAGGACAAACAGAACATGCACACAAATATCTGCCCTGGGAGGGAATCGAACCCACGACCTGCAGCGTGAAAGGCAAGTATTTACCAACCGCAGCAACCGACTCGTCAATTATTAACTATGTATATTAGTATTCCTATAAATAACGTTACTTTAGAGTAATCTGTTATGCAATGACATTCCAAAGTAATTTTCCGACTGAATTATTTGGATCTCTTGCCATTTGACAAGGTCGTCTCTAGCCAACATTTTTTAATCTACTAGCTCTGCCCCGTGGTTTTACCCGCTTGAAACTTTATAAATTATAGCCTACGTGTTAATCCAGGGTATCAGCTAACTCCATCCCAAATTTTATCAAAATCGCTCCAGCCGTTTAGACGTGAAAAAGTAATAAACATACACACTCACACCCTCCAAACTTTCGCCTTCATAATACTATCTATGCCCTTCGGTTTTACCCGATTTTAACTTGATAAATTATAGCCTATGTGTTAATCCAGTGTATCAGCTAAGTCCATACCAAATTTTATTAAAATCGCTCCAGCCGTTTAGACGTGATGAAGTAACAAACATACACACTCACAAACTTTCGCCTTCATAATATTAGTGTGATTTCTGTTTGAGTTTCCGCTACACACTGTATAAATGTTACGTAAGAACACTTACCTATGTCTTTATTTTAAGTACCTGTTAGAGTGTGTGGGTCTCTTCTTTTAAGTTATATGTAACTTGTATTAGTAAAGACCCCTCTCTTATCTGTACATCAATATTGTAAGTTACATTTGAAGTATAAGTTTAATTTAACTACAAATAATAAAACCAGCCAAGTGCGAGTCGGACTCGCCCATGAAGGATTCCGTAGCAGCAAGTATTTCAGTTGATCAAATGAAAGCAAATTGCGGTTTATGATTTATGACGTATTAAAAAAAACTACTTGCTAGATCTCGTTCAAACCAATTTTCGTTGTTAGTTTTCATGGTAATGTACATGATATATTTTTTTTTGTTTTATAATTTTCTTATTTTAGAAGTTACAGGGGGGGAGGATACTCATTTTACCACTTTGAAAGTGTCTCTCGCGCAAACTATTCAGTTTAGAAAAAAATGATATTAGAAACCTCAATATCATTTTTAGTAAAAATCTCAATATAATAGCGGTTCACCGAATACATCTACTTACCAAGTTTCAACAGTACAGCTCTTATAGTTTCGGAAAAAAGTGGCTGTGACATACGGACGGACAGACAGACAGACATGACGAATCTAAAAGTATATTTCTATCTATTTTAGATTCTATTTTGTTCTATTAGTACTTGTGTATTTATGTATATTCACACACACACACATATACATATACACTGCATATACATACCCATATAATTTATTTTTACTTATGGAACGTTCATATATCTTTCCTGGAACGTAAACCACGAGTAGGTTTACCAAGATAAAGTGGATGAAGCTAGAACCCTCCCGGTAATGTCTGAGAGCTTTCCTGTAAAACTAATTTATAGGCACATTACTTCTCAATGTTTCCTTTGCCTGACTTTTTACCAAGCGGTATAGTGAAAATTGTGACTGCCTCATTGGTCTAGTGGTAGCGTGTTCACCCGCAGAAACCGAGGTCTTAGGTTCAAATTCCGGCTCGAGCCAAAAGTGATTTTGGGACTTTTCTGTAAAAAGAAAAATTTCTCAGCATCTACCCGAAGTTTGGAAGTTGGCGGTATTATAACCCCGTGCCGCGGAGAGCACGTGAAGCCGTTGGTCCTGTACCTGACCTCTTTCCGGTCGTGTCACTAGGCGTCCCATCGGATCATGAGAGTGATGATCATGAAAGTGCTCCTGTGTTTGCGCACATGCTTCTGCGCTATAATATGTCTTGCGCTGATGGCTAATCTCGATTGAGACTGGCTGCCGTGGCAGACTTGGTGAAAATTGTATTTCAACAATAGTTTGTGAAATCATCTGTATACCTTATCCTTTTTTAGGTTTGTGAGTCTGTCCATCAGTAACAACGGTATATCTTACTTGAAAAACCGGCCAAGTGCGAGTCGGACACGTGCAAGAAGGGTTCCGTCGTACCGTTATCTATGAAAACAACAAAAATCACGTTTGTTGTATGGGAGCCCCCCTTAAATTTTTGCATTCATCATCATCATCATGCCAGCCGAGGTCCACTCTTGGACAAAGGCCTCCCCAAAAGATTTCCAAAATGTAGTTTTATCCATACTTACATGTGCATAATTTTCATTTAATTTTTTTTTATATTTCTAAATATTCTGTGATTATTTAAAGCGTCTAATTTTTGCCGTTATCAATGTCGAGCAAAAACGACCAAAAACCTCACGTTTGTTGTATAGGGGTCTTAAATATTTCTTTTAATCAGTTTTTAGTATTTTTTTTTTGTAATAGCGGCAACAGAAATACATCACCTAGTGAAAATTTCAACTGTCTAACTATCACAGTTTATGAGGTACAGCCTGGTGACAGACGGATAGACAGAGAGCCAAACAGACAGCGGAGTCTGAGTAATAGGGTCCCGTTTAACCCTTTGGGCACGGAACCCTAAAAAGGTGAAGTATAGCGCTCTAGGAACATGTATCAGATGTATTGGCTCTATAACACAGTTCCCATTGATATCAGAGAAATGGCTACGAACAAGTTTAAAAGGACTATAAAAGCCAAATTGTGTAGCAGGGCTTACTACAAAACTTCTGATTATTTAAGTGACAAAACGGCATGGGATTGAGTCGCTCTAGGTTAACACATTTAAGCACATACAATGTAATTTTATATTAAGAAATAATATTTTAGAAAAGGATTTCTACCGAGTTTTCTGGCAGTATTTCTCAGTTGCTGCCACGTCATGCGCTAGGGTTAAACAAATATATATACGATTCAACACAAATGTTGACTTTGATTTTTATATCAAAACCCACACAAATTTACCTTTTCTGTTTCAACTCATGTAATTGATCAAATAACAACTCCACAGTTATACGATGCACTTGTATTTTGTGTCTATTTAGTAGGTATAATAAATTTCTTCTGAATGGTGTGTATTGTGGGCAAAAAATCAAATTTTAGGTCAGCGGCCTCCGCACACCGCCGGTCATTCGAGAAATTGTTTGAAATTCTTAAAAATTGTGTGTTATTCCATTGTACAATCAGCAATGTACATATTTGACAAGGTTGGTAATGCACTCCGTGAGCAAATATGTTAAGCAAATAAAGATACCCGATTTATCTTAGCTAATCAGTATGAGCAAGATATAATATATTTGGCAGTAAATAAATCGTGAACGCGCATAAAATTTTATATGGATTTTGCGCGATGGTATTCAGTGATGCTTTTTATGTTATGCTTGACAATGTACATATACTTTGAAGGTAACAGCTGAAATCTGTTTATTCACCATAAAAATACAGACGTGAATTAATTTTAAAATGAAAATTTATGCACTTAAAACAACATTTATTATAAATAATGAGGATTCGTAACGGAACGCAATATAACCATGACACTGAACTACATATATTGTTTGTCTAGGTATATAGACGGTGCATAAACAATATCTAATGTACTTTGTATTAGGACCACTTTGTATTTTTATTAGCATGTTGATGTTTTACGAGTGAATCATTTTCAAAGGATTTTTACCTTTTCAATTAAATTAAATTAAATCAAAATCAAAATAAAAAAATATAGAAATAACAACTATGTATCGGTATATATTCACTTTCTATTGAATTGTCAACAAAATCGATATTTCTATAAACTACAATTTTATGAGCTTTATAAAATTGTTTTTGTGGATTGTGTGTTATTGTGGAGACGTTTAGAAATTTAACCATATTAACGATCACCCATCTATCGACTAACCACGCACGCAATCGTAAGTAGACCGGCGCCGTCATTTATGACATATATTATATTATAGCATCTACCGCTCAAGTATTACGGATTCTAAAATTGCTATTTCAGTTAAACAAGATAAGATAAGATAAGATAATTATTTTTTATTTCTCTCCACAATATTAATAATTACAAAAACAAAACTTTATATGGTAAGAGCTTTACATAATTTGTGTATACATTAGTAAGAATTATTACTGTGGCAGACTGGTGCCTAAACTAGGCTCAAGGCCTGTATTTCAGGACACCAGGTCTCCACCCCTTAGATTTTTACAATTTTAATTTTACATACCTCTAAAGAAATTTAATGTACGCACTTAAACGAGAAATATAAGAAAACAAAGAGAACAATGTGTGTGTGTATGTGTATTATGGCGTGTGTATGTGTATGAAGGGGAGGCAGAAATGTGTATGCAGCGTAAATAGATGAATTGCAAGATTATATTAATGACTCAATTCATTGACTCTCTTTTATTCTACAATCGAGAGGATTTTCTCGGTTTCATCATAATTGATCCCTTGGATCCAGTTTATTATTTTAAATTTACACATATTAGTCGTTAGATTATAAATAGGCAAAGTTTTATTTATCTTGTTGTAGAGATAGCGTCCGAGATGGCAGAAGAAGCGCCTCGCAAACTTTGTTTTCAAAGGAATCCTCTGCCCATCTACAGGATTATATCGCCGTTTTCCCCGACCCAGAGATGAATCGTAGCTAAGAAGAGTGTGTTGTTTTAAAAGTATACCTTTGATAAATAATTGACGGACAGTTAGAACCTTAACCTCTTTGTACAACTGTGCTGTGGGGTAACGGTACGGTAAAGATGATAACACCTTGAGAATGGCTCTTTGGGCGCGTTCCAATTGGATAAGTCTACTTTTTGGAGCACCACCCCAGGACGAGATACAATACGTCAACAGGGATTGACCAAGGGCATAGTACACAGATTTTTTCAATTTTTCATCTGCCACGGTTCTAAGTGTTTTGAACACGTATATGAGTTTACGAAGACGGCTACTGAGCGTATCGATATGTTTCTCAAATTTTAAGGTGTTATCGATAATTACGCCAAGGTATTTTATTTCTCCAACTCTTTGAAGAAGAGGGCAATCACAAGTTGTATTGTGTGGTTCGGGGCATTCATGGGCTGTAATATGAAACGTTGGCATAGGGTCTAACGATTTTTTTAACATGAAGGGTATATATTTAGTTTTTTCATTATTTAGGGTCAGGACATTTTCTCGCAGCCAGTTTGAAACATTATTAAATCCATGTTGGGCATGTTTAAATACTTCACTCCAGGAGTCAGCACTAAATAGGAGGACAGTGTCGTCTGCAAAACTGATGATCCTGCCATTCGTGAGTGTGAGCGTTCCCAAATTGTTAATATATATTAGAAACAATGTTGGCCCGAGCACACTACCCTGGGGCGTACCGTGCGTAACTGGACATTCATCACTGATATAGTCATCAATCTTTACGCACTGGGTACGCTCCATGAGATAGTCTGAATAAAGAGCCAACTGTGTCCCTCTGATCCCTAGGCTCTCCATTTTTTTAATTAAGATGGGTACAGAGACCGTATCAAAAGCTTTAGCTAGATCCAAAAAGATACCCAAAACTTTCTGCCCTTTATCTATGTGGGTAACAACGTGGTTAGTCAAATCATGGACTGCATCGGAAGTCGATTTACCCGAACGAAAACCATATTGGTTGTGATAGAGTAAGTTGTTTTTCTCGAGATACTGGACTAACCTGTTGTTCATGATTCTTTCAAGTACTTTGGACAAAGCTGGTAGTATAGAAATTGGTCTGTAATTGGTGACACGGTCTCTGTCCCCGTTTTTATGGATGGGATGTATGACAGATTTTTTAAAAGATTTCGGGAATTTACCTTTAGCCAGAGCGAGATTACAGATGTATGTTAGAGGCGGTACAATTAGAGAAACATGTTTTTTTAAGATACTACAGGAAATTTTATCCCATCCCACAGAGCAGTTGTCACGAAAAGACATTATTATACGTGAGACCTCTTCCTCATCAGTAGGCAAAAGCACCATAGAAGTAGGGCTACTACCAGCTATTGTTGCGGGTGAGATTCTTGAGCATATCTTATTAGCGAGGTTTTTTCCAACATTGGCAAAAAAATTGTTTACTGAGTTAACCGATCGCTCGGGGGTGGATGATACCGTAAGCAATTTTCGAGAAATAGGTTCTTTGTTTTTTATCCGATTTGTTATCTTATTGATTGCGGACCATATTTGTTTGGTATCTTTGCCAGCCTTTTGTATTAACATTTTATCGTGTTCAGACTTTGTGTTTTTTAATAACTTATTGCAATAGTTTCTATATCTAGTAAAAGATATCCTAAGAATCTGGTTTGTTGGCTCTTTTTTGGATTTTTTATGAAGTATGTCTCTGTGTCGAATACAGCGAAGAAGACCTGGGGTTATCCAGGGCTTAACAATTTGTTTACGATTGGCAACTTTAATTGTATGTGAATTTTTTTCAATAGCTCCCTTGACAAGCTTGATTAATATTTCAGCTGCAATATCTGGGTCACTTGAGTTGTATATATCACTAAAGTTAAGATTATATAAGTCTGTGTCCAACTGGTTTTGATTAAGTCTAACAGATGATTTAATGACATTTATTTTAGGTATTTTCTTTTTAAGGAACAATATAACTACATCATGGTCAGTCAAAGCAGAGTGAGCGACCAAAGTCTCAGCGGGAAGTGATGTTTTTAAAATAAAGTGATCTAGACAGGCTTTTTGTCTGGTTGGCAGTGTATGTGCAGGCAATAGACCATGTGAGGCTAATAAATTTAGATAGCTATGTTTATTTATATAATGGGAATCTTGGTGAATATTTATATTTATATCTCCCGTTATTATTATGTTATTATAGCGTGAGATGTTAGTTAAAGTATCATCTAGCGATGATAAAAAATTTGTAATATCTTTATAGCCTGGGGGACGATATATCGCCAATAAAATTGTATTTTTATCGATTGGGATTTGGAGACAATTTGCTTCTAAGATACGTGGTTCCGTCGCCGGTACTTGGAGGGATTTGTTCACATATACGACTACTCCTTCATTTTGTGTTAGGTTGTTGGAAGTTTTGAAGAAGTTGTATCCAGGTATGATGGGAATATTTTGTGTTTTAGGGAGCCAACACTCAGTTAATGTTATAATATCCCATTCCAGTTTAGTTCGGGCAAGAGTGATAAAGAATTCCGTAATATTTTTAGAAATACTTCTAATATTTTGCGTCACAATTTTAAGTGCCTTTCCGGCCAAAAAGTTTGATGGTGCGCAATGATCCAAGTCACATGTTGTTGAAACGGACACAGACACAGAGTCAATGTTATTTGTATTAATAAAATGATTATTATCGAATTATGTAATATAATTTATTCTTGGTTGCATTTTGTATTATTAAATTTTGTATTTTTTGATTTATGACATTGTCTATTACGCTGGTAGTATGTGTGTTTTGTGTAGTGGTTGCCTCAATTAAGTGTGTGTCACTTTGTTTAGCAGTTAAGTGTAGTTGTGAAATATAAGTAATTAATAACATGCAGACATAACAAATTAGGAATGAATTACATAATAAAGTATAAAGACTAATTATTAAAAAATCTATTTTAAACAGTATAATATAGCTTATGGACAAGTGGTTTAGTCATTTCTGTTTTTGTATTCTTAGCTTAGATATATCTTCTTCGGTTCTGATAAGTTGACTGGGTTTTTCTTCTTTTTCTCTTACATATACCTTCCCGTTTGAGGTCCAACACTGCTTGTATTCGCTATTCTTCACAAACTCTCGGGCTAAGTAGTACAAGCGCTTTGATTTGTCGGTAAGGACTTCTGATATATATAAGGGATCTGTCGGTCCATTTTCTTTCAGGTGGGATGCATTAAGGCGGTTTTTAATATTATTTTTGTTGAATGTTTTTGTTGATTTTAAGAAGGTTTCTTTGATGGTTGGCGATGAGAAATCTATGATGACAGTGCCCACTGATTCGGTTTTGCTCTTTAGGCGGAATATGTTTTTAATTTGAGAATCCTGGATGGGTTGGGAAATTACGTTGCCTAGTTTTTTAACCGTTTCTATTAGTATTTCACGAGTTTCAGGGCTTGAGATCGGAATATTTTTAATTTCAACTGACGCCGCTCTTTGATTCTTTTCCAGGGTATCTACTTTATATTCTAAGGCTTTAATAGTTTTTTGGTAGTTACTATTTTCCCCTTTCAATCTAATAATGTCTTTAGTCGCTTGATCGTACTTAGATGACAGAAAGTCAATGGTCTTCTTTATTTCCGCATTTTGTTCACTTATTTTGGAGTTTTGGGTAGTAATAGCCAATATACTAGACTGAAATTTATCGATTTTTTTGTTTTGTTGTGACACCAATGTCTTCAACTCAGCCACTGCATTTTCCAATCGTTGCAAATCGGTATCCTGCCTTTTCTTCCTATGTGTTATTTTCGCATCCTCATTAACTGAATTAGTTATTTGGGGCAACTCTAAGTTGTTAACAGCCGTAGTAGGCGTAGTCGGAGGCGAACGTCGCATCATTTTTCTCCAATATTATTGCTTATAAAGAGTAATCCAGAACGTATGTAATAGCAATAAACACTTACAATTATTATCAATAACAAGGGGCAAGTCGCAGGTGCGCAGGAGTAGGTACAACGCGATCGTGTCCAAGACTTCGTAAATTATTCGTGAATGTACATCTAGACGCTCGGGCGCGCACAGTTGTTCGTATGACGCATAGCAGAATCGACCATTGATGCCGTCCCGCTGCACAAGACCGGTTTCGTCGGTTCACTGAGACTTCGTCGATGGCGAATGCACTTATTTAAAAATGTTTAGCAACCGTTGCACGTAAATATGTCTTTTTCCACTTGGTATGTTCATGAATTTCGAAACTAATAAAAGCACTAGGTAGGGAAGGCTCTGGGGCACATCGAGATATATATTTTATAGCTAGAACCCGACACTGAATATAATTTTTAGATTTACAATGTATAAACACTGACCACATACGTGTTGTCGCGCGTGTGTCCGCGGGGGGAGTGAGGACAAGTAGTCCTCCGTAGTTTTTTTCTAAATAAGGTCAAGACTTTCGGAAAATCTATCGAGACACGACTAGGTTGTTGGTAGGGTAAAAAGAAAATGATGATTCCACATAAATGTAATTTTTTTACGGAATAAATGATTTTTGACTTTTGACGATTTCGATCTTTTGGGAATACCTGCTTATGCCACCAGCAAAAGGTATCAGCGGGTGGGAATGTCGGACTCGAAGCGGTGTTAACGTGCCCTAAGTGGTCTATTGCGTGTCTTCCCGGATTGGTAGATTCTGCCAACCGGCACAGTGATGGCGCCACTAACAGATCGCCGTCGTTTGGAGCCGCAGTAGAAGACACTTCTCTTATTGTCTCCGCAGCCCCGAGAGGGAGTTGGGCTACCAGCTGCCGCCAAGGCTCCCATGCCTCCTCTATCTGTGATTGCCGGTGGGGAATGGGGATAGATCGCGTCCGAAGCATTAAGGGATTTAGAAGCACCATCCGAATATACTATGCCGTGGTATTGTATGCGATATAGGGCACCATAGAAAATGTTAATAAAAGCAAAAAATTATGGAGGAAATTGAAGTTGAAAGTGGGTAGTATTTTACGAATTAAAAATACGGTTTAGTAGCCATTTTGGAAGCAATACCTACAATTTTATGAAAGGCGTTAAAAAATTCCAAGCTAAAATTTAAGCAACCAAATTCAACTTCTAAATTATTCTATGATCGTAAAAGTTAAATTGTAATTAAAATTTACGGGTAGTTTAAATTATTTTTCTTTCCTTGTTTTTCCTCCTAGCAGTTTTGATATGAAATTATTACATTTAACCATACAGAATTCTACAAACTTTGCATGTTTCTACGTAAAATTGTACAGTAACATCATTTACGTATCAGCTTTTATTAAGCCTGTCGATCTAGACCAACAGGCTTAATAAAAGCTTAGCAATCAGAGCCCTCTGATTGCTAAGCCAGAGGAGAGAGAGAGAGAGAGAGACAGTGTTTGCGGTAAAGTAAATTGGATCGTTATATTTACAAAGGTTAAATAAAGGTTCTTGAGTGGCGACCACGAACCGGAAGACGCAGCGTGGGCAGGCCCCCTACAAGATGGACCGATGATCTTGTGCGGGTCGCTGGAAACTGCTGGATGCGAATAGCGCAAGACCGGCAATTGTAGAGATCTTTGGGGGAGGCCTTTGTCCAGGCCGGCTGATATGATGATGATGATTTACTTAATGGAAATTAGGTTAACATATTTGTACGCATCGATAACACGGATGACACAATACACTGGGTACAAATAACTTGTTTGATTATATTAGGTACTAAAGTGAGGAGCACGTCTAATATTGAAAATCCTTTATTAATATTGAATAAAAAGTTGCCCAAATATAATTTCAAAAAAATCCAGGAAAATAACCTAGTTGATGTGCTTTATCAAATACCGGGTTATATATCTCAATCGCACTTACTCTTAATATATTTAGAGAGCCTGGAGTAATGTGATACATGTTTCGGAGTCCAGAGTATCACAAGGAACATTATATATTTTTTTATAATGTCCTCCCGACCGGCTTTCGGCCACGGCGGCCAGTCTCAATGCAGACGAGACAATTGCGCATGATATATTATAGTGCACAAGTGTGTCTGCAAACACGGGCACTTTCTATTCCAACAGTCACATGATCCATTGGGACTACTAGCGACACGACTGGAAAGATGTCAAGTACAAGACTGGCGGCTTTACGTGCTCTCCGAGGTACGGGGGTGTAATACCGCCAACTTCAAGACTTCGGGCTGTTACTGAGAAATTTCTTTTTACGGAAAATCCCAATATCACTTTTTGGTCCGACCCGCGATTTAAACCCTGGCCGTCATTATCTGCGGTTGTACACGCTACCGCTAGACTTTACCAGTAAACTTTTTTTTTGTAATCCTTGAGAGAAATGAATAAACTATATAGTCCAAGAGCTGGCACGCATTTTTGGGTAGGTATTTGAGGCAAGCTGAAAACTTGTCCTATAGCTCTTCAGACACACCCCAACACGGAACTGCAGACCTGGCTGGCGGGTAGCGGGTCTAAAGCAACCCATAAATATTGGATTTTTTGCTATCCAAAAATGTATTTGAGGCAAGCTGAAATTTTGATATGTTGTAGTTTAATGTTTATACAATACATAAATAACATTCAAGTTGCCTCAAATACATTTTTTAGATTTTTTTGCACAATATAATTGCACGCACCTGGCATTTTTTTTTTTTTTTTTTAGGGATTAGTCCCTCCCTCTTACCCACCACTGCAACTCCTGTAAGCCAGGATCAACAGTGGCACACAATGAAATGACACTGAGCGGTGAGGCTCAGGCATGTCCCGGGGAATGGCTTTAACTGTCTTGGATCCCGCAACGAATTTAATCAGAAAGAAAAAAAGGAGGAGTTAGAAATGAATAGTTCGACTTCCCTCCAGAGCAAAGCGGGAGACAGAATGATATAAAGGGGCTATAGCCTCATTAAACGAGAGAATTGCAACTAGAGAAGCCCGCTGCAAGAGCACCAAGGATTAATTTAAGGGTCCTAAGTGAGCTGTTATATTTTATTCCAATAGTAGGTATGGCAAAAGCGCTTAAACGCACGGAAGTTGTTCCTTGTTGCTACAAGATCCGTATAATAAACTACTCCAGATATTGGTTGCAAGCTATTTAACATAATATCACGCTGATTTTGCCAGAGATCACATTCCCAAAGTATGTGGTGAGCGGTTTGTTCATATTCGTTACAGGAAGTTGAGCACAGACATATTGGTGAAGATACTAATTTGAAACTAAACAATTTACTTTTAAAATTGCCGTGTCCGGTAAGAAATTGTGCAACACAATGGTCTATGATTAGCCAAGTTTTATACAACCGTTCGCGTATGTCCGGAAAGAACTGGTGCAGATGGCGACCCTTGGTTGAGGTATTCCATCTACATTGCCATTCATTTAGCAGTTCGTCATTTAAGTTAGCAATTGGCATAAATAGCCTGGATATTTTAGCACGGTCGCGTAATGATAAGAAATCATTATTTAAATTTTCTCGCGTAGAATAATACATCGCTGCTCGTCTTTGAACCTCAAGATCAACCGGAAGTACACCCGCTAGTACAGGTAGGGCCTCTGTGCTTACTGTTCTATAGGCTTTACACAAAAATATCAACGCCAACCTTTGGCTTTGTAGTAATTTACGGCGAGCAGCTCCGATGGTAGCCCTATCAGCCCACACAGGCGAGCCATAGCATATACACCCAAGATAAGTAGCTCCGTAAATGATTCTAAGAGTATTGAAAGAGAGGCCCCAGGTTGCCGTTGATATCCTTGTAAGTGCAAAAAAGTTTCGCTTAGCCTTTTCTCCAACTGATTTAATATGTTCTATAAACGAGAAGTTCTTTTCTAAAACTAAACCCAAATAACACGTGGATATCTTACGTTTAACAGTAACATCATTCAGTTTTACGCTCGGGGGAGATTTTAGTTCACCCTTCAGAAGGAGTTGGTAGGTTTTATGGGGAGCAAATGTAAGGCGATTTCTTTTACCCCATTCACTTATCATACTAAAACAAGTTTGAGCCAGATTTTCCAACTCTCTCCTGGAGTCACCCTGTATAAGTAAGAGGCCATCGTCGGCATATGCCGTTAGAGAGCAGCGTGATGGCAAGGGCAATGTCAAGAAATCATCAAAACCCAAGTTCCAAAGATACGGCGCGAGCACGGAGCCCTGGGGGCAACCCATGGTTAACGATTTAGTGACTCTGTAGTGATCAAGCTTAAGAGTTGCAGAGCCATGTACAAAATAAGATGTGATTATCGAATATATATTACTGTAGCAACCGCGTAACTTCAGTTTTTGTAACAAAATTGGCCACCACGTGTTATCAAACGCCCCTGTAATATCTAGGAATATGGCCAAAACGTATTTACATTCGGACGAGTTTACAGTTTTCCTCACCGAGATAGCTGCGTCTACTGTCGATTTACCCGCAGTAAAACCAAATTGATTACCATGAAATTTTGGCCCTCCTGGTAGCAATCGCGGTACGATAAGTCGTTCTAGAAGCTTGCCTAAGGAAGGCAGTAACGTTATTGGTCGATATGACTTAGGGTCCTCAGGCAGTTTATCACCATTTTTCGGTATAATACGAATAAAACCGTTGCGCCAGGTACGCGGAAAAGTCCCTTCAGATATGCAACGATTAAAAACTTTTAAGATTAATTGACCGGATTGTTTCGTGGCTTCTTTTATGATTTTGTTGGATATTTTATCTTCACCTGACGCTTTGTTAACAGGTAGCGATTTCACAGTATTTATAAACTCATTAATGGTAGGAAGACTCGACATATACGTAGCGGGTGAATCATTTGCCCACTGCCTAATCTGCTTGTGGTAGTCATTATCGATCAAGGAACTATCATCAGGTATGAGCGAATTAAGTAGGGATTCCGTGGTCTCCTCTATGCCACTGGTGTAGGTATTATTAATTTTTAAGTTTTGAATATAAGCACACCTGGCAGTGCTAAAGACCCGACAGAATCGCCTGTCTTTTTTTTGTGTTGTATAAACATTAAACTACAACATATTAAAATTTCAGCATGCCTCAAATACATTATTTGGTTACGAAAAAAAAAAATTTAGAGGTTGGTTTAGACCCGCTACCCGCGTGCCAGGTCTGCAGTTTCGTGTTGGGGTGTGTCTGAAGAGTTATAGGACAAGTTTTCAGCTTGCCTCAAATACCTACCCAAAAATGCGTGCCAGCTCTCCTACTAATATTGTTAGTATTGTAATGATATTACCTGCCCTCCTATAGAATAAAACCTCTTTTGAGAAGATAGCTAACTCTGGTCATTTTATTAAAATAGCTGGACATAGCTTTTAAAGTTAGAAATAGAATTCGAATTAAATAAAAAGTATAATTTTACGTTTGAGTGATGTTTGTCAATAATTATCAAAATGGAGTGCTAAAGAATACATTGTGAAATCTAGTTTTATTATTTTTTCAATAAAATAAGTGATTGGTGTTTAATACGTATGTTATCATTGTGAAAGTATCTCCCTAGATCCCGTTACAGAGTACCTCTTGCTGCTGCGAGTCTTCTACAGTATTATTATTATTAATGAACATTTAATATATAATTCACTATGGAGAACCAATTTAGACAGTGTTTTCTATGACTTTACAAAATCACTCTCATATTCAAGTAAACATTCACTTTACAGGCTTACGCTCAAGTCCAAAAATAGAAGGAAATAAGAATAGAAATAACATGGCTTCGGGAAACTTTTCGTACCCTTATTCTAAAGACCAGAAATAACAGGAAAACTTTTAAATTTATTTTTTTCATGTCGCAATCCTTCACTTAACTTACCATTTCTCATTAATGCCTATTTTTATATTTTATATTGTAATTTTGGTTTTCTACAACACTTACGTGGTTGGTAGATGCTTGCCTTTCGTTTCTGCTTGTTTTTCGTTAGATTCCCAGGGTATTTACAGGACAGCTATTTGTGTGCATATCTGTCCTGGGAATACCCTGGGAATCGAACGGAAAACAAGCAGAAACTAAAGGCATGCAGATGCTTGCCTTTAGTCTCTTCACTTTTGGTAGATACCAACCACGCCAACGGGCCCGTCATGTCATAGATATAAACAACAAGGAAATAAAGCTATACTCACTTAAGTAAAGTGAACATTATTATTTGTCCTGAGTGATTAGTTATCTGATTTCCATAGTACAAGCTGTGCTTAGGTTGGGATCAGATGGCCGTGTGTAAATAATAATTTGGAAAAAAAACCTACGACATAAAATAAGTAAATTGTACTAAGGACGTGTACGTTCGAGCGGTAAGATGGTAGTTCTGTTTGGGCAGCGCCCCGTGAAAAACATACGAGTGCCGGAAGTGAGCTAAAACACCAACGATGTACTTACTTAGCTTGGTTCACTGAAGAATCGCTCCGCCATGCATACCTCACTAATTGTGTATTACTTCGTATTACTTCGCCTGTTGCACTATGTTTAACCCTTTATCCTCCCCATCAAAGAGTTCAGAATATGAACAGGGGCTCTGTTCATATTCTGAACTCTTTGATGGGGAGTAAAGTTCAAAACCAATCAATATGATGGGCCGGCCGGTGGATACAGGCAATATGGATATGGGTCGATAATTTTCTATATCACTTTTTGATCCACTCTTGTATACAGAGACGATCCGAACACTTTTCCATATACTTGGAAAAACGCCATTTGACAGACATTTATTATACACATAATAAAGAGGATTAACAATAATGGGTGCAGTTTCTCAAAACACATTACCCTTTGCGTCCCGCAGTCGGGTAAAAAGGGAGGTAATTCGTCCCCGTAGTTGGAAAACTAAATAACTCTGATTTTGTAGTTCTGAGATAAACGCGATTTAGTGTTTTTTTTTTAGTTATTGTTTATTTGTAAGAAAATGTGGGACAATTTTGCCGTCGGCGATTTTATATTTTGTGGACCTGATAACCTTTCACATTATGCTTTAACAAACTGAACTCTATCTTTACCTATAACTAAATAACAAATAAAAAATCAAGTTATTTTATTTTGCCACAACTGTTTTTATAACGTAACTGCAATTAGCTACTTATTTCGGCTATTTATTTAGTTTTCCTACAAGCTAAATACATGTGGTACAGTCAAATTAGGTGAAATAAGTGCAGTTATTGAATTTATCATACTCGAAATATTTTTAAATGTAAAATTTAGTGGCTTTGTATGTTATTATTACTTTGATATTTTTTTACCTTTTGATGGGCACATATGAAATAAACGCTGTATTATGATATTAATAAAGTTATATTAAGGAATAAATAGAAAAGTTTATAAAAGGTGTATTGTTATCAGATACTTATCATGCCACATCCTTAAAAAATATACATTATCATCTTTATCATATCAGCCGAACTCCACAATTGCCGGTCTTGCGCTATTCGCACCCAGCGACCCGCACAAGATCATCGGCCCATCTTGTAGGGGGCCTGCCCACACTCTCTCCTCTTCCAATTCGTGGTCACCTCTTGAGAACCTTTTTGCCCCAACGGCCGTCGGGTCTATAAACTATGTGCCCGCCCACTGCCACTTCAGTTTTGCAATTCTTCGGGCTATGTCGATGATTTTGGTTCGCCTGCGGATTTTGACACTTCTGATTCGATCCCGCAGGGAAACGTCAAGCATAGCCCTCTCCATTGCTCTTTGGGTGACCTTGAGCCTTCTAATAAGGCCCATAGTGAGCGACCACGTCTCTGTTCCGTAAGTCATCACTGGCAACACACACTGGTCGAAGACTTTCGACTTGAGAAACTGCGGTACTTTGGAAGAGAAAATGTTACGTAGCTTCCCGAACGCTGCCCATCCGAGTTGGATTCTACAATTGATCTCCTTTTCGAAGTTGGACCTACCTTGTTGGATGGTATGTCCTAGTCTCCAACCTTCAATTGAGTGGGTGCAATATGGACGTTTGACATGATTTTCGTCTTATCCATGTTCATTTATCAGACCCACTTGTTGAGAAACTCTGCTGAGGTCATCGAGCATTGTACCGAGATCTTCCATGGTCTCAGCCATGACTGCTCATTGGCAAATCGATGGTGAGTGATGTAATCGCCATTGACATTGCTAAAGCCTTTCCAGTCCAGAAGCTTGAAGACATCTCCCAATGCAGTGGTGAACAGTTTCAGAAATATAACATCTCCCCGTCTCACGCCTCGCTGTAAGTGGATAGGTTTCGAATTGTAGTCCTGGTGTCGCACTGACATAGTGGCGTTTTCATACAAACACTTTAATACCTCGATATACCGGTAGTCGATTACCACCGTTGGAGAGACCTGAGCACGGCCCAGGTTTCGATAGAATCAAAGGCTTTCTCACACTCCACAGACAGTAAACACAGTGGCTTGTTATACTTTTCGGCCTTCTACACAACTTGCCCCAGCGTATGTATGTGGTCTATGGTGCTAAAGCCTTTTCAGAAACCAGTTAGTTCGGGAGGCTGGAAGTCATCAAACCTGCGTGCGAGACGATTCGTAATGACCCTCGAAAGCAACTTGTAAACATGGCTCAGCAGTGTCGGCCTATAATTCTTCAATAGGGTTTTGTCACCCTTTTTGAAGAAGAGCACCATCACACTTCGTTGCCATGCTTGTGGAGTTGTTGTTAGTTTGACCATCTAGTATGACGGAGTTAAATAAGTTCTGATGGGCCCGTAGGATTGGTGTACCACCCGCCTTCAGAAGCTCTGCTGTAACTACATCCTCACCAAGCGCCTTGTTGTTCTTATGTTGTCTGAGAGCCATTCTAATCTCGTACAGGCTGACTTCCAGGATGTCTTCGGTGTAATGACGGGTTAGTCGTGCTCTGGGATCCGAGGCACTTTAGAGCCTTTGTTCCGCTTGATGGTCTCTTTCATACTAATTGTATTAAATTGACGCGTGAGGCGAGTCATAGATTTTGAGATCTGTCTTTTGAGCCACCGGTATCTGGTAGCATGATCTGAGGAGTTCAGAACCATTTGTCTTTCTTCCATAAGTTGCAGGGTAAAGTCAGAGATCTTTTTAGTTCTGTTTGTACAGCGGGCCTTGAAGAATTTAGACCCAGCCGTATGGGCAGCTTCTACAAGCTTGTCGTAGTATAAGTCCACTTGACTGCATGTGTGGCGTGGTGGCTGAGACAGTCGCCTCGCCGCTTCGTGTCGCGGGTTTTAATCCCGCGCCAGACAGCTATTTGTGTGACCCATAAATAGTTGTTCTGAGCCTGGATGTAATTTGTGTCCGTCTATTATGTTTTGTAAAGTACCTATAAGATTAGATTACCTAGTGCTAGGCATTCGAAACGGTTTTGCAATTAGAGCTAAAATGGTTCGGGGTTTTGGACGTGGATAGGTAAAGATCGGAGCGTAGACTTTATCAGTCGGGACCTCTGCAACTTGACATTAAGGTTCAATGAGCCTCTCACCAGTCTGTGATCGCTGCCGGTTTTATCCGCATTGAACATCTGTCGTCTCATCGACAAGATAAAGTCTATCTAATTTTTGGTTTTACCATCGGGGTTCACCCAGGTCCATTTGCGGTGATCCGACTTTCTGAATAAGGAATTCATCATTAAGAGTTCCTCCTTCTCCATGAAGTCGGCCAACATTTGGCCCCGGGGGTTCCGGTCTCCAGTTCCAAATTGCCCCACTCTCAGCCCATTACCGAATCGTTTGCCCAGCTTCGCGTCAAAGTCCACAAATGACCACAGTGAAAGGGTTTTAGAGCTATGTATGGCTCTTGATATATCCTCAACCTCACCGTCGGAGTTCGTCGAAGTCGGCGCGTATACCTGTATTACCTTCAACGAATACCGCTTGGTAATTCTGAGAATAAGTTACGCCACCCTGGTTGACACCCTCTCGATTTTCACTACGTTGTCCCAAGTGTTTGTCCCAAGGTGACACCACCTTGGGACCGTAGGTCGCCGTTGGTTCTGGAAATAGAGCAGGTTCCCGGATTTTAGGATTATCGTGCCCTCCCCCTCTCTTCGGACTTGAGACAATCTTATGATATCCCAATGTAACCTGTTCAGCTCCTCCTCCAGTTTGATGATCTTCTCGTCGGTCCGCTGTATGCGAGTGTTATATGTTGCCAGGGCCAGAGGTTGTTGGTTTTGGTAAAACGGCGTCTGCCGGGGGTTTTTAGCACCCCGGTTTCTATTTCCTTATTTTCTGTTTCTATTTCTGAATCTATTGTCTCAGCGAAATATAGTGTTCCATGATTCTTTTTCAGGGTAACCCGGTGAGACTTGTTCAATAAGGGTTTCAATAATTGCTCGAATTGTTATAATATTACTTGTTTCATCTTCAGAATCTCTCGACAAAATGGGGTTTATTCGTTCAAATCTCTTTACTCTTTTTTTCTTCTTATCCAATGAAATATTGATGTCTATTAAAGAACTAAGTTTCGTTTTTATTTTCTTCTTCTGTGTCCGGAATCCATGTATATCCAGAATCAGCAAAAGATTCTTCATCTGTTGAAGGTGGCGTTGGTTTGATACCCGAAATGGGACTTGAACCTCTTATTTCCTTTGATGACAACTTAAGTTATTTAATTTTATTTGCCTAGCATCTTATAATTAATCTTCATCTTGTTGTAGAAGAATTAAATAACACCAAATATTTATAAATTAGATACGTTATATAAGAATTCTGGATAGCAGAATTAAATAAATAGAGTTATTTAGTTTTCCTCGAACTAAGTTAGTTTTGTAAAAAAAAAATTAAGTTGAGGAAAAATTCAACAACTCAAGTTATTTAACTTATTCGACATTCATCTTGTCATTGACCAGAGTTATTGATTTATTTACTGAGTTATTTAGTTTTCCTTTAAAAAAATTGTGTTTGTCTGAAGATATTTATTATTCCATCTGTCATGACCTGTCTGACAAAAATGGCTATATCTTTGGAACGGAATAAGATATGAAAATGCCTGTAAGGCTCAAATATGCGGCAGGTTTTAGGTGTTTTGAAAATAGGAAAAAGTCAAAATCGCCAAAATCGGACTTATTTAGTTTTCCAACTACGGGGACGGTATATTGTCAACTCCGGCACCCTTAGAGACATTAAGCGATTTTAATACCTTGCAAGTTTCAGTTCTAGACAAATTAATTTTACTTGTTGTAAAATTACGAGTATTATCTAAATCCAAACCAAGGTCAGAAATGTCTATATATAATGTCAATATCTAATGGCAATGAATGAATTGAATTATCAGATACAGAGGACGGCTGGCTGGTACACAGAAAGAAAAAAATCTCTAAAGAAATTACATGCCTCTTCAAGACTACCTGCTTTTGATGTTTTATATTGCAGGTTAGTGAAGTTATCTGTTCATCGCCTTCCATGAGAAATATAACTTCAAAAATACTTTTATGTTATCTTTGATGCTCGTTTGTAAGAAGGCCATATATTTATTGTAACAGCTTTCTGATGCGATTTTAAATTCTTCTTTATTTCTTATTTTCCTTAATAATTGAGTAGATATAATTTTTCGTAAAAACAAGATACAGCGTCCTCAGTTGCTTTATTCATAAATAATTTATTGCAATTTATTAACAATTCCTGTTTAATTTTATCATAATTAGCTTTTTTAAAACAATATTTATAAAAAGGTTTACGTTGCATGTATGTAACCAGGTAATGAAACCCAATAGGGTGGATGGTGTTCATCCGGAGGCACACAAAATACAGTCATACAATGTATATATAAATTAAACAGGAATTGTTGATAATAAATTGGAATTAATTATTTTTAAATAAAGCAACTGAGAAGGCTGTAACTAGTTTTTACGAAAAAAACCAGTATTGTGTTATCATTCTTTAAATTATCTATTTGATAGCAATTTGATACCGTCATGAAGTTATACATGTCTGTTCATGATAATAATGCATAGCATTTACTCTATGGACGTTGAAGTCTTCAAATCGTGATCCTTGATAAGTTTTTTAATGTACTTAGTGTTTGTACACGCCGAATAGACAATAGCAACGCATCCCACAAAGGAGCAGTACAGGTACAGTTCAAAGGTCTGGTGTAATATGGAGCAGATGTAAGTGCTCAGGGATATTGCAATGTCATTCTGGAACTCAAAGCTTGGACTTTTATTCACAAAAATCTTCGAATGAAATCTTAGTCACGATCCCTGCATGTCCTGTAACTAGGCATCCATGAGACATGGCTTTCAATAAAAAATAATTGCCAAACAACAATTCATGGAGGCAATACGCACTTCTACTCCTTTCTTTTGCTTTTAAAAACTCTTTTACTACAGGACATTGAAGCTATTTTCTGTCTTTATGTTAATTTTGCCTTCAATAAAGTTTTTATTTTAGTCCATTTTATTTCATACTAGCTGTGCCCCGCGGTTTTACCCGCGTTAAACTTTGTGTTAATCCAGGGTGTCAGCTAACTCAATACCAAATTTAATTAAAATCGTTTCAGCCGTTTAGACGTGAAGAAGTAACAAACATACACACTCAAACTTTCGCCTTTATAATATAAGTGTGATTATAAAGATACAAACCTTTCCACACGCAGCTTCGCCCACCGTATCCCGCGCGTACAGTACTTTTATGAATGGAAGAAACCCTATATGCTTCTCTATACCCCTGTCAACGCGAGTGCAAAATTTCTTAATTCATAATTGAGCAGTAAAGTCGTAGAAACGTAGCAAGCAAATAAACATACCCACATTCGTGTTTATAATATAACTTAGGATGAATCACGGTTAAATCATTTTTACATACAACGTTTCAAAATACTTTGCCGGATTTTATTGTTCTCGAGTATAAATACGTGCTGCAATTAACGCTGCGTTTGATGCGTCACAATAATGATCTTTATATTTTTTTGTCAATTTGTCCGCTGACTTTGACAGGCATCCACCTTCAAGCATCCTCCACGAGTCGGACACCTTTCAAACGATTCAACCTTATTTGTGAGACGATAATAATTTGTAATACGATACGTTCCACGAATGAGTAAACACTTTTTTTATGATGATGTGCATAATATAGGTGCATGTTACATTGTAAGCGTTCGTACCCTTGGACCTTAGAATACATTTGCTTAATTTATATCAGTTTCGCTCAATCAAAACATACACAACAATTATTTTATTTAAATCGATATGGAACCTTTTAAAATGTGATATTATTCGGATAGTTTTTATTCATCTATGTACATATATACCACAATAAATAACCTAGTAGGTATACAGGTTTTAAATAGGTAATACGTGTTCAAATGGGTCGTATAAACTCGTGAAAGGTCGTCGTGAACATGGAGTTAGAATACAGCTTGATTTAAGGTAAGGTAGCATTAAGCAGAGCTTGTACTGTGGGAATTAGAAAACTGATATCTTACATATACTACTTTATTTTCTAAATACATACTTATAGAGATAATGACAGGACAAACATGATCAAATCATGAGTCAAGTATTTACCAGCCACGGCAACGTAAATACCTTCATCTATTATATTTTCATAGTATTATAGCTCAAGTCGTCGAGTAGCCCCTCTGCTATGACTCAACGATAGTTATCTAATGACTACAGCTGACTGATAGCTTTACGTGCTTTTCGAAGCAGGGAAAAGCTAAGAAATTACATGAAGTTTTGCTGATACCCATCTAGGTGTTGAACTTCGCCTATAGTTTATGCGCCTTTTCATAAAATGATGAACTACACCTGTATGCGGGTAGCGCTAAACCGACCATTGTGCAGATCTTTGGGGAAGTCCTTAGCCCGAGTGTACGACTAAACGCCGACAGACATTACGCCGACAGACTGTACACCGACAAGACTATACTTCGACCGTACTTTTCGCCGACAGAACACTTCACTCATACTCAGAGAGAAACATTTACCAAGTGTAATATACATATAGGACCGATTCGGTTCTGGCACTTCGCCGGCCGCTGCCGCGGCACTGTCCTGTCTGCGAAAAGTAGGTACAGTCTAATTAAAGTCTTATCGGTGTACAGTCTGTCGGCGTAATGTCTATCGGCGTTAAGTCGTACAATGCCTTAGCCCAGCAGTGGACGTCTTTCGGCTGAGATAATGTTCTGATAAGTCAATTTCACAAGTTGAACGGCTGACGTCAATCAGTTTAAAATGATATTATGCAGCCCAAACGATATAAATGCAATAAAACGAAACTTTGTATGTATAATTGCTGACATTGTCCTGTCCTGCTTGTCATTGAAGGTAAACCCGAATGAATATCACAATTTTATTTTAATAACAATACACTTTATGTTTTGTTAGGTAGGTACCTACCTACACACTTTTATTGGCTGTTGTTTTATGCAATTACTTTATATAGGTACTTATACTGGGTTTAAGAGTAGACTGCTCTTGTAACCAATATACCCTATTTTTACTTCATTAATTCTTAAGTTACGTAACAAGTAGGTACGCCTGACGGTACGAGCGTATTTAATAACCCAAAATAGTTATTGAAAAATACTTCGATATTATTTTAAATTTGAGTTACAAACTAAAATCATCTTTAAGGTTTAAGACATTTATTTTCTCAAAAGATTTACACAAATAACACTTACAGAGAAAATACAATAGCTTATTTGACTAAAAAATAATTTGAATTTGTCGAATTGGCGTAGTTTGCGGCCTAACGTTCATAAATTACGCGATATATAATTTAAAAAAGCATGGTAGTTACAAATAATATATTATCTTTAAAATGAGTTCTATAAGTTTAAGTGCAGATGAGACTCGAATCCACGAACCACAGGGTATCCGATAAACTACTAATATTATAACTAAACATTAATTGTGTAGTTTCGGACGTTTTTACAATCTATACATATAATAAAATCGTAGGAAAGTCAAAACTGTACATTGAATATTTTTTTAAAAAGATACTTGACGCGTGATGATCTACAATCGATACCGAAGCCAAAAATATGGTTTTTAAAATTTTGTTTGTCTGTATGTATCATGGAGCTATTACAAAGAGGAGACGTTGTCATTCGATTTTTCTATGAAACGACGCGTGACATTTTGCGGGGTGGAGAGGGTGTTAGATCCCGCCTATTTCTTTGTTTACATCTACCGGTCAATAGGTAAACTATTCGCATGTTTTGTGGACTATAATTAGTAGTAACGTAACTTTTTTACACTAGATGTCACACAGTGCAGGATGCAACAGGGCCGGACTCATAACTTCGTACCAGGGAGTACCTACTGTTTTTTTATACTTTTGCGAACCATAATGATATCTTTTTTTTATTGTCAGTGATATTATTATAAAATAAATGTGAGAATAAAAAGGTCATTGATGAATGATGATGATGATGAAGATTATGGGATTTTGATTAAGACTTATTATTAATATTCCGAATTGTTATTCATGTTATATTGGAAATAAAATTAAATATTTTATGGGTAAAAAAATGCATTGTTACGAACCGATATATCCAGTTTTAAACAAGGTAAAGTTCCCTTCTTTAATTTTCTAAGGCCTTTTTTTGTTACTACGAAGTCTTCATCGTTAAAATGGCAAGAACAAATTTTTGTATATTTAGAGGGAGACCAGTCTTGTCTGTTAATTTTTGCTATCCATTTTTGTCTAAGGTTATCTTCAGATGGCAATCTATAAGATTCATAATTTTAAAATTTGACTAAATAAACTAGGTAGGCTTAAAGTACTTAATTTAAATTAAGTAAACAACGAGCATACTAATGAAGGGAAGTAGGTACATTAATTAAATTACTGTACATAGAATATTTAATTTATAGGAGATTATATTTTTTTTGTGCAGTGCATTCCATGTTTAAGTACTTTCTATTTGTGATACAGCTGCGGGACATTAGGAAAAATAACTGGATCCTAATTACGGCCCTGTTTTTGTTATGTTCATATTTGTACGATAGATGGCGGTTCTTTTTTTAAAAATTATATTAAAAGCTACAAAAATGTATTTTGGCCATTAAAGGGGTTTTACGAATGAATGTAAAACAAATTTCAGTACATACGATTATTAGATTATGATAGTACTGAGCTCTGCGTACCTAAATATTTTTTATTCCCATAACCCCAAGTATCGCCATCTAATGTCGTGTAGAATTATGTTTCGAAACGCCGACGTTAAGGGAATTTTCTAGAACTATTTTGATAAAAAATCGAATAAAATTACTTACAAATGAAATTTGATGCCATCCATAGCATTAGAACGTCTGTCCGAGTAGTTTTTACAAGATAAAACACAACACTTCATTATTTTTATCTTCTAGCGCAAATATAGCTGTAAATTGTGAACGTGACGTAGTTGTGCACAGGACGAACGCCAACAATACATTGACTTAGGCCACGCCTACATGATGACGTTTAGACTCAGTTGAAAATCACAGTGCTCAGTTGCTTAGGCCGTCTCCTCTTTGTAATAGCTCCATGGTATGTATGTCCGGGCTAAACTCAAAAAGTACTGCATCGATTTACTTCAAATTTCGCATGAATATTACGAAGAGGTCGGGTCAACATATAGGCTACATATTATCACCCTATCACCGACCGACCGGGGGAGGAGCTGTGATAATTTATAAAGTTAAACGCGGGTAAAACCGCGGAGTACAGCTAGTAAATTATATAAATAGTAGCGCAGTTTAGCGTCGTAGTCATAGACCTCGAAGAATCCAGCCCCATATACCATACATATGAAATAATCAAATGAAATTTTCTATTAAATATGTAATATTTCTATTCTATGTTCACGAAACGGGCGAAGGCAGGCCCCCTAAAAGGTGGACCGACGATCTTGAAAGGGACCGGCCATTGTGGAGATCCTTGGAGGAGGCCTTTGTCGAGCAGTGGACGTATTTCCGCTGATAAACGATGATGATGATCAAAATGTTAATATTTTTTGGTGCTTGCTAGACGCCAGAAATATCAGATAGTAGTATTATAGTAAAATAGGAACATTGAAACGGCTCAAATGATTTGTATCATTCTAGCTGTTTCGTACTATTTATAAATCTGCTTGTTCTTTTTCTTTGGTGTTGATGTCGAGACTACAATTTAAAACCATTTCGTTAGTAGCCAGCTAGTCTTATGGAATTTATAGAACCTTCTGATGGAAGGTTCTTTCATAGAACAGTCGGGGCATGAAGGGCACTCTTACACATGCGACATGAACTATGACGGAGCACCATAGTAGCTCTGAATTTCGTCAACCATTCTCCACTTAATAAAGTTTTTCTTGTAACGGCCAACTTGTGAGCGCAGTCTGTTGACTGTTTTCTACTCTGGCCAACAGTAGCTGTGACCAGCGGGAATATTTCTGCTAGTTCTATATATCCTAGTGGAGGAGGTACTCTAGAGGACCGTAGATCTAGGCCAGCGTGGGCTACCTGTAATGTTATAAATCTACTATGTTTAATCTACTTATGTATGTTTATATTTATTCTTTAAGATTAAGTTTCATTAGTATTATTATTTTCTTCAATTGTATTTAGTTTAATAGAAATGTTATGTAATGTTGTATACATCTGTAAAAAAATTTTTATTATTTGTCTTAATCTGAATAACTTGTCTTTTTTAAATGTTTATTGTGTTAAACTGATGATGTAAGTATATAATAATATATTATAATAAACTAGCTGTCCCGGCAAACGTAGTACAGCAATACTTTTCGACTAAAAAAATACAACGTCTCATGGTCTTTTGTCTCATTTGCACACTCACTATTCGGATATATTTAAATATTTGTATCATACAAACCTTCGCCTGACAATAACGAATACATAAAAAAAGAATTATCCACTTTGGTGTATTCGTTCGGAAGATATTAGCGTACAAATATTTTAGACTAGCTGTGCCCCGCGGTTTTACCCGCGTTAAACTTTATAAATGATCACAGGTCCTCCCCCGTAGGATATAGCGTGATAATATGTTGTCTATATGTTGGCCCGACCCTTTAGTAATATTCATGCAAAATTTGAAGTAAATCCATGCAGTATCTACTTGTTGATTTTAGCCCGGACATACATACAGACAAACAGACAAAAATTCTAAAAAATTGTAGATCACGCCCTAAGTATCCTTTTAAAAAAATATTGAATGTACAGTTTTGACTTTCCTACGATTTTATTATATGTATAGATAGATAGATAAATTAGATGGTTTCGGGGGCGAAAAAGCGATTTGGCTTATTAAATCACCTTATGTCACGTTATCACGAACAAAGCTAGCACAGCTCAGTTCACCAGGTTCTAGTTAATATTCGTACTCGAGCGAAATAAATTAATAATAGTTTATCTAATAAATAACTTTCAAGCCACATTGTTAAGTCTACACGTTGACTAGTACCTGCGCGACCTCTAGACCACATCTAGACAGCAATATACATATATACACACAGAGCGTTTACTTCGCCGTCTAAAAGCCCTAAACAATAAGATCTACTGATATAAAGTAGCCCTCTATTAAAATGAAAATAATAAAAAATAAGTATATATATTTTAGATTACATATTAATTCAGAACACAAGGAAAAATATAAACTATAGCTTTGAAAGATGTCTTAAAAGCAAATAAATAAGTTAATTCCTACCAATTTTGATATTAGTTCATCAAAAGTCTTGAATACGCATTCAAATCTAGATTAATTATACTACGACGACACATTTCTCGTCGGGATTGGGTCGTGTTTACATTACATAATGTCCAATAATAATTGGCTTAGCTAATAGGAATAATTGTAAAAGGACTAATGTCATAGGTTCACTTTGTAGAATATTCTACTACCATGCAAGTACATGCACCTTGCGAAATAATACTAAATCCCCTTTAACGGCTAATGCAAATCGGAACCATCAAAAAAGGTGTTCGGAACCGCAAAACTGCAAATGGAGTAACATCGGATCTTGGCATTTCTATAGAAATAATAGTTCAGGGGCTCTACCGGCTAAGTCACCGAACATCGTTTTCGTGAATGGCGTTCAAATAAATAAAGGTTAAAAATGACTTAATCAATCGTTAAATCGGCTTCCATGACCAAACGTGACGTCATAAATGGTCCGGAATCGATTGTCGACGTTGAGGCCGATTTAACGATTGATAAAGTCATTTTTAACCTCATTTATTTGAACGCCATTTAAAAAATCGATGTTCGGTGTCTTAGCCGGTAGAGGCCCTGAACAGTTAAACGCCGTTATTTTACATTGTTACGCTATAGTTATTATTATTTTACGTTTCTTACAGAAATTGTGATCGAAAATTAACATAAAAGGTTGAAATAAAAACTGTTAAACAAACAAAACATCACCTTCTAGCATTTGAACATGATGTTTCGGTTGTTTAAAATATTTTATACTTTTTATTAGCAAGTTATAGGTATACAATATTTTTGTCTACGAAGTGCCAGTAGGTAGGTATGTACCTACCTAAATACGTTGGCAATCTTTCTCTACTTGGATTATATAATATAATTTTATTCTATAATATTGAGGAAAGTGTTTTGTTTTATAAAGAATATTTTGTCTAACAGTACCCGGTACCAATGCCTGAGTGGAGCTAGTGATAATCTATTATGAAAAACATATGGATTATTTATATACTTAGCTGTCTTTTACTACTGAAATGTAAGTACATGTAAATATATTTTTCTGATCATTCTAACATGATTCTAACCTGAGACTGAGTTGCAATGAAAAATCAACAGATAACATTCATTCATTGATATTGCATGTCGTGTCATCTACTACATGCAATATCAATGAATGCGGCCGGGCCATTGACAAATAGGTCACCTTAAAATTCTTTACATATGCATCAAGCCTTTAAACAATTAAGTTTTGCGAGTATAAAATTAATGTCATAGAGTTAAATTAGCATTGTATTACATTTTGTATACTCAGATTATAAACATATGTCTTTATAATGTAATATCTTTGTTTGAATTGGTACCATACCTACCATTAAAAAAAAAAATGTTTCGCGCCAATTTTTATTTTGTGTTCAAGAAGGTATATAATATTTTGTGGAATCTTTTTGTGGAAAGTGTTTTGTTTTATAATGAATATTTTGTCTAACAGTAGGTACCCGGTACCAATGGCTGGGTGTTGATAGTGATAATCTATGATGAAAAACGTATGGATTATTTACATACTTAGCTGTCTTTTACTACCGAAGTGTACCTACTTTGAAATATATTATTCTGATCATTCTAAATAACATGAGACTGAGTTGCAATGAAAAATCAACAGATGACAGTGAGTTATATGCAAGTGTCGCATTCATTGATATCGCATGTGGTGTCATCTACTACATGCAATATCAATGAATGCGACCCGGCCATTGACAAATAGGTCACCTTAAAACTCCATATACATCAAACCTTTAAACAATTAAGTTTTGCGAGTATAAAATTAATGTCATAGACTTAAATTAGCATTGTATTACATTTGTATACTCAGTGTCGTTGTAATGTAATATATTTGTTTGAATTGGTACGATACCTACCATTAAAAAAAACAGATAATGTTTCGCGCCATTTTTGGTTTTGTGTTCAAGACCATGAGTGAATCTAATATAGAAACTCGATACCTATGCAAGTTTCATTTATCTGTGATGTTTATAGACCAAACGCTATGTCAGCGAGTGTAAGAGTTGCAGTGAAGACATTTTAATGTAAAAGTACGCTATGATCGCCCTTATTACGGATAAAATAGACGTAATTTGTCTATGTCCCTTAACGACGATGCCGACGAACTAGGCATAGACCAGCTACCTGCTACGAAAAACTCAACGAAAGAAACTCCACCGCGTACTCGATTACTCTGTTTCTAGTCTATAGTACACAATGAAAAGTGATTACTCACGATGAAAAGCTGATCACTTCTGATATTTTTTTTTTATTTGATCTGATTTTTCAAAAAGTTTTCAGTTCAAAGAGCGGCAAAGTAATATAAAATGTAAATGCGGCATAAGCTAATCTTGTGTGAAATTGGAAAAACAGCATTAAAAATCATTAGTTCGGATGTTTGAAGCTAAGAGTTGAAAGAAACATTTGAAAATATTTACCGGGGAAGTGTTATTAATACACTTATATAAAGATGAAAAAACAAGTTTTGCATCATAAATATTTTAAACCAAATTTAAAGATGAAACTGAAGATGAAGATAGTAGCAAAACATCAGTAAGCCTATAATATAATTTAATTTTAGAATAATAGGTACTTACTTACGTTTAAATTGGTGGTGGACATAGCCAAGCCTCACCTAATTCATTTAGTTTATCGCAGTTACTGAATCAAAGAGCATAAATACCTTCACGTTTACTTTGTATCTAGATAAGGATGTTGATATATGAATAAATTTCAAAGCTGACCTACTAAGTTTCCTTGTCTGTGGTCATGCATCGGTTAGTTTCGGGGTCAGACTCCTGTCATTCAAATGGTCGCATCGTGATGTTGCATATGTGAATAAAGAAATAATTTTATCTTACTAAGATCAATTACTCAGTTGTTTACTTACCTATCGTATGGGCTGTGGTTATCCTAGTGTCAGAGTGGTTCAAGCCGCCCAGTAGGTCTCTGACATGGCTTTACGACTGTTGCCTAACAGCCACAACCGGGACCGTCAGCTTTACGTGCCCACCAAAGCACGAAGACGCTCAGAAAATTAACCATTTTGGTGGTCACCCATCTATGGAATGACCGCGTGTATAGTTGCTTAATCTCGACAATCAGTTACAGAGCGGTGAGTGCATCTGGCTATACGCACCACAAAAGGAGTAGAATGCTCCTTCCATAAGCATTAATTCCAGTGATATCTAGGCTGCCGTACAATCACTAAATCACTGTAACACAAAACTATCTATTGATGTAAATACGACTTTATTGAGGTATCATTGAGTAGTATTTGCCATAACAAATTTAACTTTATCACTGCCTTCTAGCATTTTGAAGGCAGTGGGTAACGCTAAGCAACTGTTACGTGAGGCAGAGTATAGACTTCTTTCACTCTATGAGCAGCTCGACTGAAGAAGTACGGAGACTGTAATGAACTAATGTACTAATTTTGGTAAATTTAATTCGAATGTATTTTAATGTAATTTGTTTAACAAAAATGGTGTAAAAACTTGTTAATATTGTTTAATCTAAATATGTAATCTCTAATTTTATAATATTTACACGTCGATATGTCGACAGAGTATGATGAGACGATCTTTGTTAACACCTTTATTCTTCTTTCTTTCTTTCTTGATTCTTGACTACGGCGGTAGAGGTTACAGAATACTACAAGTAATAGCAAGTATGTTATGGTTCTGGGTGCAAGTTTGCTTATTCGCGGAAAGCTTGGTGGCCCGTGAGTGATCCATGCATGTCGTGTAGACTTTACCTTAACCGCTTTCCATCAGGTGGGCTTTGAATATATTCCGACTTGGTAGTACATATATAAAAAATATGCTATATCTGTTTAATTTTATTACACCAACAAGAAATAGAACGCTATCAACCAGATATATCAGTTTTATGTCAATATTTTTCACAACGTAGATAGGTAGATAAACTCTTTATTGTACTCCAAAGGAATAACAAATTAAAAAAACACTTAAAACCTTAAAGTATTACAAAGCACGTCAAGCCGTCGGTCCCGGTTGTAGTCATTCGACAGCAGTCGTTAAACCGTGTCAGAGGCCTACTGGGCGGCTTGAGCAACTCTGACTCTGAGGTTACTACTACCCATACGATAAGCAAGCAAGCATCACAAAATGTGATCTCTTCCAGAGAACCAAAGTAAAGATAGGAGCATGGAGTTATTGAGAACGTAATCCACCAAAAGATTGGAATGCCTCAGATAAGCTTAGTTTCGTAAAAACGCTCAGGCCACAAAAAATATTGAGCTCTTTTAGTTAGTAGTCAAGGAATTTACGGTTGCGTCGTTAGTGTTCTAATTTTGTGTCATATTGGTTATAAAAAGCTATTGAGCAGCGTGTGGAAGCTAATGCAAACAACATGTTCCAAACTTATCTAAAATTAAAGTTGTTCTTGTTACTCCAACTTTTATACTTTTTACTTAGTATCACAGCCATCTTCTTAATAGAGTAGGTAATGCTTTTTTATAATGAATATTTTGGACGTTAAATAAAAACTAAATAATTATTGTAAGTGAAAATGCTGTCTATGACTGAAAGAGGAATAGTGCGCTTTGGGGAATGACGGCCTATAAAAATTACATATCACCAGCCATTTTTTAATTCATCAGGTGAGTGTGGCCTTGAACGAAATGTACCAAACGATTACTAGTTGTCTCATGTGAACTCCCCTTGATAAACTTTACCCCTCTCACAGCAATAGTGCCTAGAAAAAGAGAAGCAGGAAGCGGACGACAGGCATTCTCTGCATAGCAACACACTACCAAGAGGCAGACTTAAAAGACGTAAAAGCTTCTTCTTTCTCTACCTATCTCGCTAAAACCGGAAGAAGCCCGTCTAAACGTGTCGTATAAAAGTTCCCCCTGCATTAAAGTTTGCCACCTGCTTGAAACCTGCACACGATTTTCCCAGGCCAGTGTGGATGCGTCTGAATGGGCTTAGAATGCAGGTTTGTAGACTTCATGTCGCCAAAGTACGTCCACTGCTGGATAAATGCCTACCCAAAAAATGGAGGCATAAGTCATAATCGCCACACATGGAATTGGCCATCGCAGTGTTCACAGAAAAACGCTGCTGTCCGTTATCTGGTAGGTATTCCCCTCGGTTGATTTCTACGCCGCGCACGGGATGAGATGGGGTGCTGATATTCTATGCTGTCACCACACAGCAATGACTAGACTAGACTTAATCTCCATAAATGGGAATAAGCAGTAATGGAACTATAGTGCCACTATAGTGTTATGCCTATTACACACATGCTTGTTGACTTATGCCCTGAGACCCCAATTACTCGAGATTTTATAAAGGCTTTTTCGAAGGCACGAGTAGTGGCCACATACTGGTTTTGACAGAACTCAATGTTTTCAAAACAAGTTCAGACTTAATTGACACAAAAGAAGACGAAGACCCCGTAGTTGTCGTGGGATCGGCTACGTACCCGTAGGACCTCCTAGTTTGGACCTCGTCTAAAAAGATGACCCTTTGGACCCCTTTGTACCATTTGGTCCTTCAAACTTGGATGTTGTCTATACTTGATTACCCATTAGACCCTTTATTAAGCAACGAGTTCCGTTGCACCTCATTCACATGTCTTCGTATAAAAAGTTAAAATACACTCGTCCACAAAAGTGACACACCTTATCAAAAATAAAACACTACAATATAAATCAATGTTATTAATCAAAAATATAAAAGATCACAACGTTATGTAACAAATAAAATCTCATATTCCAGTTACATTTTTCTAATTTGACAGATCTTCAAGACCGTTTACATAAAAATGCATACTATATATTAATTTTGAATGTTTATATCACATTTTAAAAGAAAGAAACACTGATATAATAATGGAAGTAAATCTAAATTGTATGCCGTAGCAACTGAATTTGTGAAGATTGGTTTTACAGGCAGCAACTTAATTAAATTTGTAAATATAAGATATCTTTGTATTTTACATATTTGTAAATCACTTTTCAAGTAATCACAGTCTTACTCTCGTAGATTTTTCCTCTCGCCCCGCGCACCTCACCTCTTTCTCGCCCTGCGAGAAACGGCGAGCTTAAACGCGAGTTTGCCTTGTGTGTGTGTCCAATTGTTCTTTTTTAAGTTAAGAAGTTTTGTTACATGTAAAACATAACAATATGCGGTTTACCTAAGTATTATTGATATTTGTACATGGGGTTTTTTAAAATATTTATCCATTGCACACCTGTAAATTTGAAAGAAATATAGTTTACACTATAATTTCTTGTGTTTCTTCTACTGACCACGGATTGCTGTTTGTTGTTAGTGTGCCTGTATTCGCTTATGCTATTTCGCCTAATTATTAGAATTCTGGTTAAACATTTTCAACACAACTGTACCTTTTTTTACTAAAATAACGCCGGGCGAATACTAAATAAAAACATATTTTATTAAGGTCCAAAGGGTATTAGAATTGAGGTCCAACAGGTTCATCTTTTGTAGTTTTAATTTTGAAGGTCCAAAGGGTACTTAAAAGAGGTCCAATGGGCACATTGATTATTATATTTGAAAGAAGGTCCAAAGGGACTTAAAATTAGGTCATACGGGTACTTTTGCGATAGAGGGTCTAATCTTGTAGGTCCAATGGGTACGCAGCCGTGGGATTACTATACGTCGACTAACAACAAAAACTGAGTCTAAGCTCAGGGGGCGGGACTTTATTTATGCGGTTGTAACTACCTATTAGATTAATTAAAGGTCTCAATAAGTAAAAGATAAGAAAATAAACATTTTAATTCTTCTTTATTTAATTTATGTAATTTATAGATTTTTTAGATTGGCACCGCTAAGACTAATTCAGTCCAAATTCGACGGATATACTAAGAGAAGAAAGCTATCCATCTCCTTGATCCATCATCAGATTGATGGAACCTTAACATTACATTATCATAACGTGCATAGTAAATGTTAAAGATAGTTACAAAGTCAAGATAATTTTATGTACAAAGTATCTTTATTCTGTAATAGGAATAATGAACATTGTGCTGGGCACGTGCGGTCGGCACACGTCCCCTTGCAAACATAACACGTTCTGCAAATCGATGTCAATGCCTCCTTGAAACCCCGGCTTCACGAATTTAATTCACGACAAGTAACGATACTAACTTTACTTTTGTATGCGCTTGCGCACAATACCTATTCATATTTATTGAGGAGCGAATCAGTATTGAATTATCTGTCTGGTCGGTAACCCTTCATTTAATATGATTGCCATTACAAAAAGATGTCCTTTAGGGCAACTTTTGTGACAGCATAATAAGTAGGTTTTCATTCAATATCGTTAAATAAACCATATATATGCTAGGTTTTTATAAATTTATACAATAACTACTGGCTGATTTTTCACCGTAAATTACATTATTATATTTTTTATTTAAATATAGAGATAAAGTGAGATCTGCCCCGGCTTCACATAGGAATAGATGGATAGGTAGATAAATTAGTATTTTTAATTAGTACTTTTCGTAGGGATCCCTAAATTTCTTCAAGAATATAACAAAAAATACTATGTTACTCGCTGATAATGCAACTTCTAATATAATAAGAAGATCTCAAAGCTACTTAATTATTCAAGAGAACTACGAGTAGGTATTTCGTGAATATTAAACTGAGAATACGTTGATATCGTCATAGTGCGTAGCCAATCTAAAATAATTTTAAATGGTGGATAAATATAACAAGATATTCTAGTCTTCCTGTATAATGCAAAGTTACTATCAACCTGCTTGATTATTACGACCACACGAAACACTCATGATGAAATTTAGAAACAAGATATCTTGAAACCTGAAGGAAAGGTACTTTTCATGCCACGTAAGGAGAGATATGCTCAAAGTTGCATTGAGGAGCATATTTCTTTTGAAGGCAGTTCATGTTCTTGTTGTCTTTCTGGGGTTACCTATCGATGAATAGGCGACGACAATTGTGTTCATCAACATCGTTTGTAAAAACGGGGGTCTGATAGCACACACTGTTTTATAACAGATATTTTAGAAACTCACGTGGTACCTTGCATGGGATTCAAAGGCTAAAATTTTACTCTAATTCTAGATCAGGCCTGACTGCTCGCCGTTGCGCAAGTTAGACAATATTGTAAAGAGGTTGGGATACTTACCATAAATTGACCAGCACGCAGCCTGAACTTTAAGATTAAACTATACGAAACGTGCTCAATAGGATTAATCCCACTAAGTACGTTTGGTACAGTTTAATTTTTTTTAAACTACGTATGTCCATTACACGGCACGTTAAGGCATGATATCTTATAAAAAATGATTATTTTTATAATTTCAATACTTAAAATCAAATTTTCAATTATATAAATTATTGTTCCATTAATACGTTAAAAAAAATTAAATGGTTGTTTCCAATAAACAAACTTAAATTGAAGCATATGGTACTGTTTCAAAGTTAACAAACAATCCAATCCATAGCTTTCAATTTAAATTTATATGAAAGTTTGCATACTTGGTTAACATATTTTCAAAGTCATCTTGTTCTTTGATGCAGTTTATTTGCCGACTGTGTTTTGTTAGAAAAATAAAACAAAAATTTCTTCTTTTTTCTTACAAAATAATGAAACAGGGAGACGAAAAAGTGCTAGATTATAAACACATTTTGTTACGGCCTTTTTCAATATGTATGTGTATTATGTACCTGCTGTACTGGCAGACGACAGACTATTATATAAGAAATGATTTATTGAGTTGTTCGTCGTATGAACATACCCTAATAGAATAAGATTCGACTTGTGTGCGACCGGTTTTATATTTTAATGTAAAAAATCATAGTTTCTATGAACAGTTTCGGATGCCGTATCATTAGACACCGTTGTCGTTTTAAACCATAGAGCATGACGTAACAGCTTTTAAGAAGCAACTGTATAACACTCTGAGCAACAATTTCGTTTAGATAGAAAGTGAACTACAATTAGTCGTGATTTTTATTTCATGAAAATTTATTGCAAATTCTCATGAAAAAAAAATCACGATCACATTAATTAATTCAAAATTACAATGTAGAAGTTAAGTCTAAATTTAAATTCGTATCGCAATATGAAACATGTACGTGCTTACTTTTATTATTTTCAAGAGACCACGTTTTTAGGATACCTTAGTAAAACGTTCCTTGTTTTTCTATGGAATCTTAAAAACGTGGACTGTTACCTTATTGTTTTAGAAAGTTGTTGTGTTTAACCGTCCAAGTTTTTGTCCCCGTTTTAGCTCAAAAGGGTTGTGAAATAAAAATTCTTTTGCATTGCGTTGGATAAGTTTTTTAAATATCAGGGGTAGAAATAATATAAATCTTTATTTCAGGCATAACAACCCATAATTTGTTAGTTTTGTGTTAGTAACCAGATATGCTTACATGCTATATTAGTATTGTTAGTACTAAATTTACTCATTGATTTAACTAATTCGGACCTATAACTGTCTCCACCCAGAGTCGCTGGATAGGACAGTCGGGTCTACCAGCAATCATTTTTATGAATCAGATACGATGAAAGGTGGAAAATATCAAAATCATTTATTGTAGTAGACTGTACTGTGACGACCTTCTTGGTTGCACACCTTCGTTCGTCCAAGCAAACGTTTTAAAAAGAAATAATTAAAAAGAAATGGTTTGAAAATAATTCAATGCAATTCTGTTTGGCTTTTAGTCTACGACAGAATCCTAGTTAGAGAACATGGTGTATGTGCTATAGTAAAAGTGAAGAAAATATAAGTCCAATCCAAGTCTAAACGTATTTTATTCCAATATAAAAGATCATCTGGAGTCCAGATCGTCATAGTACCTAAGTATATAGTTATACAAGTAGGTGGGGAAGTATAAATAACATAACTAAAACACATGCATGGCACTTAGCATCCACTGGGATCTTATGCCGCACCGCAAGAAAGTCCGTATGCAAAATTATGTATTTCGAAGTAGGGACGTATACCTATGTACCTATTCTTCGTTGCACTCTTCATTACTCAAGGGATTGCTCTGTTTAGAAGACTTCAGTGGCTTTTATCACAAAAACCTTACACTTTTTCGGTCCTCCGTAATTTTCAATTTTTTGGGGCATTGGATATTTAGTGTCAACGTGTCAGCCGTTTAATTATATTTTATTGTTAATTATCAATCCAATTCAATTATTTTTTAACCCATAAACATGGTTACATATTAGTAAAAGTCCCCAGATTTAGACCAAAAGTATGAAAATGCAGCTTAACAGATCACTTTACAACAACTTAGACATTATTCATAACAAATTGTAAACTATCCAAAATATAGCATTATGTCCTATGGTATTCTGCTGTGGGACTCAGCAGCTGACATAAGTGCTGTTTTCGTATTACAAAAAAGAGCAGTCCGAGTTATTTATAATCTAGGCAGTCGCGAGTCTCTACGAAGCGTTTTTAAAGAGGTAAATATACTTACTGTTCCATCTGAATACATATATCAGAATATAATGTTTGTGAGGAAAAATTTAGACAAATATAAAAAACGGAGTGACTTGCACAATGTCAATACAAGAAATAAGGACAAACTAGCTATAGCAGCCTTTAGAGTTAGCAAAACAAAAAAGTCATTCATGGGAAATTGTACTAGGTTTTATAACAAGCTCCCTATTCATATAACTAAACTACCTGATAATAAGTTTAAGTCACACATTAAACGTGAACTTATGGCTAAGGGTTACTACACTACTAAGGATTACATTGACGATAAAGACATTTGGCGGTCGGCATCTACCTGCACATAGTCCGCTGGAGATCTTATAGCCATATAGACATGAGTAATCTTTTATGTTACATGAACTATCTGTAATAAAACTATCTATTATTTAAATATTCTACGAATTTCAGAGCTGTTGGTTGTGTATCAAAATGATCAATGTTACTTTTATTTTGACGTTTTTATTTTCTCTTTCTAATATATTAAACCTAAAATAAATAAATAATCAGACAACCGATCGAGCATATATTGTGTTTGCCTGCTAAATAATTACAGTAAGTGGACCAAATCTCGTGTATATGCCCCATTGAGTATGTTTCGCCGGAGCGTCTCAACTGGACCGTGTTGAAGCCGGTAGTAGAGACACCCGCTGAGTTTGGTTCGCTGGGTCTTCTCAGTTGGGGCGCACTGGATCCGGTGGTAGCATTAAAGCGCGACCGTCGTTATTAACACAAGGTCCGTCATAATAATATCATCTTAATATAGACAGAACCATTGCCAATATGTATTACAAATATGAGACTTAAACTAGATAATTAAACTTAAACATAATCTCTTGACAATAACTTGATACGAGCTAGCTAAATTGTTTTAACATAAATTTTATTAATGTTTTAATACTATCAATACATGTGTACCTAAATATCTATGTTACTAGAAATAATAATGTATACAACTATAATACTACAAACATGTTCTGACTATTTACAAGCGCTTTTTTGAAGTCTACGTGAATAAAAACCTTTTTTATTTTATTTTATTTTATAGTTTTTGGATAGTTTACAATTTGTTATTATTTAATTTGAAATTAATATTGTAATTATAAATCCCCCATCCACGCTACTACATCGACATTGGAAACGCCAGCACACTGCATTGCGACAAATCATCATCATCATCATCATATCAGCCGAAAGACGTCCACTGCTGGACAAAGGCCTCCCCCAAAGATCTCCACAATTGCTGGTCTTGCGCTATCCGCATCCAGCGATTTCCAGCGACCCGCACAAGATCGGTCGCATCGATCCATCTTGTAGGGGGCCTGCCCACGCTGCGTCTTCCGGTTCGTGGTCGCCACTCGAGAACCTTTCTGGCTCAGCGGCCGTCGGCTCTACGAGCTATGTATCCTGCCCACTGCCACTTCAGCTTGGCAATTCTTACGGCTATGTCGGTTACTTTGGTTCGCCTGCGGATCTCATCATTTCTGATTCGATCTCGCAGGGAAACTCCAAGCATAGCCCTTTCCATTGCTCTTTGGGTGACCTTGAGCCGCCTGATAAGGCCCATAGTGAGCGACCACGTCTCCGTTCCGTAAGTCATCACTGGCAACACACACTGGTCGAAGACTTTCGACTTGAGACACTGCGGTATTTGGGACGACAGGATATTACGTAGCTTCCCGAACGCTGCCCAGCCGAGTTGGATTCTACGATTGACCTCCTTCTCGAAGTTGGACCTACCTAGTTGGATGGTCTGTCCTAGGTAAATATAGTTCTCTACAACTTCGAGTGCAGAGTCTCCAACCTTAACAAGAGTGGGTGCAACATGGATGTTTGACATGATTTTCGTCTTATCCATGTTCATTTTCAGACCCACTTGTTGAGAGACTCTGCAGAGGCCATCGAGCATTGTACCGAGGTCGTCAAGGGTCTCAGCCATGATAACTATATCGTCGGCAAATCGAAGGTGGGTGATGTACTCGCCATTGACATTGATGCCAAAGCCTTTCCAGTCCAGAAGCTTGAAGACATCTTCCAATGCAGCGGTGAACAGTTTCAGAGATATAACATCTCCCTGTCTCACACCTCGCTGCAAGTGGATAGGTTTCGAGTTCTGGTCCTGGAGTCGCACTGACATAGTGGCGTTTTCGTACAAACACTTTAACACCTCGATATACCGGTAGTCGATTTGGCACCTTTGGAGAGACCTCAGTACGGCCCAAATTTCGATCGAATCAAAGGCTTTCTCATAGTCCACAAACGCTAAGCATAATGGCCGGTTATACTCTTCGGTCTTCTGTATAACCTGCCGCAGCGTATGTATGTGGTCTATGGTACTAAAGCCTTTACGGAAACCGGTTTGTTCGGGAGGCTGGAAGTCGTCAAACCTGCGCGCGAGACGGTTCGTAACGGCCCTCGAAAACAACTTGTAAACATGGCTCAGCAGAGTGATGGGTCTGTAATTCTTCAAGAGGGTTTTATCGCCCTTTTTGAAGAAGAGCACCGCACGCAGAGCTTGCGACAAATAAACAATAATAATTATATACACTCCTTTGCAAAAAAAAGGCGGCCTTAGTGTCATTGGTATTCTATGGATAATATTAATATGTTTAGTATGTCATAAATGACTATATTTTTTTTTTACAATAAGCTAATAAATATTTTTAATATGCATACATATAAAAGCATTAAAGTTCTGATAAAATTCTCCAAGCTTTAATTACCATACCTTGCCTATATGCCTAATATTATTTTTATTTTTGATTTTTTGTGTACTTTATAACTACTTGAGTTAAATTATTGCACTTGCTGGTTCTTTAATCCCATGAGTAATCCAAGAAGGAAAATAATAATCCCAGTTGGAACTTCAAGTTTGAAATTGAATGGATCATTAACAAAATAATGTAACAATCGTAAAAAAACACATTGTAAAGAAAGGTGTTCAGGAAAAGGAGAACTAGATCAGTTAAATATTTGATGGGTGTTTCTAAAAACCTCTAATGCAGTTTTGTAGTATGATTGGCCAATCGAATTGATCACAATTATAGAACTGATCTGTTGTATTATTTTTCGAAGTAGTACAAATTATCAATCAATTAAATTGATAATTTGTACTACTTCGAAAAATAATACAACAGATCAGTTTCACCGGCTATTAGTTTTGACACAAATTAAGTGACAGGAAATATAAACTTGAATGTTTTATAAATAAATATAATAATAAAATGGTTAATAAAAATTACAACGGTTCAGAAATGAGTTTTGATTCCAGTCACAAAGTAGATAATTATTCTCTGATAACGAATGATGAAAAGTCCGTCTTCCGAATGGGTTCCATCCACGACATAGATTCTCCACAATAACCGGCCTTACGCTACCCGCTTTCAGCGGCCTTCATAGGACCTTTGGAGCATTAGAGAGAACAAGAAATAACAACAATTAAACGGCATGAAATAATGAAATTTATTCAACACTTGGATATTAGCATACACTTGTACTTGTCAAGCTCACAATGCAGTACATAAACATAGTAGATCGGTATAAAAATAAAAACAATAAAAAATAATTAGTCCGTCCGTACGGTCTGTCAGTGTTATTACAAATATATATCCTATAATCCTTAATTAAATAACAAGTTTCTAAACTATTATATTTAAATTTAGTAGTATATATTAAAATTATAGAATTGAATACAACGAGCAGTTGGCTAGGGCAGAAGGCTCTCAACCAGTAGCTTAATTTAGGCGACTTAAACCTCAGGACAACCTTATGGGTTTCGACACACAGCTCAGGGGGCTGCTGAAGTAAAAATTATAAATGACGGTCTGATCACTTGCACGGGATTACCGATCACGTGTTAAGGGGCCAACGCGACCCTCGCCGCTGAGGAATCTACACTAGCTAACCTGCGGCTTTCTCTAGCTAACTAGGTGGACGACCCGGAGAAAAAGCCACAAAGAAACTCCGGGCTTGCTTTTCGTCTTTTTTGCTTTTTGTTTTCGATTCTTTTTTAATATATTGTATTTTACATTGTGATTGACTGGTTGTCATCTAGTTAATCAAAATAATTGTGAGGTAATAAACAATAACATTCAATTTCACTCTAGCAATTAGAATAATCTCTTGCATGACGAACAAACGGTGGGTGCATCCGCGCACATTTACAAAATTCACAAGTCAGATTCTGGTGAGCTGGACAAGAATCCGTTTGTTTGTTCTTTTTACAGTAAAATTGATTCTCAACATGCGTTTCTGGCACGTAATGGAAAGCCGGATTGGTATCAAAGCTATTATTGTTGTAGTATTAATATTTAGTAAAACTGATAACAACACTATTACAGATAATATCTATTACATAATGTTTCCGTCACTATTGAACTGTTATGTCTGCGTATCGGTCTGTCTGTGGCATATTGCATATTATACGCATCAAAATCACATTGCCATCTTATTTTGATATACAAATTAGTTTTATTTGTATGTTTCTTAGATAGTTCAAAAGCTAGTTAGTAGTTTAGCTGGAGTTGGGATTGCTTAATGATGACGTAAAACAGTATGGTGTTTAATAAATATGCGTAATAAAATAAAATATGCACAAAAGAATCGAGCTTCTTATACAAACACCGTGCTTTAGCTTAGGAATATTTTATTCTTCTCTTGCGATCGGTATAAACTGACAAATGTAATTCCGAGCTGTATCAATATCCTTTTGCATTTTATACAATGTATTCTTCATCGCTAATATATCTTTTAATGTAGATTCTGGGACTTTACTTTTAATTTTTTCAAATAAGCAATTTTCTTCCTTATAACGATTATCTATTGCTTCCTTCACGTCCTTTTTTAATTCGTCTATATATGTCTCGGCTAAAGACGATATATTCAATTTGTGCGTGTCTAAATCTACGAATATTTTTGTAAATATTTGCTCAAAATGTTGTTTCATTTTATCCGTTGTAGTCCTCACCGCTTTAGTTATGAAGGCGATAGAATCGTTTATTGCAACTGCATCTGAATATCGATTGTTTGATACAGCACCTTAAACATAACAAGCATAATTCAGGCCCTCAAAATCAAAATATAACCTTTAAATACCGACGGAATTCTTTAATGTGCCACGAGATTTTGCAAGTGACCCCACAAATATGGCACCGTCTTACAGAACAAGTTAGAGTCCACATAGACTTACAAAGGATAAGCGTAGACGATTAGATACCACTAGTTGAGTGTATTGAATGTCTCGGGGATAGGCATGGACACAAGTTTTGCTAATAATATTTTGATGTAGCCACCGTGGTGTTCCGCACATTAGGCGGAATGCGTTGATGGGATGTCGGGGGTACTACTTGAACATCATAACCTTACTTTTGACCCCATGTGCCCGGTATAGAAGCGTTGGAATAATCTGGCAAAATCAACTATTGCATATTGCTATAAGCACAACGATTACAAATCTCTCCTCTAAGATTGATTGAAGCCAACCTGCAGAGGAAAGAGTTGGCTACCATAGAGTTCTACGGTAGCCAACTCTTTCCTCTGCAGGTTGTCTGCAGGCTGTTTCATTATTTCCCATTTTAGAGATCAGATGTAAGCTTTGCATTGTGAATAATTCTATAATACTAAGACGTAAAAATGTTACCTGGACGTAGAAATAATACTGTATTTGCTCACCTATAAAACGCCTATTATTAGAGCAGCTCAAACAATACGATTTGTAATTTTTCAAGTCACAATTCAGGTCACTCAATTCTAATTGGAATATGTATACATTCATTTTTATATTTTTTAATTCCTGGTCAATACGATTTAAATCCTCATAAAAGTTGTTATAATCATCATGTAAACTTAAAATATTAAACATATAAGTATAGCCGAACTGTGTCATGGCAGATTCTTTAACATTATTTTTGGAAATCTCAAATTGTTTTGCGTACGTTTCCTCTTTAATATCAAGTTGACTCATATAATATTTTATCTCTTCTTCTTCAAATTTTAGTAATTCACTTTGTATAACGTTAGTAACATGTTCAAGAGTAGTACAAGCTACCGATTCTGTTGATATGTTCTGTGAATCATGAACCTGCCGTTTTCTAATGGAATGTTCAACAGTATCTGAAAGAAGAAAATACAGTCTTACACATAGAATTATATAGGTACTATATACATATGTTATGACGAATTATTTAATTGAGAAGTTATTATTTTTAGAAGTTTGGTATTCATATACAAAAGTACTAAATTAGCCACTCTGCAATGTATGATATAAGGATCTTTATGAATAATCTGACACAATATGTTGTCCAAGCTGACAACGCGATACGATAGGGCAGATGATCACCTTTTATTTGGCATATATCACTCAAATGGATTTTAATGATGTAATTAGGTACTTACTTATTCAACCCGTCATGAGTAATTTCTTGATGATTGGCATTGATTTTTTTTCTATTTTTATTTTATTAGAAAAATTTAAATATTTATTTCAAAAAATGCTGCCAGTCTTCTAGCCACGTTACCCTTTGATGTCGATGCGGAGCATCTACGGGATTGCTAATGCGTGTAAATGACCAGCAAATTAGGTACTACTTTCTGTTAATTTTCGCTTAGTTTGCCTTACCCTTTAATGGTATCTATACTAATGTTATAAAGAGGTAACGTTTGTGAGTTTGTGACGTTATAAGGGGTAATCTCTGGATCTACTGAACCAATTTTCAAAATTATTTTACCAATAGAAAGCTACGTGATTGTGGAGTGTCATAGACTATGAAAATATCCAAAAGTAAAAACTCATCTTTACTTAAACTTGAATAATGTAATCCAAGTTGTAAAAAAATTGTTTTCATCGCGTGTGCTAGGAAAACTAGAAGATAAAACAAAACAATGTATTACAATATTAAAAAACGTATCGAAATCTGTAAAAAAATTCCGCGATAGCCTACGCCTATTTTCTACGGCTAAACCACAATAACTGCTTTAACTTTTAAAATTGTGGATTAAGAATAATTAATTTTTGTAATACTTATTTAGCCCATATGGTATTCATCTATATCTTGATAAATATGTTTGTTAGAACGGAAATTTCATTTAGAATATGTGTGCCCTTTACTCTATACAGTTTAAAAAATATCTTCAAAGATATTAGCAAAATAAAAAAGTGGGGTGCGCGCCGCGCCGGCCGTTGCTTGGCGATATTTAGTCCCAAATGACAGTATTGCAGTTAAATGTAGTATATCTAAAAGTTTTGAACGATTAAAATAAGTAAACATTATGTTAATGGTGTATTTTAACATCAAGTAATAAAAATAACAACAAAATACAGTAACATAAAAAAAAAAACAAAATAACAAAAAAATCTTCATCAACATAAATTTTATTTATCCCGAACATTTAACCCGGAATTAAATTAAATTACGCGGAACAAATGGGCAGGGACAAAAATATTTATAACGCGGAACGAAGTCGGCGGGCACTGCTAGTTATAAAATATATATAAACATATTAATGATCCATAAAGGTGATGGTATAACTACATATATCACGTAAAGGTATAGTCGACATGATGTCAATGGATACATTTACAATGTGTAAACTTACGTAGGCAATAAGAGTGCTTATTGCCTACGTAAGTAAGGCTGATAAGGTCAGTAGAAGGTGCATACACATGGTGATATACTAGTATATGATGTATTTAAAAAAATAAACATACCTGATGGATTATCCTTTATACAATTATTTTGACAAATTTCCTTAGATTTTTCCAAAGCTGATAAAGCTTTATTGTATAAGTTGACCAGCTCGTCAATCTTCTCGCTAATATCGTCCATAGCCTGTATTTCACTAACAATATTTTCTACATAGAGCCTATTCTGTTCACGTTCTTCTGTCATAGTGTCTATAATAGCTTTTAAATATTCTACACGACTATCTATTTTCATTTCAAAAAGATCAAATTTCTCTAAATATTTTTTTACTAAAGTATTTCCTTTAAAAACAAAACTACTCCTTATATTCGTTGAAATATTCAAGACTTCTAATCCGATGTATTTAGTCAGAAAATGAATGTCATTTTTATGCAAGGTGCTTTTTCCATTTGGACATAGTTCGGAATATTCATCTGAAACAATTCGTAGGGTATGAGCAAATTTAAACATTGAAAATTTCGTTCGACTTGTGGTCTGAGTCGCTAATAATCCAATCCATCCACAGCCAAGTCACGTGGTCCCGCCTATGGGCTCACAATAAGCCACCCTACATTAGCATTAGCAAGTAAGTTCAGTTTGTTGGATGGATCGTCTGCAAGCTCTCTGTTTAACAAGGGAACAAATAGGAAGAAAAGTAAAAAATTACCCCATGCTCAAGTTCTGCCACCCGGCGCGATACTGTATGGCCAGGGGCACGAGGAAGGAAAAAAAAAACAAAAATGCGAAATGAAATATCGGCCTTGAATATCACACTACACCAAAAGTCGTAAGCAATTGGTAACAAAATTATGCAGATTGTGAGCAATCGAGGGCGCAAACTAATTAGTCGCAAATAGATGCTGGCAAACCCATGTCATGTTTTTGAGGCAAAGCCAATAGAACCAGTTGGAACATGTCAGTGACGCGTGAAGACGCCTTGACCCAACTTGAGAATCTCTCCATAGACGTATTGAGAGAGAGGGCCGAAGCCACTGTGTAAGGCTTATTTGAAATAGGAACATTCCAAAAGGTTTCAACAGGATTACCAAACGAGAACTACTATTAGATTGTGCGACCTAGTAGTTAAAAAAAGAAACTACACGTTTGAATAACACTATTATACTCGTATCTACACTACACTTATTTGACAAAGGTAACACTACTAATTAACTTTGCTATTTGGACCTCTTTTCGCTCGATGTCCCTAGTGAAGGGCAGAGTAACGACCCGGAATATACTAGACTTCTAGTTTCCTTGCTGAAAGCCAGCCGGCAGATCTATAACCATTTCATAGCTGAGCATGTATTTTACCAGAGAATAATACACTATAAAAATTGTAAAAACGCGAGTTTATATACAATATTTATTGTTGATTTGCTGGTTTGTATTTGCGTCAATCGACGCATCGTCAATATTACAACACAGCAATAAACAGCGGGAATAGGGATGCAACAGTACGTATTGCAGTCGTACGGGAATTAATGGGTGGGAGAAAAAGATCAGGGTGTATTTGATAGCCGGGACCACCACGTGACGTGGAACTAAATCTGCGAAAAATACCGAGTTCATGGGGTGGATGCGCGTGAGTATAAACAATTACCTGTTGCTTCCATTGATTCTGAATAACGCTCTGTAGATTCTTTATAGTCGTAGTCATAATTAAAACTTATAAAAGAACCCGGTAGAATTTGACAAGTTAATATTAAAATGAAAATAATTGGACCCAACATGTTGTCAACGTGTGTGAACCGTTATGTATATGCACGTAATTTGTCTTGCGTTTTTATATAGTAGGCACGCTAAATAACATTTTAAGAATTTACAAATTATGAGTGGAATTATTAACTATCTCTTGTTTATGCTTTATGAAATAAAACATACCAATAACCAAAGTAAGTGGTTTTAAAAATTCTTTACGTTCGTAAAGTGGAAAGGTATTTTGCTTACTAGGTAAATAGGCAATGAACATAAAAATAATGAATTAAAATAAATATACTTTATTTCACTCAAAATTAACTAATATTTAACATTGAAACAATGAAGATAATTTTTCAATTGGCGGTCTTATCAAAGTAAGCGATTTCTTCCAGACAACCTTTGAATTGGTAGGAGCTGGTATAAAATACGATACATGAAAAAATGCTTAAGCAGCTTTGCCGATTTAACCATTTGCTGGAAATTCTCATATTTCCATTTAATATCTAGAACTTAAACAAAATGCACAAAGTTATGGCATGAAATAACAGTGAAAGACTCTGAAGCTAACAAAAACTTACCAAAAAAGCCCAATTCCGCGTGGGGCTGCGGTGGCAGGAAGAAAAGTGTCCACGTAGGTACTAGCAGCTCTGGGAAGACAGCGATCTGTTTGTAAGTTGCAGTGCAAGACTGGTAGGTCACGGCAACTCGAAAGGGCAAACTAGAGCCCTCCCAGGGTACATGTCCCGTCCACCTGTGACATGACGCAAAAGGCCCCCCTTTTTATACCCGCCAGAGCCACAAGGTACCCAGGTACCCATACCAGAGCAGCATACCCGCGTCTCCGGGGCTACCCCATCAGGCGTCTGATGAAGTCCACGGCAGGTTAGGTTTAGTCGGTGCGAGTCCGACATACCCACCCGCAGACACCTTTTGCGGGTGGCATGCGTAGGCATTCCCCCTGCCTTATCAAAAAAGGAGGGCTATCTGATGTTTCATCATCATCATATCAGCCGAAAGACGTCCACTGCTGGACAAAGGCCTCCCCCAAAGATCTCCACAATTGCCGGTCTTGCGCTATCCGCATCCAGCGATTTCCAGCGACCCGCACAAGATCATCGGTCCATCTTGTAGGGGGCCTGCCCACGCTGCGTCTTCCGGTTCGTGGTCGCCACTCGAGAACCTCAAATCTGATGTTTAGCCGTGTAGAATTGAGTCCCTCTTCTATGTTTATAAAATCACACTCCGTCATCATAGGATCATATAAAATAGTTTATTTTAGCAATATTTTTCCCTTTTTAGATTGTTTAATCAAACGCAATAGATAAGCGTAAGAACATATAAACATGACATAAACAAATTATCACTCGTCGACATGAGTTGTAACGGGGTGTATATTTAATAGACATGTTATTAATGTTTTTGGTTGGACATGACTGCATGAAGTTTTTTCTACGCGCCATATGTCGGTCATATAAATAATAGTGTACCTACACAATAGGCTGTCGAATGGGCCTGCAGTTAGCGGTCATAGCGTCATTATGTATCAGGTGCAGTCGACCTCGATGGTCGCCATGCCGTCTGCTGTCTAGAGGACGTACGGTCACCTCCAACTGCCACACACATCAATTCACATTAAGCCTGACTCGATACTTTGAAAATTACAACATGTGAAACAGGTAATTTATTCTGCTTGTAAGGGCCAAACATTGAGTTGATAAAATATTCATTTATTTCGGTATCAAATATATTCCATATATTGTTAGTAAATCAAACTTATAACTATGTTAGCACAGACGCCTGCACATCAAACTACCCCAATCTGTCAAATTTCCCCAATTGAAAGTGAACTTTGTGGTTATGTGATAAAGTTGAAAATCTTTAAAAGAAATTTGACAGATTGGGGTAGCTGGATGTACGCTGATGAGCGTACATCATTATTAAATGTCAGCATTACAAATTATAAATTATTAAATGAGCACTATTTGACATTGAATAGGACCCCTTCAGATCCGTGTACGCCATTCCAGTGCCTCACAACCGGACAATCAACCCTTCCTAATATGGTATTCAGAAGGCTGTTGGTGTTGCCACGGGCCGCATCAGGGAGTCCACTCTTTTGCGCCTCTTTTGCGCCTAGCCTTAGCAAACATACCTGATGCACTGCAAAAACGAGGCAACCCCAACAGCATTCTAAAACCATTATTGTACGGGCCCCATAGGGCATTGAAAGACAAGGCCGCGTACAGCGGACGCACGCGCTGCAGATATAAACTGTCTGTCAGTGTGCTTTAAAAATATCAATTTTAACCACTTTTTTGCACCGTGCCAGCCTGCGCCAGCATATCCGGGATTTGTTATGTTTACTTTTTTATTCAAGTGAGTCCCTTTCATACAGCTAAGCTGGCACATATTCATGTGTTCCGCCTAATGGAGAAATATTACCGTACCCTATGACGCTTACAACTTAGAGATTACTTTTCCCTTTCTCTCATGAGCTTTGCTGAACGCGCGCTTCACAACATTTTCATAGCACTGCCTACGGTGGTTTGTTTATTGTACTACATCAAGTTTAAGAGAGGCCCTACCTCTCTTAAACTTTTTGAATGGCGTTCATTCGCTCAAAGAGCAGCCCGACTGGGGAAGTACCTCCACCTTACAGAAGACTTAATAATAACATTAATAATTTTGATTATACAAGAAGACATCGAATGTTGCTATGTCGGGACTACATGCAGGGTGACACAATATCGTGTTGCTTTTCAGTAGTTTGTGGTTATCTTGCAACGTGACACTAACAGCTCTCACGCGGCCAGACAGACATCTGTTAATATTGTCCTAGTGCAACATGCGGTTTTGGTTATTTTAATGGAGTTTTTCAATAACGGAAAGCAAATGTTTTACCAAAAAAAACTATTTATATTAGGAACTTTCCGCTGAGCTGCAGACCCCGCACTCGACATTTGGCGGTCTCGGCTCGCCTGGAAAAACTAAAACAGTCCTTTGCTGCTCTGTTTTGTAATCGTACTTGTTCGTCACTATGTCCCACACTAAATTTGACTTCACTATTAGTGCTTCTTACACATAAAATAATAAAAATATAATTAATAATTATATACCTACGAAGTTTTATTCAAAACAATATATACTTTCATATAAGTGTTACCATAATTAAATTTCGCAATCGTACAAATGTGATACTCATTGTGGAGACATAAATAGTTTGAATACTCCCGATAAAACACCGGTATGTCGTCGCGTTATGGTCATGTTTTATGAAAGGGAAGTCGGAAGGGAAATTGGTAACCCCGTGCCACTAGGATACAGGCAGATTTTTAAAAAGTTAGTTTATTATTAGTTTAAGCGTAACTAAATGGAACGAAAAGCATTTAATCCAGCAAATCACACAAGAAATAATAAAGGATTTTAAATACAGAAATATAAAAATATTAACGATTAAAGTATATTTGTCAAATTTTTTGAACAAACATGAAACAATATAAGTATTTTAAATTTTCGCTTTCATTTATCTAATGTGTAATGATTATAAATTTACATTTTGGACATCACATCAGCACATGCAGGCACCCTAATTTGTCAAATTTCTTTTATAGATTTTCAACTTTATCACATAAGCATAAGGTTCACTTTCAATTGGGGAAATTTGAAAGATTGGGGTAGATTGATGTGCTGACGTCTGTACATAATAGGTAATGTCATACTTGGTTAGTGAAGTTTCGCTGCGTATTCTAGAATAAGTATCGAAATAAAATACAATTAAAGCACATAATCTATTTCTATTCTATTTTTTTTTAAAAAGACAACGCCTGCACTAGTGATACCAATCCCTGGGTCGCGGGGTAGGTACTTTAAAAACATAATAGACGGACACAAATTCCATCCACGTTAGGATATAATCATTATTATTACTTACATAACATAGATACGAGAGGCATTATCTTATTTCATAAGCTAGACGCCTACACGTCTTCACACTATTAGTTACTCTTACAAGGGACAATGTACAGACGCCAGCACATCAAGCTACTCCAATCTGTCAAATTTCTCCAATTGGAACCTTATACTTTTGTGATAAAGTTGAAAATCTATAAAAGAAATTTGACAGATCGGGGTAGCTGAATGTGCTGGCGTCTATACATACGTTACTACAACCAACTTCTCAACTATATCAGACTATTGTCAGTTCCATCAGGCGGATTGTATGCCTAGCTGACATTTTTGTTTATAAAACAATACTAGAAGCATTGAGTTGTATATATCAATGACTAGAAGTGTTATCAATATGAAAAACAATGAAGCCAAAAAATTTCATATTTTTACTGTATAAAAATGTATGCCTATGACTATCTAGAGTAGGTATATATATATCATTGCTCTACATGTATTTTTTCATAAATGGTCTGTTGGTCAAGCTAGTGGTTAGTGACTCTGACTCCGACAACCAAAGATGCGATTCCACCCAGAAAAATCTTTGTATGATGAACACGATTATTTGTTCTGTGTCTGGAAGTAGATAATTTATCGATAATGTGAAAGTGTTTAGAAGTATATTTCTAAACACATTCCATTATAGATAGTCCTTTGCAAAAAATCGGGTGAATTCGATTACTGGTAATCTTTAAATTAGTTCCTAATAGGTTTTAATAGCCAAACTGTTGTAATGTTACTGGCACTAAATTAAAAGTCTGGGTGTGAAAAAATCTTTATTCCAATTTCAAAAATTCTGATTTTAAATATTCCTTTTTCAGTTTGTGACTCTTTACTTACCCACTTTTTGCGGGTTTGCAGTTAAAAGGCTATCAGGCAACTTAAACTAACTTCTCTTTATTTTTAGTAGAATAATTTATGTTTGTCGCATAATCCTGCCTTATTGTGACTTAAAACAAATATCTTTGTGTGGATTGGACAGATATTTGTGCGAATGAACATGTCTGTTTGTCCTGAGTCCGGGTATAATTATCTATATTGAGATTTAAGTATATATTTACAAAAGAAAGTATTATATGTAGTATATCAGTTATCTGGTTTCCGTAGTACAAACTCTGCTTAGTTTGGGATCAGATGGCCGTGTGTAAATAATGTCCCAGGATTATTATTGTAATGGCAGAAAAAGCAATAAGAGCTAGTAAAATTACAGGGCTGCTGGAAGATACGTATAGCCAATGTTTCATCTCACAGTGGTTAAACGTTAGTCGTTCAACCGTCCAAAGAACCTGGATTCGATACCAAGAGTCTGGTTCTGTTCAAAGAAAGCAACGTTCTGGGAAAAAACGTTGCACACAACCTGGAGACCACCGTTTTTAGTGACTCAGGCGCTAAGAAACCGCAAGTGCAGTTACATAGACTTCAAAAGAAACCTTGAAGAGGTACGGGGAGCACAAGTTAGCCTGTATGGACAGCACAGGGATGACTTTAGTGGCTGATATACGCAGTCAGCGACCAGCGCGGTCTCCCAAGTAACTCCGTGATCACCGGATTGCTCCATTGAGTTTCGCTAGAAATTGTCTATCTTGGACACTAGGTAACAGGAGTAGCAAATTCTTCTCTGATGAGTTTAAACACGCGGAGCCCTAACTATAACCCCATTGAGCACGTCTGGGAGCTTCTAAAAAAGGGAATACAACCTTTTCAATCACTTCCACAAAACAACACGGAGCTCCAATGCCGAAATCAGTGCAAGGGCAATTTTTTTATGGAACTAGTCCTGTAATTCACCTGTTTTCCCATCTACATACAAGTCTATTACCGTTCAGTCCATGCCGCAATTTCTACAGCGAAATGAAACGTTAAAAGTTCCAATCGTCATAACCACAGACGAGATGATTCATTTCTGTGATCATTACGTAAGCAAACACTCTGGGCTACACAAGTAGGTCCTGACATTTAAACATCTCATTCAGAGTTTCAATTTCAATGAGAATCCGACTGTAGACTAAATAAACACGAAACACGTAGATATAATCCCGTCTCAAAAGAAATCGGGACGAGCACTGACGAGCCGTAAACAACTATGTAACGTAATAACCGCTTCAAATGCTACTTTCAGAAGTTATTTAGTTTTATAAAGGTACACCAAATAATAAAGATTAGATTTCCTTTCAATGAGGAGTATTCTTAATAAAGCAAGGATAATTGTAGTTTTTAATAATAATAATAATAAGCCGCCGAGACTGACAAGTTGTCAAAATACTTAGGACTTAGTTCACGAGGTTACCGCCATGTGGGATGTGGACTCAACAATAATTGTCCCGATAGTCGTCTCCGTAAACGGTCTCATAGCGAAGAGCCTCGAACAACATCTTAGGAGGCTTTCGCTAGATCACTGGGTCAAGGGTCGGATACAAAAGGCGGCAATAATGGGAACGGCACGTATTGTAAGGAGGTTCCTTACTCTGTCGCCCTGACCACCGGCGGCCTAGGGTGTCAAACCTCGCCGCTGGAGGACCTCTATTTTTTCATATTTATTTATATATTATTGTTTTGTTTCAATTTTATAGATATAAATATGTTAAAAATAAGAAATATATAAATAAATAATTTGGAATAATAATAATAATAAAGATTTATTACCAAAAGTTTACATAGTAAATGTTTCGAGTTATAAACTTAAAACTATGTTCAAATAATTATTAAGCCCTGTCACTTAAACTAGGTTAAACCTGTTTATAAGTGGAACCTGTTCAAAGGTTATGAAATGTTGTAATAATGAAATATATAAATTTGTATATTTATCAGCTAGTGTTTATCTAGCTACGTTATTGTAAGCTTTATGTACTTCAGATACGACTGATTTTAATTGTACCAAAGTCAGCTAAAATGTCGCATCATACTATTCCGGGTTACAGAGATATATTAATACCGTCGAAATAAATATATTATAATCTTCATGTAAAGTAATAAACAGTGTGTTATTTTATTTCTCATAGTAATTCCAGTACAAAAATATTCAGATATGACATCTCAACGTTGCTAAGTTACCATGTAGAACTGAGTTTCTTTTTCATTAGTGTTTTGTACCAAAGTCAGCTAAAATGTTGCATCATACTATTCCGGGTTAAAATGATATATTAGCACCGTCGAAGTGTTAATACTTTAATCATCGAGTAAAATAAAATAAATAAAATATAAAACAAAAAGGTTTTTATTCACGTAGACTTTAAAAAAGCGTTTGTAAATAGTCAGAACATGTTTGTAGTAATATAGTTGTATACATTATTATTTCTAGTAACATAGATATTTAGGTACACATTGTATGAAAACATATATAAAATTTATTTTATTATAGCAATAATATTTAGCTAGCTCGTATCAAGTTATTGTCAAGAGATTATGTTTAATTATCTAGTTTAAGTCTAATATTTTTACTACATATTGTCAATGGTTCTGTCTATATTAAGGTATTATTATTATGACGGACCTTGTGTTAATAACGACGGTCGCGCTTTAATGCTACCACCGGATCCAATGCGCCCCAACTGAGAAGACCCAGCGAAACAAACTCAGTGGGTTCATCTACTACCGGTTTCAACACGACCCAGTTGAGACGGTCCGGCGAAACATACTCAAGCGGGCATGAACACGGGATTTGGTCCAATTAGAGTAAGTAATTATTTAGTTGGCAAACACAATATATGCTCGATCGGTTGTCTCAATGCTTATTATTTTAGATTATATTTAGGTATACAAAAGAAAAACTTCGAAACAATAACATTATTCATTTTGAGACAGAGTCAATAATTTTAAATTAAGTATATGATAGCAATCATTTACAGATAGTTCACGTAACTCAGCAGATCAGTCATGTCTATATGGCTTTTTTTTTTTTTTTTCGGGACTAGTCCCTCCCTCCTACCCACCACTGCAACTCCTGTAAGCCAGGATCAACAGTGGCACACAATGAAATGACACTGAGCGGTGAAGCTCAGGCATGTCCCGGGGAATCGCTTTAACTGTCTTGGATCCCGCAACGAATTTAATCAGAAACAGAAAAAAGGAGGAGTTAGAAAATGAATAGTTCCACTTCCCTCCAGAGCAAAGCGGGAGACAGAATGATGTAAAGAGGCTATAGCCTCATAAAATGAGAGATTTGCAACTAGAGAAGCCAGCTGCAAAAGCACCGAGGATCAATTTAAGGGTCCTAAGTGAGCTGTTATATTTGATTCCAATAGTAGGTATGGCAAAAACGCTTAAACGCACGGAAGTTGTTCCTTGTTGCTACAAGATCCGTATAATAAACTACTCCAGATATTGGTTGCAAGCTGTTTAACATAATATCACGCTGATTTTGCCAGAGATCACACTCCCACAGGATGTGGTGAGCAGTTTGTTCATATTCGTTACTGGATGTTGAGCACAGACAGATTGGTGAAGATACTAATTTGAAACTATACAATTTACTTTTAAAATTGCCGTGTCCGGTAAGAAATTGTGCAACACAATGGTCTATGATTAGCCAAGTTTTATTTAACCGTTCGCGTACGTCCGGAAAGAACTGGTGCAGATGGCAACCCTTGGTTGACGTATTCCATCTACATTGCCATTCATTTAGTAGTTCGTTATTTAAGTCAGCTATTGGCATAAATAGCCTGGTTATTTTCGCACGGTCGCGTAATGATAAGAAATCATTTTCTAAATGATCGCGCGTAGAATAATACATTGCTGCTCGTCTTTGTACTTCAAGATCAACCGGTAGTACACCCGCTAGGACAGGTAGGGCCTCTGTGCTCACTGTTCTATAGGCTTTACACAGAAATATCAACGCCAACCTCTGGCTTTGTAGTAATTTACGGCAAGCAGCTCCGATGGTAGCCCTATCAGCCCACACAGGCGAGCCGTAGCATATACACCCAAGATAGGTTGCCCCGTAAATGATTTTAAGAGTATTAAAAGAGAGGCCCCAGGTTGCCGTCGATATCCTTGTAAGTGCAAAAAAATTTCGCTTAGCTTTTTCCCCAACTGATTTAATATGTTCTATAAACGAGAAATTCTTTTCTAAAACTAAACCCAAATAACAGGTTGATATTTTGCGTTTTACAGTAACATTATTAAGTTTTACGCCCGGAGGGGATTTTAGTTCACCTTTAAGAAGGAGTTGGTAGGTTTTATGAGGAGCAAATGTAAGGCGATTTCTTTTACCCCATTCACTTATCATACTTAAGCAAGTTTGAGCCAGATTTTCCAACTCTCTCCTGGAGTTACCCTGTATAAGTAAGAGGCCATCGTCAGCATATGCCGTTAGAGAGCAGCGTGATGGCAAGGGTAATGTCAAGAAGTCATCAAAACCCAAGTTCCAGAGATACGGCGCGAGCACTGAGCCCTGGGGGCAACCCATGGTTAATGATTTAGTGACTCTGAAGTGACCAAACTTAAGAGTTGCAGAGCCATGTACGAAATAAGATGTGATTATCGAATATATATTACTGTAACAACCGCGTAACTTAAGTTTTTGTAAGAAAATTGGCCACCAAGTATTATCAAACGCCCCTGAAATATCTAGGAATATGGCCAAAACGTATTTACATTCGGACGAGTTTACAGCTTTCCTCACTGAGATAGCTGCGTCCACTGTCGATTTACCCGCAGTAAAACCAAATTGATTTCCGTGAAATTTTGGTCCTCCCGGCAGCAATCGCGGTACAATAAGTCGTTCTAGAAGCTTGCCTAAGGAAGGCAGTAACGTTATTGGTCGGTATGACTTAGGGTCTTCAGGCAGTTTATCGCCATTTTTTGGTATAATACGAATAAAACCGCTGCGCCAAGAACGCGGAAAAGTCCCTTCAGATATGCAACGATTAAAAACTTTTAGTATTGAATCACCGGATTGTTTTGTGGCTTCTATTATCATTTTGTTGGATATTTTATCTTCACCTGAAGCTTTGTTAACAGGTAGCGATTTCACAGTATTCATAAACTCATTAATTGTAGGAAGACTAGACATATAGGTAGCGGGTGGATTGTTTGCCCACTGTCTAATCTGCTTATGGTAGTCATTATCGTTCAAGGAACTATCATCAGGTATGAGCGAATTAAGTAAGGATTCCGTGGTCTCCTCTATGCCACTGGTGTAGGTATTATTGATTTTTATGTTTTGAATATAAGCTAAATCTATAGACCTATTTGCTTTAAACTCATGGTATAGGGGCGACCACGGGCCTTCTTTATCTAATTTATCGACTATTTTTCTAATAAGATTGCCTTTGGATTTCTCTATTGACGAGCGGTAACGTGAACGAGCTATTTTGAGATTTATATATGCATTATTTAAATGTCTATATGGCTACAAGGTCTCCAGCGAGCAATGTGCAGGTAGGCAGTGAGAGCCAGACGTCTTTGTCATCGATGTACTCTTTAGTGGTGTAATAACCCCAAGCCATAAGTACACGTTTAATATGTGTTTTAAAACTTGTGTCAGGCAGATCAGTAATTTGAGTAGGAAGCTTGTTATAAAACCTGATACAATTTCCTAAAAATGATTTATTAGTTTTGCTTACTCTAAAGCCTGGCATGGCTAGTTTGTTTTTATTCCTAGTATTTATATGATGCAGTTCACTTTTCTTTTTATATTTATGAATATTTTTTCTAACAAACATTATATTCTGATATATATATTCCGATGGCACAGTAAGTATATTTATTTCTTTAAACAAATTTCGCAAAGAATCGCGACTGCCTAAACCATAAATGGCTCTGACTGCTCTTTTCTGCAATACAAAAATAGTACCTATGTCAGCCGCCGAACCCCACAGCAGAATGCCATACGACATAATGCTATGAAAGTACGCGAAATATACTAATCTAGCAGTTTGTTCATCTGACAATTGTCTTATTTTCCAGACAGCATAGGAAGCCGAACTTAATTTACCTGCTAACTTTTTAATCTGAGGACCCCATTGCAATTTTGAATCAAGTGTCAATACAAAAAATACAGTCCATGGGACTAAATCTAATATTTCCGCATTAAGTGCAACTGTTGGTACAATTTGAGTCACATTCGGCAATGAGAACCTGATGCATTTAGTTTTCCCTGCATTTAATGCCAAATGTAATGCATAAAAGCCATCTTGTGTGCCTTCAGCCATGTTTCTGTAAAACAAAGGATATCTATTTCATACGTTTCACTAAAAAGTTCTATGTCTAGAATTTTGCCAGAGAAGCGGTTTATATTTTGATGTGTTAGAATTAGAAACTTATCACACTTCTCTATTGTCATGCTTACATGTTTAAACTACTAACTAAATTGATTTTAGTAACATTACTAAAAGATGGTACAAAAAGTGACTTCGTCATACTACTTATGACTGAGTTAATATGTGCCACTACTAAAGTAGCAAGTATGTTCAAAAATTTTCTTGAGACAGTAACTGTACTCATGGTCACCCTACTAGAATCTATAAAACTATTTGTGTCCAAGAATATAAAATTATTACTATAATGGCTAACCAAAAACTGTAGGTGCATATTTAGCTTGTGGATATAATTATTTGTACTATCAGGCACATTGGACACATAGGGGAAGGCACACAATATTATCTTATTACAGTATAATTCTAACATCTTAGTGAAACTATCTGTAATAACTTTTTTCTTTAAGTTCTTACAATTTCCTACCATTAGAGTTATACATGATTTGGCACTGTGTTTATTCTGAATTAATTTATTTATTATATCTTTATAGTGTAATCCTGGCATACAGTAGTTGATAAAGGAACAACTCAGCCTATTAATAAGCAAGGTACTGAGACCCTTACCCATATCATAAAGTCAATAAAATAATAATTGTTATAAATTACCACATAGAACTGAAAATCCTTTCAAGTTTATTTTCTGTTTAAAAAATATCGTTGGATACCTGAAAAGTAGCTTAAATTTAATGAAATCGTGTAAGACTTTTTCTTGAGCACACATATAAGTATTTGGTTTTAAAAAATGCCTTTATTCAATTTCAACCAAATTTGCCGGTTTTTCCGGGCAAAAAATCGATCGAGATAGATAAATTACTTACTTGATAAGTTACGATATAAATCTCAGATTTTATTGTAGCATACAGAAGCGAGAACGAAAACAACAGACCGTTTGGATGAAATGTGCAAAAAGCCCATTGTTAAACCATGAATTCTAGCTGGTTCGCGATCGATGAATGAAGAATGAAATTTATTCTCAAAATTCGTACATGTTTGGAATTTTGTACCCTTCCATTGTTATTTGACTTAAATTTACAGATTAATTTACTACAAATGCGAAAACTGATATGTCACTGGTGTTGATTTTTCAAAGCAATGTTGAAGAAAATGGCTATTGTTCTAGGTTTCAAAGCCGCCGTGTCGGTACAGGTTACTGTTTTTTAGAGTGACGATTGACAGTTATCGTTGATTTTCAATTACCATAAAATTAGAAGAGTAACGGTTTAGAACAACATCTATTTTGCCAAAAGTGTGCAAATCGTGATAGGTAATATTATATTCCTGGAAATTTTTACCACTCAATCCGGAAAGAAAAATATATACGAATAAACGAGCAATAAATCGTCGAGGAATATACCGTACATAATGTTATGGGTAATTGGAAAGGTAAGAAATTAAAATATATTGATGTCTTTATTTTGCTTATCTGAATTTTCGTATGAACTTTCATCGAGAAGACTTAATTCTCAGATGAAAAACCAAAAGTCAATCTTTTAAAAACTGGGATATCGGTTCTTTGGGCAAAAACTAGTCAATTACCACCAAAATGTTGTATTCACATCCAGCTGACCCAATCTATCAAATTTATTTTATAGATTTTCAACTTTTCACTTTAGTATAAGGTTCACTTTCAATTGGGGAAATTTGACTGATTGGGGTAGCTTGATGTGCTGGCGTCTGTACAGCACACCGTTTACTTAAATGACATTTGTTTAGCTGAAAATTACAGAATGATATTTATAGTTAAAAATTAACCTTACTAAACGTTATGTTTGTGGATACATGTTTTCTGTGATAGAATTAAACTAAGATAGGGATACAACAACAATAGCGGTGCTCAGTCACCTAAATACTAATAATTAAAAAGGTAAAATGAAAAAACATCGTATTATAAACATCGTATCGGAAAATTTTGCCATGTCTGTTCGATCATTCAGTCGGTATTAATTTATCTCCAGAATCCTAATGTTCCCAATTTCAATTTAATCGAAAGCACAGAGGGCAATAAATTAAAAGACCTATTCAGAAATTCGACTCGATCCAATTTTCATTTGTAGGTAAATGGTGCGTATCTAAATCGAAGGGGTGGTAAAGGAATAATGTCATATCGAACCAAACTGTGTGATTCTTTATTTTTATATCTGAATTCCACGGAAGAGTATGACTATCAGCGAATTGTGGGAATTCTATTATAGTTCAAAACTAATTTAAATGCCAACTAATAAAACTGTTTCTACGGAGAGCACAACAAGGCCATAATGTTAGCTGAGCATCAGCCCTACGCAGGCTATCGCTGGCGTTGCCTAAGCGATGCGCCTTTAGGGTACAATTTGTGTGAAAATGGCGAGGGGGTAGAGTATACTCCACTTGTTCGAAAAAAACGTTTTAATGGCGTCGCGCAGGTGCGACGCCGGCGCTGCGTAGACCCTGGGTTCCAGAGCTGCTCAGTTTTAGCATCGCAGGACTGCCTCGCCGGCAACGCGTCGAATTTTCCCATGCGCTGGCAATATGATGAAACTCGAAAAACTTTCTCGAAGGGGATGCCTAATTAAAATGGGAAACCAATAAAACTTCTAAATTAGTCTAAAATTATTTTCCATCAGTGGCAATTTTAAATTGACAGAACTAAATGGCCTATGGTTGTCATAAGAATTGTATGAAAGATGACATGTATATTGATGGTTGTCACGCGCGCTAAGATGAATCCCGTGTAAAATAACAGAATGCAATTTCTAAAATGTCTATTAAGTCCTTCGAAATGACGTTAGGCGAACTGCAAGGTACTGTGGAAGTGTTAGTGAACAGAACTAATGAGTTGGAGTGCCAAGTGAAGAATCAATACGATATTATATCCAAAACATTTTTAATAGACTCTAATCCACATAAGACCGGAAGAACACCAACTACCGCTTTGCTTAATAGGAACAACGGGCTTTGGCTACCGCGCAGCACCCAAAGCGCTTAACAGCAAAGACCACGTTAGCTGCTATAAATGCAATATCAAGCATTCGTAGCGCTGTACGCGCGCAATACACGATGACGACGCGACGACGACGCGAATGCCGAGACTCGCCGATCGCCCGCAAACACAGCTGTTTCAAACATTGTGGCTACGAAAACAACGAACGGGGAACTACCAATCTTATCCAATAATTACCAGCCCTGTGATTGTATTTGACGCCGAAGTTGCAAAGCTAACGAATTCTTCTCTCGAAAATAACACAGACATCTAAACTTGGCCTGATACAGAAGATGGCCAGTGACAACATGTACCTATGCTAAAAAAAAAACAGAAAAAGTAATGCAAAATATCCAGAGGAACGGGGAAGAAAACGAAAAGGTACAAAGGGTAGAACGAATAAAGTTCATCCAGACTTGGTTTTTTGTACCAAAAGGTATTGAAAAAGTCTACTCAACTTCCTCAGCAAAATACCCACATCGGACAACCACATATTAGAAAATCGAGTAATGAAAATAATCCGAATCGCTGTTTGAATGTATTTGCTCATCGCTAGTTAAGTTCGCCGAGTGGGTTCTCGCCGGGCCCCGTGTGAAAATGTGTTTAGGCCCTAAAGTATTCAATAAAAGCAGTGGACTGTATCAAATTGGTACATTACAAATAGTGCATTCATCATCGGGCAGATGATAGGACAGTAATAAAAACACCCAGCTTTTGAAGAAGTAATATGGGTTCAGGGTTCATCAATTTCCAACATTGTGTACTCCCATGTTCTTACTTAATGATCTACCAGAGTCTATTAATGACGAGAGCAGATGATCTCGTGACCGTTGCGCGCACCAACGCTGGATAGGCTGCAGCAATATCTGAACGCTGTGGCTCGAGACCTAATTCAGTGGTTTAAAATTTTCTGGGCTTCCAACTAGAGAGTCAGCCCATGGCGCATTTCAGCTATTCTGGATTATAACATGGTCCGGAATTGTTACTTCGCTTCCGTAATATCGCTCCTTCAATATGGCTTAGAGCTCTAGGGGCGTAAAAGGGGCGTCAGTATGCAAGAGAAAGCAGTACGAGTCATAGCGCGTTTTTCACAGGAGACATCGGTGGTACCCCTGTTCTGGACCATGAATATACTGACTGTCTCAACATTGTTGTGCCTTCAAGGGGCGTTATAAGCACACTTTAACCAAAATGATATACGTATGTACCTACTTGAGGCGCAGCGACTGTCATGAGTATAGCATGCGGCATAATTACTGCTTGCGCGTCAGGACACGTGACCTGATCGAATATTCTTAAGACAGAGGGTTTTTTATTCACATTCACACTGGCCGTTTATACATTCACATAACCGCAGCATTCTTTTCTTAATTATGTTAGGTTTTAAACAGCCGACTGCCTAACCAAATTTAGTTCAATTTTTTTTATTTTAATAGCAATTACAATGAGTCTTTACCGCCCTAAAGGTGGGAAGTAGTATGTTCCACTCGCTACTCGGATCAAATAAATACTACATTCCGAGTATAAAAAATAGTTTTCACTTCTATCAGCAGTCCCCAAAGACTAAAGACTGAATTAAATTTGATAACAAATAATTAAATTGTGTGAGTACCTAGTTAAATCAAAAATAAAACAATTCATTTTTAAAAATTGATCAATAAAAAACCATCCCGCATGTTTTTTTATTGATCTATTTTTAAAATGAACTGTTTTATTTTTGATTTAACTAGGTAATCACACAATTTAATTATTTGTTATCAAATTTAATTTTATTTATGAATATAAGCGAAAATTGCAACGAAGCTAAAATTAGTTAGTTAGTGTTGAGTATAATCGGGGCTAATGTCAATTAGAATCTCTAATTAACATAGGGGGCTTAAGATTTGTTTTGAACATAGTACTTGTATTTACGAAAATTTGTATTATTTTTAGTTTAAAACCTAATATAATGTGAGGAAATTCTATATTTTCAAATCGTTTTAAAATGAATTTAGAACTACCCAACAATATATCTATATATAATAAAGTTTACGCAACTTTAAATGGTCAACATATATGATCATCGCTGAGTTACTTATATTGTATATTATTTTGAAGATGAAAAAGTTATATTTACGTAATTATTGACGGTTACTATTTTTTTTTATCTTTAAATATTAAAATACTTATTTAGCGTATAGGCAGTGGTTACCCTAGTGTCAGAGTTGTTCAAGCCCCCCATTAGGCCTCTGACATGGCATAACGACTGTTGCCTAATAACTACAACCGGGACCGACAGCTTAACGTAAACTCCGAAGCACGGAGATACTCAAAAATTAAATAACTTTAGCGGTCACCCATCCAGGTACTGGACGCGAGCCTAGTTGCTTAACTCACCAATCACTTATGGACCGGCGATCAACTAACGAAGACATCCTCAAAACAAGGATTCTAAGATTCCCAAGAAATCATATATTATTTTTTCTTTTCAATTTTATTAAGTATTAAATGTAATTGTTTTATATCCAATTACACTTAATACGAAATTTTACTAAAAATAATATTTGTATTCCGTAAAGGTAAAATATTAAGAAGCGATCATTGCTTATCACACTAATATTACAAAGGCGAAAGTTTGTGAGTGTGTGAGTGTGTATGTTTGTTACTTCTTCACGTCTAAACGGCTGGGGCGATATTAATAAAATTTGGTATGGAGTTAGCTGACACCCTGCATTAATACATAGGCTATAATTTATAAAGATTAAAGCTGGTAAAACCGCGGGGCACAGCTAGTTACATATGAAAACTTGACTCATGTTTTTATACATAAATACATATGTCATATCAACCGAAAGACGTCCACTGTTGGACAAATGCCTCCCCCAAGGATCTCCACAAAAGCTGGTCCATATATCTTATCTTATCTATGATAATAGGTCTAAATGCGTATTCCAGATAGCCGCATCCCCAATTCTTCTGTCCATACATAATATTATGTATCCCACACTAAGGTTACTTCATAACGTACTATAATGTAATTTAAATCTCTAATCAATACAGTGCGACTAGACGTTATTGCGTGTATTTAACGCGACTTTCAGCTTCATTTATTGAGTGTCGAGACTCGAGACAAGAAAGGAAGGGGTCGGAGGGTGGCTGGCGGAGCGGTGCAGGGGGCTGTGGGGTGATGACGCGAGGGTCAGACGGGCGTTCAAGGTGAAGGCCGCCCGCCGCACGCCGTCATCATAATACTTACATAAGAATACATACTACAGGTGCAATATGACCCGTATTTTAAGAGGTAGTCCATAGATTTTTTGGAACGAAGTTCCTTATCGCGCGTTGTGATAGGGCGCTAGACGGAAAAAATTCGTAAAAAATAATTAATGACAAAAATAATGCTCAAAGGCAGCGATACCGAAGTTTTTTTCGACGCCCAAAGATGAGACCTGTATATAATAATATGTATATTATGTATATGTATATTTATTTTAATTTAAATATAAGTATATATTTTTAGTGTTTTACGTTTCCTTAGTTGATATTTTAAGTTTATTAGATAATTTAAATCCTTTGTATTAACATGAAATTAACTATTTAAATACTAAAAAAAAACAAAAAAAAAAGACAAACAATTACGCTTCAAGTTGAAGATCATTTTCGGGCCATTTATGACGTCACATGTGCTCATGGAAGCCGATTTAACGATTGCTTAAGTCATTTTTAACCTTTATTTATTTGAAAGACGACGGTCACCGTAGCCTAGTTGGTAGTGCTCCTGCCTACGAAGCTGGTGGTCCTGGGTTCGAATCCCGGTAAGTGCATATATTTGTTTAATGAACACGAATATTTGTTTCTGAGTCATGGATGTTTTCTATGTATTTAAGTATTTATCTATCTATATAAGTATGTATATCGTCGCCTGGTTACGTAAGTACTATTATGACATTACATACAATGTCTAACTATATGAGAGAAAAACTACATGTAATTGACATTAACTCCTATGTTAAGAAACCCTTTTATTTGACAAAAGATAAGTATTGTTATCTGCCTAGTTTTTATACCAGACAAATAGCTTTGTCGCTATGTTATTGTTTTCATATTTCAGCCAAGAACATATTTGAGCAATGTACTGATGCTATAGATAATGTCAGTACTTTTCCTACTGACAATGACATATCCAGCTTGAATGGTGACATCTGTATACAGGATAATTTAAATTAACTGATATGACAATAGAGAATCACTCTTGCGTAATAGCAAATTCAAATATTAATTGTACTGTCAAGCATGATAAGGAATGTTCAGATCTTGTAATGGAAAATAATGTGAACCCATCAAACATAAATGCCTACAATAAGAAAAACCAAAAAAATTGTATCAACCTGGTGCATCAAAATATTCAAGGTTTGATGGGGAAAGAGTTAGAATTGGAGTTGTTTTTGAATTGTAGCAATATTGATATTTTATGTTTAACTGAGCACTGGCTACAACGCCATCAATTCATTTCCAGCTTCAATAATCACCAGGTTGCAAGCTCGTTCACCAGAGAAAAGTATATTCATGGTGGCTCTCTAATATTAATAAATAATTTGTTGAAGTTTAAAGAAAGAAGTGACGTTGTGAGACTCTCTGTTGAGCGAGTAGTAGAGATTTCATGTGTTGAGTTGGAGCGATTTATTGTTGTGAGTCTTTACAAACCTCCTTGTGCACCATTTGATACCTTTTCAGACATTATGGAGGATGCCTTAAATAAGTTAACTAATACCCATAAAACTGTTATCATTTGTGGAGATTTTAATGTAAATATTTTGGAGAAAAACTCAACAAGTTGTAATTTTTTAAATTTGTTTATGTCCTATAATTTACATCACAACTTTACAGAACCAACTAGAGTTACTGCCACAAGTGCTACATGCATTGACAATATATTTAGCTCGGCAAAACCTTTAAATAAATTAATAATGAATAAGATTCAGTCAGATCATTCTGGTCAGTTGGTCACTTTTTCAAATTCTCCAAAGGTTCAAAGTACACAAATAAGTTACATACCATATAGTGAAAGCCGTTTAGGAATATTTAAATATAATATAGCAAGAAAACTGGCACTGTTGCCCTATCATAGTGATCCGGATCACTTGTACAACTCTTTATTCAACTTGATTAATGGTGAGTTCTGCTCAATATTCACACCCAAACAGTTGTCTGTAAGTAACCGTCTGATGTTCTGTGATTGGGCAACTCCAGGAATTTATAAAAGTCGCAATCAATTATATAAATTGTATGAAGAAAGATTCTATAATCAAAATAAGACTTTTCTAGAACATGTAAAACAATATGCCAAAACCTTTCGAAGAGCCTGTTCCATTGCTAAATCGTTGTACTTAAAAAATATTATAAAAAATTCGACAAATATTATTAAAACTACCTGGAAGATTATTAATACTGAGACGGGTAGGAAAAAAATACGTAGTCGTGATTTTAATTTAAGAATAAATAATGTTGACATTAAAAGCGATTTAGAAGTTGCGACTGAGTTTGAAAAATATTTTTCTAATATTCCAATCGATGTTACCAAATCTCTCGCGTCTTCTTCTGTATCTGCTGAGCTAATACTCCAGCAAAGCGTAGAGAAGTGTGACACAGATTTTGAATTCTCGGTGGTTAACCCTAAAGATATTTTGAATGCTTTCAAAAGTATTAATATGAAAAACACTAGGGATCTGTGGGGTTTATCTGTTAAGACTATTTCATCAATTATAACTATAATCGCCCCACATCTAGCTGCTGTGTTCAATTGCTGTGTCGCATCTGGCGTATTTCCTGACTTGATGAAGTATAGTAAAATTATTCCATTGTTTAAAGCTGGTGATACTTCAGATCCTTCAAATTTCCGACCTATTTCCGTATTGCCCACTCTAAGTAAAATATTTGAAAAGCTAATGCTTAGCCAGTTGCTCAGTCACTTTAATATACATAATTTACTTCATCGGAAACAGTTTGGATTCACGAAGGGTTGTTCAACTATAGATGCAGGAGTCAATCTGTTAAAAAGTATATTCGCGGCTTGGGAGGACTCGCAGGATGCATAAGGTATTTTTTGCGATTTGTCCAAAGCATTTGATTGTGTTCATCATGACAGTCTTGTCAGGAAACTACACCACTACGGTATCAGGAACAAGGCTCTCGAACTTTTGACTTCTTACTTGGGCAATAGAATTCAGAAGGTCGATATAAATGGTAAAAAATCTGCGGGATCCCCAGTGGTAATGGGCGTTCCACAGGGATCGATTCTCGGCCCATTCTTATTTTTAATCTATATTAATGACTTACCCTACTATGTAAGGGATAAACATGAGATTGTTTTGTTTGCGGATGATACTTCATTGACGTTTAAAATAAATCGACAATTACGCAATTTTGACGAAGTAAATGACGCAATCTCTAAAGTTGTTCATTGGTTTAATGCTAATAATCTTTTGCTAAATGACAAGAAAACTAAAGTCATCAAATTCTCTACACCTAATGTGAAACAGGTGGCTACCAATGTACAGCTTAATGGGGCTGGATTGACCCCTGTTGAGTCAACTGTGTTCTTGGGTATCACAATTGATTCAAAACTACAATGGGGCCCACAAATAGAAAAACTATCAGGCAAATTAAGTTCTGCTGCATATGCTGTTAAAACTATAAGACGGCTTACTGATGTGGATACAGCTAGAAGGGTTTATTTCAGTTATTTTCATAGTATAATGTCCTATGGAATTCTTCTCTGGGGTAGCGCCGCGGACATTAACACCATATTTGTATTGCAAAAAAGAGCTGTAAGAGCGATATATAAACTTGGTCCGCGAGAATCTTTGAGAGAGAAGTTTAAAGAGATTAACATTCTGACTGTGGCATGTCAGTATATATATGACAATCTAATTTATATGCATAAATATAAAGACTCCTTCTGTAAAAGGAGTGATACTCATAATATAAATACTAGATATAAGCATAACTTTGTGTTACATACCACCCGTCTCCACAAAGTAAGTAACTCTTTTATGGGGCAATGTATAAGATTCTATAACAAACTTCCCAATGATATCCGAGAAATGTCTATGAATAAGTTTAAAAGAATTATAAAAGCCAAATTGTGTAGCAGAGCTTTCTACAAAACTTCTGATTATTTAAGTGACAAAACAGCTTGGGATTGAGTCGCTCTAAATTAACACATTTAAATACAATAAAATTTTATGTAAGAAATAAATATTTTAAAAAAGGATTCCTACTGGGTTTTCTGGCAGTGTTTCTCAGTAGCTGCCACGTCATGCACTGCACGGTAGGGTAAAAAAAATTGACGATTCCACACAAATGTAATGTTTTAACGGAATAAATGACTTTTTCATTTTCATTTTTCATTTTCACTATTTATTCTGTGGCCTGGTACCCATAGTACAAGCTTTGCATAGTTTGGGGCTAGGATGATCTGTGTGACATTGTCCCTAGATATTATTATTATTATAAAGCCGATCACTGTCACGATGTTCTGTGACTTAGCCGGTAGCGCCCCAGGTAGGGTACAAACGCCGACTTCATCGCTAGTGCAGGGTTTCATACAATCTTTGCGTGAGTAAAATGAATCGCATTTGGGGTAATTGTGGCAATTTAAATGTATGTATGTGTAACTTATTATGACTGACTGTTGGCCTAGAGGTTCGTGACCCTGACTGCTACAAATTAAAAAGCCAGAGCTCATTAGTTTGAACCCCACCTAGGGCAAATCTTAGTGTGATGAGTAGGATTATTTGTTTTGTAAATAATAACTACCTTGTATTAAAATTATCTTGGGACAACTAACACACTGGCATCTGATCCCAAAGTAGATAATAGTAATAGTATGTACATATATACAATACTATTACTATTATAATATACTATACATGTATAAATAAATTCTGCTTACAAATTGTTTAGTATGTGCATATGTGCAAAGCTTCCTTTTGAACGAGAAGTGGCGTTTGGCCAGCCTGATCTCGAGAGGTAGCCACAGAAGAATATACTGGACAAAAAAGGAAGAGTGAATGAAGACAGAACGGTGAGGCGGACATTGAAGAAGGCGGTTATGAATAGAACGCAGAGTTTTCTTATGATTATTGCTCAGAAACTGTATTGTGGCAACCAAACAACTGACAAACGTATTATGAAGTTATGAATAGAACGCAGAGTTTTCTTATGATTATTGCTCAGAAACTGAAAGTGAGCCTGTATTGTAGCAACCAGACAACTGACAAACGTAGGTACTCATATATTTCTAATATTTATTTATTTATTTGATTAACCAACAATTGTTTACATTAATACTAATATTCGTTTGTGATGACAATATGCTTGCTCAAATGTAACAATCTCTTACTGGTTAACACCACATGCAAAAATACAGTTAACAGCAAAAAAAACTTATTATAATAATAACATGATATAAATAAAACATCCAAACACAAATAAAATCAACGCTTAAAATAATACATAATTCAGATAAGATAACTTAATATTAAATTTAAATCTAAAATATTCATATTATTTGTATACGTATTATAATATTTAAGTTACACCCAGTCACAGAACAAATAAAAGTGCTCATCACACAATGATTTGTACTGAGTCGGGATCAAATACACGACATCTGGCTCAGTCACAGTCTTGCTTGCTTATCGTATGGGCAGTGGTTACTAGTGTCAGAGTTGTTCAAGCCGCCTAGTAGGCCTCTAACATGGCTTAACTGTTGTCTAACGACTGCAACCGGGACCGAGAGCTTAGCGTGCCCTCCGAAGCACGGAGACGCTCAGAAATTGTTTTTGTTTTTCAAAGTTCTTTATTTCCATTTATTACAATGTTTTGTAACCGAGTGTACATTTCAATCCTAGGCCAAAATATCATAAGATATAATATTATGTTCTTCAAGCTTGTTGCTTGTTATACATATATAGCATGATATAGTTATACGTATAAGTTTTTTTTTTAAATGTTATTGTTTAAACAATATATTGCGCTTTATTGCTATGCATACTTTAGTTAGTTTACATTTTTGAAACAATATTAATTCTTGCTCAGAAATTAAATCACTTTGGTGGTTACCCATCTGTGGACTGACCGTGAGCATAGTTGCTTAACCTGGCCGATCACTTACGGATTGGTGAGAGCATCTAGCTACGAAAGCTCTAAGGGTCACTAATCACTCAATCAAAAGGGAGGCTACCGCCTAATTCACCGCCTCGCCGTGTGCTATATTAATTTGACGGTTACCATGGCCTAGTTGGTAGTGCTCCTGTCTACGAAGCTGGTGGTCTTGCGTTCGAATCCCGGTATGTGCAAATATTTGTGTGATGAGCACGAATATTTGTTTCTGAGTCATGTATGTTTTCTATGTATATAAGTATTTATCTATCTATATAAGTATGTATATCGTCGCCTGGTACCCATAGTACAAGCTTTGCTTAGTTTGGGGCTAGGGTGATCTGTGTGACATTGTCCCCAGATATAATTATATTATTATTATTTTCAACCGTCATCTATTTGAACGCCGATCACGATCACAATGGCCGGTGAACTAGGTGGTAGCCCGCCTGGCCAGTCACCGGCACTTTATTTTCATATCCTGTTGATAAATTTAACATTTTAATTATTAATGTACGCTAATCAAATATAGTTGATAATGCAATAAAGATATCCTTATTTAACTACGGTGTATAATGCTTCCGACCTGACCATATTGGTACACCTAGCGGCACTATTTTCAGAGCTTGTGACGAACAATTACGAAATTGTTCTATCATTGTTACTTCTTCGGAATAACAATAGATTATGCATGGACGCCTTTTGGATTGTTAACCATTTCATAAAAAGGTGGTTACCAAGTCGAATGTACGATTAAATAATTTTTGCTACCCCATTTGTACATTGCATGTGAATCGATCAATATTTTTTCTGAGGTAGGCTTTCGGAATGTCCTTTATCATTTTAGTTCGAATCGGATGGCAAAAAGAATATTTGAAGTCGGTTATAAGTTTTTTAAACAGTAACTATTCATATACTAACTCCTTGTTTCTTTCTGATTAAATTCGTTGCGGGATCCAATGCAGTTAAAGTGATTCCCCGGGACATGATTCAGCCTCACCGCTCAGGGTCATTTCATTGTGTGCCACTGTTCCTGACTTACAGGAGTTGCAGTGATGGGTAAAAGGGACGGACTAGTCCCGACAAAAAAAGATATTGCGTTGACCCCAAATTAATTGGGATTGGGGCATGATAATGATCATGATCTACTCTGATACCAAGTTTTAACATATTACGCATTTATTTCAGACGTGTACAAAATAGACTGATAACATTACTGAAACATAGTGAGTAGACGTGAAGTGCAGACGATAGTAAAACGAGATATGTTGTCATTACGTTCAAGATATTTTTAAACAAATGTATTTGTTTTCTGTAATTAATCCAAAGGACTACGTTTATAACAGCTTTTTAATATTATGGCTGTTATCAATAGGGCCACGAAATAAGCGTCTTCAGTCAAAATTTTATTATAAATCTATGAACTCTTACGTAACATAGGTACTTATTTCAAATGAAATTTTAGAAAACTTGCTTTAATACATAGCATTTATTTATTATCAGACTGATTCGAATCAATGTTATTATCCAGCGCATATAATATATAAAATCTAAACACGGCTTTAAGTTATGCATTTAAATTCGATAACAAACTTAAACTCTTTAAACTTAAACTTTTTATAATATATGAATATGTGTGTCTCCTCCAGGCCGAATTTGGGCCACGGCGGCCAGTCTCAATGGAGACTAGCCAAGTGCGCAGGACATATTATAGTGCACAAGTGTGTGCGCAAACACAGGGGCACTTTCTATTCCATCACTCTCATGATTCGATGGGATGACTAGCAATACGACCGGAAAAAATCAGTACAGGAACGACGGCTTTACGTGCTCTCCGAGGCACGGGGGTACAATACCGCCAATTCCCAAACTTCGGAATGATACTGAGAAATTTTTCTTTTTACAGATAAGTCCCAAAATCGCTTTTAGCCCGACCCGGGATTTGAAATCGATCTTTGCACTCTACCGCTAGACCAACGATGTTACATAATAAAATGTTACTTAATAATTTCTTTGTATCTTTTACCTAATATCAAATGGTGCTGTTTATTTGTTAAATGTTCCGTCCGTCCCATGTTCCGATGGGACGACTATCGACACGACCGGAAAGAGATCAGGCACAGGACCGACGGCTTTACGTGCTCTCCGAGGCACGAGGGTATAATACCGCCAACTCCCAGACTTCGGGCTGATACTGAGAAATTTCTTTTAACGGAAAAATCCCGAAATTACGTTTTTTGGCCCGACCCGGGATTTGAACCCAGGACCTCATTATCTACGGTTGAACACGCTACCGCTAGACTAACGAGGCATATGAATATAGAAATGTTATCGTTGGATCTTTTACTATATAAAAACTGGGCAGACAAAAGTTTTGTATTTTATTCAATGAATTTCCTTATTAAGGTTAAATTAGTATTATCAATCACATACAAACTTAATTTAATAACACCATTCTTTAATTATTCATATTTTAAGGATAATTTAGCTCGATTCTGAATATAAGTAATTAATTTACGTATTGACTTCATTGATAATTTATTTATTCACAAGCTGTGCCCTGCGGTTTCACCCGCGTTAAACTATATATAAATTATTGCCTATATAAATTATAGCCAACATTTTAGTCGAATATGTGGGCGTATATTTTGCGTGAAAGAGTAATAAACATCCACATAAATATACTAATAAACTTTCGCAATTATAATATTATAGTGGCAAAGTAGCATTACGATGTTATTTAATTAGTTAGTATATTTTGTAACACACGACAGCTGTAGTTTATCTTTTATTAACATAAAATACGAATGTATAATTGTATTTCAAGTCCATGTAAATGTATTTTTAATCTTTGTAGTATGAAACTACATTTAAGTATATATAGATTGGTTGCCAGTTTAAATCCGACTTGACCAAAAACTACGAACATTTTGTGGATTTTTACTATTGTCATAATGTTGTAACATGTAAAAAAAACAACAGTTGTTTCAGGTTTTAGATATCAGTGTACTCAATTAAATGCTAAATTAATTGCTTACGCTTGTGGTTAAATAGCGTATCCTAGAACCTCGAAAGTAAATATTAATTCATAAATTACTCTTAACGTAGGCCTACGTAAGCACTTGAAAAAAAAAGGTATAAACCTGTTCCATTTTTACCTGACTTTAAAAGCAGGAGGTTATCATTTGGACTGAACTTGTTATAAAATAAAATAAAACGTCCATAGATGGTAAGTAAAACAAAAAGATCTTGTACCTAACGTCAATAACTTTATTATTTAGAGACTTGACAGGTGTTCGTCTGACATCTACAAATATAATATATTTACAAATATAATATATTTATTGAGATTGACTGATTTTGTCAGGGAATTGATTTTGATCATGCATTGTTATTCTTTTGACCATATTTTTTTTTAAATCTGAGTTTAAATTTAAACTTGGTTGGTACCTATATTTCTTTAAAACAATATAAACCTACGCTAGATAATAATTTATGAAACGATTACGTGATTCAAATAAGTTCTTATACGATTGACGTATTGCAACAGGACATATTATGTCATATGATAAACAAAAGCATAGCCAATCTATCAGGTACCTGTATCGAATATTAAATCTGTGATTTAGACGATTGTTATCAATAGAATCAGTATATCTCGTAATGGGCTGCGATAACGTGCGCATTTTATTTTATTTTGCATTTTGTTTTGAGAATGCGCCCTCACTAGGGAAACTATTATCAATATCGTATCATCAGGCACAAAATGCACCCAGACTCAGAACAGTCACACGACACGACGACGACTTCAATAAATTAGTCGTTATATCCCCGTCACTTATAAAAACGTTTAGGCACTGACCAACATTAGCAATGGATTGTTTTTTTTTAATTCTTATCATATCACCAAGACCGTCGTATGCGTCATTGTTGACTTAGTAGAACTTGCTGTTTTTTTTTCTTCTCCCGTTCTCTTCGGTAGCATTGGTTCGCACGTTTTACGCATCCGCCAGAGTCAAGTTTGAAACTTGCTGTTTCGTAAATTATTAAATTGGTGACAACCTTAAATCTACGTCTTCAATAATTGGTGTTTGTCACCGTTACTTATAAAAAGGTTTAAGCACTGGCCAATATTAGCAATGGTTTGTATTTATAATTCTAATCTTATCATCAAGCCCGCCGCGCCGTATGCGTCATTGCTGACCTAGTAGTACTTGCTGTTTCCTAAATCATTCAAATGGTGACAACCTTAACTCTACGCCTTCCATGACTGGTCATAATAACTGTTACTTATAAAAACGTTTAAATACTGACCAAAATTAGCATTGACTGGTTTTTTTTTTATTCTTATCATATCGCATGCGTCATTGATGACTTATTAGGACTTGCTGTTTTCAAAATCATCAAACCAACTTGAAATTTATATGTTTTATTATTATTAACCATTTATATCATTATAAAATATTATAAAAGTTGTTCCCGTTGTATCAAAAATCTAATCAGGTTTGTCCGTACACCAGTATTCGTGATTAGGTACTCATTACCAGTCTATAATACATCCAACTAACTCGCACCATAAAACTTATGGTGCGAGTTAGTTGGATGTATTACTTCTTAATTTTATTATAAAAAAGACTGAAAGCATTATCTATCCAATGAAAAAATAATTATCATAATCGATTTGCGAATAACGGAGAAACCGCGTCACATAAACACCAAAAATCATACACAAATTTCTGTTTTCAAAGTTTTTCAGGTTCGTAGGTAGATGAAACTTCTTAATCGACCAATGCATATATCAATGTATATAAAAAGAAAATTCCTAATTTCATCTTTCACATCTTTCCACAACAGTAGAAGCTGGCCACCATGACTGGTATCCCGAAACCGGCGTTGGATCGGTCTTGTCTTTGGCGAATAAAACCGATCCGACCAGGGGCTCTACCGGCTAAGTCACCGAACATCGTTTTCGTGAATGGCGTTCAAATAAATAAAGGTTAAAAATGACTTCATCAATCGTTAAATCGGCTTCAACGTTGACAATTGATTCCGGACCATTTATGACGTCACATGTGCTCATGGAAGCCGATTTAACGGTTGATTAAGTCATTTTTAACCTTTATTTATTTGAACGCGATTTAAGAAATCGATGTTCGGCGACTTAGCCGGTAGATCCCCAGTTATCAGATTTATGATACTCCCCGGCCGACCGCGAACGTATCTCGACCACAAGCTTCCTTCATGACTCATTGTTTGTATTCGAATAGATGAAATATCCGATCATTAATCACACAAGAGGGCCGCGTATTAACGTAAAGCAACAGATGAAGAAAACGTCCTAAAACAATCACTCTCGTGCATCTCCATATCACTCGTAGTAACCGCCCAGAATGAAGGTTCGAACCCCAAAGGCGTTTCCTTCCAGAGGGAGGAGGTACTGAGCTTATAGTTTTATATTCTTAGACAGCTTGAGACCACGCTCGCCTCTGTTATCCAGTGAACAGCGAAAGCCTCCTTAGAGAAACGTCATGTATAAAAAAAACTTGAGAGGTGTCAAGGGACACCCGGATGGAACGAAGTTATTTCTTATTATTTATTATGTACAAAAAACCTGTATACACTCAACAAAAATAATCGTCGCGACACCACACTGTTCAATGCGAAATAGAAATATCTGGCTTGCTTTCTATAAGAGAGAGAGAGAGAGAGAGAGAGAGAGACAGAGAAACATGCGCACGCCGCACAGCTGCAAAAAGTGTCGTGACAACTTTTCGTAAGAATTTTTTCCGTCTAGCCCCCTTTCACAACGCGCGATTGGAACTTCGTTCCAACAAAACTCATCAACGCCCTGACTAAACTTTAGTACCTACATACTTACGAATATAAAACCTTCTCTTTATGAAGAAATTAGGCAGACGTTTTCTTAAATCCTAAGGAATAAAGGACAAAGAAACTTACGGGCTGATCCGCGTGCAAAAGCTATTGCTGAACCATTTATATGACACGTGTACCTATAGGATACCTACCTACCTATTACAAGTTGGATCTGGCAGACTGTCCGACGGCGCAGACGAAATGCTATTAAATGACGTCATAGGCTACCTTGTGTGAGGGGGCGCAGTAATCACAGACCGTCGGCGACGGTCGTTATGTATCTACACTATCACGCATCGTATAAGCAATTAACATTATTTGTATATGTAAGTATAATGTGGATACACAAAGTTTTAGGTAAGGTAATATTTGTAACGGTATTATTAGAGAATTCTCGTTGGCCTAGCGGTAGAGTGTTTAAGCTACGGAGTGTATAAAAAGTAGTATAAACTATTTTTTTGAAAATTGCTCAAGTAGGTAATCAAGCATATTGGCGCTACGTGTGCCTTCTGACCTGCAAACGAAGAACTATGTTGTCTTGAAGAGATGACATTTTTTGATAAGGTTGGCGGCCTTAGTACGATTTTGTGATGAAAGTATTTTGTATTCTTGTAATATGAATAACTATAAGTAAGAAGGGCAGTCGCTCCCACCATTTTTCTCTTTCAATTATTAAGAGGTTCTAGAGACGGTGCGGTTGTTTGTCCCTGATGAGTACGTGGGACGGGGCGGCGGCGACTGCCTATAATATGGGTACCGTCAGTGCGCACTAACCTGCTGCAGAGGGCACCCCTGACTAGTGATGAAAATGACTAAAGTGACTGAATTAGACTGACTGTCATTTACGGTCAAATTGGCCAAAAATGGTCATTAACTGTCAAAAATGGTCATTTTCAGTCAATTTGACTTCAGAAATGTATTAGTACCTTTTAAGTTTTTGTCGTCTACAACTTCTAAATTGAAACAAAAAAGTGTTTTTTATGACTTATAGTATTATTATATAGTGTTAATCATTTTACATTTCTAATCATGCGTGCATGCCACGCCCCGCGCATCGACTTTGAGGTCGTCTTATCCTCATGATATAATACAAAATAAAACGTTGCTACATAAAAATTCCTTATAAATTGGGTACCTAAATAAATAAATAATTGGGTGGTAGTCGAGAATGGACAATAATATTTGAGTCAAGTTGACTGAATTTGACAGTAAATGACCGGTCATTTAAGGTTTACGACAATTGTGACTAGTCATATTCAGTCATTTTACATCTCTACCCCTGACACGGTCAACGCTGTGTCCTAACATACTGATATATTTACGTGTACTCTGAGTGAATTCACACGGGTAGCGTATTATGTAACAACACTATTCAATTAGGTATTACCTATCATGATAGTTGTTGGTTGTAAATAAATATATAAAATAAAAATATATGGTTGAAAAATAAAGAGATATGTCATCTTATTTTAATTGTTTTGTATATATCTCCGGCTACGTAACTTACTCATAAGTGGGTTTCATCTAAACTACGCATTTATTTTAGCCAAATAGGAACATGCATTTGCACTCACTTATACATGCCAGTGCCGTCTACATTAAGTACATTTGTTTGGATATCTGTAATCAGATAAACGCACACGAGTGTCTGGAACATATAATGTGTTAAATGTTTAAGCTTCCGCTTAATCATTTCATTATACATCAAGTACAGACGCCAGCACATCAAGCTACCCCAATCTGTCAAATTTCCCCAATTTAAAGTGAAACTTATGCTTTTCTGATAAAGATGAAATTCCATAAAAGAAATTTGACAGATTGGGGTAGCTGGATGTGCTGGCGTCTGTACATATGATAAGTAGGTACAAATAGGTGCAATATCAAGTGGTAAAGCAAGAGTAAGTTTTTATTAAATGATGTTAAATGCTTATATAATTATGTATTATCATTACGTGGCTTCTACTACTTCAACGACGAATAAAGGCAAGCAATAAGGGTTCAAGCCAGGGACTTCAAGCGAGGGACCAACAAAGAGATGTTTTCAGAACGAAGGGCTACCTTACACTGACAGGGATCTGTATTCTGGAACTATGTCTATTTGTTGAAAATAATATGCAATATTTTAGTTTTAAATCAGACTCAAAGAGGAACATTCGTAGACAATATAAATATGACATAAATTTACCCAGAATACAAAACATGATTTATTATAAAAGTACTTATATATCTGCTATTCGTGTATATAACCACTTACCATCTGATATAAAGCAATCAAATGGAACATTGTTTAAAACGAAATTAAAGAATACGAGTATGTTAATAGAGAATGTTTACTATAGTTTGCATGAGTTTTTTGCCAAAAAATGATGTATATATTATTACTAAGAATAAATTAAATAGACTTGTTTGTATTGCATATCCGATATGGGTAGACTGTTGATCATAAAAACTGTTACGTTATAATAAGACCTTATTGTACAAAGTTACGCAATAAATAATTCTTTATCTTTTATCTTTATCTAAGAAACTTTACTTACCCGTGCCAGAAAGCAACCTTTTTAGGCGATTGCTACGACATCACTACGATACTTGTCTTGGTTGGGGTGTACTTGCGTGCTTCAACCTTCAGGATATTTAGTTCAAACCCCCATGGCGATACTTACTGGCGAGGTCAATCAGGTTTTACTTAGCTGCCGCAACCACCAAACTACTTGAATGTGCATGGCTCACACGAAACAGCGTTTAAGGATTCGCTTCATCCAACTCTCGACGGTAAGTAATTAGAAATTGGTATAAAGGTTTATATTACAAACGTTCAAGAGGCACCCTCGGGACGTCTGCTGCACGAATTTTTAAGCGTTTGAATACTCGTATGACAAACTAGTAGAGGCATGTGCCTTAGTCATGATAGGTCGAACGCACGTCGCGCGTCGTGTAAATTTTCACCTTGTTGGCAAGGGATCACTTACTGCGCGCATTTAAGAGGTAATGAAGACAACTAACTTACTGCGCGTATTTAAGAAGCAGTGAAGACAACTACGAACAAATTACGACGAGATTCCGCACAATAGTCAGAAGAACTTTTGATTAAGTGTCACACCCACGCCACGGCTTGTTTGAAAGACCTTCCTAAAACATTTTTCTGAGACATTTGATCCCGAAGGCGAAGTTATATATAGGTAATGCAGTGTCGTCGTCTTCGAAGGTGGTCTACCAGATGCTAGTAAATAAATATTATTCAAATGATTTTATTTAAATAAAATACCTTGTGGTTTCGTGGGACACCAGATAGGCACGAAGTTCCTTATATTTATATTGAATATTGATGTATATTGGTGTCGAGAGCGTCCATAGACTACGGTGTCCGCTTAACATCTTTTACTTATTTGGTGTCGAGAGCGACCTAGGCTACGGTAACCACTTAGCATCGTATAAGCACTTGTTTGGTATTGAGAAGGACCCTAGGCCATGATGACCGCCTAACATCGTATACTTGTTTAGTGTTGAGAGCTAATAATAGGTTACAGCGACCGCTTAGCATCACGTGGTCGGCATACTTATTTCTTAGAAGTGGCCATAGGCTATGGTGGCCGTTTAGCATCAGGTGGTCCCATAAAGTTAGTAGGTGGTCTATATTCAGGTTTAGTAACGAGAGCGTCCAAATAAAATGTGTGCGCCTGCAACAATATAGCGAGCAAACTATACATAAAAATCTTACCTCTTTTTGCCCCCTCCACAACGCTCCATAAGGAACTTCGTTCCAAAAAAGTAGGAAGAGAGCTCCTTAAAACAGTTTTCTTATTTTGGATATTATTATAATTATCAACTGTTGTCGGCCATCAATGATTGGAATCGGTAGTTGCTAATTTTAGGAGCATGGACAGAATCCATTAGACATTACTTTTCTTAAGGTTAATAATGGCATTGATATAATACTTTGCCAGAGGCAACAGCTGTTAAAAGAAGATTATTTATTTTTAAAGAAAATTAATTGCATCACTTAATATCGTGAGTGTTTAAACATAAGAAAATAGTTGCATTGTATCGGTGTTGGTTCAGCTCCAGCAGATAATGCCATCGATCTTCCATAACGAAGGATGACTTTATTAAGCAATATATTATGATTTAAAATTAAATTTATACTCCCATAGAAAATATGGTGCATACTTATACTTCTGACTACAGTGCATTTGTTCTTAGTTGACTTTACTGCCTCTTAAATACGCGCCATAGTGAAAGAACAAATTTGACAGCTAAGTATGACCATATTGCTAAGTTAAGCTTAAACATTGTATATTGAAATCAGACAGTGTTACGTCTACCCTCTTCACTGTTTACTTATTTAAAACTGCTTATCACTCTATTATCTGTCCGTCTATTTTTTGTATGTTCGCACTAGTGAACATAATTCGCATAAAATATTTTTTCCAAGGTCCCATAGATCCCATAGATTCCTTTTCTTTTTTTTTATTATTAGGCAGGGGGAATGCCTACGCATGCCACCCGCAAAAAGTGTCTGCGGGTACTTGCACCGACTAACCCTACCTGCCGTGGACTTCTCTTGGCGCCTGACGGGGGAGCCCCGTGAACGCGGGTATACTGCTTCGGTGCCCCCCTTTTGCGCCATTTCCCAGATGGTCGGGACACTCACCCTGGGACAACTCTGAGTTGTCTTCCCAATTGCCGACTCCTGCCAGTCCGGCACAGCGACTGTACCACAAACAGATCGCTGTCATCCCGGAGCTGCAGTCACGTGGCGGCAGTAGAGGGCACTTCTATCACATAGATACCTACATATTAAAAAATATCATCATCAAGGCCTCCCCCAAAGATCTCCACAAGTTATAACTTAACTAAAAACCCGCCGATCTTCATGAAACGCGATGATTTTGGTGTGTCGTGAGTCAGTAACGAACCGACGGCCGACGGATATGAGTCCTTCCTCCGCGCTATCGGCCGGCACTTTTGTTAAATTAAAATGGATGAGGTTTAAAGTGGAGCGGTCGTAACTAACGGTTGGCAACGTCTACGCGCGATTGCGACGATGTGCCACGCGTAGGGCTACCAGATACAAAAAGTAAAAGCCTTGGTGAAACCACAAAAACCCCAATATCTACAAATAATGTGTAGGGCCAATCGATAAAAGCAGAAACACATATAATTCGACGAGCAGGATACCGTAGTTCTACACGTCAGGGCTCTTAGAAAAAAGTTGCGAGTAGATTTGAAAACAGCGACCGGTGAATTAGAAAACAACAGCTATAAAATTCCATGTAACAAAAAGAGGTCTTATTTGGTTCAATGTATGATTTAGGTCACCACTTTTTTTAAGCGCGCCGTTGACGTGCGTTTGTATCTATACAGATGCGCGTTAGCATCGCGTTTATATCGATTCAAAAACAGAAGCACAGTGTTGTCATCTAGTTTGGCAAAATTGTTGTGAGGTGATGATCAAAAGCATTCATTATTACTCAAGCAACCTATAAAAAAATAATAATTACGTAAGTAACTAAGGCAAGTTCGTGTGACCTTATTGTTTTATACAATATTTTATAGACTATGGCCATAAGATTAAATATTTTTAAATTGAAAAAATCTGACAGTAAATCAGGCGAAAGAGGTGTGCAAGGATCGTGACAAATGGAAGTCAGTTGTCTCTGCCTACCCCTCTGGGAAACAGGCGTGAGTTTATGTAAGTATGTATGGAAAAAAGCTGAATATTTTGTGTCTATCAGAACCGTGATGTACGCTAAAACTCCTTACATGTCAGTAAAAATTCTGATGTCTGGAAACCCTTGCCACGCGGTATAAAATAGGCCGTGCGTCGCGTGGGGTCGCGCTCCCTCGCCTGCCGCATGCCGCCGCGCGCCGCGTGATTGTCTGACGTGACGCCTCAACCTGCCTCCCGCCGATTAAATAACAAAGTTCCGCATCTTTACGAGTTACCGAGTATTCAAAGTACTGCAATTAGATAGGCATTAAGGCCCGAAATTCAGCGTGCAGCTCTCTATATCTCCTTTAAGAAAAATGTATTTCGGTCATCTTGAAATATTCGATGTATTATAATAATAAACTCACTGGAGGACCTCTATTTTTTACATATTTATTTATATAAATTGTTTTCTTTTTTGTTTCAACTTTATAGATATAAATATGTCAAAAATAAAAACATTAAATAAATAATTTGGAATAATACTCACAACATCAAGACAACAATTTCGGAAAAGCTCGCAAAATACCAAGACCTTGCGATAGAACTGAAAACCCAGTGGAGAGCAAATACTGTTCACATCGTACCCATGGTAGTTTCCTCCAATGGTATAATATTTAAACTAGAAAGTTTTTAACATCTTCGACTATTTCATCATTTACAATTTAACTTGTCATGCTTGACCATGGTCCGTGTGGCAAGTAATTAACCCCTACAAAAGGGAGAAAATTATAAAAATAAAATATAATATCCTGGGACTTTATTTACACACGGCCATCTGATCCCAAACTAAGCAGAACTTGTACTATGGAATATGGATAACTGATATACTTACTATAATTACACGCAGACTCAGGACAAACAGACATTCGTTCATACACACAAAAATCTGTCCAGAGTGGGAATCGAACCCACGACCTCCGGCGTGAAAAGCAAGCATTTGCCAACCATGCCAACAGGCCCGTAATTAAACAACAAATTGGCGGGAAAACCTGTATTACCCATTTTTCTTGATCATTACAAAAATATCAAAATAATGTGACGAGTCATTGCGTCGGGCGCGACGGAATGACTCGTCTTTCCCCATATAAGATGAAAATATTTAGGATTTTCATTGTATGAACATCAATAAGTTAAAACATAATCTTAGAACCGGAAATCTGAGTGAACCGAATTCGAAGTCAGATTCGAACGGGATCCGGATCTCTGGGTAGAGTTTTCCGTGGTTAATTAAATAACACATATTCCGTGTGACTGACATTATGTAGGTACACTCAGACGGCGGGTCGTATTAATAGTGCCCTGTGAGTTCTCTTTATACCTGGTTTGTATATTTAATCCAAGGGTCGATTTTACCACGACCTTTTTGATTAGATGTCTTATAGGGTTGTAAGTAATTAGTCTCCATAACTCGATAAAAAATTGTGACTAATAACTAACTTAAATTAATATAAAGTCACTTAAAGTCATTTTAATTAATACGGATTGATCACTCATAAAACGAACTTCAATTATTAACCAAAAAAAAGAGGATTCATCCGTTGTTTTTAAATATTTTTTAAACCGACGTCATAAAGTAGCAGGTTATAAAATTTTACTTCTTTTTTTATGTCTAAAATCTTTGCTCTCTTTTGATGGATATTTTTTGTGGAAATGATTTTGAAAGAGGGACGGAGATGTGTTACAGGAAACCGAAGAAGCGAGCAAGCGCGCGCTTTATGATTTGACCAATGAGCGCTTGCGGTGGCGAAGATGGCTTGAAGATGGTGCCAACCCATTTTGCGTAAGGTTGGTATCACGACGTACTGTCGGCCAACATAGTGCATGCGATATAATATGACTATATATGAATATATGCGAATAAATTGACTTCACATACATTTCATCCCAATTTTATTATACGGAATGATAACATGTCAGATACAACGTAAGGTATTTCTCTTCAGTATATCGCGCCATAACTAAATTGACATAACGATAGATTCCCTGTCCTTTTCATAACAACTCTGTTAGAATGACATGCAATGATATTTAGGTTAATTGCGAGCGAGCCTTAAAATAGTCTGTAAGGCTCACTCGTTTTTTGTATTGATGTTACGCGATTTCTACTCACTCTACTTCTTATTCCTGTGGGAAATACTTTCGAGAGGGGCCATAATATAAATTATGTATAAATCAGTTGATGTTATTGTTATAAAGACAAGTAAAATTATAAAATTTTATTATTAAATCGCCTAAGACCTAATAACCTAAAGAGGTGTGCCAAGTGCGTGACAAATGGAAATCCGTTGTCTCTGCATTTCCCTCTGGGAAACAGGCGTGAGTCTTTGTTAGTATACGATATAAGTAAGACTAAATACCATATTAGATTTAAGACCATTTTAAGACGGTGTTGGCCATATAAAACGAACCGCGCGCGAGCAATCGACAATGCAAATCTGACTAATACAATTTATTCGATCAAAAATATGCATTAAAGCAATTGAAAAGTAAAAGCATAATAGTTAGGTCTTGAAAGTAGGCGTCTAGGTACATACATTTACATAATGCAATTCGTCTAGACTAGACAAAGTGCGCTCCCCACCCGCCGAAGGAGAACCGTCTAGAGGTGAGTCGAGACGTAATGCAAGTGCACTTATTGAAACAAAGTGTATTTACAACTATCTTGTTTATAAACAAGTATTTACCACACAAGTTGCGTGAGGTTACAAGTGACTAATAGAAAATACCTTCTGTTTCTGATGTTATTCGATGATAAAGACTTTAATAAATTAAAATTAAAAGGATGTATAATTATGTTAATTTTTATTGGATTTTATTAATTATTATTTATTGATCTGGCCACAAATTTTATAATTATTATTTTTAACTCTTTTGGCAACTCTTGCAAATTTTACACAGATAAATTTAACATTATTTTTAAATTATTTTTACTGTAAAATTGTAATTGTGTGATTTATTTATGTGTGTAAATTCGGATGCAAATGATTATGTTTATGAATAAATGAAAAGAAATAATAATAATAAAGCCGTTTATTCCCAATCTCACTTTCAATATATATTACATTGTTTGTTAGTACGTTGTTGCTTAAATTTAAGAAAGGTTACTTATAATTAATGTTAGCTCCTCCATCATTTTCCAGGACTCTCTGTCCTTGCCTGACCTTATCCAGTCGATTCCTTTGAAAACTTTTTTTTTTTAATAATAGACAAGGAGCAACATGACTGTACAATGATAAATTAAAGAAATAAAAGCAAAAATACCCAACAAAAATAAACAGAAAATGTTAGCTTCCGATTGCTATTTATCCCGCGTGGTGTGTATATAAAGAGTAGCCTATATTCTTCCCCAGGACACGAAATAGATAAGCACAGACAGCCAGAATCTCCACTTGGAATGCCATCACTATCGCACGCCAAGATAGCTCAAAGAGCGCAAAACTTTCCTAAAAATTTTAGTGCAATTTTGCTTACGCGAATAAAACTGTTCTTTTATCATAGTCCGGTGAAGCAGTGAAAGCCTCCTTTTTTTGTTAAGGCAAGAGGATTGGTTATGCATGCCACCCACAAAAAGTGTCTGCGGGTGGGTATGTCGGACTCGCACCGACTAAACCTAACCTGATGTGGACTTCTTCTGGCGCCTGATAGGGGGAATTGCGGGATCGCGGGTATACTGCTCCGGTGCCCCCCTATTGCGCGGAGTCTCAGATTATTGGAACACGCACACTGGGAGGACTGTGAGTTGCCCTCCCCAATTGCCGACTCCTGTCAGTCCGGCAAAGCGATTATGCCACAAACAATTTGCTGTCTTCCCGGAGCTGCTTGCATGTGGCAGCAGTAGAGATCACTTCTCTTACTGCCAACGCAGCCCCGAGGGGAGTTGGGCTAACAGCCGCCGCCACCGCCCCGACGCCTCCTCCATCTGCGAGAGGGATCAGCGCGCTCCCGATCCCGCTCGGCGGCCTCCTGAAGGAGACCATGGCGTCCCATTTGGAGAAGTCTCCCGCCAGCATCGCATACACGACTGCTGGCAGTGAAAGATCCCATCTGATCTCAGCGACCAGGACTCGCCTCTATAGAGGAGGCCGGAAACTCCTCCAGCGTATGCAGAGTCCAGGTCGCTTTAGCGGTGGTGACATTTTGTCGTCACCTCTCAGCCGATCCGGCGCAGATACTCACCGAAACATCCATCACAGGTGAGTATCTGAGGCAGTCTGTTGGTGACGTAACCCTTCTTTCTCCACATCCAGGCCTCGAGGTGAGGCATATTGGCACCGACGGCACGCCTCCGCTCTCCCGGCGGGCGCGATTTCGGTATAAACCGTCGCATCAACTTCCGCTAGGAGGTCGAATGGCGGGAGGCGTGCCAGGACAGCCGCCGACTCATGGGATATCGTACGATATCCTCGTGCGATCCGTATGGCCACCACACGCTGCAGGCTATTTGGGATGGCTCTGCAGCGTAAGGCACACGTCAGGCGTTCGGACATGTTAAAAAAATATATGTTCTTTTATCCGTTCTTTAGAAGTTTTCTGGCTGGATCTTGAAAATAACGCTGTCTTTTAGTACTGAACCATCGATCTTTACAATGAGTTATCTGCTTTCGATAGTAGCTTACAGGCTGATCGACGTCGAAGAACCAACCTGAATACTAGAAGTCATAAATCTGTTACTGAGGAAATTTGAAGAAGTCCGTAAGGAGATAATCTTTGTTCTAGTTAAATGAAAATTACCCCAAGATTATGCGGTATCACCAAAAGAAGACAGATCAGTATATAGTTGACTGCAGCCATCCATAATGTTTGCTACTGTGTCGCATTCCACTCATACGTTTTCGTCAACATTTTGGTTTTGTATTTCGACTTCTAAAACTTTAATTTATTTCTAATCGATGTCTATACATAATAAAATAGGCTATTCGTGATCGATGATGTTTTTAGGGTTCCGTACCCAAAGGGTAAAACGGGACCCTATTACTAAGACTTCGCTGTCTTTCTGTCCGTCTGTCACCAGGCTGTATCTCATGCACCGTGATAGTTAGACAGTTGAAATTTTAACAGATTATGTATTTCTGTTGCCGCTATAACAAGAAACGCTAAAAACAAAATAAAATAAATATTTAAGGGGGCATTCTATACAACAAACGTGAATTTTTTCCTCGTTTTTATAGGTAATGGTACGGATCCCTACGTGCGCGAGTCCGACTCGCACTTGCCCGGTTTTTTGCAATTATTTGCCAGAATTGTTAACAAGACATTTATAGCGGTTTCCAATATATGTATGTAGTTTTTAATTGGTTTTATAATAGTAGTTTTATCCTGATACATGAAAAATAACCTGATCAGATATAGTCGTAGCAAATACATAAAAATCTTAGAACAAATATCAGACTCCCATCTGATCTTAAACTACGTAGAGCCTGTAGTATTGCCACCAGACAACTCGTTAACATACTTATTAGTATTTAAATACATACAAACGTATCCTACTAATATTATAAATGCGAAAGTTTGTGAGTGTGTGACTATGTGAGTGTTTATGTTTGTTACTTGTTCACGTCCAAACGGCTGGAGCGATTTTATTAAAATTTAGTATGGAGTGACCTGACACCCTGGATTAACACATAGCCTATAATTTATTAAGTTTAATGGGGGTAAAACCGCGGGGCACAGCTAGTTATAGATAAATTACACCTAGACACAGGACAAATAATCGTGCTCACCATACAACGCGGCAACGTTTTGTCTTTGGTGGGGATCGAATCCACGACCTCTGGCTTAGCGGTAAGACTCACTGACCACCAGACCAACGGGCTAGATATCAATTTAGTGTTAAAGTTTCGTCTATTCATAAAGTCCAGGGAGAAATAATAAAGGTACTTACGAAGCTCTGTGCACCGAACGAAAACTGGACTTAATCTTTTTTCAGCATTTCATAGGCAGTTAATAAATTGGCATATTATTAGTATATGGGAAGTGAGGTGTTTTTTCAATCGGGTGTACTGGATGGATTGAGGTCTTCACTGAGGTACCACACGCTATTTATGTTACAAGTTGTATAGCTATGATATGATGACTCGATATTTGCTGAACACCTTTCTCTTCCGCTGAAAATGAAAGCTATGTAGTCTGTCTGCGAAAACATCCGTCAATGTAGTTAGCTTTAGACTAGACTAAGCTGTGCCAACGACCTGAGCGACCTTGACCATCAACGCGGCGTTAACTGACTACGTACACTTAATATTTAATCGTAACTCGACGACCAACGGACACTGCAACAGTGTGTGTGCTAACACAAGTGCATTTTCTATTAGCTCCTTCTCACATAGCCCATTGAAATCGCTATCCAACACCACTGGGGAGAGTCGTCAGATCGACGGTTTCACGTCTTTTAAAAGTCCCAACATTGTTAATTTCTTTAGGCTCGACACGCTAAGATATGCACAAGATGTGTTCTCCTAGAACCAAGATCTAATGCTGCCTCCACGGAGTGTGGTGAGAATAACGATCTCTTGGATTCCTATACTACTATAGCAAAGCGACGCAAGTGTTGAAAAGAGTATGAAGACGTTGGTAAGGCGTTAACCGAAACTAAATAAATGCAGGTTGCTGAAACTTTAATTAATCCCAAAACTCGAGTCAAAACGAGGAGTATGTGCCGACTCAGATACTCACCGGACATAGGTGTTTCGGTGAGTATCTGAACCGGATAGGCCGAGAAGCGATGACACACTGTCACCACTGCGGGAGCGACTTAGACTCTGCCCAGCACACTCTGGCTGAGTGCCCGGCCTGGGAGGCCGAAAGGCGAGTCTTGGTCGCAGAGATCGAAAGGGATTTGTCCCCGCCGGCAATCGTAGGGGCGATGCTGGCTGGCGACTCCTCCAAGTGGGACGCCGTGTTCTCCTTTTGTGTGGCAGTCATGCTCCAAAAGGAGGCCGGAGTGGGAGTGAACTGATCCTGCTCGCAGACGGAGGAGGAGTCCTAAATGCTAAATTAATAAAAGTTGATTAAGCATAGAATCGAGGGCATTTTGTTTCGTAATTGTATGGGCTGGTTGGCGTGGTTGGTAGATACTTGCCTTTCACGCAGGGGGATGACTTCCACCCAGGGCAGATATTTGATGATGAAAATGTCTGTTTGTCTGGAGTCTGGGTATTATTACCTATATAAGTATGTATTTATATAAGAAAAGTAATCTGGTTTCCATAGTACAAGCTCTGCTTGGTTTGGAATCAGATGGCCGTCTGTGAATAATGCCCCAGGATACTATGATTATTGTTATTATTATTAAAACTATTATTATTATTAAGACGTGAGACGGGACGCGACGTCGCGTCGTGCGGATCGCATTCGCCCTGAAGATGACTTCCGGAACAAGTTGAAACGGTTAGCCGAATCTAACATACAATTAATTACGTGAGTTAACCGTTACTATCGTTCAATATGATTATTATTATTATTTTATTTGTAGTTTTTTAAAGGAATATGCTTTTTGTGTGCTACTTCAGAACGGAACCCTAAAAACGTAACTAGATTTGTGTTAGTTGAAATTGCAGTTACAAATGCCAAGCTGTAATGTTATCGTGAATGGCGATAGCTGTTTGTCTAGACGGTGAGTGAGCAGCGAACTACGACAGATCGTAGAGGACGCAGGCGAAGCGTGCCGCCGTCTGGAGGTGAGGCCAAGGCTGAACCTTTTGCAACTAAATGCACTCTCGTCTCGCGTCTGCAAGAGATCCTACAGTGTCAATTGAAACTTTGTTTGTTTGACTTCTAGTTCTCTTTACAACGACTAATTATACTTGTTTATGTATGAATAAGAATGTATGTAATGTAATGTATGTATTTTTTGTGTAAAAAGACAACGCCCGCATTAGGGTATTTAATCCCTGTGTCGCGGGGTACTTTACAAACATATAATAGACGGACACAAATTACATCCAGAGACTATTATTTATGGGTCACGCAAATAGTTGTCCGGCGCAGGACGCGAACCCGTGACTGTCTAAGCCGCTGCGCCACAGGTGCACATTAATCTATGTATGAATATGAATGTATGTTAGTACATTAATCTATGTAGTAGGTATGTTTATAATTAGGTTAGAACACTACACTTTGTAGAACTGACGATGGTACACTATCAGCTGCCTGTCATTTTCAATTATGCTAGTCCATCCCACGGTTGTCTGAAAGAAATCGCTATTATGCGCTAAGCTGCCAATTGTACACTATTTAAATATTAAGTTTTTTCTGTAAAATGTTTTATAGTTTGTGGAATAAAATGTATCTATCTATCTATACCGTTGACTACGATGTTGACATGGATACTAAGACAGAGGCCAGTATTATTAATATTTTTAAATGATTAATTATTTTTTTATGTATCTACAATGTATTAGAATATTATAATTAATGTTAGCTGTACATGATTTGATAACATTTCGCATGTCATTGTAGACAAAATATGAGAAACTGTAAATGTGATGACTATAATATCTAGAGCGAAATAACTTACTACCTTACTTACCTACGTTTTCAATTCACGTCGTTTTAAATCAATCATTGAGTAGACCAGATGCTCATTGCTTATAGACGGGATGCACACCGGCGCGTACTAACGCAGTGGCACGCACGGCTTGAGTTGCGCCTGAACGCGCGCCAACGTGCCATCGGTGCTATCCTGCCTCATCTCGAGGCCTGGGTGGGAAGGAAGGGCGGTTACGTCACCTACAGACTGACGACGCCTTTCGGCCTCCCAGGCCGGGCACTCCTCCAGCGTGAGTAATCTCTCACCGGACACGGGTGTTTCGGTGAGTATCTGAGCCGGATCGGCCGAGAAGTGACGACACATTGTCACCATTGCGGGAGTGACCTAGACTCGGCCCAGCATACGCTGGAGGAGTGCCCGGCCTGGGAGGCCGAAAGGCGAGTCCTGGTCACTGAGATCGGACGGGATCTGTCCCCACCAGCAATTGTAGGCGCGATGCTGTTGGGTGACTAGACCAAATTGGACGCCGTGGTCTCCTTCTGTGAGGCAGTCTTGCTCCAGAAGGAGGCCGCCGAGTGGGATCGGTAACGAGCTGATCCCGCTAATAGACGGAGGAGGCGTCGGGGCGGTGGCGGCAGCTGGTAGCCCAACTCCCCTCGAAGCTGCGGCGGCAGTGGGAGAAGTGTCCTCCACTGCCGCCACGTGCAAACAGCTTCGGGAAGACAGCGATCTGTTTGTGGACCAGACGCTGTGCCGGACTGGCAGGAGTCAGCAATAGGGGAGGGCAATCCCGAGCCCTCCCAGGGTTCGTGTCCCGGCCATCTGGGACATGGCGCAAAAGGGGGGCACCGGAGCAGCATATCTGCGGTCTCGGGGCTCCCCCATCAGGCGCCAACGTCAGACGCCAGAAGTTCACGGCAGGTAGGTTTAGTCGGTGGAAGTCCGACATACCCACTCGCAGACACTTTTTGCGGGTGGCATGCGTTGGTAATGCCCTGGCTAATAAAAAAAAAGGGATAATGAAGTGTGTGCGGTAAAAGAAAATCAGGCTACCAGGTTCGTCCATCAAACCCATAAACTAATAATTTGTACGGCCTGCCGATATAGCATAGGTTATCAACATAACATAAGTGACGGGCCTGTTGGCGTGGTTGGCAAATGCTTGCTTTTCACGCCGGACCACGACCTCCGTAGAAAAATTTTCTTGTCAATCCGAATAATATTATAAATGATAAAAGAAAAATTCAGATTCCCACCCAGGACAGATATTTGTGTGCATGAACATACCTGTTTGTCCTGAGCCTGGATGTAATTTATCTATATAAGTATATATTTACAAAAGAAAAGAATTATATGTGGCATATCAGTTCTCTAGTTTCCATAGTACCAGCTCTGCTTAGTTTGGGATCAGATGGCCGTGTGTAAATCATGTCCCAGGATATTATTATTATTAGATAGTAGGAAAGAATTGTGTGGAATAAAGATACATCAGTAATACAATCTTTTGATACATTTATGTGAAGGACTTAGCCATTAAACGACAATGATTCTAAAAGTAAAAAAAACAGAATACATTATAATAATAAATTTATTTTCAATCAGATTACAAGGATCCATTTTGTTAGTAAAACATAAATCTTAAAAACTATGTTAGTATCTACAATATAATTTTACATTTACAACTCTAACAGCAATGGCTTCTTGCGTGAGTCAGTGTATCAAGCTGCACATGCAGACCGATCCAGTGACTGACGTAAGGGCAATCTAGCCTGTTTCCTATGACAGCCAAGACGGAATTTCGGCTGGCCCGCACTCTGCTTAGCATGGACGCGCACCGCTTGCGCAGAGTAGCGTAGAAGCAATCGATGCGCGCCCCCGCAAACATGCCCGATGCACTGCAGTAGCGGGGCAGCCGCAACAATGTCCTGAATGCATTGTTGTATTGAACACGGAGAGCACTATGCGCTCTGCGTGTATAATTTGCCCACAGGCTGCACGTGTAAAGGGATGTACAATATGCTTTAAAAAGGGTTATTTTCACTTCATTTGAACAACGTGCAAACCTGCGTGCTATCATATTAGCTCTCACGGATAGTGCTCTCCGCTCACGTTCCATATCCGCGTCATCCCTTAGGTCTACTGTCAATACGTGTCCCAGATATTTACTCTCTCCAAGTCATTGCCATTTAGCTTGATAGGAGGAACACTAGAGGGGCACTTAGTTCCTGACGCAAACACCATGTACACCGTTTTGCTTGTATTGTACATTAGACCGTGGGACGCTGCATAACCCTCACATATATTTATTAACTTTCTAATGCCACAAACCGAAGCACTTAATAATGCCATGTCATCAGCGAAACTTATATTATTAACACACACATCTTCTATGTGACAGCCAACACGGCAGCTACTGAGCGCCACAATCAGCTCATTGATATATAAATTAAAAAGGCGGGGTGAGGTAAGCCCACCCTGCCTCACTCCGCACTCTAGTTTATAAGGAGTTGAAAGAGCTCCCGCCCAACGCACAGTATTTATTTGATTTCTATACCAGTACTTGAATATATTAATCAAGTCACAAGGTAGTTCTATATCCCGTAACTTCCGCCACAGAATGTCATATGACACCATGTCGAAAGCCTTTGACATATCGAGAAAACAGCCGTAGATCGGCGTTCGTCTATTGGTATAGTGCTTAACAGTGTGCTTCAAGCACAAAATGGCGCTTTCCGTCGATAATTGTGGTCTGAAACCAAATTGATTATCGTGTAGCTTTACGTACTGGTCCAATTGAACATCAAGCACACTGTCAAGCACCTTAGCTACCACAGTTGCTAATGAAATGGGCCTGTAGTTTGCTTTACTAGACAAGTCACCTGTTTTGTTTTTCACAATTGGCACGACAATTGTTTTCATTAAATCTAGAGGTAAATATGAATGGCTTAAACAGAGTGAATAAAATATGGCCAGTACTCGTGCAATGTGGGGTCCAGCATGTATAAGGTGCTCGATACTGAGGCCATCGTGGCCGGGAGATTTGCCTCTCTTTATACGCTTGATAGCGTGAGCCACCATTTTGGCTGTAATTCTTACCGTCCCGGAACTATGAAACCCAGTATCCAGCACCTTCGAAGTCGACGGGCCTAAGGGTGAAGTTATATAAAACTATTGTTTAAATATTTCTGCAATATTTTTGGGCTCGGATACCCCATTCACACTCACAGGGAGGCCCGGCCGTACATTAAATTTACTAGTACTCTTCCAAAAGCTCTTAAAATCTTTTTTACGAAATTGAGTAGCTAACTTATTCATTTTTAATTGCTCATAATTATTTTGAGTCCATTTTAACCGTGCCTTAAATATTTTTCTACTCTCGCACATATCTTCATAAATCGGACCATATCGTGGTTTACCGTGCGAAACCCAGTTATGAAAATTTAACCTGGCCACCCTGTGAGAGTCCTTAACATAGGTATTCCATCCCTGTACATTGCTTTCCTTCCTACGCACGCTTCCTCGCTGCCGCGGTCGTTTGCTAGCCATAGATGAGTCACAAAGGGCAGTAACTATGTCGTTATACATACGGTCTAGAATTACTTTGTGGTGACTATTAGAACACGTCTTATCACAACATTCTCTAAAAACTGACGGGAAGTCTATAAGTCGTAGACGACTATTACAATATTTCGTATATTGAGCTATCTGAGGGGGTTTCCTATCACCCCATGCCACACATGTTGTAACGTTTTCCGAAGACATGGCATTACTAAAAATTTTCGGATTTAAATGATCAAAATTACAACTGATACATAATGGAAAGTGATCTGACCACAAAACATCGTAATTTATATGTACATTTGTTACTGTTTGCAAAGCAGATTCTGTAACCAGACAATGGTCCAGCCACCTTGTCGTACCATGAGCTTCACTCACAAAAGTGTAACTACTGGAATGTAATCCTAGTTGTTCAATATCTACAAAGGTAAGATTACATTCCTTACAAAAATACATAAGTTCGTCATAAAATGGTTCATTCGGATGAGCATTAAAATCGCCCAAAACAAAAGCTGAATCTATTTCCTCAGTGTCTATAATAGCACTCACCAGTCCCAAGCAGTCTGTAAACTCGACTAGATTATCCGCCTGGTCCGTAGGCATGTATAAACTCACCACTAACACTGCTTTATTCTGCATCATAATTTTAATAGCACACACGCGTGGATTGTCACAACTAACTACTAACACATTGGAGAAAACACTTTTCCGCCATAATAATGCCACTCCACCATGGGGGCGACCCAATAACATCCCCTTACTGGTATCGACTGCAGAAGTACCAACGCTGGCGAAGTCACGGTCAACACTGGTTAGATACGAGATATCTTCTGGGACTCAGCAATTACAATATTGTTACAAAATATCTCTACAATGCCCCCAATTCCAGAATCAGACAGCGCGTCTTAAGTTGTGTCAAGTTAGTTATGGTGCGAGGTACTGAGAGAAAATAAGCGCTCATAGCTAGATGCTCTCGCCGCTCCGTAACCGATCAGTGAGGTTAAGTAACTAGGCACTTGGTCAGTCCATACATGGGTGACCGCCAAAGTGGTTTAATTTCTGAGCGTCTCCGTGCTTCGGAGGACACGTTAAGCGGTCTGTCGCGGTTGTAGTCATTAGACAACAGTCGTTAAGCCTAGGGCGGCTTGAACAACTCTGACACTAGGGTAACCATTGCCCACACGATAAATAATAAGTAAGTAACCGGCACTCTAGAACCAATCATGAGCCTGGCGCGTGTATTATAAGCAGTTGACAGTTATGTATCCCCTGTTCTCTTCATACGATTTAAATCGATGAGTCGTGTCATATTGATGAGTCATTGACGTATGAGTTGATCGTAAACGGGTAGTGCTGACAATTCATATAATCAATTCTTTATTTTAGATGTCTTATTTAAATTACGAACCACTCATCGGTGCGTAGAAAAAACATGTATTTCTAAAATATAAATAAATACTCATAGTCGGTAGATATACTTTGGCCTTAAAAATATCTTTATCATATAGCATTTGACGGTCACCGTAGCCTAGTTGATAGTGCTCCTGCCTACGAAGCTGGTGGGTTCGAATCCCGGTAAGTGCAAATTTGTGTGATGAGCACGAATATTTGTTTCTGAGTCATGGATGTTTTCTATGTATTTAAGTATTTATCTATCTATATAAGTATGTATATCGTCGCTTGGTACCGTCGACTGTAAAAACATATCCACCCAATAAAATGAACTTCTATTTTATATATATATATATATATATATAAAATAGAAGTTCATTTTATTGGGTGGATATGTTATGACTGACTGTGGTAAGACGATGGTAAGTGATCACAACCGCCCATGGACACTCGCAACACTGGAGGGGTCGCGGGTGCATTGTCGGCCTTTATAAGAGTCAGCAAACGAGTTTTGCTGATTCAGATCCGATGGTTATCCAACACGATCGGGGAAGTGCCGACCAGGGGCTCTACCGGCTAAGTCGCTTTCATCGTTTTCGTAATTGGCGTTCAAATAAATAAAGGCTAAAAATGACTTAACCAATCTTTAAATCGGCTTCCATGACCACATGTGACGTCATAAACGGTCCGGAATCGATTGTCAACGTTGAAGCCGATTTAACGATTTATTAAGTCATTTTAACCTTTATTTATTTGAACGCCATTCACGAAAACGATTAAGGCGACTTAGCCGGTAGAGCCCCAGAATCGGCTTCCATGAGCACATGTGACGTCATAAATGATCCGGATTCGATTTTCAACCGATTTAACGATTGATTAAGTCATTTTTAACCTTTATTTATTTGAACGCCGATCAGTGTCCCGATGTTCGGCGACTTAGCCGGTAGCCCCTCAGCTTTACATGCTTTTTGAGGCGCAGGCAACTAAGGTGCCGACTTCCTGTCCTAAAATCTTGCTTTTGGACTACTGACCTGGCATTCTTACCCGAGAATTGTTTGCGGTTGAACACGCTACCACCAGACCAACGAGCCGGGGACAATTTAGCTAGAGATGACGTAGCGAACTTAAATCAGTCCTATTTTGACGTAGTAATTTATAAGTTGATATAATTATCTTTTCTTTTTTTTTTAACAGACAACGCCCACACTATGGAATATAATTCCTTTTTCGCGGGGTACTTTACAAATATAAAATAGACACACAAATAACATCCAGACTCAGAACAACTATTTAAGTGTTACACAAATAACTGTCCGGCGCGGGACTCAAACCTGCGACACGAAGAGGCGAGACGACTGTCTTAGCCGCATATATATAAGCCACATATATAATCTACACACATATCTATTAACATTATCTAACCGAGACCGATCGTTAATATAGATAGCTTAAATCTAAGCTTATTTGAAAGAGGTAAGTACTTCGCTGAAAACTTTTAAGATAATTACATGAACGTCGGTTTCATTATTTTATAACCGCGTTTAAGTTAATCGAAGGCTTAAGGGCAATTAGTGAGCAACACACTTGTGGAACAGACGGACGGTAATATTAATTAGCGTGGTGTAGGCAAAGGGCGCGGCGGCTAGTCTAGACGCCCCCCTCGCCTCGTCGCCCCCCAACAAACATTATAGTGCTTACGGCAGCCTTTTTTAAGAGCTTTTAGTGTTATATTTGATATATAAGAACTCCGATAGCAGCATCTGACCCTATAGTGGGGTTAGTTATAATTAATTAAACCTCCCAGATGGATAACAGTAATAAAGGAAAAAATATAACTTAAAGCGGTAGCATGGAGTTTATTGAAACCATTGTATAAATGATTCTTACAGCTTTAGGAGACACAAACCAATTAAAGCAATTCTATAGTGTCTACTAACACTTACTAACGGCTGATATTCTACTACTGAGGTAGTAAAATGTCTTGTAACACCTTGAGGATTAACCTAATAACTTCAAGAAGTATTAAACGCTGTAAGTGATAGTCAGGTGTGCACTAACACTTACTGTCTACTGGTATTGTTAAAAAGAGTCAGATAAATACTTTGTACCACCTAACAAGTTTTCTCGAGCCTTAAGAGTTAGTAAGAAAGCTATAAGAGTCAAAAAAGTGTTGATTATAAGTCCTATAGAGCTAGATTCAGCTAGAGTTAGAATCCACCTTTAAATCGTTGCAGGCAACATAATGGAGTTTATCGGTCAACCATAAGTTATATTGTGGTTTTTATAAAACCATCAATATATCAGCAAACATTATGTGCAACTTTTATAACTCTTCATTATTACTTAAGTTGGCTTTAAGTCAGTTTACCTAACCTAACCTCAAATACTGTAATTTGTTACGTTTGCAACGCGGCGTTTATTTGGAAATACGAGTAGTTAATTATTTTAAAATGAGACCATGGACAATTAAAAAACAAATGGGCGGAGTCAAAAGAAGGGCTTTGAGAAAATATAAAAATATTATTGGCTATCGCAAATCTATTGCGACGAGCCTACATCAGTGGAGGAAAATAATATGACACAGAAGCATTGCATAGAGTGGAGAAACAGTGTTTCCTAAATCAAAATCCAGAAAAAGGTTCTGATGTTATCCCAGGCAAAAGTTCTGTTATCTATCAATAATAGCAGTACAAAATACAAATCCAGTGAACTCGATAACGATTCATTTCAAGAGCAACCTAATAAAATACAACAGGGTTCCGTACAATTGCAAAATAACTCTGACGTTTCATATTCTTTAACTTAATATGACGATCCGTTACCTCTCAGTAGTTCAAACAACTCGGATGACGAACAGGAAAATAATAAACATTTCAAAATGATTTCCGAACATGGGCTTTACAAAAAAATATAAGCCAAGCCGCTTTAAAAGATTTGTTTTTATTGTTATCAAATAAGAGATTTACGGATATTTTACAGTCGGACCCGCGAACAATGTTACAAACGCCAACAGCAATTTGTCTTAAAACAATCGATGGTGGTGAATATTGGCATCATGGGATTATTATGCCATTATCAAGTATTCTTAAAAATTGTAATGTATTGTACCGCTGCCAAATAAAATTTTCCTGAATATAAATCTTGATGGTTTACCTATATTCAAAAGCTTGAAATATGAATTCTGGCCTATATTGGATAACATCTATCAAGGTGAAACTAGTGATCCATTTATTATCGAGCATTTATTATGGGAATGGTAAACCAAAAAACCTAAATCCATTCCTAGAAGATTTTGTGAACGAAATGAGCATCGTTTTGAAGCAAGGAGTTTGTGTTAAGTAAAAAAGTGAAATTATACTATATTTTGAAGATGTAAAAAGTAAATAAGTTTGTATTAAAATGGTTTTCAGTACTTCTTACCTCTTATACATACAGTTTGAAAATAAAAGATTGCTATTTTAAGAAATTGTGCTTTATTTAAGACAGCTTTCATCAGTTAATTGACATATCTACTAGTAATATATATCAGTCATAAAGTAATTTAATCATGAATAATTTCCAACACTTTCACTCCATCGCGAAAGACTCAGTACAATAGCGCAACATAGTCATGAACAAAATCTACATGAGTTCAATCATTCAACTATTCTTACTTACATTAAATTTTAATATTGGTATAGCCATGAAGGAACCATCATAAAAGTATAAGTAAAATGTTAACAGTCAAACACTAAACACACAAAACAGACTATGAAAATAAACAATAAAAATGAAAACATAATACTTAATCGTAGTAACAAAGTAAAAAATCTCAATAATCAAAGTTAAAAAGCTAGCTAATTTCTTTGTAGTATAATTTAGGATTTCTGCTGATAATTCAGCGTATATTAAGATATTACCACCTCTATAATAACGAATGAGCGAAAGAGATGTCGCTTTAAAATGTTAAATTTACATAATGTAGGTAGATGATGTAGATCGTGCAAGATGATAGTGTTTGTAGTGTAGGCTTCTTGATCATCACACATTACGGCATTTTCCCTCTGATTTAAAATTAAACCTAAGATAACTAGAAATATACGCAGTAGCTAATGCACACATATCGAAATTATGTAAATCATTACTTTATTCACTTCGTCAATGTATCTTCTGCTTCTTGCCATTTTTCTTCTGGGTTATTTTCTATAAATGGAGTTTCTTCGACGATATCACTTTCTTTTTCAGCTTCTTGATCTTTTTCTTGATTTTTCTTTTTTGTGACTGGTTTTTTATTATTAATAGAATCGTCGTTACTTTCATGAGACATATCTTCATCACTTGCTTCGTAATAATTTGTAAAAAAGCTCCGCCTTTGAAAGTTTACTTGACGTGGAAGCTCGTTGATTCTTTCAAATTTTCTCTTTTTTTGGATCTTTAGGATGTTTTTGAAAAAACTTTCATTCTCCTTAACTGTGTATATTTTATCCCAAATACTAAACATCTTCCAAAAAAAAGATAGGATGTGGTTTGCGAACGTCTTTTCACCACTCATTACTGCTGCTTCCAATCGGCTTCCGGTGTAGATATATTTTTTGATGTTTATTTTTTCGTGGCCATTTTAATATATATATTTTGGTCTTCCAAGAAGGAAGGTACTGCGAACAATTCCTCTTTATTACTTTCTTATTTTCTTGACTTATTTACTTGACGATTTTGAAAGACTAAAAAAATCTGAAAAAATAAAAACAAAGAAAAAAAAGGTAAATAAGAAGGTATTAGTGCAAAGCATAGGTACTTTTATCATCTATGTTATCAAAAATAAAAAATAAATACTAAATTGAACGTTTATTGTAAAACTTATAATAACTGTATTTATTTTGAAAGGGGTTCCATGAACTAGGTGGCAACCGAATGAATTGCCGAATCGGCTCAGTGTCTAACTTTATACCTACTACAGCTCGTAGTGAGCCGGGCCTGGTCAGGTGTTTGATATATAGGTAAGCGTTTTCATCAAACGATAACAGAACCCCAAAAATTATCAGCTTACAGCTCCACGTAGAATTATTAAACAAGTTAAACCTATAAACTCTTTGTTTTTTCTCTTTTATAAGCATCTTTTAGAACTACTAGTGCCATGGAAGTGCTTACTTTTAGAATTTAATCACTATGGGAAGACTAAAAGAGTTATCTGGATCCTTAAGTAATTAGAACTAAGACGCCATTTAATTAAGATAACCTATAAAAAAATGTGAAAGAAAAAGCTTATTTAAATGTTACTGGTCCACTTATTTACTTATATTGTTCATATTTTCCAATTAAAATGTTTAAAGGTGGTACCAGAATATGATAAATTCGATAAATAAAGAAAATAAAATTTTAGGCAGTATATTTTTACATCATTTTATAATCAAAATTAGTTTATTTTTAAGGCGTTTCAAAAATGAGATGATAACTAGTATATATTGCTACAGTAAACTTACCGCCGCATGAGATTTAATACATATATAACACCCAATAATACTAAACACTTGACTTACCTTAATTATTTTATTAAAGTACAATTCGCGTCACCATCATGAAAATACTTACTTACTATATCACTATTGGCTTTAACAAAACATGTATGAAATCAGTTTAAATATCGCTTTCAGTGCTATTAATTGCTACTACAGAAGTCCGATTACATTCTTAGGTTATTTATTGGTTCCAAGAAGTAACAATGTTTAACCAAAAATGTCATTAAAGTGATTTCCATAACTTGTTTACTACTTTAGCTTGCAGTTATAATCTGTGTATAGCTTATAAAACACTTGAAGTGGTAATCACTGCTGCAATATCACTGTTCTAACTCTCCTTAAACACTCATTTATCACTACTCTATAAGCATTAAGTCACTTCAAGCTCTAACATGAACAGGCCCAAACCAGGGTTATAGGGGAGATACAGAACGCTTTATCACCCAATGGTTAGTGCCTTTACAGAACCTTTGGTTCTTAAAATTCTCTTAAGCAGCTCATCTAGCACTAATTCTTATAACCAAAATGTTAGTTGGGCCCCCCTGCCTGCACAAACGCACCCCTTGTCGCTGCTCACCCGCCTTACACGTGCCACGACTTCGCGAGCACCTCCGAAACTATCTCCATCACTACAACATGTAATTAAAATCACAAAACATTCACATACGTTATCAAAATATTTAGACTAGTATATAACCACTACGAAAGTTGTAAAATATAAAATAGGGACTTTACTCTTATCAGAGTAGTTCTTTACTACTACGCTAGTATTTGGTCGTATATTTTAATAAAATAACTTCACTTTATATTAGCTCTAGGCATATAATAATAATATAATAGTATTCTGGGTCATTATTCACACACCGCCATCTGATCATTAACTAAGCAGTTTGTATTATGGAAACCAGATAACTGATATATTACATATACCTGCTACTTTTCTTTTGTAAATACATAGATACTTAAATAGATAATTACACCCAGACTCAGGACAAACAGACGTGTTCATGCATACATATATCTATCCTGGTGGGTACCCACGATCTGCGACGTGAAAGGCAAGCATTTAGCAGTCACAACAACAGCCGTCGAATTAATACAATTTTAAAGTCCTAAAAGATTATCGAAATAATTACTGATTCAAACTGTGACGTTCGCCGAACACGTGGATGCGTGCGCACTCACTGCCGATAGGATATTGAATCACCTTCATGAAATCAAAGATGGCCGAACGTTCCGTCACAGTGACAACTCTGTTACGTTCAGAAACTAAAAATGTTAGATTTATAGTTTCTGAACTGTAGGAATGCGCAGCTTAAATCATCTCCCCATTAATTATAATGGGTAGATTAGTTACACTGCACATTCCCCCTAAAACGATCCAGGCTAGTTCGCCAAATCGACAAAAATATTTATTGTATTTTATGCTATCGTAGCTCCTAAACGGAAGGACCGATTTCAACTTTGGATTTTTTATTAGTTAGATTGAGTTTCCCCACATAAATCACATATGGATACTACGTGCGTAGAGTCGAGTATTAAGCAGCCGTACTAGAGCCTTAAACATAATCTGGCAATGCGGAAAATGTGTAATGCCCTAGACGAATTACGACTTCTGTCAGTATATTGGATTTAAGTTATGAATACAGTCAGTATTTTTGTTACACCTTGCACGGCTGCACAGGCTACGGGGAATGGCGGACTACTTACTTTACCCTACTTAAATGATTGAGTATCCAGAGGGGAATAGAGACGTTGAAATATTTGACGAAAAGAGCCTAATGGTTTTTTGCCGACAGCTTTTTAATGACAAATACAACATTTTAACACTTACTTTTAGGTACAACTAATATGAGAATATTTTTACACCTTACAAATTTAAATATTATCCGGCCCAGAAATAATAACAGGGCCACTCCATACTATCCCGTGGGTGTCATAAAAGGCGACTAAGGAATACACCAGGTAATCGAGCAGCAGCGACTCCTACAACGTAAGCGCTTCCTGTGTACTAACAGTTTTGACGGTCACCATAGCCTAGTTGGTAATGCTCCTGCCTACGAAGCTGGTGGTCCTGGGTTCGAATCCCAGTAAGTGCAAATATTTGTGTGATGAGCACGAATATTTGTTTCTGAGTCATGGATGTTTTCTATGTATTTAAGTATTTATTTATCTATATAAGTATGTATATCGTCGCCTGGTACCCATAGTACAAGCTTTGCTTAGTTTGGGGCTAGGATGATCTGTGTGACATTGTCCCCAGATATTATATTATCTTATTATATTAACTACCACCTAACTGCGGTCACCAACTCGCATGAAAAGCGCGGTGACTACGGCAAACCCCTCCAAATGACAACGTTGTACCTTTGGGAGAGCTCTATGTCCAGCAGTGGACGATACCGGGCTGATGATGTATGGTGCAACTTTTAGGGTAAAGGTTAATAAGAATTATTTTTCTTTTAGTAATACATTATTGAGTTTTGACATCTAAAAGTCACTAATCCCCTTAATTACTCGTAAACACGAATCAGCTTGACAAATTATTTATCTTTGTCAAGCTGATTCGTTACATGTCTCAGATGAAAGGAACATATAACTACATACAGTAAACATTCACAACGTTAATACATTCAAAAATGGATTATATAAATATATTCGTACAATTTTTTTTTGTTTAAAGACAATTCCCACAAAATGAAATTTAATTCCTGTGTCGCGGAGTACTGTACAAACATGTAATTAACGGACACAAAGTACATCCAGACTCAGAACAACTATTTACGGGTAACACAAATAGCTGTCCTGCGCGGGATTCGAACTCGGGTCACGAAATGGCTTGGCGACTGTCTTAGCGGCTGCGCCACACGTGCGTCATTCACAATTAAAACTATAATTATAAACTTAAAATCAAACTACAAATTTTGAAGTAAAATATGTACTGCTTACAATTAAATAAAAATTGGTAAAAAAACTTTTAAAGTTAAACGATTTTATGTTAAACATACATTGTAATGTTTAAGATATGTACTAAAAGCTAAAAAATAATAAAATAGATACAGTCGGTGGGCCAACTGCCTAACGACGAATTAAACGATTCTTCTATCGCACATTTTAATCGATAATTGTAGACAATTGACGTGCCCCACGGTTTTATTTTAGTCTAGTCTATGCATGTGTTTATAATGCCCACGACTGTATCTATTTTATTAGTTAAAAACGTCTTTCAAATCAGTATTTGCGGTTAACTCGCCCAAAAAGCTAACGCCGCGGCGCCGTTACCTCTTTGGATGGCAAGGCTCGTGCGTTGGCCGAGGTTGAGGTTGGTGATCAGAGAGCTGGCATGTAGCCCACAAGCCGTCTGGACAACAAACCTCCGCTACAGCATCGCCTAGCCTCTAACTAACTTGAAGGTGGGATCCGAAGTTGTTCCAGGATATGATGCACCTGTATTTGCACACATACTTAATATATAATATGGGCCACGCAGATGGCTTACATTAGACCAGGAGGATATTCATTCAATACAGAAAATATAGTATTTACATACATACATAGTCTCACGCCTGTTTCCCAGAACGGTAGGCAGAGACAACAGATTTCCATTTGTCACGATCTTTGCACACCTCTTTTGCCTCGTTTACTCTCGTTTATTCTATATATCTTCGTTTACTCGTTTATCATATTCTTCATACATGCTCGCCGGTTTAGGGACCGGCCTTTCTTGAGAACGTCTCCAATTTGGTCAGAGAATGTTGTACGAGGTCTTCCCTATCTTCTTTCATTCATCCTTTATAAATGCCCAAAGCATATAGTATTTATTTTAAAATTTACGCCCACTTATACACTCCACTGTGGCTATGAAACAAAATGTTCATACCTGGACGTAATTGTTTACATTATTTATTTAAGTTTTATTTATTTACTTAGGTTCTTAAATTCGAGAGTATATACGCAGCAGGATTTTACCTTGTTTGTGAAATTATTTACTTCTCTTTTATTGGATAGATATCTTAATTTTAAATAACGTTACGGATACCCAACACGATAAAAAACGTTAACAAAAAAAACCATCTCCAAAAATTACTCTATAATCGCAAGCAACACTAAAAAGTTGAAGAGCTTCACCATCAGAACTGAATTTTGACATGAAAAGATGGTTTCAAATAAAAAAAAGTATTTTTACGAATCGGTTCATAAATGGGTTATAAAGTAAAAACATTAATAAAACAAAAACAAAATACAACTGTATTGAGAACATCTTCCTCTTTTTTTGGAGTCTGTTAAAAATACAAATTTAATATGTGATGTTAATTCTTTTCAGTTAAATCAAGCCGGGATACAATTTGCAGCGCCCTCCTACCCTCAAAATTATGCACATACAAGAAGGACAACATAAACAAGTGAATTACATTCACAAGTATGATATCCAACGCTTGTTGCATTCCTTCACGGACCATTCTCAAGAGACTAGAATTTTTTTATTTCGGTTTATCTTAATTTTGTTAAAATCCTTTGTTACATATTAAACTTCAAGTCGAAAGTTGAAGATATAAGACTAATCCATATAAGAATTTACAATCTTTTTAAATAAAATAATAACTTGTGTTTATCAGTTTTGATAGCTTTGGAACTTATGATGGTTCTAACAACATTAATTTTATCGTTTCCCTCATTTGACAAAGGATTTAGATTTAAAATAATATAAAACGCACATCAACTTAGGATTCAGAGCGATCATTGAGTTGCGTGCAATAGTTTGTTGAATTATCTTAGTTCTAAATGAGCGTATCCATCATTACTATTCACTTCAAAATTGAGCTTTATTAATGTAAGAATATGAATTAAAGTGTAAATAAATGTAAATGGTTGTTAGGGTTAAGTGGAGAGTAGTATAGGTACAGTCTATGTTTGTATTGAACTAAGTCTAGACGCGGGGGCGGTGTGCAAAGGTTAGATAGGTACGCAAGCCCTTTCCTTTCACGACCCTTTAGTGCCGCTGTATGCGGAATTGGGTCACGCACACAAACCTAGATTTTTACTACAAAAACAAGATCTAGATTACATTTAAAATTGGAATACGTGAGTTATCAAAAGTGCATTAGCAGGTGAATATAGTGGGGTAGTCTGTTTGTGAGTTAGACACACACTTGCTTAGTATATTTTAAACTAGTTCTTGAGGTACAGAACGTTGAGTCTATGCTACATTTGTTTTCTTTTAACCTAAACCTAACCTAAATACAGGCTTTGTTTGCCTAAAATGAGAATCCATACTAATTCATTAATTTAAGTAATTTGATTTGATTTGAAACCTAAATATCTAATCTTGAAACAATACTGAACTAATACTTTACCTAACTATACTCTTACTTTTACAAATGACTGGGTAAAGCACTATGATTCAGACTGACAATACATCAAGAACTAAACAGATTTTACTTAAATTGTATACAAATATCAAATCTGTTACCTCTCACTCAACTATACTAATCATTTAAAAACCGGCCAAGTACCTATGACTCAGACATGCAAACGAATGGTTCCGTACGAATCTACAAGATTTTACAGTAATTGTTGAGGTGGAAAACACATCAAGTACTTAAATCGTATATCATAGGCCCCCTTTTTCCCCTTCATGCGAGCGTGGCAATAGAAATACACACTATCAATTAAAAAATTAACTGTCTACCTTTTACGGTTCATGCGATACAGACCCACTGATAGACAGTGTCACAGGCGAAAGGACAGCGGGGCTTAGTAATATGAGCTTTAGTAAAAATGGACAAATTATTATGAATAAACTATAATCGGATAGTCATACTTTTAATAACGAATAAGCGCTAAGATAATTACTCCCCCTCCCCCCGAGTCCACGATTGTAAAGCTACCCTGAATTGAATTATGTCCGAACTTGTAGAACAAATTGTGTTGTTTGCTATCTAGCCCTGCTATATAAACCTGAGGTTGTTGGCGTTTTAATAGTATATGAAAATCCATAAGTCAAAAAGGACTTCATATAGGTACTTACTATACTTATATATTAGGTTTCATAAGTTTGTACCCACAATAGCACACTAATAGGTATTATAAAGGTGAAAGTTTGCGAGTGTGTATGTTTGTTACTTCTTCACGTCTAAACGGCTGGAGCGATTTTAATAAAATTTGGTATGGAGTTAGCTGATATCCTGGATTAACACATAGACTATTTATAAAGTTTACGCGGGTAAAACCGCGGGTCACAGCTTAACTAGCTGTGCCATCATCTATAATCACAATCACACTAATATTATAAAGGCGAACGTTTGTGAGTGTGTGTGTATCTTTGTTACTCTTGCACGCAAAAACTACCGAATGGATTTTGATGAAACTTTGAAATAATATTATTTATATCCCCGAATAACACATAGGCTATACCTAACTTACACAGTTTAACGCGGGTAAAACCGCGGGGCACAGCTAGTTAATCTATAATCACACTAATATTATAAAGGCGAAAGTTAGTGAGTATTTATTGTTTTATGTTTATTACTCTTTCACACAAATACTACCGAACGGATTTTGATGAAACTTTGTAATAATATAGCTTATATATCCGAATAACACATAGACTATAATTTACAAAGTTTAAAATAAAATAAAATAAAATAAAAAAGGTTTTTATTCACGTAGACTTTAAAAAAGCGCTTGTAAATAGTCAGAACATGTTTGTAGTAATATAGTTGTATACATTAGATATTATTTCTAGTAACATAGATATTTAGGTACATCTTGTATGAAAACATTTATAAAATTTATTTTATTACAGAAATGATATTTAGCTAGCTCGTATCAAGTTATTGTCAAGAGATTATGTTTAATTATCTAGTTTAAGTCTAATATTTTTACTACATATTGTCAATGGTTCTGTCTATATTAAAGGTATTATTATTATGACGGACCTTGTGTTAATAACGACGGTCGCGCTTTAATGCTACCACCGGATCCAATGCGCCCCAACTGAGAAGACCCAGCGAAACAAACTCAGTGGGTTCATCTACCACCGGTTTCAACACGACCCAGTTGAGACGGTCCGGCGAAACATACTCAAGCGGGCATGAACACGGGATTTGGTCCAATTAGAGTAATTATTTAGTAGGCAAACACAATATATGCTCGATCGGTTGTCTGAATGCTTATTATTTTAGATTATATTTAGGTATACGAAAGAAAAACTTCGAAACAATAACATTATTCATTTTGAGACAGAGTCAATAATTTTAAATTAAGTATATGATAGCAATCATTTACAGATAGTTCACGTAACACAGCAGATCAGTCATGTCTATATGGCTACAAGATCTCCAGCGAGCAATGTGCAGGTAGGAAGTAACGCGAGTAAAACCGCGGGGCACAGCTAGTATTGTATAAATAAGATACACCATGATACAAGTGAAACGTGTGTTTAGTCTCATATTTGTTACTAATGGCGTCTAGACTTCATTTAAATGAGCTTGTAGTTACAAATACATTAGGTATACGTGTACTCGTAACCTTTACTATGTGCTGACGAAGTGTTAACTTTGTCAGAATGTCATAAGGGTCGATGCGGTGCAAATAATCTTTCAACCAACGTTACATGTATAATACATTAATATACATAAAACTGTAGGTGTATAACGGTTATGACATAATGAAATTTATTTAGCACTTGAGTATTAACATACACTTGAACTTGTCAAGCACACAATGACTAACCATAGACCGCAAAATCAATGGTCTGCACTGAGGGACGGTTTGTTTTATCCAATATATTTTTTTAAATCCTTAAATAAATAACAAATAACCATTTACTAAGCAATTTTTTTATAAATTTAGTACTATTTCATATAAATGTAAAACGAAAAAGTACATTTACCCATTTTGTATTGCGTTTCTCGGCTATAACTTTGATATGGTGTTTAACAATATCCTCATCATAATCATGTCAAACGAATGACGTCCACTGCTGGACAAAGGTCTTCCAAAAAGATCGACAGAATTCAATTGTGTAAACAATGTAATTTTGACCATCATTAAGAGGGATATGCCTTAATAGCCACACTTGATAGACTGGTTGGCGATCGCAGTAAGATGGTGATTAGTACTCAGAGAGACGCTTCTGCCGTTCTCTAGTCGATAGATATTCACTCGGAACGAATTCTACGGGAATGGGATGAGATGGGGTTATGATATTTGTTGCCGTCAATTCCACAGTACGACTCTTCGACGTAGCAAAAGGATCTTACCATTGTTTTGACAATACAAGTATTCCCAATACATGCCTCGCATTAGACGTAACCCGGAAAATAAGGCGTATCCCGAGACCAATCGACTTTTGGCTCCCAAAAGCAACTTCACGAAACTGTAAGAGGTACTTTTCAGAGCACAATTTCCACATGTACTTAGTTGAAATCATGGTTTAAACCATCACAATGACCTTAGGTAAGTATTACAGTATACGCCCTCATCTTCTCATTTGGCATAAAGTAGAAAGTATGTACAGACGCCAGCACATCCAGCTACCCCAATTTGTCAATTTTCTTTTATAGATTTTCAACTTTATCACAAAAGCATAAGGTTCACTTTCAATTGTGGAAATTTGACAGATTTGGGTAGCTTGATGTGCGTCTGTACTATTTGAAATTAGAATACACTGACACAATGGTGAGATAGCATCTGCGCATAGAGGCTACGGTTCAATATCTTCCTTGTACGTAAAAAGGTAATGACAGCATTTAAAAACTACTTCGTTACTGTGCTATAACTATGATTGTTTCTGCAGGATTTTTCAAAGTAAAATCAATGGTATTGTACCTTAATCAAAGTGTTAAAGTTGTACCTACACTATTACTACAGTGCTTAAATTTTATTATATTTACTCATTAACGTCCTAGTTTTTATTTTCAATAACCCTACGCTCCTTTTTATGACACTAAATTTATTTAAAATCAATTAGAAATCTGAAAACCAAACAGCAACGCAAGTGGAGGTGTTAAATCAAGGCACGAAAAAGACTTCATATCGAGCGACGGAACTATCGTTTTCGTCTTTAGTAACCACAATAATTAACTTGATTAGAATCTCAAATTCAAAAGAGCATTAATCTATCTAAATGTGTCACTACTTCACAGACTACGTAGGTAGGTAAATCTGATTTTTTTATAAACGCTGTTATTAAAACTGAATATCATTTTAATTGCTAGGTATAGTCAACAGCGTGGGCAGGCCCCCACAAGGGCCAGGCACAAGGTGGACCGACGATCTTGCAAGGGTCGCAGGAAGCCGTTGGATGCGGGCAACGCAGGACCGGCTATTGTGGAGATTCTTTAGGGGAGGCCTTTGTCCAGCAGTGGACGTCTTTCGACTTATATGATGATGATGATGATAATAGTCAACTGCATTTACAACTATTCCGCAGTTCCGTGTACACCTTTTTATGTATTGAAATATCGTAACAATCCAGTCGCTGAAAGAACGCATTCCTCGCAAATGAAGTGATCGATCGGACGACGTAACTTGGAATTAGCATTGAATTTACGATAAAATATTTGCATTTCTTAATTTCCCTACAAACAAATAATGATCTTTTAAAAACTATGTTGGTATGTCAGCTGATAATATATAGGTATTAATATTTTTTGCAAAATTTATGCTCACTATGTCATGACCAACTGACAGAATACAGGAACACGTTCTGTCAGCGGGCGAACTATAATTGCATAGTGAACAATGAATGTGAATAGGCTTTTCTTAAGTCTACTTTATACTAAAACAATTGCTAATGTCTCTTAGCGTAAAAGCGCCTCTGAGTCGGCGGATGTCGCCTACCGTCGCCGTCATCTCAGATACATTAGAACGGGGCGGCTATTTTACTGGTGATGTCTGAACCTTCAGTTACTCTGATCTCGGTAACACAATTATTAGTATACCGCTAAGTAGATACGAACGTCATATTTACTGACTTATTAACGTAACAAACCGTACCTAAATATCATCATCTATATGCCAAACAAATTACATCCACAGCTGGACAAAGGCCTCCCCAAAAGATTTCATTATTTGGAGGGCTATGCTATAATCGCCATGCTTGGCAGACAGGTTGGCGATCGCAGTACGAAGGTCATAATACTCAAAAGAACTTCTACGCCCCCCAAGGGATGAGATGGGATGGCGATATTCTTGTTAGCCGTCAACCACACAGCATATGTATTTAAATATATACCTAACAAAAACAAATCAATTACCTTCTCTTCAAATCCCTCAGACACGATAAGTGATAACAAAAGAGCAATTGTCTTTGTCCTACAGAAAAATATTGTTTACTTTTATTTGCAACAGACCTTTGCGAGTAAAATGAGTCGCTCGCAGTGCAAACCGTCTGCCCTTCCGTCGCCCTTTGGATGTCTGTCTAGGCTATCACGATATTCTAGGTATACGCACACTAGTGCGACAGTTACACGGCCCTTTTAAGCCTACTAACACAGAGAATGAAATTTAAACACTTGCGAAGTCGTAACTGTAAATAAGGTGAAGGAAAAAATAGTAGATGTCTGGAGATTTTTATATGAAATGTGTCATTAAAAATTTGTTAATCTTTTATTTTGACGATCACCGTAGCCTAGTTGGTAGTGCTCCTGCCTACGAAGCTGGTGGTCCTAGGTTCGAATCCCGGTAAGTGCAAATATTTGTGTGATGAGCACGAATATTTGTTTCTGAGTCATGGATGTTTTCTATGTATATAAGTATTTATCTATCTATATAAGTATGTATAGCGTCGCCTGGTACCCATAGTACCAGCTTTGCTTAGTTTGGGGCTAGGATGATCTGTGTGACAGATCCCCAGATCTTATTATTAATATTTTATATGACGTTTACAATTAGCGTAGGAGGCTTCCACTGCTTCACCGGACAAGCGACGACGAAGACGAGCGTGGGATTCCTCCGTCTCCGTGCGTCGGAGTGCATATAGCTGTCGGTCCCGGTTGTAACCATTAGACAACAATTGTTCAGCCATGACAGAGGCGTAATGGACAGCTTGAAAACTCTGACACTAGATTATCCACTGTCCACACGATAAGAAGTAATACCATATTTAAGGAATAACAGATCTACGTTTATTTAAAAGAAGAAGAAAATGTATTCAGTAAACAAGCCCAGTTTATAATAATATATAGGTACACATACAGAGATTCCTAATTACTATCTGTGCGAGTCCGAATTGGTTCCATCTCAGCAATAGCTGTGACATGTTGCAGCGCTGGTTTTCTGATAATATAATAATAATACCTTGGGACAATGTCACACAGATCATCCTAGCCCCAAACTAAGCAAAGCTTGTACTATGGGTACCAGGCGACGATATACATACTTATATAGATAGATAAATACTTAGATACATAGAAAATATCCATGACTCAGAAACAAATATTCGTGCTCATCACACAATTTTTTGCACTTACCGGGATTCGAACCCAGGACCACCAGCTTCGTAGGCAGGAGCACTACCAACTAGGCTACGGTGACCGTCAAAATAAAATAAAATAACGCCAAGTAAAATAACAAACTGACAATTCATGTGTCAGGACAGCTTTGCTAGTCAGTTTATGTCCAGTCGTGTTGCGTCACGTAAGTAGACTCACTCACCCTTCGAAAACCGCCCAAACTGCCTACGTAATACTATCAAATGTATACAGAGTTGCGGCGTCGTCTGTACCTACATACGAATACTTACTTTTATTATAATTAAAAATAAATTTTATGAGACCGCGTCATTACAACTCAATTAAGCTTAATCAGCGACTAAAAATCTTTATTCAATTAATTGTTGGAAAAGGCGTTTGTAGGTCATGTATTGCGACTTTTTGACCTCTTTTTATGAGTAGATAACCTATAATTAATCCAAGTAGGTAGCTTTAGAATATTGGAACGAAGTTCCTTATCGCGCGTTGTGAAAGGGGGCTAGACGGAAAAAAATCTTACGAAAAGTTGTCACGACACTTTTTGCAGCAGTGCGGCGTGCGCATGTTTCTCTGTCTCTCTCTCTCTCTCAATCTCTCTCTCTTCTAGAAAGCAAGCTAGATATTTTCAGTTCTATTTCGCATTGAACAGTGTGGTGTCGCGACGGTTATTTTTGTTGTGTGTACCTACCTATACAGGTTTTTTGTACATAATCTATACATATAATAAATCTGTAGAAAAATATTTTTTGTACATCAAAAGAAAATCCAAAAACAATAGCGAGGGTATTAAAGAACCACTAATAGAACCCATTTCCAGCATTTTTTGAATTTTTGTCTGTTTGTCTGTTTATATGTTCGGGTATCACGTAAAATATACGAAAGCAATGTAGATAACTTTTATACACAACGATTGAGCGTAACTTGAGGTAACATTTAGTTTTTGTTTTATTGCAATCGGTTCAGTCTATCAAAAGATATTAGATATTAAAGTAATCATGAAGAAAAATAACACACATTGCGTTATTTCAAGATGAACTAATGTTTATAGTTGAACTACCTAACTGTCCGATAGATGTCATTGTGCATATTATGACATCTCTTTACTGAATAAACTAGGTTGATAGTTGATTTTTATTTCGATAGATGTCGTTGTGCATTTCTTTTGACTCGCGGTGTTAAGATTTGCCCGTGTTTACTGATTGCATGAGTTATGTAGGGTTTTGTATGTTCTGAATTGTTTCGAAATAAGGTCTTGATTGCCTAGAAGTATGTCGTTGTCCAAAATTGGTTATTAAAAAAATCTGTTTTCTTTGGGCAAATTGAATTACGTAGAAGGTTGGATTTGTTATAATTTCAATTATTGATAGTTGATTTTTATTTCGATAATGTCGTTGGACTTGACAGTTGATTTTTATTTCGATAGATGTCGTTGTGCATTGCTTTTGACTCGCGGTGTTAAGATTTGCCCGTGTTTGCTAATTGCATGCGTTACGTAGGGCTTGTTCCGAATTGTTTCGAAATACGGTCTTGGTTGGCTAGAAGTATGTCGTTGTCCAAAATTGGTTATTAAAATATTCTGTTTTTTTTGGCGAATGTACAGACGATTCGAATTGTTGAGTCTGAATTTATTTGCATTTATTTGAATGTAGTAACCCTGTCTCTCATAATTTTCTCAGCACAAATCTATATTATCTACCTATTTAAAAGAGGAAACTGACTGACTGACATATCAACGCACAGCCTGAACGGCTGGGGTTATAGATTTGAAATTTTGCCGGTAGGTACTTTTTATGACGTATGCATTCACTAAGGAAGGGTTTTTGGAAATACTAACCCAAAGGGGGTAAAATAGAGAATGAAAGATTGTATGGAAATCCGTAATTTTTGAAGTTAAAGAAAGGCATTGAAACTTATATTTAGTAGTTCAGCTAAAAATAAAAAATAAATATTTTAGAATTTTTGGAAATTCCACCCCAAGGGCGTAAAATAGGGGATGTAAGTTTGTATGAAAAGTGTGTAATTTTTTAAGTGCAAAGCATGAAAATTGTACAATATCGGTACAAGGTGCCTTGAAGCTTGTGATACTCAAATAAAACGCTGTACCTCAGAGCGAGACATTTATTCAAAATAATCAAAACCTATATAGCTATATTTTGTGAACCAAACCATACCGCGATCTATTTCTACGGTACGGCCATCTAGGGGCAAACACGGTAACTAAATTTACGTACATTGCATTTGCCACCCATTAATTATTTCTAACTTGAACATTCCGCCCACCAAAAGGAATATGTTCCTTTTAGTACCGCCCACCATGAACAACTTAGCAACTACAAGAACAATGGACTGTATAAAAAATTAAACAAAATAGTGAACACACTAAATAGTAGGCAGCTTCATTTCATAGGAATGCAGTATAGTTGACAGTTATGGTTCCAATCAAACATGACAAATACAACTAAAGTTTATCTATGTGACAAAGTAAACTAACAAACATACAAGTGAAACATTTTCATAACATTGGGTTCGTTTGAACGCCATCAAACACAAAGTCTTAAATTATACACAAAATATAATTTGAAACTCGGTAATAAAAAATCGAAACAAAGTGCAACATAAGTAACATACAAATTTTAATACAAAATAAATGCTTACGATTTTTACAACCTGTGGCTCATTCGGTAACAGGAAGAAAACACAATTTTGAAATTGGACGTTTAATCATAGTGCCCTTACAACGAATAGTCACAACGCGAGTCAAGCTATCTTTTCCCGGATGCAGCTGAATAATTCTACCATACAATCATTTAGCTGGAGGTAAGTTGTCTTCTTTTATTAACACTACATCACCTATTTTGTAATCAGTGTTACGATCGTTCCATTTATTTCTTTGGAAAAACTGCGTTAAATATTCCTGTTTCCATCTATGCCAGAAGTGCTGCACCACACGTTGAACCAACTGCCATCTGCGTAAAGTACTAATTGTGGCATTCTCGTAACTGTAGTCGGGTACCATCACCAGTGGGTGACCGACCAAAAAATGGCCAGGAGTTAAAGGTTAAGGGTCCTCTGGGTCGCTACTACCCTGAGACAAGGGCCTAGAATTTAGGCATGCCTCAATTTGAGAAAGAACCGTGGACAGCTCTTCGAACGTCAAAGTGGAGTCACCGATGACGCGCTTCAAATGATATTTTACACCTTTTACTCCTGCTTCCCACAAGCCACCAAAGTTTGGAGAATAGGGAGGAATAAAGTGCCAATCGGTTTGAGAATTTGCAAGGGCAGCTGCAATGTCTTTAAACATTGAACTCTCTTGGTTGAAGAGTATCTTTAACACCTTGGCAGCGCCCACAAAATTGGTGCCATTATCGTTCCAGATTTGACTACAATGACCACGCCTGGAAACGAACCGTTTGAACGCTGCCAGAAAACTCTCAGTTGTTAAGTCTGAAACAGCTTCAATGTGCACTGCACGCGTGACCATACACACAAACAAGCATATGTATCCCTTATATGACCGCTGTCCACGACCCTTAGAGACTCTTATATTAATGGGGCCCGCATAATCGACACCAGAGTTATAAAACGGTTTGTTTGGGGTCACTCTGCAAGCTGGAAGCTCTCCCATCAACTGTTGTTTTGTGGTCGCAGCATATCGTATACAAGGGACACAATGACGTATATGAGCTCGTACAATATTTTTTACCCGACTAATCCAGTACTTGGTGCGTATAAAATTGAGTACCAGTTGCTGTCCTCCATGAAAAGTCTTTTCATGTGCGTCGGCTACAACTAACTTGGCCAAACTCGAATCATGAGGAAGAACATCTGGGTGTTTTGTATCATCAAGTAATTGAGAGTAGCGAAGTCTTCCACCAACGCGCAATATTTCACATTTATCAATGAAAACATTTAATTTATATAATGGACTCGTTTTGTCTACTGAAACTTTATTTTTTAGAGCTATAAATTCTGCGTGAAACCATTGCTGTTGGCTTTGCCTGATACATATATCTAAGGCTTCACGAATTTCTGAAGCTGACAGGTATGCTGCAACCTTAGTGTTTGCTTTACGAGCTCTTGATGACTGCAAAAACCTTTTACAGTACGCAACAACCCTCACCAAACGTGTAAGTGATGAATACCTAGATCCCCAAAAGGCCTCAAACTCAGACACGAGGTTGGCAGTGTGAACCTTAACTGGTTTTTTTTCTTCATTAGTCCGTATTGCGCTAGGTCTAGTATATTCTATATAATTCTTTCTTAACCAATCTGGACCTCTTTTCCATAGATCCTCATTAAGTTGATCAGCTGAAGAAACTCCGCGAGATGCGATATCCGCTGGATTATCTTTGGATGTTACATAAGCCCATTGTTTATTGTCTAGCAAACTAAGGATCTCTGAAGTGCGGTTGGCCACGTAAGTCTTCCAACGGCTTGGATGGTCACTTAACCAGGCTAAAACAACCGATGAATCGGTCCAAGCATGGATTTTAACCTTTGGGATGTTCATTACTTCAGCTACTTCGATCGATAGTTTTGCTACTAAAACAGAACCACACAATTCCAGCCTTGGAATGGATATCTGCTTAATAGGAGCTACTTTTGTTTTTGCGGTTATGAGGTGTGAGTGTATTTGCGAAGTTGCTTTAATAATTCGACAATACACCACAGCTGTATACGCTATGTTTGACGCATCGCTAAATCCATGTAGCTCTATTGAAATGTCCTCTTCCCCTTTGCCTATCCATCTGGGAATGTGAAAATCCACCAGTTTCTCTAATTCTGACCTATAATATCTCCACTCTTGAGAGAGATCTGGTGGCAGTTCATCATCCCAGCCTATACCACTAATCCATAGCTTTTGTATAAAGACTTTCGACGTTATAATGCACGGCGCTATCCACCCTAAAGGATCATACAGCCGTGATATTTCCGATATGACCGTTCTTTTTGTTTCAGTCGCAGCAGGAGGTGACATCTTCACAGAGTAATCGAATTCATCAGTGCTCCTGTTCCAGGTAAGTCCCAAAATCTTAGTTACCTGATCAGTGTTAATTTCCAAATCTCTTCCAGAATTTTCAGTTAAGTTTTCCAATAAGCACATTCTATTACTTGTCCATTTTTGCAATTGAAATCCTCCTTTCTCTAATAAACTGTTCATTTCATTATAAATTGTTTCTACTTCTGTTTCAGATTGGCAGCCAGTCATCAGATCATCTATATATAGGTCCGACTTCACCCTTTCAGCAGCCAATGGATACATATGACCTTCATCACATGCAACTTGAAATAATGACTTGACAGCCAAGTAAGGGGCGCATGACGTACCAAAGGTGACAGTCAGAAGTCGGAAATCCTCTATCTCTTTGTTGGGATCCTCTCTCCAGACAATTCTTTGGAAATCCGTATCTGGCCGCGCTACCTTTATTTGGCGATACATTTTTATTATATCTGCCGCTAAACAGATCGGATGCTGTCGCCATCTCATGACAATATGTCTCAAGTCTGCCTGAAGAGTGGGTCCTACCATTAAGGTGTCATTTAAGGAAACCCCGTTAGTTCCCTTGCATGATGCGTCATAAACCACTCTTACTTTTGTAGTTAGTTTATCTGGTCTAACCACTGCGTGATGAGGAAGATAGACTGCATCACTTTTATTTATTTCAGACTCGTCGCTGATTTTCTCCATATGACCCAGTAATAAATACTCTTTTAACACATCAATATACTGTTGTTTCAATTTATGATCCCTACCCAACCTCTTTTCTAAACCTAGCAATCTTTTTACAGCTATATTTTTAGAATGACCATATTTACAAAGTGGATCTTCTGAGCGAAAAGGTAATTTTACGACATAACGCCCATTTTCATCCCTTTTCGTAGTATTTGCGTAAAACCCCTCGCAAGCTTGTTCTTCAGGAGTCAGAAGCTTTTTCGTTAAAGCAGGCTCAGAATCTAGTTCTCATAAACGTTTTAACATTTCGTTTTCTTCAATTTGAGTGTGCATCGCGATCACAGTATTATGGGAATCCAGATTCGTATCTGCTTTACTGACATGGCCTGACACAATCCAACCTAAATGCGTGTCTTGTGCGACTGGAGAGCCCGCGGGGCTCTTGATCAGACCTTCCTTTAAAATACGGCCATATCAGTAAAGCAGATACTGTTCAGAGGAACAGTATGGACATGAAACGTTAATAGCACCATGCATTACTTTAGCGCGAGATGTAGAATTAATATCGAGTTTTGATTTATATTTAGGTTCAACGCACTCTAGGGCTCGAAACCGCGTCTCAAAAAACTCACAAAATTGTTTAAAGGAGGGTAGATCATCGGATGATTTAGTAACGTGCAGTTCCCACTGCTTCCTAGATTCTGTAATGTCCTAGAAGGTTCGGCAGAGCAAAGTGAAACAACCTCTCGTAGTAATGATTTATTCCGAACCAGCCCACAGATACGTACAACAAATAATAACCGCTACATCGCGAGTTACCCTCCTTAGCTTATCAGATAATAAGTAAGTACCCACATTACACTCTTCCCCACCAATTTATACATACCAACTTAGCTAAATAATCTGCAGAATCTAAACTTATACAATCCAATGTAAAATCATTATTAGGTTCACATAATGTTTACTTTCCTAGGTACACAATGATAATGAAGTAATATACTTATGAAGTAATATATGTAAACAATAAAGTTTGGTTACATCTTATAACTTAATTTATTCTTAATTCTACACTGCCTAACAGGACGGGGTTGGGGTATCGGTGACACGTTTGGCAAGGCATCCTGAAATTCCGGTGAAACTGGAGAACCCGTTTCTAAAGTCTCTTTCCCCTCCGAATTCCTATCCCTAGTGGGCTCCCTCAGTCTATCTGCCGAACTCCGCTCCGGCTGAACCCCACCCTGCGATGCCTCGCAATCTACAGCAGATATCTCCCCATGAGAATTTGTGCTAGATTGACCGACTTCCACAACAGGGCTACCAGCGCAAGCGATTGATAATCGCGAAGACCTCTTCTTTAACTGATCTATGTGTCTATGAACTACCTCCCCCTCTTTACCTTTCACTCTATAGTTACTTAAACCAGCGCACTCGACTACTTCTCCTGGGACCCACTTCTCCCCTTTCAGATACTGCCTATACCATACCTCTTGCTGAGGATCTAATTGTCTATTCTCCCCTTCTACGTATGCTTTCTGACGCTGTTGAGATCTATAAACTTTAGCGCCCCTGTCCGGTTTCAAAATATCTAGCTTTGTACGTAGACGCCTACCTACCATCAAGGTGGCAGGGCTTTCACCTGTGGTTGAGTGCTGAGTGTTCCTATAATGCAATAAGTACGTCCACAGAGCCCTATCCACATTATTCCGTTCAATGCTAGCTTTTTTAATAACTCTTTTCAACGTTTTCACCGCATTTTCCGCTAAACCGTTCGACGCCGGATGATATGGAGCTGTGAAAATATGGTCGATTCCTAGGCTATTAGTAAATTTATTGAATTCCCCGCTCGTGAATGGAGGCCCGTTATCCGTCACAATTTGTTTAGGAAGACCCCATCGGCTAAACAATTCCATAATTTTATCTATCACTCCCGTAGCCGCCGTACTTGACACATGAAACACTTCCAACCATTTTGACATGGCGTCCACTACGACCAGGTACGTTTTACCTAGAATAGGGCCCATAAAATCCAAATGTAACCTGGACCATGGACGGTTAGGCCAAGGCCACATCTGCGGCGTCTGCCGCGGTGGAGCGTCCGCCTGTGCCGCACATACCGCGCATCCCCGACACAAGCCTTCAATCGCTTCATCCATGCCTGGCCACCATACATAGCTACGCGCTAACGATTTGGACTTTACAATCCCCATGTGAGGCTCATGGATTAATCGAAGTACTCTCTCCCTGCATGCCTCAGGAACCACCAGCCTATGGCCCCACATAATACACCCTAACTCTTCATATAATTCCTTACTCCTATTAAAATAAGGACGCAAATTTATAACTTCGCATTCTATTGGCCATTCGTCCCTTACGTAACCCAATACTTTACCTAAAATCGGATCTCGGATAGTCTGTTTCTTTATCTCATTATAATCTAAAAGTAATTCTTGTTGAACGAAATGTAAATAAGTCTGTTCGGGCACCGTATGAGTCATTTGTTTACTCCCTACTACCGGTAGTCGTGACAACCCATCCGCTCCGTTCTCGTCGGTGCGAACGTACTCGATATCAAATGAATACGCAGATAGAATAATTGCCCAACGCTGCATCCTACTGGCTACCATCGTAGGTATTCCCGTATGGGGGCCTAAGATAGATACTAGTGGCTTGTGGTCCGTTCGTAAAAGAAAATGCCGACCGTACAAATACTGATGAAATTTGTTTACCGAAAATATAATAGCTAGCGCTTCGCGATGTATTTGAGAATAATTTTTCTCCGCGTCATTAAGTGTGCGTGACGCATACGCTATCGGTCGTTCAACCGTGCCATCGCCGCTCGGCTGCGAGAGGACGGCCCCCACCCCCCGCGCGCTCGCATCACACGTCACTATCAGTGGCCGGTTAGGATCATAGTGTGCTAGCACCTCCGCACTAGTTAATAACTGTTTAATCTCCCTGAAAGCACATTCACACTCTTTCGACCAACACCATTTCTTATCTCTTTTTAACAAATCATACAAGGGTACTAACTTCGAACTCATATTCCTTACAAATTTTGCGTAAAAGTTTATTAATCCTAAAAAGGACCGCAACTCCCCCACATTACCCGGTCTAGGAATTTTAGAGATGGCCTCGATCTTACTGGGATCAGTCCTAATACCGTCTTTACTCAAAATATAACCTAAGTATTTGACCTCGTTAACCAAAAATACACATTTATTACTCTTTAATTTTAGCCCATACTTATGTAACCTACTAAACACAGCTTCAACCGCCTGCAGGTGCTGATCCCTGGATTGCCCCCCTACAACTACGTCATCCAAAAATACCTCCACGTTAGGGATATTGCTTAATAAATTACACATAATACGTTGGAAAATTCCGGCACTTGATGCTAATCCATAAACTAACCTGTTATATTGGTACAAACCCCTGTGAGTGTTTATTACTGTGAATTTCTTTGTACTATCCAGCTCGATCTGGTTATAGGCCTGTGACAAGTCAATTTTTGAAAAATAAGACGAATTACCCAACCTTACAATTAAATCCTCAATCCTAGGTAAAGGGTAGCGATCTACAATTAGGGCTGGGTTTACGGTAGCTTTATAATCTGCACAAATCCTCAAGGACCCATCTGCTTTATTTACCGGTACCAAGGGTGAGGCCCAGTCGGAGCAGTCTACGGGCTCAATGACACCGTCGCGCAGCATCGCGTCAAGCTCGGCGTCGACGCGCTCGCGCAGTGCATACGGTAACGGTCTGGCGCGGTGGAACACCGGCGACGCTCCCTCGCGCACCCGCAGTGTTGCCTTGCCCCCCGTGTACCGCCCCAACCCGCCACTGAACAGCTCCTTATATCTGAAACACAATTTCCTGAGTTCACTCTCTAACCCTAATTTTACATTTTCCTTAATATTATGAAAATTACAAAATTTCGGTATTTGTATTCCCAACTCGGCTAACCACTGTCTGCCTAACAAGGACGTGGTGCCCCCCTCAATCACAAATAATTCTAAGCGCTTGCTTACCCCCGCATAACCTACATTTGGTGTAATTATCCCTAGCGGTCTGAATGCCGATCCATCGTAAAATTTCAAACGCACTTTCGTAGGCTGTAACTGTATACATTTAAAATATTGATTATAAGTCTGCTGACTAATACACGATACAGCTGTCCCAGTATCTACCTCCATATTAATAATTGTACCCCCGATAGATACAGGTAAACTCACCGCCTTATAGTCGTTCAAACAGAGGTGATGAAAATCCTGCAGGTAACCGTCACGCTCCTCCGCATCCGTGCCTTCCGCCGCTTCCCCAAAGTACATGGAAGCCTTGATAGAAGAGCCAGGGCCCTTCGAACTGGCCGCGCCCTGTCTCGGGCATACCCGCCTCAAGTGGCCCGGTTTCCTACACCGGCTGCACACGTAACCACGAAACCTGCACACCTCGTAATTATGTCCGGTCGAACCACATCCGCTACAGTTCCCGTCCGCACTCTTAGTTTCGTTATTCCGCACTGGGGTTCCTCGCCTCACCGGGCGACTGCCGCGTGCTCCGCGGCCGCCCCGGCCTGCCACCGAACGCCACCGCTCGCTGTCCGCCGCTGTCAACGCATGTAGGCTGGCTCCGCCTTCCCCGCTCGTCGCACCCGGCGCGGGCGGCACCGCTGCCACCGACGTATCTACCGCCGCCGCATCGCGCTCCGCGGCTTCTAACGATGTCGCAAGTTTAACCGCGCTTGTAAAACTTATCGAGTCTTCCTCCGCGAACAATCTCTGCCGAATCACATCACTTTTTAGCCCGCACACAAACTGATCTCGTAGATTCTCGCTCAGATTCGCCCCCATTTTGCAATGACGCGTCAATTTCTTCAGCTCGGCTACATAACTGGCGATGTTTTCATCTGCTGCTTGACGCCTTTGCCTGAAGCGAAACCTCTCTGCCAAAGCTGACGGTACCGGCTGTAGATGGCTCTGCATCATGTCAACCGCGGCGGTGTAATCCAGCTCTGAAGGCTTCTTAGGACTGGATAAATTAACCAATAGCTCGTACGCGGCATCCCCCATCACGGCTATCAAAGTAGGTAGCTTAAGATCGTCCTTCACGGCGTTCGCCGTAAAATACATATTTAAACGGTCTATGTATGACGACCACACTCCTGTCGCCACGTCGAACTCCTTTACTTTTCCGATAGACATCTCGTAAATTTTAAACTACTCCACACGCGAATGCTCTTTTTATCCTCGTCGCCACTGTAATGTCCTAGAAGGTTCGGCAGAGCAAAGTGAAACAACCTCTCGTAGTAATGATTTATTCCGAACCAGCCCACAGATACGTACAACAAATAATAACCGCTACATCGCGAGTTACCCTCCTTAGCTTATCAGATAATAAGTAAGTACCCACATTACAGATTCTACGTCCAACTTCAAACTCACTACATAAACGACAATAACGTCCCACGAACCAACATCAATCCCAATATTGGTAAGCTCATGCAAACAATCACTTGTAACATCAAGCAAATCTTTAAGTGCCTTCGATGATTCGGTTACAATATTACGTTGGCCAAATAGTCGGTTTAGTATACATGTTGACATAAACTTCTTATTATTAAACCTATGTTCTAACATTTCCCAACATTTTTTATAGTTGACATCAGTTATAGGAACATGTCTTATAAGTTGTTCCGCTTCACCTGACAGCTGAGTCTTTAAATAGTGGAGGCGTTGTACGTCATCAAGTCTTTTATTATTGTGGACTAATGACATGAACAAATCGCGAAACGACGACCACTCTGTATATTTTCCACTAAAAGTTGGCAAAACAATTTTTGGCAGTCTTACCACACTGTCAGATGAACCATCACAAACTTCTTTATTGGAACTACGGACCTTTAATTGCGACAGAGTATTTTTTAATTCAACCTTATAAGTTAAATATGTTTCATAAATCTATCTTCCTTAAATGAATATCTTCCTTAAAGTATTCGTACAATTCTTCACCCTCACATTCACCAACTATTTCTTCGTACTTTGTAGTAAAATTCCTCAATTGGGTCTCCAACATCTCTAGTCGTGTATCCACATAATTGACAGTTATCCGGTCTGTTGGAGACTTTTTAAAGTTTATTAAGCCCTTCTCAATCTGTCCTTTGACATCCTTCAACTTTCTAAATTCCTTTTCCATGTTGTATTTCAACAGTTTTTTCTAAGTGTCAACAAGTATGAATTAAAAAGTTCAGTGAAGAGTAATTTTACTAAATCCCATCTAGGTCGAAATTTTGTAAGTTGGGTGAATAGTAATTTTTCTAAGTGTCGCCAAGAGTAAATTTTCTAAGTGTTTAAAACTTATAAAACTGCTCCAAAATCGGGCATGGATTCGACGTCTGATCGTTTTTTTTGTAATTATTCTAAGTCCATGCAATGGCTAAATTTACACACTATTAGACACTTCAATGTACTCACGGTTTTTTGGCCACTTATGCACTTCACTACTCACGTGATTCATTTCTGTAGGCAATAATCCGCAAGAGAGAGAGAAGAGGCAAGAGTTCGCCTTCCACGCGCTCAACACGTCTTTGTTGCGCTCTGTGTTATTTTATTATAAAAATATTTAGAGTAATAAACATTGAGTTTTTTGGAGTGTCTCAAAACAGATAAAATATAAACTTCACGTGACAGTGTTATCTAATAAATAAACAGTGTTTAATTCAAAATATAAATAAAAACAAAAATACGAAAACGTGTTGATTAAAAACAAAAACTAAAAATAAAAAAATATATAGCCCCCTATTACATGTGATAAGTGATAAGTGTTAATAGAAGTAATCATATTATATATTAAAACTGATAAATACAAAAAAAAAACTAAGTAAATATTTAATCTATACCTACACGTATAGTTTGCACATTGAACACAAAACTGTGAAAATATAAAAGTGCAAATAATAACCCTAACGAAAAAAAAAACATTACAAAGTGCTTAAAGACTAAAAAACTACAGCTAAATGATCTTAATAAATCAAACCCATCGACGATTAGTGAATCACCGCTTGGCAAATCCATCCGCCAATCACGAGCGTTGTTACCATAAAAGGTGACAAAACCACAACATTATCGGCGATAAATACCTAAAAGCTGAACACAAAAATCAACACAAGCAATTGGAGCAAAATTTTTGTCGCTTATTTACCAAGCTTTGTGTCCAAGTGGAATTGCAGCCTAGACGACGTACGAGTGCACGAGTAGTCGTTGGTTCAAGCCCCAACTTTATAAAATCTTTTTGGACTTTTTAGCTAGACTATGATATATCCACTAATTGTATTAAATTTATAAGTCGACTATCAAATTATTTATTTTTATATTATTTATTTTTATGTTTACTTATTGTCCTACAATATGACTATGACACGTAGAGCCACCGTCAAAGATATGGAAATGAAGCTAAAAGATGCACTAAATGATTTACAAAAATTGCAACATCTTTGTGATCAATTACTCAAAGACCGTGAGGAGGGCGAAAGGGCAATCGAGGAACATATCTCCAGGAATTCGAACCTTAAAGCTCAGCTGGTAGAACAGGACATTCAACTAAGGGATTTATTGGATCAACGCAATGGGCTCCAGGACATTGTTGATTCTTCAAGAGAGTGTTTAAACATTCATGAACAGGCACTGAAACGTATCACCCAGCTAGAGTTCGAGCTATGTGAAGCGAACAAGTCCATCACAGAGTTAAGAAGTCAACTATTAGTTAAGGTGAACAAAAACAAAATTGAATCAAATACCAAATTTTGCCAAAGTATATTACATCAACCTGAGTCTCTAACTAGTAATTTTGAATTAACACTAAATAGTAAATCGGACATTATTAGCTATAGCAATCCCGAGACTATCTCTAGTCATTTAGTTGCAACACAAAATTGTGAACTGGACTTTGTAAGCTCTAGCAGTCCTAGATCCTTAACTAGTCATTCAAATGTAACATCTAATGATGACCTGGACTTCCATAGTCCTAGCAATGACATAACTAGTTTAAATAAGTCAACAATAAACGCAATAGACTCAAAAAGCAATAACTATGCTATAAATAAAACTTGCATGATTTCTGATGAACTGGGGCAAGGCCTTAGTACCTTAATAAATTATTATACTGACCAACAATTCTTAAATGTGTGTAGATCCAGAGCCAGTTTTGACTATATAATAAAAGAAGTACGTGCTATATGTAACAATGATGCATACTCAACAATTATTATTTTATTTGGTGATAGCTTATCCATCAGGAAACAAGAAATTTTGAAGTGTTTTAATTTAATGACATATCTTAATAATAATTCTAGTAGAAAAAGAAAGTTTATTTTATGTGCTTTGCCTTACTGTAGTAACCTATCAAAAGAGCACAATCAATACATATATGACATAAATCTATTTATATACACACTTTGCTCACACAGTGATACAGTGTCTTACTTTGACACAAATAACATAATAAGTAAATTTAATTTAACCTGGAATACTATGTATCTATCATTTATGCAGAAAAAAAGATTCGCTAAGCTATTAGCGTACTATTTAAACAGTTTAAAGAATCACTATAATAATTACAAATGTAGTAATGTATCCAGGACTTTAAATACTCACAGTGATTGTATTAGCCTAGCGACTGACACAGGTACTTGTAGTTTGCCTAAGACCATACACAACGTTAGAATGAGTACTAATTATACCATTAATACAGAACAAAATTTTTTAAACTACCAGGAGGGACAAAGGACAAGAAACAGTGTTTAAATATTGTACACCAAAATATTCAGAGCTTGTCCGGCAAAGAGCTAGAAATTTATTTATTTTTAGAGAAATACAAAGTTCATATTCTATGTTTAACAGAGCACTGGTTGAAAGAATTTCAACTAAAATGTTATTTTAATGAGCATTACAAAATTTGCAGTGCGTTTACTAGAGAAGAGGCCACTCATGGAGGTTCGCTTATAATTGTAGCTAATAGTTTAAAATGTAAAAATCGACCTGACATAGTTAATCTTTCTGTTGAACGCACTGTGGAATTAGCCTGTGTAGAGCTTGAGAGATTTGTTGTAGTTAGTGTATATCGCCCCCCATTGGGTAACTTTTATTTATTTATGTCGATAATAGAAGACGCACTTTCAAAAGCCAACCGCAGTAAAAAAAGGTTAGTTGTATGTGGTGACTTCAATGTTAATATTCTGGAAGCCTCTTCAACAAGTTCTAGACTACTTAATTTATTTCAGTCTTTCAACCTGGTAAATTTATTTTGTGAGCCTACCAGAATAACAGCTCACTCGTCAACCTGTTTGGATAATATTTTCTGTCATAACTGTGATGCAACAACTAACAGGATTATCACTGATTTAACCTCAGACCACTGTGGACAACTTGCAGTATTTACTAACACTGCAACAGAAAATAAATCTAAGAAAATAACATGCAGACCGATCACAAATAGTGGCATCGATAGATTTAAAAATAAACTTCTAACTAATCTAGATTACTCATTAGTGGTACATAATGATCCTAATTCATGTTATGAAAGCTTTTTTAATATTATTAATAATGAATTCCAGAAGTCTTTTAAAACAAAATCTTTCAGAACTATAGATAATTTAAACTTTAACGAATGGGCTACTCCAGGAATATACAAAAGTCGAATAATCCTCTATGAATTGTATGGTATGAGAAAGTCCAGATTTGATTTCCCTTTTCTACAATACGTTAGGAATTATTCTAAAATATTCAAATCAGTATGTAATATGGCAAAGGCAAAATTTATAAACAATAAAATAAAAACTTCTACCAATAAAATAAAAACAACCTGGAGCATTATTAATAAAGAAACTGGAAAAGTTACCCAGCGTGAAAGAAAATTTGAATTAATTGACGATGGTAAAATAATAAGTAATGATACAAAAGTAGCGCAATTGTTTAATAGGTTTTTTGCTAATATAGCTACAAACATTACTGATACTCTAAAATCGTCATGTGACGAAGCCAAAAAAATATTACAAACGAGTGTACCAGAATGTCACTCATTATTTAATTTTGAATATGTTACTGAGTATGAAATAAACAGAACCTTTAAATCATTCGATGCAAAAACTACTGGCGATTTATGGGGCATCTCCTTAAAGTTATTAAAGAACGTAATAGAATTAGTAGCGCCTTACTTAACAATTATTTTCAATAAATGTATTGAATCTGGAACTTTTCCTGATCTTATGAAACACAGCAAAATAATACCTGTATTTAAGTCTGGTAGTGAAAATGATCTTGGTAATTTTAGACCAATTTCCATATTACCCGTCTTCAGCAAAATTTTTGAGAAAATCATGTTCAAACAATTGCTGAGATATTTTCAATCGAACAGCCTTCTTCACATGAACCAATTCGGTTTTACCAAGGGACGCTCAACTACTGATGCTGGAGCCATTTTATTAAAACACATTTACGATGCCTGGGAGAGATCTCAGAACGCAATAGGCGTTTTCTGTGACCTCTCCAAAGCGTTTGACTGTGTACAACATGATACGCTCTTATTAAAACTATATCACTATGGAGTCCGTAATAGTGCACTTGACTTCTTACATTCCTACTTGAATTTTAGATTGCAATGCGTCGATGTAGGTGGTGAAAAGTCTTCAGATTTACCAGTGAAACTAGGCGTACCACAAGGTTCAGTTTTAGGCCCGTTCTTATTTTTAATCTACATAAATGATCTCCCTTACTATTTGAAAAATATATGTGACATCGTTTTATTTGCTGACGACACTTCGTTAATATTTAAAGTAGACCGTAATAGAGGTGATTTTGATGATATAAATAACGCCCTTACTCATGTGACACAATGGTTTACCGCCAACAACTTAGTTTTAAATGCAAACAAAACAAAATGTGTTAAATTTACCACGCCCAATGTTAAAAATCTAGGACCTAATATTAGTATGGAAAATGAAATATTACAAACTGTAGACTCCACGGTGTTTCTTGGTATTACCCTAGATAGTAAATTACAATGGGGTGCTCACATCTCTAAACTTGCTGGTAGATTAAGTTCCGCCGCCTATGCTGTGAGAAAGGTAAGGCAACTTACAGATGTTGAAACATCCAGGTTAGTATACTTCAGTTATTTTCACAGCCTCATGTCATACGCTATCCTTTTATGGGGTAGGGCTGCTGATATACAAACTATATGTATACTTCAAAAGAGAGCTATCCGAGGAATGTATAAGCTAGGTGCTAGAGCTTCTCTTAGAGAGATTTTTAAAGATATCGACATCTTAACTGTTGCATCACAGTATATTTATGCAAATATAATCCATGTCAGAAAAAATCTGCACTTATTTGAAAAAAGAAGTGATGTGCACCAAAAGCATACACGTAATAAGAATAAACTCTCTTCAAATTATCATCGCCTGCATAAAGTGGACAGTTCCTTTGTGGGGTTAGGTATCCGCTTTTACAATAAGATCCCAAAGTGTTTGCTAGAATTGCCGTATGACAAATTTAATTTAGCTGTAAAATTCAATTTAGTTAAAAAGGCATACTACACTATTGACGACTATCTGAATGACAACAAAGCCTGGAATATGGTGAGCTGAACAAAAAAAAAATTTGATTGACTGATTGTATTTTATTTGTGTCATCTGATTAGGTTTCCTTTTTTTGTTTTATTTTATTGGAATTTAGTACGTTATATTGTTAATTATTATTTTAGTTTGTGTAGTTATATGAAGTATCTATTTATTTTTAAGACTGTTTAATATGGCTGTTTGTAATTTAGTTAGTGACATTGTATTAGATTATTTTTACGACTGTTTTAGAGACTATTTGTAATTAAGTTTTTGACATTTGTTTGGGTATTTTTATAATTTTGATGACTGTTATATGGACTATTTTTAGTGTACTATTGATTTATTTTATAATATGTGACGTGCAAAAGTGTTCCTTGTGTGCCTAATTGCAATAAATGAAATTCTATTCTATTCTATTCTATTCACCTACAACTAGCGCCACCTCTTATCAAATCATGTAACTAAATCTTGTTGCTTGAGATCTTCCAAAATATCCATCCGGCTCGAAGGACCATGTACAATATCGGTACAAGGTGCCTTGAAGCTTGTGATACTCAAATAAAACGCTGTACCTCAGAGCGAGACATTTATTCAAAATAATCAAAACCTATATAGCTATATTTTGTGAACCAAACCATACCGCGATCTATTTCTACGGTACGGCTATATATATATAGGGGCAAACACGGTAACTAAATTTACGTACATTGCATTTGCCACCCATTAATTATTTCTAACTTGAACAAAATTGGTGTTTGGCCTTTCCGTTAAAAATAAAAATATGTATTTCAGGATTTTAGGAATTTCCACCCCTAAGGGCGTATAATAGGGGATGTTTGTTGCGTGTGGGTATACCTATAATGGTTCTGAGGAATTTGAAGCCACCTAAACTTTGCAACGGCACTAGGCTTCAAGTCAAAACTTTGCATCGTGTTATAGAGGCTACTATTATGCCTGGATCCGCCCAGGGAGATACAGTGTTCGTGTCACGTATTCCGTTAGTGCCAAATGATCTCCCTTTTCAGTTTAAAATACTGTAGTTCCCTATAAAAGTGTGTCTCGCGATAACCATCAACAAATCGCAAAGTGAAACTCTCAGGTTTGCTGGAATTGACTTGAGGAAGGCGGGCAGGTTCACGTGGCGTGCTCACGTGTGAGTTCATCCCACAGTCTGGTCTATGTAGTGCGAGGACCTACGTCTTTTGCTGAGCTCCGTAAAGTGGATGATATTGAACATCCCACATACCATGCCGTTTGCCGAGCACGCCATTTATTACATGGAGGTCAGCATTGGGATGACACCCTAGCGGAAGCATGCGTGAACGATAGTCCACATCGCTTGCGACATTTGTTTGCCATCTTATTGACCTTTTGTGCGTTATCGGATGCTTAAAAGTTATGGCAAAAGAACCATGACAAGTTTGCTGTAGATTTTATGAGACACGTACAACTAAATACTGATGGAGAAATTCCTGACAGGGTACGTGAAATTTGTCACAACAGGTCCTTATTGGCTATTCAAGAGATAGTTATAACTATAGGAGGGAATCCGATCAGTCAGAGGCTACGAAAATGAACAGGAGGTTTCCAATTTATTGTTAAAAATAGGCGATGGCAAAGGCTCCCCGTACAAGAAGATAGAAAAGTTATTTTGATTGGTATCTTACGTTACATCACAGCTAGGAGCGAATTTCTTCTGTGCACGGAGATGAACATGGCAAATCAAGCCGGTTCTTGGCTATGTCAGCGAGCTATTTTGACTCCCCGCAACGACCAAGCTGCGGCAATTAATTTCAAAATATTGACTCATGCGTCCGGGAATAGTAGAGAATATAGCTCAATAAATAGGTACAGTTATGGAAGATGATGACGCCACGCACTACCCGATAGAATATTTGGATTCCCTCAGCACACCCGGACTTCCATCCCACAAAATAGTTTTAAAAATCGGTGTACCAATAATTCTCCTCAGAAATTTATGTCCTCCCAAACTTTGTAACGGCACTCGGCTCAAAGTCAAAAATCTGCAGCAAAACATTATCGAAGCTGAAATATTAACAGGTTGCGGCGCCGGTGATATTGTTCTTATTCCAAGGATACCTATAATTCCTAAAAACTTTCCTTTCTCTTTCAAACGAGTGCAATTCCCAGTCAGTCTCTGTTATGCCATGACGATTTACAAATTTCAGGGCCAGACATTATCCGTTGCGGGGGTGGACCTAAGTATCGGATGCTTTTCCTATGGTCAACTATACGTAGCTCTTTGACGCGTAAACAACCCCAATAACGTTTTTGTGTACGCTCCAGATGGTTCCACAGGTAAAATAAAGAAGCACTAAATTAAATTAAATATAAATGTATCGGTATCCTCCCACAGCACTTTACACTAAAAAATACATTGTTAAGTTCCGACATCCAAGCGAACGAAGTCGCGGGCACAGCTAGTAAATAATAAGAAATAACTTCGTTCTATCCGGGTGTCCCTTGACACCTCTCAAGTTTTATTTATTTGAATAGTAGGGCTAGAATAAAGGCACCCGCCTGACGGCCGACCTGACCTCCGTATTTCATAACGGTAATGTAAGCTACTAATAATTTGACTGGCCTGTTGGTCGAGTGCTAACCGAGGTCGTGGGTTCGATCCCCAACTAGGACCAATCCTTGTATGATGAGCACGATTGACGGACCTGTTGGCATGGTTGGCAAATGCTTGCTTTTCACGCCGGAGGTCGTGGGTTCAATTCCTACCCAGGACAGATGCCATAGTTGCTTTGCCTAGTAAAATAGGCAAAGATCAGAAAGCAGTGTGTTAGTTATCCTAAGTTATTCATTTATTTATTACGATATTCTTTCTTTCTTAAACTTAGTATCAGAATTTCTTAAGCGGCCCAGTATGCCTCTGACATTTCATACGACTGGGGCCTGTGGTTTATCCATAGATGGATACTTCGGAAGGCAATTATATAACCTGTCAGGGCTTATCGTGCCCTCCGAAGTATTCATCTACTTAATTATTTTACACAATTATTACTCCTAGGCCTTTGTCCAGCTGTGTGGGTTTTTCGCCTGATATGATGATGAATTACTAATAATATATTAATTATTTAAAGGTTCTCGAGTGGCGACCACGAACCGGAAGACGCAGCGTGGGCAGGCCCCCTACAAGATGGACCAATGATCTTGTGTGTGTGTTGACCAATGATTTATTTCATTTATTTATTTATTTAACAATTTATGTACACATAAATAAAAACATAATAACAATAAATAATACAAGGAAAAGATTGTACAAAGGTACTGCTTATTTCAATAGAAATCTCTTCCAGCAGACCCGCGAGAGGAGAAACTAACTAGAAAAGAGCATATTATGTGTAGTTTACGCTACTATATACGACATACAAAGTGTATGTATACACTACATACTAATAATACACAGATACCTATAAGGGGAATATATATATATATATATATATATATATATATATATATATATATATATATATATATATATATATATATATATATATATATATATATATATATATATATATATATATAAGGGCAATATAATATACTACATATACATACTATTACCGGCAATTGTGGAGATCTTTGGGTGAGGCCTTTGTCCAGCAGTGGACGTCTTTCGGCTGATATGATAATGATGGTGATAGTAATTATTTCGAGTATGTAAGTATGTAATATTAATAGTGGAGAAAAACGATTTTCAAATCGTATTTTCTTCAATTCATTGAGAATTACTTAAATAAGCATCCTATTTTTATACCGGTCTTGCCTTGTAAATACGATATCTCAAAATACTTCCCAAAGTGTTTTAAATTCCCAGTTTGGAGTATGAAGCTCCACAAAGTCCTATTACCAGCCAGCCTATAAAGTTTCTCAAGCATATTTGAGAAAGTTTATAGGCTGTCTGGTCTAGACGTCGGAACATTTCGCACGAAGCAACACGTCGGCAGCAAAACTTAGACTTTTCTAATTGACGATGTTTTAGAGCGAAAATATTAGTGACGCCACCACTGCTCACAGTTTAATTAATATAGGTGTAGAATTTGGCTCGAATACTTTGAACAAATCTTACTAGAACTTGAGGCGCAGTGTATGGCATAAATGGAAAAAGTATCTTTATGAACCGTGAACAAAGGGATGCGAAAAATACTGTGGATTTGCAAGTACATCACGAAGTTAAATACTGGATTAGAATTGTATTTTTTTTAATATCTGTATAATTAATATCCGTCGGATTTCCGTCCATGACATAAGTATACTAAAGCTAATCGAATTCGGAGAAAATAACTTGACTCGATAAATTAATAATACTTTAAATTGACCGAGTGAAATGAAAACCCGCAAAACTAACAAATGTCTTCAAATATGATGCGCTGTCAAACCTGTGAGTGTCTGTTCAAACCTTATCTAATGAGAAAATTGGTTATGATCTATTCAAAGCGCCTGAAAACGATAAGCATGCTCTTTGCGTCAACAATAGGCCTTTAATATTGTGCCAAGACACGTACATTTTGACATCTTCACTTCGGCCTCGGCGGGCAGTCTCAAAGGAGACTAGCGATCTGCGCAGGACATATTATAGTGCACAAGTGTGGGCGCAAACACAGGGGCACTTTCTATTCTATCACTCTCATGATCCGATGGGAGTACTAGCGACACGACCAGAAAGAGGTAAGTACAGGACCCGACAGCTTTACGTGCTCTCCGAGGCATGGGGTATAATACCGCCAATTCCCAGATATACTAATCTTAGCACGTCCTCTATCTAGCTGATTATAGGAATATATCTATTATCATACAAAATAATTGCTGTATGTGATCGATACAACGAAAACACAACTTATAGTGTTTTATTAATATTCTGCGGCAAACAGTAGTATACCACGTAATAATATTTGCATGCATGGCAAATATTTAAAAAAATTGTGATAAATTATTTCAAATATTTTAACTTGACAGTTTGTACGAAATGCTGTGCCACGTAAAACCACTTAAATGGATGATCTTGGGCATTAGGAAATTATTGATGTGATTTACGATGTTGATTAGGAAGATAGTTTATGGGTCTAATCCATGTCCTTATTGTTTAATAACGGGCCTTCCGTGATCCAGGTAATGAATATAAATGAAGTGGAAGCGATAATCCAGATCAAGGTCGGCCGTGAAATGGGTTCTGATCTATTTACAATAGTTGAAGTGAATTAAATTGTTCGCGCAAATCAGGACACACCCTTATATCACGTAAATTTTAGCAAATCTGAAGTAATCTTGGTGATCTCGGATGTCTTAAACTGTCTTAAAGTGTCACGTGGGTCATATAGACTTAATACATATAGGTAAATGACGTGGAGTAGTCAATTATCTTTGTTACACAATATATTGGCCAAATAATGATGATGACGATGTCTTCCCGGCCGCGGCGGCCATTCTCAATGGAAATTAGCCAATTGCGCAGGACATATTATAGTGCACAAGTGTGTGCGCAAACACAGGGGCACTTTCTATTCCGTCACTCTCATGATCCGATGGGACTACTAGCGACACGACCGGAAAGACGTCAGGACCGACGGCTTCACGTGCTCTCCGAGGCACGGGGGTGTAGTACCGCCAACTTCTAGACTTCGGACTGATACTGAGAAATTTCCCAAAATCACTTTTTCTGCGGTTGAACATGCTTCCGCTAGACTACTAAGCCCACCCAATACCCAATACGATTTAGTATTCTTCATAGCACAATTGTGGCATTCTCAGACAGCGCTCACAGGTCCGTAAGTGGTCGGCGAGGTTCAGCTACGTACGTGGTCATTCTATACATGGGTGACCACCAAAGTGGTTGTATTTTGGGCGTCTACGTGCTTAATCTCTATCGGTTAAACTATGTCAGAGGCCTTCTGGGGGGCTTGAACATCTCTGACACGAGGGTAACCAATTCCGATACGATAAAGAAGAAGACAGCAAAATCGTTCGGTACGTACAGACGCCAGCACATCCAGCTAGCCTTATCTGTCAAATAACAGCCTCGAGAGCGCGAGTAAAATTATCCATATCATATCAAGAAGCCAAAAAAAATTGCGTATCATTCAGTCATTGATAACTACCAAAAACTAAAGCATTCGTAAAACATCGGCGAAGAAGATCATTTTCTCCAATGAGTATAAGAATGATTTCGAATATTGGTCTCATTTTTTTAATCTTTGGATTTTGTTTTCTTTCTTTTATAGGAATTTTAAAAAATTGTTTATCTCAATCTGATCATGAATTTTGTAAGTTTTTTAAAGATTTAGATTTGAATGACATCGAATGCTAAAAACCATTTAAAACCGTATAATGTAAACAGTCAAAGCGTGGGTACGAGCTCAGTGTGCTTCATAATAATAAGTTACAAGTACCTATATCTAAAGGGTGGTCTTGAAAATAAAAATGGTTTAAATTTATGTAGATTTTAAATAACGCTTGTAAATAGTCAAAACTCCGACATTTTTTTTAAATATGTGTGTGTCCTCCAGGCCGAATTTCGACCACGGCGGCCAGTCTCAATGGAGACTAGCCAAGCGCGCAGGACATATTACAGTGCACAAGTTTGTGCGCAAACGCAGGGGCACTTTCTATACCATCACTCTCATGTTCCGATGGGACGACTAGCGACACGACCAGAAAGAGGTCAGGCACAGGACCGACGGCTTTACGTGCTCTCCGAGGCACGAGGGTATAATACCGCCAACTCCCAGACTTCGGGCTGATACTGAGAAATTTCTATTAACGGAAAAATCTCAAAATCACTTTTTGGCGCAAACCGGGATTTGAACCCAGGACCTAGTTATCTACGGTTGAACACGCTACCGCTAGACTAACGAGGCAGCTTTTTAAATATATGATAGTAATGGTTTAGTTAAATTGCTTATATCTTTAAATTACTGGCGAAAAGGTTATTTAACGTTTTTAATACTAATTGTTAATATTTAGCGGATGGGCCAGTTGACCTTTCACGGCGTATTTATATTTTTAGATATACTTTTCTACATCCTGTCTAAATGGTTCTGTCTAGAGGTATATTGAAATAAGAATTCCAATTATTAATATGATGGACTAGCTGATGCCCGCGACTTCGTTCGCGACAATTTTGAATGATGACCAATGTAACTACTTACTTCTAGCTTAATCTAAAAAATATAACTTTTAACATAAATAAACAATACAAATTTAAGAAAACCTAACCTATAAATAACCTAACTAAGAAATAAACTAAAGACTACTTTGCTACTGTTATTTAAAAAAAGGACCCGTTATCATCAACCAAAAAATCAAAGAATACATATCAATTGTCCTTAAGTATAGCCAGTAAGTCAAACAAAGTAAAATAATAATCAACGATGAATTAATCACAAAGGTAACTTCCCATTAGATTAGGTTGCGACCACTAACCAAAGCGCGATCTAAAACGATGATTACGCCATCTACTAACAAAAATATAAACTTGTAAAGCGGTAAAATTAATATGTATATTTTGGGTGAGATTTAGGCGATCATCTATTGATTCAGTTTTGTACTACCTTTTATTTCAAGCAGTTATTTATTTTAACCGATATGCCAAATAAGTTTCGCGATCTGAAACGATATTAGCGCCATCTAGTTACAACATTGTGAACTTGTAGATCAGTAAAATTAAGATGATATTTTTTGGGTGCGATCATCTCGAAACCAACAATTATTTTATATATAATACTACGCCAACTCGAATTTTAGGTAAATTCGTTTTTTATCCCAATTTGATTAAAATGTCGTTTTTTTTTTATTTGCTATAAAACGCTAAATCTTTACTTAGACGACAACGACCACAACATTTTAAGCAACTTGGCATAAGAAACGAATTTCTCTAAAATTTGAGTTGGCGTAAATTGTTGGTGAAACTGATTTTCATACAAATGTGGAAATGGAGGAATTTCCAAAAATCCTGAAATGTATATTTATAACTGTAAAATGAAAGGCCAAATACCAATTTTCATGGGTTTAACTTCAAAAATGTCGCATTATTCAAACAAATTTACATCCCCTATTTTACGCCCTAAAGGGCTGGAATTCCCAAAAATCCTGAAATATATATTTTTAATTTTTAACTGAAATGCCAAATTCCAATTTTCATGCTTTTACCTTAAAAAATGACACATTTTTCATACAAATTTATTTATTTTATTTTATATTTTTCGCCCTTGGGGGTAGAATTTCCAAAAATCCTGAAATACGTAATTTTTTATTTTCAACTGGAAGCTCAAATACCAATTTTCATGCCTTTATCTTCAAAAACGGCAAAGTTTCATACTAACTTGCACCCCTGTATTACCCCTTTAGGGGTTGAATTTCGAAAAATCCTTCCTTATTCCTTGTCTACAGTATAAAGAAAACATTTGTGCAAAATTTCAGCTTTCTCGGTCCAAGGGTTTGGGCTGGGCGTTGATCAGTCAGTCAGGACTTCTCTTTTTATTTATATAAATATAATATACATATATATACCTACTTGAGTTTGTTTCGCTGGGTCTTTTCGGGAGCGTATTGGATCCGATGGTATCATTAAAACGCGATCTGGATCTGGCCCACTTGATGCAGATATCTGCGACTGAAGGAAGGAATGACCAGAATAGACCATGAAAACCACCTTTAATGTTTAAGTAACAATAAAACACGCTGCCAAGGTGAATAACTGATGAGGCGCAGACCGTATTTTGAATCATTTTTGAAGTTATTCTTCTTTTGGCGCGATGGAGAAAAATGATGAGAGTGAATTTTTACGATGCGCGCGCACACCGACACCAAAAAATTTAACAGCATGATGTTAGTTCTAGGTGGTATGACAGTGAATTTTTACGATGCGCGCGCATCTGCGCGCGCATCGTAAAAATAACAGCATGAAGTTAGTTCTAGGTGGTATGAAAATTGATAACTATGTTGAAGTTGTATATTAAGATGCGCGCGCATCGTAAAAATAACAGCATGAAGTTAGTTCTAGGTGGTATGAAAATTGATAACTATGTTGAAATTGTATATTAAGAAGTATAACTTCTAACGCGTGTACACACAACTTTTTTTTTATGTAGTATATATACTTCTTGGTGTCCCAACTAATCCTTTACTTATATACTTATGACTCAAATTGAACATGATATTCTAGCGTTGTTTCCGTAAATCACCAATAAATTAGTACAACTTTCCATTGGGCTTAGGTAAATAAATAATAAAACAATGAAATCGTAAATCAAATTTAATAGAAGGGAAGCCGGGGTAGGTTATCTGTTCTTGACCTCAAATAACTTTCTTTTGTATAGAGATACACAGTCTTTTTTATAATACTTAATATTAAATCTAACGGTCAAGGTTAATAATAATAAGTAATATTAGGGCTGGGAAATTCGAATTATTAACTTTCCATAGCTAACCATTACCTTTATATTTCATTGCATTAAGCCCCGTTATTTCTATTTTAGTACACAGGCGAGAAGGGTTGGGAAAAAAGTTAATTAACTTTGAAAACCGTCAACGTCTATTTAAATGGCAAACTTTCTTTCAATGAAAACTTTTCACCCTTGTACGGTTCACAAAATTATTGTTTTGAAATTTCTTCATACATATTTTTAGCTCCCGCAATCAGTGGTAAACATCATAATATGAAAAATGTTAAAAACATATTTAGACCTTTTTGTAACGTTACCATATCCGTTTAGCTAAATTGTCATATTATGGCAGTTCTATTCAGAAGTTGTATAACTATGATTACATCTCTGTTCATAACTACCTGTACCCAGCAAAGGGGGTGTAAAAGTTCACATGGCATTAACCCAGTTAATTCGGATTTCGTAACGCTCAACAAGGAACAGTTGCGAATTTTGCTTCTCTTGTCTATGATCCACCGTTGCCAAATCTGACTCTACAAATTAGGGTCAACTGGGGTTTAAATAAAAACAAACAAATAATCGGTCAATTTATAGTGATTACAACTGCCGATTACGTTTGATTTCCATTTCTCAATACTATTGTTTTAATATGACGTTAACAGTTATCCTAGAAGGCTTTCACTACTTCACCGGACAATACTTCTCGATAGCAATGGTTACCTACTGCGAGGTTACTAACAATGACGGACAATCTCATTATCACCATTGACAAAATTTGTCAACGCCATCTAGTGAGACGTTGATGAACTAAGATTTATATTAATATTATTTTTGAAGTTATACTTCTTTTGGCGCGATGGAGAAAAATGATGAGAGTGAATTTTTACGATGCGCGCGCACACTGACACCACAAAATTTAACAGCATGAAGTTAGTTCTAGGTGGTATGAAAATTGATAACTATGTTCAAGTTGTATATTAAGAAGTATAACTTCTAACGCGTGTACATAAGTACACACAAGTTTTTTTTTTTACTCAGGACGATCACTAAAGCGCTAACACACATAATGACTAAAGAAGAAAAAGATATGAAACAACCTTAGTTAAGATTTACTACAGGAAGTATCTTTTATAACCTACACTACAAGTACATTCAGCTCATTCTCTTATCAAGTTTCAAGGTCTCTAAATATTAAAACGTCATCTACGTTAACTTAATGCTCTCGATTGCATGACTTCGAAGGATCAAATAAACTGCCTTCACCGTGACTTTTGATTATAAACTAGCAGTTTATTCCTTTTTATTGCTTGATCGATTGGAAATTATTACCTAAGCAACATTCTCAACTAGGGAACAATGAGGACGGAAGCGAGGCCCTAGTGTATTCTTGTTGTCGTTCGAGTCAAGTTCAGTTGCATATCTATTCGAGGAATTGATTTTTAAGTAAGTACAGCCTATGTAATTACCGCATTTATAGCTTCCGCCGTCTTTGTAGTAAGTATTTTGATTCGAAACTACTGGGAAATCATACACGGAAGGGAAATTTCCCGCCCGTTTAGCAGGTTCCTCAGAATATGTTCTAATCAAAATTCATAGACAACTTGCGGAATTTCTATAGAAAAAATTAAGGTCAGTGTTTTCGCTTTTTATAAAAAAAAACCAATTACTTTTTTTCCAGTGTCTTAGATGCTAATATTGTGTTCATGTACCTATTAATACTTTTTCCCCTTACTATGATCTGTGCAGCGATTGAAAGTACGCTAAAATTCGAATCATACATCTATAAAATATTTAATGAAAACATTTTAAATTACTGGCCGATAAGAAAGTGTCCACTGATCATCCAGACTCAGACTACGTTCGTTCTTGATTTAACTAGGTCAGTAACAGAAGTTCACTAAATTACGGCTCTATAAATTTGGTTCTGAGCTATATTACTATCGGACATGTGCATCAATAATAAAATCATATTAACGGTCACGATGTTAAGTAACAAATGTATGTGCAATGCGTAAGTGAGAACTCCAATACAACGTTTCGGCCCTATTAGTACGTAATATTACATCGAACATGTGCATCAATAATAACATCAAATTTACGGTCATGATGTTAAGTAACAAATGCATGTGCAATGCGTAAGTGTGAACAAAAATAATTCAATTCGGCCCTATTAATATGGATCTGAGTAATATTACTATCGTACATGTGCATCAATAATACCATCATATTAACGGTCACGATTTTAAGTTACAAATGCTTGTGGAATGTATAAATGTGAACTAAAATAAATCGATTCATCCCTATTAATTTGGCTCTGAGTAATATTACTATCGTACATGTGCATCAATAATAACATCATATTGACGGTTACGATGTTAAGTAACAAATGCATGTATTGTGCAGTGCGTAAGTGTGAACTAAAAAAAATCGATTCGGCGATATTAAAATGGATCTGTACTAATACTAATATCGTACATGTGCATCAATAATACCATCATATTAACGGTCACGATTTTAAGTAACAAAAGCATGTGCAATGCGTAAGTGTGAACTAAAATAAATCGATTCAGGCCTATTAATTTGGCTCTGAGTAATATTACTATCGTTCATTCGCATCAATAATATCATCATATCAGCTGTCACGATGTTAAGTAGCAAATGTATGTACACTGCGTAAGTTTGAACTAAACTAAATCGATTTGGCGCTATTAATATGGACCTCAGTAATATTACTATCGAACATGTGCATCAACAATATCATCATATGAGGGGCCTCGACGTTAAATAACAAATGCATGTGCAATGCATAAGTGTATACTAAATGAAAGATAGGATTCTTCCCGCGTCGCGTTGTGCAGCCCGTTATTCGAAGCATCAATGCAGTCATACGTTTCCTTCACACCTAATAAACTGTCCTACTATAGCAAGGGTAGCGCATAGCCGGCAATCGTCGAGATCTTTTGGGGAGGCCCTTATTTAAGTGTGGACGCTCTTTGGCTGATATGATACCGCTACTTAAATATAGAGGCTAATATTGAAGATTAAGTTAATGTTGGTTTGACTTTAGGTATACCTGTTTACGAAGATAATAATATGGCAGAGGCACCCCCTGCACCTGCCCCTCCAGCCAATATTGGTGGTCGTCGGGAACCGTCTACGGACCCTGTAAAGGCTCAAGGAATATTGTAAGTCTCATGCATTATTTATATTAATATTCTTACATTGTCCAATTTTATTCCTTTGCCTTGCATGGATGTAGTAGCAAATATCAATTTCATATATTGTGCAAATATGCAGTCAGCAGGAGCGTTTGATTCAGACAGACCCTACTTTATATTGGAAAACACAGAACACATGACAAATTCAAACGTACTAGCCAATACTAAAATTATTAAATTTTAGTTTTAAAGCATTATTGTTCACAGTTCAAAACGTAACTGATAACTCAAAAATGGAAAATTATAGAACTCCGGACGATTATAGGTAATATCCCATTTTTGTGTATAGATAAAAATTGTTTATTATATAAATCTTATAGCAGCCACGAATAACTTACGTACGTAATAGAGAATTCTAATTAAGTAGTTATAATAAATAGCGCGTAAAATGGGGGGCGTGAAGATCTTGCCGAGGGAATACTTACCAGAGAACGGGCAGCAGCGTTTTCTGTGAATTATCAGCATCAAAATGCGATCGCCAACCCAACCCATTCTTAGGGGAGGCTTTTGTCCCGCAGTGGACTAATTTGGCTGACATGGATAATAAACAGCCGTACGAGTAGGTATTCTTGGAGCTTTAGCAGACGGGTGATCTAGTTGCAACTTTTCTTGCTCTACGAAGTACCTATTCTGGAGGCAAATTAAGAAATATTTTTTTCTAACTTTTATAATCTCTCTGATTATATTCATTGCGATATTTAAGCAAGTTCAAGTGATTCTCCTAAGGTCGTCGCCGTCAATTCGTTAAAAAAAACTTTGTACAGGCGTTGTTGATACTGGCGAGGAATGCCTGAGGAATTTTGTCTGTACTACTTAAGGTTTTAACTATATCCGACTTTTAAAAATCGTATATAAAAAATATCGTAAGGATATTGTTGCTGAAACAGTATCTTCATCGTCCAATTGAGGCCTTAGTTTGAGGCGCATGGAGGTCTATAGACCAACGTCTTCATGAGACTTTAGTATAAGGCTAACAGAGCCCTATCTATATTCACATAGTCCACCCGGGGCACGTGGATGCCAACTACTGATTAATCTTGACTTAACATCAATAATGTTTACAGGCGATCCGTTAATCAAAAAAATAAAAGTGCTGCAAAACTATGGCCCGAAAGATGGTACTTTTTCTCCAACATTCAAGAGATACAGGAGGAAGAAGCACAGAAAATAGGTACTAATGGTTTAAATAAATAACTCATTCCTGCATAGTTATTTAGCTTTTCGCTTTTAACTTGTTTTAAGCCTTTTTTGACGATGGGGCTAAATATTACGAAACCTACTCAAAAGAAGTTGAGTCAATGGAAAAGTATGTATTTATATGTGTTACGGTCATAGATACAGTAATTATGTAATAGCACCTAGGTACTGATTTAAGGAGAACCGTTTATCACACTAATATTATAAAGGCGAAAGTCTGTGAGTGTGTATGTTTGTTACTTCTTCACGTCTAAACGGCTGGAGCGATTTTAATAAAATTTGCTTATAAATAAGCAAATTTTATTAAAGTCGCTCCAGCCTTTTAAAGGAGGTTGTATTAAAATACAACCTCCTTTAAAAATCTCGAAAAGGACTGTGATAATTATTTTATTTCAAAGAGCGGGCCCCGAATGAAACTAATCGGTTATCCCTTACATATATATGTACATACTTATTAATTATTTCCTGTGAACAGAATATGTCTCAGCATCAGCCCGAAGTCTGGGAGTTGGTGGTATTATACCCCCGTGCCTCGGAGAGCACGTAAAGCAATCGGTCCTGTACCTGACCTCTTACCGGTCGTGTCGCTGGGCGTCCCATCGGATCATGAGAGTGATGGAATAAAAAGTGCTCCTGTGTTTGCGCACACACTTGTGCACTATAATATGATGAGTTTTCTGGCAGTGTTTCTCAGTAGCTGCCACGTCATGCACTGCACGGTAGGGTAAATATGACGATTTCACGTAAATGTAAAATTTTTACGGAATAAATGATTTTGACTTTGACTTTGAATATGTCCCGCGCAGATGGCTAATCTCTATTGAGACTGCCCGCCGTGGCTGAAATTCGGCTAGGAGGACATTGTTATTATTTTTTTTCGATAAAATATTTTAAATGTAGCGGGAGTTTGTAAGAATGTGGAAGGTCAGGGTAAGCCACATTGTTGTCTACCGATTATCCGATACCGATACTTGACTCGACACGTCATGCACTTGGCAGTAGCCCCGTTTCATTGTTTTATATTAACAAAACACCACTTCCGTAGAAATTCAATACCTACGTATATCGTACTGGCCCTAATGAATGTAATTTCTCATCTGGAATGTGACAGGTATGACAGTGGAAGAATATCGCGCAGCCGTACAATCGCACAGCAGTACGCTTGAAAGGAAGCAGTACCCGGTGACAGTAGACCCGTCGCCATCACCAGTGCCACCCACTTCAGCAGGTAAATAAAATTTACTACCCTAAGCAGTGCCTCTAGTACGAGTTCCTGCAGTATACTTACTCGATCACACGTACAGTTTCGTCCCATACATTGAGCACCAGAGTTTTAGTTCTTAATAGTTTCCGCGAGAGGCGCTATTGCTCAATGTATGGGACAAAATTGTACGTGTGATCGAGTAAGTAAAGTGCGGAACTCGTGCTAGAGGCACAGGACTTAATACAATAAGAATAGCTCTACGGATCACTTTGCTGTTTATTTCTTTATATAAGGACAACAACAGCTGATAGAAACAATTTGTTTCTTAGTATATATTACATAAATGGCCAATAATAGTGATCCTCTACATATAACTGACGACGCTGTATGGTGAAGGCGCCACCACATCACATCCCATGGATTGCGGGGATATTACTTAGTAATCTCGAGGGAATACTTACCAGAAAACGGTCTATGACCATCATACTGCGATCGCTAGACATGGACGTGGGCGAGGCGAGTGGACGTCATTCAGTAGACATGATGGTGATGATGAAAGAGCCAGTGTTTATAGCTATTTTACTACTACAACGCCGCCTTACGTTAACGTATGCCAGATATTAGGGAAAGTATGAAGCCGGTTGGCGTGGTTGGTAAATGCTTGCTTTTCACGCCTCTGGTCGTGGGTTTGATTCCCACCCCGGACAGATATTTGTCTGCCTGTTTGTCCTGGGTATGAATTTAGGTAATTATTATCGTCAGCCTAGTTTCCATAGCACAACTCTGCTTAGTCTGGGATCTGATGGCCGTGTGTGAATAATGTCCCAGGATATTATTATTTATTAGTCATATTTAGACTTTTTGTCTAAAGAAAGGGACGCCATCCTCAAAGAAAGAGATATTCTTTCACATACGGCCATCTGATCCCAGACTAAGCAGAGCCTTAGTAAAGTAGTTTCGTCATTATAAGCGACCGTGCAAAAAAACGCTAACATTTATCCACACACTAACCCATAAAAACATATTTAACTACCGACAAAATGCCTATTATTAAACAGTTGAACTCGTTGCGGGATCCAAGGCAGTTAAAGCGATTCCCCGGGGCATGTCTGAGCCTCACCGCTCAGTTTCATTTCATTGTGTGCTACTGTTGATCCTGCCTTACAGGAGTTGCAGTGGTAGGTAAGAGGGACGGACTACTTCCAATATTATTGAACAGTTTTCTACCAATTCAAGCCCAATATTGTTTTCCTAGTTAGGTAGACCTTATAACCTTCGACTTTCTTAAACTTGGTTCGTAGTTGTGACGTTCCGATGCAGTTGTAGATAGGTATATAAGACAACTCTCATTTACAATTCTAATTATTGATTTTCCCTATAATAAGTTTTGTAATATAAATCAGCGTGATATAATGTTAAACAGCTTGCAACCAATATCTGGAGTAGTTCATTATACGGATCTTGTAGCAACAAGGAACAACTTACGTGCGTTTAAGCGCTTTTGCCATACCTACTATTGGAATCAAATATAACAGCTCACTTAGGGCCCTTAAATTGATCCTCGGTGCTTTTGCAGCTGGCTTCTCTAGTTGCAATTCTCTCGTTTAATGAGGCTATAGCCTCTGTACATCATTCTGTCTCCCGCTTTGCTCTGGAGGGAAGTGGAATTATTCATTTCCTAATTCCTCCTTTTTTTCTTTCTGATTAAATTCGTTGCGGGATCCAAGACAGTTGAAGCGATTCCCCGGGACATGCCTGAGCCTCATCGCTCAGTGTCATTTCATTGTGTGCCACTGTTGATCCTGGCTTACAAGAGTTGCAGTGGTGGGTAAGAGGGAGGGAATAAGTTTTGTAAATGTTTACGCAAATGGCTGTTAGACGATTGCTTTTATTCGGTAGACGACTTCCTGAAAACATATTCTAATCACTAAAAATTTGCAATAATTACAATTTTACACGTAGTTATCTAACTTGGATTGACGTCAACAAAGTATCTAGGTACCTAATGTAATTGTATTCTAATTTGACCTCAAACCACCGTATAATTAATTTTAATTTAATATTGACTGTCCTGACGTATAAGTTTATAGGTAAAATAATTTCCAATGAATAGCTTATTAATAGTATACCTACACTTAGTAACTCAACCATAGATCCATTATCAATTTTGAACGTCGAACAGTGGTGAACTACATCATGAACAATAGATTTGGATGTTTTTTTTTAACAATAGCAAATGTGTATTTGTACATATTATAATGGTTCATTATAGTTACCAACTTTCTGAAATATAATTAATGCCAACAAATATATAATATACAAAACATTAACAAAAAGCCGGCCAAGAGCGAGTCGGAATCACGCACGAAGGGTTCCATCCATACCTACATAACTCAATGAATATTATGCCTGTTGCCGTTATCAATATAGAGCAAAATAATTACGTTTCTTGTATGGAGCCTCCTTATATACATATGTATTTGTTTTATTCTGTTTTCAGGGTTCCGTACCATGGCATAAAACGGAACCCTTATAGATTCGTCATGTCTGTCTGTCTGTCCATCCGTATGTCACAGCCACTTTTTTCCGGAACTATAAGAGCTGTACTGTTGAAACTTGGTAAGTAGATGTATTCTGTGAACCGCATTAAGGTTTTCACACAAAAATGGAAAAAGAACAATGATTTTGGGGGTTCCCCATACATAGAACTCAAACTCAAAAATTTTTTTTTTCAACTTACATGCATGTGGGGTATCTATGGAGAGGTTTTCAAAAATGATATTGAGGTTTCTAATATTTTTTTTTTCTAAACTGAATAGTTTGCGCGAGAGACACATCCAAAGTGGTAAAATGAGTGTCCCCCCCCCCCCCCTGTAACTTCTAAAATAAGAGATTGATAAAACTAAAAAAAATATATATGATGTACATTACCATGCAAACTAACAACGAAAATTGGTTTGAACGAGATCTAGTTCATAGTTTTTTTTTTAATATGTCATAAATCGTAAACAGCAATTTACCTTTCATTTAATCAACTGAAATACTTGCTGCTACGGAACCCTTCTTGGGCGAGTCCGACTTGCACTTGGCCGGTTTCTTACATTCCATACTGGTCACTCTCAATAGAGATTAGATGGGATTGTGCGGGTCCACAGTGCACAAATAATATTTGTGCACATTTATATCTATACCCTCACACTCTTGTTCCGATGTGGCAGTAGCCGACACGACCGGTAAAAGATCAGGTACATGGCGACGTATCTCAACTCAGGACAAACAGACATGTTTATCCACACAAATATCTGTCCTGGGTGTGAATCAAACCCACTACCTGCGGCGTGAAAGGCAAGCATTCACCAATCACCATTTATACCTAACTGGCAATTTGGAGTAGCACTTTAGCCACCGAGAAGCTATGTAGTAGAATCTGCATAAGATAAAAAGATTAAATCCAATTCTATTGTTAATCTAGCTCTCTAAGTAATACCTAACACAATTTTACACTGGAATCGTTAAAGTTAAGCTCACTGTAAAAACTTTCCCAGGGATGATTGGACGGCGGGCGCTGTGCCCTCTGGAGCGGTACGGGCGTCTAGTGAAAACGGAGCGAGATTACCCGCACCGCCCCCCATTAAAACACGGACAAATTTACGACCCGTACAAGCAGACGATTGTGTTTTTAGGGTATGTATTACTGCGATATGGTAATGTAATGGACGATCACCGTAGCCTAGTTGGTAGTGCTCCTGCCTACGAAGCTGGTGGTCCTGGGTTCGAATCCCGGTAAGTGCAAATATTTGTGTGATGAGCACGAATATTTGTTTCTGAATCATGAATGTTTTCTATGTATTTAAGTATTTATCTATCTATATAAGTATGTATATCGTCGCCTGGTACCCATAGTACAAGCTTTGCTTAGTTTGGGGCTAGGATGATCTGTGTGACATTGTCCCTAGATATTATAATAATATCTTCTAAAATAAAAAAAAAATTAAATTAAATAAAAAATGTGGTCTTGGCCCAAATTCAGCTACGGCGGCCACTTTCAAAGGAGACTAGCTAATAAGTAGAACATATTGGACTACCCTATTGCTCTAGTGATTAATTGACTGCCTCGTTGGTCTAGCGATAGCGTGTTCAACCGCAGATAATGAGGTCCTGGATTCAAATCCAGGGCAAAAACTGATTTTGGTATTTTCCGTAAAACGAAATTTCTCAATGTCAGCCCGAAGTCTGGAAGTTGGCGGTATTACACCCCCGTGCCTCGGAGAGCACGTAAAGCCGTCGGTGTTGTACCTCCTTTCGTCGTGTAGCTAGTCGTCCCATCGGATCATGAGCGTGATGGAATAGAAAGTGCCCCTGTGCGCACACACTTGTGTACTAATATGTCCTGCGCAACTGGCTAGTCTCCATGGAGTCTGGCTGCGGCCGGGAGGACATTATTATTAATGACCGGGACTGCTAAGCCAGACGTCGTTCGATACCCACCTAGGACAAATCTAGGTGTGATGAGCACGCTCATTTGTTCTGTGTCTGGGTGTCCTCATACTATTTATTTTAAACTTTATGCACAACAATGTAGAGCCGGACTTAACCCCAAAGGTATTCTCTGCCAGTCAACATTGGGGTGATGCAGTGGTAGGTGATAGGTGCACTTTGAGTACAGTGAGAAAAAAAAAAGAAGGATATATAGAAAACACAAATAGATGCCTATATTATAATAAACATATTATATTGAATTTACTTTTCAAATAATTGGTTTTGAAAGTAAATAATTAAATAATGGAACTAATTATAATATATAATATTTCGAAAAATCGCATAAAGATTGAGCGACTCTTCCCATGATCAGAGGGCTGGCCTATTCTTGGGTTAGAGGATCAGCATTGCCATCCATAGTGTAAATGCGGCCAGCCTTCTGGGCACTTTTCCCATACGCGATGCGGAGAGATTATTCGCCTATTAGTGTAAATAGGGTTTAGGTAGTTTTTTCTAATTTTTACCTTATAATAAACTAATTAATATTATCTATAATATGTAGGTATGTATTTAGAAATATGTAGGTATGTTATATTCGACAGGTTGCCTTAGTACATGTTCTGCCGCCAAGTTTGAGATTAGGTAGCCAGTGTGTTAGTTGTCCCAAGATAATTATTTATTTCTATTATAGTGCTCGAATGTATGCTCATACAAAGCTACACTCTCTATTCCTCACTCTCAGACTTCAATAGTTATCAGACACGACCGTGGAGAGATCAGGCGCACGTCTGTACGCAGTACCGCCATCTATAAGTATAGATGGCGGTACTATACGTCGGACCACCCAAGTACAAAACCACCCAGTAGCATGCTACTGTGTGGTTTTCTTGCCAGTAAAAATCCAATTACAAATTTTGTTACGACTCCGAATATTACTGTCCGGTGAAATAGTGAAAGTCTCCTAGGCTAACTGTAAACATCGAAATAAAAGTTTCCAGCCAGGAGCTTATTAACTGCAGTTCAACATGCTACCGCAAGACTAACGAGAAAGTTTATTCGTTGCGGTAATAAGTTAGTACCTACTTACTTTATTCATATTTCGAATGCTAAATAGGTACAGACGCCAGCAGATCCAGCTACCACAATCTGTCAAATTTCTTTTATAGATTTTCAACTTTATCATAAAAGCATAAGGTTCACTTTCAATTGGGGAAATTTAACAGATTGGGGTAGGTTGATATGCTGCCGTCTGCAGATAATGAAATATAATAAAGAAGTAGTTTGGACGCACTTTGGATCATGGCCGCCATACGAGTAGGTAAACGTCTCCGAAAACTTGATGTGAATATCGGTATTCAGTTCATTTTGCAGCCTGCAGATGCCAGTCGGACCAAGCTAGCTTAAAATTTTATATAAATAACAAATATCATGCGAATTTACAGAAATATATCGATCGCAGGTTATGGTTCGATTCCCACCCAGTACAGATTTTTGTATGCTATCCTTTATCCTGAGTCTAGGTGTAATTATCTATATGTTCAAGTACGTATGTATTTACAAAAGAAAAGTAGCAGGTATATGTTGTATATTAGTTATCTGGTTTCCATAGTAAAAGCCCTGCTTAGTTTGGGATCATGTGGCCGTATGTGAATAATGTCCCAGGATATTAATGCGTTCTTTAGCAAACATTATTTTGAATACTTATAACTTCCGTTAGTTTTAAATTGGTCAGTCTTTATTAAGACTGAAATAAAAAAAAAGTTATTCGCAACTATTACCCTATTCTATTATGTAAGCCTATGCGGATGGTTGCACTCACTTTTAAGTCCAATTCAAGACTAAATGGTGAATCAAGAGAAAGCCCCTGTCTACCTCGACATATCATTAAGTAGTTGAAATATTTATTTACTTGAATATTGTTGGATTGCACGGATATAAACAGATACTATACCCACAAATACATATAGTAATGTGTAACAATTATTATAATTATCACTGATGGATCAATTAATATTGATCCCAATTTGTTTGCTGGCAACCCCACCAAGGTAGACTTGTTTCCATAACGTTTTACTTGATTATTTTTTTAACCGAGTTCGTTTTTAAAGTATTATAAAAATAGTATTTTATTATTAAATGAATTATAACATTATTTTTTAAAGATTAATTTTAATATTTAACTAATGGGACATTTAACGTTTTTCATTTTGTCAACATGTGAGTTGTTACGACCGGTAGAAAAAAGATGGCGGCCTAGAGAGGATAGCAGTGTTTAATGGTGGAAGTGTTTAAGTGGGGATAATAATATATACCTACCCTTATCTAAAGTTTATTTGTTTTATTGCCACCGGCTTCTTTTAATATGATAGGAACGGTGAAATAGAATAGTAAAACTAGATGTTGCAGGAGCGTGGACGGCGACCCCATATCTTACAAGATGCCGCCGGCGAGGAGCGAGGTGACGGATGAGATGTGGGCGCGACCACAACAGCTTACCGTCTCGCCGCTAGGATGGGACAACTTGGAGAAAATTATGACACAAACTTAGATCCGTATTATGAGATGAAACTCTTCGGCGCCGTGCTTAACTTTGGACTTCATAAGATAAATTGTTAATTTTATTGCGGCATTGTATGTGTATTTGATCTATATTTACTATCCAAAATATTCTGTCCGGAATATCAATTCTTTATACTTGACATTGGCAATATTAGTGCGTAGATATCTTAGAATACTATTAAATAAATTTGGATGAGATTGCTTCATATGTTCAAGTTAGATATTGAGTACATATCTAAACCTTTGATTTCTAAACACGAACTAAATTTATATCCTATAAACATCATATGCGCGAGTGGGAACTTAAGGGAATTTTCATTCAAAAAAATATTCTTTGTTCGACAGCGATCCTCTTACTTAAAATGGTGTGTAGGTGACCTATTCTATCTACAACTGGACACAGTATATATGTTAATATACTTATGAATTTTTTCAACAATTAATTCCAACCGAATTATATTCTTTGCTTGTAATGACATTATTTTTTGTGGGTCGAAGCTAGCAATGTGTAAGTTTTAAGTAAGTATAATGGATGAGCAGTAATTGTCGCGCGTTTAATTTTAAAATTAGCTAGTTATGCAGTGTGTTATGTTCCTAAAACCATCGATCGCTACCTTTCCTCAGTAATTTTAATTTCTTATTTTGTCTATTTAGTTGTTTGTTTAATTAAGTGTTTCTGACATTTATGCTGCAACATCAGTGCATGCGTTCATCAGTTCAGGTATCATAACTGTATATATTTAGTAATGCACGATTTTATTCATATATAAAAGTTTTAAATGTTGCATTCATTATAAAATATATAATTCAAGACATAGAATATAACCTCCTTCATAAACGAGAGCAAAACGAAGTTCAAAATATCAAAAAAATAATACAGTTAATTCTTTACACATGACTTCCTCGTCCTTAATAGGTTTTACTCTTTCATCGGACAATTAAACAATTCTTATTTAAAAACGCTACTTAAATTTAAGCCGGCCGCTCAACCATGGTTTATCAAATTTTTCATTTAAAAACACGATTTAACTTTGATCCGCGGTTAAGCCATGTCAAAATTTAAACCACGTCGGCCCCTGGTTTAAACCTTGCTCAAATATGGCGGATTTTATTTGCATCTGCTGACGTTTTGTTTGACGTTTGTTTGCGAATGGAGGTTTTATTGAAGTTACTAACCGATTTAATTTTTAAATAAATACTGAATTCCAGTTTGGAATCTTATCACAAACTTCAAAATCAACCGAAGAAAATCAATATTCCTTGAAAATGCACTGTTACGATCATAAATCTATCATTCCATGTCTACCATAGAGCAAAAATCATAAAGTTTTGATACATAATACGATTTAGTCGATTAATTTTGGTCAAGCTCTATGCCAGTCCCAGAAATGTTGACAGTGTAAAATAAAATGACGTTACTTAGCTGAGAAACCTTTAAGTAGGGTTTTTAAATAAAGAAATAGTTGAGCGGGGTTTAAGTGGTTGAGCAGGGTTTAGCTGAGACATGGTTAAGCGGCGGATCACGGAATTATTTTAAATAAGAGTGTTTGACATATGCTTATGTGACTTGTACATATGTACATACATACACAACTTGTAATATTTCATATACAGCGTACTACACTTACAACTACCGCCTTATCTAACTTACTTTTCTTTGTCCATCCATCGATTTTCTGGAACAAATCGGTACACAGCGATAATACCGCAGATTGTCCCTATATTTGCTTAGATTTCTGATTCGATATTTTAGGGAAATTCCTAGATATTTATATATAGCGCCAGTATTCAATGAAATTTGTCTGTGATCTTTTATAAGAGGCCAAGGCCAAGATATTAGGCGGTACTCATGCTTGTTCGCTCCCCATTAAGCTAATTGTAAGTAGCTAGTTTATCATTATGTAGACCTAATATATTTTACTATTTCAACAATGTAGAAAACCATTTCATTATAATAACTTGTCAAAAAAAAAACATACAACCGACTTTAAATTTCCTATATCAATCCTAAGTTTGTAATCCGACTTGAATAGTGTTTTATGTAACCATAATATTCTAATACCAAAATCGGTCCACGAAAAGAAAAATCATGTTAAATATATACAAAACTTTAAAAAATACAATGTAATTTTAAAGTCGGTTGACAAGAATTTACTGTGTGAACCTTTTCGACTCAATTAGGTAGAGTAAGCGTATGTCAATGAAAACGTATAAAAATAGTATAAGAATAATTAGAGTTCGAAAATTCCGAAATATTTTATAAGCTTGCCTACTGTTTTATATTATTAGAGCTGCTGTAATTATGAAGCTTTTCTAGATTTTTATTATAATAAAAATACATACTTTTATAACTTGTTATTAGCCAACAATTGTATGCTACTAATATTATAAATGGGAAATTTTGTGAGTATGGAGTAGATTTTGATGAAACTTTGTAATGATACCGCTTATATAATCCAAATAACACATAGGCTATAATTTATGTAGTGAAAAGCGGGTGTAAACACACAGAGCTAGTATTTTATATAAATACAATTGTTGACTAAGAAAAATTGCCATCCAAATTTCCGTATCATTGGTTTCATGAAATAAAATAAATTTACTATTATGGCGTCCCTTTATTAATATTATATGCGTCCATGTCTTTTAGTGGCTGCGATGGGTGGTAGCTGAGCCACTATGTTCTCCGGTAGCATTTCCAAAGTTACTGCTTCGTCGCTATCTATCCAGTGGAAGTCCGCCAAGTACTGGAACAAATCACAAATATTACATAGCTTAAGAGCCATTTCACGTTTTCGCGCGAATTTCTAAGATTTTGGGCTCTTATATTACCATCTTAAGTAAGTCCCAGAAATTATTGAATACATGTTAAATATGGAAAAATCGTTTTTGTTGACGTTTAATGTATCACATTTACCAAAAAAAATTTGCTTGTTCTGTAGTGATTCATCTCCCACAACCATTTTAATGAAAAATCGCCGCAGAGTCAATTTCAAAGTCCTGTATCTAGCAATAATACTTATAAACTAAGCTAAAAAAATACATTCAGCATGAGACATATATTTTATTCGTCGTTTAATGTAACAGATTCTTGAATTTTGTTACCATTAATTAGTAAAAAAATAAATCCTTACACCAATTTTAAGTTTTTTTTTTTAAATTTCATATTGATTTTTGGTTTAAATAAAGCGTAATTACTAAAATAAAATTATACCAAAATAAACTATGTTCTTTGTAGAATCGAATTCTACAGTTTTTTTTTAAATATTTGCAATTAATTTATCATAATATCGATTTGAACATCAGTTTAAACTAGAATAAATTACGATACACGAGCGAGTGGGCGCCGATTAGTACGGCGCGCGGCGCGAGCGTAATCATTTTGTGAAATGGCTCTTAAGACTGTTAAAACAGGAAACGTGGTACTGCCTTAAGAAGAAAAATAAAACCCGGAAACTCATCGCGTCGCCACTTTCCGGGTCTAATTGTAAATCTAAATCATCGAAGGACCCAATAAAATACACAAAAAAAATTCATCAAAATCAGAAAAAGAAATCGCTATAAAAATAGGGGTTGGTATAATGAGGGTAAATCTTTAGGGTTGTGTGTATCTTTCAATGCCAATTAAATAAAAACAAATTGCTACAGAAAATAAAAGAAAATTGTGGTAGGGCTTAGAACTTAGAACGGTTTCAAAAATAGTTTAAAACCGATTCTCATACCTACTAATTATGCAAAAAAATTACATTAGAATCGGTCAAGCAGTTTTGTAGGAGTTTGCAGACGTTTGTCACTAGAATGTTATATATTAGATATAACCTTTCCTCTATCATGGAACACGGCTTACGTTTCGTTCTGAAAATGTAGTTTCGCCATTACTGTATAATACATTTAAGACATGAGATCTTGTAGAAACTAAAATCTGTCTTAGGTTTTTCAAAATACATCATCAAGTCATAAGCTACTAGTTTAAGTAATGGAAACTAGACTTTATTACGCAAATAGTAAAGGTTAGTCTGAAACATTTTGCATTGATGCAATAAAGAGTAAATGACATTATGCATCCCTCACAACGCTAATTTAATCTTGATATTTTTTTATATTCTTCTCTATTTTGCACTTGATACATTATCATATTATAATTGACATTGTCGTTTTTGTATAGTTTAGGGTAGTAATAAAAAAAAAATATGTCCAATATTGTGCGACAAATATCTTGCAATGGGGATTCTCATAGTAATATTTTCATTTAAAGGTAAGTACCAATTTAGTCAACAAAAACAATCATCATCATAAACACATACTACATTTCAACGAAAAAAATTGAAATGTCAATAAACTTGAAAGGTTAACAAGGGATTTATTATAATTACAGATAATTTGCCTGAAAGACGCGACGAGGATCTACCAGCCCTCATTGAAGCTATTGGCCTTGCATTAAAATGCCCCATTTTAAAACAAAGTATTGTAGCAATCACAGAGTCCCACATGCTCAGCAACTAAAATCAAGACCTAAAAATATCATAGTAAGTTCACAACCAGCTTACACAGTGGTAATCTGCTCAGTGCCTTCCGTAAGGTAGCTTCATTAAAACAGATGATATTGGCCTGACCACTGTGTCAGCGCCGCGCCGATATATATTAATGAACACTTAACTCTAAAGAAAAAGCATTTATTTCGAAAGGCGCAGGAAGCCGCCATGCAACATGACTACAAGTACTTATGGGTCCGAAATGCTACGATACTTGTTCTTGAATATGCCGGTAACGTGGCAGTCGCAATACGCGGAGAAAAAGACCAGGATAAGATTAAAGCAACGCAGCAACATACCTACTATTTATGATCTTATTAAATTAATGCATGCCAAAAATATGTTATTTAAGCAATGGTTACATGTTATAAATAACACCCTTACTAAATATAATTATGTTACTATTGTCAGATAAAAATATAAAATCCACATTAAATTTTTCAAATATTAGGTACCCAGATTGTAGACACTATGACATGTTTGTATACAGTTACTTTGATCAATTCTCTAACTTTCTATTTACTTTTACGATACACAGCGACTAACTGCTGATGAGTCATCCTCGAGTTCCCACACTATACACACGGGGTTACTACAACTCATGGCGTCATTAGACGCTCGGCAATATAATGCTATGCCAAATTGTAATAATAAACTCCTTGACTTATTTATAGCTAATGTTTTGTGTTCAGTTGATAATCTCAATGATCCTTTATTACCAATTGACCCTCACCACCCACCATATGATATGATCGTACCCGTTAACATAGCAGTGCGGATATTAACAAGAAAATCTACCGCTATATTCAATTTTCGTAAAGCAAATTATGACCTCATAAATAAAAGTATTGATGAAATTAGCTGGTCTACACTATTTGATAATATATCGGCTGAAAAGACCGTTGAAATCTTTTATAACAAGTTAAACGAAATAATTAGAACACACATTCCTTTTGCAAAATCTCGTTCGCTCGATTTCCCTGTCTGGTTTTCACCACAATTGATTAAAATATGTAAACAGAAGCAACGTCACTGGATAAAATGGAAAAAATACAAAAATCACAAGGATTATAATAACTTTTCTGAGTGTAGTGTACCTTTAAAAGCATGTGCTTTTCAGCTTACATAAATTCGGTTGAAGATAATATCACAACTAATATTAAATGTTTTTGGTCTTATATTTCTAATCGCAAAAGTAAGTGTGGCTATCTATCTTTGATGCAATATCAGAATGTCAAGTCTGGTGACCCAGGTGTTATCTGTAATATGTTTTCCGAATTCTTTTTATCCGCATTTGAACCTTTATCGTCAACTATATCCAATTGGAGCCCTCCACAACATTGTGTTGAGAATAGCGATATATTGTGTGACATACATATTAATGAAGACCAGATACTCAAAGAGCTTAAACAACTGGACCCTGCAAAGGGGGCTGGCCCTGATGGTTATGCAGCATACAGGAATACTGCAAGCAGTATTTACAAGCCACTGCATATTATTTTTAATCAATGCTTAAGAGAAGGGATTGTATGGAAGCAAGCAAACATTACACCAGCGCACAAGGGAGGATCCAAACATGATATAGAGCAATATCGACCTATCTCAATATTGCCGACCTTGTCGAAAGTTTTTGAGAAGCTTGTACATAATGAAATTTACCCAAAATTACATAACATTATAATTCCAGAACAACACGGCTTCGTTAAACGTAGATCAACCACATCAAATTTGTTTATATTTGCTAATTATTTATTTGAAAATATTGACACACGCATGCAAGTAGATGCAGTTTATACGGACTTTAAAAAAGCTTTCGACAAGGTTGACCACGAAATTCTTCTAAATAAGATCGCTTTCAATGGCATTCGAGGTAATTTGCTTCGCTGGTTTGCTTCCTATATTGAAAATCGAACGGAATAAGTAGTTGTAAATGGTTATGAGTCTGACACTATACAAATAATCAGGGGTTCCACAGGGTTCAATCCTGTTGGGCCTCTTTTATTCGTCATCTATATCAATGACATAAAAGAATGCTTCAAGAACTCAAAATTCGTAATGTATGCTGATGATTTAAAAGCTTTCAAAACAATAAAAACCATAAACGACTGTTATTCGTTCCAAGAAGACTTGCATAGGCTGAATAATTACTGTAACATCAACAAACTACAGCTCAGTATTGCGAAATATAATTATATATGTTTTATAAAGAATAAACTGATAGTACATTAGTATTTCCTTAAATAACTTCCATATAGTAAGAGATCTGGGAGTACGCTTTGATGAACAGCTATCTCTAAATCAGCATGTTGATAGCATTGTAAACAACGCATTCAAAATGTATGGATTTGTGATGAGATCGACTACTGAATTTAAACGTCCCCAAACTTACCTCTACAAAACGCTTGTACGTTCCCAGTTAGAATATGCAGTTCCAATATCGAATCCCTTCTACCAGAAATATATTGCAGAGATCGAGAAAGTTCAGTGCAAGTTTCTTCGTACAATGTATAGCAGGTGTCTCATATTTGCAACTACTCAATAAGTATTAACTCATTAGTTCGGAAGACCGACGAAAATATTTGGAGGCAAATTTACTCTATGACATGGTCCACAATAACCTTGATGCCATGGAACTCACAAGAAAGTTATGTTTCGTGGTTCCTCGAACTGTTAATGTGCGCAGTGCTCGTGCAGGTACTCTTTTCGCGGTAAATCTGTGTCGAACGAATTCTGGGCTACATATATGGCAATCGGTAATATATAGCATCCATGGCATATAATACTAATTTTATTGACATTTATATAATAAAATTCAAATTTAAATCCGATGTAGTAAAATGTTTAAACAAGTGTAATATTTGAAATTTTAGTGGATATTTCCGGTTTAATTTATTTTTTGTTTCTATATTCAATTTGTTGTTATGTCTTACTTACATACTTGTATCTAATATTAACATCACTTCTATAGCATTCTGTAGAATGTAATGTAAAATGGAATTTTAGTTTAATTTTGTTATGTTTCTGTATATCTTAAGTCTTAACTAGTTAAATCTACTTTGCTACTGCACTCACCGACTAATTGTTTGTGTTTTTCTGTGGATATCTGTGGGCTGCAACATTACTTAATAATTTTGTAACTTCTATGTGTATGTATTATGTTGTAGTTGTTAATTATCTCTAAATAAATAAAATAAAATAAAGAGAACTAAGTCAGTTCATTGCTAAGTAGGGTTGGAAACGCATTGTACCCAAGATCAGCTAACCGAACGATCGCATGTTAGTCAGATGATCTATCTACCATAAATGTAGATAAGATTAGTTACATACATAATATTACTTTTAATGTAATTGTATTCAGAAAGGTATATCCATATTATTTTATCCCAGAAAAATTGGGAAGTTGAGATATTTATCTAAAGTTCACTATTTTACAGGATAATTAACTTCAAACCACTTATTTGAAAAAAATAATAATATTCGAAGTTAAAACTTCGTTTAACTAATCAGAAAGCACTACGTAATACATATACTTACTCAAAACATTATGAGTGGATTAGCGCGATTTGTACAATGCTGTCCAATTTTGTACTCTAAACGTTTGTTACGATGAAACAAAATCGAACAGCAAAGAAGTTATATATCGCTGTTAGTATGTCGTCTATATAAATCTACTTACTTTGATAGGTACGATCCTTAGTCCGACGTTATTTCCATTTTGTTTTATCTTTCTTTTTGCTACAGGTTCCACCACATCCTGAAATGAAATTAAATAAGATTTATTAATACAATACATACGTTTTTAAAAATAAATAGTTTTCTTATATTCTGGAGTATAGTCTGATAAATGGGTTTTATAAAAATATACACATGTTGTATGTTATTTTAATAACTTTTGAGTAAATGTATTTTGTGTAAATGAGTCAATCCAAGATATCCCTAGACAGTGTTGGTGTGTGTACTTTAAACAGTATGGACGGAAAAAAGTTGGCGGTAAAGTTCGCCAGGACAGGTAGTAGGACAGTGAACAAAAGTAATGCATATTAAAATATATTATTGTATTTAATTACTAGCCCCGCCAGCGTCTTCGCTCGCGTTATACCCCAGTAACATCATGGAATAACAGTGTAGTTCTCAATTAAAGGTGACACTTCAGTACCTCTGACAAAGCGTGTACAAAATGTTTGTTCACTTAATAACAACAGCTTACTAATTATCATCACCAATTCATAGAGACAATAAGTCTAACTTTCATAATTAGCTGTATTCTCCAGTAACTAAACTCTTCTGACTCTTCCAAATACAGGCGCAATGCCTAGTTTGCAACCAAAGCTTTACTGAACTAAAGATACTCTTAAATAAAATTAGTAAAATTATACTATTTTTGCCCCATGTCCTGTGCTTTTTATCATTCATTGAAATCGTTTGAGCCATTTTTTAAAACCAGTTTACAATCCCTCGTTTGATACTATAATGGACCTACCTACTATTCTTTTTTTATAATGGGCAAAATCTTAGGATGAAAAAATAAATATGGGGTTGAAATTAACAAATTACCTGTGACGTCTTTTCCATGACCCATAGTGAGGTTTCATCTTGAAACAGAACACCGTCGCGCGTCGTGTGCGCAGTGACTGACAAAACTGCTGACTTCCGTGACAGCCATTCCGGCGGCAACGCTGCGCCCGGCCATTTTGTAAACCGCTTCTCATTTAACTCGTATTCCACTATCTAAAAGTTTAAATTAAATATTCAACAACTGTAATTATAATCTTCTTAGTATCTGTAAATAAAGGCTATTTTATTTTATTTATAGCAATAAACTGGTAACTTATGGGTTTCGAGGATAGTTGGTTGATTTATTCTGGTAACTAGCCGCATGTAATTTGTGGCCGTCAATTACCTATATGTTTGTAATCCCGCGACACAGGGATTAGATTCCCTAGTGCGGAAGTTGTCTTTTAAGTACGAAGTTGTCTTTTTAAATACTAACTATTATTGTTTAAGACCTTTTTAATCACATAAGAACAGCTACCGCCTAATACGCCGGTTATTGTGATGGTGATCGGCGTTCAAATAGATGAAGGTTATAAATTAGTAAATCATTCGTTCAATCTTGCTTCAACGTCGAAACCCGATTCCGGAATTTCCGGACCATTTATAACGTCACATGTATATAATTATAATAATAATAATATCTAGGGACAATGTCACACAGATCATCCTAGCCCCAAACTAAGCAAAGCTTGTACTATGGGTACTAGGCGACGATATACATACTTATATATATAGATAAATGCTTATATACATAGAAAACATCCATGACTCAGAAACAAATATTCATGCTCATCACACAAATATTTGCACTTACCGGGATTCGAACCCAGGACCACCAGCTTCGTAGGCAGGAGCACTACCAACTAGGCTACAGTGACCGTCAAATGTGCTCATGGAAGACGATTGAATGAATGATTTAGTCATTTTTAACCTTCATCTATTTGAACGTCGACCACGATAACGATAACCCCTGAACATAAAAAAATATCTAGTAGATATAGTGCACAGACGCCAGCACATCAAGCTACCCCAATCTGTAAAATTTCCCCAATTGAAAGTTAACCTTATGCTATTGTGGTAAAGTTGAAAACCTATGAAAGAAATTTGACAGATTGGGGCAGCTGGATGTGCTGGCGTATGTAATTAAGTAACCTTTACCTTTTGATCGACATACGCTACGATAAGATTTTCTCGTTGACTGTCGACAGTGAGCGCCGACGGCACGCACTGGTATTTGGGCAACGTGACGTGGTACTCGAACTTCTTAGCACTTCGGGCCCACACCGCGATGGCACCTTGCGTGTCGGCTACTATTAGATATGTGGCTCCTGACGGCGTTTTCTTCGAGATGTGCAAGTGTAGCAACGATTTGGCTTTTAAATCTGTAATTAACAATATTTTTCATATAACTTTTTCAATTGATCTAATTGAACCAAGCATGGGGAGAGTTTATTATTTATTTATCGTATGGGCAGTGGTCACCCTGGTGTCAGAGTTGTTTAAGCTGCGCAGTAGGCCTCTGACATGGCTTAACTATTGTTGCCTAATGGCTACAACCGGGACCGTTAATGTGCCCTCCGAAGCACGGAGACGCTCAGAAATTAAACCACTTAGACGGTCACCCATCTTGATCGTGGGGAGGGTGAACACGGGCAGTTCCCGTTCCCATGGTCCCAACTAGGACTTAGTTATAAATGTGTCTTTAAATTACAATTTAAAGCCAGAGATATGCGCATCGCAATGCGCACGTTTGGCTTTCCTCACACATTTGAACTGGTTTGATTGATGGAGGGAGGTTAACCCGCGGAAAAAGCACGGCGGCACTTTTTGTGGGGTTCACTTAAATTCTCCACTTCACCATTGAAACATAAACCACTTGCCTAAGGCGCTGAGCGAAACCTGAAGAAATATCGTCTAGTCTATGCTATGCCAGAGTCTGCTGTGGACGCTACTGAAATAAATCAAAAACTTACATTTGTCTAACACAATAGTCTGCATAGGTGTGACTCCTGCCTCAGGGTCCACTTGCAGTACATGCAGTACTCCCGCGCAGTGTGCGATCATGGCGCAAGAGTCTTCTGTGAACGCCACTCGATCGCAGCCACCTTCTGGTATGCCGTTGATTAACAGTTTTGATACGGAAATATTTGATTCGTCATCCTGCAATTACAAAATATTTTATTTACACATTAAGAAGATTGATAAGCGTTTCAAACGTATGTTACATCAGAGTGCTAACGCTCTGATAAAATATCTTTCGCGATCTGGAAGATGTATGTACATCTATTAGTTTTTGTTCCGGCTCGAAGGACCAATATGTGGGGGGCGCGACCTACGGGTACGGCTGATGAAGATGATTGAAACAACTGGAATTTGGAGAAGTGTTGTTTTATTGCTATAATAAATTTATAGCAATAAAACAACAGTTAGAGTTAGAGTCTAGAGTTTAGTCTAAATAATGGAATGATTATGAATGAATGCTCGCGGTTTGCTGTCCTACAATGATCTGAGGTCGCGGTACGACGCGCGACCTAAGTTATTGCTTAATTTGTTGGATTAGCACTTCGGTGTTCAGTCGTATTAACTCGAACAGTTTGTTTTAGTCAATTCCAAAATGAGGTTTAGTTTTTTTTCTCAGTTACACAGGTTACGCAGTATTTTTCCGTGGGCGAAACTCCCTCCATCAATCAAACCAATTCAAATGTTCTGCGAGGCTATCCCTTGGGAGACGAAAGCCATTATTTGTGTGCATGAACATGTCCTTTTGCACTAAGTCTGGGTGTAATTATCTATAATAATAATAATATCCTGGGACATTATTAACACACGGCCGTCTAATCCCAAACTAAAAAGAGCTTGTACGATGGAAACCAGATAACTGATATACTACATATAATACTTTTATAATGTTCATGCACACAAATATCTCTAATTTTATTTTCGACACAACATCAATAATAAAATTAGAGATCCAAAACTGCTGTGGAAAAACATTAAAACCACAATATTGCCCCCTAAAAATAATACTGACGTGCCGTCCCATTTTAATAATCCAGACAAACTAAATTCACATTTTCTTAATGTACCGGGTAAAGAAAAGACTACCATTTCTCATCTAACGTACTACGAATTTTATCGGTATAGCTCTGCTATGTTCTCATTATCGCCAGTTACACAAAATACAATATCTCGTCTATTATTCGGACTAAAGTCGAATGCTGAAGGCTGTGATAATATTAATTTAAACATGATTATTATGACTTTACCACATACTCTCAAAACAATTACGGATATTGTAAATTCTTCAATTACATCTGCTACATTTCCAGACATCTGGAAAGTAGCTACTGTTAGGCCGTTACCGAAAAAGCCTAATCCTCGTGACTCGAAGGTTATAGAAAAGTTAGTGTGCCAGCAGCTCACATCGTTTCTGGAAAAGAGCAACATTTTACCGCCACTTCAGTCAGGATTCCGAAAGAAGCGAGGTACTGCCACAGCGCTTATCGATGTTATTGATAATATATTGACAGCTCAGGATGAAGGCCTATGTACAGTACTGGTTCTATTAGATTTTTCACGGGCATTTGATTGTATTAATATACCACTACTTCTATCTAAGCTAGCTTACTATGGATTTGACCATGGAGCACTGCAGTGGTTCCACAGTTATCTTCACAATCGGCAACAGTTTGTAGAATTACGTACAAGGGATGGACAGAAACAAATTTCATCCATGGCAACCCTAAATAGAGGCGTGCCCCAAGGTTCTATCTTGGGCCCAATTCTTTTTATCCTATATTGTGCTGACATAACTAACTGCATAAGGAATAGCAAGTATCATCTATACGCTGACGATGTACAAGTATACATCTCTTTTAAACCACATGAAGCTCAAAAAGCAATGGCTGAACTCAATTCTGATCTAGACCGGATAGCCAAGTGGTCTGATAGAAACTGTTTAGCATTAAATCCCACCAAAACAAAATATATCCTTTTTGGCACAAAAAATCAGCTCACTACACTTCAAAATTTAAATATAACTCTTCTTGGAGAGCCTGTAGAACGGGTTTACGAAGCTAAAAATTTGGGTTTAAATATAGATGCAAATCTTCGTTTTGAGAAACACGTGGCTACCTGTGTACAAAACTGCTTTTATCGCCTTAAGGTCTTGTATAAAATAAGACCATTTTTGTCACAAGATATACGTGTTCGTCTGGTAGAATCGCTTGTGTTATCCAAGCTTAATTATGCTGATACTATCTATGGCCCTAGGCTGCTGTCAAGAACGCAGCGATTGGTTCAAAGGGTTCAAAATGCATGCGCTAGGTTCTGTTTTACCATACCGCCAAGAACACACGTGACACCTTTTCTAAACCAAAATGGTATTTTAAAAATGAAATCGCGTCGTAAGCTACATCTAGCGTGTCTTTTATTCGGTGTGATAAAATATAAAGAACCATCGTACCTATACGATAGGCTTGATTGGATAGCCAGTCGAAGAGATTGCACTAGGAGGGAATGCTCGCAGCAGCTGTCTACTCATTCTCACAGGTCTGCAGCGTTTAGGGGTTGCTTTCGCTACGCGGCTTCGAAGGTGTGGAACAACATCCCGCCACCCATCAGACTAATCGAGACGTTATCCACATTCAGACGACGATTAAGGCAACACCTTCTCAACTCGCAGCAAGAACTGAACAACGTGAACGTGGATATGTCATTTATATGAGTGCAAGCTCACCACGCCATACCTCAATGCTGCCAATGCAACCTATTGTTTCATCAAAAATCATATATGTATGTGATCAAAATATATATATGTATGTGATTTATAGCTTCAGATATTATCATTTTATTTTACAAACAAAGTACACACAATACAGTCGTAGATATTTCAATATTATTAGTTTTCGTATTATTCCCTTTATTATTCATATCCTTTATAAGTATATTGAATAGAATAGAACATTTTTATTTCTCTCATTTTAGGTACATAGCATCTTATTTGTGTATGTATCATATTTATCAATATATAACGATATAATACAATTATTCTATTTTATTTTTTAGACATAAGAGGGTCCAGTTGAAAATCAGTGCCACGCCCCTGGGTTGGCTAATGCTGAACTGGATACCTACTTGCTGCAATTGACAGACACATGCACCCACTTGAATATTAACTATTTTTTTTTTATATTGGCAGACGTATATGTATTTGTGTGTAAAGTGTGTCTTTCAATGTTAGCAATAAATTTTCTTTTCTTTTTCTTTCTTTTCTTAAATATCTGTCCTGGGTGGGAATCGACCCCACGACCTCCGGCGTGAAAAGCAAGCATTTGCGAACCACGCCAACAGGTCCGTCGAACAAAAATGAACGAGGCCAATCTATATATGTATTTAGAACACAAAAGTGGTATAAGTAATAGCTCTGCTAAATTTGAGATCAGATGGCCGTCTGTGAATAATGTCGCAGGATATTATTATTATTACGCTGCTGCTTATTCTCTGGTGTTATTATAATTAAAAAAATACTTACGGTTTCCAACTTCAGTACTCTAATATGACTAGCCGTAGAATAAACCACAAGTTCCCCACTCGGTGACAAGGCACAGCATTGCAACTGCTTTTTACCTTTACTTTGTATGGCCACCAACTTAACAGGTTTATCGGTGAGCCTCAAACTCTGATTCTGTGCGTTTTCTGCTTTAGCTTTGTTTATAATTTCAATAGTGGAGTCTTGTTCTATGTCATTAGTGTCTGTTGACGTTGGATCTTGTAGAGGAGTGACATTTGTTATGTTTGTGAGCACATTTCCATTGTTATTAGTGGCATATGAACCTAATTTCCATACTTCTAGATGATTGCTATACCTAAGGGCAAAGAAATATCAAATTTATTGTAAATGAACAATAATACAGACACGACAGACAACTCTAATTTTATTAATATAAGGTTGATTTTTGAAAGGGCGAAACTTACTAGTAGTATTAAAATGATAGGTACTTTTAAAAGTGGGGTGGTTTAAGAGTCGGCATCTTATACTCCATTAGAGACCAACAAAAACAAAAAATACACCTAATAAATAACTCCAAGAATTTCACATATAGATATTCTTCAATGCTGTCCAATATTTAAAGAACGTTTCACGGTGTTTATACGAAATGTAGCCTTAGAATAGAATAGAACTTCCTTTATTCGAGTAACTAAGACTCAAAAAGATTGTTATGATCTTAAATATATTAGGTCTTTACCTATGAAATTGCCGTTCTGCAGTACTGGCTATTTCAAATCAAAATAATTTTTGTTTGGCTAAGAATTCTAATTTCAAATTAATTTTATTTTAAAAACATGGATTCTTTTTTCCAAAAGTAGTCATTTCTTTATTGATTAGTGTTACATTTTCATCGCATTTCAATCTTTTTCGTCATCATGGATACGTTAAAAATTCGAGTAATTATGGAATATGAGTACCGTCGTGGCAGCAACGCGGCACAAGCGGCACGCAACATCAACGACGTTTACGGAGCTAACACTACAAACCAACGCACCACCTGTTATTGGTTTGCTCGCTTCCGTTCTGGAAATTTCGACCTGAAAAATGAACCTCGCGGTCGTCCGAAGACTTTGGTCGACAATGACGAATTAAAGGCGGTTGTGGAAGCTGATGATACACAATCTACGGCTGAATTAGCAGCAGCTTTCGACGTTAGCGTCAAAACAATATTGGTCCATTTGCGTCAAATTGGCAAGGTAAAAAAGCTTGACAAATGGGTGCCCCACGAACTCAATGATCGCCAGCGCGAAGTACGCGTCGAGACGTGCCTTGCACTGCTCAACAGACACACAAATGAAGGAATTTTGAACCGCATTGTTACCTGCGATGAAAAATGGATTCTGTTTGATAACCGCAAGCGCTCAGCAAGTTGGTTGGATCCTGGTTCAGCACCTAAACAATGCCCTAAACGAAAACTTACCCCTAGAAAAGTGATGGTCACTGTTTGGTGGTCTAGCGCCGGTGTGATTCATCACAGCTTCTTACCAAACGGGGTGAGCATTACTGCAGATGTGTACTGTGAAGAACTGAGCACAATGATGGAGAAGCTGGCGCATCTCCAACCAGCATTGGTCAATCGCTCGTCTCCGCTGCTCCTGCACGACAACGCGCGACCTCATTCTGCACAGCAGACGGTCTCCAAGTTGCAAGAACTGGGGTTGGAAGCTCTCCGTCATCCGCCCTACTCACCAGACCTTGCGCCTACAGACTACTACTTTTTCCAGAATTTGGATAACTTCTTGGCGGGAAAAAAATTCAATACCTGAGAGGCAGTACAAAAAGCCTTTGAAGAATTTGTTGCCTCCCGTCCAGCTGATTTCTTTAAGAAGGGCATCAATAAACTGCCACTGCGATGGCAAAGATGCATTGATTGCATGGGTGATTACTTCGATTAATACAAATAAAAAAATTCATGAAAAAAAATCGTTTAAATTTTTTCATACAAAACGGCAATTTCATAGGTAAAGACCTATTATATACACGGTTAAATTTTTAAAGGTTTTAATCCGGTGGACAGGAGGATTATCTTACCAAGTACTATTCATTAGTGATTGATTTTACATGATATCTCTAAAATTAAAAAAAATAGAAAGTGATAATGTAATACTCGCATAGTGCGTGAAACCAATAGTAACGTTTTAGTTAACTACTCGTGTATACGCTAACGTAGGTACCTACCTACGCGGCCCGCTCGAACTACCGAGGTCATTGACTCGCTCAGCTGACTGACTCGCAAATGTTCATAACATTTCTTCATACTTTTACAGGCTTAGGACTGTCTTAAATGCTTTGTGCCTAAGTTCTGGGACCTAATTAGATTAAATGACGTAATCTAGCATTTATGACGTATTTAAAAATGTGGAATCATAGTTATTTACAACGATTTAAAAATAAGAAACTGTAATAGTGAATAATTAAACGATTCAAAGATTCTGTTACGTACCTAATAATTAATCACCTCTGTCTTACACTGATTTAACACTAACACTTTACGCCAACACCACATCTAAACTTCGCGATAGCGTAGCAATTGTTCCAAATGTAATCCATTTCGTTCAATAGTCCTTCTTTCTTTGCATGAGCACTCACGTTAAACCTCATTGCGGCCATATTCGTACTTCGTCTGGGATCCCGTTCGAAGTACTCTACGATATCTTCATCCAGTTGGGGTGTGTAGACTGGCTGGCACCGCGACCCTGGGCGTGCGAAGGTGTGCGGAATTGTCCGTGATCTAAAAAGCGCTGCGTAGCCGCCACAATTGTATGACCAGATGGAATTTGAGGGTCGCGTATACCACGCAGCCGTAATGATTCCAAATGGTGTGGTTCACTAACGAGCTGCTTGCACATCGTAACCCGAAATCGCGTAAAATTGCACCATGGCAACAAGCTCCAGGTTGGAGTACTGATAATTACGGGACGTCATTAGAATCGCGCAACAAAGATCGGAAACAATGATTTACGTATGACCGGTATGACGTCTTAAAAAACTGATTTATTTACAAGACAGTGATGAGCTCGATGCGCGGGGCGAGGAGCACGGGGCGTGGAGATCGGGATGCGCGGGGCTTTTTTAAAATTTCCAATCAAATAGGGCTTGAGGGCGGTGTTTGGCCTAGCATTGGCTTATTAGTATGAGTCCGCGTGGACTGCGATAACGCAATTTGTTGAAATGATACAAAATTAATAAATGTGTCGCGGTCGATTGGCTTATTAGTATCAGTCCACGTGGACTGCGATTACGCAATTTCTTGAAAGCGGGGTCGGCGGTCTCTTTGAATGAAATTAATGTTTTCTCTGAAGCACTCTGAAGTAATTTTATATGTTAATTTTATCTACACAAATCGATAGTGTTTCATGCACCTTATCACCCCTCCAAGGCATGTAAACGATCATAATGTAACCGTGTATATATATATATTTTTTTTTATTGGTAATTTAGGTAAATAAGTATAGATATTGAAACTTTATTGTCAATAGCCATTACAGTTATTCAAGGTATGCAATAAATAGTGGACGTAACTTCAGAAGCTTAGTAATTAGCTTATGAAACTGAGCAATGAGTAAAACATCAACCTGTAAAATCCAAGTTGTAGTAATAATAAACAATAACACTAATATTATAAAGGCGAAAGTTTGTAAGTATAATTGTATGGATGTCTGTTACTCTTTCACGCAAAAACTACGAAAAGGATTTTGATGAACCTTTGTAGTAATATAGCTTATATATTCTAATAACACATTGGCTATAATTTATAAAGTTTGATGGATGAAACCAGGAGGCTTTTTTTCGTTTTGTTTGATTTGTTCAGTTTGAGTACCCACCCCCAGAAGTAACAAGTAGTTCCCTAGAAATTCCGCTGCTATTTATGTTACGTAAAGTATTAGAATCCGTGGATGAAGAAGTCTAGCATTTTTATTATTATTTGATATTTTCACAAAGAAGTGACATAATTATGTCGACTGCGGACGCACATTGCATCAAACATATAAAATGGCTAGTTGTGTCCCGCGGTTTCACCCGCGTTACACATAAGAAATTATAGCCTGTATGTTAATCCAGGGTGTCACCTAACTCCATACTAAATTTTATACAAATCGTTCCAGCCATTTAGACGTGAAGAAGTAACAAACATACATACACACACACATACTTTCACCCTTATAATATTAATACAATTTAATGAACCAATATACATATCTGTGTATCTTACCTAAGAAGTAACAATTTTTTTCGACTGCACAGTGATGACCTTGGGGCTGGTATCATTGGAGGTAGTCTCATCACCCACTTGGGTGGGTAGCTCGAGAACGTCAGATACCCATCCACACCAACGGATATCAGCTTCTCATCATGTAGAATCAAGCCTCTGGAAAAAATAAAATATATAATAATATTTATATAATATATATAGTATACTAGCTGACCCGGCGAACTTCGTTCCGCCTAACGCAACATTACTTTATTTTTCTAAAATAAACGTAGCCTAAGTTTCTCGTTACTACAACAGCTACCTGCAAATAAAAGTCCCGTCATAATCGGTCCAGCCATTTTAGAGATTAGCCGGAACGACAGACATACAGAGAAAAATTGTAAAAAAATTATTTTGGTGTATGTACAGTGCATATATTCATATACATGTAGTAAAAAACGGTTATTTCAATATTACAAACAGACACTCCAATTCTATTTATATGTATAGATGTAGAGATATCCTGGGACATTATTCACACACGGCCATCTGATCCCACACTAACCAGAGCTTGTACTATGGAAGAAAACCAGATAACTGATATATTTTATTTTTATTTTATTTTACATTTTATTATAATAATATGAATTCTGTTCTCATATTTGGGTTGCTCTCGACCGCAATGTCATCCGATTGTAACAGAAAATTTAGAATGTAGAACATGCCAGTCCATAATATGCATGGTAACACAGGCCTTGAATATTCAACCCCCCGTTGACTATAAAAATATATCCAGCCCTATATTATCTACGTAAAGGCGTTGTTACTACGAATTATATCTAATGTTGTCCAAAACTGAACTAGAAAATCCATATTGTATGATGTGTCTGGAACGGGTTAGTTGGTAAACAATAAAAAAAAAGACTGGACCGCAGTAGGGCATCTAATCCCTGTGTCGCGGGGTACCTTACAAACATATAATAGATGGACACAAATTATATTACCACATTCGATGCTTGGTCATGCATGCGTACCTATATCAAGTCTACAAATCTTTCTTCTTTATCTATTTTAGTAATCTTCAACCCGTCTGTCGTACGATCATGGCATTTCCCTCCAAGATGATTCTTGAGAGAGGCTTATCAAGCAGTGGACATTTTTCAGCTGTAATGATTACATGAAATAACTTTTATACTCACCTAACATCATGTTCATGAATGTTTCTCTGGACATTCTTAACCCAATGTGCTTCAGTCAACTTCCCTACATTTTTGTTGACTTTGATAAAGTGCATAATAATCGGGTCGACACCACTGCAAAATAGTGACTTTTCATCGTCCGAAACTGCGATCGATAATATGTCAGCTTTGTGTGTTGAGTATGACTCAAGCTGGAAAAGAAGCATAAAAACCATAACATAAAGGTATCTTGGTTTACGTTATGTTTAATGTCCTGCTCGCCGAATTTCGACCATAGCCAGTCCCAATGGAAACTATCTGAGAGGCACATGACTGTACGCAAACACAGGACCAATTTCTTTCAGACGACAGACGGCTTTGCGTGCTCCGAGGCACGGGGGGTGTGATACTGCTAACTCTCAGACTTCAGGCAGTTACTGAGAAATTGACTTAATAGAAAAATCCCAAGGTCACTTTTTGGTGTGACCCGGGGCTTGAACACAAGACCTCATTATTTGCAGTTGTACAAGAAAACGCTGGACCAACAAGGCAGGTCTTAGTATGACTCTAAGGAAAACAAAATGTTTGAACAAATCGGAGCTGTCAATGCTAAGGAAGCTTTCTGTTTGAAAAATTATAACACCATCACATCAGTAGGTAGGTACTAATCGTAACAGGAACTTGTTTGTTTGTTACGTTTTTGAAAACTCACACTAAAGCGATCTACCATCATTGAAACTCCTTTTTTCGTAGTCCCTTTTTTTACCCCTGACACAAGAGAAGCGATCTTAAATATTTGAAACATGTGACTGTCTAAATAAAGTTGTCAGGAGCAGGGTTTGAACCCATAAATACCTAAGTGCAGGAGAGACTAGCATGAACTCTACCCCACCTTGCAGTCAATTACATGTCATGCAAATTTTATAAATCGATCATTATTACTTATGGTATAATTAGCAACATTAATTTTACTGTGAAACTTGGACAAACATTACCTGGTCACCAATATTGCTATCCCAAAATATAAGCCTGCCCAGACTGTCGCCAGAGACTACAGTATTATCAGCGAGTACTCCAAGGCACCAAACAATCACCTCCTTCCCCCGGCGACTAACTGACATTCGTGTGATTGCATGTCCTGTCTCTACATTCCACACTCTTATTGTATTTACAGAACCTAAAACAAATAATTCTTTTAGAGTTCATAAATAAAAATTCAAGGGTTTATATTCACACAGACTTTCAAAGACACTTGTAAATAGTGAGGGCATGTACCTATGTACAGTATGCGACAGGTTGACATAGCAATTAGGGTGTGAGGTTAGGCACGGGGAAGGGACACCCCGCATACCGCATGTCACCCGTGCACTCCTTAGTATTAGTACAGCACAAGCCCACAACGCCCATGTTTATCAAGTTGATAGCAAGTTGTTATTTGGAAAACATACATACTTTTTAACTTATGCCATTAGTTATTTGAAGTATCGCAAACAGATAATCTTATGTGGTCATGTTCAACATAAAATGAATAGTTCAATAAATATATTTATTGCACATACCTGTGATTAGTATATTTCCTGTATTATTAAATTTACAGCATAAGATCCTGCCCTCTTGCTTATCAAATAGCTTTTTATAAACAATTTCATCATGCTCTACACTATATAAATTGACATAGCCTTGTTCAGTGCCTACTGCTACCAGAGTATTTTCAGCATTGACATCAAGGCACCAGGCTGCATATCCTGTGAGCAACACTGTGGTCTTTAAACACAGTTTGTCAAGGTCCCACTCAATCAATGCACCTCCAAGACCCGTTGAAAGCAGTCTTTCTTTCACCCAACCGAGTGCTTCCACAGAACCATTAACCACACCAGGTATAAACTTCAGGAGGTATGGAGCATAGTTTAGGTCCCATACTTCAATAGACGCATCACCCCTAAAAGATTTAAACAATATAAATACAAATAATTGACTGACTTATACCTTACACTGGTGCAGTGCCAGTGTACATGGAACAGCACCATTGTTTAACTAGTGTCTGAACTGTAAATATACAAGGAGTAATAAATAGTGAAGTAAATTTAAACCAATTATAGGATGAACCATTTGTGTAATATAAATATTAAGTTTTAAATTCTGTCCATTGGTTGCATAGACGATTTAAGCTCAAGCTTAATCCACTATATCTTACACTTTGTATATGAAATTAAATATGTAGATAATGATAAATACATACAAAGCATAATTGTTGTACAATACACAAAATTATTTATACTATATTATTCATAAAATTATATTGTGTGGAAAATTAAATTACATGTCATATTCATGGACATGTAATTGATTTTGCAGATTAGATTCACTAGTAGAAGACTAATATGATTATGGTGCAAAATTATGTAAATACCTTAATCTGACCAATATATAATGTTTCCTTTATTTTTTTACTATATTCACATACAAATTATAAATGTATGCTGTTAATAGAAATTTTAATGTTGGGTTAGTTCGGGATGGAATGTTTGTGTGAATGAAATATTGGAGAGATAATTGAGAATATTGGAGTGCCTTGCTGATATAACTGTAACAAGTTTAACCACAGATCCTCTTGGGTTGAAAACAAAGTGTTATTGAGGTTTTCCATGATATATTCAATAATAGGCCATACGTAGTTAGCTAGTTCCCAGTGAAATTTTGATGTCCATGCCGAAATTCGGGCAGAGCATTATTATTATCATATAAAAAGACAAAAATATTGAAATAAGATAATATATATTATTTACAGTATTTGTCCCATAGTATATATATCGTAGGGTAACCGAATAACATAGACAATATAGTAAGTAAACACGAATGCAAACTAACTTACCTTGCAACTGCGAGTTGTTTACTGGTTTTATTGAATGAGACACAATTTATTGGTTGGGGTTTCGGATCATAGAACCGAACTCTATGTACTTTACTAGCCATTTAGAAAAATTGTTAAACAATAATTGCATTAAAATTTCTATCACATGCAAAGATAACCTCAATCTAAAAACTTAAATAAATATTAAATAGCCATGCAACATAACATGACACGTAAAGTGTCATAGTACAACACCACAAGTGTGAGAAGGACAAAACTTATAATGCTTAACAAAACGCATTTAATTAAGCAAACGTTGACAGCAAAAATTTGACAAGTAACACATGCAATGTTGCCAATTTTATATTTAAAAAATAACCATTCATCCTGGATATTAATATTAACAATTTTTTTTTATCAACGTCCGCACTAGACAATCTTATCTGTGTCGCGGGGTACTTTACAAACATACAATAGACGGACACAAATTACATGCAGACTCAGAACAACTATTAATGAGTCACACAAATAGTTGTCCGGCGCGGGACTCGAACCCGCGAAACGAAGATGCTGTCTTAGCCGCTGCGCCACACGTGCAGTCATTTCAGAACTCTAATAAATCTTAATTATGTGCACCGACTTTTTCTATTAAGCTTTTATTCACTCGGCAAACTACATGATAGTTAGCATCTATGAAGACGTAAAAAAGTTAGATTATTTTAAATATTCATAAGTGTTAATTGGCCAGAGCACTTTTTCGTATACCTAAACTATAAGTTGCATAAGTAGTAAAATGCATAAACAAATTGAATATTGTTTCTCAAGCTCGATAATTTGTACATGTACACACATTAGCTGTCAATATTTTGTAGTACAGCCTTAGCGCAAGTGGGAGGAAGTGACGCTGAAACCATACCATATGAGATCGTAAATGATCCAGGATGTAAGGATGAACGTCCTGTCGATGGCGAGAGGTACGATGATAGAAAAAGGCCATTAAGCCTAAGATCGTTGACAATTTTCCCAGCTCGTATTTAAACTGATTTAAGTGAACCCAACTTGTATGCTGGTTCTCCCACCTAAAGGTAATAACTGCTAGATATGTGCTGCTGGCCTTATGCTTTACGTAGTAATAGTTTAAGCCTTGCAGTGAAATACTGCTTCGCCCTATAAAGCACACTAAGGTTTTTGGCTGCCAGTTTGGTCTAAATCCTATACTAAATTCTTTTCGTTAAAATAGATAAAGATAAGTAGACTCAGATTGAAAAGATTTTCTTGTCACCATATCTACTTATATTTATGAACAGCATTCCTAACTTCAGCAAAAAGACTACCAACTGGTAACATTGAACCCTTTAAACGACAGTGACAAACAACAGATGACACTGACGTTATTATTTAAGAAATGAATTTCGGTTTCACGTTCCACACACTTACGATAAGAATTATATTCTTTTTGTTTTTGAAGTATTTGATAAGTATTTGTTTACGCCTTAGTTTCAGTGTTTGATCTTAATTATGTGATTATTATTGGTTACAATACAAACATCAATATTAAAATTAAATTAATTGCTTAGGAGTGAACAACGCAACGTAGCATTCCAAAACTTTGTATCCAAACTCCTAATTAAAAAAAAAAGAAAAAATCTAGTTTTGAGGACATCGCAACTACGAAGTACGAATGTATTTTTCATAAAAAATTGTGATTAAATAATTGGATAAATCCATTGTACAACTAAAAGTGAAGTGTTTTCATCATGGGAGACGGTCAAAGTGAAAATAAACCTTTGTTAAGAGATGGTGAGTCTACAAATGGTTATAATGTTTTGACAGCTGATGATTCAACTGATAGATAAAGTGATTTTTGTTGCTAAACAATGCAATAAGATGGCTAGAACGAGCCGATACCTCGTCGATCAAAATGCCTACGTTGTGCAACAATATTTCCAGTTATTACATGATTGGTTACGTATTTGTAACGTCATATCATCACGCAAATGTAATGTTTTTCTTTAACAGAAGAGGTAAATGTGAGCACAATATCTCCAATTGGACCCGACGAGCTGCCTCCTCCATATCAGCAAGCGGGAATGCCTATGGTAACATGCAGGGTGTGCCAGGCCATGATAGACATCTCAGGCAAAAGGGAACAGCATGTTGTGAAATGTTCAGAATGCAATGAAGCTACGGTATGTTCTATACAATATGTTAACTTATTGAACCTAATAACAATGATAGTAACTAAGTACCTATTTGATCATATCAATAATAATCCATCTATGTGTGTCAATCTGTTCTTTATTATTCCTTAGCTTTGTTTTGTTCTTCAGTAACCTAATGACTAATTTATGACTCATGGTTTTTAGTATATAGTAAATAATTTATATCTCTATGAATACTAGCTGGCCCAGGACATAGTATACTGTACTAGTCTATAATTTGATGAACTGGTAATTTGGCATGACTATGCAAAAATTAAGTTAGGGACTAAGCTTTACATGTTCTCTGAAGCACATGATTCTAAGTACTTCCAACTTCAAGAGTCTGACCATCTTATGGGAATACTGCTTGCCAGAAAAATCCTTTTAAGTCCAACCTAGGGTTTGAACCCAGGACCTCAGCATCTGTAATTGAATACCATACTGCTGGACTAATGAGTTAGTGTATTCCCATTATCATCATATGAACAAGTAATATTTTTTCAGCCCATAAGAAATGCTCCACCAGGGAAGAAATATGTGCGCTGTCCTTGCAACTGTTTGTTAATTTGCAAGTCATCGTCACAGCGTATTGCTTGCCCTAGAGCTGACTGCAAAAGGATCATCAATCTGGCACCATCCCCTGTGACTCCTCCAGTGCCCACCTTGCCTGGGATGTGCAGGGTTATTTGTGCTCATTGTCAAGACACATTTTTGGTAAGTAAATATTATTATTTATTTGTGAGGACAGGATAGTGTACCACATGTTTGGAAAAAGGGTGTTAAATGTTAGCCTTATAATGTAAATTGGGTGCCAACAGTTTTTGTCTTTGTGTCTTTAGCTGAGCATTAAAGCGCGACCTTCGTTTTAAACACAAGGTCCATTATAATAATAATACTGAATTCATTACTTAATATAGACAGAAACATTCAGACAATATGTAGTAAAATATAAATTTCAATAATTAAACCTAAACATAATCTCCTTGACAATAACTCGATACAAGCTAGCTAATTATCACTACTATTATAAAATAAATTGTATAAATGTTTTAACATTCCTTGTACCTAAATATCTGTAATATGCAACTAGAAATAATAACTGTATTACTACAAACATGTTCTGACTATTTACAAGCGCTTTTTTAAAGTCTACGTGAATAAAAACCTTTTTTACTTTATTTATTATTTATGTCTCATTGTAGAGTTGGTGGTGTATATGATGATTATATTTTTTGATGAAAGATAATAAATATTCTATATTCTTAAGTAGTTCTTCAGCCAACTACTGGAGAACTATCTAAGAATATAGAATACATGCAGTAATAAAATAATGTAATGTTACTGTGTGTGAGTTAGGTGGCTAGAGTTTATTAGGGATAGGGAATGAGTTTTTCCATGGTAACTGCTTATCACTTGGCAGGATATAAGCTTGTTTGTTGACATAGTTATTTAAAAACCGGCCAAGTGCGAGTCGGACTTGCGCACGAAGGAGTCCGTACCATTATCTATAAAAATGATCAAAAAATTCACGTTTGTTATTTTATTTAATTTTTTAGTATTTTTGTTATACAGAAATACATCATCTGTAAAAATTTCAACTGTCTGACTATCACGGTTCATGAGATACAGCCTGTTGACAGATGGACAGACAGACAGACAGCGAAGTCTTAGTAGTAGGGTCCTGTTTTACATTTGGGTATGGAACCCTAAAAATAAGAAAGATAAATCACATTACAACAACACAAAAATTTTTGACAGACAGTTAGCACTTTAATAATATCTCCAATTTTATCAACTTCCTTAATTTCAACAACTTTGTTTTGAGGACAATATTTCAAAAATAAGTTGCGAAATCAAAAACTTGGCCATATCTTTTGACTGCTATTTTTTCTGGGGCCCTCAGGTACAAACATCAGTCACAAAATATTTATAATTGGATCCTTGAAGACATTGTAACCTCCTCCCAACTAACACAAAAATTGTGTTTGCTCAATCACTTCTCCATCTAATACTCTATTATATAGGAGTCAGCTGTTGTTATTTCACCATGGTCCAGCTTTATAATCTTGACTGTCTCCAGAACATCTGTATTATATACATGTTTGGTTTGGCCTGCCAATACATTCCTGTCACAGAATTCCATAACAAGCACAAGTGGCAGCATTCAGACAAATGCTAATGGGTAGTATTAGCCTTCACCAAACAAGATTCACATTAAATGCCTTTTGATTTGTTAATAGTACTTTGAGAACAGCTCCTAAAATTGTTTGATATATAATAAAAGTTTAAATATTTTATGTAGGCTAGTTTTATATTAAAATTTATATCCTTCATCATCGTACTTTCATTTGGGATCTCATTACAAATTAACCGTCTCCAAAGCGTTGCTCTTAAGGTAGTGTTTATCCAAAGAAAATGAGAACCTGGAATCAATCCTAGGTTGGGCTAAAAAGTGGTATTCCATTTTTTTTTTTTATTCTCAATATCAGCCTAGAGTTTTGAAGTTGGACCTTTCTCATTATTCTGTACCTGATCTCTTTCCAATCATATTGTCTAGGCCTCCTAAAATAATACATATGTGACCACAACCGATAAGAAAGTACTCTCTATCATCTTTTAAAAACAAGTCTCCTTGCATATTGTATATTTTTAAGGTGGAGTAACCATTAATAAATTTATATGTATACAAGATTTTAAAATTATTTAAAATAAGGCCTAAAATCATGAATAATTTAATGCCAAGCAATTTAAAATTCCAGCATCACTTCTTTAGTATGTAATAAGATCAAATTCAGTCAAGACTTCTTGTGGTGACTCTGGCTTAAATGGTCACTTAAGTTGGAAATCAGTGTGAAATACAGAGGCCATGTACTCCTCTGGGTCATGTATTGATGTCTTCTTTTCTTCTTTCTTCGCCCATTTGCTGGTATTGGATCTGAGGAGATTGGTTTGCATTCTTGTGGTTTTTCTTGCGCCATTGCAGTTTTCCGCAGGGAGTCATAAAGACAGACACAGGGACACTCATATATGAAACCACTTAGCTGACCAATGGCCCCACACATAGAGCTCACACCTCGCCGATTGTTTACGGGCCGTTGAAAGCACTTGGCTATCAGCTCCTCAAGTCAAGTAATAAGCTCAAATGATCGTCTTTGTCTTCGAGAATTGAGCAAGTCCATGGCTCCGTAATTTAATTACACTCATAATATAGAAATCCCCTAATTTTGTAAGTTCTCTTGAAATCTCTCAGCCGTAATACGCCCACTAGTGGACAAAAGCCTCCTCCTAAGATCTCCACATTTGCTGGTCTGCGCTAACCGCATCCAGCGCCCCAAACAAGGTCGCATTGGTCCATCTTGTGGGGATAATATACGTAATTATCATTATTTCATACAAATATACTTAATAGTTATAGCAGTAATTCATAGTTCTAATAGATACAGGATAGTGTTTAGTTAACATGTATCAGATAAAATATTATTAATAATGCATATTTAATTATTTCTTGGTAACCTCTAACAACCTTGCAATTTCCAATTACCTAATTGACTCAGTCAACAGTTTATCTCTGTGCATATTGTACTGATTGTCTTTACTATCGCATTCTAATACACTATACGCTATATTTTATCAAATGTTGTAATGTATTGGAACTATACTTGTCGTTCAGTAATTCTGATTCTAATCCATCAAGTAGGAATATATATTTTGTATGATATATCTCGTTATGAACGTCGGAAGATGAAAGTAGAGTTTATTTTATGGCAAATTTACATAAAATTATAGTACAACCAAGTTGGAGCTGTCCAGAGATATATTTCATTAATTTAACAATGTTTACAATTAGTCTAAGATGCTTGCATTCACTGCTTCATCGGCCAATCTAAGAAACCAAGCAATTATCAATCAGTACAAAATATGATACACAGCTGAATATCCAAAAAGCTTATAAAGAATGTAGTACCAAGTCACATGGTTATTACAATCTCCACAAAAAAAATGTTAGTAAGTGAAGTTCCGTAAGAATTATTTTTGATATATATAAATCTAGCTTAGGACTATTAACACACTGACATCTGATCCCAAATTAGGCAGAGCTTGTAATATAGCAGCCAAACAACTGATAGTCATTACATTATCAGTTTGTGAGTATGTTGTTACTTTTTCACTACCGGATGGGTTTTAATGAAACTTTGTAGTAATATAGCTTATATTTCCGAATAACACATAGGCTATAATTTATAAAGTTTAACGCGGGTAACACCGCGGGGCACAGTTAGTATTTATGTACTTCTAAATACATACATATATATAAAGATAAATAAAAAATCCTAGACACAGAACGAATACATATTACTTACCTTGTCTGTCAAGGTAAGTACCTAATATGGGAATGTATAATGGGGTTGTTCGTATCTTGGCTCGTGAAGTGGTAAAGGGATATCTTTCCTTGGGCAAGTTTACCAGTATTTTACGATTACCTTGGTCTACCGATAGCGTCTTCAACCGTACATAATAAGAGCCTGGGTTGAGAGAAGATTTCAATTATGGTAAAAAGGGATTTGGAAATTTTCCTTTTAAGTAAATTAATCACTATTAGCCCGAAGTCTGGGAGTTGGCGGTATTACATCCCCGTGCCTCGGAGAGGACGTAAAGTCGTCAGTCCTGTCCCTAACGCTCAATTTACACTGCCGCGGAATGGAACGGAAGCGAATTTATGCAATAAAATTGTACATAGCGTTGTGAACCCTATTTCAATTGTGTAAGGTATAATCTAAATACGAGCGTATTAAAGGTCGCGTGTCGTCCGGAGAATTCTCGAGCATTCTCCTGTTCGTTATTCTATGTAAAATTTCGCTGCATACGTTCGCTTCCATTCCATTCCGCCGCGGTGTATATTGAGCCTAACTTCTTTTCGCTTGTGTCGCTTGTCGTACCAATGGATCATGAGTGTGATGCAATAGAAGTGCCCCTATGTGTGCGCACACGCTTGTTTTATTATAATAAGTCCCGAGCAGGAGGTTAGTCTTTATTGATGAAGCCTATTATCGCACAAATTTCTCCATCGCTTGGGTTCTGTAAGATACATAATGCCGTAATGCGGGCCGAGATGACATGCATGAGTCTATATTTAGAATAAAAGACGCGTATCACACTATTGTGCTGGAAAAAGTTGATAAGCACAAAGAAAGAAAACATGATTGCTTATTTAAATCGGAATATATTACATCACTGCACATTCTTTAACAAATGATTAACGATTGAAGACTACGTACGAGACGACTGAACCAGAGAATTGTACAGACTCCAGCACATCAAGCTACCCCAATAATAAAATAGTGGACACAGTTGACGCATCCACTGCGTCAACTGTGTCAACACGTGCGATATGAAAACCGCCCTTAGAGCTTACGTAATTAAGATAACTATTTATTATAATTTGCATAAGAATTAGTATTTACTTATATAATAGGCAAGTTTTATAGCTTGTAGACAACTTAAAATAATGCCCTCAATGACAATAATTAACTACGTGATATGAGATACATCTAGAAATAGCGGTCTGGTTGAATACATGTATTTCTTGTTACTTTGTATTAGGCAGGTATTGTAGTATTATATTTTGGCAAAAAAAGCAAACAATGTTGTTTGTCGAACAAACAAACTAATAAGTTTGATTCAAATAAGCTAGCTACACTAGCTGTACCTAGCATGCTATGTCAGGATACGTAAAGAAAAGTTAACAAAAAAGATTATGATACGATCGCTACCAAACTTCACAGAGTCAGCCACGGGGTTGATATAAAATTTGCACGAAAATTTCATAAAAATCTCTCCACACTGTCACAGACGTGTGCTGTCGTTTATTTATCTGAGAATATTCGTCGGTATGTCGTATTTAAACAAGTTCAACTTAAAAACTTATATTATACGCACTCAGTACTTCCTAGTCTTTCCTTACTTTATTACAGCTATTAATCCTTCTGTTTTCATAAGTCAACCTTTGTAGTATTAATAATAATAATAATAATATATTTATTTCAGACAAAGTCCATAGTGTGTTAGTAAACAATTTCCTTAAAAAATATTGTTAGTAAACATAAATAACTAGCTCACATTAAACATAAACATGTAGCTGCATCCATCTCCTCATCATAGGGGACTCCCACCTATCTACAAACACTCTTAGGATCGTGTTGGTGCTGCCACGGATACGTGCCATCAAGGAAGCGCACCTTTTTCGCATGATAGCTGCGAACCCGTCAATACGCGTCTCGGCGAACATCCCTGACGCACTGCACCGCCACGGCAGCCCCAGCAGTACCCTAAGCGCGTTGTTATATTGGACACGCAGGTCGCTGTATGCCCTCTGACTATATCTGGTCCACAGGCTACACGTGTAGAATGACTGGCAGTATGCTTTAAATAGCGTTATTTTGACTGAGTTTGTACATCGTGCAAACCTGCGGGCCAGCATGTTACAGCGAACAGCCAGCGACCTACGTTCTCTGTCTATATCAATAACATCTTGTAAGTCGTCGGTGACCCAGTGGCCCAAGTACCTAAACCTTTGCACCCTGCACAGGGGAGTGCCATAAAGTGACACGTCTGGAACGCTTGGGTAGGTATTATTCCCTCTCGCTTTGAAAATTAAAAGTTCACTTTTTTTTACGTTATACTTGAGCCCATGAGTCAACGCATAAGACTCACATATAGTGAGGAGTCGCCTCATAGCACCTAGTGAAGGTGTCAAAAGGACAGCATCATCAGCATAATTGATATTATTTGTGCAAATCCCATCGACATGACACCCTATACCGGTGCTGCTTAGCTCCACGATAAGTTGGTTCATATAGAGGTTGAAAAGTCGAGGCGAGCTTATACCCCCCTGTCTAACCCCACAATCCAGCCTATACATGTCAGAGACGGCCCCTAACCACTTTACGCTATTGCATTGCCTATTATACCAATATTTAAATAGTCCTGTTATTTCTCTGGGTACATTTGTATCATTTTCCATTTTCTGCCACAGCACATCATAACAAACAAGATCGAACGCCCGAGATAAATCCAGAAAACAGCCAAAAACAGGTGTTTTCCTATCAGTATAGTATTGAACAGTCTGCTTGAGACACATTATAGCGCTTTCAGTGGATAGCCCCGGCCTGAAGCCAAATTGGGCGTCGCGTCGTGCAGCTCAATATACTTAGCCAATTGTTGATCAAGCAGACTGTCCAACACTTTTGCTATAACAGTAGCTAAAGAGATAGGCCGGTAATTGGAAATGTCCGAAACATCCCCAGTTTTATTTTTGACTACAGGTATCACCATTGTATACATCAGATCATCAGGTAGGTAAGAGTGGCTTAAACACAAGTTGAAAAACATAGCCAGCACTCGTGGTAGATGCACACCAGCGTACCTAAGATGCTCTATGCTAAGGTCGTCATGGCCGGGAGACTTACCCCTTTTCATATCGTTTATTACAGAAGCAATATTCTTCGCTGTGAAACTAACAGTAATATCCCCAGCAACTACCTTAGCATCGACCACCTGGCTACACTTATTAAGAGGCGATTCAACCTTGAAGTGTTGCTGGAAAATTTTGGCTATATCGGCCGGTTCATGCAAGCCTGCCACACTCACAGGGGGACTTGGCTTTGGATTAAATTTATTTGTGGACTTCCAAAAGTCGCTAAAATGTTTCGCAGTGTGTTGTTTCGCTATTATGTCCATCTTAATTTGCTGTTGATTATCTTGACAGTATTTTAATTTACTTTTGAAAGTCTTTCTAGAACCACACATATTCTGATAAACAAACCCAGACGAAGGTTTACCATGCAACAACCAAGTCTGATAGTATAAACGCGCTTCCCTGTGAGCGTCACGAACGTGCCTGTTCCAGCCTGTTATATATTTTCTTTTGTAGGGACTATGTTTTTTCTCTATATGACAATCAGTTGCGGCATTTTTTAAAATACATATTAAATTCGTATACATTTTATCTAACAGTAAGCGATGGTTATGATCCGAACACATCCCATATGAACAGGAACGGAATTCGGTAGGGAAATCTAACAATCTTAAATTTAAGTTACAATAATTTGTGTAATCATTAATTTGATTACAATTTCTTTCACCCCACTTGACTTTATTACAAGCCTTATAGTGTGAGTGTCTTAAGACAGGGGTAATCAAATCGATATTACATTCTATTAATAAAGGAATGTGATCGGATACATACACGTCATACAGAATAGTCGCATTCACCACTAATTGCTGCGCCGCACTGCTCACAACACAATGATCTAACCAGCGAAGCGCGCCGTTAGCCGTACTTTTAAATGTGAAAGAGTTACTCGGCAGTAACTCCATGTCTATGCACGACCACACTTGTTCGGTACACACCTCATAGTAGTAATAGTAGTTTCAACAAAAAAAATATGAAGTCGTTTGAAACTGCACCCATAGGGAACAAACATAACAAAACCTTCTTGTCTTTAATTATTGTTTAATTTCGCCCTGTTTTCAGTGTGATACTCGTACTAGTTAGCTTATACTGGAGGGATTGGCAGTCGAGAAAATTAAGTAGCGTCTTTAAGAAATAAGTGCTGCATTTACTGCTCGGCCACAGTGCTTCGTGGGGGAACGGGTGGGCAGGGATTCAAGTGGTTAACTTGCAAAATTAGTTTGAAGCGCAAATCACTCTTCGTTATATCAGCAGGCTCCACTATAATATAATCATATAATTTGATATCTTAAAATGTTTACTTTAAGCTAATTAACTAATAATAAATTTGTGCTTACACATCCATAAAATTGTTAAGAAATCTAACAAATGCTAAGGTTCTAAATTTAGAAACTATGCCATTCGCTTAGGTGAAAGTTTTGAAGCGAAATTGCTATGATATTCGGTGTATATAGTAATCTTAATCGCTCATAATTATCTATATAAGTATGTTTTTACAAAATAAAAGTAGTTTATCAGTATCAGACTCGAATTTATACAATCCAATTGATATTCTTTAATGCTTTTCGTATATTATGTATTTCGTACTTAATCATGCATATTAAATTGATTAGCACAGGCTACAATACATCTCATTATGTCAGCCATATTACGTCAAAGAATGAGGGGGGGGGGGGGGGGGGATATGCCATAATCACCACGCTTGGCAGACGGGTTGGCAGTTTGATGGTATTTCACAGAAAAACGCTGTTGCCCGTTTTCTGGTAGGTATTAATTACGTCGGGACAATCTCTACGCCCCCGCGGGATGAAATGATGATATTCTTCGCCGTCACCACACAGCACATCTATATAGTTATCTAACAAAATATGTGTGTATGTACATATGTTACCTATGGATTCCAAAAGGCGTAGAGCAATTATGATGAAAATTTGATATCGGATCAATAACTCATTCCTGTTCATTATTCTTTACGTCGCGTCATTACAATGCATGCTGGGTACATCTAGTGTAGATAGCAAATTTTAAGTAAAACTTAATGTAAGACAAACAATATTGTTAAAGATTATTGTTAGACAAAATATTTTACTATAATATCTACGACAATGTAACAAGAAATACATGTATTAAACCAGAACGGTATTTATATCACATATCGCTTAGTTAATTATTGTTATTGGGTGCATTATTTTAAGTTGTCCACAAGCTATAAAACTTGCCTATTATATAAATACTAATTCCCATGCAAATTATAATATGTAGTCGACGCAACGTAAGTAGATACACTTTGCCCGTGACAGCATCTTTATTACGCAAGCAGTACGGGCGGTTTTCGTAGGGCACGTGTATCCACTGCGTCAACTGTACAATACTCTGCTTCAGCCGGTCTTGAACGTTGTCTCCAATGGTCAATCATTTATAAAAGAATGCGTGGTGATGTAATATCTACCGTATTTAATAAGGCACATATTAAATGAGTTGCACGTGAGTAAACCGGTGCCATATAAGAATAAAAAATGACGTGTTCCAATTTTAAATTTAGGGTATTTAGTAATAATGCTGGATGTATTGTCGCTAATTTTCATTCGCTAATTTAATTTACCCCAGTATATTAAAGCATAATATTTTATAGGGAATTCTAACAATTCGACCTATCCGTAGAATAAAGTTGCTTCTGCATAATCGTTACTTTAGAGGAGAGAGATTTGAAATTTATCTAGTACAAAATCAGCTATAGATAACATTTTACATAATATTTTGCATTTTGATTATTTATAGAAAAATAATCATTTTGTTATAAAAATTATTAAGTAACGATTATGCAAGAGTAACTTTATTCTACGGATAGGTAGAATTAATCATGCATTTGTAAAAGGTTACCTGCAATCCAGGGGAATAAATAAGACACAAAATTGAGCACCATCCTTCCATATAATCTTCCTGGTTAGTCACATCATGCCTCCATCTTTTTTAATCTCTGCTCCCATTCCTTTAACCCTTGTCATCGCTTCCACCCCCTGTACTTCCCATCTATCCGATTGATTCCTCTTAACGCATATTTATTATATATTTGAATATGGACAAATCGATAACAAGAGTGTAGGTCTGTTTTATTAGATAATTCTAATAATCGACTGCTCGTGTGGCGCAGCGGCTATGACAGTCGCCTCGCCGCTTCTTGTCCCGGGTTCAATTCCTGCGCCGGACAACTATTTTAATGACCCACAAATAGTTGTTCTGAGTCTGGATGTAATTTGTGTCCGTCTATTATGTTTGTAAAGTAACCCACGACACAGGGATTAAATTCAATTGTGCGGGCGATGTCTTTAAAAAGAAATCTTATAAATCATATAAAACCTAAATAAATTATTTTAATAGAAAAATTATGTAACCTTACACGTCAGTAAATTACCTACATGTCTATAGTTATCACGCACACAGCGCAATCGATTGTGTATGAAATCGATAATGTGGTATATGAATATTATGTTCAAAAATAATTAGTTAGCCTATCTACCAGAGATTAAGGTAATGGGGACCAAATAAGCAGTATGAAATACTTAGTTATTAGATCACGTTAAAATAGAATAAAAATATCGTATATTTATGAATACTTTTGTTCTTAAAAATGTCATGCGCATCTTTACTAACGCGAGCAAACCTCTTTTTGGGTGGTAGTAGATAATGATTGTGTTGTGTTTTCTGGTGCAATAAAGTGTACTCTATCTCAGCGTTTTTCTGTGAAATATGACCATCAAACTATCAATTCATCAAACATATGCTGTAAAAGACACGTTTGGTAGACGGCTTGTGCAGTTTGATGATTATATTTCACAGAAAAACGCTGAGATAGAGTACACTTTATTGCACCAGAATACACATTTTATTTATTTATTTATTTATTATATTTATAATAGAAGTACATTATCTCTAAATAAGCAAATACAGTTACAATCTATGGTCCTATCCCTTTGTAGTGTTCCTTCCACACTACCGTTGCGACAACAAGTAATAATAAGATAGAAAAGGCGGTAGTGGTATGGTGTGTATCAAATGTTCAAATAATGATTTTAAATGACAAATTTGGAGGAAGTATCTTCTATACAAATCTGTGTAGACCTATTGATTAGCATTTGGATTCTTATTTGTAGAGAACCCATGGTTCTCATTTCGTTATCATGATAATAGTCTAAGAGATGTGGAAGATCGTCCTTCACCGATCTGATAACCAGATGAGACGTATTTTTTATCAAATATTTTTTATAAACAAATATGCCTATAATTGCTTGCCTATCGAAAAGTGCTCATGGCTATTTTTTATTAAATTAACTTTTATCGATTTTTTTTCATCACCTTCATACTTTTTTATTTTTTTTTTTGTTTATTAGGTTAACCAACAATTGCTTACACATTAAATTTGAGTTTGGTATATCTTAACTTACACAATACATTTTCTTGTGTAGCAACCAGTTACAGGTTAACACCACATGCGAAATTAAAGGTTGGCGTGTATAAATTACATTAATTAAAAATAAAATTATAAATTATCTAACTTAAAAATTAAAGTGAAATTAAATTGTGACTAAATGACATAAAATTAAAATATAAAAGTAAGAAATTAAACAAAAAATTATTAAACAAAAAATTAACAAATTATTAACAATTTAAAAAATTTGGTAAGATTCAAATTAAGTACTTAATAATAAAATTGCATTGCATTAAATAATACTAAAATTAATTACAACATATAAAAGTATATATAGCAAATCGCTTTACGTGTCATGGCTCTAATGGTACACGGAAACAATACTTAACTCTATATCTTTACAATATATTATTATTATTCGGAAGATGTTGTTTTGTTACTCTGCAGAATGTGGAAATTGCATCATAATTGATGTCTATCAAGTCGCTGCAGCTATTTACAATTTTATACATTCTGCAAATGGGTGAGTTGGCTCCAAGTACTGTTCGACGCAGGGGTGGGCATAGAGGTGTGATCGGATTACGAGGTATACGTGATGGAACTCTAAACCTTAGGAGATGTAACAGATCTGGGCAATTAATATTGCCTCTGATAATTTTATAAAGCAGAAGAGCATCTGACATATCTCTACGCGTCTCTAATGTCTGCATTTTAAAATATTGAAGGCGAGCTTTATAGGAAGATAGCTCCTTGGATTTTCCTTTGGAGAAAGCTAGATGCCATAGGAATCTTTTTTGAATTCTTTCTATGCTTAGAATATGTGTAGCATAGTGCGGTCTCCACACACTACTGCAATAGTCCAAAATGCTGCGGACAAGATTATTATACAGCAGAATTTTCGTGGAACTATTTTTAAACCCCCTTGAATTTCTAATCACAAAACCCAACATTTTAGATGCTCTCTTTGTTATAGTGTCCATATGAGGCATAAAGGTTAGTTTTCTGTCAAACCAAATTCCCAGGTCCCTGATTGTATTAACTTCTTGAATTTTATGGTTTTGTATGACGTACTCAGTGTTACTTAGTTTAGATTTTCTGGAAAATTTAACATGATAGCATTTGGATGCATTTAGTTCCATTTTGTTGATTTTACACCATTCTATTAGCCGATTCAAGTCTTCTTGAAGAAGTCTCATGTCATTAGGTGATTCTATTGTTCTTGAAAACTTGAGGTCATCTGCATATAAATAGCATTCTGAATGAAGAAAGCAACTTGGGACGTCATTTATAAAAATATTAAATAGTAGTGGGGCCATATGAGATCCCTGTGGAGCCCCGGAGGCTATGGAATAGCTGTCAGATTTGTATCCATTTACGACGACATAGAATTTCCGGTCGGTTAGATACGATTTTAGCCATTCTAGCAAGGGTCCGGTAATGCCATATTCTGCCAATTTATGAATTAAGATTGAATGCGACATTTTGTCAAAAGCCTTGCTAAAGTCTGTATATAATACGTCCACCTGTTTATTTAGGTCTACAGTCTTAATGATTGACTCCGAGAAGGATAACAAGTTCGTAGTTGTAGAACGCGATACCACAAAACCGTGTTGGTGGTCACTAATATATTTTGCAAAATGTTGTTGAACGTGAGTACAAATCATTGATTCCAATATTTTTGCAAACGTTGATAGAATAGCAATCGGTCTGTAGTTAGTTATCACATCTTTCTTATCAGATTTATGTACAGGAACAATTTTAGTATTTTTCCATGCGGATGGAAAGATTCCCGTAGCCAGGGACTTATTATAAATGCATAACAGTGGTGTAACCAAGACACGAGCACATGCCGATATAAAAAATGGAGGGATTCCATCTGGACCAGCTCCTTTGGTTAAATTTAATGATAGTAGTTTTGTTTGTAAACTTTCTCTGGTTATTATGGGGTATGTTAGGCATTGACTATTTTTATATTCAAAATTAAACTTGGAGTCCAGATGATCCCCTGAATTAGTATTATCAACAAAAACCGATGAGAAGTGATTGGCAAATAGATCACAAATAGATGGGCCGTTGGAAGTAGTGGTCAGTCCGTCCGTCATTGTCAACGGATATGCACCAGATCCACCTCGTTTGGTTTTTATGTAAGACCAAAATAATTTCGGATTTCTTTTTATCCCAGATTCTATGTTATCCATATACTTATTATACAATTTCCTAGCCATATCCATACATCTTCTTGTTAATAAGTTAAATTCAATTTTATCAAGTGGGTTTTTATATTTTTTGAAACGTAATCTTAATTTATTTTTTTCATTTAAAGACTTTATAATTGCTTTATTAAACCACGGTGGGTAACGTCTTGATCCCGGTTTATGACACGGGACATGTTTATTTATTGCAATCCTAAGAACTGCATAGAAAATTTCTAACATGCTATTTACATCATTCGTATGCCGAAATAGCTCTTCCCAGTCTTGTTCGTTAAGAAATTTTTTTATTAGTTCATAATCAGCTTTATAGAAGTTTGGTTGCGAGTTTGATTTATTGAAAGGAAGATTTGACTTTTTTATTTCTGAAATGGTTATTTCAAGTGGAGGGTGTAACTTATCAATAGGTATTAAGGAACAACAGGCTTCACCTACAGTTATCGTATGTATAGTAGATAATACTAAGTCTAAAATTCGTTGAGAGCTATTCATAATTGCGTTGTGTTGAATTAATTTGTTAACATTTATGAATTCTAATAACCTTTCACAAGAGTTTGACATAGAATCAGTTAAGGTTTCCGTGTTCCATTTTATCTTACTTAAGTTAAAGTCTCCTATGATACACAAGGACATTTTTGTAGTTTCAGCAACACGATTACAGTGATCTATGAAATGGTCTAATGTTGAAACAGTTACAGGTGGAGGAAGATAAATTGCACATAGAGCTATTTGACGAGAAGTATGGCCGGTGGACGAGTCGAATGTGATCCACAGATCTTCGCATTTGCTTTCCCAGCCAATGATACGTTTTGAAATGATTTTTTTGGAAACTGCTATCAAAACTCCACCGCCATCTTTATTATAGCGAAAGCCTGTAGATTCCCTATCCCTTCTATATACTGTGTATCTGTCGTCAAATAGCTCACTGCTCAACACACTACAATTCAGCCATGTTTCAGTTAGTACAATTATATCGTAGTTGTAACAAGACAGATTTAAGTATAATGAATTAGTTTTTGTCCTTAGACCTCTACAATTTTGGTAATATATGCTTAAATTATCGAATTTACAAACAATTAATATAAGATACATGCACATTAATAATATAAACTTACTTAAGTTTATCTAATGTGGAGATATCTTTGATGACCAGACTTTCAGATGTTTCATCCTTCCTAATCAGAACTCTGCCTCCTCTAACCCATACGAATTTGTAACCCAATTCCTTGGCTTTGATCCGGGTCGCTGCGTGAATGGCCTTGTTTGTAGGTGAAAGATGCTCCATGATGAAGATTGGTTTTTTTTCTCCGGCTATTCCCAAATGAGAGGTGTTAAGTTTATCATCCTTATGATTTTTGTTATGCTTAATGGCAGCGGCTAAGATGGCGTCTCGCATTCTGGGAGAACTAAATTGGACGATAATTGATCTAGGGCGCCCTGAGTCACGATTGAGTTTGGCTATTCTAGTACAGTGCATTATATGATCGTCAGTTACGTTGACAGCTATGGTAGAACCGAAGAAATAAGAAATTTGGTCACTCTGACTAAACAGTTATGTTTAGTCAGAGTGACCAAATTTTCATTTTTGTGTTCCGGCACGCAGTGTATTTCCAGATTGTTATTTCTGGCGTGTTGTTCCATATGATTTAAGCGCGCATTTAAATTGGTAACAGTATTCTTAAGTACCTCGTTTTCCCTCTGTAAATTCCGGAAGATAACTGACGATGATCGCATTTTTATTTTGAAATCTTCGTACTTCTCACTCAAAAAGTTTATAGAATTTTTAACTCCGATCTAATCTTCAGTAAGGTATTTTAGCCTGTCATTTATCGTTGTTTCTATTACGACTTTTAACTCGGCAATTATTTTCACTCTTTTGGTAATCTGTGGGTCAACCCCATGACCGTGGAAACATTGCAGTTCGAAAATCACTCTTACTGCCTAAGTAATAAAGATACTGTAAATATCAAAGTGTGTCTACTGATGTGGCAAATTATTTATTTTCGATTATTGCATAGCTGTAAGTATGTATAGCGTAAAATAATATAAAAATTGAGATCAAAATTAGTTGTAATAAATTGGAGTTCAAAATTACTGACAACTGTAAATAAATGCTGTCTCTGTCACTCACATGTGCACGAGCATGCGCACTCGGATACGTTCTATGGTCAGGTAGCGAGTAGCTGCTATGTTGTGTCCTGCTCTAGCACACGGAACTCGAACGCTCTACTTTCTCTGTCGCACCTATCAAGTGGCTAAAACTCTAAAAGTTTTTAGCCTGGCAACAGTACTTTAAGTACGATTTTTCGCAGGCAAGTTTACATGACTAATTTTGAAATAAAATAATCTAAAATTTGAGATAACTTTTGATAAGTTAGCAGATCGATGGAGTCACCTATTTTGACTTACCTGTTTACACCTGCTTGCCAGGTAGTTATACACTGAAATGAGTAGGCAAGCATACCTAGGCATATTCTGTGTATTAAAAACTATCAGTGAAATAAATTTTATTTGGTTATCAAAAGTATGAAGGTGAATAAAAAAAATCGATAAAAGTTAATTTAATTAAAAATAGCCATGAGCACTTTTCGATAGGCAAGCAATTATAGGCATATTTGTTTATAAAAAATATTTGATAAAAAATACGTCTCATCTGGTTATCAGATCGGTGAAGGACGATCTTCCACGTCTCTCCTACTATAATATCTTATAAAAAAAGTCCTGCCATCGGCCAGTTGCTTAGGTAACTTTTGGCTTGAATTTTCAATATCTTGCACATCCTAATGTATTGCTGACACTTGAGTATGCTCTGCTCTATTAAATTCCATCATTAAGTGCTAGTATGGTCTATTTAATACCATACTTTGTTCATTGCCATTTAGGTTTATGGCATATAGCATGTCAATTTCTTATCGTCAGCGTGGTCTATTCAACAGCAATTTTCCTTTGTTGTGGTATTCAATCGTACTTATCGTATATTTACTAAATATTTAAACAAAAATCCTTTTTTTATAACTTACATGAACTGTTACACGATACTAATATTCTTGTAAAGGTTCACTCACGGATGTAATTTGACCCAGTTTAGAGTGACAACCTTCGCTCTAAGGCGACGATTAACCTATTTCATGAAAAAAAATACGGTGATATTAGTAAACAAAAACCACAACACACACGGAACAAAAACACAAAAGTGTTACGTTTCACTCGTTGTTACCGTCAAATAATCTATACTAATACTCGTATTATAAAGAGGTAACGTTTGTGAGGTTGTAAGTTTGTGACGTTGTAAGGAGTAATCTCTGGACATACTGAACCGATTTTCAAAATTATTTCACCAATAGAAAGCTACGTTATTGTGGAATGCTTTGGAAAATTCCTAAATTAATAACGCATCTTTACTTAAACTTGAATAATGTAATCCAAGTTGCGGGACAAACGGGCAAGGACAAAAATATTTAAAACGCAGAACGAAGTCCGCGGGCACTGCTAGTTTAATATAATTTAATTACTTAACATACAGCGCCGACCATAGTCCTTGATTAGAAATTAACGACATATTGTCTTTTGGAGCCTCTTGAGCGAAGCTTTCATATCACTCACTGCAAGGATTTAGTAACAATATTTATCATATCAATTCACATGAATCAGTAAACAATTATTACATGTGTATGGCGTGAATCTCGGCGTCTGGAACCCCAACGGGGTCGATACTCTACATGTAACGCATTTCCCGCTTCCCTTTGTTGATACTTAACAGCTTAAAGGCTTGATACTGTGTTTAACAGGCGGGTTTTTGTTAATGAGGCCTCCTGGATGTTATAAGATTACTTCCCATCTTTCTGAAAAATGTGTGTAAAAAATCAAACTTCTAAGTTAACGTAAACAAAAGGTACGGCTCTTTATGTCGCAAAAAACGTGTATTTCCTTCGACACTCACAAGGGAATCAAAATTTATAGGGTATTATCCGTTGACGTAGAGCTATGAACTTTTGGCATGTAATACCGTCTTATACTGAAATCTGAAAACATCACAAATAGCAAGTATAGGGAGGTACCTAATAATCGGTTCCTGAACTATTTATAATATGTATTATGTACCTATAAATTTATACGAAACTCTCGGTGGGCAATTCCGACTAGCACTCGTCCGGTTTTTAGGGTTCCGTACCCCAAGGGTAAAACGGGACCCTATTTACCCTAAGACTTCGCTGTCTGTCTGTCCGTCTGTCACCAGGCTGTATCTCATGAACCGTGATAGTTATACAGTTGAAATTTTCACAGATGATGTATTTCTGTTGCCGCTATAACGACAAATACTAAAAAACAAAATAAAATAACTATTTAAGGCGGCTCCCATACAGCAAACATGATTCTTTTTTTGCTCGTTTTTAAAGATAATGGTACGGAACCCTTCGTGCGCGACTCCGACTCGCACTCGTACAGTATCTTAATATACTCATCCCCTGTTATGAAGTTCATCCCAACATTGTACGTGATTGTATTGTGATTCTGTTCTCATGTACCTATTATATACCTTTGTCGTGCATTAAAAAGTATTTATCTTATCTTACTATACTTAGTAGGAGCCATACGTCGTTACATTTCGACAAATCTCAAAACAAACAACCCACGTACACCTGGTCCGCACGGTTACATATCAAGCTACATTTTCCAATATAAGCTGACCTGTCATTGTATGGAAATCCTATACAACGCGAGATCAGCTTATACTGGAAATGTGTAGCTTGATATGTAGCCGTGTTTACTTGCGAAACTATATGTTTGGGTGAGCTAGCTATAAACAACGCGAGTGCGCAACCTTGTGTCTCATAATTCCTAAGAATGTAATCATATGAAATTTCGGCAACCATACCATGTGACGGGCCTGTTGACATGGTTGTTAAGATACTTGCCTTTCAACCCACAGGTCGTGGGTTCGATTCCCATCCAGAACAGATATTTCTGTTCATGAACATGTCTGTTTGTCCTGAGTCTGGGTGTAATTATGTATTTACAAAAGAAAAGTAGTATATGTAATATATCAGTTATCTGGTTTCCATAGTAGGTAGAAGCTGTGCTTAGTTTGGGATCAGATGGCTGTGTGTGAATAATGACCCTGGATATTGTTATAATTAAAATGTGTATCAACAAAATTAATAATACTTAGGAAATTTACGATCGAAATTATAAACAGTTTTCCTTGAATTGTCGTCCTACCACGTAGGTATATTAAGGATTAGCCGTACTAACACAAAAGTTTATAGAAGTGTTATTTTTATTATCTTTTATCTGTATATTAAATACAAATGAATCACCGACATGTTTGTACGCTCATAACTTCCAAACAACTGCACCAAATTGAATAATCGTTTTTTATGTGTTTGTTATTGTCAGAAGAAGGCTTGTTTGTAAAAAAATTCCAAATATTTAAAAAATCTCCGTATGTGACCGATGATAGTGAGAAGACTTATTTTGTTCGGTATTTCTGCAGCACTATTTGTTTTCTCTCCGGGAATGTCTAATGAATACTGTCCTAACAATATGGGAATAAGGCCTTCTCTTTATTTAGATTCTTACTTTTTTTAAATGGCTCTAATTCCCATTTGTCTTGGCTGTGTGGTGACGCCATAGAATAACATCACCCCATCTCATCCCGTGGGGGCGTAGAAATCGCAAGGGAATACATACGATACGTACCAGAGAACGGGCGGCAACGTTTTTCTAACAAACTGCGATCGCCAACCCGGCTGCCAAGCGTGGCGATAATGGCATATCCCCCATTCATTGGGGAGGCTTTTGTTCAGCAGTTGACGTACTTTGGCTGACATGATGATGATGATGAATTACTATTTATAAAAATGTGTGAAAAAAGACTAGAGTGATATATCTAGTTCAGATAAAAATGTTTCTTTGTTCCTAATTTGATAAACTACATCTAGTAACATTAAAAGTCGCTATTCGTAATTATAACAGTCACCGACCTCTGATAACGTAAGTATAATGTGCGTTCTATTAAAGAAATACTACCGTTTCTCCTTCCTCGGTATCGTTTCCTATTTTCCGTTCATCTTACGGTAATCAACTTAGTAGTGCGTTCCTTTAACCACTTATTTCGTATTGACACTGGACTAGCATAAAACATTTCACTATTGATAATGAAACATAACACCAACTTCAGCACATTGTATGCACTATGACAGTGCATACACCATGTGGATGAAGTTAAATTTTATCTTAAAATTGTCCATTCATAATTCTTAGGATTTAAGAATTATGAATGGACAATTTGCTTTAGTTTTTTTGTGATTCGGAACAGTCACGAACCAAGTAATTATGTCATTTAGGGCAATTCTACCATTTTAACATAGGCAGTGCTAATGTATTATGCATTGCATATTCCAGTACCAGCTGCTGAAGAACGCGCCTGTGCGCTGCCCGCATTGCCGCAAGGTGTCCTCGGTGGGGCCGCGCATGGCGCGCGTGCGCGGCACGATATTTGCGGTGTTCGCGCTCGTGATGCTCGCTGTGGCGCTCGGTGTCACGCTCGGCACGCTCTCCGCCGCGAAGAGCCACGGCGGCGGAGTCTACGTCGCCTACGTCGGCGGATTTCTCCTCGCACTCATACTGGCCAGTCGAGCCGTCTATTACTTCGCTATGAAAGTAAGCATGATCGAAGGCCCTATGTAAACTAAATCACCTGGTTTTGTGATAAAATTTGTATGACTAGGAAATATATTATATAGAGAAATTCTCAATTCCATATTCCGTATCGAGTCGTTATGAGAACTTGGTTTTATTGTATATGTAATTAGAGCCGAGTTTCTAATTGATAGGTGACGTTGATATTGCCTTTAAACACCCAAAGTGATATATGTTTGGGTGAGCTATAATTAAACATTAGTAAATCGAATAAATTGTATATGAGTAATACCGTATAATTTAATAAGCGATGTATGAACGAAATGAGAATATCGATTGATAATTAATTAGAGCCATAGTATGTTGCCTGTGTTTCATAAAATGTCATCTTTGATTCAAGATTAGATGTCTTGCAGTACTTTCTAAATAGCACCATAGGACTTTGAATCTCACAGAATAAATCGCTAAATCGTTGTATAGCATTGCTTATTAATTTATCACAAATTAAAATTCTATACAGTAGAGCCTAGTTATTGCAAATCTATAAACTATCTTGTTCTCTGCTGACATCAATCATACGTTTTCTTTTGCAATCCGTTAATGTAAAATTAGCTTTGTAGGTTCTCGTTGAATAATTGAGGATTAAAAAAGCACTACAAAATACACTTAACACTTAGAAAGAAAGAGAAAGAAAGAAATTTATTTATAATTTAGATACATACAAACGGTGCTTAAAACAAAACGAATTGTTGTGTACCATAAATGGGTGCCAACTTCAGCATCAGCTGCTGCAAAAATACTGTAGCGCTGGTATTCTAGTTGGACCCAATGATTGACTTAGCTCTAAAGTGAAACCCGGTACCGGTCAGTAGACTCACGATTAAAATAATATTGAATGACCTGTGGGTGGAAATTTCGTCTTTTTATACTCTATTATGTGTTGGTCGAATTCACGAGGTTCTACTGTATTTGCTGTGAGATTATTCTTATTCTAGGTACTTTGTATTTAGTGCTATACGTTAATTGTTCAATATTTAGACAAGCTATTTATTTAATACAGGGTGATATTTTGCTTTCAATTTTATGTGTGATACTTTTGACAATTGAAATACTAATTACATCATGGGTTTTAGTTATCGTGATTTCTTTCTATAAATACCTATGTAATCATATGTAGCGAATTGTAAATATATATATATATATTCTAAAAAAATGACAGATAAAGGGCTTTAAAATTAAAGTTCATTTGTTATAATATCAGTATTTAGGCGAGTTATACAAATTAAAGTTGACTATAAGCCTCAATAGCGCGAGCGGGTGGTAGGACGTTCGCGCGGGTAGTTCACAAAATGTTCGTTCTTCGTACAAATATTTAACATTCTCGTGTGGACACTCGCACGTCATTGACCTACAAATTTTCTAATTTGTATTCTAGATAATTCCAATTACCGCCACATGCTTTTACAGGTGATAGTCACACACACATGTGATAGTACAATGTGTGCAAATAGATTTTCTTTTTTTTCATTATTGAAACTATCTACACACGGCTACTTACTCTATCAGTAGTAGATCACATACTTTAATAACCGAACCGTTAGAAACCCCGGCTCCAACTATACTTACATCATTTTGGACAAGAGCTGATACTCTTACACCGCTGGACCGATATTAAACAAACATAGCAAAGAACCACCGCTTGAACACTGGCTATCAAATGAATAGAACCGCATCGTAATCGGTCCGTCCGTTTGAGAGCTACGATGCCACAGACAAACACAAACTCACAGACAGACAACGACGTCAAACTTATATTTTTTGCGTCGGGGGTTAAAAAGGGCTTTTAGACAAGTACAATCTTCGCGGTGTTTACAACTTGTAACTTAAACAATATCGTGTAAATAATGAACTTATCTACACATGAAACTGAACATCTGGTACAATATTGGGAAATAATAAAAACAGATATCTCTCCATACTAGCTTGCCCATCACGTTGACGATTTTTTCTTAACCCAGACAAATATTAAAGACAGCATAAGCTCTACTATAGCTACTCTGCTGTCCCTAATATAGTTATCTAGTAACAAGCAGATTATGCTAAGTGTTTGTAGAGAGCGATAACCTTTCCTCATACAAGCTTGTTCTGTGTTACACAATCCTGATATTACGGATACCATGACCTAGGCTTGAGCTATCCTGGTGCCCCTTATCTTATCTATACATATAATAAAATCGTAGGAAAGTCAAAACTGTACATTGAATATTTTTTTAAAGTATTCTTGGGACGTGATCTGCATTCGATATCGAAGCCAAAAATATAGTTTTGTAGAATTTTTGTCTGGTCTGTCTGTATTTCCGGGCAAAACTCAAAGTACTGGATGGATTTACTTCAAATTTTGCGTGAATATTACTAAGAGATCGGGTCAACATATAGGCTACTTACATATTATCATGCTATCACCTACGGGAGAGGAGCTGTGATTATTTATTTATAAAATTTAACGCGGTTAAAACCGCGGGGGACAGCTAGTAATATAATATCCTTGGACATGATTCACACACGGCCATCTGATCCCAAAATCAGGAGTACTCGAAAGTAATCTTGGCTAGCTTATTCTAATTACCTTAGACATTATTATATAGTAACAGATATTAATGCGTTCATATTAAAATATTAATAATTAATAACCAGTCAAGGTCTACGATCTAACCGAATATATGTCACGCATAACGACTTCGGATGACTGGATATGAAACTGGTTTAATACATATGTTAATTAATTGAGCGTTATTAAAATACGCGCGCCTTTATACATTTGTTGACCTCGGATGGCAATACACGTTATCATGAAAGCCTACAGAATATTAGATGATAACACACCGTGCTTAATTTTTTTAACAATTAGACGTGACTTTCACTTCTTTATCGGAGATACGAGTGATTACTCTACAGTGTAAAAGCTTAGAATCGCAGTATGAGGATTAATTAAAAGACACAATTTCGAACCTCGATGCTTATACACTGAGCTTATTTTTTTTAACATGACTTTAACAGTTAGCATATGAGACTTTCACCACATCACCGGACAACCGAGTGTTTGTGTCAATCCAGGGTGTCAGCTAACTCCATACCAAATTTTATAAAACTGCTCCAGCCGTTTAGCCGTGAGGTGTAACAAACATACATCCTCACACACTCACAAACTTTGGCCTTTATAATATTAGTGTGATTTATTACTATATTATAAAAAAATTACAGCCAGACACAGAACAAACACCGTGCTTATCACACAAAGATTTGTCCCGGGTTAATAATGAAATTTAATAGACAGAAAAGCATGTCGAAAAGTGGAATGACTGGATACCGTTTTGAAATATTGTTTGGTATCCGTACAATAAATACTCCAATGACACTTAACTATTTTATCTCGTGACGCGTCTAAAAACTCATGCACGGACTTTAAGTGACGATCGGATAATTGGATTTACGAATTTAATATTTCATTGATATTACTGAGAACATTTAAAAAGATGTACTACTCTTAATGTCTTTACCACGGGACATGGGTCTCGATCGCGGTAACAAATGAAGGCATGCATTACCTTTTGGTTTACCCGATGTTGCGGCATAGATTGCACCAGTCGTCCCGTGACCGCGGCTGCTTCATCCAATCTATGCCGACATGTCGGGTAAACCAAAAGGTAATGATTTACCTTAATATACTAATTTTAAATTAAATAATATACTAACTTGCAATATACTCTTCTGTCAAGAAACTACCGGGAATGGTAATTAATACACAAAGTCTTAATTATTCTTTCAAGGTTTATGTATCGCCTTCAAAGTAGACCTCTTAGGAAATAATCCAGTTTCTAGATTATTTTATAAGGACAGCAAATAATATATAGTAGAGTAGTGTCTGTTATATATTTTTTATATTTGATAGGACTGGGTTCATAGTTTGGTTACTAAATAATACTAATAATCACTGGATCCAATAACTTACTTATCGTATGGACAGTGGTTACCCTAGTATCTAAAGTTGTTCAAATCGACCATTAGGCCTCTGGCATGGCCGAACGACTTAATAACACGGGGTCTAAGAACCTACTTACTTACTTATCGTATGGGCAGTGGTTACCCCACTGTCACAGTTGTTCAAGCCGCCCATCAGGGCTCTGAAATGGCCTAACGACTTAATGAGGGCTACCGCGTATCAATTTGCCGCTAGAGGCGCTAGCATCGCGGCAGGTCTACGAAACGTCAAAATACACTGTTTTTGTTCGGGTTACGCTGTTTATTAATAAAAACTGCGATTGTAACTAAACATTTTGGTTTAAAACTAAATAAATTACAAAATGAGTAACAGCTCGATGACTGTAATAAATATTTTTCTTAAAAACATTCGTCGCGTCCACAATAACAATGATTTTGATCAGCTATAGTGGACCTTCCGCGACAGTGGCGCCGACTGGTGAGCACAAAAACGGTAGCCCTCATTACACGGGGTCCAATAACTTACTTATCATATGGACAGTGGCTTCCCTATTGTCACAGTGGTTCAAGCCTAACATTAGGCCTCTGATATGGCTAGATTACTGTTGTCTAATGGCTACAACCGGGACCGACAGCTTAACTTCAATCACTTACGACCGGTGAGAGCATCTTGCTATGATCGTCTCCAATCGGGTCCAATACCGAAAACCTTATATTTAAAGTAAAATCAGGCATATAGAATTTAAAAGTAAATCAAGACTAGCCTGTGAATTTTACATTAATTAAATAGAAATCATTACACCGTGCTATACTACCCTGTTAATCAATATTTTATATTATGTAAAATTGCTCATTACAAACAATTTTGTCGCAGGAAATATAAATTACTAGCTGCACCCCGTGGTGTGACTGTTTTATTGTATAACACGTGATTTAGAAATTTATTATAGTTTATTCGCACCGGAGCATGACCAGCCGTTTTTGCGTGATAGCATTAAAATCCAAAAACATATTTATAATATATCCTAAATACGTATTCTTTAAAATAAGCTTGATTAGAATGACAGTTGTCAGATCAATATGACTAGGGCAAGGATAGTACTCACACATGCTTTTACAAATCAAGAGCTGATTGTATAAAATATCTTCATTAATTTGTGTAGTGACGGCATAGAATATCATCACCCCGTCTCATTCCGTGAATACCTACCAGAGAACGGGCAGCCCGTTTTTCTGTGAACTAGGTATATCCATCAAACTGCAATCGCCAACCCGTCTGCCAAGCGTGGCTATTATGGCATATCCCCCCATTCTTTGGGGAGGCTTTTGTCCACCAGTGGACGTAATTTGGCTGACATAATGATTCATTTCTGAAAGCCAGAATTACATGATTTTCCGTGGCTATATCAACTTACTACGTTACTACACAGTTTTGTCATCACTATTGGTAACATCTGTGGTTTTCATCGAGCTATATTTTTAAAGACTTTTACGCGGCAGCTAATCTCAACGTGTTGTTGGTACTGTACTCGTAGTGCACAGCTGTTTGCTTAGTCATAACTCGTGTTGCACTTTCATGCCGTCACACTATTACGCATAACTATTAACTAATGGTAAAGATGCCAGCACATCAAGTTACCTCAATTGAAAGTGAAGCTTATGCTTTTGTGATAAAGTTGAATATCTATAAAAGAAACTTGACAGATTGGAGTATCTGGATGTGCTGGCATCTGTACAAGAATGAGATAGAATTATGCATATTAGATAACGCCGTTCCATTTTCACAGATTGCACTCGGAACAGAATAGTGTTGTTGTTGCCGATGCATTATTTAAAGATAAGATATTAGACACGTTTGTTTCATGTCCTAGTATGCGAAACGTTTACCAATTTATTTGAACCAAGAAATATTTAAACGTATACCTACGTTTACATTCCAAAATATTCAGGCAGGTGATTCATTAGCAGATGTCTATTTGCAAATGTATAATTAATTTTTTACTACACTAATATTATTGCAGAGTAATCTAGATAAGAATATCTAATAGTTGACATTTGCTACTCTCCATATTATTGCGAAGAGTTAACTTAACCTTAAACAGACTTTGGTATTTATTGTTCATTGTTGTTGGACCTTATTTCAAAGAAATAAAGTTGATATTCATATCGACTCGTATAGACCACCGTCGTTTAAGAGTTAATGTGACAGCAATATTATTATGGCAATAACATTAATGAAAAGTAACTACGCGCGCATTATACTATGAGAATCAGCGGTTTAAAAAGAAATGGATCCATGCTACATTGCGCTTTAACGACTTATTACGTTCAATTGCTGTATTAAAAAAAATCGTTTCGAAGCCGTATCGACGACTGATTTAGTTCCAATAATTTATCAAAAATGTCAATGTTAGGGCCTATGCACATCACGTTCTTTAAACGCGCCGGGGACGCGCGTTTGTAGCGATAGCGCAAGTCAGATGCAGCTCTATAGGCAAAAACCGCGCCGTCGAGGCCCGTTTCAAAAACGCGCGTTGCCGGCGCGTTTGAAAAACGTGGTGTGCACAGACTCTTAGATAATACTTCAATATTGTGACAACCTACTGCATTTGATAGTAGTGCGCGTATTCATGCGTATAACATCGAGCGTCCGATGTGTGTAGCAGTGACGACGTAATCGCTATCACAAGATTTGTATGTAAAACGCCGAATCTAAGTTGTTTAAAAAACGTACCGTAAATATCAGACAGTTCAAATAGCAAAAAGGTATAGAAGTGAGTTGTTCTAAAATGAAAAAAACGTTTTTTAAAGCATTAATTTGAATTTATCACCAGCCCTCCTCAATTGTCAAATTCAGATCCAGTTTTAAAAAGACCCATTATTAGATCACGAATAAAAAAGTATTTTAATTTAGTCAAAGGTGTTATCGAGTTTGTATTCAACGTAAAAGCAAGTAAATCGCCGATACTATAACCTAACCGTTAGAAAACCCCCGACTCCAATTATAATTACATCATTTTGGAAATAGCTGATACTCTTACACTGCTGTACCGATATTAACCACACAGAGCTAAGCACCACCGCAAGGAAACTAGCTTTCAAATGAAACAAACTTCATCAAAATCGGTTCATCCGTTTGAGCGCTACGATGCCACAGGCAGACACACACACAAAGAGAGACAGACACACGAACGCACAGACAGAAACACACGCACACGCAGTCATACACACACACAGAGAAAGAGAGAGAGACAGACACACAGAGAGAGAGACGCACAGACAGACAGACAGACAGACAGTCATCGACGTCAAAATTAAAACACCCCTCTTTTTGAGTCGGGGGTTAAAAAGTAATACTTTGTTAATGAAGTCTGGTCGTCACGCGTCCCATACTTGCAGTCTTATGTATAACTTGCACAACTATATATGTACCTAATTATACAACTACGTACTGCATTTGTTTTATTATTGTGAATTCTGTTTAAACATACTTGGCCAAATCATATGAGTGAGCAATTCGCTGGAATATTATGTATTTATATTGTATAATATTGTTCATTTTATCACTGACGACACAAGTGACTATCTTATCATTAATATGTAAAGCCGCATTTGTCATCTCTACCAACGGGTCACGAAGAGATTTAGATGCCGTACGACTTACTTATTTATCGCGTGGGAAAGGGTTACCTAGTGTCTTGAGTTGTTCAAGCCGACCAGTAGGGCTCTGACATGACTTAATGACTGTTGTCTAATTAAAACGACCGGGACCGACAGCTTAACGTGGCCTCTGAAGCACGAAGACGCTCAGAAATTAAACCACTTTGGTGGTCACCCATCTACAGTCTGACCGCGAGTCTAATTGCTTAACCTCGCCGCTAACGGACCGGAGATACCATCTAGGTATGACACATGTAGATAGATATCTACAAAAAGCGGTATGGATTAATGAAGTGAAATGTGTTTTATTACATCCCGCGTAGAAGTCGCCCCAAGGCAGTATATAGCAGATAACGGGCAGCAGCGTTTCTCTGAGTACCTACTATGACCATCATACTGCGATCGCCGAATAATTTGTCAAGGCATATTATTATGTAATCATCATCATCATCATATCAGCCGAATGATGTCCATTGCTGGACAAAGGCCTCCCCCAAAGATCTCCACACTTGCGCTATTCGCATCCAGCAGTTTCCAGCGACCCGCACAAGATCATCGGTCCATCTTGTAGGGGGCCTGCCCACGCTGCGTCTTCCGGTTCGTGGTCGCCACTCGAGAACCTTTCTGCCCCAGCGGCCGTCAATTCTACGAGCTATGTGCCCCGCTCACTGCCACTTCAGTTTGCAATTTGCAATTGAATATTATGTAAACACCAAATAAATTTTTGTGGGGTTTTTCCCAGCAGTCTTTCGGCTGATGTGATGATTGTATAAGGTATGATGAAGAATATCATCACCCCATTTCATCCCGTGGAAATCGTCCCGAGGAAATACCTACCAGAGAACGGGCAGCAGCGTTTTTCTGTGTACTATGACCATCAAACTGCGATCGCTAACCCGCCTGCCAAGCGTGGCGATTATTGCATATCCCTCCAAATTATGGCCACATTTCCATTGTAGAAATCTTTTGGGAGGACTTTGTTCAGCTGTGGACGTGATCAAGCTGACATGATGATGATCTAATTTAGTCTATTAAGAGTGGTAGTGGCAATGTAGTTGTATATTTTGAACTCTTTTGGTTTGTAATAAGAATCAAAATCAATCAATTAGAAACATACCTAATATTCATTTTATAATAGGGTTAACGATACCTAATATTCCTGCGAAAACTCGCTCCTTTAATTTAATATTATACTAATTTTGGATGGTAGTAAAGGCTAGTAGTCAATATTTGTGTTATTATAATTATATTATATAGTTTTAACATTTAATAATCAAAAATATGTGTATATAAGGCTAAGGTTATTTACTTTGAATGGAGAAAATTAATAGTAACACATATAATACCATGTATAACTGATTATTAATGATTTATTGAAATGTTAGTGCTTTACTCGTGTATTTGTAGTTATAAGTCAAATAAATTGTACCAATCGACATCTCATTTGATCTTTTTTTTACCTTTGTTTAGATTTAAATTCTCCACTTGAATAACCTTCCAAGTACAGACGCCAGCACATCCAGCCACCCCAATGTGTCAAATTTCTTTTATAGATCTTCAACTTTATCACAAAAGCATAAGGTTCTCTTTCAATTGGGGAATTTGACAGATTAGGGTAGCTTGATGTGCCGGCGTCTGTACTACAAGAATGCTGCAGTCACAACTATTATACGCTGTGGGTTCGATCCCCACACTGAACAATTATTTTTGTTTATGTTATGTTTGAGAAGCCGGTTGGCGTGGTTGGTAGATACTTGCCTTTTACGCCGCAGGTCGTGGGTTCGATTCCCACCATTTGTGTGCATGAACATGTCTGTTCGTCCTCAGTCTGGGTATAATTATCTAAATAAGTACTTACAAAAGAAAAGTAGTATATCAGTTATTTGGTTTCCATAGAACAAGCTCTGCTTAGTTTGGGATCAGATGGTCATGTGTGAATAATGTGCAACGATATTATTATTATTATTTATGTGACTTAACGAATAATTGCTATCAGTGATTTGTGTCCGTGAATTGTATAAAAAATCCAACGTGGCTTTTGTTACTTCATCGGTCAATAGATGTACGAGATGTTTTTAGGGACATTTTGTGCAATTGCCACTCGTAAAACCGTCTAAGCTAACTGTACCTATACATCATGTTTAAAAAAATATATCATCGCAGCCGAATTAGTGCACACAATTGAAGTACTTAACTTAGGTTTAGTTATCCCAGAATGAATTTCAAAGATTGAAAATGGTAAGTTTAATATACGGTGAACATATAAAAATCTGGTACCGCAAGAGCGTGGTGCAGGTATGCTTATTACAACGCGTCAATATACATCTATTATTCACGTTATTGTTACTGCTCAGAACTTTCGAGAGTTCGCTTCACCATAAAAAGGTGGACCGCCTAGGGATAACGCCTTTAGTTTAGTCGTAGTTGTACGAGTGGTGTATGTTTGTAACATTTGAAATCAATATATTATCATCATATCAGTGGCCAAATAACATACTTAACGAGTAGGAATCAATGTAGCGTACCTCTATAACTTAAGGCCCGGACTTTCTTTTCAGGCCGTCTCATTCCTCGGTTCAGTGTGGTTCCGGATCATCCTCCCTCAATGTGGTTCCGGAAAGTCGTAAACATCTTGTGTTATAAATCGTATGTATCTACTGTGAACGGAGTTTTCGATTGTGGACAAATTTTAGTCCAATATAAACCTTCTTAGTCTTAAGGTTGTGTTCACTTCTAAAAAGCTAGTCGTTATTCTCACACGACTAGCTGATCCCAATCAAGCATAGCTTGTACTATAGAAACCAGATAACTGATATACTACATATACCTATTACTTTTCTTTTTTTAAATACATACGTATGTACATTCAGTCAAAAAGTATCGGAAATGGATGATTTGTTTATGGTTCCAAATTCAAATTTTTGTTGTTTTTTGTTGTTGTCAGATTGGCACAACTGTTTTCCATTTTGGCGCGGAGTTTGAGTTGTATCTGTTATTTATATTAAATACAGTGCTGGTTTTAGTAATATCATATATAGTGTGTATTGCGAATTTCATATGAACAAAAATATCGAACAAAGAGTTTGTCTTAAATTTTGCATCGCTAATGGAATTTCGTGGTCGGAGTCACTGAAAATGTTACAGAAGGCTTACGGTGAATCGACTTTATCAAAAACTCGTGCTTATGAGTGGTTCAAAGCGTTCAAAAGCGGTCGAGATGTGATAAAAGATTTGCCTCGCTCTGGTAGGCCATCAACGTCTGCAACTGAAGTTAACATCGCAAAAGTAAAGGAAATAGTGACTGAAAATCCTCATTCAACTCTGAGAGAGATAGCCGCCGAACTTTCTGTATCTCACGAGTCGATTCGTACCATTTTAACTAATCATTTAGGTTAAAAGATCTGAATTTTCTCCAAAAACTCAATCGCATGAAAGTCGCTGAGGACATGGTAGAACGAGTCAAAACCGACCCAACATTCATGAAACGCATTGTAACTGGTGACGAGACGTGGGTTAACGAGTTTGACATGCAAACTAGTTAACAAGCTTCGGAGTCGCGCCTTCCAACTGAACCGAAACCGAAAAAACCACGCCAAAGTCGATCAAAAGTCAAAGTCATGTTGACTGTTTTCTTTGACAATCGCGGTGTTGTGCACTCTGGATTCTTACCGGAAGGTCGAAGGGTAAATAAAGAATATTATTTGAGCGTTATGCGGCGTTTAAGAGAGCAAAGAACATCGGGCATTTTTGTATGGGACACTTACCTACGGCGAACAAAAATAAAATTAGGTACGGTGGATAGGCAATTAAATCTAGTTTACAATGGTATAGTTCCCATATCTGTGGGTCGTGGCAATAAGGAGAAAATGGACATTTTTGTCGTTCCATTTCACAACAAAATCGAACTCGAAAGCAAACGAAATCCAGTAAACAAGCAGTAGGTAATTAGTTGACTCAGACCACAATGGGAACACAGTAAAACACAGATCGCTACGACGGATGACAAAGGACTGCGATGTAGTAAGATAAGCTAGCTACCTGCGCGAGCGCAACATAAACCAGTTTTAGGACTATGGGCGAGAGTGAGAACGAAACATGCACATCAACTTGACGGATTTAGTCTGATTGGGTTTACAAAAATACCACGGAGTGATATTTTAACTTACTGAGCGGTCGTTTAGTAATTAGGAAAAATAGTCAACATAAAATATGTTTTTCATTTTACTAATTATTTCCATTTTCCCATTATTGTGAATCAAAATAACTACACAATATTAAATATGATTGCAAACACTATCATTTAAAAATGTTTTGGTTTATGTTCGCGACTTTTAAAAAATCGGGTAAAAAACGCCCGATGTTCTTTGACGAAAAAGGCCAGATTTGTGGAAAGAAAATTCTTGGATTTTGCACCACGATAATGCGCCTTCGCACAAGGCCATCATTGTGAACGAATTTTTGACCAAACACTCAACAAATACCATCCAGCAACCACCATATTCACCAGATATGGCTCCAGCTGACTTCTTTCTTTTTCCTAAACTCAAATTACCACTTCGTGGTACCTACCCGTTTTCAATCGGTAGAAGACATAAAGGAGAATTCGCGGCGAGAACTGAACTCAATTCCGAAAGCAGCGTTTAAAAAATGTTTTGATGAATGGATTATTCGTTGGCGTACCTAAGTGTATCGTTTCTGAAGGAGCATACTTTGAAGGTGATAAAATAAATTTGGACGATTAACAAACATTTTGTATATTATTGATCTTTTCCCGGTACTTTCTTGACAGAGTAGTATATAGATAAAACACCCTAACTATAAAATATCCTGGGACATTATAAACACACGGCCATCTGATCCCAAACTAAGCAGAGCTTGTACTATTCCATAGTACAGGCTCTGCTTAGTTTGGGACCAGATAACTGATATACTACTTTTATTTTTTAAATACATACTTATATAGATAAAACATCCAGACTCGAGACAAACAGGCTTGTTCACGCATACCTACTGTTGTGACCTGGTTGAACCCAAGACCATAAAAATATGTACATACATATCGGCTAAGCCGCATCTTCGATTTGTCGAATCTGTATCCACCCACAGCCGATGAGCAAAATACCTACTAAAAAACGAGAAAAAATATTTTAATTAATTAATTAATTGCTCACATGTTGCATGGAACGGCTTTATTTGTAATTGTCATTCATCACACAAAGTGGGGATCTAACCCACAACCTCTGGCTCAACAGTTAAACCAACAGGCCACTTGATTTTTAACGGATTTTTAATTTGTGATATTAAACCGTGCCAAAGCCTACCATGAAATCTAATTTGTAGCATTCCATGGATTCACTGTACAGGGGCTTTACCGGCTAAGTCGCCGAACATGGATTTCTTAAATGGCGTTCAAATAAATAAAGGTTAAAAATGACTTAATCAATCGTTAAATCTGCTTCCATGAGCACATTTGACGTCATAAATGGTCCGGAATCGATTGTCAACGTTGAAGCCGATTTAACAATTCATTGAGTCATTTTAACTTTTATTTATTAGAACGCCATTTAAGAAATCGATGTTCGGCGACTTAGCCGGTAGTGCCCCTGGTGGTAAACATAGGGCCTTCTGGATCACAACTAAGGTACGGACTCCAGCACATCAAGCTACCCCAATCTGGCAAATTTCCCCAATTGAAGGTGAACCTTATGCTTAAGTGATAAAGTTGAAAATCTCTTAAAGAAATTTGACAGATTGGGGTAGCTGAATGTGCTGGCGTCTGTACTAAAACCCACTTCAGCGTCCCAATTATGCGAGTGTTCCGCCCTTCCAAATTTGAAAGATAATCAAAGAAAAGAAACACAAAATTTAATTGTAATTATTTTATTGATAACAAAATAAATGTAAGTTACATTTCCTTAGGTGTAAAGAACATAACCAGGTTTATATACCCGAATAAATATTATTATTATTGAGAACCATTTAAAAAATTATTCGCTTATAAATAGTGTGCGCTTAAATAAAAATATGACACATTAACATTTTCTGAAAATGTTTTAGATGGCTTATTCCGTTTATCCACCCTAAAAAAGCCACCCTAAGGAGGATACTCGGAAACGCGTGTCCTTCTATCCACCCTGAACGGGGTGGATAACCGTAATTCATATAATATGTTTCTTCCGTTTTTCTCACCTGCCTAAGTACAGTCATTAACACAAAAACATACACAAACCCAGTCCAAGAAACTTCGTGAACATTAAAATACTTTAGATGTACATACTTACCTTCTTCTTTGAGCTGAAAATAGTTTTGTTTACTATAATATACATTAAAAGGGACGAATTTATCCAGGATACGCAACTACGTCTACTCAATAATGAAATAAGCGTTGGTCATTTTCTGGACATATTGCAAAATTTATAAAAAACCACCAGCCCCGCTTCGGCTTTCTATCTTATAGTACCATGTACCTACAATTTAGATTTTAAGACTATTTTATGTTATTCGCTTAACAATAAATATTAAATAAAACTTAAAAGATATTGATTTGATTCAACTGTACTTGGGGTAAAAAATCGGAAGAAACATATTATATGAATTACGGTTATCCACCCCGTTCAGGGTGGATAGAAGGACACGCGTTTCCGAGTATCCTCCTTAGGGTGGCTTTTTTAGGGTGGATAAACGGAATAAGCCTTTTAGATACAAAATATACTTATAAAACCCAGCCAGTAATTTACGTAGGCTGGCATATTATTTTGTACTAGGGTACATTCAATATTAGTGGATTTGTACTATAATTAGTAGCCATAAAAGTTAAAACGTGTTGTTACAATTCAGAAAGTTAAAACACAGAACGTTCAAATTTACAAAAAACACATTGGAATTTTAAATTTGTAAAGATACTAACTCTACACACGACTAGACGAATTGATTACACAAAAATAGTGGGAAAATATTTGACCTTACTCGTCTATTATACGTCTAAGGAAGGAATGTCTTTTTGCACAACATACAAAGCACATTATACAGATGTTTCCTTAGGCTTTATGAATTAAATTCATCGTTTTTCTGTATAATGAGAATACAACATAACTTTTGCAGAGCTACACTCTACCTATATCGGTTGAAGATCACAAGGTTTAAAACACTTGAGAACTAGTTTAACCAATCGGGTAATTAGTTACATAGTTCATCAAATGCCGCCATCCATGGAACGGTAAAAAAAGCATAATTGTGCATACTTTACTCATATACCAATTGTAGATCACATATTTGAAGGCATTACTAAGGAAACAGCCTGTATAGTTACGTTAAATCTAGTACATGACACATCTGATCATTTCCTCAATCAAGCGAAATGGGCTTGGTAGTTATTTTCTTTTGACAAAACAAATTAAAAGCAAGGTATATGTATATTAGGTATGATTTAACTCAAAAAATGGCACTGATGGAGGCATAATGATATTAATTATATTAACTGTCCGTTATGAATTTAATAAATTTTGACATATTTATTTACTGGCAAGTTTCGAGAGGCTCACAAACATATAACCAACTCTCGCTATACTTCTTTATCATTCTGTACCTCATTTACTTTACTGGGCTTAAAAGTTTATTGTGAGAGCTTCGAAAGCGAGAGCCACTTACGATTATAATACAGGTATAACTAGGGCTGCCATACATCCCATAAGTACGGGACTGTCACCGTATTTAGGTAAGTATCATGTCCCGTATTGTTACTTGTCCCGTTTATCAATATTTCACAGGCTCCAAGGCGAGAGACGCGCGGGTGCTCGCGGTTGCGAAGAGAGGTGAGGTAGGGGCGGTGCGGATCGCTCGCTCCACCGATTTATTATTAAAATAAACCACTACCCTTATTTTCAGATTTTATTTATTTGCCACTAATAAGTCCCTTATTAGTTCTCAACGATAATGGCAACCCTAGGTATAACTCACAGCATTATAAACATTTATTAGTCATTTTACCATTTGAATTCTATTCTCTAATCTGAACAAACAGAGAAATTCGAGATATAAAGAAAAATGGTACGGTGGCATATCATTTATAACGTCGCCTAGAGCGATACATATTGACGAAACTTGCAGGAGTTGTCGCAAGCCCATAAACGCATTGAATTATGAAACGATAAACTTTGGTTTGAAATCTTTTTCTTTTTTACTGTCATGTAATCTTTATTTTTATCTGGCCCTCGTAGTTATACCCCATAAATCACCCCGAGATAAACGATTGATCACATAGACAGATTACATTTAAGACAATTTTAGTGCGACATTTAGTCTCCATCTCAACGACGTAAACACGTTAGTTTTTCACGGTGGAATTAGGTTCAAAGGTTTGTTTTTTCTACAGATACGCTTTTTATAATTTACCTTCTTGCCTTCATAGATCCCTGATAATATGTTCAACCTAGATACTTAAGTATACTTCTGTAATTCTGTAGTTCATGGTACACCAATATACATTTCAATAGCTTTACCGAAGTCAAAATGCACTGAATGTCAATAAGGTAAAAAGATATCGAGGAACGCACTATGATGTCCGATGATTAAAATTGTTGTCTATTCGACTAAATAGAATAGCTTGTCACTTCTCTACGGGGTGTCTGTTGTGTAATGGATTCCAACCTCCGGATGTCATTAAACAGTGTTATGGTGAGCATATTGCAATTAATGTGTCTTGTTGTACGAGTCCTTATGTTGGTACCCGGAGACGTAACCGGACGCATCGACGAGGTCCTTTCTACCAGCGATACCTTTCCCTTTGCCGCTGTCGTCAAACCGCTGTTTGTGAGAGCCTGTGTACTTACTGGTGTCTGTCAGACGATCGACTGCTGCAGCCGCTGCTGGAGATTTAGTCACCTGTAATTTTAATATTGATAATTTATTCTAATGTTACATTTTATGGTGATAATGATCGCGATGGTTTGTACTGAGATGAGATTGGACGCCATTTGATCCAAAGAATAATCATATTCCTTTGCTGAGACATGGGCTTCTGTCGGAATTGCCTTCCGGTCTAGCCTGATGATGAACCAGCTATCATAAGGAACAAGGTGTAGATAACAGTGTCGATCAGCTTTAAACTTCTATCAGGTTCCAACTACTAGTTACTTGCTTACTAACTTCATTATCCGAACTTGATTTTGGACTTCCCTCTAAGCAATAATACGGCATTGCGTCCTGAGTCTGAGTCCTGACCAAAAGATAGAAAATCCGCCTATGTTCAATAAAATAAAAATATTTACGACTCATGATTATTTAGGTGAAGCGATTTGAAAATAAAATGTATTGGGACACGAAATTTCGCAGGTCAATGGGCTTAATTGTGCTATTTCGGTTACATTTTATAGCTTATAATTTATTTGTATATGTAAACCTTGTTTTGTCAGGATTTAAGCAATCCAGTAGACAAATAACATGGCTTCGCATCTCTGGTCTGTTGACTACTGCTGGAGACAGCTTACCATTGGAAACTTAGAAATTAAATACAGCAAAAAAGACTCTGCCACTTACGGTTAACTAAAAATTTAGAGAAAATAATATATCAACTTACGTGCGATGAAAATCCAGGTTGTCCACAGCTTGTGAGTTTCTTCTTAATTTCGTCCAACTCCACCTTTTTACTTTTAGCGAGATCGTCAAGGAACTTCTGGTAATCATCGATGGCCAGTTTCAAAGTCTTCAGTTTCTTGAAGTGAATCGCGGTGTCAGTTGTGGTAATTTTTTTGCCGTCGATCACTTTAGCCTGTTTCATCCACTTGTCGCTCTGAGATAGAGTTATGGTTTTACCATCCGATTTCGGATCTCCGAATTTTGAGAATGCTTTGAAGGCATCCTGGAAAGTTTATATATTTTTTTCAGTATACTCAGATTTAAAATATAAAATAAAGGACTGAACTAGATCGCGATAATTAGTAGTAGTTTAACACTATCGAATCTAAGTCTACTTAAGATAAAGCTAGTACCTATATTTTTGGACCCCACTATGTTGAGGATACTTTCATAAAATTACAACTACACCCAGTAAGTACAAGCCTGTATTTCTTAGGGGTGCATACCACCCTAACATAGGGCAACACATAGGGTATGGATCTTTAAAAAAATCCCCTTTTACTTAGCCTCCGTAGTCCATCTGTATGTATGTCAGTAGGCTGTAACGCATGAACTGTAATAGGTACATTACTTATTTACAGTTGAAATTTCCACAAAGTATCTATTGGCGCTATAACTAACATAAAATAAAATTACAAAAAAATTGTATCAAAATAATAAGAACACAACTTGCGCGATTCAATCCGCGCCTGGCCGGTTTTATGAAGTCTATAATCAGCCGAGGCAGCTAAGATTTAGTTGGTGGGAGTCTGACATATTCAGTCACATCCTGCTTTATCATAAAGAAAAAGTAAAACAGACACAATTGTGAAGGATGCGAATGGGATGGGATGGGTACGAAATTACACTATCACCTTATGCTTCGCTATTGTCTTGAATTAAAAAAGTTTAAGTTACCTGCCTACCTACGAAACAGTAATATACAACATGTAACTTAATTAACGCACATCCTGAAAATAATTTGTTCAGAAACGTTTACTGAATCGATTTATATCATTTTTAATATAGTATATTTATAATATATTCAAAAATAATTAAAACTACGGAAATTATTCTATCCTTGTACAGTCAAAACAAATTGAAATGGACCGTAAGTCAAAGTAATAAGACTTTAAAATCGCAGTCTTATTTGTTTTCTTATAAATTCCATCATTCAATACAAAATAAAGAAAAATAAACTTTATTACAATAAACTAATTTAGTAAATAACAATGCATATACATGTTGAATAAAAAATTCAGTGTATGTATTATGATTACAACATAATATTCTAATTGGGGTGTCTGAGGGTGTGCGTTAATTACGTTACATGTTTTAGTGGTCTTCAAACTATTTGAGATGGGGACTACTTGCTAGTACGTCGAGATTTGACGGCTTGGTTTGTAAAGTAGGACACATAGTAAGTAGTTACCTTAAACGGTATCGCGTCCTCTTTGTTGGGCGTTCCGTTGACTGCTCCGGGCGCGCTCCCGTTCTCCAGCTTGACGTCCTTCACCTCTTGCGTCACCTGCTCCACCGCGGCGTCAGACATTTTGTCCAACTGGAAAAATAGAAACAACCGTTTAAGTATATGTGCTGATTTTTGCCATTTTCACAAAAAAGACGTAGCGCCAATGTTACAATGTAAAAACATAGCATAAATTTTGCACCATTAATTAAACCCTACAAGATGGACCGATGATCTTATGTGGGTCGCTGGAAACTGCTGGATGCCAATAGCGCAAGATCGGCATTTGTGGAGATCTTTGGAGAGGCCTTTGTCCAGCAGTGGACGTCTTTCGGCTGATATGATGATGATGAATTAAACCATTAGGTTAAAGAGTAAAAGAGGTCCCGAAAGCTTAAATAGGTTTCGAGACCTCATTTACCTCTTTTTTTTTAAGGAAACATTCTTCACATCGCCACAAATCATCCATTTATCGCACGCCTCTATGTAGCCACAAGTCAAAATACGGCGGCACCCATGGCTCGCATCAGCTCACTCATTTGTGCAAATGTGCACGCAAACTTTTGATCAGTGTAGTGATATAAATGAATAACATTTATATCAATACACTGATCAACAGTAATCAAAAACTTGATCGAGACGGAAAATGATACAGCAAGTGAGTCAAATTGGTTAATAGGAGGAAAAACCCAAGAATAATGCCAATATATCCGACAATAAATTAAATAAGGGAATAATTGTAGAATATACTCTAGAAACATGGTGTTGTGCCTTCCTCTTGTTACAGAAGGCATTGAAATGAAATAGGTACCTACTTATAATATGGTAACTGTAATAGGTAATTCACGTAATTAATGTAATGTTGGAATCAAAATTAGTAACTCTTCTATGGGGCAATGTATAAAATTCTATAACAAACTTCCCAGTGATATCAGTGCAATGTCTACGAATAAGTTAAAAAGAACTATAAAAGCGAAATTGTGTAGCAGGCCATCTACAAAGCTTTTGAGTATTTAAGTGACTAAACAGCTTGGGATTGAGTCGTTCTAAATTAACATATTTACCTCTAATTACAAAGTAATCTTATGTTAGCAAAAAATATTAAAAACCGGCCAAGTGCGGGTCGGACTTGCGCACGAAGGGTTCCGTACCATTATTTATAAAACCGGCCAAGTGCGAGTTGGACTCGCGCGCGAAGTGTCACGTTTGTTGTATGGGAGCTCCCTTAAATATTTTATTTTGTTGTACCTATTTGTTGTTATAGCGGAAACAGAAATACAGCATCTGTGAACATTTCAACTTTCTAACTATCACGGTTCATGTGATACAGCCTGGTGACAGACGGACAGACAGACAGCGAAGTCTTAGCAATAGGATCCCGTTTTACCCTTTGCGTACGGAACCCTAAAAAAAGATTCCTACTGAGTTTTCTGTCAGTGTCCGGTAGGGTCAAGAATTGACGATTCCACACAAATGTAGTTAATATTTTTACGCAATAAATGAATTTTGAATTCGAATTACGTTTCGATCTGTAAGAAGTTACACTGAGTGTCTCACACTGACACTCAGTGTCACTTCTTACAGGTCGAAATCACTCTGATGACACTGAAACTATTGGCCGCGTCAAACACAAAATTATTCCGTGACTACCTGTAACAGTTTGTCACAATAACAGCTCATCACTCTCCTCAGTTATAATAATGATATTAAATATGTTATTTTAAACTGATGATGAGACGTGATCTTACTGATCTTATATTTATGTTTATAATTAGATAATATAGACTGTCATTGTTGTTAAGTCTGATTTTATGTTAATCGTGTATTTCAAAATTAAACTTTTAAGACGCGTTCATAAGTGTTAATTATATTCAAAATATAACAGTACGCATGTCCGATTAAAGTAAGTCGTAACAAATCGCTTATCAAAATTGTCGTACTCGATTGTACGTATACCGAGACTAACATCGGAATTTTTTAACTTATCTAAAGTTAAAAAATTAAATATCTTATTTCTTAAATTACATTAATTTCTTTGAAGGATTTTTTTAACTTATTTATTCCTTACCGGTAGGGGAAGACCTGGTAGAAGATTCTATGACTGGAGTAGCCAGGCCACAACTATGTACCCTAAGCCGGCCAGCATGTATGAAAAACATAATGAGAGTAAACAAGGTACCTAAGAGAAGGAAAGTGGAAAGATCCTGAAAAAGTGAAATCCATTGTCTCTGATTACCCCTTTGGGAAACAGGCGTGCGTCTATGTATGTATGTAAATTATTATTAAAGGTCGGATGAGACATAAACACGAAAATAATGGACCGTTACGCTATAGCTAACACTAAGACTACGTAACAATAAGTAGAAACCACAGATATCTTAATGCTCTGAGGTAGACACATATATAATATAATAATATATACTTACGTATAATACTTATTCAAAAACCGGTGTTTTATTAAACTACGGAAAACAATGATGACATAAATTAACATCGACCGAGAGTCGGATGATGTCATAGAACAAAAAGAAATATACTGTTGTATAGATATATTCATGTTTATCTAACTTAGGGTTGCCATAGATTCCACTACACCAGGGCATGTCCCGGTTTTGAACGTAGTATCCTAGCGATGCGGCGAAGCTACGAGAATCGCCATAGTGAAATTTGGGCAATGCTCTTCAGTCAAAATCGATTCTCATGATGTGTCATCGATACATATTATGAGACTGCTATTATAGAGCAATTAATTATTAGCAATTCGTGCTGTATTAGCAATATATGTATATGTTTTGAATGGGGAGGAAGTAAAACGTAGCCCTCAACTGGAAACCGCCGATACGGGTAGTGCAAGACCGGAAATTGTGGAGATCTTTGGTAGAGGCCTTGGTCCAGTAGTGGACTTCTTTCGGCTGACATGAGGATGATGATAATTGGGGAGAAATGCGATTATTGGGATTTCACGCTATACATACTATGAGTTTGCAATCTTACGATAGAAAAGATGGACGTACGCCAAATATTTTATTTTATAATCTACATTGACTTTGGCATTTAACATCATGCATGTCAAAAGACGTCCACTGTTGGACAAAGGCATTCATGATTATTCAAGCATCTGGGAAGATTTCCCATAATCGTCCCACTTGGCAGGCTGGTTAGTGATTGCTGTATGATAGTCAAAGTACCTACTCGAAGAGACGCTGCTGCCCGTTCTCTGATTGATATTCCTCGGGCACGAATTCTACGGGCCCCTCTCATTCTATACTTCTGAGACCACTCCGGTCATATTCGTCGCCGAACTCAGTTCACCATACGAAGTGTTTGTCGTATTTGACATTTTAAAAATATAATAAAAATTTCTAACTGTGTAATTTCACAAGATAAAATAAAATAATAAATATCAATATTATATATCGTACTAATCTCTTTTTGATTCTCCTTGGTTACACCCAAATTTTATTTTAAATATCCTGTTCAGTGTCCCAAAATGTATGGCAACCCTAATATAACTGCAACACATCGTAGGATAACGCGGGTTTTAGTGGCTCACGTTCGTGCTAAAAGCGGCCATTACATCACTGACCTTGCGACGCCGGCAAACTGCTGTAAACATCAGCTGAGATTACAAACTGAGCAATTTCGTAGATGAAGAAAAACATATAAAGTAGGTAAATACCTCCTACGATACCTGAGTGGGCAAAGATCTATAATACAACGTATAGTCTACACGTGTGACGCAGTTGCTAAAGTAGTCGCCTCGCTGCTACCTCGGTGCCTTTGTGTTTTGGGTTCGATCCCCACACAGCACAATATTTTGTGTGATTTATAATTGTTCTGAGTTTTGAGTGAGCTTCGTGTGAATTGAATGTTTGTCCCATGTGATACAGGTAAAAATATTGTGCGGCGTTCTTTACAAAATATATATATATATATATTAATCAAAAAAATAGATATCACAGAGCGTCATCTAGCCCAACCACAGCAATGCTATTGGAGGCAGACGAGCTAGCGGCCCACTTGGTGGTAAGTGGTAACCGCTGCTCATGGACATTCGCAGTGCGGGGCACAGCAAACCACTGCCTACCGTGAGATTAATAAATTAAAATAAATTTTTTGAACCTCGTTTAAAGAAGGACATGTCGTGCTGAGGAAACACCGCATCTTGTACTGTACTATTTATATTATACAACGGATGGAAATACTTATCTTTTTAAATATACAACATGTAACTTAATTAACGCACTCCCCGAAAATAGTTTGTTCAGATTCGTTTACTGAATCGATTTTTAATATAGGTAATTTTTTATTCCAAAATAATTAAAACTACGGAAATTGTTGTAATAATAACCCTGTACATTCAAAACAACTTGAAATGGACGGTAAGCAAAGTAATAAAACCTTTTAAAATCGAAATTTTATTTGTATTCATACAATTTCCATCATTCAATATAAAATAAAGAAAAATAAACTTTATTCCAAGAAATTAATTTAGTAGATAACAATGCATATACATGTTAAATTAAAAATTCAGTGTATGTATTATGTTTAAAACATAATAATCTAATTGGGGTGTTTGAGGGTGTGCGTTAATTATGTTACATGTTGTATACATACAATACCAATACACAGAAAACACCCAGACTAATACAAGTACAAGTGTAGTTGTTAGTCACATATAAAAATAATTTCAATAAAATAGTTATCTACGTAGATTACATGACATTTACTGCTGCTGCCGCCTTTATTAGTTCATTATGTATCATTCTCCTTTGATATATTTATGTATGACCTTTAAATTACATTTTTATTAGTAAACATTTAATTGATCTGTTGTTACATCTATTTGTCCAGTTCATTCCTTTTTTGTCTGGAAGAAATCGCAGTAGCGATAAGACATTGTATGTACCTAATTTATGTAGGTCCAATAGTCCAACTTAAGTGAAGATGTACAATAAAGAGTATTTTGCTTTAGATTATATGTATAGTATTAATTAACATCTTTTAAAACATACTCAACTCTCTCTATATAGCCCTTACCCTGCGTAGTTAGTCGGTCGCTTATTTTTCATATAGTTAGTATCCTAGCGTTATTTTTACTCAAACACAACTTAAGATGCTTTGTCCTTTTCATAAGAACTATGTTAGAAAGGAATGCAATGATATTAATATTAGTTTAGGGTGTGTTACATAGAATCGGTGGCAGTACCTATATTATGGAAATCTTAACGCTGAGTTACCTAATGTTTTTGAACTCATCACTCGATGGAAAACGGCCCTCTGAACTCAAAAACATATACGAATCCAAGAACACATCATAATTTGTATCATTTGCATTTCTATTGGTTACGGCTCCCAGGAGACAATCTGTCGCAACCGTACCATAAAAATAAAAGTTATTCAATGTCATTGGAAGATTGAACTCCTTAACTATGCTGCTCTTTTTATGGTATTTAAATGACGTACCTACGCGTTGGGAGTAGGTAGGTAAGTACCCGAATTAAAAAGGAAAATATATTACCTACCTACCCAACTTTTTCAAATAAGGATATGAGCTCTAATTCGGTAGTCCCAAGTGACCTTGTTCTGAAGACAATGTGGAAAAATAAGCAATTTCATTTGTCAATTGCCTTGACAGGCTTGTGGGGGCTCGGTAGCAACAATGAACTAGTAGAGACACCTCCGCTGATTGCGCGCTGTGGGTGCCCGCGATATTAGATCTAGACTAAATGATCTGACCTACAGATCAAGGCCCGTGGCACTGGTTTGATTGCTCCAGGATCGATGAATCATTCCAACTATGTTCCACGTAGATTTTTACACCTAATTTGTATTAGATAGTATTCTTAATTTATTTATTCAATATCAATTTTTACATAGTGTGTTAATTTTCTATAACTAAATGTACATTATTATATAATTTAAATTATCTATAGAATACAATACAATCAATAAAGAAAAAAATGCTCAATTATAAAGTGCCGATGTTTCTATGTTAAATATAATAATTCGTCAATAGAGTAGAAACACTTTTTTAAGAAGAACTGTTTGTGTTTTTTCTGAAAACTACTTGTATAGACAAGGCTCTTGATATCTAATGGCAGTTTATTAAATATTTTAACTGCATTGTAGTAGGCATCCCAAGCAGCAAAATTATCCTATAGTGCAGACGTTATAGGACTCCAGCACTTTTAATGTTCTCTTAAGGGTTCTAGTTTTTGCTGCATCGCTTATAATAGCAAGCATGGAGTTAGTTGGGCCTTATAGTATATCTCCTCCTATACATTAGCTTATAATTACTTATAGGCCGAAATTAAAGGTCAAATATAAGCTTGGGTGACCTATAAAAGTATCGCGAGGGTGTAAACGCACTCAAGAGCAGATAAACTGGTAAGCTATGCTTATAACTACTAACAAGAAACATTATAGAACCACTATAAGTAAAGTACACCAATAAGAGTGATAAACGGAACTAAACATTCTGGATACTATTTGCATTTATTACTTGGTTTTATAAGGGTTTATAAATTTACTTTACAGAACAATTATCAGTAAAATGGAGCGGTTATATAGTGGTATAAACCAATATCGTTATAATCTTAACACGTTTATAAAGGTTTAATATAATATACTTAGTATCCAAAACTATATCCGTGGTGACCTGAACAAGAAAACATTGGTTTGTGGTGGTCTTGCAAATTCTGTTATAGTCTCAGTACGGATATTTTGATTTTGTTGAATCGTAGAAATATGAGAAGGTTCCGTACAAAATTGTTATTGTGAAAATTTAAGACAAAATGTTTATTTTAATGATTCTGCACGAAAAAACGTTTAATCGATAAAAGCAATTTTAAATGTAGACTTGGAAGATTGTGTTAGTGAGGAACCTGTACAAGAAGATGAATGCGATATTGAAAACTATTCCAATTTTCAACTACATAGCGATCTTAGAAAATGGGCTGTTGAATACAATACGACATGCGGCATTCAATTCTTTATTAGAAATTTTGAATAAATGTATTTGTTAAGTTTGTTTCAAATTCTTCAAGTTCTCTTAGATTTCTTATAACATGTCTACATCTACGTCTTCTTGCTTTCTTGAAACGGTCATTGGATGTACGAGTTTAATTCATTCTGAATCTCTCTTCGACACAGCACTCAGCACATGTTAGTTTGTATTTCATAAAGTGGATTTTGATTTGGTATGATGGTTTTAATGTCTTCTTTGATTGACTTTACTTCATGTTGAAGTTGTAGAATTTGACCATCCTCGACAGGCTGTATTTGGTTATCCGTGTTGTAAAGAACGAAATGTTGAGCATTTAAACTGACATCTGACAGTGTTTTTTCTGCTTCTGTTATGACAAGTTGAGGGTTTTAGCGCGACAAAAGAAGATACAGGTAAAATTGCTGATCCGGATTGAATGGTAGCCGAGTTTTGTTGTAAATGAAGTGATCTTGTAGTATTTGAACGAGTATCTTCTCGAGAGACCGTTGGCATCTCACTAATTTGGTCTTGATCACGATTCTGTGAAACAATAAACCAAGTTAGCAAGGGAAAGCACAAAATAGAAGTAGAAAATATTTCAAACAATTTTTAAAGCTCGAAAATCCCTTTTAGTTAAAAAGCTATCGACGTCCAGAAACATTACCATTTTCACACCTGACACCTAAACAAAAATATGAAAATAAGACATCGGTACCTAATAACAACATAGAGTATTACAATATTTGCGGAACTCTAATTCCAAACAATATGGCCAAGCAATAGTTCTGATATTTACCATTTGTAACAAATTACGCCTATAACGGTTTGTTAATGTATTTGGGAAGACCAAGTTTGTCAAGATGGCGACTTTTCGTTGTATGTCTTACTGAAACCAACATTATTTTAAAATTCAACTTAATGAAAACGTGAATTTCGAGGGGCGTTTAAAAATTTTGACAAAAAACTTATTACACTTCACCGAAAATATACCTGCGCCATGCACATTCAAACACGGCTTCACTTATTGTTAACTAACACCCTACTCTTATTCTAGATAATATTTATTATAAAAATATAATAACTTACCTTTATCAATATTAATTAATCTTTACAAATGTGCATAGCAACATTTACGAATTCACATCACTTTGTATGAGCTTGTAAGATATTCACCGTGTACGTTATTGTCGTATTTGGTTCCATTTAGCGCTCATAGTTAGCTTCGCGAGAGCAAATAGTTCTACGTGGTCTAACTATAAGGTTACTATTGTCGTGATTGGTTCCATTAAGCGCTGATAGTTGGCTTCGCGGGAGAAAATAGTTTTACATAGTCCAACTATATGGCCGTTATTGGTCAAAATGGTATTCACCAAGTCTACTATAGATATTTAATTAGCTAAAATACGCCTATAAATTGGGCCCTTTTCCGTGGTTATAATTGCTTACTATTCCGTTATAGTCTAATGAAATGGTGGTTCCAGGACAATTACTAGACCACATTTTGCTGCTTGGGATTGTGGCAACGTTTATATGAGGACGCATATGAGGCTTTGTCTGGAGGACCATTTCTTCATGTCAGCTCTCTAATATGCCTTTCTTTTTCAGTCAAATATTCAGTATCAAACAACTTCATCATTACAGCAAGCCTAGAATGATCTTGGGGGATATGCTATAATCGCCACGCTTGGCAGACGGGTTGACGATCGCAGTAGGATGGTGATAGTACTCAGAAGGAAGCCGCTGCCCGTCCTCTGGTAGCTATTCCCTCGGGATGACTTCTACGCCCCCCACGGGATGAGATGGGGTGATGATATTCTCATATTCTATAATATAATTATATTCTGGGACATTATTCCCACACGGCGATCTGATCTCAAACTAAGCAGACTTTGTACCTACTATAGAAACCAGATAGCTAATATACTTCATATACTACTTACTTTTATTTTGTAAATACATACTTATATAGATTATAAAACCCAGACTCAGGACAGATGATGATCAAGAGATGTACATGCACACAAAAATCTGTCCTGGGTGGGAATCGAACCCACGACTTGCAGCGTGACAGGCAAGTCTCCACCAACCACGCCAACTGACCCATCCAATATAACTAATGTGGGATACAGAAGACGATGAGATCTATGCTTTTTTCACCGTCTCAACTACCCCGTTCTATTGGATTATGAGAAAAAATTATAGAGAGTGCACTTTCAATTATATGCCACTGTTAATTCTGGCTTACAGGAAATTCAGAAACGGCTCAAGTTTATAGTGCATCTGTATTTGTTATTATGCGCCCTGCGCAGATGGCTAATCTTCATTGAGACTGACTGACATATTATCCATTCAACTGGCGTACGTAATTTATAAACCTACGAAACAAAAACTCTATACTGCTAAAAAAGAGCTGTAACTTTTCAACGTATAGCTAACTTGACTCGACTGCACGTGCAGCGGTTAAGACAGTTGCCTCGCCAATTCGTGTCCCGGGTTCGATTCCCGCGCACACTTAGCACAGCTATTTATAAATAGCTGTGCTGTGTCATAAAAGTCTGGATGGGCTTTGTGTCCGTCAATTATATTTATGTTTGTATGTGGAGTACTCACAGGAATTAATTTCCCGAGTGCGGACGTTGTCTTTTAAATACAAAAAAAAGACTAAACTAACTTTACAATTGTATTTACCTCAATAATTATATATTATTACCGTGATACGACTTACGACGCTTACAACACTCATTGCGAACCCTTCCCCCATCATCGATTAACTGGACTGACATAACTCTCAGACAAGCATTCAAGAGCGGCTATTGTCTGAATTATATTCTGTATAGATATAGTACCTACTTGCCCAGTCCAGCTGCTCATAGAGCGATAGAACTCTATGCTCTATTTTTTTTGCATCTATCGGTTACATAAATCAGTTATAACACGTATAGATATGTGGTTCTTTAGATTAAACTTCAGTGCCGAAAATAAAATTACCTACCTAATAATAAAATTTGAACTATTAATTAGGAAGGACGTGTACAAGAAGATTTTCTTAGTGAATAAAGATAAAGAATAGGCGTACATAAAAATTTAGGTTAAATAAAGTTTGTTGTCGTTAGAAATATGTAAACCTATTAGTATGTTTATCAGTTGTCTCTGGTTTTTGGGAGTTGTACGAATTAAATATGAGTTTTTGAAAACATATTCCTCTAAATAAAAATTTCGAAACAAGGTAAGTTATTAAAGCCTACTTCCAAATTTTTTTCTATCGATAAATTTTGTTGCTTTTGTTTTTCCTTTTTGGCCATACGAGAGCATTATGATCAAGATGCGTATAAGTCTTCAAAAATTAAGTTAAGAGATACCTACGTCTTTAAACAACTCCATAAAAACTAAGGGAATTCCAGAAACTTGACTTGTTTCACTAAAACGGCTTCCATAGGTAGACTTAGACCTATAATACCTAAGGAGTCTTTGTTGTCTAAAAGTCGCAGTGCGTATGTATTACAACATTACAAGGACATGAAATGTGTTATCCGCATAAATAACTGTTAGTATTTGTATACGCGCCGGCCGATGTTTGACTTTTCAGTAATACTATAATATTCGGCCCTGTACACAATTATATGGATGGCGTCACCAGTGTATTATATATTAATTCACTGGGCTTGACTAATTGGCACTTGGAAATAAAACTGAGATAGGGCACCTTTAAGTTAAATGGCCCCAATGCTAATGAGGCGCTCACAGTTGCTAGTTGCTCTCACCCACCATTCCGAAATTTTTCGGAAGTTAGGTCTATAGATCAGTTAGCTTATAGTCAGCAATAGGGGAGGGCAATCCAGAGCCATCCCAGGGTACGTATCACGACCATCTGAGTCATGGCGCAAAAGGAGGGCACCGGAGCAGCATAACCGCGTTCCCGGTGTTCCTCCCTTCAGGCGCCAAGAGAAGACCACGTCAGGTTAGGTTTAGATGGTGCGAGTCCGACATACCCACCCTCAGCCACTTTTTGCGGGTGTCATGAGTAGGCATTCCTCTGGATTATCAAAAAAAAAATCTTTAGATCTATATATGGTTGACCTCCAAAGTGGCTATTTCGTTTCTATGCTTCGGAGGGCACGTTAAGTTGTCGGTCCTGGTTGTAGTCATCTAACAACAGTCTTTAAGCCATGTCAGAGCGCTTCAGAGCCCTACTGGGCAGCTTGACTAACTCTGACACTAGGGTAACTACTGCCCATACGATAAATAAGGAGAATGCCCCTAGCTTTTTTCAGATTTGCAGATCGCTTCTTCGGCTTACGCTGGCGCAAATACACACGATAGCATAGTAATCTATCTCATTCTTTCGCGCCACCTAAGTCCTATATATGAATATGTTTGTCTCTTTTCGATTCATCGAATTTTAAAATCACAACTAACTCGCTGTTTAATTTTCCGTACAGTCACTTTTTTGTAAACAACGTATTTCTGTGACGAAGTAAACCCCAAACGAACTGGGTTCTATCTCCCATTTGAATGTTGCTACCAATTAGCACTAATCGGTAGCAACATTCAAGAGATAGATAGAACCTTTGACTGCACGTGTGGTGCAGCGGTTAAAATAGTCGCCTCGTGCCCCGTGTTTGGGTCCCGCGCTGGTCAACTATTTGTGTGGCCCATAAATAGTTGTTCTGAGTCTGGATGTACTTTGTGTCCATCAATTATATGTTTGTAAAGTACTTCGCGACACAGGGATTAAATTCACTAGTGCCGGCGTTGTCTTTTTGAAGAACGAAAGACCTAAGATCGTAAGTCGGTTCACGTGTCATATTTTAAAAGCTAAATCCAACAAACTCAGTAATATTCCCTTTTAAAAAGACAACGCATGCATTAGTTTATTAGATTACTGTATCGCGAGGGCTTAACATGTTAAAGCCGTGCCCTCCGAAGCATTCTGTACATCGGAGGGTACGGCTTTACAAACATGCAATTCACAGACATAGCACACCGAAACTCTCAAACGGTTCAGACAAATTGTAGTCACGTACGGGACTTGAACCCGGAACACGAGAGCGCCGAGCTAGTAACAAGACGACCACCTAAACAACTGCGCAACAAGTGCAATTTGTTTGCCTCTCATCTATTTATTTATTACATACCTACTGTAATCGAGATTTATATTAAGTTGACATGGTGCCACTTAACTGACCTACTTTTTACTTTAACCTATATGCTTACAGTTCTCGGCCATACCTAGCTCTAGGCACTGCATATTGTATCTTTGTTTACATAGAGTTCATAGCTCTATTCACGTCATGCTCTAAAGGAAACATAGCAACAAGCTACTATTCTGGGAGGTTGCAGTGATGAGAATATAGATACCAGAAGTATCAATTAACGTAATTATTATTACGTATTATTTTTTTAAATCTGTCTATAACTTTTTAATGTCTGTTCCAATTTTAATTATGTCTAGAGCAAAGTTTCTTAGATTTTCGTCTTCTTTCATGTCATAAAAGAAAGATTTAAGAATACCCAGCGGTTTAAAAGATAGCATGTCTCTTATATTAAAAAAATATGTTTAGTTGTACATACCTTACGTTACTAATATTTTATGTGTAAACCGTCAAGCATAGTGTAAGCAGCAAGAGCAAAAAGGAAATTATACGTATTTTATTGTAAAGGACTTCTACAGTGTTGCAATTTGAGGTAACTATAGATTAACTACTGAAATTATGATATTTTAGCACCATGTAAATAGGTTCTTTGCATAATTAATGTTAGTTACAGCTTAGCTATCACAGATTTAAATGAAATTTAGGGATACCAAAATATTTTATTTTTGCCTTTATGCCTGCGTAATTATTATAAATTCGACACATAATCAGGCTATAAAACTTTTTGTTAAGTTTAAATAAATGTTTTAAAAGTAACAGTGTTTAATTAACAGTTACCGAGTTATATTTTTTAATATTTTATATTATACAACATGTAACGTAATTAACGCACACCCTCAAACACCCCAATTAGAATATTATGTTGTAATTATAATACATACATTGAATTTTTAATTTAACGTGTATATACATTGTTATTTAAAAAATTAGTTTCTTGGAATAAAGTTCATTTTTCTTTATTTTATATTGAATGATGGAATTTGTGTGAATACAAATAAAATAAGATCGTGACAAATGGAAATCCGTTGTCTCTGCCTACCCCTCTGGGAAACAGGCGTGAGTCTATGTATGTATGTATGTACAAATAAAATACAAATAAATTATATACGTCTTATTACATTGACTTTCGGTCCATTTTAATTTGTTTTGACTGCACAGGGTTAATATGACAATAATTTCAATAGTTTTAATTATATTGGAATAAAAAATTACCTATATTAAAAATGATATGATTCGATTCATTAAACGATTCTGAACAAACTTTTTTGAGGGTGTGCGTTAATTATGTTACATGTTGTATATAGTACTGTAAAAATAATTATGTATAATTGACTCCATAATCTCTTTTAATTAAAAGTCCTACAATCTCTGTATTTTTAATAATTAGGTTTAATTAGCTTTGTAATTATGATCACCAAATTAATTTTATAAATGTACCTACTGGAAACGAATGACAGATGAAAAATATGAATTACCTGAAAAATTTATAAGTAAAATAACATACATAAATGATATGAATATTAACATAAGAAATATATATTATGAAAAGACTAAATAATTAGGAATGGGCAGACAGATTATGAAGATAATTATTAGTAAATTATACTATTTTAATGGTGAAATTTAAATCATCAGCTGTCATCACATCTTTATCGTAGTCGGTTTCACTGTGGGTATCTTTAACTGGTGATTTATTCGGAAGGGTAAAATATTCTCCATGAAATCTTTTTGGTCATTGTGTTTTCGAATGGAAATTGGGAGCCTCTCTTTATATAAAGATGGCAAATTGTCTGTGTTTCTTCGACTTATGTCATTACTATTACTTTCAGCTGCAGATTCATTATTGTTGTCTATATCTTTTGTAATTTTTATTTCTAACAGCACTCTTTTTCTCAATCCCTTTACCCTTGCCTCTTGTGTTAAATTTATTGGAGAGTTCTATGTCGTAAGTATCCCAAATCTCTAACATTGTATATTTAACTTCGTTTGAGGTTTAACGTAAGGTAGTAAATTAGTTAATACTATGACTTACTTTATTTTTCAGCGAAAAAAAATGTATACGTCTGTTACATCATTTATTTTTTCATAAATCCTTTTACACAGGCCAAAAATTTTTACTGTAAGGGAATTTATTTAACGATAGAATTTTTTCAATAATACCAGTCGATAGAGCAGAAAATTCTGAATCTGATGGTATATTTAACTCATTTTCGCCAAAATGTCCCTTACGTTAATTGATACTTCTGGTATCGAATTATATGTAAATACTTATAGAAAACCGAACGTCAGAATAGAGGTACTGTGACTAAACTAGTAACTAAACAGATAAACAGTAGGTTGTATTCTATTAATTAAGTAAGTGAATTTTAAAATTTATATAAATGGATTTAAACTTGTGAGACAATAGTCATTTTCTTTTCTTTTGGTCCTTGTCGTGTTATTTTGTCTTCTTAGTAGAGAATTCTTCTCAAATAAATAAAAATCCGAGGAATATCAAGCAGGTTTAACCCATATTAAGCAAAGCTTGTATAATGAATACTAGATAATAAAATAACGGAGAGAAATACTTAAATACTAAATATCTAATAATAACTATTCTAGTGAAACTTCTTTAGCAATGCTGTGATTTAAAAATGAAGTGAATGAATGATGAAACGAAAAAGCGACAGTACATATAGACAAACATATTCATAAATAGGATTTAGCCCGTGAGAGAAAAATATGATTACAATGCTATCAGGTGTCTTTGGGCCGACGTGCAACGTAGCCTTCTGAAAATGTGTCATTTTATAAACAACATGGTTAGTATCATTCAGGTGTTCTATTTGTTAGCTTTTGCGTATTAAAATTAGTTGATTAAGTAAATTATTTAACACATCTTTGTTAAGTTGACCAATCACTTTATTCATACATCTTGTGTCATCTGATCAAAGTGATTGAATCTTAATAATGTTTGTTCTATATATTATCTTAAATATGTAACATACTGGCCTTATATACTTTCAATTAACATATTAGTTTTCGTTACGCTGTCCCTTAAACCGTGCAGGAAATGCATCTACAAGTTTGTACTTATCTACAAAATCATCGCATAGGTAATCAAGTGTTGATAACGTTACAAAAACACAAGGTTATCTTATCATATCAAGGTTAACTTCGAAGACCAACACTACGAGAAATGAAATTCAGTTGACATTGCATATTTTTCATGTATGTATAACTATTTATGTTGTTAATCCCTGACACGTATATAAATGTGTATTGGAGATAATCTAGGACTGTGTGTTGCCTGTTTGTCATCAGCCGAATAACGTCCACTTCTGAACAAAAACATCCCCAACAGATCTCCACAATAGAGTTGTGTCCAGCATTTGGAGGGATCTATACATATAATAAAATCGTAGGAAAATCAAAACTGTACATTGAATATTTTTTAAAAAAGATACTTGGGGCGTGATCTACAATCGATATCCAAGCCAAAGAAGAATTTTTGTCTGTGTGCCTGTTTGTCTGTATGTATGTCCGGGCTAAACTCAAAAAGTACTGCATGGATTTACTTCGAATTTTGCATGAATATTACTAAGAGATCGGGTCAACATATAGGCTACATATTATCACGCTATCACTTACGTGGGAGGAGCTATGATAATTTATAAAATTTAACGCGGGTAAAACCGCGGGGCACAGCTAGTATAACATAATCTGTACGTTTGGCAGACGGGTTGGCGATCGCAATATTATAGCCATAGTACACAGAAAATCGCTACTCTCTGTTCTCTGGGAGATATTACCTCAGGACGACGACGTGATATTCTTTACCGTCAGTCACCCAACAAACAATTTGTCTAGGGCATGTTTTAAATCCTTCTACGTTATCTTCACGCGATTTTGTGAATTTCAAATGAGAATACATATTCTGGACGGTATATTTAAAGGTAAGTTTATAGTACCACGTATATTTTATCCATAATTCATATGGATCAAATATACGTGGATTTCGACGCCAATATTCACTGCAGAATTGTTAAGCATACTCGTTTGCCTAACTCATTGAAAACAGTTCGACGGCTCTCATTGCAGTTGTGAATGCAAGTTTAATAGAAGCATTTTTTATACAGGCTATATCATTTGTTGTGTACTAGCCTTAATCTATATGATCTACTAGCTGTGTCCGAGACTTCGTTTGCGTGGTTGTCGAAAACTAAACCTCGTTATTTAGATAAGAGAAAGAAAGCTAAAAGAGGGTAATGGAAGCCACGGACTAATAATGAAATCGCAAATTTAGGATTTATAACTTTAGTCAATGATACACTTATGTTAATTCTTCTCTATATACTATTGCCTCGTTGGCCTAGCGGTAGCGTGTTCACCCGCAGAGAACGAGGTCCTGGGTTCAAATCCCGGGTCGGGCCAAAAGTGATTTTGGGACTTTTATGTAAAAAGAAAAATTTCTCAGCATCAGCCCGAAGTCTGGGAGTTGGCGGTATTATACCTCCGTGCCTCGGAGAGCACGTAAAGCCGTCGGTCCTGTACCTGACCCTTTCCGGTCGTGTCGCTAGGCATCCCATCGGATCATGAGAGTGATGGAATAGAAAGTGCTCCTGTGTTTGCGTTGCGCACACACTTGAGCACTATAATATGCCCCGCGCAGATGGCTAATCTCTGTTGAGACTGGTCGCCGTGGCCGAAATTCGGCTAGGAGGACATTATTATATAGGTACTATGTTAACGGTGGAATCACTCGGAGCATACGCCAGCGAAAGGTTTTTTTTTGTAGAAAGCATTATCAAGAAAAATTGCTAACCCATATACCAAATTAATTTAATCAAGTGTTAGGTTAAAACCACATTACTCTAGAAATTACCGAAAACAATGAGACACTTATGTTTATGTATGGCAATGTTTCAAGATTCGTTTAAACATACAAGCAATCGAGCCTTGATATCAGGCGAAACGAGTTTTCCAAGATACATCGAGACCAAGACACTAGACAGGCCCCGCCCGAGATGTGCTTTGCAGCTATGTTGCAATGATGTGAATGGAAAACTACGAAACTATGTACGTGACCGTGGATGCTGAGTAGCGCAGCGGGGCGAATAAGATGACGTATGCCGCGGCGACGCGGTGCGAGGGCCTACTGTAGGTATCCTGCTCTGCACATAGCTACACCACACCATGACCATTCATAGCACTTATCGAGAGCACGCATCCATCCATATGAAAACATAGCTTAGTTGAACACATTTCCACCAGTGTTAAGCTCTATGGACCTTTGAATATTGTACTGTATGTACATACATATTTACCATACATTACAATCTATACCTACATATAATAAAATCGTAGGAAAGTCAAAACGGTACATTGAATATTTTTTAAAAAGGATACTTGGAGCGTGATCTACAATCGATATCGAAGCCACAAGTATAGTTTTTAGAATTTTTGTCTGTGTGTCTGTATGTATGTCCGGGCTAAACTCAAAAAGTACTGCATGGATTAACTTCAAATTTTGCATGAATATTACTAAGAGGTCGGGTCAACATATAGGCTACATATTATCACGCTATCACCTACGGGGGTGGAGCTATGATAATTTATAAAATTTAAGGCGGGTAAAACCGCGGGGCACAGTTAGTCATTTATATATTATCTGTCGGCTGCGTGAGCGCTGGTAATACAGTCGGGCGAGGGAAGACGTAGTGTGTGTGCTGTGCGAGCCAATATATAAATGATTCTTATAGATAATGCATGATTATTTCTCTGGTGGGAAAGTAAAGTGGGAATTCTTTGATTGCAATTGTTGCAAATTATTATTATTTTTTTAATTCCGTTTTACGGCTCTGGCTTCTTTGCCCTTATGAGCCTTCAGTAAATATATTTTATATCATTTATTTCCGTCATTCTCACGTAAAGTCCGTCACAGTCAATTCATACATAGTCCTTGTCCAACCCCAGTAAAGCAGTGGAGACTTTACTAGAGGCTTTTATGGAGTTTTGGTTACAACACGGAAAACACAATTCACGGCAATATCGCACTTTCCTCCACTTGTGTACATTGTCGAAGATGTTACGTCTAAAAATCCACCATATTTACACATAAAACTCAAATTTACATCAGTTTTTGAAAATAAAACATAGCCACGATGCGTCTTTTTTCGCGTTGGCGCCAAAACCTTCTTAGATAAACCACGGTTGCCAGTACAAAAAACTAGTATCAGACATTATTACCCAGGCTTATCTCATGCGTTTGGATTAGGATTTTTTGTTATTCTGAGCTTTTGTAGGTATTGGCAACACTTATATTGTGTTTTAATTAGATACTCGCTAATTATGTATTGTTCAAACAATGTGGGTGGATCTATAAAGGCACATAACTCAACTCAAACACCATAACGATCCAAGACATGCTTAATGGTTAAGCATCTGATACTAAGTAGTATACAGTGTTTTAGGTAATTTGTGTTCACCATCCACATTGGTTGCTTAAAATCGTGGTCACAAATAGTCACAATAAACATCGTGAAATAGAATAATAGAAGGATTTAGGGTAGTAGTTATATTAATATGATTGCACGTGTGGCGCAGCGGCTTAGACAGTCGCCTCACCGCTTCGTGTCGCGGGTTCGAGTCCCGCGCCGGACAGCTATTTGTGTGACCCATAAATAGTTGTTCTGAGTCTGGATGTAATTTGTGTCCGTCTTATATGTTTGTAAAGTACCCCGCGACACAGGGATTAAATACGCTAATGCGGGCGTTGTCTTTAAAAAAAAAGTATTCATTTAATGTAAGTAAAGTAAAAGTTATTCAAGCCGCCCACAGCTTGGACTTAGCTAAACGACTGTTGTCTAATGAGTACAGCAGAGTTTAATGCGCCCTCCGAAGACGATCAGATATTGAACTGAAAATTCGGTCACAGATCTAGATACTGTCCGCACCTTTTGGGTTATTGCGGTTGTACCAAAGTTCTACCTATCATCATCATGTCACCCAAAAGACTCAAAAGATTTCTACATTGGAGTTGTAACCATCATTTGACGATCACCGTAGCCTAGTTGGTAGTGCTCCTGCCTACGAAGCTGATGGTCCTGGGTTCGAATCCCGGTAAGTGCAAATATTTGTGTGATGAGCAAGAATATTTGTTACTGAGTCATGGATGTTTTCTATGTATTTAAGTATTTATCTTTCTATATAAGTATGTATAATGAATATCGTCGCCTGGTACCCATAGTACAAGCTTTGGCTACGTACCCGTAGGACCTCCTAGTTTGGACCTCGTCTAAAAAGATGACCCTTTGGACCCCTTTGTACCGTTTGGACCTTCAAACTTGGATGTTGTCTATACTTGATTACCCGTTAGACCCTCTATTAAGTAACGAGTTCTGTTGGACCTCATTCACATGTCTTCGTGTAAAAAGTTAAAATACACTCGTGCACAAAAGTGACACACCTTAATAAAAATAAAAGACTACAATATAAATCAATGTTATTAATCAAAAATATAAAAGATCACAACGTTATGTAACAAATAAAAACACATATTCCAGTTACATTTTTCTAATTTGACAAATCTTCAAGACCGTAGGTATACATAAAAATGCATACTATATATTAATTTTCAATGTTTATATCACATTTTAAAAGAAAGAAACACTGATATAATAATGTAAGTAAATCTAAATCTAAATTGTATGCCGTAGCAACTGAATTTGTGAAGATTGGTTTTACAGGCAGCAACTTAATTAAATTTGTAAATATAAGATATCTTTGTATTTTACATATTTGTAAATAACTTTTCAAGTAATCATGTAAATTTAAAATAATGTATATAAGTAAAATAAAGTATATAAATCACAGATCAAATGTTAAAATCAGTCTTATTTTTACCTATGTAAACTAAGTACACTTAATAAAAATATCATAATACATACATAGTTTTCTATCATAAATCTCGCAGATAATTATAATAAAGTACCGTTTTGCCTAACATTAAGAAAAGCTTTTCAAAAACAAAAACAATTATGTTATTAGCTATAAATCACAGATCAATCATTATAATCACAGTATTATCCTACAATTTTCCTAAAAAAAAAATTGTTACTTTAACCTAAGAAAACTGAACCCTATCTAATACATAATAGATCACAAATATCAGGTCAAGTTTAGACAAGTTTAGTCAAATTCTTTAAATAAATTAGTGTAAAAACATTAAGTTATGTCAAATAAAAAATCTAAAACACATATATAAGTAACTTTTCTAAGCAATGACCTACACTGTGCCTGTATTCGCTTGTGCTATTTCGCCTAATTATTAGAATTCTGGTTAAACATTTTCATCACAACTGTACCTTTTTTTACTAAAATAACGCCGGGCGAATACTAAATAAAAACATATTTTATTAAGGTCCAAAAGGTACTAGAATAGAGGTCCAACAGGTTCATCTTTAGTAGTTTTAATCTTGAAGGTCCAAAGGGTACTTAAAAAGAGGTCCAATGGGCACATTGATTATTATATTTTAAAGAAGGTCCAAAGGGACTTAAAATGAGGTCGAACGGGTACTTTTGCGATAGAGGGTCTAAACTTGTAGGTCCAACGGGTACGTAGCCCAAGCTTTGCTGTTTGGGGCTAGGATGATCTGTGTGACATTGTCCCTAAAAAAATATTATTATTTGGGGGATATGCGATTATCGCCACGCTTGGTAGGCGGGTTGGCTATCGCAGTATGGTGGTCACAGTGGCTTCACAGAGAGACGCTGCTGCCCGTTCTCTGGGAGATATTCCCTCGGGTTGACTTCTACCTATGTATGTAACCTATATTCTAAGCAAATAAATGATTTCTGATTTCTGATTACTCCCTCCACGGGATAAGATGGGGTGGCGATATTCTATATCGTTAGCCACACAACATGCAGCAAATTCTACCTATACTACACTGCGCCTAAACCTAGCGATCACGTTCCAAATCAATGAGAACAGAGAGGGAAAAGTATAATGTAAAAATAGAAAATAATTGGGTAAAATGCGCACAACAAACTCGTTTAAAACAGTGATGGAATAGCCTGTGCCCCAGTGACCGAGGGTGCATGACGTCACTTCTGTTCGCATAAATGACTCATACCTATAAAAATACAGCCTTCTAATATATGAGTTGCTAATATTAACTTCCTTTTCGACGTTCAATGATACCTATTAAAAGGGGATAGTGATTAATAACGATTCATGTAGACAGGTTGGAAATGTAGGCATTCCTTTGCATGACTAGAACTAATCAAAACAGCGTTCTTAATAGCTCAAAGGGTTGGGATTAGAATCAGGATAAATAAATACGAAAAAGAGGGGAATCAAAAGAATTTATTTGGTTAAGTACAGAAATATACCAAATTATTGAATGAAACTTGCATGCGATCTCCTGTACAGGGTAATCAGTGCCAAAAGGAGAGTATATTATTATAGTTTGGGGTTTTTACAAGGCTAGTAACTTCGCACCATCCTATTTTTGGTTGGACTAACTGTGCTCCGCGGTTTTACCCACTTTAAACTTTATAAATTATAGCCTATGTGTTATTTGGATAGATAAGCTATATTACTATCAAGTTTCAACAAAATCCGTTCAGTATATGATGCGTGAACGAGTAACAAACATCCATACATCTATCCATACTCACAAACTTTCGCATTTATAATATTAGTAGGATCAGCTTGAGGTAGCATTTCTAGCTTTACTTACACTCGACTGTTTAGGTATCTAACTATCATAGCAACGCTACACTGTTAGTTAGTTTCATAGTTTAGCTTTTACTTCATTTTAGCATAGCTGCAAAGAACCTCCCTGTCGGAAAAGCGGCAGCTGGGCTTGTGATTCAAGGGGCTCGTTTTCGCTTGATACGAGCTTAAGGCTTAAGACTCGGTTGAATGTGCCCTTGAACGTATAAACGTATCTTAAACGTAACGTGTGAACTTGGAAAGGAAATAATTAAGGAATTTAAAACTTCTATGTAGAGCTACTTTCTATCGATCAATTAAGGCTATTTCATAAATAAAGAAATAGTCTAGCTAAGAATAGTAAAAACCATTTTGTAAGCTGACGCATCAACAGCTTTCATTGCGTCAATTTGAAACTGATATGTCCAGCTACTTCGCGGTGAATGATTAAATAGTAAGTTTTACAAAGGGGATAAATGATGTTCTCAGTTTAAATGACGTATTTTAAAATTGTTTGCCGAAGACGTCCTTAACATACCTATTTAATAGACACCTTGGTCAAAAACAGCACAATGGCGAGCTAATATTACGCCACGCTCCTCTCGACGCGACTTGTGTGCATAATGAGTTACAAGGCTCCAACTAATAAACATGACTGGTCACAAAGCCACTATTTATACTGATAATGATCTCATCAAATAAATGTTAGGGTTCATTAACAAAAATTGCCACCAATGACTGACTTGGCAATGAATTGAATGGTGTAAAAACTTCCGCGGAACAACTAAAATTTAGTTAAATCAACTTTTTTTATCTGTGTATTACATAGAGGTAAGAGATTGTTAGCAAAACCCCTGTGCATTCAATATACAAGACATATTAGACAAGAGTAAGTTACGCCAATAATACTCATATTATTATCTTGCTAGAATCAGTAACCTTAATTCAGTTAACTTTGGATAATCTAAATGATAATCCTGTCGACTTTGATGACTAGAATTGCCATTTGTGACAAGGGAGAAGAGACCTGTGCATAGTGAAAATATATAAATATTCTTGAAAATATTGAGAAAAATTAAATAGAAAAGAAATTTAAGAAACGTTGTTAAACATGTCTTTTATGACACGATACTAAATGTCTGTGAATTTACGACATGATTTCTAATATCTACTCTCCAGAAGTAAATGAGCTTATATTACACACCTCTGTTACCTATCACGTGCCAAAGCCACTATAATCTAAACTTAGTACTAGGTATCATTCCTACCTGTGTTGGGTAGCCTGAGAAACTTTCAGCTTTTCAAATAGGAAAGGTGTGGCGGCCACTGGCTCTTGGTCTATAAATGTTGCTAGCGTTTCGTGGGGCAGTGCTTCATCGGTGTCACAAACAGGTTTGCTCGAGCAAAAGTCTACAGATACGGCAGCATTCGACCCCAAGTGGATCTAAAGTTGTATTAGTTTCATCATAATGCCACAACCATAACTAACAACATAGCCCGTGTCATCATCGTCATAACAACTATAAGAAGTCCACTGCTGGACAAAAACCTTCCCCAAGATTCATCTTGGAGGGATATGCTATAATCACCACGTTTGGCAGACGGGTTGGGGATCGTAAGTAAGATAGTCATCCTTCCTCTGTTAGATATTCCTTCAGGTCGACTTCTACGACCCCACTGGGATGAGATGGGATGATGATATTCGATATTCGCCGCCGTCAACAGGCAGCGTGTAGCCACTAGCCACACAAAGCCCGTGTATACCAACTATACAATTCCACACCTACGAGTCCACTAGAACAATGTGGCAGGCTACAATACACTTATTAGGGTTCCGTAGCCAAATGGCAAAAAACGGAACCCTTATAGATTCGTCATGTCTGTCTGTCTGTCCGTCCGTATGTGACAGCCACTTTTTTCCGAAACTATAAGAGCTGTACTGTTGAAACTTGGTAAGTAGATTTATTCAGTGAACCGCATTAAAATTTTGAAAAAAAAAAAAAAATAACATTTTTTTTCCAGTTCTATGTATGGGGAACCCTATACATAGAACTGGAACTCAATTTTTTTTTACCGTACCCATGCATGTGGGGTATCTATGGATAGGGCAAATTTTATTGAGGTATCTAGTATCATTTTTTTCTAAACTGAATAGTTTGCGCGAGAGACACTCCAAAGTGGTAAAATGAGTTCCCCCCCCCCCCCCGCCCCGTGTAACTTCTAAAATAAGAAAATGATAAAACAAAATAAAATATATTATGTACATTACCATGCAAACTAACAACGAAAATTGGTTTGAACGAGATCTAGTAAGTAGTTTTGTTTTTAATACGTCATAGATCGCAAACCGCAATTTACCTTTCATTTAATCAACTGAAATACTTGCTGCTACGGAACCCAACATAGGCGAGCCGACTCGCACTTGGCCGATTTTTTACTCTTAAATTGCTATGTGCCCTTCCACCGTATTTTGCTGAGTAGCGTACATTATACACACATCAACACAATCTAGGGATATTGAACATTTCATTGATTATCTAGAAAACTATAAACATTTTGTTATGACTGTAAATGGAAGAATTAAAGATAATTTCATGGCCGATATTTAAACATTAACAACACGATGCGATTTTGTTTTTCTAATTAATAAAAGTCTTAAATTAATTAAGCCATAGAAAATTACTGAGTGAACAAAAACATTTTATTCTTATAAAATTATTCAATCGAATTAAATGAATAAAAATCTTACCAAATCTGATAATCAGTAATCGGTATTTCCTCCTCTAACATTAATCACACAGCGGCAACGATTTTCCATACTTAAAATTAAGGTGTCAATGTCTTGCTGGGGTATGCAGTCCCAAGTTCTTTTTAAATGTTCGAAAAGTTGTTCTTCTGTTGTCAAGTTGGGCGGAAAATCCCTCAATGCTCTTCGCTGTAACATGTCCCAGGCGTGTTCAATTGGGTTTAAGTCTGGCGACTGTGGAGGCCAATCTAATACCTGAACATCGTGTTCTCGAAGGGCGGCCCTCACCAGCCGCGCTGTATGGGAAGGTGCATTGTCATGCATGAGCTGAAATTCTTGCCCCGTTAGGGCCCTGAGCGGGACAATGACACGTTCTACTACCTCCTCACGGTATCTATGGGCAGTCATGCTGCCCTGAATCCAAATGAGTTGGGTTCGTCCGCCGATTCGTATTCCTGCCCACACCATAATTGTCCCGCCTTGGTAAGAGTGGACCTCCTGTGGATGTCGGAGACGGCTGACCCTGCCTGGAGTTCTCCAAACGCGTGTTCGTCTCGAATCTGGATGAAATCCATAGCGGGACTCATCAGTGAACAGCACCAATGACCATTGTTGATCACTCCATGTCAAATGTTCTTGAGCCCATAAAAGTCGCCTACCGCGATTGCCACGTCGCAGCGCTGGGACTCGTAGCGGTCTGCGAGCATGAAGACCAACTTCATGCAGCCTCCTTCGCACGGTTTGGTCGCTCACCAGCAGCTGCTGACCCTCCTGGAGCCTTTGCACTAGTTGCATCGCTGTGATATTGGGTAGTCTTCTGGCGGTCATTTGGAGAAATCGATCCTGTCTCTGAGTGGTAACACGATATCTACCTGTGTGCCGTTCTGCCACATCTCCAGTAGCGCGATAACGTGACCACAGCCTGGATACCACATTTTGGCTTGTGCCCAGAGACTCAGCAACGACGCGTTGAATAGCACCGTTTTGTAACATGCCAACTGCCCGTAACATTTCATCTCGACTCAAATGATGGCGTGGCATGACGCTAAAAAGCTTACACAACCAATTGAGAAAAGAAAATAAAACAATTTATCAGGTTTTCTTCAATTAACACGCAAAAAAAATTTTAATGCAACTTCTTGAAATTAGATACAACTCAAGATTGCGCTGTGCTTTGCGTGTTTTCATTTGTTTCTCATTTTAATTTTTAAATTTTGAATAAAGAATAGACAAGGTTTAAATCTGTAAATAAACTTTTTAAGGAAACTAAATAGGTTTTAAACAATAAAGCCATGTTTGATTTCAAAATAACGTATCCCTAGACTTTGTTGATGTGTGTACATGCGATGGAGAGGCCCGCCAGTTTAGATTATAAGAAGCATACTTGCTTTAATCAGATATCGCACCCTAGTGAAACGAATTGCTTCGGTCCGACCTCCCTAACCTAAGATAGGGGATGGCAGACGGAGGGGCAAACGTGCCGTTTAATTGTTTTTTTTTTCAATACTAATCTTCCTTGGATTCAAAAGTATTCTATAGAATACTTTCGAATCAAGAAGAAAGGAGTTAGGTTATTACACTAACTATCTCCGGAGGCCTTTGGAGCTATGGTGAAAGTTGCTGATCTTTGATCTTTTATACACCTAAGCACAGAATAAATATAGTATACAATCATTGAATAATTGATACTAAGTACTCAAAACCTACGGAAGATTCACTGAGTGCAGACGGTTTACTTAGGTAAACGTATAGGCAGTAATACCAAAGATTCAGTGTTGTTCAAGCCGACCAGTAGTTCTCTAATATGACGTAATAATTGTTTTCAATCGTGTATTATAACCGGGGCTGATAGTTTAAAGTGTCTAACGGAGACACTTTGGCGATCACCCATCATATAGACGGACTACGTACGTATACCTACACGTAGTCAGCTTAAACATTCTGATCACTTACAGACTTACGTGGAAATGAAACGATCATAGTCAGTAGCTCTCAAAGCTATGACCGCCTCATTTCCACGTAACAAGATTGATTCGCGGCTATTAGACTTTGTTTTTAAATACGTAAAGCGCGTACCTATATATTATTGTCGGTGTGAAACTAAAATCTTAAGTATGTACTTAAGTGCTCTTAGGATTTCAACATAGTATCTGCTATCCAGATTCACGACTAACAACTGTTTTAATAAATATCCCAAAATGGTACATTTTTACATAGCAGACATCGGTTTACAATGACAATAAAGTTGAATCACGATGGAGTTGTTTCTTTTGCTATGTTTAAAAGGTGTGTGTTAAAAAAAAACTAAAAGCACACTTTTATAAAAAATCCAAACAAAAACGTTTTTTTAACAATAAAATATTTGATCTTCATTTTGTTTAGTTTGATTTTCTATAAAAGCGTGATTTTAGCTTTTTAACTGTTATTTTATTTAACTCAAAACACTTGCCTGCCACAAAGACACTACCGGATATAGGAGGACAATAAATCGTTAATCCTGATTATCATAGTAAGGACAACGGGTCTAACTGTTTAAAATATTGAATTGTCATCGGTCCTTGATGATAAACCAAATTTCGATTTAATCCGACGCGGCGACGTTTTGGAAGAGGTCGACATTATGTACAAAGTGTCCGATATGCATAGGTACATATGAAGCTAATTAAATCGTTATAATAATAAGTCACACTACAAGACTATGTCACACAGATCATCCTACTACTTAAATACATAGAAAACATCCATGACTCAGAAACAAATATTCGTGCTCATCACACAAATATTTGCACTTACCGGGATTCGAACCCAGGACCACCAGCTTCGTAGGCAGGAGCACTACCAACTAGGCTACGGTGACCGATGTTTTGTGTAAATAACACAAAAACATTTAAATGGCCATGTACGTCAGTCGCACGTAGGTAGGTACTAGCTTTATTTACACTTCCATTACGGGTCTAAGGTTAAGTACTATATATCGCCAAGGTGAGATACCTATTAGCGCTTGCTTTAAAGATTTTCCCCGCAGTTGGTCTACTCTATTACGAGAATATTTACCTCCTTACAGAATACCAATGGCATATTAGGCGTGTGTCGCGAGTAGGTCAGAGCGCTTCAGGAAACATGGAATGTATTAGCAACCCCTGAATATTACGCTAGTTTTAAGCAAACGTACACATAGTACAGTAGCCACTTAAAATAAAATCAGGCAATTGGTCTTCTAGCCTTTTTTTATAAGGCAGGAAGAATGCCAACGCATGCCACCCATAAAAGGGAGCTGCGGGAGGTTATGTCGAACTCGCACTGACTAAACCTAACAAGCCGTGAGCTTCTCTTGGCGCTTTATTTAGAAAATTAACACTTTTGCCATCTAGAAGTGCTCTTAGGAGTGTCATGGAGAAGAATCTTGCCTTGGAAATAGAAAAATAACCTATAATCTCATCGAAGCGCCACCTATAGAGTCCAATCATAAATGTAAACTAGCCAGGACGGAATCCAGGAATTTTTTTGGGATTATTTGACTTTTCTAATGCAAACAAAAAACTTCTGGAGGCCGAAACAAACAAAAAAACATCCTACTATAGCTACCTATTTAATACAACTTTTCAGGATTTTTTTTAATTAATTTTAATTAAAAACCGAATTTGTTTTACATACCTACAAATATACTTACTATTATAAAGTTATTATTCGCTTCAAAACTTTTCTAAAATATTCTATTTTTTTTTAGATTTACAATTATGCTCGCTACTCCTTAACTTTTTAAGAGAGTTATCGGTGATAAAACTGATAAAACACATTAAACATAAAATATTTTACAACTTTAAAAACCGATTTAAGCATGTTCTTGTATTTGAGTGCCATACAATTCGTTGGATAAAAAAAATATATTTCGTGGTATTTTTTTTTCCATAATAATAAATCTATAGTTGATCATAGCCGAGTGCTGTAAATCCACTATAGATCTATTTCCTAGCACCCGCAACATCTATTGAGTTCGTTTTAACGTAATTTTATTTCAATATATTTTTTTGGATGTAGGTAACAGATAAAACAATGTACCGTATGTAGGTACTGTCACTCCATATCTCATGTTTGTACATTGAATATATTTAACCCACATGTTTTAACTTTCCGTACAATTTGGTACATTTTCCTCTATACAAACCTTGTCTTTACAATTAGAAACACAAGAAAATTTTAACTAGGCGTTAAGAAATTATAGATTAATGTTTTGGGTAGGAAATGGCTTGCGTTTTGTTTTGTCTGAAATATATATCCAGCTGCGGGGAAATATCTCCATTTTACTGAATAATACAAAAATAAAAATTGTAAGTAAAGTAAGGTCGTCAGAGTGCTTGAGGAAGAGTAGTAGGCGTTAAAACGTATGAGTTAACAAACGTCTATCGACTACGTTGCCGCTTATTATCACTCAGTGGGTTGTTTATAAAGATTTTCATACACAGTAAAAGATTTAGGGGCAAATAATATTTATATTCCGTATTTTCCTCGTCCAAAAGAAGATTACGCACTGCTGCCAAATAAATTGTATTGTACACGACTGCGTAAGGTCGTCAGAGTTCAGTGTAATGCGCGAGTGTTGCCCCGACTGTAACAAGATAGTCACTACTATAGTCCCCTCTAAGATAATTATGATATACTGCTGACTGGGTTCTATTATATGCCCCGACAAACGATTTCGTGCCCTGAAAATAGAAAATAACTGGGATTCTGATCTAAGGGCCACCTATATATTTTTAAATGTATATACATATTTTTATTATTTTTGGGCGAAAGAGGTGGGAAGTCCATTGTCTCTGCCTACCCGTTTGGGAAACAGCCGTGAGTCTATATACATTGAACGCCACCTACATGTTTTACGACTCATATTATGCATCCATAGAAGAAGTTTCTAGCTCCGACAGTGTCCAACAAAGAAACTGTACACAAACTTACTAAACGCATCTACCTAGATAGGTTCGATAACTTTATAGTGAACTTAACATTCTACAAATGGAGGGAAAACGGGAAAGTGGTGGCGCGGCGTGCGAAAAACTAGATACCTAGAATGTGAACGGCCTTGCAAGTTTCTATATTGGAGGTAATAGATAAATGTACAACATAAACTTTCCCCGCTGCTTGCTAAACGGATTTATCGTGGATTTTAGTGTTTATTCACACGTTAACAGTTACAAAGTCCGGGCAACGGTTTAGATTTCAATGTTGATAATGTAGCTATAGCAACCTAATCATCTCCTATTACTTTATAGTTTACATAGTATTGTAAATGGTTTGTTTTTGAGGTGTATACTCCGATTCTGCATTTCTCCAAAGGTACATAGACAGCCCAAAGGATAGGAAAAAGAAGTCAATCTAATTTTAGGCCCTATCCGGCTAACTCAGCGCTCAACTATAATCCCTAATAGCCGATGCTGACGGAAGCTTCCGGGAGAAAACAACAGAACGAGAATAGTTGACAGGGACTGTTGACGTGGTTGGTAAATTCTTGCTTATCACGCCGCAGTTCGAGGTTTTTATTCCCACCCAGGACAGATATTTATGTGCATAAACATGGCTGTATATCCTGGGTCTGTCTATATAAGTATGTATTTACAAAAGAAAAAGTAGTAGCTATATGTAGTATATCAATTATCTGATCATATTATCATTTTATTCATCCATAGTACTACAAGCTCCGCTTAATTTGGGATCAGATGGGCGAGTGAAAAATGAGCCAGGATATTAAAAAAATAATAGTATCATTCTGTTAGGAATATACTTTCTGCTTCCTAGATGCCCAGGATATACCGATTGCTATCATTTATTTATTGGTGCCCAGAACTTGGCACTAAGCCTGCACAGTAATGATATAATCTCGCCGTCTATTGTCCCAGAACTTAGGTCATGTAATCGCGTTAAGCCATTTCTATCATTTTTGTTCCATATTACACACGTCAGATCAATAAAGTTGTTCAAAATGTGACTATTTTTATAAAATAATATCCACATAGAATCGTCCTACGCACGGTTCCTATATATCAAGAATAGCTCACATAGTTTGAGAACTGTATAATTCAATAACTGATGGATTTCTGTCTAGCCTCTTACCGCCGTTTTAAAGAAAATGCGTTAATTTTTGACGGTCGATGCTTCGTCATACGCAGGTTTACTAACTTTAGGAAATATATCATAAATCTTCGTCTCAGCGGCAACTTCCGTTATCACACACAAAACTTGGTGAGAAAATAATTTTCTTGGTAGTACGTCCTAGTCCTGTTCCCTCTAACATCAATTAACTATTCTCTTTTAAAGTCTGACGAGCCTCTTGTACTAGAGTACAGACAGAATATCTAATAACAAGGGCGTTGTCGAGAAAGCAGGAATATTTCACCGTTAAATATTTTAATTTTTCCCCAAATATGGGCGAGGCAAGCCACCCTATACTCTATTGAGGTTTGGTAAAAATAGGTATGATATGATAATTATATGTTTAGACAGACACGTATAGACCACCTCCGCAAGCCGGTCTGTCGTGCTTATTCTTGCACCTAACATCTTTGTGTAAAAGTTGGCTCAGCATGCTAAGCCGTGGACTCGGTTGTCATGAGAACAGCTAAGTCACAACCTGATATAAAGCGGCACCTGGGGCTCTACCGGCTAAGTCGCCGAACATCGTTTTCGTGACTGGCGTTCAAATAAATAAAGGTTAAAAATGACTTAATCAATCGTTAAATCGGCTTCCATGACCTCATGTGACGTCATAAATGGTCCGGAATCGGTTGTCAACGTTGAAGCCGATTTAACGATTGATTAAGTCATTTTTAACCTTTATTTATTTGAACGCCATTTAAGAAATCGATGTTCGGCGACTTAGCCGGTAGAGGCCCCTGGTCTTACAATCGTCGTTACTCGTTCCCTATGAGTTTAGAGTTTAGATAGCAGTCGTCCGATTTAGTCTGGTAACTAGGCTTGGAGCCAACCCCAATAGTAATGGGGAAAAGCAACGATAATGATAGTTAAACACGTGTAACATAAACGTAGGATTTAAAATGCTTCGTTTAGAGATACACATATTACGAACCCTTTTGTATATGATATCAGGTTAGAGGTTTGTAACATTTCGAGATTGTTCTAATTAAAACAAAAGAAAAAGGATCAGGTGAAAAGGATATATAAAGAATTCTTAATTCAAAACTGACATTAGATGATCTAAAATGAACAAAAAACCAATGGTACGAATTTCCTCGAACAAGGACAAAAGTATTAAAATTAATCTGGAATATTAGTGAAGGTTCTAGAATGAAAAGACTTTCAAAATGATTCAAATTTTGAATAATTTAGGGGTAGATAGGTACCTATATAAGCAGTACATCGAAATCGGACGATGAGTGTTAATTCAAGTGAAATCGAAAGCGAATCGAGAAGAATTAAAAGTGAGGAAAGCTATGAATCTCAAAAAAAAATCCTTTTATCACTTTTCGGTCCGACCCAGCCCGACTGCCTCGTTGATATAGCGGTAGAGTATTCAAACTCAGATCGACGATCCTGGGTTCACAACTTACAACCAGACTCAGAATATTGTTCATTCTCAAATAGCATAGGCTTAGTAATCAGCAGCAGTATATGGTACCTACTCGTAAGTAGGTACGTACCTTATGAAATGAATATTTAAAGTTCTGCACAAAGAAATCAGTGGCGTGTGTGTTGCCATAATGGTAAATATTAGGTCTTTACCTATGAAATTGCCGTTCTGCAGTACTGGCCATTTCAAATCAAAATAATTTTTGTTTGGCTAAGAATTCTAATTTCAAATTAATTTTATTTTAAAAACATGGATTATTTTTTCCAAAAGTAGTCATTTCTTTATTGATTAGTGTTACATTTTCATCGCATTTCAATCTTTTTCGTCATCATGGATACGTTAAAAATTCGAGTAATTATGGAATATGAGTACCGTCGTGGCAGCAACGCGGCACAAGCGGCACGCAACATCAACGACGTTTACGGAGCTAACACTACAAACCAACGCACCACCTGTTATTGGTTTGCTCGCTTCCGTTCTGGAAATTTCGACCTGAAAAATGAACCTCGCGGTCGTCCGAAGACTTTGGTCGACAATGACGAATTAAAGGCGGTTGTGGAAGCTGATGATACACAATCTACGGCTGAATTAGCAGCAGCTTTCGACGTTAGCGTCAAAACAATATTGGTCCATTTGCGTCAAATTGGCAAGGTAAAAAAGCTTGACAAATGGGTGCCCCACGAACTCAATGATCGCCAGCGCGAAGTACGCGTCGAGACGTGCCTTGCACTGCTCAACAGACACACAAATGAAGGAATTTTGAACCGCATTGTTACCTGCGATGAAAAATGGATTCTGTTTGATAACCGCAAGCGCTCAGCAAGTTGGTTGGATCCTGGTTCAGCACCTAAACAATGCCCTAAACGAAAACTTACCCCTAGAAAAGTGATGGTCACTGTTTGGTGGTCTAGCGCCGGTGTGATTCATCACAGCTTCTTACCAAACGGGGTGAGCATTACTGCAGATGTGTACTGTGAAGAACTGAGCACAATGATGGAGAAGCTGGCGCATCTCCAACCAGCATTGGTCAATCGCTCGTCTCCGCTGCTCCTGCACGACAACGCGCGACCTCATACTGCACAGCAGACGGTCTCCAAGTTGCAAGAACTGGGGTTGGAAGCTCTCCGTCATCCGCCCTACTCACCAGACCTTGCGCCTACAGACTACTACTTTTTCCAGAATTTGGATAACTTCTTGGCGGGAAAAAAATTCAATACCCGAGAGGCAGTACAAAATGCCTTTGAAGAATTTGTTGCCTCCCGTCCAGCTGATTTCTTTAAGAAGGGCATCAATAAACTGCCACTGCGATGGCAAAGATGCATTGATTGCATGGGTGATTACTTCGATTAATACAAATAAAAAAATTCATGAAAAAAATTCGTTTAAATTTTTTCATACAAAACGGCAATTTCATAGGTAAAGACCTATTATTAGCATACAGTAGATCTATATTCATTTTGTACTATTAAGTACTAGGCACGAACAGCTTGTACCTAGGAAAATGTATAAAAACAAAGTAGGTATGAGCTACCAAAGCTTTCGTTGTGAAAGTTCAATTCACACTTGACTGACTTCTTGAGTTAATTTTAACTGCGCTATTTGTGGTTGATTTCGAAAAAATGAGGAAAATTGGCGTTTATATTAAATTTGCGGGGAAATGCTACGGCAACCGTAGACTCTGGAATCACGTGAAGGGGTCTCATGATTTTGGAGTCTACGGTTGCGTAAGCATTATCTTTAGCATTAATTGGTAGCATAACTTCAAGGAATACTTAGAATATGTTGTAAGTTTTGTATTGACCAAATTTATTTTAATTTACAAATCACGTTTCTACTTGATTTGCACATAAGTATGTTCTAGTATTACATAAAAAAACTGAACATTCATTTATTGAAAAAAAATTATGCTTGTTACGAGTTAGATACATAAATTTGTTAGAAGTATAGTAAATGCGAATATATTTTTATTGCAAAAGTATTATTTTAATTCAAACGCCGTATAGGAATAAAAAAAAATTCGTGAAATTCATACGCAGTAAACAAATTATTTGATGCCGGACAAGTTATTTCTAAAGATGGACACAATCAAACCCCGGCCCTAGGGTAGATACCTAGGTCCTCAACCCCCCTGCTATTCCCAGCCTTGGTAACAGCGGGGGGGACAGGGGGGATGTCGCGTTACCAACACCGACGACCTCTGGCCCTGGCAAATTTTCTCGTACACTGCGATCCGATGATAATAATAATAATAATAATAATAACGTTTATTGTGTCCAAAAGTTATACACAAACAATTTGGGTTTGGAGTCTTCATTTAAGCAAATAATGCCTGTATTAGAGGACTCCGCTCCTTCACAACAGTAGATACTTAAAACACAATAAAAACAAAATAAAACAAAATATGTAGAAAATAGAGCAAAGTATTAGTTAAACAAAAATATAATTATGTGACCGTGTGTGAGAGTGTGCGTGTGTGTGTATGTGTTGTTGAGTGTACATGAGTGTTATGGATATGAAGTTGTATGAGTACGTGTGTGTGGATGTACGTGTAGGTGCGGGAGAGTCTCTGAGTGTATGAGCGGGTCGTGTACTTGTATTAAGTTATATTTTGTAGGAGAGCTTCAGTATTATCATATGTCAGAGGTTTTATCCAGTCAATCAACATTTCTTTACATATATGATAAGATTTTGCATATACGAAAATTTCTTTATTTATTTTGTTATACAATTGAGCTGATCGTTTACTAAATTGCATAGATCCGAAATTGGTCTTGGTTGTAGGTATTTGAACTATATTGTGTTTTCTTCTTTTAGCGTGTATATCCGAATTATAAGGTAAGGTTTTGTGCTTTTTTAAAATTATTTGAGTAATGTATAGTTTCCTAACTGACAATACATCACTAAGTTTATAGAGGTTCTCTGTAGAATTGAATGAGAAGATAATAGAACTGGAGGAAGAACTAAGCAGGTTACAATGGGATATCGTAAGATTATCTGAAGTCCGAAGAGAAATGAGGACACGTTAATCTTTAAATCCGGAAACTTGCTCTAACAAACTATCCTAAGAAGATGTCGGGTTCATATTCCCATAGTCACTTGTTACCGGTATCTAATTGATATTTAATAGCACATTATTGTATCGTCCAGTGCGATCCATGCGATTGGACGAGATCTAAGCTATAGTTAGCTCTATAATCACCAAACATCCTCAGTTGCTCACTCGGTATTGTTTTCATAGACTCGCAAGTTGTTACCTACTCTGTAACATTATCGTCCGGTGTTATGTATTAGGTTTGCAGAATTAGTGGCACAGGGTTCATATAATGCGATTCCTTTCGGATTCCCTAATAAGTAACATTTTAAATTAGTAGTAGCACATGTAATAAGCTATTGTGATAGCTAAATAGATTACTTGAGTAATTTTTTTGCTAAGTTGCTTAGGATTTAACTCACTAGAAACTAACAGCGAACAGCTAGCAATTGCGATCAGGATCATACCTACTTGGCGTAATTCACGCCTCTGGAGTTTGTTCTAGGCTCTAAATCTGTATAATATAAATCTCCAGGTTTCAATTATAAATATAGTTTAGAAGCTTTTAAACGGAACACAGATTAAACATAATAAAACAGATAATATACAAAATGTCATTTTAAATGTATATTCCACAACTGGCAGCCACATCGCTTAGAGCGATCTCTTCCAGGTAACCGTGACGAAACTCAATAATAAAACAAGTTCTCCTATATAAATTCTATCCATTAATCGTTTAGAGCAGGTACTTGAGACTTCGCTGTTTATCTACACCCGCGGGCCTAATGCAGTTTGGTGAATCAAACATCTTTTCAAACAGGGTATTACGTAATTGTGATATCATCCTTGAAATTATTTGTTTATGACCATAGCTAGGTCGTGATCTATGATTTTTAAGCGACTTTTAAAAGGAGGTTAACCATTGGACAGATTCTTTGTTTTGTATCTTATTTTTTCATCAATTGATTTTGGTAATTTTTGAAGTTATACTTCTTTTGGCGCGATGGAGAAAAATGATGAGAGTGAATTTTTACGATGCGCGGGCACACCGACACCAAAAAATTTAACAGCATGAAGTTAGTTCTAAGTGGTATGAGAGTGAATTTTTACGATGCGCGCGCATCGTAAAAATAACAGCATGACGTTCGTTCTAGGTGGTATGAAAATTGATAACTATGTTCAAGTTGTATATTAAGAAGTATAACTTCTAACGCGTGTACATAAGTAGGTACCTACACACAAGTTTTTTTTCGGTTAGATACAGAATATTTTTGATGTTGGATTTGTGTTTTTGTCAAATAGTACCTAATACAAATTAATATTTTTTTTCAACTTCGTTCGTACGTTCATTACTTCTAGAATGTTAAAAAATACCAATAATTTTAGCTCGATTTTTACAGTTAGCCTTAGAGGCTTTCGCTGCTTCGCAGGGCGAGCGATGGACTTAGCCACTTGCACTAGAGGACACCGCTTTTCAGATTGGAACCTCGCTCGGGGCGTTTACTTTGGTATGGTATACCTATATGTTCAGAATAATAAAAAGGTTTGCTTCCAAAGTTAGAAATTCCTAGAGAGCCTATTTCAGTAATAGATCACATGGTTTACGGTTTCAACATGACTAAGTAAACACACTGTGATAATGATATATAATTGTTCAGTATCTATATAGTTTATTGTTTATAGTATCTAAAACTCCATAATTCACTCAAATCATGTCATGAAAGTCTTATTCTGATGTTAGATCATACTTATAACTAAACCTACATTCGCCATCCAGCAAAGGCAGCAAACCACTCAGTTGTTCTTACAAACCTTGAATGTTTATTATAAACTGTGAATATAATAATATAGTATGGTATAATTGGTAGAATGCATCGTTCAATTCGTAAAAATAAAATAAATGGAAATATCCATTATAAATATTTAGCTAAAAGTAATAATGATAACGCGTTTCCTTCGGCATGACATCGAAATAATGGTTGATGACATCATTACTTTACTTACCTACCTAACACGACTTGAAACAGGATTCAAATAACGAATTGTATTTACTTCTCTATTTCTATTTTCAATTCGAATTTCAATAAAATTTCGAATCGAGTTTTTTATTCTGTTCCACTACGTTCCAAAGAGCACGGCGTTTTTCAATTATTTCTAGAATAGCTTGTATGGCAGCTATAGATTCGTATTTTGCTGTGATTGTGATTTGTCTTACGATATAGAGAGCCATACAAAACAGGGTGAAACCTAACAAAATCATTATAATCTTGAAGACAATTTGTTGTTTTAGATAACACAACAAAGTTTTTGATTAATCATAAAGTGCACTACATACATATATATTAACAATTGAAATTGAGTTGTTATTTTTCGTCATTATTTTGTTTTAAGCATGTTGTTTCTTTCTATGGAGCGAAAGTAGTTGGATAACTAGTGTTATTTCCGCGAATTGCCAGTTTAATGAAGTCATTTAAGTACATATTAATTTTGTATGGATTTCCACAAAGTAACGTCTGATAGTATATTACATAACCGCTCGCGTGTTCAGGCGCCGATTAAAAAAACGCGTCAAGTGCTCCTAGGTCAGGGATAAATGGGCGCGCTCAATAAACAATTTTATTGTTGAGGTGTAGTCGACATGGGTCGACACAAGTGTTGTTTTTATTGATGCTTATGAATGACTCTTTCAAGTCGTAATGAATGTTTGTTGATATTTCGTTTATAATTTATTATAATAAGGGTCAAACATTGACTAAAGTTGAAAAAAAAAAAAAAAAAAAGATTTTTTGAAAGTCGATTATTTAAAAAAGTAAATCGATAACATATATATTTTATGACTTTTAATGGTGGAATGGCTCTATTTACACACTATAAAATAAACTATAAAAAAAACATTATTCTTACTTCAAAACTATTAATTTACAGGCGTAAGATTAACCTCACTTACGCGCGAGAATCAACGACTGACATTTGACATTTTTATTCAAGCCGAATGAACTATTGTGGAACTTTTGTCGTATTTCTTGCATGAAGGAATGTATTAAGATTCGAGTAGAAAAGAGAAAAATATAAGAAACGTAACGCGATAGAAAGAAACAACTAGATTGCTCCGATGCATCATACTGAACTAAAAACTCAACGGTCAAAACAAAAAAAGGGACAAAAGTCACTTAGGAGCACGCGACTGGTACTTGGTAAAGGTCTTGGGATAATGATGTACTTCGAACTATAGTCAAATATTTTTTGACAAGATAAATTCTATATAGATAGATTTATCATCCACATTCGTGTTTTTCCAGTTTTTGTTTAGCTAAACACTTTCGGAAAATCACGAATTTGGTTGTAATAAGCGCCTTGATATGTTATTGCTGTGGACCTGTAGTGGGAAAGTTCTGAGCTTAAGGGTTATTAAAGATTCCTTGTTTGTCGATCCGATGGGATACAATTTATTAAAATAGGTCCATTAACATCTTATTAGGGAGTTTTAAACTCTAGTAAGCGCTGGGCAACAAAATTTAAACACATGGCGTTTCGGCGCTCTTACCTCCTTGTAGATAGACACTCTAGGTAACAAGTAACTACCTACTATAATTCCGTCAATGTTGTCATCTTGGGCATGAGTAGTTCACAATGCGTGTTGCAAGCGTCATAATCTACACTAAACATTATAATTGATCCTCGGTACTTTTGCAGCTGGCTTATCTAGTAGCAATTCTTTCGTTCGTTATGTCATTGTCTTCTGCTTTGCTCTGGACCGAAGTGAAACTATTCATTTTTTGACTCCTCCTTGTTTCTTTCTGATTAAATTCTGTTAACTGATTGGCGACTTAATTATAAAAAAAAAAGAATCAGAGCCGCTTTAGTATTAGATTGGTACTTAAGCAGTAGGTACTATTGTTGAGTGAATCAGTGTCATCTCATCACGCCATAGGTGCCAATAGGTACTGCGCAATAACTGAGGATTATATTTATCTACTGACAATTTTTATCGGCGCTATACCATTTATTATCCATATTTTCCAAAGAAACCACTTAAATAAGAAATGCAGATACATAAGCCCTAATAAATATGCCTAAAGCGATCGTGTTTTGATAAGACTTTCTTCCGTAAATGTTAGTGAAGTGGTGTGTAATTATGAAACTGGATGTGGTGTTGTTTGACTTGACAAAGGTTGTGTTAGCTACCGTGACTATGGTACCTGTTATCATTAGACATCGGATTATTTACACTACCAACATGCTGTTAAAAGTGTCAACTATTTAAATACGCACATTAATATGCTTATAATGAAGTATTCTTATAAATAAAAAAAAGTAATGATTTGTGAAATAAATTAAACACATCATTTCTTCATTCTTTTGAATAGTTATAGGTATTATGTGCTAAAAAAACATATTTACCTACATCCTTCCAAATTCTTTATAAAATCCTCACTTTTAAAAACAAGTATTTGGGAATCAAATTAACCACATAATTTCTTATTTCTTTTGAATAATAATTTAGGTATTTTGGGATAAACACCGGTTCATCATTACAGCTTAAATAAGTCCACTGCTGGACAAGCCTCCCTCAAGAATCATCTTGAGGGGATATGCCATAATCGCCACGCTTGGCAGGCGGGTTGGCGATCGCAGTATGATGGTCGTAGTACTCAGAAGGAAGCTGCTTCCCGTCCTCTGGTAGATATTCCCTCGGGTCGACTTCTACGCCCCCCACGGGATGAGATGGGGTGATGATATTCTGATTCTGATATTTGTCGCCGTCACCACACAGCAGTATTATATAAACACCGGTTATTAAATTAATATTGCTATAATGGTTTATACAACCAGAAATTTTTGTCTCCTTCCAATTTCTTTCTAAAACTGTCCTCAAAATTCTCAAGACAAAAATTTAACTAATTAATTTTCATAGCATATAGTTACTTGATAGGCACTCTACGAAAACAACTTTATTTAAGGAAGAAAATGGGGTACCTATACATTTAACATTTCTATTCTCAACCTTAAAAAGTCACATCTACTTTAGTTTCAAAACCATCATCGGCAACAATTCTATCATAATTGATCATCTGTAGGTACTATATTACGTGTTATTCGACAAAAAATATCGCATTTTATTATTTTATTAAATTATATTAAAATAATAAAACATTGTAACTATGATCAAAACTGCTTGTGCCATATATAAATTCGCTTCAATTGAATCTTAAATATGTATCTCTGGCGTAAAGTGGCAAAAGACGCAATAAATTCTGATAGGTTTATTCAGAGTGAAGACGCATTTCGGTGTAGTATATATCAAATATACGTGCTTTCCACTTTGGACCTCGACATCCCCTAAGAAATGCTTGTTATAAAAGACATATGGCCCAAAATGTATTGTTGTATGCTTATGAATAAGAAACAAGCAATTGTATATTATCCGATGTCTAGTTTTTATAATTGCACGATGAATTTTGAGTGCGCCGATATACCTACTCTAGATAAGCTAGCATTATCATCAGGTCTCCATAATTTAATCACAAGCTGTTTATCGCCGGTGTTATTAATAAAAAAATATCGAAATACTTTCATAATGATGCAACTATTGTGGTAATGCTTTTATAGACGCCGAATTGATAGCTGAAAACGTTTTTAAAAATGGAATGCTCCAGATATGATTCTATATTTACAATGGAAGCTGGAAGTGTAGACTGAAAAACATATTATAGGTATGAGGTAATCCATCGTACCTATCGAAATAAGACTCGATTTCTTCAACATAAAAAGTTCTGTAAAATTTGGCTAGTGACTTAAAGATGAAGCTAAGCTGTCTGAGAACATTCCATAATTTACACCCTTTGTTTTTCTTCACAAAGAGGTTGGGGTGACATCCTGTTCCTGCTACGTCTTTCAATAAATATATACAAAACAAATTCGCCAGATTCTATAAAAAAACCTAGACTAATCTAAACATATACTTAAGTAGTTAAATAAGATTAAGTTTGAATTCAAAAATAAAAATATGTCCAAATATCATCTTTTATAAAAACATGATTTAGATACTTACGCATTTATAATCGTTATTTATTTATTGGCAAATAAAATTAATTTATTAAAAAAATGCATAATAATAAAAACAGACTCACATCAATTAGTCAGGATATGAGAAATAAATGATATCACATGAACCAGCGTATGCAGAACGTTCTGAATACGGCCGATTCTGCCGCGGTTGTACCGATACTGGCTGGCGCGAAACGAACGTACGGAGTTGGTTGTATGTTGACAAGCGCCGCCGAGGCCCGAGACAGTCCGAAATGCGCGGAATGAATGCGATATCACGACGCATGCGCTGCGGTCGTTTCCTATCCCCTCGTCCGATGAGCTAGGTACTCATTTATACGCCCCATAAAGTAGGAATCCAATCTTATAATGTCGTTACCACATGGCCATCCGAAGCTATGCGAATAGCCAAGGTCACCTAAATTGGGCCACTACGAATTCAACTACATTTATGATATCATCTAACCCTATCACAGCAAGACAATAATACAAGTTACTTATCAAATTAATATAATAATATGAAATATTTATTTTAAATTCATAAGGTCTAAGTGACAAGGTGTCGTATATAGGTTTTAATACAATAGATGTCAACGGGACTTTGCTTATCATTACAACACAAGGTAACTTAATAATTAAAACCGTGAGCGTACTAAGACGCCATACGTATATACCACACTCACCTACCTATTCCTAATGCATTTATTTTGTAATTCTGTACTTAGTAACATTTAAGTCATATAGGTAATCAATTTTACTTACAGGACGAGCAAGTGGATGGCAATTTTTTGATATCTTGATAATATTAATGCGTGTAGATATAGTCAGTGTAATCTAAAAATAATAAAACGGCTTACTGAAAGTTGAATCTCGCACTTTGGCCGAATAATTGTTTTTTTCCATCTTTGTTGTCATAAAAGAGATCCATCTATATAAGCAAAACGCACGCAACGCGCAATGCAAACGCACACTCCTTAGTGTATAGGTACATGGCAATACACTGCTGGGACAAAACCGAACATATTTCCGAGATTACCTATTATTTGTATTCGTCTCGTAGTCTAGTCATATTTTATTCAGTAAAAAAGTATTTTATTTAATCGTCAATTTTTTTTCATCTTACCGGGCAGTGCTTGACGTGGCATCTGCAGAGAAACACTGCCAAAATACTCAAAAGGAATTCTTTTTTTTATAATATCAGGATCAACTTAACAACTAATAACAATTTTACTATCTAAATGTGTTGAATTAAATTTACTAATTCCCAAGCAGTTTTATCTTTAATGTAGTCAGAAACTTTGTAATATGCCTTGCTACGCAATTTAGCTTTAAGTTTTGTTTAAAATTATTTTTGGATTGACAGTTTTCTGACGTCGCACTGTGATTCGCGTAGAACAAACTAGCTGGACAAAAACAACTCTTCAATTCCTAATAGTTAATTATTAAGATGAACTCATTAGCCCTATACATTAAGGAATACATCTATTAATTTTCGTAATTACCCTCATTAGGCCCGTCATTAAGGTAAGTATATAAAGTGTTGATAATTCAAAGTGCATTCATTTGCATTTTTACACCATATTGTTAACATTATTTTAAGTCACTAAAAGAAATTTGTGATAGTGTTTTTGTGATGGATTGTGTACATAAGGGTAAGTAGTTTTGTTTTAGTTAATTTTTATCACAGGATCTTCATTATTTAATTTTATTAAATTAAATGTTTCGATAAAAGTGGACTTTTTCACCCATATTTTTGAATTCAATAGTCAAAATATTACATGTCCACTCATGTCCACTCTGTAAAATCTATTTTATATGATTCTCACAAGTATCTAGTAGTAATTAGTAGAAAAAAATATTGCGAATTATTTGCACAACTAATTTTTTTCTTTTTTTTTCTTTAAACAGTTTTCACCGTCTCAAAAATGGACTTTTTTGAAGAATGGCTAAAACACCCGAAGGAAACGCGAAACGTGGAGCTCTTTCGGTTTATATCTTTGAGACATGACTTTGATGGTGTTACGGAGCAGTCCCTGAGAGACGTCAAGGTCATCATCTCAAAATATTCTTCAAAATTGGCTGAAAAGTGGAGCAGCTGTGCAAGAAATAGCAGCTGTGCAAAGAATAGCTACGAATAGAGATTTACTTAATATGTTATTGATAACATCTGACCCTGTAATAAATGGTTTAAGAGAAATTCCCCGGAAGAAAATAGGTTCATTCCCTATCGAAGTCCTAGATTTATTAGTTCAACCTAGCTTAAAGGAACAAAATGTTAATATAGTTTCTAGTTTTCATAGTTCTGCCACTCATGATCATGACTATTCAATGGATGATTCATCTGATGATAGTGATGATGAGTGATCGATTTAGTTTTTAAGTAGGTATTTTATGTATCTGATATTAGATTTTATAGTTACATTTATAGTTAAATTTATTTATAAAATTGTTTAAAAAAATATTGTGTTTTTATTTCACTATACCTGCTCAAACGACCAATGGACCTCAAATAGTATTATGACCCTTATATCTTTGCTTAATAACCTCATTTATAAATAAAAATCGAAACAAATAATATTGTCCAGCTAGCTTGTTCTACACGAACCACTGTGCGTCGTTGTGAAGTTTGTTGTAGAAGCGTAAGTAGGTATACACTGCCCCATAAAAGAGTTACTAATTTGTGGAGACGAGTAGCATGTGCCACAAGTTTATGCTTATTTCGAGTATTTTCCTTATGAATATTACTCTTTTTAAATTGATCAATATTTATATACACGTACAGTATATTCTCGTATATACTTATATTGTGAAGCAACAGTAAGAATGTTTATTTATTTAAACCTTTCTCTTAGAGAAACTATACTACCAAGGTTGTATTAAGTACTCTTACAGCTCTACTTTGCGATATAAAAATGGTCTCTATATCAGCAGAATTCCCCTAGAGAATAATCCCATAGGATAGATATAATGCTATGAAAATAACTAAAATAAACGATACTAGCCGTTTCCACATCAGTGAACCTTCTTATTGTTTTGACTGAATATACTCAATTTGTGTGTGCCATTGTAATTTAGAATCGATTTTGGTAGGTACCTAAAATTACAGTCGTCTCAACAGGGTCCAACCCGTCACTATTCAGTTGAACAGACGCCAGCACATCCAGCTACCCGAATATGTCAAATTTCGTTTATAGATTTTCAACTTTATCACAAAAGCATAAGGTTCACTTTCATTTGGGTAAAATTGACAGAATGGGGTAGCTTGATATGCTGGCGTCTGTACATGAGTTTTGCATTTTGTCACATTAGGTAGGTAGGTAATTTATTGACTTTAGTTGCTTTATAATTAAATAATAGATTATTAACATTAAACCAATGAACAGCTTCAGGCAGTGCATTGTAAACTTCGTCAAAATTTGGTCATTGTCGAATAATTTTAAATGTCAGCAAGTGCCATCCACAAACATACGACGAGTAATAAGGTAGGTCATTTATATAAACTAAAAACAAAAATGGGCCGAGAATTAAACATTGAGGGACACCTATGGAAACCAGTGATCCCGTAGATCCGTTACAGTAAATATCGAACTTCTGCATTCAATTGCCCAAATACGATTCCAGAAGTTCGAGAGCCTTCTTCTTAATACCATAATGAGTTAATTTCCTGACAAGAGTATCATATTGTACACAGTCAACAATGCTTTGGACAAGTCGCAAAATATACCAAATGCATCTTGCTATCCTATTTTTATGTTACTCCGGTTGAAAAATTGTCTGCTATCGTTCTAAACTGCAGGCAAATTAATTCAGTATTTACTTGAACCTTGAGGAGGAAATAAAAAATAGTAGCTATGTCTGTGTAGTTGTGTCTGTCTGTAAACCCTTCGTCATATCGCTGAGGCCCGCCTTGTTAAAAGAGTCTACCTATCACTGTCTCAATCCATTTTAACCAATTGCATATCAATTTGGGGAGGGGCACAAAGGACAGCAATGTTGAAATTAGAAAGAGCCCAAAGAGCCATTTTAAAAGTGAGTACTTTCCGACCATTTCTCTTTCCAACGGAAGAACTGTACAAGTCTTGTGAAGTACTTACAGTGAGGCAACTTTTTGTAGTTAATATAATACTCCTACAACATAAAAACACGCCTTTTCACGAAATTACCAAGCGCCGCAAGGACTTGGTGTGTGACACATTTCAAAGCAACTTCTCTTTTACCCAACGCTTTTTCTGTTATTTAGGACCCAATCTTTATAATAAAATAAACAAGAAACTGAGCATTTACTCTCTCTCCTTACATGCAAGCCGTCACAAAACTGCTGCTAACAATGAATTATCAAGAAACAGAACAATTATTACAGCAAGTTTCCTAATACCACGCCCACTCACATACGTACACACTCATACGCGCGCGCGCGCTCACTAACACACACCCACACACAGACATACACACACACACGCACAGACACACACACACACACACACACACACACACACTAATATAAGAGCTTTCTATTAACATCTATTATCTAATATAAGTTTTTTTGTATTTTGTTCATATTATTACTTTTTCTCTTTTTATGTTAACTTTCACCCTATAAATTATTGATGAATAATGATGGAACTATATAAACAGAGTTGGGCCTAGCTCCTTTAATACAAGTTGTCTCCGAATAACTTAGCTAAGGTGCTAGCCACCACAAAGATTGCTAAATATTTTGTAACAAACAAACAATTTTATTATGTACAAATGTATTGCATTTTACTGTACGCACCTATTTATTGATATAGTTTTATGTTATGTGGTGAAATAAACGATTATCTTATCTTTTCGGAGTTTGCGTTTGCGTTTTAAAGAAAATCCCCAATTTGCCAGTTAGCTTTCGCTTATAATAAAACATACTAAACAAATTTAACCCAGATACTACCATCATGTACCTAATCTCTAACTAGCCCGCTGTCTCTTATAATGTGCAGTCTAGCTAACGAGTTAACCTAAGCGGATAAGCCCCAATCCATTCTCATATTGACATCACTTTATCCTACATAACTTTATCCTACGATCACCCGTATGTAAACTGTCACTAGTCCGCTGTCTTAAGTCATCTGCAGTCTAGCTAACAAAGTGTCCATAATAGCCACAACTCACTCTCTTATTGACCTCGCTCCATCCTACATAACTATACAGATACTACGATCATGGGGATGTAACAACTAGTCTGCTGTTAAGTGCTGTTGTAGAAAGTGGGTTACATGTTTAAATCGATCTGATTAAATCAGTTGGTAACTTAATTTTGTGAAAGGTTTAAGAGTATGAATAATCGAACGTGGCTGTTCCAAACTTCAATGGCTGAATTTGTGTATAACATATTTTTCTTGCTGCTTTAATTGGTAAATCCTGGAGGAAAATTATCCTGAAAGTTGTTATCCTATATACTATAGCCTTTGTACCCAAATTTCAGGATAATTGGTTGAGTAATTGATATGTTGACAAGGTACCAAACACAAAACTTACCGATAGATTTTGTTCCCGCCCTTTACCCAACGTGTGATATAGTTTATTAAGTTACCAATCTATATGTTTTTTATATAAGAGGGCGACAAACGAGCAAATGGGTCACCTGATGGTAAGTGATCACCGCCGCCCATGCACACTCGCAACACCAAGGAGTAGCGGATGCGTTGCCGGCCTTGAAAAGAGTCCGCAAACAATTGTTGCTGACCCTCTTCATCCCCACCCCTATGAGCTCTGACGACCTTACTCACACTGAGAAACACTACATTAAATTATTAATGTTATTATTAAGGAATGTCTTCTGTAAGGTGGAGGTAGGTTCCCCAGTCAAGCTGCTCTTTGAGCGATTGAATCTACTATCTAAATAATAAATCTGCCAACATCAGAAGATAGATACACGTTCATTATTAGTTTAGACACAGTATATTCTTTTTGAAATAGGAAGATTATGATTGATAGGCAAAAAGTTAATGAACAAAGTAAATATTTTATTAAAAGCAACATTTACATAAGTATTATTTATGTGTATATATTCACATTGTCATAAAATATTTTATATATACTTACTTCTGTATACGAATGAACACATACAGTGAGTGACATAACAGAGAAGTATAATCGCAAAGAAGGTAAAGTTTTGTATCACAATATTATATTGCCTGCTTGGCTTACCACCTCTATTCACTTACTTAACGTAAACGTCAATCAATAGAAGTATGTTTATTAGGAAATGTCCATTGTTATAAAATATTGTAAGATTATCTGCCGAATATTATGTGACTCTGTCTGTATACTATGCAATTCTTATAAATATTGTTGAATTTTGTCAAACAACCAAATTAAATTCCATATTCCACACCATAACTCATAAGTTTAACGTATGAGGTCAACTCATATTTAAATAATACTTGTAAAAGAGCTGGTCTAGGTAGCATACGTTTAGGATAAGGTGACTTGTATCTTAAAACAAAGCATATTGGGATACAAACATACTAAGTGACAATAATTATTTGCGAATTATGCAAACTGATGTTTTACAAGGTTCATGGCACTTTATTTTCAAGTAACGATTGTATTCTTATTACGGTATTTCAACATGGAATATCTATACTAATATTATAAAGAGGTAACGTTTGTGAGTCTGTGACGTTGTAAGGGGTAATCTCTGGATCTACTGAACCAATTTTCAAAATTATTTCACCAATAGAAAGCCACGTTATTGTGGAGTGTCATAGGCTATGATTCATCATCATAATTTTTGTTTATCCCGAACTTTTAACCCGAAGTATTACGCGGGAGAAACGAGCAGGGACAAAGTCCGCGGGCACTGCTAGCACTGCTAGTCAGATATAATGATAGGCCAGCTGACGGGTCATTCTTTGGGCCAGCAGGAACAGCTTGGTAGTGTAGACTAAAGGCTACCGCTTTGGATCAAAGATATCAAGACATTGTCTCATTACGCGGATTTTATTTTTAATAACCACCAAGCCTGTATTTAGGAATTAAAAGATTTTGCTTATTCCTTGGTCAAACGCAGTACAGAAACATGTCTTTTTAAGAAAATCTTTTTAATGGATTTCTATAATGTTTGAAAATATGTAGTTTATCAGATGTCGGTACTATTTTCCCACTGTAAACGCCTGTTAAGTTTTGGTGAACTACTTTCTATTACACTACACAATTCCATTTCCCCATTTCATATAAAAACAAACAACATGAGATTAAGAATGATTACATCTACCTAGGCCTTATGTAAATGTAAAATGCCTACCAAAAATAAAAGAAATAATTTATTTATAAAATATCAGTGAACGCAAATAAACATGGAAGCATTCCTAGCTCGCGAAAATGACCCAACGCAGATTGTGCCGCGGTAGGCGGGGCTTAAAAATTGTGCCGCGGAGTTTACGCACTACAGGCATCAATGGCGGTCGTCTGTCAGTTATTGGTTTCAGCGAGTTTAATTTACAAAAATGCAAATCTCATTTGCATAACATGAGTGTTGGAATTAGTTATTACGGGTAAATACATCGCTATATATTTTAATTTTATTAAATATGAAGTCAATCTAATTCACACAAAATATATGGTGATGTTGTTATGCAAACGAATCAATTTATTTTTCGACACAAATATTATCATAACTATTTTTATTTATAATAATTATTCATTTTATAACAATCTTAGATAAAATACTCAGCATCTTTAGAGTTTGTACAAAAGAATGGTCATGGTGGTATTAAAATTGCCTGGTTTCTTCAGATTTCCACTTGATCTAAAGTGAAGAGAACTATAGACGAAAGCCGTTCCTTTGGAAAGGAATGCAATTGAATGGAGCCCAAATAAAACGACAAGGGTATGCTCGGTTCATTTCAGCAATGACGATTTTTCTGTTTCAAAAGAGGGATACAGGAAGCTAAAACAAACGCTATTCCCATTTGTACGGTAAGATTATTTGTTTAATGCATTATAAATAGGCAATTCTATTTTATTTATATATATAAACAGGGTAACTTGTAAAACACCAACAACCTCGCAGGACTAGATACCTAAAACCATAAGCAATAGCATTTATTTTACAACTTTTGATAATTTGTACCTTTATCTATATCTATATTTTTTAATGTAAAATTTCAAAATTAATTTAATTTCACTTGAAACTCTACGCGTATCGCAAAGATAACGTAACCAGGCGGCTTACGTAATCTTTGCGATGCGCGTAGAGTTAGTTGTTGCTTATGGTGTTAACTTCCTAGTCCTGCGAGGTTGTTGGTGTTTTACAAGTAACCCTTTATATATACTAGATCACCTATAATTTCAAGTCGAGCCCTCCACGCGTTTTCAAGATCAAGGGTATTGATAGACAGAGGGACGGACGGATAACAAAGTGATACTTATAGTATTTCGTTAGGGTTCGTATAGGGTTCCGTTTTTTACTTTGAAGGTACGGAATCCTAAAAGGTAGTGTTACGTATACGGAAATTGTAAATAATAATTATAATAAATAATTGACCACAAATTTGTTTTGTTTACCTTATTATCATAGCAAACAAACCCATTACTCGCCAAATACCTAAGAAAAGCTCTTGCCGTAAAGTTAAAAAAACTGTATATTTTATCATAATTATATATTATTTTAATAACATCAATGTCACGGTGAATTATGTTCGTTGCACTTTATAGCATAAAACATCCCTCGGCGAATGACATGAACATGGCAATCTAGACCCAAACTTCACGTCATAATGTCTACTTTTAAAGCGGTAATATTTTTGGCCAATCAGAGACGGTATTCCGTTGTGTCAGTTTGATTGGGATATTGGGTCAAGATCTGCGCTTATTTTCCTTGAAGTAATGCTTCCATGTTTATTTGCGTTCACTGTAAAATATACTTTACCCTATTTTGACATAACACCGATGAATATGACTTATATTCATCTCTGATTTTAGTACAGATAATTCAAGATTAGTGAGAGCTTATTTATTTCCTAAAATACTTGACTATAGCCATGTTTCGCTCTATGAGCAGAAAAAGGTGATATTAACATTGTAATCATGCGTGGTAAAGGTCTAAATTCATGTATTTGTTCACAATCAGGTGGGCCGTATACTAGTTAGTCGTATAAAAATATTTTAAGACTACATTTGGCAATAACTTAAACACATGTTACATGGGCTCTTTGCACACATTTATAATAGAATTCCTACTGAGTTTTCTGGCAGTTTTTCTCAGTAGTTGCCAACTCATGCACTGCACACATTTTTTAGGTTTCATGTCAGTGTTCACGCTGTGCTATGTGCTCGTTCCTACCTAACATTTACCTGACGTGTATCTGGTACAGTTTCGAGTATTTCATGCAGTGAGTAGGGGCTCATCCGGCTAAGTCGTCGAACATCGTTTTCTTGAATGACGTTCAAGTACCTCAATAAAGGTTAAAAATGACTTCATCAATCGTTAAATCGGCTTCCATGACCACATGTGACGTCATAAATGGACCGGAATAGATTGTCAACGGTGAAGCCGATTTAAGGATTGATAAAGTCATTGTTAACCTTTATTTATTTGAACGCCATTTAAGAAATCGATGTTCGGCGTCTTAGAGCTCAGTCTATGTAATATGGTACATACACTAACAGTATCACAGTAGTCGTACTGATTCCAACTGGCGCATATTTAGAGCGTAAGCATTCAATCTTGAACTATCTATACAAGGCAATAATAGTGGTTGGATTTAATGTCAAAATGTTAATATTCACCCTTACGAACAAGTCTAGTGATAGCATCTACAGATTCACCACTACAAGAAAAGCCCTTCTGGGATATTTGCGCAGTGCGAGAAGGATATAAGCATATGATTCGCATGATCACATGTTAAATTTTTAGGGTTCCGTAGCCAAATGGGAACCCTTATGGAATCGTCATGTCAGTCTGTCTGTCCGTCCGTATGTCAGTCACTTTTTCCGAAACTATAAGAACTATACTGAAGAAACTTGGTAAGTAGATGTATTCTGTGAAGAGCATCAAGATTTTCACACAAAAATAGAAAAAAAAAAACAATAAATTTGGGAGTTCTCCATACTTAGAACTGAAACAGATTTTTTTTTTTCATCAAATCCGTACAATGACATACATGTGGGGTATCTATAGATAGGTCTTCTATTAATTTATAAATGATATTGAGGTTTATAATATTTTTCTTTTCTAAACTGAATAGTTTGCGCGAGAGGCACTTCCAAAGTTGTAAAATGTGTCACCCCCTGTAACTTCTAAAATAAGAGAGATTTCAGGCTGATATTGGGGAATTTTCTTTACTAAAATTCCAAAATCACTTTTTTTTTGGCCCGACCCGGGATTTAAACCCAGGACCTCATTATTTGCAGTTGAACACACTACAGCTAGACCAATGTGTTCGGATAACAGCTGAAAGGATTTGGATGTAGTATGGAACGGTGATACCCTGAATTAACACATATGCTTCAATATATGACTGTATCGAAGGAACCACCTCGAAGCGTGCCTTATAATAAATATAAAAAGGAACCGCTTTATTGGTATCGCTTCATAAAAACCGGAATAAGCACGTGAGATCTATAAAAAAATCTTGTAGCGGTATGTAAGAAGGCACGTACCTTCTTGAATATGTTTCCATGGAAACTTGTTATTAGGTTGTCATTGTCATGTCGTGCTTTTCTATGGTTTATTAAAATATTTGTCTCAACTCAAAATATCTTTTCGTCATAATTTAACATGGTAGCAGAGCGTAAATAACGTAGTAATTACGATAAATAAATATGGCGCAAGCTCACATACGAAAATTGAGGCACTTAATAAAGAAAATTTCGACACATGGCGGATTCAAGCAATGGCCATACTAATAAAAAATAAATTATGGTCATGCGTAGAAAAACCGCTAGACTTTAAAAATGCTGATGAACAGACGAAAGAAAAGGACTTTATGGCTCAGTCAGAGTTAGTACTCCTAATTTCACCTTCCGAATTAAAACAAATAAAACATTGTGCAACGGCTTATGACATTTGGACGCTACTCGACGGGATTTACAACAGTAAGGGACCTGCTAGAAAAGCGACTCTCCTTAAACAACTGATACTGTCCAAAATGCAAGATGGTCATGTCAGAGATCACTTAAATAAATTCATGGACACGGTTGACAAATTAAAAGACCTGGAGATTGAAATCCATGATGATCTGTTGACTGTAATGATGCTCTACAGTCTTCCTAGAGAATACGATAATTTCCGGGTTGCAATAGAGTCGAGAGACATCTTACCAAAACCCGATGACTTAAAAATCAAAATTCTAGAAGAGTGTCAAGCAAGATTAGCTAGCAAAAGCCATAAAGACTGTGAGGAAGAAATAGTGGAAGAGTCGTATTTTACCAAATTGTGCAAATTTTGCAAGAAAAAAGGTCATAATATTAAACAATGCAGAAAACTAAAGTACAGAGAGAACAAAACAACTGACGATGTAAAGCAAGAACCTTTAGAAATTCGTATGCTGTCTGTATGCTTTCAAAAAATAAGGATTTTCGTTTTCTAGATGAGAAACATGAATGGATTCTTGATAATGGTTGTACATCGCACATGTCCCATAACAGGAAATATTTTAATAAACTTGGTCAATCCAATTCACAGACACTTAAGTTAGCATCCAAAGAAGCTACAGCTGAAATTAAAGGAAAAGGCCAAGTGATTCTAACAGTAAATGCAAATGATGATGGTAGAACTGGAGAAGTTACTCTAAATGACACGCTTTATGTGCCTAGGTTATGTACAAACCTAATATCTATCGGAAAAGCGACAGAATCGGGGTGTTCTGTACTTTTTACTAATAAAAAGGCTACAGTAAAACATCCTGATGCTGGGATTGTACTTAATGCACCAAAAGCTAAAGATGGTTTATACTACGTAACACCCACTTCATATAAACGTACGAAAGAAAAATGTAACTTAGTAGAAGATACAAAAATTCAAAAATGGCATAAATATTTAGGCCACATGAACGAAGACGATATGAAGTTGGCACTGAAAAACCAGGCCCTTATTGGTTTAGACTTCAAGCCATTTGAAAAACTTGGTGCTTGTGAAATATGTATACAAGCAAAGATTAAAAGACTGCCTAGTAAACCAAATACTACTCCCCGTACAACAAAACAACTTGAAATTGTACATAGTCATGTTTGCGGTCCAATGAAGTTTCAAACTCACTATGGAAATAAATATTTTGTAAGTTTCATTGACGACTATACCAGATACAGCCGGACTATTCACCGTTGTTCTACTTTTTGTTATACTAGTAGAACAAGCAGGAAAAAAAATCATGTCTGTTCTACTATGCGGTATGACAAATAGGAAGTATTTAAAAAATAGTAAAATGTGCCTTATGTACCAGAAGAATAATCGGGAAATGTTTTTAGATGATTAATTTGTCCTATTTGTTCTACTGTTGGTTAACTACATAAATTGAATCTCTTTGGTCTTATTTATTATGTTGTTCTTAAAAAGAGGAAAATATATTATTAACTGTCATGTCATATTTTCATGAGTCATATAAATCATATTAAATAGGTAATTAAATTGCAATATATTTGCCATATTTTAATTATGATGAACAATCCCGACCAGCCCGAATTAATTAAAAAGGGTAGAGGGGTAGTACTGTTATGGAAGGGACATCAGTTTTATAAAAATAGAGTATATGCCGCTGGCTCCACCATATGGAGGTGTACGCAACGAAAATGTGGCAGTCCCAAAGTTGCTTGTACAGGATCTATAACAACCCAAGTAAGTGTAAGTAGAAATTGTGTTATTTGTGTAACGCGCCTCTGATTAATGTTAACTAATTTCCAGGACGGTCTTGTGATAAAATCTAAAAGTCACAACAAGGACTGCATTATTGATTATGGTAAAAATGAAATTCACAAAAAGATTTATGAGTGCAAAAAAGAATTGGCGACTTCGGATTTTTCGGAGTCAGTGAACAAGTATTATAAGAGAACGGAGAAATCTCTTATAGACAGTGGATTGAATATAGTTTCTAATGTGCCGAAATTCAATTCCATTAAAAATTCTTTGTTTGCTACTAGGAACAAGGGGGCCGGTATATCGAAAATAAGCTTCGAAAAACCAGAAAACGTTGAAATATCCCCAAGGTATTCTGATTTCATGCTAGGAGATTACAACAGCAATGGAGTTCGAGTAATAGTGTTTTGCGATCCAGTATTAAGACATCAATTAAATTCAATTGAACATATATTTGGAGATGGTACTTTTAAAAGTTGCCCTCCACCATTTAAACAGATATACGTAATTTACGGTGATTTCAATAGTACATCTAGGCAAACAAATGTTTTCCGATTATTTACGCTTTTATGTCAGAAATGACTGAGCTGGCATACCTAATTTTGTTTGGGATTATCAAGTCACAGTTATACTGGCAACCGAAAAAAATTACAACAGATTTTGATAATGCCCCTAGGCTGGTAATGACTAAGTTATACCCTGATATAATACCAAAAGGGTGCCTTTTTCATTTCAAAAACAGCATTAGGCGAAAGGGTCATCAACTTGGCTTGATGAAGAACAAATGGACAAAACACATAGTTCTACTTAGCTGTGTCTTGCCGATGCTACCGCGTGATAAAATTATGGAAGGATGGGAGTATGTTAAGGGACGCATATTAATCATCAATGAAATTTTGCCGTTTGAAAACCAAATTAATCAGTTTGTCTCGTACATGGAAAAGACCTGGTTAAAATCTGACAAATACATTGATATATGGTGTGTTTCCTCAGAGCGTCACAGAACATCTAACTATGCAGAAGGATGGAATCAGAAATTAAATAACATTTGCAGAAAACGTAGGAAAACTAATATAATGCAAGTATTGCAAGTACTGCGTGATGATGCTCAAGACGTAGTCGCCGATCTCAGAAAAGTAAACGAAGGTCAAAATATCAAACCAAGATCCCTTAATAGTTTCCAAAATGATGTCATCTTATTGGGATCAACAATAGACCTAATGAACGGTAAAATCTGTTCAGGTCATTTTATGGAATTAATGAAGTAGTAAATGGAGTATTTTCTTATAGTTTAAATTTAATATTTTAATGGAGTACTTATTTTCTTATATTTTTAAGCTTGATATTTCATTTCCAAGAAAATAAATATAAATAAAATTTATTTTTTTACTTTACCTACTTGTAACAAAAAAGTGCTACCTATCGCAAGAGTGTATTTGTTGTGTATTCCTAGTTGTTATACAGTATAACAACTAGGAATCAATAAATAATATTACACTTTCAAAGTGGTGGACGATTTTTTGTCATACCACACAGTAGAACAGATATGATTTTTTTTCCTGCTTGTTCTACTAGTATAACAAAAAGTAGAACAACGGTGAATAGTCCGATACAGCCGCGTGTACTGCGTAAAGAAGTGAAGTATTTGAGAAGTTCAAAATATATAAGGCCGAAATGGAAAATTTTACCGGCCATAAAATAATCTGTCTACAATCAGATAATGGCCTAGAATATTGTAATAAAGAACGCTGAACGAAAAAATCGTACACTGCTGGAAAAAGCTAGAAGTATGATGCTCGAATCAAAAGCACCTCAAAATCAATGGGGCGAAGCAATACAAACAGCTAACTACCATTTAGGAAGGCTGTCGATACATCAAACTGACAGAGAGATATAATGATGGTACAAACAGAGTGTGCCGTCTTAAAAAAAGTCTCTATGGTCTCAAACAGGCACCAAGATGCTGGAACACTAGCATACATGAATTTCTTGTGAGTTCAAGATTCAGTCAGAGTACTTCAGATCCCTGCCTGTATATCAGAGATAATGGTACCTCTAAGGTTTTGATTGCACTATATGTTGATGACGGGCTTGTTGCCTCGTCCTCGGAGAGTGAAGGAGAGAAATTTATTACCGAGCTCCAAAACCGCTTCAAAATCAAGACAAAACCTGCTTCTTATTTTCTAGGTCTGGAAATAGAAAGGCGTGAAAGTGGCGCTATAACATTAAGCCAAAAAGCATATACTAGAAAACTACTACAAAAGTATAAAATGTCTGAATGCAAATCTGTGAAAACTCCAATCATAAAAGAGGCTCAGCAGAATAAAGACCTGACTAAGGAAGAAAAATTTCCATATAGACAAGTTGTAGGTTCTTTAGCCTATCTCATGGTTGCTACAAGACCACACATTAATTTTGCAGCCAGTTCAGCCTCCAGAAATTTGGATAATCCAACTAAAACAGATATTGTTGCAGTAAAGAGAATTATACGATACCTTAAAGGTACTATGGATAAAGGCTTAGTATTTAGCAATGCTAATCAAATGAACAAATTGATTTGCTACAGTGACGCAGACTTTGCAGCCGGCCACTCAACATCTGGAATACCATGTTCTTTTTATGGACCAATCAGCTGGCGTAGTCAGAAACAGAAAACAGTCTCTTTATCGTCAACGGAGGCGGAACTCGTTGCTGCTTCAGAAACAACTCGGGAGATAGTATGGTTCGAGAGAATGCTAGAGGAAATAACGAGGACTGAAAAACCTCCAATTCTTTACATCGACAACGAGTCGACAATAAAACTGGCGTATAATCCACCATACGACCAACATAGTCGCACCAAGCACATACAGCGGAGAAATCTCTACGTGAGAGAGTGTGTGACTGCTGGCAAGCTTCAAGTCAAACAAGTTTCATCTGAATCCCAATTGGCAGATCTTTTCACAAAACCACTATACGGACCACGACTAGAAAAGTTGTGTAATGTTCTTGGTATGAGCTCTTAAAACAGGAGTGGATGTAAGAAGGCACGTACCTTCTTGAATATGTTTCCATGGAAACTTGTAATTAGGTTGTCATTGTCATGTCGTGCTTTTCTATGGTTTATTAAAATATTTGTCTCAACTCAAAATATCTTTTCGTCATAATTTAACACGGTACATTTTCTAGTCGTTGTGGGCGCTTTTGTCGGTCGAACATACGGCCGTTTTGAGGGCTTTTGTCGAACATACGCCCGTTTTGAACGCTTTTGTCGTTGGAACATACGGCCGTCTTGAGCGCTTTTGACGGTCGAACATACGGCCGTTTTGAAGGCTTTTGTTGAACATACGCCCGTTTTGAACGCTTTTGTCGTTGGAACATACGGCCGTCTTGAGCGCTTTTGACGGTCGAACATACGGTTCGTTGTGGGCGCTTTTGTCGGCCGAACATATGAAGGCGCATACGCATATCATCTTCTCGTACCCTGCAAGTAGCTACGGAGGGCATTTCTACAGTGGTGAACTTTTAACAACAACACAGTGTAGCTTATATAACAACGTGACAGTAGTACTGCTTACATATAACAATTCACAGCTACGTAAAAATCACAACGTACTTATAAAACATAACAGTAAGCTTGGCTGTAACGATATTACTTACACTTACATGCTATTTGGTAATAAAAAAATAAATAATTACATAAAAATATTACGTAGGTACTTCAAATTATTGTGCATACTACAGATGCTGTCAAATTTCAGTATTTTTTGTAATATGTACTCTGTATACAACCGAAAATATATCTGAGAGTCCAAAATGGTCGAAATATTATACTCCAAAAGCGACAAGCACTCCGGTGCGGGCTCTTTTTAACCCCCGACGCAAAAAGACGGGTGTTACAAGTTTGACGTCGATGTCTGTTTGTGTGTGTGTGTGTCTCTTTTGCATCATAGCTCTCAAACAGATTAAACGATTTCGATGTGGTTCTTTCAGATTCCTTACGGTGGTTTTTAGCTATGTTTAGTTAATATCGGTCCAGCAGTGTAAGAGTATCAGTTCTTTCCAAAATGATGTAATTATAGTCGGAGTCGGGGGTTTTCCAACGGTTAAGTACATTATTATGTTTGAAATTATTTTTATCTCTTTCTTAATAGACTCTGAGTGGGGAATCTTCACATATTATCACATATGGTTTCACCGAGTATGCTTATGTCGTAGTACTTACTGTGTACTTGTTGTAGGTGGCGAGTCTCCACCGAGATTCGTCTAGGACTGCTATAATTATATTTTACACCACTTTGGACACTCATATATATTTGCTCTTCATTTAAGTTACTAATAATACAAGTGATAATGCATTGCTTTTGAACTACAAGTATACAATTGACCTACTGTGTTCCTATTTCTCTATAATTGACTACTATTGAGTAATTGTTCTACTATGACGGTACGAGAGACAGTAGATCGCCTAGCTTTGGCAACACGACGTCGGGAAGCGGCGGTTTCTTCTCGTTCCGAAGCTTCTCGAGGTCCTTAGTTGAAGTGACACCGGATAGCACTAACAGTGTTTGGAACCCACATCGCACGCCCAGTTCAATGTCAGTGTTACATCTGGAGAAATACAAAAATATAAATGACACACTTAGTCACACCTAAAGGATTGCGAGCCGAATACACAGACTCCAAATATATAAAGTAATGCATCGGTTTTACTCCGATTATCCATTTATTATATTTATATTATACCAAAAGTAGTATCACTCGAAACTCGCTTTTTAGGTTTTATTATAATGTGTTCAAGATTTCTAGTATGTTGCAAGTCGGTGCACATAGAACTATTGTACTAATTAAGTGAGACTAGTAGAATACACAAAAAGAGTAATACAATGGTGCCATTGAACAGCTTAATAGATTGAGCATCTAAACGTTCTACTTCACCTATCATACATTTAGTCAAAAAAGTATCGGAAATGGATGATTTGTTTATGGTTTCAATTTCAAATTTTGGTTTTTTTTTGTTGTTGTTAGATTGGCACGACTGTTTTCCATTTTGGCGCGGAGTTTGAGTTGCATCTGTTATTTATATTAAATACAGTGCTGGTTTTAGTAATATATATAGTGTGTATTGCGAATTTCAAAATGGACAAAAATATCGAACAAAGAGTTTGTCTTAAATTTTGCATCGCTAATGGAATTTCGTGTTCGGTGTCACTGAGAATGTTACAGAAGGCTTACAGTGAATTGACTTTATCAAGAAACTCGTGCTTATGAGTGGTTCACAGCGTTCAAAAGCGGTCGAGATGTGATGAAAGATTTGCCTCGCTCTGGTAGGCCATCAACGTCTGCAACTGAAGTTAACATCGCAAAAGCGAAGGAAATAGTGACTGAAAATCCTCATTCAACTCTGAGAGAGATAGCCGCCGAACTTTCTGTATCCCACGAGTCGATTCGTACCATTTTAACTAATCATTTGGGTATGAAACATGTTGCCGCTCGGCTAGTCCCAAAAGATCTGAATTTTCTCCAAAAACTCAATCGCATGAAAGTCGCTGAGGACATGGTAGAACGAGTCAATTCCGACCTAACATTCATGAAACGCATTGTTACTGGTGACGAGACGTGGGTTTACGAGTTTGAGATGCAAACTAGTCAACAAGCTTCGGAGTGGCGCCTTACAACTGAACCGAAACCGAAAAAACCACGCCAAAGTCGATCAAAAGTCAGAGTCATGTTGACTGTTTTCCTTGACTATCGCGGTGTTTTGCACTCTGAATTCTTACCAGAAGGTCGAACGGTAAATAAAGAATATTATTTGAGCGTTATGCGGCGTTTAAGAGAGCAAATTCGACGAAAAAGGCCAGATTTGTGGAAAGCAAATTCTTGGATTTTGCACCACGATAATGCGCCTTCGCACAAGGCCATCATTGTGAACGAATTTTTGACCAAACACTCAACAAATACCATCCAGCAACCACCATATTCACCAGATATGGCTCCAGCTGACTTCTTTCTTTTTCCTAAACTCAAATTACCACTTGTACCCGTTTTAAATCGGTAGAAGACATAACGGAGAATTCGCGGCGAGAACTGAACTCAATTCCGAAAGCAGCGTTTAAAAAATGTTTTGATGAATGGATTATTCGTTGGCGTAAGTGTATCGTTTCTGAAGGAGCATACTTTGAAAGTGATTAAATAAATTTGGATGAATAACAAACATTTTGTATATTATTGATCTTTTCCCGGTACTTTCTTGACAGAGTAGTATGTTACCGAGAGTAGTGTCATTGGAAGCTCAGGCATGTCTATCTTAAGTCTTGTTTTAGCACCATAGAAAAGCCAAAAAGATTGAGTACCGAACTGTTCTATTCCGCCTATCTTTGGTTACCGAGAGTAGTATCATTCGAAAGTCAGACATAAGCAATGTCTGGGTCTTATTATAATTTATTTAAAATTCCTAGGAGGTTCCTAGGACTAATTAAATGAGACTTTAGTCGAATACACAAAATGAGTAATAAAATGGCGCTATAAAAATGCTTAAAAGATTGAGTACCTAAATATTATAATTCACTTATCTTTAGTTACCGAGAGTAATGACATTCGAAACTCAGGCATAACTTTCTAGGTCTTGTTTTGCCGCCATGGAAAAGCTAAATAGACGGAGTACATAACTGTTCTATTCCCCCATCTTTCCTTCATCTTTGATTACCGAAAGTAGTGTCACTTGTAAGTCTAGTGTCTAGTTATAATTTATTCAAGATTCCTAGGAGGTTGTAAGTCCGTTGAACAAAGCCCTATAGGACTAATTAAGTGTGACTTCAGTCGAATACTCAAAATGAGTAATACAATGGTGCCATAGAAACGCTACACAGATTGAGTACCTAACTGTTCTATTCCACCAATCTTTAGTTACCGAGAGTAGTGACATTCAAAACTCAGGCATAGCTTTCTGGCTCTTGTTTTGCTCTTTCATAGAAAAGCTAAATAGATGGAGTACCTTACTGTTCTATTCCCACTATCTTCAGTTACAGAGTAGTGACATTCGAAACTCAGGCATAGCTTTCTGGGCCTTGCCGTGTCAAATGCCGTGAGTTGCGAAAACTTTAAACAAAATTGTTTATTTCAATACCTTTACATATATCGTACGGCACTGCCGGCTTTGAAATGGCAGGAGTGTGAAGTTAGACGCAAATGGTGTGTATCGGTGTTGGCATACATTGATCCGATACGGATTTTATTTTTCAGAGGATTTCAATAGTTTCTTTAAATACGCGTTTCTTTCATGCCATATCTCCTCTAACAGCCATAATAAATAACATTACCTATCACCAATCATCAAAGTCCTTCCTGGATTCAGTCCACAGGACTCAAGGTATTTTCTGACATAATCGTGAGGTTTCCCCAGCACCAGAGCTTTCCTCTCTGAACAGGTTTCCACTGCTCTGACTAATGTTCCTGTACCAGGAACAACTATGGAACCTGCTTTAGGAAATCGTTCATCAGTGTTTGTTCCGATGAACAAGCATTCTTCAGAGGAAAGGTAGGAGGCCGCCTTCATGAATTTAGGATAGCTGACATGCTCATCAAATCCCACCACTACTGCGCCAACTTCAGGATCTAGTTCAGATGGCTTCATTGATTTGAAATCTGGTTTCACTAGATCAGGCTGAAACAATATATAAATAAATTTTTAGTCATAATATTCACTAAATATCGACAGGACTGATGAGTCCAAGAAAACTTAAATAAAGCATGTGGAAATTCAAGCTCATGTTAAGAATTTAGACCAGACACAGAAAGAACCAATCACAGAGTTGCATACCAATCATGAGATCAAACATTCATGTTACCTTTTAAGTAAACTATATTTAGACAAAGTATATTTAGATTCACGAAACATGCTTAACGGCAATCATGTGTTAATCCATAAAGTCCATTGAATGCAACCCCAAATGTAACCTTTTGGGGTAAAACCATAAAACCGATTGAACCCCTTTTTCCAAGATGGCGGCCGTGGGACAAGGGTTGCTACCCCACAAACTTGGATTTCACTTTAGTCTGAGCCTAACCCTTGGTATCTAAAAAATAAAATTGCGTCCTCTGACACATGTACGTTACGCCCAAAAAATTTTACATTTCAATGGGCTTTTACAAAAAAGAACACGAAAAATATGGAACTCCATGCGAATTAACCAAACGAAAGCGCTCCGGCATACAAAACATATGGATGTTGAATTCGTTTTCTTTGAACACATACCTATAAGTTCGTGAATGTTAATCGCATAAATTAATAAGTACATTTAAAATTGATTACCCAGACTTCCAAGACAGATTTTAGTACTGCAATTATCATGCAATATAAGCATTATATATTTATTTGGTTTAATTAGATATAATTGAGTAAATACATACCCCTACTCCAATATGTCTAATGCCAACTGCTTTCAGTTCTTCACCAATACCATTGGATCCTAGTAAGTAAACCTTCTTTGTAAAGCCAATTCCTTTCAGGTAATGAGCTACTAGGTAAGCAGTCGATAAAATTTCTTCCTGCAACAAAAACATTATGATTAAATGAAATTACATAACTTCATAAATTTTCCCTCATCAAAAAGAAAACAAATATGTGCCATACTTACAAAATCGCAGAAACTTTAGAAAGTATATAATTTGTTAATTTTTAAGTACTAATGTATAATATTGTATATATTTTGTTACTCATATATAGCTATGTCATACCACTTTTGACCTTTGAGAAATTTATCATGTGATTTTCATTTAAAGTTAAAAATGAACTTTAGATTACGCAACATTACATTGAGTAGCCATAATTATTAAAAAAATAAAAAGTTATTTTTTTAATAATTATGGCTAAAAGTAAAAAACATTATTATTAATAATAAATATCACACTGAGCCATATAGCTCAAACTAAGCAAAGCTTATACTATGGATACTACACAATGGATAGAAATAATACAATGGGCTGGTTGGCCCCGTTGGTTTGCCTTTTGATTCCCACCCAGGACAGATATTTGTGTGCATGACCATATTGGTTTGTCTTTGTCCTCAGTCTAGGTGTAATAGTCTATATAAGTATGTATTAACAAAAAAAAAAGTACCTACTTAGTATATCAGTTACCAGTTTTCCATAGTACAAGCTGGCTTTAGCCCCCACTCGCCTTTATCGTCCAGTGAAGCTGTGAAAGCCTACTAGGCTAACTGTAAATGTTGTATCAAAAAAATAGCACAAGCTCAGCTTAGTTTGGGATCACATGGCCGTGTGTGAATGTCTCAGGATATTATTATTTAAAAAATACAGTATAATTATTTTTTACTTGTAAATATATGTATACAAAACACAGAAAACACCCAGACCAAGACAAATAGACATGTTCATGAACACAAATATTTATCTTGTGTAAGGTTCAAACCCGACCACCAACTGAGGCATGGAAGTTGTTTATTATTACTAACCCTTGAATCTTCATCTTCATTCATACTTTATGTTTCACTCATGGGCCCATGGGACCTTGATTGAACAGTAGTTATTTGAACTAAATGAACTTGAATGCCTTTCAATAAGCATTCAAGTTCAGTTCAGTTAAATGTATGGTACAAGACCTGAAAATGCTGCCTGCCGTGTCTTCAGTTTGTCCAGGAAATGTGCCCATTGGAAGGCTACACTATTGCAGTAACTATAGCAGTACATGTGCTGGTGTTTCCTAAACTACAATGAAATCTCTGAATAGGCTGTTGTCAGTGAGTCAGTTAAATACAAAAGTACAAGACCTGAAAATACTGCCTGCAGTGTCTTCAGTTTGTACAGGAAATGTGCCCATTGGAAGGCTACACTATTGCAGTAACTATAGCAATACATTTGCTGGTGTTTCCTAAACTACAATGAAATCTCTGAATAGGCTGTTGTCAGTCAGTCAGTTAAATACAAAAGTACAAGACCTGAAAATGCTGCCTGCAGTGTCTTCAGTTTGTACAGGAAATGTGCCCATTGGAAAGCTACACTATTGCAGTTACTATAGCAGTACTTGTGCTAGTGTTTCCTAAACTACAATGAAATCTCTGAATAGACTGTTGTTTTGGGTGCTGAAATATTAACATACCTGACTTGCAATAAATCCTAACTGTTGAGCTTTACTAGCAAATTCACTGCGGATTTTGGTTGAGTTGTTAGTAACATAGAAGATCTTTTTTCCCAGTTTTCTAAAATAGTTCATAGCGTCTGCAGAGCCAGGAATAGCATTGTTATCAATCCATAGCACACCTGAAGCAAAGGATTATAAATGAAAATTTCATAGTATTATATCATTTAACAATGAGAGTGCAGGTCCATCACAATGCAGAGGGTTCCTTTAGTGTGAGAAAAACTAAGCTTTGTCCTAATGACTATATGAAGTCTTTTCATATGCAACAATAAATTTAGAGTTTGTTGCTGTTCAAACATATCATGTAATATCTTTCTTTCTTTATTGAATGGCAGTGATTGTCACCTGGTGCCAGAGTTGTTCGAGCCAGTAGACCTCCAATGTGGCTTAACAACTATTGTTTAACAAAGATAACCCAGACCAACAGAATACTATGCGCTCTGAGGCACAGAGACACTCAGAAATTAAACCCCTTTGAGGGTCACCCATCTACAGACTAACCACTGGGGTTGGATCTCAAATCGAGTCGCCTGATTTTGAGATAGGTGTGTATATTAAGGGGGTTCGTACTAAGTGATAAAACGCATTTTTTTCAGCCGGAGATGCGCCAATTTTTTTTTATGAATTTTTTTAAATCATAGGTCTTCATACAAATGCACAAAACAGAACACAATTTTGAACATTTCGTAGCGATTTCGATACCTACAGTGTTGTAAAACAATGAAAAAACATTGCTTTCGTGTTTAGAAGTTATAGTAATTTTTTTTATAATTATCCGAAAAAATACCCAAAACTGAATTTTTCATTGTCACTATCATATTTTTGCAAAAATGCACTTTTATGAAAGAATTTGGGTTAGGTTAGGTTAGAACGGTGACCATAGAAAAACATTAACCATGGATATCTCCATAACCATGGGGTTCCGCGGGTTGGGGATGGTACAGGAGGGTAGCCCCCTCCCCCTACACCCCTCCCCTTTCAATTTACTTACGTTTGAAGGCGACTTGATTTGAGATATTAACCAACCGCTGGCCTACATGCTTTACCTCGCTGATCACATACGGTTTGGTGAGTGAGAGCAACTATGACTAGATTTTACGATAGTGCAATATATATTTTTTATGTGTTTAGAATTAACAAATTTTCGTTTATTCGAATAGGTTATATTTCATGGACCACTCATCCTAGAGTATATTGATTTGAAGCGCTACTTATAAATCCAGACTAAATATTATTTAATTCATAAATTCAAGAAACCAATCCGACACGTTAGTATAGTAGGTGCATTGTAAACTTACCATCACAATCTGTTAACACTGTGTCAAAAGAGTCTAAGAATTCTTTTACTTGATCCTGAGTTCCTTCTTGGAGATTAAACACTGCTGACTTAAACATTATACCACTTGCACTAAGCTGCCTACTATTGCTCAAAACTATCCTGTTACAGCTACTTACACAATGTAAGTTACTAGTTTTTATAAATTTTGTTAGCAATTTGTACATTCCCGTTTGCACAAATTTTGGTTAAATTTGGTTAGAGCAGGTCAAATGTCAAAGTCAAAGCTGTCACAATTGTTCGACAGTTTCCTTTTAATGTGTACCTAACAAATAATAGTAAATTATTACATATTCTATAATTGTATTTAAATGATTAAATATGGCCTAGAAAGCTTAATTTAAGGTCTAAACTACTAGACCAGGGTATAAGCCTTTAAAAATAATAAAAAGTGAAATAAAATAATAGTAGGATGAAACCCATTATAAAAGGAGGGGAATATTATAAAAAGTAAAGGAAAAATAATTTACGGGCGATCTGAGGTCGGGAAGGGGATGGGGGTGAGTTTTTAAGGTTAAACAACGGTTTTTCTCGATTTCCGGCAAAACTAAAAGACCTATCGAAAAAAGTCAAATGGCAAAGTTGTAGATAATAAAAAGATCTAAAACTTTTGTATTTACACTTTTTTCACATAACGTCAAAATGTATGTGAATGATTCAAAAAAACAAGTTTTTGGTTTTTTATTTTTATCATTTACAATTTTTTTTCTTTTGTTACGAAATTTGGTGGAAACTTACCTTTTTATGTCCCAAATACGCTGTAATTTATTTGATTAAAAATATTTATTTTTTCACCTTATTTTGAATTAATATCGAAAAAACACCCTATTTTCAATCGAAAACTCATCCGTCAAAATATCAGCTTTTTTCAAAAAATTGGTATGTTTTCTGTTCGTTGAAATCTCTACTTTCCGATAGTGAAAAAAAATACATATGTTACTATAGTAAATCTTCTCAGAAAATGCAAAAATCGAAAAACTCGAATTCGATTTTATTTAATTATTAAAAAAAAAATTAAAGCTATTTATTAAAATTAACACTTAAATCACTCTAAAAAAAAAACTTGTGTGTACTTATGTACACAAGTTAGAAGTTATACTTCTTAATATACAACTTGAACATAGTTATCAATTTTCATACCACCTAGAACTAACTTCATGCTTGTTAAAGAAAAACCACAGAAATTCATGTCGTCTTTTATTCCATATTTTTCCTTCTACTGTCACATTCTTCTATCTTTTTACAAAACCTTTTTTATCTGTCATGTCAAGTCTGTTCTTGAGGCGGCCAACGTCATTTCAGTCTAAAAAGTCCGTAACATCCCCACCTCCAGTATTGAGATTCAATACTCCCAGTCAGATCAGGTCAGGGCAAGGTAGTCTAGGTCAAGCCAAGTCACCCTAAGTCAATCAGGTTGGGTTAAGTCAGAAAGAACCTGCTCGCATAATGTGTCCGGTCAGATCAGACTGCTCATGTCAGAACAACTGATTAAGAAATCTGCTCGATGTCTTGTCAAATCGGCAGTTCTCAATGTCAGACCATATTAGTCACGTCAGACTAGTCTGGTTAGTACGAAGTCAGGTTCTTCAGTCAATAGGACGATTTATAAGTTTAGTCAAGTACCTTATATTGTGCGAGTCAGTCAGAAGAAGGTCGTACGTCTAGTCTGCAAATTTTAGTTACAGGTCGTCGGTAGGTTCCGGCTGTAGTCTTTACGTCTACAACTCGTACTTGTCCGTCTCGGCCCGGGTAACATTCTGTAACGATCCCCTTCGGCCACACATTTCGGGGTAGTTGGTCGTCACAAACTATCACAACATCGTCTAACTTTACAGGCTCGACGGTACGGAACCACTTCCCCCTTTTTGTCAATGTTGGTAGATACTCCTTGACCCAACGTTTCCAAACTAAATCTGCCAGTCTCTGAGATCGTCGCCATGATCGTCTGAGTAAATCTGTGTCATTAAAAGTGTCTGAGTCGTAAAATCGGTCACACCGCCAAAAATAAAATGATTTGGTGTTAGTGGTGGATCGTCATCATGGTCAATAGAAACGTCTGTCAATGGTCGGCTATTTACAAACATTTCAGTTTCAGTCAAAACAGTTAATAAAATTTGATGTGTCGGTGTCTGATCTTTTAATGTCGATTTTAGGGCAGTCTTCACCGATCGAACCATTCTCTCCCAACAACCACCTTGATGTGGTGAGTTGGGACAAATGTTTCTCCAATTAACATGGCGAACACTCGAAAATTGGCGAAGTCGATCTTGATCCAGTCGTTCGACATAACGACGTAATTCGTTATCGGCACCTTTAAAAGTAGTCGCATTGTCAGACCAAAGCTCAAGTGGCGTGCCACGTCTTGAGATAAAACGTCGTAAAGCCATTATAGCGCTGTCGGATGTTAAATCATCGACAAGTTCAATGTGAATTGCTCGAACTGTAAGGCATGTAAATAAGGCACCATACCGTTTCTCATGTCTACGTCCTACTTTCACTGTCATTGGTCCAAAATAGTCTAGTCCGGTATACGCGAAGGCTCGTACAGCTGTCAGGCGTGATTCTGGGATTTGACCCATTATGGGAGGATTCGGTTCAGACCGTTTATTTTTACAAGTTTGACACTCTCGCCACGCCGCCTTGACAGCTGAACGCCCACGAAGCAACCAAAATTTCTGTCTTAAGTCATTGAGTACCTTTTCTTTTCCTATATGAGCTGCATCTTTGTGATATTGTAGAATAAGTAACTTTACAAAATAGTCACGTGGGCATAAAATAATTGGATTTTTGGTGTCATAGCTAGTAACGGTAGCAGAGTTTATACGGCTATGAGCGAGTTAAGGGTGCCCACCCTATTGATATATGCTTTGTCAGCCCTAAGTAGACATGGCAACAAGTGGAAGGGGTTGACTCAGCAACATTACCTTGGTCACGTATACAGGACATTGCGAAACATGGAAACAATTCTCCCTGACACAGCTAATTAGCTTTCCCATGAGAACCGATACCTGATACCTGACCATTGTACTTTACTTTAGTTATAAAATTAATATTAAGGATCATTCTGTATTCAGACTTAGCTCTAGCAACTTGTACATTTGGTTTTCTAAATAAAATAATTATTTTTATACAAACCGGTGTATCAAACCTTGACTGGCGCAGCCGTTAAGTGACCTGTAGTTAGGTTACCCTGTGCCTTCACGAATAACATTTTTCGGGGGCGTGGAAGCAACCAACTTTCGTTTCTACGATTCAACGGGTCTACGAACCAAACAAATTTGTCAAGACAAGCCACGACCGGGCAAGCTGAGCAGAATCACCACAAGGAGAGCGGAAAAGCAGCGGGTTATGTGAGTAAATCTTTTCACTATCCTGTCATATTTCCTTTGATTTTTCCTTGTGATTTTTATATGTGTGTCGTGTATATCTAGGGATTAGAAAACGCCCAATTTTTGCACGTAGCATTTTGCATTAGTATAAAGTGATAAAATTTTCACGCTATTTTTAGTTTTGTGTGGTAGTTAATTAAATAAATAGAAATGGAAGGAAATGCAGGCATGGTTATAGTACCACCCGGGGTATTAAAAATTATCCCCATATTTAGTGGCGAACCAAGGCTCTTGCCTCTATTTATTCGCAAAACAGAGTATATTGTTAGTTTATATATGGGAAATGCAGCCCAAAACGAATACCTCTTACATGCGATAACCAGTCTATAATTAATTCTACAGAACTTTTTAATATTTTGTTAGAAATAGAAAAACACTATAGGTTAGTCTACACGGTAGATAAGCATAGCCTTACTAAGTTAGAAAGTACTATAGTTTTAAAATCATATTCAGATACGAATAAGTTAGTTTTTGTGTTAGAAATCCCTTTGGTAGACACGATCACATATAATTATTATAAAATCATCCCTGTACCTATATACAATCCCAATTCACAGAAAACCCTTATTATCGTTCCTAAATATCCCTACCTCATAGTGAATGGATTGAAATACAAACCCATATCTAGCCCGTGTAAGCAGATAGAAGAGGATCGAGTCCTGTGCAGAGACGAAAACCTTATACAATATGCAGAAACAACGTGTATCGAGCAAATCATGCTGTTAAAAAACTATTCGGCATGTCATCAGAACTATATCCAAATAGAAGATGTACGGAGCCACATGGTAACTAATGGAGTATGGTTATTATTCACTAAAGCAAACATAATTCTTACCGAAAACTGTAATAACGAAATAATAAAATATAACCTCAAAGGAACATTTTTGGTAATGCCCAACCAAAGCTGTGAAACCCAAAATAGGAGACAAATTTATCAGTCGTTCGGAGGAAACAAGGACATCAGAGGCCAGCCTACAATGGAGACCTGTGAATATGCCAGAACTACAAAAAGAAATCGAGATAGAAGACAGCCAAGTCGACCTTCGCGGCGTGGACCTCAACGATATCAAAGACATTCTTAATAGTGCAAAGTTTGTTAGTGGAAATGTTGACGAAAGTGAGATAAGTGTAACCAAGGACATTAGCATATGGACCATAAGTGTTTTAGTTTTAATTTTTGTACTGATAATTGGGTATTTGATTGTCAAATTTAAAGTTATTAATAAAATTATTGTTATTTCTAGACGAAATCACCTGGATCAAAATAATTTATCTCCAGCTGATTTCTCTCTTAAGGGGGGAGGAGTTAAGGGTGCCCACCCTATTGATATATGCTTTGTCAGCCCTAAGTAGACATGGCAACAAGTGGAAGGGGTTGACTCAGCAACATTACCTTGGTCACGTATACAGGACATTGCGAAACATGGAAACAATTCTCCCTGACACAGCTAATTAGCTTTCCCATGAGAACCGATACCTGATACCTGACCATTGTACTTTACTTTAGTTATAAAATTAATATTAAGGATCATTCTGTATTCAGACTTAGCTCTAGCAACTTGTACATTTGGTTTTCTAAATAAAATAATTATTTTTATACAAACCGGTGTATCAAACCTTGACTAGCGCGTATTAAACCGTCAGAGTCCAGAAATGGAACAAGTTTATAAAGCCTACTGTCTTTGTCTACATTACTTGTGGTCTGAAGAGTGTGCATCTCACCTGAAAATGTCCTTTTTTGACAGCCTTTCAACAAAAACAGCTCTGCTGATCTGGTCTCCTCAGCCTGTAGTTCTCCTGATAGACGAACTGGCGATCGTAGATTGGCTATAAATCGCAAAATCCACGCTGTAGTGCGTACCAATCGCCAATAAGATGAAAAACGCGTGATATCAGGAAGTGTTACATTACCTGTAGCAGTAGTTAGTAGAACGGTCTTAACTTCAGGGTCGTTGTAAAGATCGGGCTCATGAGATATTTCAACTGGCCATGTTTCTTCATCGTGATGAAGAAATTCTGGACCTTCTAACCACATTGAACTTACTTCAGATATTGGTGAAGCCTCTCTAGTCGCAAGATCAGCAGGATTCAAGTGTGTTGGTACCCACTTCCAGCATTGAGGCTCAGTAAGTTCTAAAATTTCACTAACTCGGTGCGCTACAAAAGGCTTAAATCTTCCTACTTCCGATCTGATCCAACTTAAAATAGTCTTAGAGTCTGACCACAAAAAGACTCGAGAAATTTTGGGATCAATGTACCGTCGTATTGATTGGAGCATGCGTGCTCCTAAAACGGCACCTTGTAACTCAAGTCTCGGCACACTTAGCACCTTTAAAGGAGCGACTCGCCCTCTTGACATAAGCAATGAAACATGAAAACGTTTATCACTCTGTTCAACGCGTAAGTACGCAACGGACGCAAAAGCCCTAGTGCTTGCATCACAAAATATATGAATTTCAACTGGTCTTGATACATCACAGTCTTCTGTCAGAAGCCATCTAGGAATCTGGATTGAAACTGCTTGTCTAAGGTGATCTAGCCATAAACACCATCGATCGTGGTGTTCTCCACTCACCTCGTCATCCCATCCTAGTTGAGCTTTCCATATATCCTGCATTATGATACGTCCTCTTATAATGATATATAAAATAAGTCCCAAAGGGTCGAATATTGACATAATAAGCCTCAAAACATCCCTTTTAGTTGGTCTTTTAGAACCTGTTTTAAGTTCTTCACTTACCTTGGTAAAATTAAGATTAAACAGAAAATTGTCATAAATGGGGTCCCATCGTAGACCCAGAATACGTTCTAAGCAATCTTCTTTATCGTCTGTCATGATTTTAATACCACTTGGCGCTAGTTTATCGCGAGGTAAAACTTTTAAAATCTCGCTAGAATTACTCATAAAACTAGCCATTGTGAAACCACCCTGTGCATGGATATTGATGACGTCATTAGCCAAGTTCTTTCCCTGCTCAATCGTATCCACAGAAATGATCAAATCATCCATGTAATGGTGATCTACAATTGCTTTAACTGCTTCGGGATGAGAGTCTCGAAATCTTTCGGCGTTAATGTTCTTAATATACTGTGCT